>OY987195.1:17028722-18369662 GCA_963920755.1 Cartodere bifasciata | reverse complement strand
TTTATTTAAGAACTATTTAAAGTAAGAATCACTTAAAGTAAGAAATTAAGGCAGGTGATTGGCACATTTGGGTTTGACGTTTGTCAAACTTTAAAACCACATTCAAGTAGACCATTGAGGTGCCTTACATTTCTTACTTTAAGTGATTCTTAGATGAAAGTTTATAATCTGGGCATTATAGACTAAGAGCCAGCAGTCATTTTAACTAAGGTGTTTTAACAAGGCTAAAAAGTTGTAGAGAAATTATTTATAACATTCTAATAAAGAATTGTCCGGTCTGGCAGGCCAACCCCGGTTGCAACATCAACCATTACTTCTTTAAAACTGTCAAAAAATAATTTTAATTATGTTGTTTTAACAAGGTTGAAATTTTAATATGTTTTACTTTAAACATTGTAAAATACAAAAACAAAACCATTTTAACGGTTGAAAGTACGTGCCAGACCGCCCTAAAGGGTGTCCCACCGGGAGTTTCGAGTATAAATATCTTAGGAACGGTTTGCATTAGCTTTATAAAATTTTGTATACTGGGGTCTATTCGGATTATCTCACAAATGAAAATATTTTCAACATGGCGACACTTCCGGTGCTACCGGAAGTTCGCCATTACTACCTTTTTTTGGCTGTCATACCCCATTTTTTTATTTTAGATTTGAATTCTATTTAGTTATTTTAATTTAAGTTTGTTAAGAAAATATTTTTTGTTTTTTTCTATTTAAAATTTCAATTTTAACGGTTGCAAGTACAGGGTGTCCCAGGTAAGATGACGCAACCCCTAATCTCAGGAACTAAGAATGCTAGCCAATTTTTTTTTTCGCAGGATTGTTACAAACAATGAACCAAATTTTAATTTTTAGTAATGTTTCATTATACAGGGTGTTTCATTTACTCTGAACATACATTCACTTTTTAATTTTTAATAGAATACCCTATATTTTTTTATATTTTAAATTATTCTAAAAATGAGGATTATTTTGTTAAAAGTCTAAATCTCCAACTTTTTTAGTTTATGCAAAAAAAAAATTCTAAAATTTTTGCCAGTTGGAGCAGCTTCTTAAAAAAACCATTGCGCGCAATATTTTTGCATGAAATTTATACAACGTATAATTAAGATGCTTAAAAAAACATTTTTATCTAAAATTAAAATTTGACCCAAAATCGTAACCGAAAGGGAAAAATCCACCATTGAATATCGATACATTAAATCCGTTTTATTTCCGAAAAATTTAATGCAAAGTTATATTTTTTTTGGCCCATTAAATTAACTTGTCCTTTTATTTGATACCCCACTTCTCTATACCTACACTCGTCGCCAAAATGGTCTGGGACAAAACTTATTTGATGACGTAAACTTGGGATTATTTTATTACTTCACCTGGACAAAAATGACAAAATGATTCATTGTTTTTTATTGTCAAGTCAAAAATCGTGTCAAAAAATTGTACATTTAAATCCATGATTTAGTTCAATGGTGAGGTCACAACCTGAAAAATCATGATTAGGACCTATGTCTTGTCCCAGTAGATTTTGGCAATAAGTGTATCTCCAACCCTTTTGTTAGTTCCTTAGATAAGGGGTTGGGTCATCTTAGCTGGGACAGCCTGTACTTGCAACCGTTAAAATTGAAATTTTAAATAGAAAAAAACTAAAAATATTTTCTTAACAAACTTAAATTAAAATAACTAAATAGAATTCAAATCTAAGATAAAAAAATGGGGTATGTCACCAAAAAAAAGGTAGTAATGGCGAACTTCCGGTAGCACCGGAAGTGTCGCCATGTTGAAAATATTTCCATTTGTGAGATAATCCGAATAGACCCCAGTAAACAAAATTTTTTAAAGCTAATACAAACCGTTCCTAAGATATTTCTACTCGAAACTCCCGGTGGCACACCCTTTAGGGCGGTCTGGCACGTACTTTCAACCGTTAAAATGGTCTGGCAGTTTTGTTTTTGTATTTTACAATGTTTGAAGTAAAACATATTAAAATTTCAACCTTGTTAAAAAAACATAATTAAAATTATTTTTTGACAATTTTAAAGAAGTAATGGTTGATGTTGCAACCGGGGTTGGCCTGCCAGACCGGACAATTCTTTATAAGAATGTTATAAATAATTTCTCTACAACTTTTTAGCCTTGTTAAAACACCTTAGTCAAAATGACTGCTGGCTCTCCGTCTATTAGTGTTTTAAAAGAGTCCTTTACCATGTGATGGCAATATAGTTTTTAAATTGAGGTCCACATTAATTGACCATTTATTGTATTAAACAGATGTGTCCTGTTCAATTTACACAACTTTCCTGTAGGGCGAAAACATTGCTTTACATTTACAATGCAATTTTACCAGGTTTTAATTAAATTCCTTCTAGTATTACTACCATTTTTGGCGTTTGTTGAGACTTTCTTTAAATTAGTTTTAAAGTTGTATAAGAAAAAAGCTAAATGCCACATTTGAGGAAATAAATCATTTACTTTAAGGCTGTGTGCCTCTTTTTCTCGAATTAACAATCATCCCTTTGCTTTTTAAATACCTTCTTAATTATTATTTTGCATCAGGCTCGAGACTTAAGTGAAATTTCCTATTTGTTTTATTTTTGCTTAAAGAAATTTCCATTGAAATCAAAATGTTAGGGAACTTGCTATTAATTCACTCCTCTTCTTGTGAAATACGGAAATCTCATTAACTTGCAGAATTTCTAATTTAGACCATCTAATTGCTCGAAAGCTTTCCTTGAAATTTTGAGATTTTGAGTCTTTGCAAGACTCAACAAAGTATCTTAGTAAGTACATTTTGCACCTTGGTTTTAATTTAATAAATTATTAATTGAATCAGAGTGGATATAAAAGGAAACAAAAGTAATTAGTGTTGAAGGGAGTCTATCGTAATTCCGCTTTGGTGAGGAGTTCTTAAAACTTGTATAAAAACTGCAAAAGAAGTCAAAACACAGAAAGTTTTCGTGTATTTTTCTGCTGATTTTTTTGGCATAATTATTGGAAAAATCCTTTAGAAAACTATGAATGCTTTATTAAGTTAATTCAGAGAAATATGCCATCGAAATTTGCCAAATGAAAGGTCATAAATAAAGGCGACTTCCGCATCCCTATCCATCAAAACTTATTTGAGCTAAAACTTTCCATGAAAGCAAAAACGTTTTTGTTTTGTTTATTATGCGAGAGAGATATCGTTCAATTTTTAAACTCGAAACTAGATAGAAATTCTATGAATGAATAGTATGATGAATTCCGTGAATATCATTTATTTCTTGGAATTGTAGAAATTAAGCTGAAAGCACTTTCAAACTAACTGAAGCTGATGAGAGAAATGTATTTTATAAATATACAGTGCGAGGCAAAAGTCTCCCCCCCCCCATCTTAACTTTTGAACGGTTTAAGATATTGATTTAAAAAAAATCCTTGGCAAATTAGCACTAAAAAAACTACCTTTTGACGAAATTTGTTTTTCAAAAAATAATAACCCCCACATAGGGGGACTATCTACTTAATTTTTTTAAATGTAAAGGGGGGTCAAGTGACCCCTCATTTGAAAGCTATTTTTATTTCCAGGACAATGACGTTTACGAATTTTAGATTGATTCAGTAGTTCTATTGTACTGTGTGTTTTAAAACAAAGCACAAAAATTCTGTTTTACGTAATAAATGCAACAATAAAAGACTTAAGTGAATCCAAACTAAGTAGGGGTGTATGATTTCTTTTTATTTAAAAATATTAATAATTTTTTTTTGTTAGTATGTTTTATAACAAATTTTTTAAAATAACCTACCAAAATTATTTTTTTTTCAAAAAAACGAAGTAAAATAGGGTTAAATAAAATAAAATAAAATTAATTAAAAAAAAATTATTAAGAAGCATAAGGTTTTGTTTTTTTGTATTTTATGTTGGGACACAGGGTATAACACATTTTAACAAAAAAATATTACATATTTTTTTTAATTAAAGAAAAACATGCACCCTTACCTAATTTAAAATAGTTTTATTTTTTCACTGTTGCATTTATTAAGGAAATCGTTCTTTTTATTGAGAAGCTCCTAGCCAAAAAAATAATAAATATATCTTAAATTGGTAAACACCATTGTGTTAGAAATAAAAATAGCTTTCAAATGAGGGGTCACTTGAGCCCCCTTTACATTTAAAAAAATTAAGTAGATAGTCCCCCTATGTGGGGGTTATTATTTTTTGAAAAACCAATTTCGTCAAAAGATAGTTTTTTTTGTGTAAATTAATCTAAAATTTTTTGGAAATCAATATCTCGAACCGTTCAAAAGTTAAGGCCAGGGGGGGGGACTTTTGCCTCTCACTGTATGTCCATTTAACTTTTCATGTCCATTTATTTTAAGGGGGAATGTCGCGAAGCAAAGAGACTGTGGTTATGTAATGTTGGTTGACTAAAATCAACAAAAAACCACTTTCTGGTCATTGCTCAGTGGGTTTACAAGAGTTAATTTAAAAATTGTGCTTACCATCAACATAAATAAACAAAGCACAAGTTTACATATTTTAAAGTTCCATCAATAAGCGTTTAAATACAGAATTTTGGCCATTTAAAATGCCAAAAAAAGTGCTTTTAATTTGCCAAAATTCTGTATTTAAACGCATATTGATAGACCTTTTGAATATGTCAACTTGTGATTTATGTTGCTGGTAAGCACAATTTTGAATTAAAATTAAAGGGCGATTTATAGAACGTAACATTCACTTTACTTCGGCGTAACTTCACTTCCGCGTAACTTAACAAATTTGCTTAATTTATAGATTGTAAAGTTACGTGAAATTGGGAACAGGTATGCGCATGTGTCTGAACTCGCGACTTCTGACTATTTACACCTGGGCGGTAATTACGGAATATCGCTTCGTACGAAACCTACATAAGAAGACCTAACAAGTTTCGTACAAAGCGATACTCCGTAATCACCACCCTTGACAGTAAGGGTGACTACAGCTAAATGAATCAGCAAAGTAGCGCTAAAGTGAAGTATAAATTTGCTAATAACGAGCGAGCATTTAAATTCTACCTCGACTATTGCCATGTAAAACAAAAGCTGCTTTTCCGTAGGTCTTTGATAGTTTCTACTAATGTCATTTTAAAACAAACTATCAAAGACATACGGAAAAGCAGCTTTTGTTTTCCATGGCAAGAGTCGAGGTAGAATTTAAATGCTCGCTCGTTACATCTCCATGTATTTTATTCAATTTTCTGTAAAGTTACGCCGAGTAAAGCGGAAGTAAAGTGAAAGTAACGTTCTATAAATCGCCCTTTAAGTCTTATAAATCCACTGAGCACTGACCAAAAAGTGCTGTTTTTTGTTGATTTTAGGCATCCAACATTACTATAACCACAATTCCTATGCTTCGCGAGATTTCCCGTTATAGTTAACCGTCTGCGAAATTTAGGGATATCTTTTTTTATGTTTCTGAAAAAATCTGTATTTTAGGAAAATACAAAATTTCTTAAAAAGGATCATGTATTTCTCTTAAAAAAAATTCTGGCTTTGAAATAATTTTATTTCTTTTGAATAAACTCTTTTTTAAACTGTATGTCGATCCATCAACGCTGCATGATGGTCTTAAGAATCTTCTCCATAGCCCTTTGGATGCTATAAGAATAAAATTAATGCAATAAAAAAACCCATTTACATTATTGAATTTATGTAAATTTTTTGGCAGCCTCTCGTTGTTGTCTATTAAGCTAAATTCTAAATGCAACGTTTCAACAAACTCGTCGAATAGATTGTAACATTTCAGAATGCATTTTACATCATATTAAACTCCTTCAAGTATAATATTCCTTTTTTTTTTCATAATTCTTTCGCGAGCTTGGTTTTACTTGGCAACTCTTCTAGCCATTTCTTTTTTTTTATTCCGGGTTGAGTGCATACTTAATCGTTTCATTTTAGATAATCTACATTGTAATTTTATGTTGTTAAAACATATTTTATTACTGTGCCAACTGTCAACAATTTTCAGTATGAACATTAATTTTTATTGCGTTATTTCTTTTTAGTAATTTGGTAATTTGTAGCATTATTTGAGGCGTAGGAGTGAAATTTAGGCTTTTATAATCTGATAAAAAAGCTCGTAAAAACGATGATTAAAGAAGACAATAAAAAAAGCGCCTAATAAATTTCTGTAATAAAAATTAAAAAAGGGAGTTTTTGTAAATACAAGAAATGGGATTTTTAGATGTATTTTCCTAGACTATGTTGCCGAATTTGTGCAACTTTGTTCGCATTTTTCTCAATGAATATAACAGATTTAACAATTTTTTAGGGATCCCTGAGAATGCCCCAAGAGCGTACTATCGCGTTAATGCGCCTGCAGTCTTGCAGATATGAGGCCCCAAAGTGCAAAACTTTAAACGCTTATATCTTAAAAACAACAGCACATATTAACGAAATAAATGGGTAAATACAAAGGCAAAATCTATCCAAAACAATTTTACTATTTTACTATTTTCTTATTTTTTAAATGTTTAAATCACATTTTATAAACAATTTACTTCCACAAAATGTTCATGAAATGAAGCTGATAACAATGTCAATAAAATCTAATGCAAAATGGTATTTATTTGTATGATTAAGAATCCTAGATCGGATTTTAAATGCACTTTTCTTAACAGAGTTACTTAAATTTATCAAACTTTAACCATATTTTTCTGAAAGATTGGAAAAGATGGATTTTTTTAAGCAATTTTGAGTAGACATGCTCCAACAGCGTACCATACAGGTTATATGCCAATTTTGGGACATCCTGTATACTCTTTAATCCTTGTCTGCAAGGACAACAAATGAGCAAACGTTCTTGTTTTTTTTGCGTTATTTATGAAACAATTGAGCATTTCAGAAAACAACACAATGAAAACAACAGTTAAATTTAGCAGGAAACACACGTTTTTACATAAAAACAAACACTGTCAATATTCCTTGAAATAACACACTGAATAAAACCACAATTTATGCTTTTTAAAATATATATTATTTTGTACAAAAAAATCACAAAAAGTAACTTTTGCAAGACATTACAAATTTTCTTATAACCATTTTAAGGAAAGGGCTAAAGACTGAGGGTACATTTCTTGATCAAAGAGGGCTTACCAGCCTCCCTTTCCCCAACCATTGCCCCAAGCTCCATTGCCCCATCTTCCGCATCCAACACATCCAGCGTTACCCCAACCAACGGCAACGGGGGCGACGGCCACTGGGGCAGCAATCACGTGGGAAGTGATAAGCCCAGCGCTGGCTACGGCCACAAATACGGCCAAAACGGCTACAACTGCGAGTTTGAACATTTTGCTGCTAGTTTGACAAAGTCTTGATAACTATACTGTTAGCTTGTTTTCAGTTTGTATTTATACTGAAACAGTGAAACACAGGGCTGTAGGTTGGATTTTAATAGTTGAAGTCCTTAAGATGTTGATGAAATAACATAGGTTGGTCAATGCAGGATTTTAATTGCGTTATTTATTTTCAGTAATTTGGTAATTTATAGCGTTATTTGAAAGGCGGGGGTGAAATTTAGGCTTTTATAATCAGATAAAAAAGCTCGTAAAAAGTGATGATTACAAAAGACAATAAAAAAACGCGATTATAAATTTTGTAATATTTAATTTGAGTGGTAAAAATGAAAAATGGTAATTTTGTAAAAACAAGAAATAGATCAGTAAAAGGGTTAGAAAATACTCTTCGCAAAGTTTGCTACTCTTTCTGCTAGGTATACAGAGTGTCCAAAAATTGGCGCTTAAACGCGATGGTACGTTTTTGGGACATGTCTAGGGATTTCTAAAAACTTGTTGAAAAAAATCTATTTGTTATATTAATTGAGGAAAATGCGAACTAAATTGCAAAAGTTTGGCAACACAATCTAGGAAAATACATCAAAAAATTCCATCTATGAGTTCCATCATACTTTAAAGTGAATCTTGATTTTATTAACATTGTTGTCAGCTTGATTTCATGAAAATTTTATAAAATTAATTATAAAAATGTAATTTGACCATTGAAAAGATAAAAAAATGGTTTAAAATAGACTGCAGCTTTGTATAAAACCATTTTTTTCGTTAATATGTGCTGTTATCTTCAAGGTATGAGCGTCCAAAGTTTTGCTTTTTAAGACCTTATATCTCCAAGGGTATGTGAGATGGATTTTTTCTAACATTTTTCTTGGGATTCCTAGACATGCCCTCACAACGTACCGTCCCGTTTATGCGCCAATGTTTGGACACCCTGTAGGTTTTAATGCTCATTAACCTCCTGCAAGCTGAACTTGATTAT
The DNA here is from genome assembly GCA_963920755.1 of Cartodere bifasciata. Classification (NCBI taxonomy): domain Eukaryota; kingdom Metazoa; phylum Arthropoda; class Insecta; order Coleoptera; family Latridiidae; genus Cartodere; species Cartodere bifasciata. The sequence goes on along the minus strand of OY987195.1, from coordinate 18,361,377 downwards.
TACTAACCCTTTTTCGCTTCAAAAGCATTTCCAAAATAAAACATTACAGCCAAATAGCCGAAATGCACATTTTTAGTTTAGAATTTATTTACTTATTATTTATAATCAAGTTCTGTTCGAAAGGTTAATGGGCATTAAAATAGACAACGTTGCCCTTATTTAACCGACCTTAATGCATCTCTTTAGGTAAAGTAGATCCCAATCGTGGCCTATAAATCGCGTCATCCTGTATACTCTTTGACACTTTTATGCTAAGAGTATAGCAAATGTTGTTGTTTTTTTTGTGTTATTAATGAAACAGAAGCTATTTTAGAAAACAATACAATGAAAGCAACAGTTAATTTTTTGCAGGAAACACACGTTTTTACATAAAAACAAACACTGTCAATATTCCTTAAAATAACACACTGAATAAAAACACAATTTATGCTTTTTAAAATATATATTATTTTGTACAAAAAAATCACAAAAAGTAACTTTTGCAAGATATTACAAATTCTCTTATAACCATTTTAAGGGCTAAAGACTGACGGTTTTCTTAATCATGGTGGGCTTACCAGCCACCCTTTCCCCAACCATTGCCCCAAGCTCCATTGCCCCATCTTCCGCATCCAACACATCCAGCGCCTCCCCAAGCGCCCCCCCAACCAGCATTGCCCCAACCAACGGCAACGGGAGCGACGGCCACAGGGGCAGCAATCACATGGGAGGTGATAAGCCCAGCGCTGGCTACGGCCACAAATACGGCCAAAACGGCTACAACTGCGAGTTTGAACATTTTGCTGCTAGTTTGATAAAGTCTTGGTAACTATGATGTTAGCTTGTTTTCAGTTTGTATTTATACTGAAAGACAGGACTGTAGGTTGGATTCTAATAGTTGTAGTCCTTAAGATGTTGATGAAATAATATAGGTTGGTCAATGCAGGATTTTTATCCTGCGACATTTTTGTTGCTTTTCTGATATTGCGATATGAACCTGACCGCTACAAATATGTAGTTTATTTGTTTATTATTGTAAATTAGTTGCATATTGTGCAATGTTATTATTATTATTTAGCTTCCAACTACAATAAATCAATTTGTCTGTAACTGTAATTTGAATATTTTGCATTTTAATGAAGTTCGTTACACACGTGGGGTATTTTTACATGTAAGTAATTAAAAACAATGTACTAATTAATTACTGAAAAAAGTTGAGTCCTGTGGATGAGATGATTAATTGAATTATTAATCATGTTTTTAAGCTCTTTTTACCAGCGGAGTTAAAAGCAAATAGGATGTGTATTTTGAAACCATATTGAATCGACATATATGTTTGTCAATTAAGCAAATTGTTGAATAGTTCTACAGGGTATCCGCGTTTAGTTTGCGTTTATTATTATGACAAATAAATAGCTGGGATAAATCCATGACATACGGTAAAAACAGTTTTTTGAAAAAGTGCCCCCCCCCTCCGGAAATAATGGTCTTTAAGCAGGTAGACTAAAAACACGTAATCGTAAATATTTACCAAATGATTTGTCTAACCATGAAATTGTACAATCAATAAAGGTAATAGATCACTTGAATCCCATTTTGAAATTTGGGGCCCCTTTTAAAATGGATTTAACACTGGTAGTGTTGATAAAAACTGCATGTAATTTCTTTACCTTTAAGAATTTTGAAATTTTTGTTATTTTTTTGAACACTACAATTCAAGTGAATACCTTTTTTATTCTTAACATTTCTAAAAAACTGTACCGTTTACGGATAAACTGCCAAAAACACTCTTAATGTACCCCAAGATAAATGTAAAATATGAGCTACATTAAGAGATTTTTTGGAAGTTTATTTAAAAACGGTACAGTTTCTCAGAAATTTTAAGTATAAAAAAGTTTTCAGTAGTAATAGTACGTGTGCTCTATGAATTTTCGATTATTAAATCGAACGTTTTTATCAGTATTAGGTACCTTTATTGATTGTACAAATTTCATGATGGTTGGACAAATCATTTGGTAAATATTACGATTATGTGTTTTTAGTCTATCGGTTTTGCACTTTTTATAAAAACTCTTTTAACCGAAGTCTTGGATTTTTCCCAGCTATTTGCCATATCAAAAAAAGCAAACTAATTGCGGACTCTGTATATTAACAGCAATTTTGTTGTCGATTTAGCGGGGTATTAATAATTGACAAAGTTATAAAAATCACGTCAAAGATCTAATATTTTTAAAGCTTTCTTTTTAACACTTTTAAACAATAACTTTAAATATTAGTTATATCTTATTTTTTAAATATATAGTTTGCAATTCTAAACGACATCAAATTGCCATGGTTTTCCCAGCCAATTTTTGTTCTAATATGGGCAGATCTATTTGCGAATTAAAGAAATGAACTTGAAGTCGGATTCGAACAACTCGTTTTAATCAATTCCAAATGGTTTCTAGGTCCATTGGTCAGGAATTACCGGTGAGTTTGGATGATCGGAAATCGGAAACGTAACTATAATAAATCTTACAGGTTGCGTTGTTATACCGGGGCTTTAGAATCGCCGGTCCGGATAAAAAGATCCCAAATCAATATCCTAAAAGAAAATACATCGCGGTCCTTATCTCAAACATGGTGTTTTCTTTTAAATCCCCACATCTGCCACCATAAGTACAGTCAATTTGTCCTGAATAATGATAGTACATCGACAAAATTCCTGGTAGGGCCGCATTTTTTATATGATGTAACTGAATGTCCAAAGAGTAAAACCCCAAATTGGCGTATATCTACCTATTGCAGTTACGGAATTATGGCCCATCAAAGGGCCCTCTTCAATTCATCACGGTGGAACTGCACCAAATTTTGCAAATAGATGTCAAATAAGGTTTTAAAACGTTTTTATAAAAAAAAATCTTTAAAAAAATTCCTTTACCCCCTAAATCGCCCCCAAAGAGTAATAACCAATCACGTTGGATTTACACCAAATTTTGCAGATAGATGTAAAATGAGATGCTAAAAAATATTTATTAATAACTTTTTTTCAAAAAAAAATTCTAAGCCCCCTTTAAATGCCCCCTTCGATTTTGGGGCGGAGGAATTATTTGTTGAAAAAAAGTTATAGGGAAATATTTTTAAGCACCTTATTTTGCATCTATCTGCAAAATTTGGTGTAAATCCAACGTGATTGGTTATTACTCTTTGGGGGCTATTTAGGGGATAAAGGAATTTTTTTAAAGATTTTTTTTTATAAAAATCATTTTAAAACCTTATTTGACATCTATTTGCAAAATTTGGTGTATAGACCTTTTCCGTTGGTCCGACATTCATTGTTAAATTTGAAATAAATCATTTGTAATACAGGTGGTCACCACCAGTGTCACAATGACTTATGTCAAATTTAATAATGAACGTCGGACCAACGGAAAAGGACTTATAGACCTTTTCCGTTGGTTCCACCGTGATCCTAAATTACAAATTGAAGGGGGCAATTTGGGGGGGGGGGGGCATAACTCCGTTTCTGCAATAGATAGATATACTTCAATTTGAGGTTTTACTCTTTGGACATCCAGTTACATCATATAAATAAGGCTGCCCTACCTGGAATTTTGTCGATGTACCCTCATTATTTAGGACAGATTGACTGTACTAACATGGACCTTATCTCAAACATGGTGTTTTCTTTTAAATACCCACATCTGCCACCAAGCGTCTATTAGTCCTTGTTGTGTTAGTCGTTGGACGCTGGTATTAACCTCATAAATCTGTCTCGTGCCTCCTTAAGAAATTAGGCTTAAATGAAGGCGGCGGTCGAATCGATAAATCTTGTGAAAGAAAAATAAACGCTTTTAATCTTAAAAGTTTGTATGCGCGCCTTTATAAGTCCATTTTGCAATAGTCGATGGAAAACAACATAAATAATGCTGTTTCGTGCAAAGCCCTCTTGAAGAAAATTAATTAATACAACTTTAGAAAATTAGGCACAAATAATGAGCGAACATCTGTTCTTGTTACTCCAAATAATTGAACTAATTAAGTAAAAAGGAGCGACATCATTATCCGGATTATTGATTAGTTTAACTTTGAAGTTAAATATTCCTAAACTTGGGGTTTTGGTTTTCATTTCTCTATGTAGACCAATACTGCGGAAACCCTTCTTGTTCCTTTCCTTCCTTTTACTAAGCTGCCTGCAATGGGATCAATGTCAAGTTCGTTATGATGTGTAATCGTATTCATTTGTTTTGTTTTGGCATAAAGACAAAGCCTTCTTCAATATACTATACACGTCACATCGAATGAATAACTGTCATGGAAAATAAAAAAAAGATTATTCTTTTATTAAAGGGCAATGTCGCGAAATATAGAAATTGTGGTTATGTAATGTTGGTTGCCTAAAATCAACAAAAAACAGCACTTTCTGGTCATTGCTTTGTGGGTTTATAAGAGTTAATATTAATTAAACATTGTGCTTACCAGCAACATAAATAAACAAGCACAAGTTGACATATCCTCCTAAAGGGCCATCAATAAGCGTTTAAGGTGGGACGGCTTGTAAACACAGAAAAACATGATGATTCACAAAAAATAAATCTATGTAAAAACAGTTAAATTTGGCAACCTAGTTTTATACCTATTGCACCTATTTACCTATAATTTTTAAAAAGAAAAGTCAATAAAAATTAACTATTAAATGTCAAAGCGTTCGTTTTCTATTTTTTTCAACACTTTAATCCATTTGTATTTTATTTTGCACGTAATTCTGTTAAAGTATACACTACCTCACGTATTGGCGCTACGACATATTTCCACAAAACGTATAGGTACATTTTTAATTGCAAATGATCAAAAACTGGAGGTCCCTAAACAATTCAAACCAAAATCAGATGTATTTATTAAATACAACCTAAACTCTGATATCATCCCATGTTTCTCATAACGCTAGTGAAGTAAAAAAAAGGATTCTAGAGCGAACACAAGCTCTGTTAGGTCCGGGCACTTAAAAAATCATAAATTGTAAATCTAAATCTACCCATATACTCCGAATTTCCAAAAAGTTTCTCTAAGCAGGGCCAATAAAATACACAATTTAACTTATAAATGCTACTTTGGGGGTTGTTTTGTAAATTTAACTCAATGCTCTTCTGAAAAAAATATCCTCGATGTAGATTATGTAAGTTTCTCTAAACATTTTCAGTAGTAGGTAAGTTTTTGCACACAGGGTACATTTGGTAAATTACATAGCTGTGAAGTTTTTCTTTAATTTAACAATAATAAAAACATTACGTTTTTAAAATGATATAGGTAGAATTTTGACACAACGGTTGACACTTATTTAACAATAAATTACCAAGCTACCTTTCGGATGTTGCCATAGTAGATTTATCAGTCCTGTTTTTTAACATTATTTTCTTAATATTAACTCAGGAAGGCCGGTGAATCCCATTTTTTATTGTTTTAATAAATTTTAGATACCCGAAGCAATATTATACTAGTTTTTAAAAAAAATTAATTAAGGAATTCTATAAAAAAAAACGTTAACAAAGTCCTACCTAACTGCGAGCTGTTGGCTGCTGCGTTCTAAGCCAATTTTATCCTGATTTCAAGTTAGCCCCGCGCCTAAAGGAAGCTGGTGGGTCCAATTTTTTTTTACAGAAACTTATGTATCATTCTCTTGGGAACATTTTCACCAAAAATTAAATTTTTTAATTAAAGATTACTTACTCGACGTCCCCCCTTAAATACAGAATGTTGACAATTTTTTGCATTTTAAATAACCAAAATTCTGTATTTAAACGCTTATTGATGGACCTTTAGAATATGTCTTATGCTTTGTTTATTTATGTTGCTGACAAGCACAATTTTTAATTAAAATTAACTCTTACAAACCCACTGAACAATGACCAAGAAGTGTGGGTTTTTGTTGATTTTATACAACCAACATTACATAACTACAGTTTCTCTGCTTCGCGACATTTCTCGTTAAACTTAAATTCTAATGTTTTATTTATTTTAATCCATCATAATATTTAGGCACCTTACCCTGAATAATTGTCGCGAAATATGAATGGTAAATTTTAGTATGTATTTGGTATACAAATATTCGATAGTAAAAATGAAAATGCACTGGTTTCATGAAGTACCTAGAATCCATTTATATTATTGCTGCGATGATATATTTCAAATTTTGAATTATTGATGAAAACAAGCATGTTCATAAATCATAGATTTAGTGATATGTAGAGCTTCATTCCATGCTATTAACCTGTTTTCCAGAATTGTAATAAGTACGTTATAAAAGAAAAATAGTACAATTTTGCTCTTGCAGACTTTTCGGTAACTTGAAATTGCGATAGAATAAGATAAAACAAATTTTCGTTTACTGTTTTCTGTCATGTGGAAAACAATATTTACCGATTTTATTTTGTTCTGGAAACTATAAAATTATTTTTGTTTTTAAAGCGAGCAAATTTAAAACGGCTATTTACCATTTTTATCTATGCATCTAGTCATATTTCATGTTAATAAATAGAGTTAGATAAGCATTTCAATAAAATGTAAAAAATTCATGATGGTGCATTTTACGTAGGGGTGTATTATAGGTAGTGGAAATTTTATTAAAGCGATACCAGGAAATTATCATAAATGAATTGGTAGTTTACAAAATAAGCAAAACATTTATTTCCTAAAAATATTAGAGATTGTGTTTTGATTTAAAATTAAAATTAGCTTTTAATGATATTGGTAGCGTGATAGAAAACCTTTGGGCTATTTTTAGGGATTTAATAACATAAGTGGTCGCTCATTCGGATATAGATAGCAAATTTCACGCATTTTTATATTTTGTTATGTCATATTCAAATTATATGGTAGAATTCATTTATAAAAAAGAAAACGAACATGCACAGTTAAAACTTCCGGTTTAAAAAAGTTGATCGTTAACGTCAAGCCAAAAAAAAAAAATTAAAAGAAAAAAACGCCAATAGAATTTTGGTACATACAGGAGGTCCAAAAAATGGCGCATTAACGCGACGGTACGTTGTTGGAGCATGTCTAGAGAGCCCCAGAAAATTGTTAAAAAAATCTCTATACCCTCGGAGATATAAAGCCCCAAAGTGCGAAACTTTAAACGCTTATATTTTGAAGATATCAGCACATATTAACGAAATAAATGGCTAAGTACAATGGCACAATCTATCAAATATTATGTTACTATTTTTGTATCTTTTAAATGGTCAAATTTTATTTTTATAATAATTTAATTTTTCAAAAATTTTATGACATGAAGCTGACAACAATGTCAACATGATCTAATGCAAAAATGTATGCTCAAGAATCTAGATGAGTTTTTAAGATGTATTTTACAAACTGTGTTGCCAAACTTATGCAACTTTCTTTCCAATTTTCCCGATAAACGCAAATGATGTTTTTTTTTACAATTTTCTAGGGATCCCTGAGAATGCCCCAAGAGCGTACCATCGTGTTTGTGCACCATTTTTTGGACAGTCTGTATTTAGCAGATGACGCCTTCTATGTTTCATATGCGAGATAATTACCGGTCTAATTTAGTAGTTTGTTCAATTGATGCAACCTTACCCTATATGATCGTTTACCTGCCGTCCACAAAATATTGACGTAATAAAGTAGGTATAAATTAAAGACTAAAGTGTAAAGGTGGGTTTAATTAAACCCAGTTTGCCGGCCCATAAAAGATAGTTTATTGCCCCAAAAGTATTATCATCCCGGAAATATGCGGCACTACATCTAGATGGCAATTATCTAGGAAATATAATGAGGCAATGAAGCTCGGAAAATTGGTGCCCAAGATGCAAATTGCTTGATCCTCCACTTACCAAGATGTGCTACCTAGCTATCTATTGAAATTAGGTGCTTTATCTACTACATGAGTTTCTAACATTACTCTCACGATCTTGTTGATTATGTCAATAAAGTCAGATTCTCATTAGGATGGCACTAAATCATTTGGCAACGAGCCCTATTTCGTTAAAGGGCGTTTTCAACGGGAAAATTGCGACAGTCAAAAGATTCACTGAGTGTTAAGAAGCTTGTTCATAGAACTTGTAATTTGAGACTTCAAACATTTGTAGAGCTTATGTTACAAGATTGTTTTGTTGCTTCCATTTCCGGTAAATTAAGGCATAAAGAAAAATTACATGTGGCCAAAAAACCCTGGTCTTTATCCTTTAACAATATAAAAGTGTAATCTGTGGGTTTTTTTTTGTAAATATGCGCAAACAGTATTTCATTTTTGACTTTTATTTGTTGGTAGGTAATTTAAAAAACAATATTTTTCCAAATTTATCTTTCACAATGAAATAAATTACCCGAAAACAAATTTATAAACACCAGGCGCGTAAAACTGTCCGCACTTTTATTTATTATTAAATATTTATGTAGGTAGTGGAGACTCTCTCATAGTGGCCACCTTTTCAGAATTGTTAGTATAGCTTTATCATTGTAACTACTTACTAACACTTTAGATTTTGGTGTCAAAAGAGCCTCCTTCTCAAAAGGAATAAGGGAATTAAAAAAAATATAGTATGAAGTGTAAGTTGTTTGGCAAAATTTGGTGCAAATTCATCGTAATTAAATGTTGTAAATTAAAAACGGCTATTTAGGGGACTTTCACGCTAACACTAAACTCTTATTTGTGTGCATTATGTGGATTTAGCTTCCTGAATAGATGTTCTAACACATAAAAAATCTAGCTGTTGTGTATTTTTTGCAAGGTAAAAAATAAAAATCTATCTATCTTGGCCTACAGTAGTTTGTTAATTAGCACCATACACTATGAAAATTACCACCATTTAAGTTTAAGCAAAAAGTTATTCGAAAATGACCATCGTTGGAAGTTGGCCACTGTTATCGGGCCTCCCCTACTTTAAAATTGAACACGGTTTTATTAACTGCATAAAAAAATAGGAAGCGGCTTCATAAAGATTTATATACAAACATTATTTGTAAACTTTTCCAGTTTATACCTACATAGTGCACAAAATAAACAATGTTTTAAATATTTAGCAACACAATTTTCCATTGAACTATCCTATTTTAGAAAGTTTTTTTAAGGGTTTTTATTGGGACGACGTTGCGCGATGGGATAATCTAATATTTCTTGCAATGCTTTTTTTTCTATTATGCCTTAGCTTTATTACGAATTGATAATAAAATAATACCGTCATAAAAAAACTACCATCACGTCAAAATTTGAACAATGATTTTGGATTTAGTGCTAATATAAAAATATCACCAGTAGGCAAGAATAATCTACAAACTAAACAAAATTGAAAACACCCTCTTTTATAAAATTTATGATGTCCTTTCGTCCTGCTATCGCTTCGTGGACTTTTATTACCCCCGGCATCAGGTCACCAGCAACTTTATTTGTTGCTACATTTTAAAAATGAGTTTGGGCCGTACGATTATCTGTCATGAACGTGATCCAGAACAATTTCCGGAAAAACCTGCAAAGTGTACCGTTTTTGTCAAGAAGGAGGAATAATTTTGGCCTAAGGACGTGATAGTGAGTCGAAGTCGCCCGGTGGAATACAAATCTTGAGTTTATTTATTGATGATTTTTTCTTAAGGATTAGAGGATTTTTATTACATCTTCAGTAATTTTTTTTATACAGAATGTCCCATAGGTAGACCGATAAACTGAAATGGCGAATTCCTTGGGCCAAAATAAGAAAAAAAGTAAAAAAAAACAGATTATGAAACCCCAAATATCGTGTCCTCTTATTTGCGTACACCCAATTTGCGTACATAAATGGTCAAAAACGGAAAGGTTAGAGGTAGTGAGTTTTTTTACCTGGGTAAAGTCCAGTATGCATTTTTTTTTTTTTAATTTCAGGGTTTTAGACTGACTTTTATAAAAGCACTGGGGGACATTTTTCCACTGGGGGACATTAGGTTAGGTAGGTTAGGTTAAGTTTTGCTGCTAAAATGATAATATAAACTCTAGCTATGTCGGTGCCTAGCAGTGCGTCCAAAATTGTGTGCATTACACTGAAGGACATATTACTAGGTGTTGTTCTCGGTGTTGTTTTGTAAAAAATGTATCAACACATTATCAGAAAGTAGTGTTGTAGTTTAAAATTATTTGATATTCATACTAAATAAAAGCATAAAATATTATTACTGACTTCTGCACATAAACATCTCAAATTAAATGATAATCCTTTTCTTACTGCAGGTAAACGGATTAACTCTTACTTAATGACTATGTACGCGAATTGGAGAGTATTTTGGAATGAACGCATATTGGATGTACGCAAATAAGAGGGCTTCCCCAAATATAGGACTACGAACGTATTATGGTTTCATTTTAATCGGTTAGTTCTTTGCGAGGTTCTTTGTGTCGAAAATCTGACTTCAAAAATCATTATTCTATTTTTTATTTCGACTACGGATACATTTTTTGGTTATACATTACGCGGTCCATGCAAAACCATAATACGTTAATTTACCATGGTTTTTTTAATCTTGTAAATGATTAAAATTGCAACTTACATTTTTCCGAGCCCTAATATAGATGTGCTCATTCAAAGATTTCAATGTAGAGAGAAATACTCAAAAAGTACTTTTTTACCTTATTTTTATTATTTTTTGCACTCAGTACCACTTCAATGCATTACAAACATTACCCTAAATATTTTTAATCAAAGGTATTGATGTATTTTGAGTGCACAGAGCATCTCATTTATGAATTTAAATCTGTAGCCTTAGTAAAATTTTAAATTAAATTATGTTTAATATCTTTCCATTGCAATAATCAAAATTTCTAAATTCAGTTGAGGGGCGTACTTTTTGAAGAATGTTTTATTAAAGGAAAATGGACTTATTTTTAAAATGAAAAAATGCATCCTTAATTTTTAAACTCATGCTATTGAAAATTCAAAATATATACTTTTCCAAGATACTTATTTGTGAAAGTACATTAAATATTAACGACTAACGTACGTACAATATAAGCAACAAAATATTAAAAATTTATCTAGATTCATGAAATTCGGAATTCATTGCTTGTAATATTTAAAATATTCTATAAAAACCTTTCAATAAACATGAAATGTGTATTAGAGGCAAAATTCGCAATAAAAGTGAGCAAACAACAAATTTTTTCATAAAACTCTCCGCCAGAATTTTATGAAAATATATATATATTTAAAATCGGATACTCTTGCAATGCTTTTTGAAGAAAATACATATCAGTAGTAAATTAGGTCCATCAAGAAAGTTTATTAGTTATGAATCGATACGTATGAAAAGAAAAACTTCCTATAACAAAATATAGAAAATTGGAAAAGTTTTTAGAGCTCTTTTAGTTCATTTCTCTAAAGGAAATGTACTATTGTAATTGCAATTTCTGAAAATCGATGTTTTTTTGAAACTGTGCCTAAACGAAGCAAGATACGTAAATGTTAGGGGTGTTGGAAAGATGCTACAAAAAATTACCGATCTTTTGATACTAGAATCATATCGATCGGACCATCCACTGGGTTGTTATTAAAAAATATCACTTTGGTGTATGTTAGGATGGATGGATGGATGGATGGATGGATGGATGGATGTACGGAGCAAAAAATTTCTTTAACCGTAATTTACTCAATTATGGTACTAGGTAGAAGGTTCAAACTTGGCATAAGTAAATACCAAAGTCTTGTGGTCAAGATGACCACAAGGTCATACTGACCACTGGTCAAGGTTAGTAGATATTGCATGCAAAAAAAAATCTAGCCCAAAATATTGTGATTTTTTTTTGCTTAAACATATTCTTTCGGAGAGCCCTTTGTGTTAAAATTTTTTAAAAAAAATTCTATGTCTAGGAAAAGAGCTATGACGTTTTCAAATGTCAATGTTTGCATTGACATAGCTCCACTACTACAATAGTTAGAGGACTCAAACTTGGAGGATGGATACACGAGAGACAGGGGTTCAAGGTCATATCAAGGTCATATCTTTTTGAAGGTCAGTAGCATTTTTATTATTAAAAATGTATGTTAAAGTAAATGCAAGGTAAATGTTGGACATGTTTTTGAAAACACAAAAGCTTGTTCTTGTGTTTCGGACTTAGTAAGCCATCTTCAGGGAATTATTTATAGTTTGACTTTAATTATCTCATACACCATAATAGTTAAAGGTCTCAAACTTGGAGGATGGATAACCAAAAGATAAGAGTTCAAGGTCATGTAAAGGTCATATTGATTGAAAGGTCAATAGCATTTTTATTATTAAAAAGCTATGTTGAGGAAAATGTAAGGTAAATGTTGGACATATTTTTGAAAACACAAGAAGTTGCTCTTGTGTTTCGGACTTGGTAAGCCATCTTCAGGAAACGATTTATAGTTTGACTTCAATTATCTCATACACCTTAATAGTTAGAGGTCTCAAACTAGGAGGATGGATAACCAAAAGACAAGAGTTCAAGGTCATGTCAAGGTCATATTGATTGAAAGGTCAATAGCATTTTTATTATTGAAAACCTATGTTAAGGTAAATGCAAGGTAAATGTTGGACATATTTTTGAAAACACAAGAAGTTGTTCTTGATGTGTTTCGGACTTAGTAAGCCAACTTCAGGAAACGATTTATAGTTTGACTTCAATTATCTTATACGCCACAATAGTTAGAGGTCTCAAACTTGGAGGATGGATAACCAAAACACAAGAGTACAAGGTCATGTCAAGGTCATATTGATTAAAAAATCAATAGCATTTTTATTATTAAAAACCTATGTTAAGGTAAGGTAACACAAAAGGTTGTTCTCGTGTTTCGGACTAAGTAAGCCATCTTCAAGGAACGGTTTATAGTTTGACTTAATTTATCTCATACACCACAATAGTTAATGGTCCCAAACTTGGAGGATGGATAACCAAAAGATAAGAGTTTAAGGTCATGTCAAGGTCATATTGTTTAAAAGGTCAATAGCATTTTTATTATTAAAAACCTATGTTAAGGTAAATGCAAGGTAAATGTTGGACTTGTTTTTTGTTGTCATACCTACAGCCAGTGGCGTATTTAAAATTTGTGGGGCCCCCCCGCAAAAAAATTATGGGGCCCTAAAAATGGCGCCGCAGGCAAATTTTTTTGAATTTTTACTGATTTTAAACGCCAAAACACCATTTTTGTAGTTATTTTTTTTAGTTCGGGGCCCCTAAAAAATCCTAAATGCCCGGGCCCCCCCCGCATTGCGGGGTCTGCGGGGGTACTAAATACGCCACTGCCTACAGCTTTTAAACAATGACCTTGAAACTTATAAGTAACCTTTTTTATAAAAATAAACGAAATCTAAGGATGTTAGAACGCCCTTAATCTTATCTTTTTAAACTATTTTAATTTGACTTTACTTAATTTCATTTCTTACATCTGTAGGACGGTAATATTAAAACCAAATATTTTTTAAACTGATAAAATTTTAAAATAACTGTTCACACAATTGACTTACGGATGTAAGAAATGAACTCAAGAGTCGAATCTACCGACTCAGCTAGTTAATATCTTCCTCTTAGTTACTTTATCTAACAGTCCGGACGTTATAAGAATGATATAGCTAAAAACCGGTAGGTATTATAAAAGTTCATTAAATTCCACTTTGGCCTTACTTTTTCTAAGAACGTAGACCAGCCGTGGTAAGGATTTTCTTGGTTCACTTCAGACAAAATAATTCTTTATGATTATGACTTGGCTTCTTGGAAGTTCAGCCTCTTAACTTTCATTTTAGTAGTTTTTCGTGTGTTAAATTTTGAACAGCAAAGTTTTCAGATTGTTATATGTTAATTTCTTTGGTCTGTGTTGTAATTAGTTTTTTATATTTTGAATCTCGCTAAGAAATGTTCCTACGTTTGTGTAATGTAATTTAATAAACAAAACAAGTTGACAATTAGCAAAATAGCAGACTTGAGGCAGTGCCAACAATAGCAAGCCTTACTTAATATTTTCTTTAATTTTTTAATTGAAGTTTTGTTTAAAATTCGTTAAAAAATACAATGGCTACAGAATGTTGCTCTACGATAAACATTGATGGTTATAGATATAGGTTAATCGATACCGTGAGTTTGTCTTTCGTAAAAACATAAAAATAAACATGCTTTTATGAATTTTATATTAAAGGCCTTCTTAAAAAACGTAGGAAGTAAAAGCACTTAAAATCTTTTTAACGACTTACAGGTTTTTATAAAAATTAAAACGCGGCTGTTTTCTTTCATATTTATGCAGGTAATTATGTGGTTTTAACAAGAAAAATGAACTAATTAAACCTTTTGTGAGTGCATTTCTCGTTTTTCCTCATTATCTGCTAAAATTTTTATAAAAATAAAACGAAGCCAAGTAGATAGGACTTTTTACATTGGTGGCGCATCCGCCATTTAACAAAATTGTTGTCGGGTGTGGGTTAGCAAAAATCCTTTATTAGTCAAAAGCAAGCCAGATCAGCGGGGATTCTTGTTTTTGAGCATAGGAAGCAAAAAAAGGATAAAGCTATGAGAAAGAATGTTCTAAGTAAGCATTGTTATTATTATCCTTTTGCAGGATATACTATAAAGTTATGCACACAAACAAAGCTGTATTTTATCCTTACAAGTCAGATAATATTTATCTGGGTCCTACGAACAAAATAAATTTCGTGACGCAGAATGCAGAGGAATTATCTGAAACAATAGCCCTCCCTAAAATATGCGAAATATTCTTATATTATACGCAAGTTTTCCTGCTTTTATTATACTAGGGTGGATAAAACAAACAACATTAAATAAATTGACTTTGTTAAAAAGGCTTAACGTGTTAAATGTCTCCGATTAAAATCTGTTTTAGCTAATTAAGGAGTAGAGAGGAAATGAACAACACCGGGAAAAAATTTGCTGTGTTTTAATAGCAACATTTTCCACAGGTTTAATTTAATAATACTAGAGGTTTCGAGAATAAAAACTTGTTTCGGACATGCAACAATAGGTATGTCATGAAAATCGAATTAACCCTTGTTTCTGAGGTAAAATCGAAAAAACATTTTGTTCTATCATTTCTTATTCTTTACGTTAATTAAGCATTTATAAAAAAATTTAGCTCCTAAACCTTATTTCAGAAAACGTAACAAT
This sequence comes from Cartodere bifasciata, assembly GCA_963920755.1. Taxonomy (NCBI): domain Eukaryota; kingdom Metazoa; phylum Arthropoda; class Insecta; order Coleoptera; family Latridiidae; genus Cartodere; species Cartodere bifasciata. The sequence goes on along the minus strand of OY987195.1, from coordinate 18,346,304 downwards.
TTTACATTTACTTAACTTCGACCTTACTTTAACAAACTATAAGTTAAACTTGGTCTTATTCACATTCCACTTAGAAGTCGGCAATGATATTCCTGGACTATTTTAACATTTATTGCATTTAATGCTGTTTTTTTTAAGGAGAGTGTCACGAAGCATAAAAACTGTGGTTATGTAATGTTGGTTGCTTAAAATCAACAAAAAACAGCACTTTCTAGTCATTGGTGGGTTTATAAGAGTTAATTTTAATTAAAAATTGTGCTTACCAGCAACATAAATAAACAAAGCACATGTTGACATTTTCTAAAGGTCCATCAATAAGCGTTTAAATATAGAATTTTGCAAAAAGGGGAATGTCGTGAAGCATAGAAACTGTGATTATGTAATTGTTGGTTGCCTAAAATTAACAAAAAACAGCACTTTCTGGTCATTGCTTAGTGGGTTTATAAGAGTTAATTTTAATTAAAAATTGTGCTTACCAGCAACATAAATAAACAAAGCACATGTCGACATTTTCTAAAGGTCCATCAGGCATCAATAGATACATTAAAAGAAGTAAAAGTTATGGATGTTATAATTCTTTTCTAAAAAAAGCTTTATTTTAGGGTGTATTTAAACATACAATTTGACTTACCCCGCAACTATTAAATAAATGAATGCATAATATGCAGTTAACATCTGTTTAATGTTACGTTTTTCTGCTTTTGCTTTTATTTTTTCACAAAAATTAGCGTAAATTAACCGTATTTCCTAGCCTGAAAAGACGTAGTAGGCGTACTCTTTAGTTAATTTACGAACTTTATTCAAAATGAATAATTTATTACTTCCGTACGAACGTTACTGCATCATCAACTGAAGGTAATCATTGTAGGCTCAATTGACAATATTTACCTTATCCTGCTACCAAACCCAATTTGTGTGCCTACTACGCCTACCTGAGCCAGAAAATTATTACAGCTCTAAATTGAAATTTACGTTCGTAGTTAGGAAGCCAAATTGGCTTTAACTGCTATGGTCATTACTTAATTGATTCAATTATTTGTATCCTTTCGAAGTCCTTATTTCTTCCAATTTCTTAGGAAGGAAGAATTCATTTAAGAAGTAAACTGAAGACAGAATTTTTCAACAGACTTTAAAAACAGCAGGAAAAAAATTAAAAGAAAATGTAAATTTTTAAGAATTTAAACAAATTTTTTTTTCAACCTTTGGTAGGAGATATGATTGGGAATGTAATGCCCTTTTATAATATGGAGTCCCAAGTTATTATGACAAAACAATTATCGCCATAACAAAATCGGAAGTATGTTTAAAATAAAATTTTCAAATCGGTCGAATTGTTGAGCAGTTTAGTTCTAATGACACCCATAAGAAAAATTTAAATTGAAATTAGGTTAATTTAAAACGCATTAATGTAACCTCTATCGTTACAATTTAAACCAAAGTGTCCCTTACGAATATCCATTAGTGTTTGACATGACCAATTTCATTATAGCTGGCTGGGTAGGTCATACACTAAATAGATTTTGCACCAGCACCAGCTTTGAATCAATTAATATTCTCCAATTTAATTGTCACAATTGTAGGACTTTGATCGAACACATCGATTAGATAACGAAATTGGCCCAATCATTCCATTATATTTTTTTAGGATCCTACCACAATCCACAAATACTAGGACACTAGTAAACTAGATATGGGTTAGGTCAGTGGATAGGTTAGATTAGTGAGCCTGTTAGAGCTTTTTTTATAAAATGTCGACATTTAATAGGATACTCCTCGCATTAGGTAATCAGAGAATAATAAAATTAAACAAAAAACAATAATTTTTTTATATTATCAAAAAAACTCTGCAAAGAGGTTAAACTATTAACTCTTCTATAGAAAAAATATTTATTTGCGAAAAGCATAAATAGGTATCAATTCTAACACTGACGTTTAGGATTTAATTTGGCTTTGAAAGGATGTTTTTGTTTCAATTTTTTTTGCAAAGCCACCTTGACCGAACCTAGACTTAACTTAAGTGAGCATTTTTATTACTAGAAATTTTTGACCTTTTTTGTCTTAAAAACTTCACAAAAAAAACAAAAAATATTTTTTAATACAAAATTTAATTTCCTTTCATTTTTATGACTTAAGTTTTTTTTGTAAATTGAAAAATAACGAAGATACGGCTTTTTTTAAATTGGGGGGCTTATGTGGTGCCGGACAAAAAAAAATTAAATATACTTTTAGTAGAGAATTAAAAGGGCTTTAAAGTTACCAAAAAAAAAATTCTGAAAAACTGAAATATGAATTGTTTCTCACTTGGGGGATGCCGCAGCCCCCCTTATTATTTTCCGATTTCAAAAACAATAGGGATCTAGATTTTAATGAGAACGATTTTTCCTGAAAATTTGAACTTGATGGGATCTTTGGTACTCAAGTTAGAGTGTCTACAAAAAACGTGACAGACGGACGGACGTCCGTGAAAGTTGTTCAAAATTCGATAAAACGCACGAATCTGCAAGAATTTTTGCTCTACGACAATTTTTGACGATTTAAGAATTTTCAAAACAATCACAATATACTCCCCGTTTTTGACTTTGTCTGCGAGGAGTATAATAATTAAATTTTTCTTTTATGAGCCTGCATGCGATTTTATTTTGTTTGACTGCATTGCTCAAAAACATGTTTAATTTTTCATTTTTAAAGTAAGCAGCAATCCGCTTGTTAGAAGACTAACTAAAAGCATTTTTAAAATATTTTTTTTAGAGAAAAGAAAACCAATTGGGTTGTTATAAAATGTCGGCTTTAAAATGCAGACAACTTTTAATAACGCGGTTTGTTTTTTCAGTTTTATTTTAACTCTTTCTCTTCAATAATTGGAATATTGATTTTATAAGTAAAACACAATCGTGCAAAAATAAAATTTCCGCCTATTTGTTTGAAATTTAATTACTAAAGTTTGATGGAATATTTAGTTACATTTAAAAGTTTCACAGTATATTTAGAAAGTTCACAAGAGTCTATTTCCACATGTAGGGGAATAGTGCTTAAAATGGCATAGTCAAATAAAACGACACAGTGCCAATATTGAGTAATTGGCGCTACTTTTAACATTGTCAAATGAATAAAGTTCAGTAGTCGTATTACCTATAATAAACAAGCAGCACTTGATTTTGTGTTTGGAATAAAATCCTCCCCACTTTTTTTTTGTGTTTATAAAAAAGGACACCAAAATAAAAAATGGCAAAATAAATTTATTCTTTATAATTATGCAAAGTGCAATAGTAATAAAAAGATTTGTTGATATAATTTAACCAATACTATGTTATTTTAGGCACAATTCCTCTAGAGTGCCTTGATAATTTTGACAGTTATTGTCGCCTTATAAGGCGACAATAACTGTCAAAATTATCAAGGCACTCTAAATTCCTCTACCTACATATATATTGGTGTTTTTTTTTACTGTGCCCTATACAGGGTGTCCAAAAAATGGCGCATAAACGCGATGGTGCGCTCTTGGAGCATTCTCAGGGATCCCTAAAAAATTATCAAAAAAAATCCATCTGTCATCAAGAAAAATGCGAACAAAGTTGCATAAATTCGGCAACACAGTCTAGGAAAATACATCTAAAAATTCCATCTTTGAGTCTAAAAATCCCATCTATGAGTCTTGATCATATATTTTTGCACTAGATTTTATTGACGTTGTTGTCAGCTTCATTTTATAAAAATTTTGCAAAATTAAATTGATTATAAAAATCATGGCAAAGTATCCGGTATGTTCTCGCGCATTTTTGGCCTACTTGACCAAGCATTTGTGACGTCATGTGGTTGCTGCACAGAAGTTATATTTCTATGGGTTGCTGTCACATCCACTTTGTCCGTCAGTAGAAACGTCAAAATACACAAAACAAACGTCTTCCAATACATGTCATATTTTACTTTTATTGTTATTTAAAGATATGCGAACCCTTAGTGTCCAGTTATAGAAAGGTCTGCTACTATTTATTTAAACTAAATATTATTCTACAATTATTAAAATGTATTGTTGTGTGAATACTGAACAGAAAAGCTGGTTTAAGAATTCAAATATAACAAACCATTTTTCAAGTTAATTTCGTTTTTTCTTTCTCCACAAGCAATATATAACCCATATTTTAGCCATGTCCACAGCCTTTTAAAAACTTTAGTAATAATTAGTATTAATGTCGCTGCCTTTTATAAGAACCAAATGGTTTCTACTTTTGAAACTCGCTACCGCACAATAAATCATCAAGTAGTTTATAAAAAATCCAAATTACTTCACTCAAAAACTTGTTTAAAAATAATAGTTTATACAACAATAAACAATAACAACAATAAAAACCTTTTGAATAATTTAAAACACCAAAAAATTTGCTGAAATGTTTTTATAACTGCTTGACATATAAACGTCAGATGAATAACAAGTTTGAACTAGGTTACTAGATTTAAAACGCTTCATATTTTTTATGTTATCAAAATAATAACTAGGTGACTAGATTCTTGCTTTGGTTTCATACCACATGACGTCATGCGCAGAAATGAACGAATTTTATTCAAGCCTCGAGCATACCAGTGTTCTTTGCCATGATAAAAATGTAATTCAACCATTTAATAAATAAACAAATGGTTGAATGGTTTAAGATAGACTGTAGCTTTGTATTAAACCATTTTTCGTTAATATGTGCTGTTACATTTAAGATATAAGCGTTTAAAGTTTCGCACTTTGGGGCAACATATTTCCGAGGGTATGTGAGATAGATTTTTTTTAACGATTTTCTGGGGCTCCCTAGACATGCCCCAACAACGTATCATCGCGTTTACGCGCCATTTTTTGGACACCCTGTATATTGGTGTGTTTTTTTTTCTTTACTGTGTCCTATATGATATTAAAAGCCCATTTTATTAAAATATGCATTAAAAACTACGCAGTTTACACAAATCTCCAGTTTTCAGTCAAAAAAGTAATAACTATTTAGATTTTTGAAAGAACCGAGATTAAAAAGTAGGTACCTTTGCGTCAGCAAACACATGTTTTCCATTTGTAAATTTGAAATTTTTATTAAGATGCATGCACGAAGGCTGTCTATCTGTGTAAATATTCTTGCATGGAATATAAATCAGTGTTTTTCACATGTGTTGTTTTCCAGTTTAAAATCGATAGACAATTTGTTGAAACAAAATTACTACCTAGTGTAGAATAGAAAATACAAAACAGTTTTCTAGCTTCTGGTTCTGACACCTCGTACTTTTGCCTACAGGATATCTGGCTATAATAAATCGTTAGAAAGGCTGCCTGGCTAAAAAGGATAGCAACCTTTGCCTGGTTCAATTGCGCTGCAAATTTGCTTAATTAACCCTTAATGTGGAGTCAAAATACAAGCCACAACTACAGTACAGTTCAGGAGGTTGGAAGACTGTTGTTTCATTGCATTTTGGTGAAATTATGATTAATTAAATAGGAATTAAATACTAAGCCGGACGTAGCTTTGCCCAAGTTGAGCGTTTATAATTAAACAATTTTAAATCACCGGAGAAGTTTTTTGTTTACGGGAAAGGTAATATTTTAAGGTTAGGTACTTTTTATTATTTCAGCCCGTCTGCATAGCGGAAAAATTATTCACGGTTACTTAGAGCTTTAAAATTTGGCATACTTTGCTGTAACTTAGTCCATTTTTTAAGCAAAAATAAAAAATGTGTTTTTACACCCTTAAGTAAAAAGGATTTTTGCAAAATTTTAATAGGCAGCCAGGATTATTCATTACGTACCTAGTTTTTACCAATTTTGGAAAAATTTCACGGTAACTTGGAAAAAAGACCCCACAAATAGCAATCAAAACGTAATTAATTACAATTCTCTGTAATAAGATGCAACCAAAAAAACTTTGATGGGCCATGGCCATGTAACCGTGATTCAGCATAAAAAACCTTCCACTTAACAAAGTGAAAATGGCTTTCTCTAAATAGAGGTAGATTTAGACTACGTAAAAAATTAACGTATCGCGAAACAAAACAAAAATAAATGAATTATAATACGTTGAAATCACATTTGTGGATTAAATTTAGTCCAATTAACTGTTAATTTGACTAATTTCGTGTTAGGCTCTGGATCTATTACCGTTTTTCACTAGCGCTATCCATCAGCACAATAATAGGCCAAATATAAAAAAAGGTAAAAAAAAAGGCGTGTATATACCGTGTAAATGCGCGGTTTTCTTAATTCTTATAGCGCATGCTGTGAATTAGCATGAATGAATGAATTTTTAAATGCACTAATTTGGTCACGTTATGTTCACGTTAATTTAAGAGACATTAAGCTAATTCAAGCATCTCTAAATGGACCTTAAAGATTAAAACAGTGACAAATATGTTTATTATATCTGATGACCTTCACTTATATCTGCTGTTGTTCTTATTATTATTTTAATTAATGCAATAAAATTCTACATATATTACAGTACTTTATTGTTACACCTAGTTAGTCATAAAATTACCGTTTCTTTTCTGAAATGTTATGGTTTTACTAGTTTAATATAATACGAATATAAATAAATAAATAATAAAGTACGCGTACAATGCTACAATGTTAATGAATAACTTATAGTATAGGAGCTATTAACATGAAAATCCACATCATTAACGGTGTCATGATTTATTGATATTACATAATATTTAATATTACTTTTCTTAATCCAACAAAATTACTCTTTGCATCTTCGAGCTATAACGCTGACGCTATATTTGCACATATTATTGTATTTCTTCAAAAAAAATAATATCCCACTTAGATGCTACCTGTTAGCGCTGCCATGCCAGTGTATTGGACAAAAGTTAAGAAGTATTAAATTTAATGCAATGCACAAAAAATCATGACAACGTTCGATGATGTGTGTTTTTGGTTGCCAGCTCTCGTACTATTAGTTGCTTTTATATCCTTATAATTACAAATTAATAAAACAATTATTCGTTTAAATATGATCAATATAATAATATGAAAAGTGTAATACCTATTATTATTAGAAGGGAGCCCAACCCCAACATTGTTACATAAACAACTAGATAAATAGGCCACAAACTGAAGAAAAGTCATAGTCAACACCTCGAAACCATAGCAAAATGTACAAGCTCGCCGTTCTTGCCGTATTCGCCGTATTGGCCGCCGCAGCTCATGCCGGAATCATCGGGCATAGTGCTATTATTGCCGGTCCCGTTGCCGTAGGCTGGGGAGGTCTTGGAGGTTTAGGAGGCCTTGGAGGTTTGGGAGGTCATGGCGCCTGGGGAGGTAGTGGTGCTTGGGGAGGTTCCCACGCTTGGGGAGGCTATGGAGCTTGGGGCAGTCGGTTAGGTCATGGAGCTTGGCATGGTAACCAATGGGCTAAAGGCTGGTAAGCCTTTAGAAAGATGGAGGCTTTTAACATTCTTTAAACTGTGGGGTTTAAAGAGCAAAATGGTCTTTAATAAAGTGACATTTTGTTTTGTGTAAATTTGTACATAATAAATTATTTTTCTATAAAATTATAATGTTTTTTTATTAGCACCCCAAGACATTAAATTTCTAAAAACAAAACTGTCATTAAAATTTAAAAATTTTGCAAAAAAAAGGTATTGTTTTATATTTTTATAAAACCTATTTTGTGTAAGTAGGTACTACTATTTGTTTTAAAATTTGTCCTAAAGAATTTGCCAATAAAAGAAATTTAAAGATAATCAAGTTGGACGTCTGAAGTTGCCTTTAAAAGCTTATAATAGCCATAAATCTAAAAGCGCAGTAAATATTTAGGTGCCATATTCGGATTTAGCACCTTGTTTTGCATAAGCGTGTCACTTGTGTGTTTTCATTGGTGCCAAAACTTATTTGTGGCCGTGGCATTACAAAAACCCAAAAATTTGGATCTAAGCACCCCTTTAAATAATTTTGTTTTTAAAAAACTGTCTTAGAGCCCTCACAAAAAAATGAGAAAAATTTCCGACAAATTATATTTTTAGTCCAATAATATGGCGTACAAAACAAAACTATAATCGGATTTTTATCAAGTTGTTTTTTCTGAGACTCAAACTTGCCCAAATTTTAAAACTTTTTGTAAAATTATATTTTGTAAACAGTTTTTATAGTTTCGAATTATTTACCATTTTTTTTCTATTTTCTTTGCCTATTAAAGTTCATAAGGCTATAGATTCAAACTCACAGATTTTCTAATCTGTGCTCCTAGAAGCTCGTATAAGTCATCTCAGTTGAGCTCCCGTCTACTAAATAGCACATCTACATGGGGGCCCCATCGTATAAAAACGAAATGTAGTTTTTAAAACTAAAATCGGTTATTTCTTTGTGTCGAAAATCTGAAAAACAAAAATATTGTAATAATTTTTAAGTCAGATTTTCGACAAAAAGAAATATGCGATTTAAATTAAACCATAATACGTTTGTAGCCCTATTTTTCTAGTTTTCAAAATAACATTTAGTTTTAATTTACGATGGGGCCCTCATGTAGATGTGCTATTTAGTAGAAGGGAGCTCAACAGAGATGGCTTATACGAGCTTCTAGGAGCACAGATTAGAATATCTGTGAATTTGAATCTATAGCCTTAAGTTTAAAATAATTGATCAAGTAGTAATTTTTTTTTCTTATTTCAGTAATTAATTTGCATTTTGCTATTTATTCGTGATTGTCCAATTAATCATGGAATTTGCTCCTTCGTGTTTTTTTATCACCCTTTTATTTTTAAACGACAATATGCATATTATGACAAATGACAAATAAAAAAAAACATGCACCGCTTATAATAATTGACCCAGTATTTTCCGGGGTCATTATTACTCGGTTCTTTATCATTTCCTACACTTTATCATAGTTATAATAGTACCCATTTAATAGTTGTCATCTAGAGCAAAGTTATATTATTGATATTAGGGTTATATTTTACAAAACTCACGCTAATGTATAATACTTTAAATAAACGTGAATACTAAATTTTATACCCCATTGTAAAAAACACAACATTTGCAAAATGCTTAGGTCGTAAAAGCCAAAAGTAAATTATGGCCCTATTTTTCTTTGACTGTGATAAAAATTTATATTCAAGTAAAAACAAACAAATTTATTAACCTAATCTTTATTTATTAATTTATTGCTTGCATCAAAAATTTACATAGCACCCTAAAACTATAGGTACCCTCTGTGAAAATTCAGATTTAGTGCATTTCCCATAAAAGCTTTTATGGATTTTTTATTCTTGTGGTAAAGGAGACATCGAAAAGGTAAAATTTAAATTGAATGCACACATTGATGCTTTTTTCTTTGCCACGTCAAAATAGCGATAAAAAAAGCAATTTTTATTCTAATTTACACAGTTTATAAAATATCTGGGAAAAAATATTAAAACGTTCAAGATTCAAATCTTTTTAATTTAAAACTTTTGGAAAGTCGAGCCTTTAAAAGTTTGAAATATAACACGTCATTCAGTTGTAAGGGGGAAGAGGTAAGAGGGGAAAGTCGCGAAGCATAGAAACTGTGGTTATGTAGTGATGGTTGCCTAATATCAACAAAAAAACAGCACTTTCTTGTCATTGCACAGTAGGTTTATAAGAGTTAATTTTAATTAAAAATTGTACTTAAACCAGCAACATAAATAAACAAAGCACAAGTTGACATATTCTAGTTTAAATACAGAATTTTGACAATTTAGAAGCACAATTTTTTTGCATTTTAAATTGACAAAACTTTGTATTAAAACGCTTATTGATGGACCTTTAGAATGTGTCAACTATTGCTTTGTTCACTTATGTTACTGGTAAGCACAATTTTAAATTAAAATTAACACTTATAAACCCACTGAGCAATGACCAGAAAGTGCTGTTTTTTGTTGATTTTAGGCAACCAACCTCACATAACCACAGTTTCTATGCTTCGCGACATTCGTTAAAATTCTTATTTACATCAAAATTTAAATTTAGCACATTTATAATTGATTAACTTTCAGTTAGCTTAAAATGGCATGAAACAAACCAATTAGAAAAAGTTTTTGCTCTAGATTCTTAAAAGGATCTCAGCGATATTGTCAAAGTTCAAAGTAGAAAACATTTTCTTTCTACATACAAACATTGGTTGCTGAACTGTAGACAATAAAAATGTATCATTGCTTATCTATTTTTTACGTAAACAAGCATTTGGTTCTTTGGATAAGTGTCTCATTTGTAACGTTTAGAGAGCCAGAAAATCTAGTCCAAGAGGAAAATGGAGTTTCTACAATCCTGGCATAAATAAATTGTTGTAAGAATCCCTATGAGATTTGCTGAATCGTTGATTTACTTACGTAGGCGTTGGAACTGCCGAGATAAAACTACATAGCGCCACAATTCTACACCTTTTTCAACTGTAAATTCAAAAATATCACTTGTAAATTCAAAAGTATCAAATGTAAATTCAAATAGTCAAATGTAAAATCCAAATAATCAGATGTAAATTCCAACAATCAATTGCTAATTCCAAAATATCACATGTAAATTTCAACTATCAAATGTAAATTCAAAAGCATCAAATGATAATTCCAACTATCAAATGTAAATTCCAAAACATCAAATGTAAAATCCAAATTATCAAATGTAAATTCCGAAGCGCAAAATAAAATTTAAATGTTTTAAGGTTTACTATTTCTCATGGCAAAGAACACTGGTATGCTCGAGGCTTGAATAAAATTCGTTCATTTCTGCGCATGACGTCATGTGGTATGAAACCAAAGCAAGAATCTAGTCACCTAGTTATTATTTTGATAACATAAAAAATATGAAGCGTTTTAAATCTAGTAACCTAGTTCAAACTTGTTATTCATCTGACGTTTATATGTCAAGCAGTTATAAAAACATTTCAGCAAATTTTTTGGTGTTTTAAATTATTCAAAAGGTTTTTATTGTTGTTATTGTTTATTGTTGTATAAACTATTATTTTTAAACAAGTTTTTGAGTGAAGTAATTTGGATTTTTTATAAACTACTTGATGATTTATTGTGCGGTAGCGAGTTTCAAAAGTAGAAACCATTTGGTTCTTATAAAAGGCAGCGACATTAATACTAATTATTACTAAAGTTTTTAAAAGGCTGTGGACATGGCTAAAATATGGGTTATATATTGCTTGTGGAGAAAGAAAAAACGAAATTAACTTGAAAAATGGTTTGTTATATTTGAATTCTTAAACCAGCTTTTCTGTTCAGTATTCACACAACAATACATTTTAATAATTGTAGAATAATATTTAGTTTAAATAAATAGTAGCAGACCTTTCTATAACTGGACACTAAGGGTTCGCATATCTTTAAATAACAATAAAAGTAAAATATGACATGTATTGGAAGACGTTTGTTTTGTGTATTTTGACGTTTCTACTGACGGACAAAGTGGATGTGACAGCAACCCATAGAAATATAACTTCTGTGCAGCAACCACATGACGTCACAAATGCTTGGTCAAGTAGGCCAAAAATGCGCGAGAACATACCGGATACTTTGCCATGCTATTTCTGTATTTGTATTTTCCAATCTATGTACATATAAAGTAAATACATTTAAGCAAAAAAAGTATTTATTAAATATTATACAGTGTGTTCAGTTTTAAAGTTGCCACCACCTTTATTTTTTATTTAATTTGAACAAATTAATTTTGAAAAAAATTTCGACTCTGGACGATTTTCTTTTAAGGGGAAATATATCTTTTATTTTTTTTTCGCACCCAAAAAATGACTACGTCAAGTGGAGCCATATTTTTCCAATTTTTTAATTTGAATTGTAGTTTTAAACTACATATTTGAAGTATAAGTACCTAAAAGAAAATGCTAAGATAATAATAGCGGGACATCAAAAAATAATAACTCTTATTTTCTTCGTCAGTTCTCCCCTTTAGGTGGGCTAACTACCCCAACAAAAAGTTTAAATTTCTCTACGGGGCAAAGAAAGTCTTATTGTACATAAAGCAAGCTTTTCTAGGCAAATACTACAGTAAAAGGTTGGTAAAAAATGCAATCACATCAAAAAAATTCCGGATAGAATTTTTATGTTTTTTTTATAAATTCTTCTTTTTCGAAAACAATTTTATGACTTTCTAAGGTTCAGTTGCTGTAATTGGAGGTCCGTGGTCTCAAATAAGGTAAAGCAATTTTTGTTGGAAAAAGATTATGAAAAAAAAAAGTTCCTTAAAACCTATCCCCAAAATTTGGGGGGTAAAGAATTTTTTTTAAAGAAATTGTTTTTACAAAAATATTTTAGAACTTCATTTGACACATATTTGCAAAATTTGGTGTATACTTACCGTAATTTAATATTACAAATTCAAGGGGGCACCTTGGGGGCTATAACTCCGTTTCCGAAACTGATAGGAATTCGCCAATTTACGGTTTAATTCTTTGGACCCCAGTTATAACAATTTAAATTCAATCCGGAATTTTTTCGGTTTAATTGCATAATTTTTGACTCTTTTACTGTACATACATAGTAGCTTTCAGATTACAAAGCAAAATATCTTTATGTTAGTACATACATTCGTAATAACTGGTAATAACCAAAAATAATTAAAATGGTATTTTTTATTTGTAAGATAATGGTGTTTTAAAATGTTATTGCAAGTATTGGAATTTACATTTGATATCTTGGATTTTACATTTGGTATTTTTGAATTTACATTTGATAGTTGGAATTTACATGTGATACTTTGGAATTAGCATTTGATTGTTGGAATTTACATTTGATTATTTGGATTTTACATTTGACTATAAGAATTTACATTTGATACTTTGGATTTAACACTTGATAACTGGAATTTACAAGTGATATTTTTGAATTTACAGTTAAAAAAGGTGTAGTTACTTTTTGTTTTTTTGGTGGATTTTAGAATCGTCTTCCTAATCTAACGATATAGAGTTTTAGATTTAAAAGTTTTAGTCTTTGGGTTGGAGACATTTCATGAAAACTGACTTCAATCCTTTTGGTCAATAAAAATAGAAATAAATGCAACGAGATGGAAGGTCGGAAAACACGTAGCTAGTTGGAACAGTTGCTAGTTTCTTGGTTTCCTCTAAGGATTCAAAAAATGAACTTAAGTGACAAATACAATCAGTTTACATTATGTTACTTAGAGTAATGCAAAATTGTAAACGCTTATACGTAAGCAAGGAATTCGACATATTCAAACTTTCTTCATCAAGACAAATATTTATTAAGATAAAAAAAAAACAGTGTATTTAAAGGGTACTTTGGGGCACGTAAATATGACCATTGCATTATTTGGAAATTGGAATTATCAAAATTAAACCCGCTACAGTTTTTTAAGGAGTTTTTTCTTTAAATTTTACAAGAATGTTATTGTATAAAAGGTAAAGTTAAAGTTGTTTAATTAAATTACAAAGCTTAATGTAAAGGACCCTTTATTTCTATAAAATAAATGTAACTTGGTACCTAAAAGGTATGGAGAACTTTGCAGGAAATGTCTTAAAGGAATAGTTGGTTTAGGTCTACATGCAACAATCAGGTTGCGCTTTAAGATTTTTATTTCTACATTTCTATTTCTTTTAATAAATGAAAATTAAAAAAAATATAGGCAAAAAACTAAAAATACAATGATAATTGTTTTTACCTGTGAATGCCTTTTTGAAATTTCTTAAAAAACGTTAAAATACATGCAATGGGCGCATAAACGCGATGATTCGTTGTTGTAGCATGCCTAGGGATTCTTAAAATATTTAAGAAAAAATTCAATCTGTTTTATTCATTGAGAAAAATGCAAACAAAGTTGCATAAATTTGGCAACACAGTCTAGAAAAATACATCTGAAAATCCCATCAGTGAGTCTTGATCATCGCGATGGTACGTTGTTGGGGCATTTCTAGGGAGCCCCAGAAAATTGTTAAAAAAAATCCATCTCATATAGCCTCGGAGATATGTTGCCCCAAAGTGCGAAACTTTAAATGCTTATATCTTGAATATAACAGCACATATTAACGAAACAAATGGTTTAATACAAAGCTACAGTAAATCTTAAACCATTCAACCATTTGTTTATTTATTAAATGGTCGAATTACATTTTTATAATCAATTTAATTTTACAAAATTTTCATGAAATGAAGCTGACAACAACGTTAATAAAATCTAGTGCAAAAGTGTATGATCAAGTCTCATAGATGGGATTTTTAGACTTATAGATGGGATTTTTAGATGTATTTTCCTAGACTGTGTTTGCCGAATTTATGCAACTCTGTTCTCATTTTTCTCGTTGAATATAACAGATAATTTTTTTTTTTTAATTTTCTAGGGATCCCTTAGAATTCCCCAAGAGCGTACCATCGCGTTTATGCGCCATTTTTTGGACACCCTGTATTTATTTATTTCATTATTTGTTTTCTGAATTGCCACACACGAAGCGCAATTAAATCATAGTTTCAAGCGTACTTAATGCGATAACAGAAATCCAGGTTGTTTACTCTTGGCTTTTCACAAAATACAGGATAAACCAAAGTATAACAGTAATGAAAAGTAATTCTCGTGGTACCTAAATCACGATTTGTTTTATTTCCTCAGAATTAAAGTTAAAGTAAACTTAGTAGTTATTTTGTCAAAAACAACCAAATTTTATATTTTTATTGATCATAAACCTCGTCATAAACAGTAAAAAAAAGGGTATTTCGGTATGATTGAATATTAAAAATTGTAACAAAATGTCATATGGTTAGGTGTGGGTTTGTGGGTAAATTTTTTTATTTTCCACTCACATTAATTTATAAAAATGGCAAACATCAAAAAAGCAAAAAGATAGACTTGATTTTTTTTGTTTTCCAAAAGCTTCCCTTATTCTAAACAATCTTTTAAAGGTCCTTATTTGTGTAGAAAAATATATTTTATTGGACATAAAACAATTTTAATATGCGTGATTAAACAATTAATTACATTATTAAATCATCAAGAATTTAACTGATCTAAATTTCAAAAATTTAATAATTACAAGAAAACATGTCAACCCAAATCAAAATAGGCACAATGTTGATAAAACCACAGCTAGTTATTTGCACTTTCGGCATAATGTTTCCGATCTCTAAAACCCTTTTCAATGTTAACATACCTGTCATGACTAAATAGTAAATTCTTTATTCAAAAAAACCTATTACATTTTCAGATTTGACTGGTGAAAAGTAGGTCGTTTCCGACAGGTCCCATAATGTTTGCTTTTTTTCGTAATAATTTAAACTTTAAAAGGGGATGAAAGTGTCTACCTTCGGCCAAAATGTAAATTCAAACATATTATTTGAATGCTAATAATTTTTCATGAGCTAGACTTTTATTTCAAAGCTTTTTTAGGTCGCCTGTTTTGACTAATTTTTTTCACTAAAATGTGTTTTTTGTTCTAATAAAATATTATAATTTTTAAGGTTTGAGATTCAATTTCATAGATCTTCTAATCTGTGCATCTAAAAGCTCGTATAAGTCATTTCTATTGAGTTCCCGTCAATTCTACTAAATAGCACATCTACATAAGAGCTTCATCGTATATTAAAACGAAATGTAGTTTTAAAACTAGATAAATAGGGCTACACACGTATGTATTAAGGTTTCATATAAAACGCATATTTCTTTGTGTCGAAAATTTGACTTTAAAAATCCTTATAATATTTCTGTTACTACGACTACGGATACATTTTTATACATTACGTGGTCTATGCCAAACCATAATACCATAATTTACCATGGTTTTTTAAGTTTATAAATGATTAAAATTGCAACTTATGTTTTTCCTAATAGAGATGTGCTCGTTCAAAGATTTCAATGTAGAAAGAAAAACACCAAAAGTATTATTTTACCTCGTATTTTACCATATTTTTGTTATTTCTTGCACTCAGTACCACTTTTATGTATCAAAAACATTATCTTAAATATTTTTAATCATAGTTATTGAAATACATATTTTGTTGAATTTTCGAAAATAACTGACATTCAAGGAGATGACTTTTACGAACTTTCAAGTGCACAGATCATCCCATTTATGAATTTGAATCTATAGCCTTAAGAAAATAAAATATTTTTAGCATTTTTTTAAGCTACAGATAAAGCGAAGGTTCACATTTGCGCAAAGTTAGGAAAACTTTTGCAAACATTCTAAATATTTTACAATTAATTTATTTAGTATTTTTAATTAAAAAAGTTAAGCAGATCCAGTTTAAAGCTCATTTGTTGCCTTAATAAAATTAATAAGAACAAATAAATAAATTTTATTACAAAATGCTTATCAAATTTCCTCCACATTACATGGTCTAATATAATAACCATTCTCAAGATCTGCATTTGCGATAGGTGAATTTTCAGGCGCTTTTATTTTACTCAATATCGCTTGGTAAATAAATTATAAGGCAAACGAGACAAACCTAATTTGGAAAACCTTTATTTACTTTAAAATATGAAGATGGCGATAAAAAATTTAATTTAAAAATATGACTTTGCTACACAATAAAAAACGTACCGCGACGGAATCATGGGTTGTTTAATTAAAACTTTTTCTTTTATTTGAAAATAGCTGGGGAATAATCAGAAGAGAAAAGTTACATACCTTTTTTTGGCCGTTTTCAATGATGATAATTTTTCTTTCGGTATCCACTGTTATTGCTAAAAAGTTTCTTGTAAAACTACTATAACTTTAGTTACTTAAATTTAAACTGGTTTAGAATGTCATTTTGTTGGTTTTTTTAAACTTTCATAGTCGGCACTTTTTTTATTTGTTTATATTTTTTTAACCGGCATTTGAAATGGGGGCGGGCACTGTATTTTTTACGGACCGGTTCAACATGATGAGGTTGACACGTGCCAGTGTATAGCCGGCAACTAATGGCGTCGGCGTCGCGAGCGTCAGCCAGGGTTTGTTAAGAGATGCTCCCTACCCTTTATCAATCTCAAACCAGTTACGAATGGGGTGCATGTTTTTTTTTGCGAAAAAATGCCCAACTCAAAACGGTACTAAACTAAACATTGAACTTGAACTGGATTTCAAGGTCCCGAGAAAAATCTGAGTAAATAGGGCCAACAAAAAAGTTTTTAGTTTAAAAAATTTCCATTCGGGATTGTTTTTAAAAACGAGCCATCTCGTTACTTTTTTTACAGTTTTATTACAGGGTACCCATCAGGTTCCTTCATTCAATATTCCTGATTTCTTTAGGACAAAATTTGAATAATAAAATAAAAAATATCTTCATTGAGTTAAATTTAAAAGGCCATTGACCGAGGTCCTTCAGCCAAACAAAATTTGATTTTTTTCTATTTATGCAAATTTTGTATACAATTTTATGGCAATACCGCATAATTTTTTCAGATTTTTTGTAAAAAAGTGAATATTCCCAAATATTTGCTAACTTATCCGATTTTTCCAGATTTATCCCTGATTTTTACCAGAGCTTTTACCTATATTTAAAATTTCCTGACTTTTTTAGGTTTTCCAGGTCGTTCAGAACCCTGAATTAATCGCTCCATACAGGATGTCCGCGTTTAGTTTGCTATTTTTTTATATGGCAAATAGAGGGTAAAAAATAAAGTATAAAATAAAGGAAATATTATTAAAAGATATGCGGTTCCAGAAATACAACCCTTCAAGTGGGGTTGACGAAAATAACTTGGTCGTAAATATTTAAATATTTGTTGGTAGAACCATAATAAAATTTGTACAATCCACAAGTCGTTTTAAACCCATTTTGCCATTTGGGGCCCCTTTCAAAGTAGGGTTACCAATTGTAGTGTTTATGAATACTGCCAATAACTTTTTTCCCCTAACTATTTTGTAAGTTTATTAATTTTTTTAACTAGACAAAAATTTTAAGCGATACATTTTTGAATCCGTTCAATTAATAAAACAAATAGTTACAAAATAGTCGACGGCAAAAAAGTTATAGACATTTTTTAAAAACCCTTCTAATGGTTACCCCATTTTAAAAGAGGCCCCAAATTGCAAAATGGTTTTAAATAAATAAATAAAATAAATAAATTGTTTATTGCTTCTAAAATTGTGTTGTGTTTACAATCATAGCAAGGAGAAGAGAGAAATTAATTAAAAAATGATAATTTAAAGTACCTATTCTATGTATACTATCTATATTATTTAAAATAACCGTTTTCATAATTTTTGTGAATTGGTGCAAATTTTGGTATGGTCCGACAAACCAGTTTTTAAATATTTACGATTGAGTTATTCTTGTCTACCCTTAAAGGCCTGTGTTTCTGGAACGGTATACCCTTTTAAAAACTTTCTTTAAATCAGTGACTTATTTTTTTACCCTGTATTTTCCATGTTAAAAATAGCAAACTAAACGCGGACAGCCTGTACTTTTTACTTTACTTTTTATGGCACCGTATAACTAAAGCTCCTACATTCAAAGTACCGACAACACGCTACGGTTTTTTAATGTAGGAATATAATGTACTTTTACCAAACAATTTTTTTTTTCAGCACGATGGGCGAATCCATTATTGTTCCTTCGCCCACAGCTCTGGTGGGGTTGCAAGAAACATGTGCGAAGCCCTTGGAAAACTAGGAGCGCCCCCCGTTTTTATATCAGCGATTGGTGATGACGAATTGGGCAAAATAATTAAATCCACTCTTTCGGAAACAAGCCAGAAAAATATCGTTGTTTTAAAAGACAAAGGTACTGCCCAGTGCATGATTGTATTGGACCCAAAGGGAGATTGCCCCTTCTTATTGGGGGACATGAGTATTCATCAGATGATTACCCCAGAAATCGTAAGTTATTTTTAATTATCTAAATTTTCATACAAATTGACAATGTTTATTAATAATAAACACTATGAAGGCATATTTTTGTTATCTTAATAAAAAGTAAATAATTTTCTTATCTTATCAACCTCTGCGAAATAATTTACAAGTCAGTCATATTTGAGAATGTACCAGTCAAAAATGTGAATTTTCTAATCGACAGATTCGCAAAAATGAGGCCCTTATTGCGAAGACCCCCTTAATCGTCATAGATGCCAATTTAACCAAAGAGGCTATGGAATGCATTTTTGAAATAGGACTTGAAAATAAAATCCCAGGTATGTAAAATATTTTTATTATAAAATTATTATGCAATAATTGTGCATTTAAAAAAAGTCATAAAAATGGACGGAAATGCATTGTATCTAATGTCTAAATATTTGTCAGTGTTTAAAACAAGCTTTCGTAATAAAATACACTCCCACAAGGCTTTTTAAGGCACCTAAGCTTGTGATATAGATACAACATAGATTAGTACGTTTATACAAAAAAAATCAGATCCCAATAAGAGTTAAAACGTAAAATAAAATTATAACTTACACTACTTCTAGAAGTGCAATATTTGCTGCCAAAAATAAAAATTAAGGCGTCTACCAACCGCCTCTATGCGAAGGGTTCGGGTCCATCTGCATAATTAGGTTTTTGGACTCCTTATGAAGTTCCCTACTTAATTGGGCTTCCTTATACAAAAAGTAAGCAGCTAAGGAGTGGAAAAAGAACGAGATAACAGCCAAGGAATAGGACCAAGACAAGAAGTTAAAGTTGGGGTACATCAACCAGTCGCGTCGTGTGTACGAAGCCCCGAAAATCACAATTGATAAAAACATGAACACGGCTGAAAAAAAAACAACACTTATTATACGCCCTACGAAAATTCAAGATAAAAACTTACATGTGGTAATGACGCATACAAAATTAATAGAGGACAAAATCCACTCGTAGTCCAGCACGAATTTCAAGGGCCATCTGCACAATTGCAAGGCCATTAAAGTTTGGGCCCCAAAACTAAGCAAAAACGACATCGTCACAAACGCTTGAACGGCCATAAGCCAAGCAGGCAGCAGCCACTCCCGAATTACATGATACTCATGGCTGAAAACGTGGTGGCACCCCGAGAAGAGATGGTCCAGTTGGTAATAAGGGTAGCGGAAGCGATCAAAGCAGTATTCCCACAATCCCATGTTTTTAAACTCAGAAAATGTACCTTCGTAAGATTTCACCCAATATGGACTGCAAATACAACATCTTAGCACTGCACAATATTAAATTAATGTTTATTTACCTGCA
The DNA here is from genome assembly GCA_963920755.1 of Cartodere bifasciata. Lineage (NCBI taxonomy): Eukaryota > Metazoa > Arthropoda > Insecta > Coleoptera > Latridiidae > Cartodere > Cartodere bifasciata. Next base: position 18,326,232 of record OY987195.1, on the reverse strand, counting down.
AAACGAGATCATAAGCAGCATTCCAGCGATATAGGTCAAAACAGCCCCATAGTACAGGTGATCTAAAATTAAGTAATTAAGGTGTGTCATTATTTCCTAAAAAAATGCATTTTTGTGCAATTTTCATACCTGATGCTTTTCTGTACTCATTCTTCTCAATTGTGCGACTCATTTTCGCCCCCTTTGGTGTACTGCACGGCCTATATTTGGTTTTTTATCTTAATAATAATCGGAATGTAAACAAACAGGTACCAAACGTCAACAATTAGTCATTTTGTTTTTTTGTTATGTTGGTAGTGGGGGAACACCTATTTCAGTGTTGCCAATTGCAGAAATTTAAAATCACCAGATATTGCCAACGCAAATTTAAAAAATGATAAAGTTACTACTTATGTGTGCGTTGCTGCCAAGTGCGCAAGTAACCGCTATTTTAAGTTGTGTTAATTTGTTATTTAAAATGTTCAAAAAATGCGTAATGAAGATGAATAAGCAAGCATTCTTGAATTAAAACTGCTAAAGTAAAGACACAAGGTATTAAAAACGTTAAATTTATTATAAAAACATGTAAAACAAAGTTAAAAAAATACAATCAAAATCGTATAAAATAAGGTCACTTTTTGCTAAAAAATGGACGGACTCATAATCATAATAAAAGTACAATGAAAAATTATTATACATAAGATACTTATGTACAAAAAATGGGCGGAATAAACCTCGACATGAAGAGCTAAAATATTGGGTAAATTTATCATATCCACGATCCACCCTAAAAATGCGAATTTTTGGAAAATTCTTCCTGAAATGGGGGTTTTTGGGGTTGGAAAAGCCATTTTTGACCACCTTTTTCCGAAATTTTTACAAAATTTTGAGAAAAAAATTTGAAATTTTTTTTTAATTTAGATTTTAAAAAAACTTGATTTTTACAAAAGAACTCACTTTTTAGAATGTTTTCACCGCATTTAAAATTGTTTTACACCCTTATTTTCTTTAAAAAAAAACAAAAAAAGAGACCCTTTGACACTTGTGAACGTCCATCTTGAATAATATTACCAAAAAAGTTGTTGCCAACCGTAACAACAAAAGAAACTAGATTTTATATCTTGGCCAGCTAGATAATTAGTGTCAGCTTTCACTTCCTTTTCAAAGTAAATTTTCCAATTTCCAGCTAAATTTATACGGTTCCAAAGAAAAATTTATTGAATTTCCATGTTTAACCGATTTTTCACTGATTTTTCAATTTTAAAGTAGATTTTACGTTCTAAAAATGGGATTTATTGTTTTGGAAGTAAATTTTCCAATTTCCAACTAAATTTCCACGGTTCCAAAGGAAAATTTAATGAATTTCCATGTCTAACCCCAAAAACCCCCATTTCAGGAGAAATTTTCCAAAAAATCGCATTTTTAGGCAGGATCCTGGATATGATAATTTTACCAAATATTGCGTGAGTCTTAAAAATACTGGAGTTTTTTTGTACAAAACAATCGAGATTCTTAAGTCTTGCCTACTTCTACAATAATTATATCAAAATGAAGTCTTAAAACTATGCTTTCGTCTCGTGTTCCATCTCAAATCTGGTTTGTGACTCCTTTAGCTGCTGTTTTTTCCGTTGCTGTGTGTAGCCATCACTGAAGAAAAGTACGGAAGCCACCAAACTTGCTACAACCCCAATACACGCAAGAGCGAACGACCAACCGAAGAAATTGTTCTCATGACCCGGCATCCAGTTATTGCGGTTGCCACAAGAGGCAAAAACTATAACGGCTATTGCTCCACTGAGCCCCCCAAAGAGTAAAATCCACGCGTTGAGTTTTATCAGAAGTACGAATTGTTTTTGATCAGGCCCGCAACATAAGAAATAGATTAAGTTAAGGATGGCACTTAGGAGGGCGGATATAAAGGCTAAGGTGAAGAAAAACTGCGTTGCTTTCATGAAATCTGGGACTAAAAAGCCTCGAATCGCGTCGTATCCTGAAAATTAAGAAAAATGCATTAGAACTAGAGTCTCTTAGACATTGCAGAGCTGTGACACTTTACCATAGGGCATAGATATTAAATAATGTTATTATGCCTTATGCAACGGAAATTAACTTACCAGAAGTGAATGGATCATAAATCCATCTGCACCCGACGAAAAATCTTCGTTGCTTAACATCGATAGGGTCAGCTAAAGATCGGAAACAGTGGGTCCACAAACCAAGTCTGTCGAGTTTAGCTCCTGTTATTCTGTGGTCTGATACCAGCCAACTTGGAGTTGAAAAAGCAACCACTATGGTTACAAAAGCGATAACGAAAAATCCCAGTGCGACATTCCCTGCGAGAGATCTTTTTTTGACCTAAAAAACAAATAATAAGAAATTTTAGGCAGAATAATGCTGGGTAATTTAATTGCAAGATGCGTCGATTTTTATCTTATTGGCGTAAGTAAACATTATGCTTTCGTGCAATACACTTTTTGTGCGACAAATTAGCGTATAAGCTTGTATTGCGCACGAAGAGAGATTGAACGCGCAATCTACAGGTGTCCAAAAATTGGCGCATAAGCGCGACCGTACGTTATTGGGGTATACCTTGGGTTATCCAGAAAATAGTTGAAAAAAATCTATCCTATAATCCCTTGGAGATATGAGGCCCCAAAGTGCGAAACTTTAAACGCTTGTACCATGAAAACAACAGCACATATTAACGAAAAAACTGGCTTAATACAAAGGCACAGTGTATCTGAAATTGTTTTACCATTTGTTTATCTTTTAAATGGTCGGATTACACTTTTTTAATTATTTTAATTTTACAAAAATTTTATGAAATAAAACTGAAAACAATACAAGAATGTATGCTCAAAAATCTAGATGAGTTTTTAAGATGTATTTTACAAACTGTGTTGCCTAACTTGTGCAATTTTGTTTGCATTTTCTCGAATATAACAGATGGATTTTTTTTGACAATTTTCTAGGGATCCCTGGGAATGCCCCAAGAGCGTACGTTTATGCGAATTTTTTGGACACCTATATAACCAATTTAAAAAATAATCAGCTGGTTATGCGCGTCCTATTTCTCAACTTGCGCAGATACCCCACATATAAAAATATTTTTTTTACATTTAAAATTAACAAAATTATAGTCCCATTTTTAAGATTTTTTAAAGCCTTTTCTGAAATTTTTGGCATATTCGTACCTCGGTTTCCTTCTCAAATTGTTGAATTTTTGACGATCGACGTAAAGGTGTGCGCACCTTTAAAAAGAAAACTTAATTAGACTTAAAAGAAAGTTTAAGTTTCGTGCTTTTTAAATATTGCAAAAATCAATATCTTTATTAAATTTACGATTATAAAAAACAAAAGCAAATTGAAACATGCAATATTTTGGATCGACATTTAATTTAATATTAGAAAAAACTTGAAAAAAGACGCCGCATTACTTTTATTGCTGCTAAGCACGTAAAAAACTTAAGTTGTAAAGTAATTAAATGAAAATGTTTGACATAGAAAAGAATAATCAAGTGTGCGCTTTAAAAAAAAAACAAGGTAAACATGACATAAACAAATGAAAAACTGGTACTAAAGTGAATAATTAGGTCAACTTTGACCTGTCTCAGTTTTAATAAATTTACCTCTAACAATAAATAAATTACAGAACAAAACGTCTTACATTTAATCGTTTATTAATTACTATAACAAATTAAATCAAATAAATTTACCTCGCTCTGCCTGTAGTCCACCATGTCACTTTAAAAACAAAACACAAACAAACGCCACAGACACACACGCACGGCCAACTCCGTTTTTATGACAAAGCTGCACTGTGAAAGTTTTAATTTTAGGCCTTTTCAACAGGTTAACAACACGTAATGAGTTAACTTATGTATTTTCAATTATTATTCGTAAGAAGGCATTTTTTAATGACATTACTGAGCGAAGGCACGTTAGGATTCGTAAGCTATGATGCTACAAATGACCACACCTCACTTAGGTGACCAATCCACTCAATTAAAGCTTCGTACCTTTATTTTTATGAAGCGGCGTGCGCGGGCTTAAGCACAGGTGAAACCGTACTTAAGAAGCAGGTGCCGCTTTCGTGAGATTGACTTTTAGGAAGGGATTGCTTTCTGAGGGGATTTAAGACGGTAACAGACCAAAATTTACGAGAAAAATTGCATAAGGAATAGGCTAGGATAATTTAATTATAGAAAATTGTCAAGGTTTTTCTAACCATTGTTTTTTATACTTGAACTAGAATTAAACAAAATTCTCACATACATTAAATATAAAAGTTTATTTATTAAAATATTATTTGTACAAAAAAACATTAAGAGAGTATATTTTTAGTGATTTATTCAAGGTACAACATTTCACAGAGGGTATTGTACTTTTAAAATACCATTGTGTTGCAATTTTACAAATACTAAAAGGTGCCCCTTATTTTTATTCGATTCTAAACACCTTGAAAAAATGTTGTCATTTTTGGACGGATTAGTTTTCTAACAGTACTTGTGCATTTAAAACTTATTAATAGTAATACTACAATAATCGACAAATAATAATACGAGGACAAAACATTAAAAACATAAAGTAAAGTAAGAACACAGTTATTAAAAAGGGATTGTTCACATTCTTTGCAAAAAACAGAAGCTTCAGCACGATTTGATTTTTATCTCATTTAAAATCAATCAAAATGATGTTGTTTAAGAAAAATACATTCCTAATGCGTTACAGTGTTATGTTATGTAATTAAAACTGAGTAAATTCCTTTATAAAGATAAGAAAAACGACTTCAACAACATAATAAAGCATAGAAGTCAGCAGGCACGGTGACAAGGCAAGCATCTCTGCCTCTCGCCCAAATGACTCGGGTTCGATCCCCGGGAGTGATCCAAAAATGAAAAAAGTCTGGTGGTAACATTTACTGGTGGGATAAATGTTTCTAAAGATGCCATTGCTTGGAAGAGGAAAGAAGAAAAGATTCGGTCCTGTGAGAGCACATGTGCACGTAAAAGAGCTCTACCTGTCTTTGGAAAAGAATAGGATACGACAAAATTTCTCGGTTGGGGGTAGTCTCACTCAGAGCATCGGTATGCAGAAACAGACCGATGTAAGATAAGTTAATTGAAACAAACAATGAAAAATCCCTTTTCTACTATTGGTTCTTACTTTTTTAGTGCCAGTCAAACATCTGAAATCAAATAATACCCTAAATATCGGTCTGAGAAGCCTTCCTCTCATCCATTCGATACTGTGAAGGGGGCTGCGAATTCTCAAATCGACGATAACGCGCCCGTCTAGCCTCCACAATAAACAAGGCCCCAGCAGGCAGTAAAAGCAAAGATCCAATAACAGCAAAAGCATAAGACCAGCTCAAATCATTGTGCTGCCAATTCGGCATCCAGTCTCTGCTATCCCCTTTCGCCCCGAATATAATAACAGCGATTAGTCCGCAAATACCTGCGATTATTAAATTGCTGCCGTTACTTAGTAAAAGAAGTATGTATTTATCGTGGTGGCGACTGCAAAAGCAGTACATCCAAGTCAAAAAAGCTGCTATTAGAACCAGCGTCATGCATAACGTGAAAAAGAACTGGGTTGCAATGAAGAACCCTGGCAGTAAGAAATCATGTATAATGTAGTACTCCTCTTCGAAAACCCACCAGCAGCCAGTGAAATTAGTGTCGTACTGATGTCTAAACTCTTCAAAGTTAACAAAACAAACCTCCCAAAGCCCTGAAATAACAAAAATTAGTAACTCACTAGATGGCCACTCCTATTTAAATCAAACTTACCAATTCGAATGAACTTGGGGTCGTGTATTTTACCATCATTTACCAACCAGTACGGGGTACAAAATGAGATTAAAACGAATAAAAAGGCCGTAACAGTTACGGCAATTGCACAAATTCCAGTTCTTGATTTTGTAGCCATGTTTACATATTTTGTAGATTAGTCAACTCAACTCTTTTCGTTTGTTTTTCTAATTGTAACCATAGACAACAGTAGCGTTATCTATTGTTTTGTTGGTTCCGTAACATTCTTTGCGTTTGAAACACTGTTTTAACTTGTTGCGTTGGCTAACTGCACATTTGTAGTGCTTTTGTTTTGCTGTGAGTGGCAACACTGGCAGCAGTACCAACATAAAGCGCGCCAAATTTAAAAGTTTTCTTTATGTTTCAGTGTTTTTCGAGCCTACAGACGTTTTAATATCAAGCAAACCATTTGAAACAAAGAATTGGGCCGCTGTTAAATACGTAACACCTAATTTAACAGAATTAAAGCACATGTCGACGATATTTAACATCTCATCGCAAGATAAACAGTTTGAAAACCCGATCGACGAAGCGGTGTACATTTCCAAGGAATTAAGTGCATTTATAGACAACGTTATTGTTACTTTGGGGCCTAAAGGTGTTGTAATCACAAGAAAAGGTTCTGCTAGCGATAAATTACTGAATTTCGAGAGTAAAGGACATGTTGAATCAAGATATTACCCTGTCGATATTTTGGAAAAAGTAGTAAATGTAAGTGGAGCAGGAGATTGTTTGGCAAGTGGAATAATAGCTGGAATGCTGAGACTCTTGAGCGAAGAACAGTGTGTTTCAGTTGGTTTTAAAGCTGCTAAAACTGCACTAGAAAGTAAATCGGCTGTAGCGAAAGTTTTGTTTGATAAAAACGACAAAAGTTGGAGCACTAAGGCCAGATATATTGTTAAGTAATTGAGTTATATGACATTTTTTATAAGTTTTGAACATTTTTTAATACATTTTATAACATTTTAATACGTTTTATAACATTTTCAGTCAATTAAAAGTACCTATATTAATTTTGAGTTTTCTTAAAATTACCATATTTACAGAAATGCACAAAACGCTTCAGAAACGGTCTAATATGAAGCAGGCTTTTATATTCTTTTATCAATATGCACAGTTTTAAAAGAGAGCCATTCAGGAATTTTTTGAAGAATTAAAAACCAATAGTATAGAAGATAGCAACATGAAAATTCACATTATCAACGTTGTCATGATTGTTATTTGTTTGATATCACATAATATTTAATATTACTTTTCCTATTCAACAAAATAACAGACCAAACAGGTAGTGTTTTTTTTAATGTTAAAAACATCATAAGTGGGATTGTTATCTTCGTAGAAGAAAATTGGTATTTGCACCTTTGAGCTATAACCCTGCCAACACTTTATTCACTTTATGGGTTTATCGCTTTCTATGGACAGAAAACCCTGTAATAAAAATGTTCAATACATAAAGTTCTGGCATCATATTTACACATATTAATTTATGTCTTCAAAAAAAAACTATCCCACTTATTATATTTAAAAAATAAAGCCACCTGTTGGACGAAGTAAAGATATGTTAAATATTATATGCACAGAAAATTATGACAATGTTTGATGATGTGTTTTTCTGGTTGCCAGCTCTCTATCTACAAATAGAATAGGGTTTCGTCCAATGATTGTATAATTCTCTTATCATTGGTTTCGTCAATCAATTTAAATTTCCATTTGGTATTTGCAGTCATTTTTCCTTCTATTTTCTTTAAATTAGTTTAAATTCCTTATTCGTCTTTAGCTTTTTTATTGGGTGGCTCATCCCCGTCTTCATACTGTTGCACTACATCTTTGGGCTGCGTTTTTTTGTACGCGGGTGTTATCCAATATGGATTTTCGGCTGCATCTTTAGCAAACTTTAATATAGCTTCTCTAGGATCTTGATCATCATTCACACGTTTACTAAGCCCCAAATTACGAATAACGTAGCTGCTTAATGTGCTTCCGCTTGAGGCTACTCGACCTCCTTGCCCTGACGTAATTGGCAAATCTGGCCGCTTGGATTTAACAGGGTCTAAACGATCTTTTTCCATCTGTTTACGACTAGTCTTGCGTCGCTCTTGTCGGAAGAGGGGTAAGGCGTGTGGTGTCAGGACTTGTTGGCTGCTTACCACCTCGGAATGTTGCGCTTTTCTGTGGATTTTGGCGGCGCATAAAGTGGCTCCGCGTAGACTTTTCCTACTGTCGAAGTAGCACTTTACTTGTCCATTGCCCGTGCCTACGAACACCTGATTTAACTTGGGGTGCCATTGCAGCTTAATACAATGCGATGTAGTCACATTTATCTCCTTAACCAAGTCAAACGTTTGTGTGTTGTAGAAATAAATCGAGCCATTAGTTTGTCCTTTTTGTAGCGAACAACCGGTTACTACCAATCCGTCGTTAGGACTAAAAATAGCATCAGTAGAGTCGTAGCGTGAAAACAGCCCCGTTTTTGTATGCACGTTCTGTTTCAAGTTGCGTAAGTCCCATAGTTTCATGCTCTCGTCCAAGCTACGCGTTAATAAGTGGTCACCCATGTGTGAAAACCGTATGCTGCTGATGTCGACCGGGTCATGCGCTTTGCGCAGTAACGAACTTGGGCTGACAGTGCTTTTGCGCAGGTCCCACAGCTGAATTGAGCCGTCAGCGCAGCCGCAACCGATAACGCGTCCGTCGCGATTATAGGTTATAGCAGAAGGCGATACCTTTAATCCGTTTTGAGCGCGGCACTTTATAATGTTTTTATGCGTCTTGCCGTTCGAGTAGAAGTCCCACGTACGCACCGTACCATCCGCGCTACTTGTGAGAAACTCTTCGCGTGACAATGGGTTCCAGCTCCCTGCTAAAAGCCCCGCGGTGTGGCCCTTTGTCCGTGCCTGATCCGTAATGTACATGTCTCCTTTTACCGTTTCCAACTTTTCAAACCCGTCTCTATCCAGTACCTTTGCTTGGCTTGCGCCTGAGATTACTAAAAGCAAGTCACCAGTGCCGGAGTAGTGCAGCCCCCTTATGGGGTGATTCTCCGCAGGTTGTAGCGTTCGGAAACTGGACATGTTTGAGTCCATACCAGCGAAATCCCAAAAACAAACGTCGTAGTCTACGGATCCTGATGCCAGTCGGGCCCCGCTAGGGTCCATGCTAAGGGCTGTTACTGCCTTGTTACCGTGTTTCATTATAGCGTCATGAGAGCATGGAATAAACAGAAGATCCTCTTCTTCCTCAGAGTCTGATGTATCTTCATCGCTTTTGGGTGCTTTTTTGGTCTCCGTCGGTGCTTCAACTACGATATTTTGGGGCACAGGCGGGCCAATAAACTCCTCATCACTGCTATCTTCCTCATCTTCCGATTCTACAGGGGTCGCTTCTTCTGGTTTCTTCGTTACTTCGCGCGCGGTTTTCTTAACTTGTTCCATCATTTCTGTTACGTCGAAGTTTTTGGCCTTTTTTCCAAAGGCGCTTATGCCCATAAGGTCCTTCATTTGTTGTTTTTCCAAATCAGCAGCATCGTCGTACTCTTGAATAGCGTCGGGGGCTGTAGTGCTTGAAGTCGCAGTTTCAATTATGCCGGTAACCTCGAATTTTTGCGCATTTTTGTCAAAGTTTGCGCTGATCTTACCGAAAGATATTTTTCCTTTATTCATTTTGGTTTCTTTAACTTAGTTTAGCTGTTATTTGTGTAATAACGACGCAAAAACAGTTTATTTACAACAATAATTCATTTTTGAGTGACAATGACAAACATATGACTCCCAGTGATGCCACCTGTGTAAACACAAATTGAGACAACACAAATGGCAAAAAACCCTAGACCCTTATCTTGACAGGTGTCAAAACTTACATAACCTTTAATTTTTAAATTTATTTTCTTCAGCAAGTTCCAAAACTTTTTAATTTTTGACGAATATAGTTTTAAGTGAAGAAATTTAAACATGTCCAAGTTATTTAAGCAAGTTTCACATGTTATTTTTGATATGGACGGTCTTTTATTAGGTATGTTTACTAAACAAATATTTAATTAAAGAACACGCAACATTCATCATACTGATTTAAAATTAATCCGGGTATTTTTCCTCTCGCAAATTTTAGATACTGAACCTTTATACACTATAGCATTCCAAAATGTACTTGATAAATTTGGGAAACAATATACCTGGGACATAAAAGTTTCTTGCATGGGAATGATCTATTCCGACGTAGCCCAATTGCTAATAAAAACCTTAGATTTACCAATAACCTGGAAGGAATTGGCCGAATTACTCCATACAGAAACATCCAAAATAATGCAAACAGCCCAACTAATGCCAGGTACTTATTTTAGCTATTTCCAGATACAGAAGGCTTCTACAGAGGGGCTATTCATGCAATTGCGAAAAAGCATAATAAGGTTTATACCCCCGCTATGGTGGCAAAAGTCACAGGAACCCCGGCGGCCGATTCGGCCAGGATAGCCGTCCAAGAAATGAAACTACCCATCAGTCCTGAGTCTTTTTTAAAGCAGTTTAGAGACATTGCGTATGGAACTATGCGAATTTCTGGCGTTCCTCTAATGCCAGGTCTCTTTACCACTATATTTTAAGCCCCACACTAATTCTGAACCACTTTCTAGGCGCAGAAAAACTTATAAAGCACCTCCATTCCAACAAAGTTCCAATTTGCGTGGCCACTTCATCAGGACGGGAAAGTTACGAGCTTAAAACACAAAACCATTTAGAGTTATTCTCGCTTTTTAACCATATTGTAACCGGAGGTACTGATCCTGATGTTAAAAAGGGAAAACCAGCCCCTGATATTTTCCTAGTCGCTGCGTCTCGTTTTCCTGTTCCACCCCCTGTAGATAAATGTCTGGTTTTTGAAGATGCCCCCAATGGGGTTACTGCCGCGCTTGCAGCTGGTATGCAATGCGTTATGGTTCCTGATGCTCAAATGGACCCAGAATCGTGTAAAAAAGCTACTGTTATCTTAGAATCTTTACTTGATGTAAAATTAGAGCAATTTGGTTTGCCTACATTGTAAAATATTAATTATAACACCACAAAATAAATGAAGTAAACATTAATTTGGAAGCAATTTATCGTGTTTCATTTTGAATTTGGCGCCAGGCAGTATTCCCAACAACAGAAAAACAAAATTCAGTATTTCCAACGCAAAAAAATAAAAGCACTAGAAAATCCTTTGTAAAGGAGCCTTAGAATATTTACTTGATGTAAAATAAGACTATTTTTGATTACCTCCATTATAAAATATTAATAATGCAAAATAAAGTAAATACTAATTTGGAGCGATTTACTGCGTTTTATTTTGAATTTGGCGCCAAGCAGTGTTCCCAACAACATAATAAGACATTTCATTAGTGCCAACGCAACAAACTAAAAAGCCCTAGAAAATCCAAAGCTGACCTTGAAACAAAACCTAACCTCTAATTACCAAAATTCGCAAAAACTTCATCAAAATCAATAAAAATGTCCAAATTTGCGCCCCGTTTGAAGGAATTGCGTATCCACCTTTGTCAAACTGGAGCTGCTAGTAAAGGAGTTAGGTAAACTCGCATTTTGATCATTTTTGTAAATCCCAGATTATGTAATTTTGTTGTAGGGAGTTTATAGAACAACACTACGTTTCCATGAAAAAGAGCAACCCCACATTTCCAATCTTAGTTCGAGAGTGTTCTGGAGTACAACCTAAGGTTTGGGCACGTTACGGTAAGTCGAGAAAAGTTTTATTTTGCAACTGAAATTAATGTTATTTCCTTTGTAGAGGAAGGAAAGGAAAAGTGTGTTGTGCTAAAAGACTGCAGCTCAAGCGATGTTTTAAACAAAGTACAAGCTTTAACCAAGTAATTTATTCATAATTGTTGTTAAAAGGTATGTAAATAAATAGTTTAGAGAATCTTCTTTCTTAAAACACTGGCGGGAGTCCAAAAAGCTCTGGTCTAAACTCGATAAGACTTTCGTAAACTTCAGTTGCCTTTTCTTTGAGATTATCAGGTAGGGTTTTGTCAGGGATCAATACACATTGCATCCCTGCTGCAAGGGCGGCTTCTACTCCATTGGGGGCGTCCTCCAAAACCAAACATTCATGGTTTTTGGGTTTATTTGGGAATCTTTCAGCACACACTTTGAAGACATCAGGGGCAGGTTTGCCCTCTTTTACTTCGGGGTCGGAGCCGGCTAAAACTATGTGGTTGAATGCCTTGAAGAGTTCTGTATGTTTTTTGGTTTTGATGTCGTACGCTTCTTTGTTTGTTGAGGAGGCTACTGCCATCGGAATTTTGAAGGTTTGGAAGTGTTTTATTAGTTTTTCCGCTCCTGAAATGTGTAAGAATGGATTTTAAGTATATTTGAAAGAATTTGATTGAAGGTAAAGTTCATACCTGGCATTAGATTAACGTTTTCAAGTTTAGGGTTTGATTTTTCTTTAAATTCTTTAAGAAACTTCTCGACTGTGTATTCCTTTTCCAGACCTAATTCCTTCAAAAATAGTCCAACACTGGTTTCCTCTTTTGTTCCTATCATTTTACCCTTTAGTTCATTTGAAAAGGTTTTGTTATGTTTTGTTGCAATTTCGGTAAAAACGTCTGCGTGTATACTCTCAGTATCTGAAAAGTAAAAACATTACCATTTTTCGGTTCGTTTTAAAATTTTGGGTTGATACCTAGGACCAATCCATCCAAATCAAAAATAACGTGGGTAATACGCGCATGGCATATTTTCTTCTTCGGTGGGCCTATTGATGGCCCTTTTGGGCACGCGTCTAATGTTGGGCAAGTTCCTGGACAACCCATTTGGTTTGGTTTACTAAAATTTGGAAATTATACAAAAAACAAATGTCTTCTTGACGAATTATTTTGGCACATGAATTATCAAAGATCATTATACTCCTCGCAGACAAAGTCGAAAACGAGGAGTATATTGTGATTGTTTTAAAAACTCTAAGATCGTCAAAAATCATCGTAGAGCGTGCGTTTCGTCGAATTTTGAACAACTTTCAAAAAATCCGTCCGTCCGTCTGTCACGTTTTTTGTAAACACGATAACTTAAGAACGAAAAGCCCAATCGTGTTCAAATTTGCAGGAAAAATTGATCTCATTAAAATCTTGGTTGGGATTGTTATTGGAAAAAAATCGGATAATAACAAGGGGGGTAGCGGGGCCTCCAAACTGGTAAAAAATTCATATTTCAGTTATTATAAATTTAAAAAAAAGAAATTATCGTTATATTTAAGCCCTTTTAAGTCTTTACAAAAATCATTCTAAAACTTTTTTGATCCAACCCCCCTTTAGCCCCCCAATAAAATAAACGCCGTATTTTCGTTATTTTTTGATTTACTAAAAAAATTTATATTAAAAAATTAAAGAAAATATTATTCTCTATTTAAAATAATTTTTCGTATTTTTTTTGTTAAGTTATTAGGGCATAAAAGGCTAAAAGAAGGGTTTTTAGTAATAAAAAAGTTCTAAGTCCCATAAGTCTTGACCTTGGTCTAGAAGGCTCTGCAAAAACATTCGAAACACAGCAGCATCTTTCTAAAGTCAAATTAAGGGTATAGTCCTTAAGTCATTTTGGTTAACTAAAGTGACAGAAAACGACTTGTTACACAATTCGTTGTCATAGAAAATGATTGTTAAAACTGTCACTTAGGTTTACCACTAACTATACTATACTATACCCTAAATCCTAAACGTCAGAGTCAGAATTCGTATTTATGCTCTTCGCTAATAAATATTTTTTTGCGAAAGAGAGTTAATAGTTTGACCTCTTCGCAGATTTTTTTTAAATAAAAAAATGTTGCTTTTATAAAATATTGTGATTAATTACAGCGAGGAGTATCCTATTAAATGTCGGCATTTTATAATAAAACCTAACCCACTCAATGATCTAACCTATTCACTGATCTAACCCATATCTAGTTTATTTCTGTAACTCACAAAACTTGCAAAATAAATAAATAGCCAAATCTAATAATGCCCCCAGAAAAAAAATCCCAACCAAGATCTGCTTATGCAGGATTGTAGGCACTATCCCCAGGAACATAAAAGTGAAAAATTCCCACAAAATTTCCGTGACGTTTAGCCCCCATCTTGCATAGAAGTCAGGAGTTAGCTTTTTGTTAATATCTAAACTATTCGGCACTTTTGAAAAAAGTTTTAAACATTTTTAGGAACATTATTTTAATTAGAATACAATCATTTTTAAAAAAATAATAATTCACCAATGTGAACGATTTTATAGCACTTTGAAAATGTGCTAATTTGGTCCTACAGAGAACGCTGCAATCTATGCTTCAGGACTCTATGACTAAGATAGACGATTATGATGAAATTAGGTGATTTTTAAAGAGCTATAGAATCGTTAATATTAGTGATACATTATTTTTTTAAAAATGATGGTATTCTTATTAAAATAATGTTCCTAAAAATTTTTAAAACTTTTTTCAAAAGTTTGCCAAATAGTTTAGGTATTAACAAAAAACTAACTCCCCACTTCTATGCAAGATGGGGGCTAAACATCACGGAAATTTTGTGGGAATTTTTCACTTTTATATTCCTGGGGATAGTGCCTACAATCCTGCATAAGCAGATTTTGGTTGGGATTTTTTTCAAAGGAACCTACAAATTTTAAATAGAATGATTGGGCTAAAAGAAAAAATCAGTATCAAATATAGAAATTACTTGTACTAATCGCTCCCATATTCTTTTTTATTTAACTTTATTTTAGTGACAGCACAATTTGTATTAGTTTCTAGCGCAAAAAACTAAGATATTTAACTTTAAATTTATGGCAAGATAGGAAAGCCCCAATCCTCCAGCTTTACATCATTCAGCGAATTAACAGTGGCAGTAGCATTTCTAGTAAATTTAATATCAAGAACTTTAGGGGGCACCATTACACATTGCATTCCAGCAGATAAAGCAGCCGTAATGCCATCAGGGGCATCATCAAAAACAAGACATTTGGTCCTGTCCATTGTCGAGCAAAAACGGTTAGCACACGTTATGTAAATATCAGGGGCTGGCTTGTCTTTATCAAAATCTTCTGCTGATACTTTTACGTCGAACATTGCGAAAAATTTGGAATGTTTTTCGATTTTGTAATAGAAGTCTTTCCGGCTGCAGTTCGAGCAAATTGCTAAGGGGACTCGGTTTCTGTAGAGATGGTTTATTAATCGGTCAGCTCCTGCAAAAAAAACATATTAGTGCAACCAATAGGTTCTTTTGTAGTGATGGATAAAACGGTATTGCAAAATTGCAGTTTAGAGAGAATTATATTTTTATTTGATGTTATAAAGAGGTTTATTTACAAAGGAATAAAATACTTTTATTTATTTACCTGGTTGAAGTGGAACTTGTCGCCTTTGAATCGAATTATAAAACGTACATTTGAGCCTTTCGTGAAATTGAGTTTTATTCATTGGTAATTTCAAATCCTCGACTGCAATAATTGATTTTTCTATATCAGTTCTCCCGATCATCTTACTAAGAATATGATCCGGTAGATTCCGATTGTATTTCCGTATTATGTTTTCTATAATTCTTTTATAAAGGTTCTCAGTATCTGCAGAAAATAACAATTATGTGTGGTCGGTTGTAAGTTTTAAATATACCCAAAATAACCCCGTCAAGATCAAAAATGCAGTGGGTGGCAGTTCTAAATTTATGCATTTTTAATTTATTATAAACACAAACAACTAAAAACGTACAAAAATTTTAAAACGAGAATGTCAAGTTCGATCATATTTGGCAAGTTTCTGACTTGTAAACTTTCAAACTTCGCGCGCCCAATATTCAACTGTTTTTTTAGTGTATTTTTAGGCGTTACGTTGGGAACACTGCTTTTTAGTGTATTGTTGGTACACTTGCTTCATGTAAACAAAGGGGGCCGCGAGAAGAGGCGTGAATATTTTAAAAATATTTGGTGTAACGCATGCGTTTTGTGGAAAGTGGAGAAATGAACTCAAGTCCAAAATGATTCATTTCATTCAACTTTTAACTTGAGTTGCGCATGTAAAGTGCGAAAGCTCTGCGAGTGAGCTTTCGTTCGATTCCACAGCCTGCTTCTCATTCGAATATCAAACTGCAAAGTGATGCGACTCGGGGTAGTGTGCCTTAAAACCCAAAGTTAGAAAGAAACTGAAATGAATTTGATATAAATATTAACATTTTATTATTTTACAACATATCCTTTTATTAATTTAACATTAAATCATGGCTGTGATCCGTTGGTCTGTGTTTATTTGCAATGTTTTCAGTATACGTAATATACAGGGTATTTTACTTATTTTGGTGCTTCTTCAAAATCCTAATTTATTTGTCGGTTCGGTTCCTGCAAGTTGTGAGACAGTTCGCCAGAATTTCCAGACTAGGGGATTACCGACTACGTTTTTCCTCCAGAAACCTGAAGTTGGTAAGTAATTTTTTCACCTGGTTTGTTACTTTCTAGTTTATCATACAATCACAGGAAATAATATTTGATTTGAATCCCTTCTTAATCAATAAATGTAATCATTTGTGTACTTTGTCGTCTCGCTGTAAGTGCAAACACCTTTGCTGTTAGTTTTATCATTTTATTAGGTATTGTATTTACATACACCTTTTAGAGTTTTGAATCTAATAATAAGAGCATTTAAAAAAGAGAATTTTAAAAGGGGGTGTGCCCTTGAATGATCCCTAATAATAGGTGTTTAGTTACAGAAATTATTTCGCAAAAGAAACACTAATTTTAAAATTAAAAATGTATCGACCATCAACCAATTTAAAAAGATTTATTGATGACACCTACTACCTCTGGCGCATTCCCATGAATAGTTACTAAAATATGTATTCCTCTAACAGGTATAAAAATGAGGTATATCAAAGCCCCTAAAAACTAAGGGTCGCAATTCTATAAATAAAAGAATTTCGGGCTATGGTATGGCGCCTAGACATAGACTCATTTATTATGGATTTCACAGTTCCAAGTTTAGACATTTAATTCACTATGGGGTGGTCTGGGGTGCTAGCTATTCATTGACAAAGCGGGAGGGGCAAGAATGACCACTGGTCCCTACATCCGGCCTCTTTGAGAGGTCAAGTTGAAGTATTTAGAGCAAAATTCCCAAAAATGGAAACAGAAATTTGTTGACGGTTTCTCTTTGCAGATAAACAAATATCCTCTTTGATAATAAAACGAGAAGGGTGTAATTACACTTTAGGGGTAGCAAAGTTATTTAAAAAGTAATTTAAATGCAATAAAAACAAGAATATTAAATCGTTGCCGGTATAGAGTGTGATCTACAACCGTTATGTAGTACAACGTGTGTTCTACCCTTTCGTCTACCTAAATTTGTTTCTAGGGAGTATGTTTCTTTGAATTTAGATTATAAAATCATTAGATTATCTTACCTTTTCCATGAAAATTGTTAAATCATACCAAAGAATAATCCCAACTTAGTTAATTTTGCCAACTTACTTATAATACAAGGTTTTTTAATTTTTCTCTAGTTGGTTTTTTTAATTTTCCGGGCGTTAGACAGGCTTTTATAAAAGCACTGGTGGACCTTTATTCACTGGGGAACACTAGGTTAGGTTTAGTTTTGTTGCTAAAATGAATATAGTCCATTTGTTTATATTTTCAATTTAGAATAGAAAATAGTCCATTTGTTTATATTTTCAATTTAGCAGCAAAACCTAACCTAGTGTCCCCCAGTGCTTTAATAAAAGTCTGTCTAAAGCCCTGAAATTTAAAAAAACAACAAAAACAAACTCGATTAAAATTAATACTCCCTATAAACAAATTAAGGTAGATGGAAGGGTAGAACACAAGCTGTTCTACATATCGGTTGTAGATCACACCCTATACCGGCACTATTAAATCTATTGGTTAGGTAAAATAAATTACCAAATTTCTTCTCTTCTTTTTAATGAATTTTTTGTCAAGGGCGATATTAATTGAATGGGATTTTTTCTGCACAAAAGAAGCACAACAAGATTGAGATTTGTCTAAAAAATGAATAGTCCCTTATTATCGATTCAAAATTCGTAAAACTGAAAAATACAATAGGTAGTTCATTTTCGGCTTTGTTACAAAAGATACTGTCATAAAGTAGCGAGTTACCTAATCTTAAAAGCCCCCTCCATTAAGAAATAATAAGAAGGTATAAAATTCCAAAACATTCTAAGGGTGTAACATAAAAGAAATGAGGTTTTTACTCAGGTTTTTAAAATATTTAAGAAACAGGAAACCGCAGTTTGCAATAAAAAGAATGGAACTAAAAGTTTCCTCGTCTATTATAGTGTTTTATTCGACACCCTTGGCAGCCAGTCAGTCAGGCAGATGTGTGTGTCACTTCACACCCTCTCATTCATCAACAATTTGATGTACAGGGTGTCCCACGTAAGATGACCCAACCCCTTATCTCAGGAACTAAAAACGCTAGCAAATTTTTTTTTTCGCAGGATTGTTTGTAATAAACCAAATTTTTAGTAATGTTCCACTCTACAGGGTGTTCCATTTACTCGGAACACACATCCACTTCCTTATTTTAAATGGAACACCCTATATTTTTTTATATTTTTAAATACTCCCAAAAATAAGGATTATTTTGTTAAAAGTTCGAAATCTCCAACTTTTTTAGTTTTTGCATAAAAAAAAATGTTTTTAAAATTTTTGCCAGTTGCAGCAGTTTTTTAAAAAAATTATTGCGCTTTTCATGGCTGATATTTTTGCATCAAATTTAAACAACATATAATTAAGATAACATTTAAAAACATTTTCATCTAAAATTTGACCAAAAATCATAACCGGAAGTGAAAAATCCGCCATTAAATATCGATACATTAAAACCGATTTATTTCTAAAAAATTAAAAGCAAAGCCCATTAAATTTACTTTTTTATTTCCTTTCATTTGATACCCCACTTCCCTATACCTATCTCCATCCCTTTTGGAGATACTCAGTAAGGGTGTTTTTAGGAACCGCTTTTATCCCAATTATAATTTATTTAAATTTAATTTAAAAAAGGCTTAGACAAATCAATTATCTTTCGAAAGGGGACATGTAAGTGATATATTTTTTGTAATTGGGGCAAAAACAATTCGTAAAACTACCCTTATCGAATATCTCCAAAAGGGTTGAAGATAGGTATAGGGAAGTGGGGTATCAAAGTATGAAAGGATACTAAAAAATAAATTTAATGGGCGAAAAAAAAATATAGCTTTGCATTTAATTTTTCAGAAATAAAACGGTTTTAATGTATTGATATTCAATGGTGGATTTTTCACTTCCGGTTGCGATTTTTGGTCAAATTTTAAATGAAAATTAGTTTTAAGCGTCTTAATTATACGTTGTTTAAATTTCATGCAAAAAAATTAGCAATGAAAAGCGCAATGATTTTTTTTTAAAAACTGCTGCAACTGGCAAAAATTTCAGAAATTTTTTTTTTTTTTCAAAAACTAAAGAAGTTGGAGATTTCGGACTTTTAACAAAATAATCCTTATTTTTGGGAGTATTTAAAAATATAAAAAAATATAGGGTGTTCCATTTAAAATAAGGAAGTGGATGTGTGTTCCGAGTAAATGGAACACCCTGTAGAATGGAACATTACTAAAAATAAAAATTTAGTTCATTACAAACAATCCTGCGAAAAAAAAAATTTGCTAACGTTTTTAGTTCCTGAGATAAGGGGTTGGGTCATCTTACGTGGGACACCCTGTACAGTCCTGCGTATACCGTCTCGTCGGTGCTTTAATTCAAATTGATTATTTAGAAGCAGGAGGAGGAGGGTTTTGAAAAATCACGCTTCTCTAAAATCTACCCCTAAACAAGAACTACCTCTTGTAAAATCGATTATTATAGATATGATTGTGCATTAGTTGTTGCGCCTTAAGGGCTGTTCAATATTCGAGGGGTTTTTCAAGAGCTTGTTCATGTTTGATGTACTTTTTAAATCGCAAAAATTGGGTCTTGCGCCTGTGAAATGACATTTTAATTAAATTGGGTTATTTTTTGCAGGATTTATTTTTTTACGTTATAAAAAAATGGTGTTTTTAAGACATGAAAGTAACGCAAATTATTTTTAAAATATAGAAAAATAATGCAAAGAATGATTCATTTCTCTTAATTTATGTTGTAAATAAAAAAGCCATTTTTGTTAATTTATTTTAAAACTGTTTATAAAACAATTAATTTAAACTGCAATCTTAATCCTACTTGCTGATATTTTTAACATTTTTTCGGAATAACTTAAAGCAAATCTAATCTAAAATTAAATTATTTTAAAGATAAACAGTAAATTTTAATTAACATGTTATTATTTTAACCTTATTTAAATAAGATTTTATGATCTTATGTCGTACATGATAATAAATAAATTATTCACTTTATCAAGTAAATTCGAGCTTGAAGCTTTTTTATCTTAATCAGAAGCTATTTTGTAATGGTTTAGTAACTTTGTATTCCGCACAAACATTACTGATAAAAACGCTTGAAAAACACCATTACTAAGAAAGTGATTTAGGACTCTTTATCTTACTTTTTGGCGACACATTTCTGTTTAAGCTGCGAGCGGCAGCGAGCATGTTAGCTAGTGAAAACAGTGCAATACACTGATTTTTTATTATGATTTTTTTCGATTTGCTTTAAAGATCTTAAACATTAGTGACCTGCCCTTATACATAAACTAACGTTCGATTTAAATATAGACATTCCACAATGGCCGTTACATTTTCTTTTCTTTTGTTTACAGCTCGGCCTGCTGTTCTTTTTAATAGTTCTTGTAGAAAGTTAGGGGTAACAAAGTTATACACGTGTGTTTCCGTTCTCTAAATATAGGCCATATGGGCCATGTGTTTCCGAAAGAATATTTTTGATTTTGTTTATTTTTTACCTTGTTAAGTTATCAACACATCCATGGCAGGGCATTTATTTCCAAAATAAACAGTAGGATGATCTGGCGCGATAAGTAAAATTCTTGTGCAAGTGAATTTACTACTTTATTATACGACTTATTTATTTGGTGTCTTATTTATTTAGCGAGGTCATTAACTTTGGCTTTTGGTGTTGCCAAACTCACAAAATATTTATTTTATTTCATCTTTTTATGGCTTTAAATCTATAAAATACTTCTTCACATTAACAGCACTTAATGGAATGTGCGTTTGGCAACAATCCAAGTTTTTAGTGACCCTTTTTTAACATAACAAAGGACTTTTAAACATGAGTTGTGCTTTCAAATATTCAAGAAACACATTATAAAACGGGGTATAAAACGCTGAGTAATAGTGGCCTTTTTGTTAGATAATTAAAGTATGTATGTAGCTAACGTGTGCATAGAAAATATTGAAATATGGGAAGAAAAAAGAATTTCTACTTTTTGCAGACAAATTAAAAAATTAACTTTTATTTCGATTAAAATTTAAAATCAAACAAAAGCAGCACTTTTTGGTCATAGCTCAGTGGGTTTATAAGAGTTAATTTTAATTAAAAATTGTGCTTACCAGCAACATAAATAAACAAAGCACAAGTTGACATGCTCTGAAGGTCCATCAATAAGCGTTTAAATACAGAATTGACAATTTAAAATGCAAAAAAATAGTGCTTCTAAATTGCCAAAATTCTTTGCTTTGTTCACTTATGCTCCTGGTAGCACAATTTTTAATTAAAATTAACTCTTATAAACCCACTGAGCAATGACCAGAAAGTGCTGTTTTTTGTTGATTTTAGGCAACCAACATTACATAACCACAGTTTATATGCTTCGCGACATTCCCCTATTTATTATTTCGTCGCTAAAACTAACATTTCGTTTAATGCCAATAAAATGTTTACTAGAAATAAAGCGGTTATTGCCAACGAAATGTTAAATTAACTGTTTATCAAGTTTCCACATTAATGAACAATTTTCTTTAATTAAAATCCGATAGATAACTGCAGACCATTGCCAATAACTATTTTTATATCCCTTTATGTACTGGTTTATAAAAAACTGTCATACCTCTTTAATCGCAAACAAAAAATAAATAATTATACAGAGAGCTTGATGCAACTATAAAACTTGTTGAGTGCAATTACGAAGCTATAATCTGTAAAATTAAAGCATATAATTTCAATTTATAATAAAGTTTTTACAATAGTGACCGCGCTTTACATGAAAAATTAATTTTATAATAAAAATATGAATGGAACGTTTTAACAAAAGTTATTACAACAAAAAAGCTAAAACAACTCTATTAACATTTCGTCTCGAGCATTACTTAGGTAATTTAACATTTTAATATTTCTAAAATATCATAAAAGTGACGCATTTTATTTTTATAATATGCCAGACGAGCGGAAGGTCAAAATATTAATTTATTACCCACAACGAAAAATACCTGTTTAAAATATTTAATTTTGTTCAAATTTTATAAATTAATACATAAAATGCATCATGAGTGAGTTCGTGATTGTTAATTAGGCACCAGATTAATCTCTGCGATTTATTAAATTAGTTGGGTGCATAATCAAAGGGCAAATAACTTTTAAAATCTATACCTTATCGTTAGGTACGGCACGCGATTTTTACATTAAACTTGTACGAATTCCCTTATCGTATTTCAGGAAATTCATCAATGTCTCAAGGCATAAAAGCAAAATATCCGGAAAATTCTGTATAAACATTAGCTTTACTACGTTTTCTTTTAATAAAAAGGCTGGAAATAAATTAAATTTGAAACGGGTAAAATGCTAAAAAATCAAAACTACTGAAAGTTTTTCTTTTAACATTTAATTTTAAGCCGGTAAAGCTAAAGCATGTACTTCAGGGCCATAATAAAGGCTTTTATGACTAGTTTTTTACTCTTGTCGAGTTATTATTTACTACAGAGTGTCCCAAAATTGGCGCATCACTTGTATGGTACGCTATTGGAGCATGCCTAGGTATCCTAAGAAAATTGTTAAAAAAATCCATGTTTTCTTATGTCGAAGGAAAATACGGTTAAAGTTCGATAAATTTGGCAACTTTTGGCGATGCATTGAAACTGTGGTTATATTGGTTGCCTAAAATCAACAAAAAACAGCACTTTGTGGACATTGCTCAGTGGGTTTATAAGAGTTAATTTTAATTAAAAATTGTGCTTACCAGCAACATAAATAAACAAAGCACAAGTTGACATAATCTAAAGGTCTATCAATAAGCGTTTAAATACAGAATTTTGGCAATTTAAAATGGAAAAAATAGTGCTTCTAAATTGCCAAAATTCTGTATTTAAACGCTTATTGATGAACCTTTAGAATATGTCAACTTGCGCTTTGTTTATTTATGTTGCTGGCAAGCACAATTTTGAATTAAAATTATCTTTTCTAAACCTGCTGAGTAAAGACCAGAAAGTGGTGTTTTCTGTTGATTTTAGGCAACCAACATTACATAACCACAGTTTCCATGGTTTGCGACATTCCCCTTTAAGGAAAGTGCATTTTAAAACCCCATCTATAATTCTTGATTACCTTTTTGCATTAGATTTTATTAATGTTGTTGTCAGCTTCATTTCATTAAAATTTTGTAAAATTAAATTGATTATAAAAATGTTATTTAATTATTTTAAAGGTAAACAAAAAAGAAAGGAGTTTGAGATAATTAGTATTAAGTCATTTTTTTTCGTTAACATGAACTGCAGTTTTCAAGGTATCGGCGTTCAAAGTTTCGCACTTTGGACCCTCATATCTTCAAGAGTATAATGTACACGTTTTTGATTTTTGCTTTCCCAACTTTAATTTATACTTTATTCTTAGGTTAATACTTATAATTTCTGTTTAATATTTCTCTTTTGTATACTCTAGTATTAAGCTTATATATAGTTCAAACCCTTGTAATAAGAAATGTTTTATAATTTCTTTATATACAATAAACATTATTATTATTATTATAATATTTTTTTAGCAATTTTCCGGGGATCCCTTGGTCTGCCCCAATAACAACCATATAAGTTTTGCACCAATTTGGAACACCTGTATAAGAGCAAATTTTCTTCAGAAATATTGCTTTATTTTTTAAATAAATATTTCCTTACCATTCCCGAATGACTATTTGAAATAGATTCTTGTCACGCACAACACGAATTTTTCTTACATTCCGACGACAGATTTTCAAATTGTCTAAAAACCAAATAATTGCATTATAATTATTGATTTAGGATTTTGATTATAGTCTGTCTGTTATGTTCTGTTGTAAAAAGTATAATGGGGTCGCTAAACGCCTCAAGTAAGCACGATTTTTCGCAGTTAATCTCATTTCAATAAACCCAATTGTAAGAAAATAATTCTTCTCATTATCGCGACATACAAAAACATTTAATTTAGTCATAAAACAAATCAATAGATCCGTTGATAAATTGACCGTTTATTTATTCATCAGGGAAATGGTAGAAATGACGTTTTGTTTTATGGACTTCCTCTTCGTAATTTCTTTTAAGTGGGTCATAAAATATTGATACCTAGAGGTCACTTCAGTACATTAGAATATGTGTTTAAAGAATTTTATTAAACATAGATTCTCCATCAGTATTTAAATGTTAAAAATCTTTAATGTGATTTTAAGTAGACGGACATTAAACCAATTAAGAGAATCCTCAGAGTCGGATTGAATTTTATTGGATTTGATAAGATTAATCTTATCTTTGACGTAAATTGATTGAGTTTAGGAATCGAGAATAGGACAAGGTTGCGTTCGATTTTTAATAAATATAAATACAGAGCGTCTAAAATTGAAGCATAAACGCAATGGTACGCTCTTGGTGCATTCTCAGGCATCCCTAGAAAATTTTCAAAAAAATCCATCTGTTATATTCATGGTTGAAAATGCGAACAAAGTTGCATAAGTTCGGCAACACAGTTTGTAAAATATATCTCAAAAACTCATCTAGATTCTTGATCCTACATTTTTGCATTAGATTTTATTGGCTTTGTTGTCAGCTTGATGATAATTTTGTAAAATTAAATTGGCAATAAAAAAATAATTTGTCCATTTAAAAGACAAATGGTAAACTGGTTTAAAATAGACTGTAGCTTTGTATTGAACCATTATTTTCGTTAATATGTGCTGTTATCTTCAAGGTATGAGCGTTTGAAGTTTTGCACTTTGGGACCCTATATCTCCAGGGGTATATGAGATCGATTTTTTTAACATTTTTCCAGGGATCCCTAAGCATGCCCCAATAATGTGCCGCCGCTTTTATTCGCCAATTTTTGTATTTAAGCTTCTTCAGTTCTTCTTGATTTTACTTTAAACGCTCTTTATTTAAGACAAATATTTTCTTATTTTGGGTGGAAAGAAATAATTTTTGTTTAAAGAATTTGAACTGTATTCCATTAAAGAACTTGAGATTCCTGAGGGGCACCCAGAGCGTAACAGTTCCCATGAAAGTGCTCAGTTACTAAACAATAAAACAATAAAAAGGTTCAGCATTCAGGTACCCATTCCTGCAGTGTTGGTACAGCTAAACAGAAATCTCTTGCGATTAATTAAGAAAACTGTTTGAGTTAGCATACAACGGTGGGCCGCGGCGGCGATGCATTCAGAGATCATGGTTGCATTGGTGTCCTTGTCTTGCAAGTGGTTGACCCGTTGTCCATCCATCGTGGGAGAGAATGCGCGAGCGAGGCCCGGCATTCGAGGAATGCGAATACACCGGCCGTACAGCCTACCATCAGCCCCATGCATGGGTGGGTACCATCCTACACAACCTGAATGATGCAGCCACCGTCCATCTACATGGTCCATCCGATATTCATACCTAATAATAGCCAGATTAACTTAAGCAGACCGGAATTTCTTTCAGTTTAAGATGTGAATCATCTGCTGGTTTGGATTACTCACGAAGTTTTAGGCGATGAACAATTTGAATCCACAATTATAAGCTATTAGGGCTGTACCGGAAATTCAACCCTTTTACAACGAACAATTTGTAAGGCAGCAGACCGTGGAATTTAATTTTTTGTAGAAAAGGTTATGAGTTTACTACAATAATGAACGATAGCATAAATAATAAGGAAACACTTATTTACTTTTTCTATCAACTACCTTAAGCCAATAGGTGATATTAAAATTTATGTTGTTGTAAATAAACCATTCAAGTTTACGATTATGTTAATAGAAAATACACCACATTAGTTAAAGAAAAACAGAAGTAGCATTAAAACACGTTTTGTCAAGACTCAATGTCGGTCGCAAATGGCCTATTCCATATACAGATTGTCCAAAAATTGACACATAAACGCGACTGTACGTTATTGGGACATTTCTAGGGATCCCTAGAAAAATGTTAAAAAATATCCATCTCATATACTCTCGGAGATATGAGGTTCCAATGTGCAAAACTTCGAACGCTCATACCTTGAAGATAATAGCACCTATTAACAAGAATACAACGCTACATTCTATCTTAAACCATTTCACCATTTGTGGCATTTGTTTATCTTTTAAATGGTCGAATTACATTTTTATAATCAATTAAATTTTACATAATTTTCATGAAATAAAGCTGACAATAAAATCTAATGTAATAGTGGATGATCAAGACTCATAACAACTTTGTTCGCATTTTCCTCAATGAATATAAAAGATTTTTTTTAAGCAATCCCTGGGCATTACTCAACAACATACCATCGCGTTTTTGCACCCATTTTTAGACACCCTGTACTATGTAAATGATTAAAGTGTGTGTGTCACTCTGTAGCTTAATAAAAGAGCAATTTTTGCAAATAAACTTTCGACAACGTATCATGATGCTGTAAGGACCAAATTCCTTGAATGGTATGCGTTTCTGTAACATCAGATCAAGTAGTTTGGAATGCGTTCTTTAGTCCTGTATATCTCAGCAGAAGCCTGCTTGGATACCTACTTTATATACAACATAAGAAAGAAGCCATCACCAACTAACTTTTATAACGTTGGAACAACCTAACAGACATTTCAGGTGTGGTCCCTGCTGCGAACAGTCCATCTCGCTTGATGATGGTACCTCTTAGGCTCTTAGAAAACGTCTTTTAGAATGATATTATTCAATTTATGTTGATGATACCTCTAGGTATTCATTCATTTCTTCTACGACGTTTATTTCTCTAGATAGTAGCTTGCATCTACCAAAAATGTCAAGGTGTTTTATTAAGAACCAGCTACGATAATATTTGAATGCATTCAGTTTTATTAAAACAGTACTGTGTGTTTTCCATTTTTTTTTTTCTACTTCCACCTTTAAAATGACACTTTTTGCACTACTTGAGTAAACCTAAAACAATCGTTTAACTATGTCTAATAATCCGTGTGTAAAATGGCACTTTGCCAACGGGGTGAAGTTGCATCAAGTTCTTTACCCACGGGCCGAAGTTAGCGTTACTCGCAGAAAATGACAGATGTATTTATTTTAGTTGTCAAAAACGTATAATTTGAAATCATTGCGTTTATACTTGAATTTTTGAACACAGTGTATAATATGCGATTTGCATTAGAGGCACTAGAATCGATGTGTTTAAATTCAAAACAAATATCTAAGCATTCCTCGGATCCAAGAACAAGTTTGAATGTAAAACCATTGGACTTGATAAGGCCAGTATTTACACTAACAAATGAAAAGAACAAACTTTAGTGCATTAATGTTGGAATTTTCTCGTGGTCATAACTTAGGTATTAATGGAAAAGCTTACCTATGTAGGTTTATTTGTTCAATGATGTATACTCAACTTTAATCTAAACGCATTTTTCAAGGTGCGTTTAAAAAACATTTAATTTAATGGTAAACCATAACATATATTTAAAACTATTTCCTTGCTATTTTTAACTATAACCTAAACATAATTTTTCCCTCTACAATATTTTATGAATGAAGGTTGAGAACCTGCAAAAGAACACAAGCAAAACTAAAAATAATAAAATGAAAATACGGTGTACCTACTCCTTTCTGTAAAAGCTACTTCAGAAAGTTCTATGAAGTATTTTTTATTTAATCGTAAAACACAAAATGTTTATTGATTCAACATTATAAACGTGCTTCTGAATTTATTTCTAAAGTTAGCTTTACTTGTTTTCTAAGTACAAGCTCCCTATGGGATCGCATGAACGCCATAAAAGTATGAAATTATGAAGAATTAATAGGATCGTTAAATATTTCAATATTAAGAAAACATAGCTACTTACTATGTTCAAGCAATGACATATTATAAAAACGATAACGACGATAAACTTTTGTAGGCTAACATAGTTGGTAAAATACAGCAATTTTTACAAAAAATATATGAAAGCACATTTTTTATATGTGTTAAAACATCCATTCAGCAAACTAACAGGCTAATTTCAAGTCAGAAAAATATCGAAGCAGTGCAAAGTTGCGACCCGGTTGCAGCACTATTTTGTTTAAAAGTAAAGATTTTTTGGCATAGAATTGTAATTTACGCATTAATAAATACAATTGACTAATCAAAACAGATTTTTTTTTACGAAAACTATCGTTCTTAGACTAAAATATGTCGTTTGCGACGTCGCAAATTTGCACTGCTTCGAAATTTATTGACTTGAAATTAGCCTGTAAATCCACAAAATGCACACAATTAATAGTTTAGGTTCGATGTAATAGCCCCTCAAAATGCTCCCTTTAATTTGCAACATTAGATCACGATGGATCTGCACCAAATTTTACAAGTAGGTGCTAAATAAGATTTAAAAAAACTTTTTGGAAAAATTATACCTCTAAAAAAATTCTTTTGTCCCCTAAATGCCCCCGAAGAGTAATATTCAATCATGTTGGATTTTCACCGGCTAATATATGCAAAATAAGGTTCTAAAAAACGAATACTTAATTTTTTTTTTTTTAATCCCTATGGTCCTTTCTCAAATGGGATACAGGAATTTTTTTAGGACAAAAATTTTAAGTATAAGTTGTTTAGAACCTTTTTACATCTATTCACAAAGTTTGTTGCAAATCCAACATGATTGAATATTACTTTTCGGCGGTCGTTTAGGAAGAGAAGAAAGTTTTTAGAGAAATGATATTTGCAATTTTTTTTTAAATCTTACTTAGCAACTATTTGTTAAATTTTGTGCAGATCCATCGTGATCCAATGTTGCAAATTAAAGGGGGCATTTTGGGAAGCTACCACGCCAACCCTAAACTCTTATTGGTGTGTATTTTGTGGATTTAGCTTTCTAAATGGATGTTCCATAAATTATATTATATAAATTATTATAAATGTCAAAGGGATGTTCTAACACATTTAAAATATGGCTGTTAGGTATATATTTTTTGCAAGGTAAAAAATGTTCTATTTTGGCCTATTGATTGAACTAATAAAGGTAATCTTTGGATCTTACGAGTTACAATAACGATTTTTTTTAATTCCACCCAATTAATGACAAATATGACAAAATATTCTCTATTCATTTCTTTTGGTTAAGATTGCTTTTTTTAACAATAAAAAGACATACAAACATCGTTTTTATGTATTCTTATGGTTGTAGATACATAAAATAATTGTGTTTCTAAATGTAGAATTAGCCATCTCTGTCCCACTAAAAGCCTTCCAAACAACAAACAATATCTTGAAAAAACGTATCCCATTGTTAATTCGAAGTCGATGATCCTCTCGAGCACCCAAAACAAGTCTATTATAAAAAAACATCAAGACTCATAATCCGGATTATGGTTCACTAATTTGGTACCTCTCAGGTATGCAGTGGGTTCCAGCAAAAAGACGTTCGCTACCTGGAACTTATTCCTTTAGATCACAAGCTTTTAAACTTGACTAAGCAAGTAATAGCCTGTATTAACTTGCCTAACCTTTCTTCAAACGATCAATTTAACCATAAAAAATAGGTTTTGATACATAAAATTAAGTCTTGCATGTGGTATGCCTTTGTACTTTTTATATTGGCGAAATTATTCGACTAGAAAACTAGGTTTATTGAAGTTTTGAGGACTTTACAACGTAGGCCAGATACTCTTACAAAGGGTATGTAAAATTCATCAAGTTCATACATTTACACAAAAAAACTGCTCAAAACCCAAGTTTTAAGGAAAGGTTTTTTAGCACGCGCCCAATTCTTTTAGAGAAAGTTACCAAAAGAAAAATATATGTATATCGTCCTAAAAATCGTACCTTTTTATTCATTAACCCTACCTGTCTCATCTTGAAACCTAGGTATCTCTTATGTTTATAAACAAATAAAAATTAATTAGGTAGTCGGAATGTTCATAGCCCGAAATAAAGCCAGGTATATCATCATCAAATATTTAATTTGAATACAGCGATGAGGCGTAATAAAACCCCGGTGTAAGGCGGCCTAATAAAAGTCACAGGTTTCTCTTATAATTCGTTTGGAAACGTTTTAATCATAAAAGCCCGTAAAAGAAACCGCCCGCCGGCACTTTATTTTGGTGTGTACTTTAAACAGGCAGTAAGCATATCGGAAACAATGCATTTTTGAGATAAGGTGTAAGGACCGGCTAACGAAGAGCCCGGAAAAAGACAAAGAACAATTAGCTAGGGGGAATATGAATAGAAGAAGGTATGACATTTTTATTTATGATTAGGCAAATGCCGAAAGAAAGAGGGTGACAACCGTTTTCAAGTGTTACACAAAGATAGCGATTTCCGGGGACACTTTTAAAGGAGTTGTTTTCAGCACCTTCGATAACATAAGTACCTTTTGAATTACATTTAATTAGGAATTAAGAGGAATATTCCTTTTTATATTTTAAAGGGAAATGTCGCGAAGCTTAGAAACTGTGGTTATGTAATGATGGTTGCTTAAAATCAACAAAAAACAGCACTTTCTGATCATTGCTCAGTGGGTTTATAAGGGTTAATTTTAATTAAAAACTGTACTTACCAGCAACATAAATAAACAAAGCACAAGTTGACATATTCTAAAGGTCCATCAATAAGCGTTTAAATACATAATTTTGGCAATTTAGAAGCACTATTTTTCTGCATTTTAAATTGCCAAAATTCTGTATTTAAACGCTTATTGATGGACCTTTAGAATATGCCAACTTGTGCTTTGTTTATTTATGTTGCTGGCACAATTTTCAATTAAAATTAACTCTTATAAACCCACTGAGCAATGACCAGAAAGTGCTGTTTTTTGTTGATTTGAGGCAACCAACATTACATAACCACAGTTTTTATGCTTCGCGACATTTACTTAAAACAGAAAGTCAACACACCTACAAACAAAGATTCATTAACTGCGAGGGTAGTAAGACCACAAACTATAGAACGTGCACTTTCATAGAAAGGTATTATTAATCCATCTGAAATATAGTTTCACTACAAAGTATTCCTAAAGAGTATACTTATTACAAGGGCCAAAGTGTGTCGGTAGATTCGCGTAGGCATTACCACAGCGAAAGGTATTACCGGAGTAGGTACAACCACACATTTTCTCTGTGGATGGTGTCTGGCTGGTTTTGTGAAGGAGTTTCTCGCTCTTAGGTATCGAGGTAGATGTATGCACTTTACTCACTCTTATGAGCCAGTCGGTCGACTTGAAAGAGTTAAATAAAGTCTTGTTTACAATTAGCCACATATTTTAAAGACCTATATGAATTTTAAACCATGAGCGCAGGTTACTGCACATACAGTAGAACGAGATGGAAAATTAGGCCATTGTGAGACCATACGTGTCAGTTAACATTTTAAAGTGGGGCTGGGCTATTAACTTTTTATTTATTAGTTTCTTTGGTAAAAGAAACTGTTTTTAAAGAATTTAAGCTTGTCATTTCGTTTTGTAAGTAAAAAACCCAATAAGGCGTGCTTAATAAAAATTTTAATATTGTAAGAGGTCACTGCCCCTATGTATCTTAAAAATCTAGGAATTTTCTCCATAATCTTTAAAGTTATGAGTTGGCAAGCCTAAATTTTGACACTTATATTCTCCATTTACCATAGAAATATAAAGAATATTAGGGTATAGTCCGTAAGTCATTTTGGTAAACCAAAATGACAGTTGCAACAATCATTTTCTATGACAACGAATTGTGTAACAAGTCGTTTTCTGTCACTTTGGTTTACCAAAATGGCTTACGGACCATACCCTTAATGATATAGGATGCGCGAAAGCAAAACGTGCTAAATTGAAGATGACACGAACGGGTTCATGCACATGCGCATTGACAGTTCAATCAAAAAGAGTTGCATTCATTGGTGGTTTCTCCGAGTAATGACGATCTTCTACGACGGTGATCATTTCTTATTGGTTGTTTTTAGACGAACGGGTTTATACTCATGCGCATTGGCAGTTCAATCAAAAAGAGTTGCATTCATTGGTGGTTTCTCCGAGTAATGACGATCTTCTACAACGGTGATCATTTCTTATTGGTTGTTTTTAGACGAACGGGTTTATACTCATGCGCATTTCAATCTGCGCGGAGTTCAATTTGAAACGCCTTTAGAAACAAGAATTAGAGATCTTTTATTTTACTGTTTGCCATTTACAGATTTACCATGGCGGCCTGACTTTTTGTTGTTACTTGTTAGTTTATATCCAATTTAATGCATTAGGAGTCAAATTATGTATATCATATAAACCGCCTTCAACATTGGTGTTTGGTCAGCCCCCACAATATGTTCTATAGTTTCTGAAGATTTACCACAATACCACATTGGTAGTGCATTTTGCTTAAATAACATATCAATGCAACGTCCGTGACACTTTCTAAGACGATTGACACTACTCCAAATCTTCCTTGGCTGATCAAAACCTGTAAGATTAAATTTAAGGTTAGGTGTCTCCAGAGTTGTTAAAATTCAACTACACCTCTACCCTAATGATTTTTATGTTTGTAGTTGTAAATGACACTTTGCCCGTATGATACTTAGGTGTTATAGCCTGTGAATCTTGAACTAACACCGACCCAGGGCAGACAATGAATTATGACATGTTAATATATCAAGAGCTTGGCGGTGATGCCTATCCGAAGATATTCTCATGTTCACACTACTCTGTTAAAATTGATAAAGTTCAACCATTAAACTTGCTAAATAACGATTATTAAACTACTTGCAGAAACCTGTGTATATGTACAAACAGTTCAGAAAAAGATTTTTAGAAAAATCGAAACCGGTACCTAGAATTTTCTTTTGCAAATTAAACGAGTATTATTAAAAATTGGCAAAAAATAGTGCTCTGAAATGAAAATTAACGATTATCTAGACTGATTGATAGGAAACTCTTCTTATTTTCTGGCGACAAGTAAAATAAAAAATGTTTTGCTCTACGAATACCTTTACATCGTTACAAAGTTTCTTGTAAAGTATTGACCAAATATGTAGCATCTGCATCTTTTGTGCGATCCTTTTAAGAAACTAGAAAAAGTCTATAGAAAGCTTGCAAGTTATTTTTCCTGTTTACTGTATAAAGCCAAATGAGTCGTTATGTAGAACATGGTTAAATTTTAATTGTTGTAAACACCACGTATGCGGAACTTGTTTCAAAAAGTAACATTTACAATTAAGTACCTAGTAGAGTATTTAAAAAAAGGCCCAAAAGAAAAGTTTTACAAGCATTTAAGTAACTAGGCAGTTTTAAGAAGTAATTTTGTTTAAATGTAGCTTTTTATTTTGTTTGTAACTGTAAGGAATTTTATTACTCATTTAGAATTATCTCGCTGGAATGCCAGAAACACAATCAAATATTTTCTGCAATATGAGCAAATTCAAGTAGGTATGTAATAGCTTTACAATTTAATTTCATTTACTTTTAATTAAATAAAGCTGATGCCAGGTTAAAAGAAGACGGATAATTGCATTTGATAAAGCGTCCGTTATGCGATACTTATAGGTTTTTCTTTCGTGTTTCTTTTGTTATGTTATCTTATACTTTAGAGTTAACGAACTGATGACTTTCATTGCAAAATTAACTCATCATTTTATTCAAGGTGACTTTTTTACTCGTGTATAATTAATTTTGTCTCTCTGCACAAAACAACTTAATTAGAGAAGAGAACATTGGGTATCTGTTGCATGTGCAAAAAATTGCTTTTTACGGATTTAATTTAAAAATTAATGACTAAGATTCCGTGGCCCTTTACGCCATCTTAGTTTATAATATAAATGTTTTTTTCTTATCATTGGTGTCCCAAAAAAACAATTTTACTGTTTTATTGCTGTGCTTTTCATAAAGATGAAACACGAACAATACTTGCAAGAGGAAATTAAAAAGCAATGTTCTTTCTCTAGAATATTATAGCCAATTATTGGTTATAAAATTATTGTTCAAAAGGTGAGATGGCAAAGAACGTGACGTGTGTGGATCTCAAACAATATTCGGCCACGTAGGTGGTCTCTACCTAAGAAAAGAACTAAATTCTTTATAATTAATACTTTTAACATATTATCGGTCTCGCTGAATAAAAATCCGTGTTGTTTCTTCGCCATAAAAATGTTAATTTATTAGTATTAGTTGTTGTGGATTGAATTATTAATATTAGAATAATTGATTCGATTAACAAAAATATCATGATTTATTGTTTTATAATTCAATTTAATTGACGTCTTTTAAATGTTTTAATGATCCTATTTGCCTACAAGGAAATGAAAGATTCATAATTTATTATTTAGATCATTATAAATTGTTAGTGACAGTCAAAACAATAAGAAGGACAAATGAAATCTTCTTCAACAACAAATCAAACGTAATTATTTGCCAGATAGTTTTATAGTGTAAATTCTGTTTCGATCTTTAAGGTAAACTTCAGGGCCCACAAAATTTAGGAAGAACCCCTTTTTTTTCTTTCAAATATTCCAGCAGCGCGTGGCTGCCTTGCCAATTTTAAAGTCGTTGTTTTTTTAAGTTTACTTTGTTCTGAGCAATTTCTCAGAATTCCAATTACACGACACTGATCCATGACTCAAAGTTTAATCTCAATTTCGCAAAATAAACATGTCATAATATTTATTATTTCATATCGATTCGGGCACATGCCAGATTTTGTTTGGTTAAATGGTTAAGTATAAAATATCGAAATAACTCAGACCTAACATGTATGTAAGTATCTAAAAATAAATGTTTACATTTATGGTGATATTGTTTACTTTTTAAATAGCACCAAAAGCATATTGAAGGTTTTACAAATCAGAAGCCAGACTACCTTTAGGGTGACATTGTATTACTTTGTAACTCATTTTATAACACTTTGAGTAATTTGAATTAAAACAAAACTTGCAGTTTCTTCTTATAAAATTAGTTACGAAACATGATGAAGATATCAAGTCTTTTGAAACTGTTATAAAATATTCTCGTCACAAAACTGTCACCTGATAATTTCCGTTTTATATTATTTATATCTACTTTTTATTTGTTTAAAACACTACGTTGTTTGCCACTTCTTAAGATTTATGTTTGGGACAATTTAGGAATTTTAATTTCATAATTTTGCTGTTAACACAAGAAACAATCGTACTTACATAGGTGTTATCTTAAGCCTACTTATTCTGATAAAGATCTTTACGGGAATGTTTTTATTTCGAAATAGTTTTGTCTTAAAATATTATAAGCATACTATAAAAAGTCGTGTTAAACAATTTCAATTTTGGAGACTCTTAAAAGAAGCTGTTACTTTTGTAATTAGTTTTTGTTTTTTCATTATTTTATTATTTTTATTTGGTTTTTTTTAAGAAACGATTTTAGATAAATTAAAAAATTCCTCATTTAGAAAAATAGCCGACAGGTGAAATCAATAAATAAAGGTGTAAAATAATCACTAACTATTAGTTTTATGATTTTGTTTTGGTATACCTGCAGTTCTGGTGTGCAAAAATTATCTTAAAAGGTACCTAAAGGGTTTATAACCCATTTAAAAATGCAGTCAGTATGGAAAGGCCTATAAAAAAACAAAAAAAAACATCCTCTTAATTAACGGTTTCGGAATTCTTTACTGCTCACTGCTCGCCTACCTCTGAGCTCTTGTCGGCCATGTACAGTCCTAAATAAATATCTACAATCAATGTATTTGCTTTACTTATTTATTTTATAAACCATTTTTGAAAGTTTTAAAGTTGACCCACGTTCATTCTCAACTATCAAGACAAGTTGAATTTTACTGAATAATAATACTATTGTAATTTAACAGTTTATTACTTGGGTTTACCTGGGTATTTACCACTATTCAGAAGGGATTACTATAGCTAATAAAGACGTTTAATAGTTATTCATAAACTACAAAGGTTTTTGCGCATACACAATGCCAAATGACGGCTCTAAAGATAGTCAAATTCTTAAAAATAGACAGAAGTTGTAAAGTATTTAATTTGACTACCAGTATATTTTAATTCTTCAGGTGTAGCTGGTAAGGGTCACAGTGGTAACAAAAATGTGCACTTAGGAACTAGTGTAAGTAAATATGAAAGAGTTCAGCCACTTAAATGATGGCCATCACGGAAGTCTCAGCTCACAAAGTTTAAAAGTTGGTTCAAAAATCTTCCTCATAAAATCTGCCATATTTTTTGATATATAGGTTATGTAGCGCATCAAAATAATTCAATGACCAACGTATAGAAAAAATACATAACAGAAAAAATATATTACAGAAAAAATACTATTAACATCCTAAAAGGAACGCGATGGTACGTTTTTGGAAAGAAAATCTATCTAATACCTTTGGAAATATGAGGGTCCAAAGTGAAAAACTTTATTTATATATTATTTCTTAAAGATAACAGCACATATTAACGAAAGAAATTACTAAATACAAAGGTACAATCTATCTAAAATTATTTTACCATTTTTTTATCTTTTAAATGTTCAAATTACATTTTTATAATCAATTTAATTTTACAAAAAATTTATGTAATGAAGGTGACAACAATGTCAATATGATCTAATGCAAAAATGTATGCTCAAGAATCTAGATGAGTTGCCGAACTTTTGCAACTTTGTTCGCATTTTTCCCGGTGAATATAACAGGTGGATTTTTTTTTACAATTTTTTAGGGATCCCCGAGAATGCACCAAGAGCGTACTATCTCGTTTAAGCGTCGTTTTTTGAACACCCTTTATATTTTCGTTTAACAAAGCTACGTTCATAAACGACACTTTTTGTCAAGTTTTAGAACCATAGAAATAATTATTATTTTTTCCTGTGAAAATTGACTTAACTCATTTATATGGACTAGTGAGAACATAATAAAATTACCTTCTAAATGGTAACGTTTAACGGTTTAAGGAAAACAATAGAATTGTTAATTTAAATAACACTGCCTTATAATTTTGTAAAGTTTACGACGATTTTGCAAAATTATATGCCTTTCTTGTGAGAATTTTAATTCTTTTATAGTGACTCATAGTCTAGGACAGAAAAAAAATTATGTTAAAATAATTATGGGTTCTTATTTTTATTCAATTTCACCAACAGATTTTTTCTAATTAATCTCTTAATTTTAAGAAATGTGTTTGCATCTATTTTGTTTTGTAATAACGCCTTCTAACAAATGCTTAAAATTAATATTTAGGGCACGATAACTAAAACCAATTAAGAGGAGCTTGATACGCCCAAATTATGCTAATGACTATTTTTTATACAATCCGTAGGTTTTGATGACACTTAATACTATACTTTAAATCATTTTATACCTAAGTATCCTTATATGGAATATAAATGGGCTTATAAACATTAATGTTATGCATTTCGCAAGAAAAATAACCCATTATTTATGCCTTTTTTTGTTTTTTTATAGGTACGATATGCGGCGTAGAATCCTGTTGTGGAAAGGAAGAAATAAATTTGAAACATTATAACCAAATGTATTTGGATAATTTCGTGAGGGACTCTACCAATAAGTTGGCTTCTTTTATTGAGACGAAAGCACGGAAATTTGATGGTAAGTTTAAAGTGTGATTTATAGTTAAATTAAATTAACTTAACGCCACTTAGATTAACGCGACCAAATTAATGCATTTATAGATTACTTAAAGGAGAATGTCACGAAGCATAGAAACTGTGGTTATGTAATGTTGCACTATTTTTTTGCATTATAAATTGCCAAAATTCTGTATTTAAAAGCTTATTGATGGACCTTTAGAATGTGTCAACTTGTGCTTTGTATATTTATGTTGCAGGGTAGCACAATTTTTAATTAAAATTAACTTTTATAAACCCACTGAGCAAAGACCAGAAAGAGCTGTTTTTGTTGATTTTGGGCAACCAGCATTACATAATCACAGTTTCTATGCTTCGCGACATGTTGCGTTTATTTTACTAATTTAAAGCAGTAAACGTTATCTATCCGTAAATCTTAGAATCTTATGATTCTAACGACTTTATTTCCATTCTACGGTTTTCTTCCTAATTTTAAAAATTTGGTCTAGTAGCCGATAGATGACTCTAGTGAAAAAGGTTACAGATGCCTACTTTATCCTAAATTAGTTAAAATTAAGAAATATAACCTATAAGTGACGTTAATTGGATCTATAAATGCGATTTCAACTTTCGTATAATTCATTTAATTTTGTTTTAATTCGCGATACGTTAATTCTAAGAGAAGTTAATTTAATTATAAATCAAGCTTAATTTTTGTAAGCACCTAGCGATGGACTTTGTTTAAAACACTTCCTGTTGAAAATGTGTATAAGCAATGAATTTTAAAATTGTCCTTTTGTCTTTTGGCCACTTTATGTTGTTTATCCGTCTGGCATATTTTATTTAGAAGCATTTTAAAAATTTACACTTTTATTTAAAAAATTGTAAACTCTTCTAAATATATTTTGTTTGTTACAGAGTTCTTTCGTGACATGATGAACAACTCAAAGCACGAGTTCCACGAAATGTTCGAAAAAACATACGGCAAAATCTACCTTCAAAACTCGGAAGTTTTCAGCGATTTTTTCAATGAGCTTGAAACCTATTACAAAAAAGGTACAATAAAACTTTCCGAAACAATGGACAATTTCTTTGGCATCTTGTACCAACGCATGTTCACCGTTATCAACAGTCAATACGTCTTTGACCAGAAATACCTTATTTGCGTCTCGGAACACATGGTTGACATGAAACCGTTTGGAGACGTACCCCCTAAGCTAAGGGTGCAACTACGAAGGAGTTTTGTAGCCACTAGAACGTTTTATAAGTCGCTGTTGGTTGGAGCTAACATAGCTACGAAGTTAGGTGGTCTACGCGTGGACGAGGCATGCGCAAACGAGCTTACGAGAATGCAGCAGTGCGGCGCATGCGCTGGGAACATGGAAGATGGCGTTGCTTGTGCTGATTATTGCACTAATACGCTTGAAAACTGCTTGGAGCATCATGTCAAGTTCGGAGCTAATTGGGACAAATATATTGGTACGTTTAAAGATTTTAGTCTTTACTTCCCTTGTAAAAAACCTTATCGCCTTATTCCTTTTTCAAAAATAAGTAGGCCATTATTGGAGCGTATTCGTACAAAAAATGGTTGGAGTTACCTAGAAAATCTGTCATACCACCCGTCGTTCCAGATGCTAACTGACATAACTTCTATTCATTATTGTTGTTTTTTGGTATATTAGCGTTATGTTTGATAGATAAAAATATAAAATTGAGAAGTTATGTCAGTTAGCATCTGGAACGACGGGTGGTATGATAGATCTCCAAGGTAACCCCAACCCATTTTTTTAAGAGTACTCTGCACAGTAATATTTAACAAGGTACGAAATTACCTATCTTGGTAAACTAGCCTATGTCCTAATTCTCTTGTAAAAAAAACCTTTTATCTTCAATGCTACATTTTAAAAATCTGATTTTAACATAAATTGTTGTTACAGAGGCCCTAGACAAAGTAGCAGACCGCCTCCTCGGCCCATTTAACATCGAAATGGTGGTCGACCCCCTTAACATCAAAATATCCGAAGCCATAATGAATTTCCAAGAAAATGGACAGGAAGTCTCACAAAAAATCTACACCCTTTGCGGAAAACCATCCCTTAGCCGTCGTAGGCGCAAGGCCGAATACCCAGGCGTATCCAAAGTAAATCGCAACCTAGAAATTAAATACGAACCCGCTATCCCAGACCTTAAGAAACGCCGCAAGAACAAAAAGAAACTAGATGAAATTGCGAGTACACCAACGTTAGAGAAGATCATATCCGAAATCAAAGCGAAGGTTCGCGAGACGCGGCAGTACTGGAGCCATCTACCGTACGACTACTGCAACAACGCTTCAATAGCAGCGGTACCGAGCAAAAACGGGCAGTGTTGGAACGGCAACACTATTGGCGCATTCATTAAATCCCCTCCTAAGGCACCACGTGACAGCAACCCACTAGTAGACGAAATAAACCTACAACTCCAAGTGTACAGCGACAAGTTACGAAAAGCATACCAAGGCGAAGAGGTCGAGATCGTAGACGAAGAAGAAGACCTCCAAGGCTCAGGCTCAGGAAGCGGTGACGGGTCATCAGACATTCCTGAAGATGACGAAGACTTTAACGTACCAAATCCAGGTCCGGAAGTCGACAGAACGGAGCCGGAAGTTGCCAAACCAGTTAACACAGACTCTGATATCAATGTTGAGGTTGAAGCTTCTAGTACGACGAGTACGCAGGCGCCTGAAGTTCGGGTGGTGACAGGGGGCGTTAGTGACACTGGAATGTCGGTCGAAAGGGCTTTGGTACAGTATTTGGTACCGATTGTGTTGGTTTGGTTCGGTGGTACTTTTGCCGACGTACTGTGATAAAACTTTTAACAAGGGGTGCACTTTTTATTATTAAAATGGTAAATCAGAAATCTGAAGGATTCTTTATCGCTTTATGTTTAAAAGTAGTCACTTCTTATTTTGTAACACCAAAAAGCAGCTTCTTTCAGATACCTACGGACTTTAATTTTTAAAGTGCATGAAAACGAAAATTCGAACTATTAAATCTGTGTACATTTTTATGAAGTACCTCCTCGGTACCAACTTAGAACAAAAGAGGGACAGCAAGACTTGATTTTGTACATTTTTACAGCTTTTTTTCATACCGCCATATTATCATATTCTGCAATTTTTAAGTTTACAAAACCAAAATTGCCTAAAAAAAGGCAACTTAATTACTGTAAATTATTTTTTGTAATATAATTTATTTTTTAAGGGTATTAATCTTACTTTTATTTATGTGATAATCTATTTTTAGTGCTTTTTAGTTTTTCCAAGAATGCGCACAATATTTCCAAAATATTTGTGTTTTATACTATTATTTATATTTTTTGTACATACTATTTTGTTTTAAACAACCGTTTTTAACAGTAATTAATTGTATATTTTTGTAAATAATTGTCGTACGTTGTAGTAGGAGATCAAGTATTTTATGTTTTATGTCCAATTATTAAAGTAAATGTGAACTACATTTCCAAATTGAGAAAAATAGCTTCATTTAGTGTCTCTTTGTAAAATTTATTCTACCAACTGCCATGTGAAATTTGTATGTATTTATAAAATAAAAAATACATTTTTGTAAAATCAGTTCTTTTATTACAAACACCCCATAACGAAATTCTTAAAAAAATACTTTAAAATACAATATTAAACATACTTATGTACTAAAACATTGGACGAGTTTTCAGATAAACATACACGCAAATAAAAATAAACACCGTAATAAGAGTTGGAATAACTATCGTGTACATCTGTTTTTGTGATTCCTGGAATTCTTTTCTCAGCATCTTCTTTTCTTTTGCGGTAACTTTCGGCTTTCCGTTTTTCATATTGTACAAAACTAAAATAGAAAACACCCTTTTAAGGGCACTACGTCTATAGAAACAATTCATACTTACTTTAATTTAACGAAAAAATACTAAACAATATTTGGTCCTTAATTTAAGAAGTTTTTTTTTTTAAATTCTACTGCAACAGGTTGTTTTGCTTCGGTCTTTTCGTAATTTTAAAAAGCCACGTCACTGTAAACGTCAAAGAAAAAAAACATAAACACAACAAGGCTGCCAACATAGGAAGTGTAGCCAACGCAACAAATGTTACCAGTCTTTACCACAATGTAGCCAATTGTAGGAAAATAAAATACCTATGATTTATGACGGTTACACTACCACTCATCTCCACCTCTAGAATTTTGTCACCAGACCCCCACTCTTTTTCCCCTCTCGAGTCTTGCATGTTGTGCTACTGGACGCTACTCAATGCTATTTATATACATTTTTATGATTATTCAACAATGTATTGCTTTATTTTTTATAAATTAATATAAATTTGAGTCTTAACTTGTTTAAGTTTAATTCAAAATACCTAAAAACACTTATTTTTATAAATGTAATAAAGAAAATCTAGTTTAATGGTTTCCCTTTTTACTTAAACAAGTTCACAGGTATTAGATGGATATAATAAAAATATAAATTTACAATTGTGCATTTTTTTTACTGACTCTATAAGGTAGGTAATACAAAATCTATGGAGAGGAACAATTTCTGGTTTGGTTCAGAAAAAATAAATCTTAAAATAGTGATGACTTAAATGTGTTTTTCTTGATTTGGGGTGTCTTCCCCCAACTTTTTTAATGTTAAAAAAATTGGTAAATGTGTATTTTTGCATAGGATTGTTAAAACAAAAAAAATTGGAGAGGGACAATCCCTGGTTTGGTCACAAATCAAAATGGAGGTAACTTTACAGTGTTTTTCTTGATTTGGGGTGTCTTCCCCCAACTTTTTTCATGTTTAATAAATTGGTAAATGTGTATTTTTGCATGAGATTGTTAAAACAAAAAAAATTGGAGAGGGACAATCCCTGGTTTGGTCACAAATCAAAATGGAGGTAACTTTACAGTGTTTTTCTTGATTTGGGGTGTCTTCCCCCAACTTTTTTCATGTTTAAAAAATTGCAAAAATTGTATTTTTACATAAGATTGTTAAAACAAAAAAAATTGGAGAGGGACAATCCCTGGTTTGGTCACAAATCAAGATGGAGGTAACTTTACAGTGTTTTTCTTGATTTGGGGTGTCTTCCCCCAACTTTTTTCATGTTTAAAAAATTGCAAAAATTGTATTTTTACATAAGATTGTTAAAACAAAAAAAATTGGAAAGGGACAATCCCTGGTTTGGTCACAAATCAAAATGGAGGTAACTTTACAGTGTTTTTCTTGATTTGGGGTGTCTTCCCCAACTTTTTTTATGTTTAAAAAATTGGTAAATGTGTATTTTTGCATGAGATTGTTAAAACAAAAAAAATTGGAGAGGGACAATCCCTGGTTTGGTCACAAATCAAAATGGAGGTAACTTTACAGTGTTTTTCTTGATTTGGGGTGTCTTCCCCCAACTTTTTTCATGTTTAAAAAATTGCAAAAATTGTATTTTTACATAAGATTGTTAAAACAAAAAAAATTGGAGAGGGACAATCCCTGGTTTGGTCACAAATCAAAATGGAGGTAACTTTACAGTGTTTTTCTTGATTTGGGGTGTCTTCCCCCAACTTTTTTCATGTTTAAAAAATTGCACAAATTGTATTTTTACATAAGATTGTTAAAACAAAAAAAATTGGAGAGGGACAATCCCTGGTTTGGTCACAAATCAAGATGGAGGTAACTTTACAGTGTTTTTCTTGATTTGGGGTGTCTTCCCCCAACTTTTTTCATGTTTAAAAAATTGCACAAATTGTATTTTTACATAAGATTGTTAAAACAAAAAAAATTGGAGAGGGACAATCCCTGGTTTGGTCACAAATCAAGATGGAGGTAACTTTACAGTGTTTTTCTTGATTTGGGGTGTCTTCCCCCAACTTTTTTCATGTTTAATAAATTGGTAAATGTGTATTTTTGCATGAGATTGTTAAAACAAAAAAAATTGGAGAGGGACAATCCCTGGTTTGGTCACAAATCAAAATGGAGGTAACTTTACAGTGTTTTTCTTGATTTGGGGTGTCTTCCCCCAACTTTTTTCATGTTTAAAAATGTGCAAAAATTGTATTTTTACATAAGATTGTTAAAACAAAAAAAATTGAAGAGGGACAATCCCTGGTTTGGTCACAAATCAAAATGGAGGTAACTTTACAGTGTTTTTCTTGATTTGGGGTGTCTTCCCCCAACTTTTTTCATGTTTAAAAAATTGGTAAATGTGTATTTTTGCATGAGATTGTTAAAACAAAAAAAATTGGAGAGGTACAATCCCTGGTTTGGTCACAAATCAAAATGGAGGTAACTTTACAGTGTTTTTCTTGATTTGGGGTGTCTTCCCCCAACTTTTTTCATGTTTAAAAAATTACAAAAATTGTATTTTTACATAAGATTGTTAAAACAAAAAAAATTGAAGAGGGACAATCCCTGGTTTGGTCACAAATCAAAATGGAGGTAACTTTACAGTGTTTTTCTTGATTTGGGGTGTCTTCCCCCAACTTTTTTCATGTTTAAAAAATTGCACAAATTGTATTTTTACATAAGATTGTTAAAACAAAAAAAATTGGAGAGGGACAATCCCTGGTTTGGTCACAAATCAAAATGGAGGTAACTTTACAGTGTTTTTCTTGATTTGGGGTGTTTTCCCCCAACTTTTTTCATGTTTAAAAAATTGCAAAAATTGTATTTTTACATAAGATTGTTAAAACAAAAAAAATTGGAGAGGGACAATCCCTGGTTTGGTCACAAATCAAGATGGAGGTAACTTTACAGTGTTTTTCTTGATTTGGGGTGTCTTCCCCCAACTTTTTTCATGTTTAAATAATTGCAAAAATTGTATTTTTACATAAGATTGTTAAAACAAAGAAAATTGGAGAGGGACAATCCCTGGTTTGG
The DNA here is from genome assembly GCA_963920755.1 of Cartodere bifasciata. Classification (NCBI taxonomy): domain Eukaryota; kingdom Metazoa; phylum Arthropoda; class Insecta; order Coleoptera; family Latridiidae; genus Cartodere; species Cartodere bifasciata. The sequence goes on along the minus strand of OY987195.1, from coordinate 18,281,746 downwards.
TCACAAATCAAAATGGAGGTAACTTTACAGTGTTTTTCTTGATTTGGGGTGTCTTCCCCCAACTTTTTTCATGTTTAAAAAATTGGTAAATGTGTATTTTTGCATGAGATTGTTAAAACAAAAAAAATTGGAGAGGGACAATCCCTGGTTTGGTCACAAATCAAAATGGAGGTAACTTTACAGTGTTTTTCTTGATTTGGGGTGTCTTCCCCCAACTTTTTTCATGTTTAAAAAATTGGTAAATGTGTATTTTTGCATGAGATTGTTAAAACAAAAAAAATTGGAGAGGGACAATCCCTGGTTTGGTCACAAATCAAAATGGAGGTAACTTTACAGTGTTTTTCTTGATTTGGGGTGTCTTCCCCCAACTTTTTTCATGTTTAAAAAATTGCACAAATTGTATTTTTACATAAGATTGTTAAAACAAAAAAAATTGGAGAGGGACAATCCCTGGTTTGGTCACAAATCAAAATGGAGGTAACTTTACAGTGTTTTTCTTGATTTGGGGTGTCTTCCCCCAACTTTTTTCATGTTTAAAAAATTGGTAAATGTGTATTTTTGCATGAGATTGTTAAAACAAAAAAAATTGGAGAGGGACAATCCCTGGTTTGGTCACAAATCAAAATGGAGGTAACTTTACAGTGTTTTTCTTGATTTGGGGTGTCTTCCCCCAACTTTTTTCATGTTTAAAAAATTGCACAAATTGTATTTTTACATAAGATTGTTAAAACAAAAAAAATTGGAGAGGGACAATCCCTGGTTTGGTCACAAATCAAAATGGAGGTAACTTTACAGTGTTTTTCTTGATTTGGGGTGTTTTCCCCCAACTTTTTTCATGTTTAAAAAATTGCAAAAATTGTATTTTTACATAAGATTGTTAAAACAAAAAAAATTGGAGAGGGACAATCCCTGGTTTGGTCACAAATCAAGATGGAGGTAACTTTACAGTGTTTTTCTTGATTTGGGGTGTCTTCCCCCAACTTTTTTCATGTTTAAATAATTGCAAAAATTGTATTTTTACATAAGATTGTTAAAACAAAGAAAATTGGAGAGGGACAATCCCTGGTTTGGTCACAAATCAAAATGGAGGTAACTTTACAGTGTTTTTCTTGATTTGGGGTGTCTTCCCCCAACTTTTTTCATGTTTAAAAAATTGCACAAATTGTATTTTTACATAAGATTGTTAAAACAAAAAAAATTGGAGAGGGACAATCCCTGGTTTGGTCACAAATCAAGATGGAGGTAACTTTACAGTGTTTTTCTTGATTTGGGGTGTCTTCCCCCAACTTTTTTCATGTTTAATAAATTGGTAAATGTGTATTTTTGCATGAGATTGTTAAAACAAAAAAAATTGGAGAGGGACAATCCCTGGTTTGGTCACAAATCAAAATGGAGGTAACTTTACAGTGTTTTTCTTGATTTGGGGTGTCTTCCCCCAACTTTTTTCATGTTTAAAAAATTGCAAAAATTGTATTTTTACATAAGATTGTTAAAACAAAAAAAATTGAAGAGGGACAATCCCTGGTTTGGTCACAAATCAAAATGGAGGTAACTTTACAGTGTTTTTCTTGATTTGGGGTGTCTTCCCCCAACTTTTTTCATGTTTAAAAAATTGGTAAATGTGTATTTTTGCATGAGATTGTTAAAACAAAAAAAATTGGAGAGGGACAATCCCTGGTTTGGTCACAAATCAAAATGGAGGTAACTTTACAGTGTTTTTCTTGATTTGGGGTGTCTTCCCCCAACTTTTTTCATGTTTAAAAAATTGCACAAATTGTATTTTTACATAAGATTGTTAAAACAAAAAAAATTGGAGAGGGACAATCCCTGGTTTGGTCACAAATCAAAATGGAGGTAACTTTACAGTGTTTTTCTTGATTTGGGGTGTTTTCCCCCAACTTTTTTCATGTTTAAAAAATTGCAAAAATTGTATTTTTACATAAGATTGTTAAAACAAAAAAAATTGGAGAGGGACAATCCCTGGTTTGGTCACAAATCAAGATGGAGGTAACTTTACAGTGTTTTTCTTGATTTGGGGTGTCTTCCCCCAACTTTTTTTATGTTTAAAAAATTGGTAAATGTGTATTTTTGCATGAGATTGTTAAAACAAAAAAAATTGGAGAGGGACAATCCCTGGTTTGGTCACAAATCAAAATGGAGGTAACTTTACAGTGTTTTTCTTGATTTGGGGTGTCTTCCCCCAACTTTTTTCATGTTTAAAAAATTGTAAAATTTGTATTTTTACATAAGATTGTTAAAACAAAGAAAATTGGAGAGGGACAATCCCTGGTTTGGTCACAAATCAAAATGGAGGTAACTTTACAGTGTTTTTCTTGATTTGGGGTGTCTTCCCCCAACTTTCTTCATCTTTAAAAAACTGGTAAATGTGTATTTTTGCATGAGATATTAAATATTATGTAATATCAAAAAATCATGACACCGTTAATGATGTAGATTTTCATGTAGATATATTATTCGTTAGTGCTTTAAAACGCTTTAATGAATTTCGTTTCATGCTTCATATATACAGGGTGTTTCCGAAAGTCGTTTCAATAATTTATCCCAAGATTACTTACCCAAAAATAGTTCGATTAAGCCCCATTTACCCGTATCCAAAAGTGCCCCGTTTTCAAAAACCAAAATTTTTATGTTTTTTTTTCATTACTATTGAAGGAAACAACATAGAAAAACAAAATTTGGTATAATTGTCTTACTTTTTATGATCGACACAATGGTCGTAAAGAGAAACCCATAGATTTATTCCATAACCTCAAAATGGGACACCTGCGCCCCCTCTTGGGGCATAACTTTTTTTGTATTTGAATTTTCAAAAAATAAATTATTTTATCGGTAAGATACGTTTAATACGAAGAAAAAATTATACCACATTTTTTTTGAAAAAACCAACCCGTTTTCAAAATTATTCACATTTCATAATTTCATGTTGCATTCTACTTTTTAAAATATTTTTCAATTTTTATTTCTGGAAAACATAAAACTATTATAAACTAGCGTAAACAAAAAAAACTAGAATTGGCCCCACAATAGGACACTGGGCCCCCTTTTTGGAGCATCTGGCCCCCTTTTTGGGGCTTTTTAAAATATTATTGCAATTTTTTTTTCTTGAAAACTTAAAACTATTATAAACTAGCGTAAAAAAAAAACATATTTAAATTTGCCCCACAAAAGGACACTGGGCCCCCTTTTGGGGCACCGGACTTTAAATGATGACAATGATGTACTTTTTCTGTAATAAAATCTTCAAACGCCTAGTATTCTTTTCTTTACAAAATAAAAAAATATATGAGCCCCAAAAAGGGGTCAGGTGCCCCAAAAAGGGGGCCCAGTGTCCTATTGTGGGGCCAATTCTAGTTTTTTTTTGTTTACGCTAGTTTATAAGAGGCTTAAGTTTTCAAGAAAAAAAAATTGCAAAAAGATTTTAAAAACCAGAATGCAACATGAAATTATGAAATGTGAATAATTTTGAAAACGGGTTAGATCAGTGAGTGGGTTAGATCATTTAAAAAGTTACACTTCGCAGATAGGTCTTTTTTATGACTTTTTTTTATTTTAATATAATTGTTACACATACACATTCTATATGATACTGTTCGCAGTAAATAACAAGAGCGGATTAGATCAGTGAGTGGGATAGATCATATAAAAAGTTAAACTTCGCAGATAGCTCATTTTTTATGACTATTTTTTTTATTTTTATATAATTGTTACACATTTTATATGATACTCTTCGCAGTAGATGATTAAAAAGGTGCATTTTTTATTTTATTGAAAACAACGTAAAACTTATTTTTTTTTTGTAAACGGGTGGGGATACAAAAAAATTACCAGATGCTTTGTTATAGGCAAAAATACAATCTTTAATTTTATTAGGAATATTTTTTTTCATTAAGTTGATATTAACGAAAATATGAATTTTTTTCTACTTTGGGGGTGTTTTTAACCCTCTATTTATTACTTGATTTTTTCCAAAAACAATAGGGCTCTTCCACTAAATAGAATTGATTTTTGTGTTAAATCTCAAGTCGATCCGATAAACCGTTCTTGAGTTATGGTGGTCACAAATTTCGTTACAGACAGACAGACGGACAAAAAATATAAGTTTTAAAAAGTTATGAAACGAACGAATCTGCAAAAATTTTTGCTCTAGGATGAATATTTACGATTTTAGAGAAGGTCCGAGTAATCGCAATATACTCTTTAGCGAAGAGTATAATAATTTATATTTCGGTTTGATATTAACCGAAATATGAATTAATTTCAACTTTGGGGGTGGTTCCTACCCCCTATTTATTATTTGATTTTTTCCAAAAACAATAGGATTCTTGCCCCAAACGAGATTGATTTTTGCACCAAATCTCAAGTCAATTAAATAAACCGTTCTTCAGTTATGGGGATAACAAGTTTTGTTACAGACAGACGGACAAAAAATAATAGTCTTAAAAACTCATGAAACGAACGAATCTGCAAAAATGTTTGCTGCAGGATGAATATTAACGATTTTATACAATTTTTGCAATTTTTTAAACATGAAAAAAGTTGGGGGAAGACACCCCAAATCAAGAAAAACACTGTAAAGTTACCTCCATTTTGATTTGTGACCAAACCAGGGATTGTCCCTCTCCAATTTTCTTTGTTTTAACAATCTTATGTAAAAATACAATTTTTGCAATTATTTAAACATGAAAAAAGTTGGGGGAAGACACCCCAAATCAAGAAAAACACTGTAAAGTTACCTCCATTTTGATTTGTGACCAAACCAGGGATTGTCCCTCTTTAATTTTTTTTGTTTTAACAATCTTATGTAAAAATACAATTTGTGCAATTTTTTAAACATGAAAAAAGTTGGGGGAAGACACCCCAAATCAAGAAAAACACTGTAAAGTTACCTCCATCTTGATTTGTGACCAAACCAGGGATTGTCCCTCTCCAATTTTTTTTGTTTTAACAATCTTATGTAAAAATACAATTTTTGCAATTTTTTAAACATGAAAAAAGTTGGGGGAAGACACCCCAAATCAAGAAAAACACTGTAAAGTTACCTCCATTTTGATTTGTGACCAAACCAGGGATTGTCCCTCTTCAATTTTTTTTGTTTTAACAATCTTATGTAAAAATACAATTTTTGCAATTATTTAAACATGAAAAAAGTTGGGGGAAGACACCCCAAATCAAGAAAAACACTGTAAAGTTACCTCCATTTTGATTTGTGGCCAAACCAGGGATTGTCCCTCTCCAATTTTTTTTGTTTTAACAATCTTATGTAAAAATACAATTTTTGCAATTTTTTAAACATGAAAAAAGTTGGGGGAAGACACCCCAAATCAAGAAAAACACTGTAAAGTTACCTCCATTTTGATTTGTGACCAAACCAGGGATTGTCCCTCTTCAATTTTTTTTGTTTTAACAATCTTATGTAAAAATACAATTTTTGCAATTATTTAAACATGAAAAAAGTTGGGGGAAGACACCCCAAATCAAGAAAAACACTGTAAAGTTACCTCCATTTTGATTTGTGGCCAAACCAGGGATTGTCCCTCTCCAATTTTTTTTGTTTTAACAATCTTATGTAAAAATACAATTTTTGCAATTTTTTAAACATGAAAAAAGTTGGGGGAAGACACCCCAAATCAAGAAAAACACTGTAAAGTTACCTCCATTTTGATTTGTGACCAAACCAGGGATTGTCCCTCTCCAATTTTTTTTGTTTTAACAATCTTATGTAAAAATACAATTTTTGCAATTTTTTAAACATGAAAAAAGTTGGGGGAAGACACCCCAAATCAAGAAAAACAATGTAAAGTTCCCTCCATTTTGATTTGTGACCAAACCAGGGATTGTCCCTCTCCAATTTTTTTTGTTTTAACAATCTTATGTAAAAATACAATTTGTGCAATTTTTTAAACATGAAAAAAGTTGGGGGAAGACACCCCAAATCAAGAAAAACACTGTAAAGTTACCTCCATTTTGATTTGTGACCAAACCAGGGATTGTCCCTCTCCAATTTTTTTTGTTTTAACAATCTCATGCAAAAATACACATTTACCAATTTTTTAAACATGAAAAAAGTTGGGGGAAGACACCCCAAATCAAGAAAAACACTGTAAAGTTACCTCCATTTTGATTTGTGACCAAACCAGGGATTGTCCCTCTTCAATTTTTTTTGTTTTAACAATCTTATGTAAAAATACAATTTTTGCAATTTTTTAAACATGAAAAAAGTTGGGGGAAGACACCCCAAATCAAGAAAAACACTGTAAAGTTACCTCCATCTTGATTTGTGACCAAACCAGGGATTGTCCCTCTCCAATTTTTTTTGTTTTAACAATCTCATGCAAAAATACACATTTACCAATTTATTAAACATGAAAAAAGTTGGGGGAAGACACCCCAAATCAAGAAAAACACTGTAAAGTTACCTCCATCTTGATTTGTGACCAAACCAGGGATTGTCCCTCTCCAATTTTTTTTGTTTTAACAATCTTATGTAAAAATACAATTTTTGCAATTTTTTAAACATGAAAAAAGTTGGGGGAAGACACCCCAAATCAAGAAAAACACTGTAAAGTTACCTCCATTTTGATTTGTGACCAAACCAGGGATTGTCCCTCTCCAATTTTTTTTGTTTTAACAATCTCATGCAAAAATACACATTTACCAATTTATTAAACATGAAAAAAGTTGGGGGAAGACACCCCAAATCAAGAAAAACACTGTAAAGTTACCTCCATCTTGATTTGTGACCAAACCAGGGATTGTCCCTCTCCAATTTTTTTTGTTTTAACAATCTTATGTAAAAATACAATTTTTGCAATTTTTTAAACATGAAAAAAGTTGGGGGAAGACACCCCAAATCAAGAAAAACACTGTAAAGTTACCTCCATTTTGATTTGTGACCAAACCAGGGATTGTCCCTCTCCAATTTTTTTTGTTTTAACAATCTCATGCAAAAATACACATTTACCAATTTATTAAACATGAAAAAAGTTGGGGGAAGACACCCCAAATCAAGAAAAACACTGTAAAGTTACCTCCATCTTGATTTGTGACCAAACCAGGGATTGTCCCTCTCCAATTTTTTTTGTTTTAACAATCTTATGTAAAAATACAATTTTTGCAATTTTTTAAACATGAAAAAAGTTGGGGGAAGACACCCCAAATCAAGAAAAACACTGTAAAGTTACCTCCATTTTGATTTGTGACCAAACCAGGGATTGTCCCTCTCCAATTTTTTTTGTTTTAACAATCCTATGCAAAAATACACATTTAACAATTTTTTAAACATTAAAAAAGTTGGGGGAAGACACCCCAAATCAAGAAAAACACATTTAAGTCATCACTATTTTAAGATTTATTTTTTCTGAACCAAACCAGAAATTGTTCCTCTCCATAGATTTTGTATTACCTACCTTATAGAGTCAGTTAAAAAAATGCACAATTGTAAATTTATATTTTTATTATATCCATCTAATACCTGTGGACTTGTTTAAGTAAAAAGGGAAACCATTAAACTAGATTTTCTTTATTACATTTATAGAAATAAGTGTTTTTAGGTATTTTGAATTAAACTTAAACAAGTTAAGACTCAAATTTATATTAATTTATTAAAAATAAAGCAATACATTGTTGAATAATCATAAAAATGCATATAAATAGCATTGAGTAGCGTCCAGTAGCACAACATGCAAGACTCGAGAGGGGAAAAAGAGTGGGGGTCTGGTGACAAAATTCTAGAGGTGGAGATGAGTGGTAGTGTAACCGTCATCTATGATTTATCAGTGGCGTATCATTCTTTTGGGCTTTTGCTGAATTTTTAAAAGTAAACCTTAAAATCGTGGATTGGTTGGTTTGCTGGGTTTTAAACATAGATCTAGAAATACATCTATGGTTTTAAAACAATATAAGATTTGAAATACGAATGTCTTGGTGAATTTTTAAATTAAAAATAGTATATTTTTGGGACAGTACGTTTATTATATACATTTATGTGATGTGGTGCAAAATAATAATAGAGACTTAAAGCTTTTTGCAATTCCTAATAATACTGTAAAAAATACCACACAATTATAGGTCACATTTTTTTAAATTAATAATTTAAAAAAGAATACCTGCTTATCTGTTTTTTAATCCTACGCAACATTGATAAAGACGGATAAGGGCGTATTTTCAGAGGCAAATAAAAACTAAAATTTACATACCATTTTTAACATTTTTTATAAAAATTATTATTATGGCAAAGCATTTTATTTTAATTAAAAAAATGATTTTTTTATTAAAATAAAAAAATTCTAACTTCATCTGGAATGTAGCGTTTTTTGACTAAATATTAAATGATTGTTTTACTAAATATGTTTCAGTAAAAAAATCGTATTTTAATAGAGTAATTCGTGGTGTAGATTTAAAGAGGATCTTAAAGAATTCAATTTTCTGCCAATACAGCAAATGTTTCTCTTTAAAAGTTCTCCAAATTAAAACTCAAAATAAAAAACAACTTACCTAAAGTAAAATTTTAGCGACATATTTTATAAAAATCGTTCACGTTAACACGAGGGAGTTTTTGACCAAAATCAGCCATCTTTGGTGACACTCAATAAACGAGAACGATTTTTCTGATCTTTAAAAAGCCACTACGCACTTTAGAAACAATTTAAAACTTAAAAACAACCTCATCTTAAACCCTCTGTTGCAATAACTCCTCAGGAATATTATAAAGATTAAGTACGGGGTAAAAAGTAGTATTAGTCTCAACATAACTCTCGGTCGGTATGTTCAAGGGTTGAGGGGGCGCCAAAACAGTCCCTGGGGGATTTCTGTGAGGCATGCCAGTGGGTGGAATAGTCTGAGGCTTACGCACTGACACACTTGTGTTAATACCGTGTCTTCGTTTCATGTGCTTGTTGTAGTTAGGCCAGTTTGTGAAGTGGTGTTGACATTCGTTGCAGGAATAGGGCCTTTCACCTTTAAAAGAGAAAACATTTTTAAGAATAATTTAAAAATTCCTACAAAATGTGAATTGGGGAATAGGGATATTTTTTTCTACAAAAACGAGAACAAAAATATTAAAATAGGTTTTTGTAGAAGCAAAACTTTCTGAAATGTAGTTTTTGAAACATTTTTAAATGAAGATATTTATATTTTAAAATAAGTTTTCAGAAATACAAATAGAACAAAAAATTTTTGGGGCACATTTTTTCTGAAAAGTTACATTTAGCTTTGTTCGTAGAGACCAAAAACCCATTGTCAAACTAGTTTCGGACTGTTTTCAAACTGATAATGTCTACGCACATCAAAAATGAAGTTATGCGCAGGATTTTTACACGTTTTTCATACCTGTGGACCACTTTGGTTTGGGATTTTGGTCACAACGAACAGAGCTATTAAAAAAACATTTTTTCTAGTATCTTTTTGCACAGAACCATAAATTATTTCGTTTTTCTTATTTAACCCACTACTTTTGCTGTGATGTCTTTTTTTCTAAGTTTATGCAAAAGAAAAAAAATTCTTCTAAATGAGGACAACTAATAAACAGGGTGTCGGAAATTCGGGAGCCACCATTGGGATCTCGCTTATCTTAAGAGATACAAGGTCGGATAAATGGGGGGAAAAGGTGCCTATTTTAATGCTCATTAACCTTCTGCAAGCAGAACTTTATTATCTCTAACAGTTTTTCGGTTACCTTTAAAAAACGAAAAAAGGGCTTTTCGGATAATGGCTATTACGTTTTTGTTTTTTAGGGGATGTTATTTCTTTAAGGTAAAAAATTTAGATGTAGTTTTGATTAGCACTACCAGTGTTAAACCCATTTTGAAAGGGGCTCAAATTTCAAAATGGGTTTAAAATGACCGTTTTTTTATCTTTATTGATTGTACAAATTTGAGGATGGTCGGACAAAACATCTGGTAAATATTTACGATTGCGAGTTTTTAGTATACCTGCTTAAAGGCCATTATTTCCGAAGGTGGGCACTTTTTTAAAAACCTGTTTTTACCGATTGTCTTGGATTTTTCCCAGCATTTGCCATATCAAAAAAAGCAAACTATACGCGGATATCCTGTATTTTAATTATGATCAGCAAGATGTGTGCCAAATTGTAAAGCGTAAAGTTAGCGTGAATGATTTTCTTAAAATTTGTCGCTATGCAGATTGGCTTAAGTATAACGGTTTCAAAAATTCTGTGGCTTAAGAGGTTCTAACAGTTATTTTAGTTATTTACAAAAGTTTTATTGCAAAATTCGTTTTTTTTAATCTAAGGTTTTAAAAATAAATAAATTTTTAGGGGTCCTTTAAATAAGAACTATTTTTATTTTGTAAGCTTACCTGTATGCTGACGTCTATGAGTGGTTAAAACACCCTTAAAACGAAAACTTTTGCCACAAAATTCGCACGTAAAGGGCATAGCACCAGTATGAATTCTAAAAACAAAACATCAAACTTTAGTCACTTTTTACGTTAGGAAACAAATTAAACTAACCTGTAATGTTCCTTTAAGGTGCCCTTTTCTCTAAACTGCCTTCCACAAATATCACATTGATGCGGTTTTACTTCAGTATGAATTACTGAATGTTTCCGAAGTCTGACTAAAGTTTTAAAGGTTTTTGCGCATGTTAAACATGAAAAAGGACGGTCGTTGGTATGAGTTAATAAATGGTTATCCAGGTTTCCTTTCTGGACGAAACTTTTACCACACTGAAAGAATTTAACAATTCAAATTAAGTTTTAAAAGTGTTATTTTGGCAAAATTACCTGATCACAAGTGTAGTCCTTAACCCCAGAATGGATTCTTTTGTGCGCAATCAAATTCGGTTTTGTACCAAATCTCTTCAAGCACTGATCGCACTGATAACGGTTTTTAACCTCGTGAGGTAAATGAGTACGGGAATGCGTTACAAGTGAAGAATGCAGCTTGAACGTTTTACCACAAGCTGGGCAGTCGTATGATTCTCTTTTTTCAGTATGTACGATACGATGACTTTCTTGCTGGGCCGCTGTGGGGTACCACTTATAGCAGATGTCGCAGCAGAATTTAAGTCGCTTTCTGTGCACAGTCTAAAAAAGGGGGGCCTTTGTAATTTATATCATGAGATATGTGGATGCTACATGCTCTAGTTTACGGAAAGGGAAATTCCCAAGGAAATTCCATATAAAATCCCCCAATCATAGTTGCTATTATTTGATTTGTTGGGTACAATCCTTACCCATGGTAAAGGTGGTAAAAAAAACAATTTTTTGATTTCTCTTGACTGAAAATTGAATTTTAGGATTTTGCGATTTTGGAAGATTCAAATTAGTAGCAATTTTAGGTTGACAATGAACACTTCCTTTAATTAAAAAAGGAGGTGCATATTTGCAGTCCTTATCTACTAGTAAGTACCTCAAACTATGAAAAATGCCCAAGTTTAGGTCCAAAAAAAGCTATGTGGGACTGGGTAGATTTTTTTTTTATTACTTTAAAATGTTAATGTGCTATTGAAGATATGCATCTTCAATAGCACATTAACATTTTAAAGTAATAAAAAAAAATCTACCCAGTCCCACAAAGGAAATAATTTCGTTTGTGATTTAATTTCGTTAAGAAACAGCAATGCTTTTAAAATGTTACCGAGTACGTTAAATTTAAACAGAATCGAATCATGTTTTGAATTCTTGGAATATTAAAATTAGTAATAATTTTTTGTTGACAACGGACACATCTTTTTATAAAAAAAATGAACCGCACATTTGCACTCCTTCTTTGCCAGGCAGCTACGGAAAATGACCAAATATGGTACTAAAAAAAGTTATGTGGGACTTGGTAGATTTTTTTTTTTTGATAATTTTAAAATGTTAATGTGGTAATGGAGACGCATAAAATAATTTTGTTTTGTGATTTCATTTCGTTTGGAAGCAGCAATGGGTTTAATATGCTACATTTACACATAATCGAATCAGAAGATCGTTTTTTTTTTTTGTATACTATGTCCTTGGTAACATTTTAACATGAAAATAATAAAAATCTACTCTCTTTTACATAACTTTTTTTAGACCTTAATTTGGTCATTTTCCATAGTTTGAGGTGCTAACTGGTAGGGAAGGAGTGCAAATATGCAATTTTTTAAGCACTGGACTAAACCTCAAAAGTATTTAAAATCATTTAGCAACTCGGATACCGAATTTTGGGTAATTATACACGGAACAGGCCCTAAACACTAAACAGTTTTTGACTTACCTTAATATGATTAATGAAAGTAGCGTATTTTCCATAGGAATTATTGCAATCCAAGCACGAATAGCGCACAACTTGACTGTGTACTATCGTGTAGTGGTCCTGCAGGTCTTCAGCACATACGAATTGTTGCTGGCATTCCCAACAAAGCCAAATATAAGACTCCCACCCATCGATCTTTTCCTTTGGAGTTAAACTACCGTCTACATTTATTTCTGCACCCTCTAGCTCTGCTAAAGTATCTTCCTTTGGAGCCCTCTTCTTTGCTTTACGCTTCTACAAATTAAACGTTACAACACTCTGAGTAATAGAATGTTGTTTAAGACTTACTTTGCTTACTGTTGGGCATGGTGCATTGTTAACGACTTCAAGTTCCTTGTGTTCAATGTTAACAACATCACTAACCTGCAGTTCAGTCTTGTTTTCCTTCTCCAGCTCTTCCTCAACAATTTTAATGCTTTCATTCGATATAACACAGTCTATTATCTTATCAGCCGAAGTCTCAAATGCTATGTTTATGTCTTGAACTGTTACCGTGTTCAAGAAGTCTGTTAACAAGTCCTGTGCTTTCTGAACCTTGCTGTAAAATAACCAAGTGTTCTGCACCATTTCCCAACAAAGGCGGCATACTAAGGTCGACAAAGGGTCCTCAAGTTGTATTTTTACTTGGAATAAGTGGTAAATTTGGGATAAAAGGTCCATGTCTTCCAGAGCTGGTGTTAGCTCTGCAGACATTTCTGCACACAACCTGCATCTGTTTTCCATTTTGATAATTTAATGGACTGGATTTTTTGAAATTGCTAAGTTGATGAGGAATTGTTACTGTTTTTATTCATAACTTTTAAGTTTTGCGAAAAATCATCATGTTTTTGTATTTTTGAAAAACAAGTATGGCGTCTTTGAATTTTGACCTAGGGATATTTTAAACGGTGCGGTTGGCAACATTGTATGACAGTGTTGCCACAACGAAGTCAACCTTCAGTGTTCCCACTTTAAGAAAAATAAAACCCCAAGTACCGCAGTGTTGCCACTGCAACCAAATTAATTCATCATTACCAACAAAATAAAACCAAAAGTGTGACAACACGTAGGTTTAAACGTCAGAATGAAGAATTTGTAATAAATTTGTTTTTAAATTAATAATTAAATTAGAGTAAGACAAAATCACCCAAATAAAATGGATACATTGTACAATCAAACCAATACATTAATTCAACAAACACAGGATACTTTTCAAGGCTTGGAAAATGTGTCGAAAGCTGTTGAAATCGAAGAACAGATTCAGGAAAAAATAAACCAAATTAATAGGTAATTATGCCTTACAACCTATCTGCCTTTATTTCTAATAAAGTTATGTTGTAGTAATTGTGAGAAATTAGATGTATACCTATTTAAAGTGCATGTGGAGCAAAGGGCAATGGCCAAAATGCGGTGTGATCAACTAAAGTACGACAGCAAACATCTGCAAGCTGCTTTGGAGGCCTCCAAGCAAAAGCGGGCACGAAGGCAGGCTGCTATAGCAGAAAGAGAACAATTATTTAATAGAAAATTCGCTCCAAATCCAGATTTAACAGCAATAAACATAGACTATGCCTTTCAACACCAAAGTTCTTTACAAAATTCCAATCGAGGACTCGACGAAATGCTGCACACCGGCTCCAATGCTTTAGAGTCACTAAGGTCACAAAGAATAACGATAAAAGGGGCGCAAAGGCGGATTATTGACATGGCAAACACGCTAGGATTAAGTAATCACACCATGAGACTCATCGAAAAAAGAGTGAAAGAAGATAAATGGATTTTAATTCTTGGAATGTTGCTTACTGTGGTTATTATTGCACTTATTATTTATTTCCTTTAGCCAATTGCATTTTTTACGTTTGTGTATGGTAAATTGTTACAAAGTATTTAAAAAAATATAATTTTTTACTCAAATTTCAAATTTGGCGCGTTTTTCATTTGTAGCGTTGGGAACACTGAGTTGAAAACGAATCTAGGGACATTTCGTTTTGCAGCGTGTAGCCATGAATTTTGATAGACGTCAAAACAAAAGTAACCCAACCTCAAAAAATTGTCTCTAGTAAAAGCCGCATAAAAATAGTATTTTCGTTCAAAATGAACGTTGCAAAGCCAATATATGTAACGGGCACTAACTGCATAGGTAATAAAACACTTTATTCCAAAACTGTACACGTGACACTCCCAAATTATATTTTAGTGGACGAAGATCATCCATATACTGTCCCCACAAAAGTAATTAAAACAATAAGCGACATGGCTTTATGGGAAAAATCCGAGGCTTATTTGGAATATCTAGGGTTTGTGTTGACTATAAACGAAGCCGTTAAAGGGAAAACCAACAGCCAAGGGGCAGCTGAATGCTCGGAAGCGGCCACTAAAATAAAGCAAATGCTTGATGACATTGATAAATTAGTAGATGATACTCCACCGGTTGAACAACCTACCAGGTTTGGAAACCAAGCCTTTAAGACTTTTTACCAAAAATTAAAAGATGTAAGTGCTGACCCCTCTGAAATTGGGAATAATTTAACATGTTTTGGGTTTTTAGAACCTATTTACATTACTGCAAAAACCGCTACCCGAGAACTTATACAGGGCAGTGCCTGAAATTATGATTTATTTACTGGAAAGCTTTGGAAACTCAATAAGAATTGATTACGGAACTGGGCATGAGATCTCCTTTGTAATGTTTCTATGCTGCTTGTTTAAAATTGGGTATTTAAACGAAGGCGATTTGTCCGCGACAGGGTGTCTCATTTTTACAAGGTATTTAGAGTTGGTGCGTAAATTACAAAAATTATACCGAATGGAACCAGCGGGGAGTCATGGTGTTTGGAGCTTGGACGATTTTCAGTTTGTCCCATTTATTTGGGGCAGTTCTCAACTAATCGGTAACTTATTGGTCTTAAATTATTGCGGTACAATATAAATATGTTTTTTTTTGCAGGACATCCAGTTATTGAGCCGCCTTCCTTCTTAAACCCTAACATATTAATCGCATTTGGAAAAGAATTTATGTTTTTAAGTTGTATAAAATACATAAATGAAGTAAAAACTGGTCCATTTTCGGAGCACTCCAACCAACTTTGGAACATAAGCGGCGTTCCAAATTGGGCTAAAGTAAACGGAGGCCTAGTCAAGATGTACAAAGCTGAGGTATTTATTTTGCTTGCTTTGCCAAAAAAATGTAGACCAAGATAGATAGATTTTAAACTTGCAAACAATATACGAATGTCCGCGCTTAGTTTGCTTTTTTGATATGGCAAATTGCTTGGAAATATTCAAGACATTCGGTAAAAACAGTTTTTTTGAAAAGGTACCCCCCTAGGACTAATGACCTTTAAACAGGTACATTATTTCCGAAGGGGGGCACGGGGGGCACTTTTTAAAAAATCTGTTGTAACACTTGTAACCGAATGTCTTGGATTTTTGCAAGCTGTTTGCCATATCAAAAAAAAGCAAACTAAACGCGGACACTCTGTATAGTAACCTTTTTTATATGTGTTTCTTCAGGATGATAAATCTACAAAATGCACACAAATAATAAGAGTTTAGGGTTGTCGTGAATGCCCTCCAAAAAGTCCCCTTTGATTTGCAACATTATATCACGACGGATCTACACCAGATTTTACAAATAGATGCTAAATAAGACTTTTAAACGGTTTCTTTAAAAATCATTCCTTTAAAAAAATTTTTTCGCCCCCTAAATCACCCCCGAAGAGTTAATAATTCAATCATTTCCATCATGTTGGATTTACACCAAACTTGGTAAAGAGATGCAAAATAAGGTTCTAAAAATTATACTTAACACTTTTATTTTTAATTCCTTTATCTCATTTAAAACTCTTATAAAAATATATAAAGATATTTAAAGAAAAAAAATTAGGTTTTTGCATAAATTTGCAAATTTTGTTGTAAATGCAACATGATTGAATATTAATTAGGCTACTGATCTAATGTTGCAAATTAAAGGTGGCTTTAGGAGGGCTATTACGCCAACCCCAAACTGTTATTGGTGTGCATTTTGTGGATTTAGCTTCCTGAATAGATTTTCTAACACAATTAAAAACCTGGCTGATTTGTATTTTTTCTAAGAATCTCTATGCTTTTTTACAATCTTGGTCTAATGCTTATTTTTGTCTTGTAGGTTTTGTCAAAATTCCCGGTGGTACAACACATGGTTTTTGGCTCTTTGTTCAAAATGACTCCAGCCAAACGCGAAACATAATTTATTTTTGTCCGCCTTGCATAATATTAAGCCAAAAAAACAATCCATTTTGTTATAACCCTCTTCTAGGTGTTAGGTAAATTTCCAGTGATTCAGCACGTAGTTTTTGGATCCTTACTTCCTATTAAACCAGCGGATCGTAAAAAAACGGTTAAGAAAATGAGAGAAACACTTCTTCCTACTAGGAGAGGTTTTGTCCATGCGGTTTATCAGCCACCGGGTGATTCTATTTCCACTATTCCTTCTGAGAACGCTGACTCTTCAGCGAAAAATTATTCCGGCTTAGATGCTTAATAATTGTGATAACATGTCATTATTTTTTTGTTATTAAATAAATACTTAAAAGAAATGATGATATATACAAAGGATTTCTTTTATATTACAACCATAAGTGCCAAACAAACCCTTTATGTTTATTAGAACTATACCGAAAGTTCTGTTAGGATATGACAAGTATTTTAGCCACAATAATTTTAAGTTGGAAAATTTTTGAAAAAATGAAATTGTGCCTGGAAAATTTTTATGCAAAAAATGTTGACTACTTTCAAAGCATGTTATCTTAACAACAATGTCTTGCTAAGTTGATTTTTACATTTGGCTCCGATGCACCACATCAATAGACTATTTCCTGCTGATTCTTAAAATTCAAACATGGACCCATCAATCTTAACGCCTATCTTAAGACAGGTCTACCAAAAACAGGAGTGTCCCGGAAATACATGGATGCTTTGCGCGTTTAAAACCCGAAAATGCTTAAGTGACACACCGCAAGATTGAGACATTATTCTAAGCAATTAATTCAAATAATCTTACATAAACAGCATAAACAGTTGAATGTGACAAAAATTATTTTCTGTTCGGCAGCCAAACTTTTTACGGAGGCACAAAAGTAGACTGGCATTAATTAGTGACCCAGAATTGTGAGTCTGTTTGGCAGTGGCATTTTATAAATCGCACACAAAACCGCGAATAATAACCAATCATGAATTGGCATAAATAAATTTGAAAATCCAACAATAAGCTTTTAGGGGGTTTTATGCAAAAAATTAGCCAAAAAGAGGTATACGTTTCCGTGCAGCTCGGAAGGTTAGCTAAAAAATTTACTGTGGCAAAACTACTTGTCGTATCTTAACAAAATTTCCGTATAGTCCTCATTAACTTGAACGTAAGAAATCTAAAGCGTACTTTATTTTCTTGATTGTAAAAAATGGTCCAATTAAGGACCTCCAAAAATTGCCGTAGCGCACGGTATTTCACGTGCACGTGGCGGGGTATTGGTTAAAGTTTTCAACTAGCAATAATCGCACCTCGGATAAACCTCATTGGTTACGATACTGCCTCTGCGCAAAGCTAACTTCTTCCTTCAACTTCTGTGGACTTGGATTCTACACTTGGATAGATTTAAGAGAGGTGTAATTAATCAATACTGCTGTAGTGATGCATTTTAAGCAAAGAATCATGTTAAGAGCAGTATTATTAAGAAAAAGTACGTACTTAATTAGTATATTGGTTTTAAATTTGAAATGAGTGGTTAAAAAGTAGGAAATTGAGAAATATTGCTAGTTTGCGCCCTCTTGTGGCACATATGGAAGGCTCGTGTTTTGCAAAAGGAGCGATAGGTGGCGTAGAAGTAATAATGCTTGTAATTTTGTGTGTGGGCGCCAAAAAGACCGCCTTAATTATTGTTTTTATTTCCAAAACAGCTTTTTTGGTAACAAACCTAATGTACTTAAATCTTTTTGCATTAGTAATGACGTCAGAGCCTACGCTTAAATTTAGCAATTGTTTTTGGACGCTATTTGTAGTAGTTCAACTGTTTTATCGAGTGTGACCGGCTTACTACGATTAAAATAGTAAACTCAAGCTTAGGTGAAGATCTATTGTGTTGCGACAAATCTTAGCATATTTGCCGTTCCAAGCGGTTACCTATCGATGTTAGATGGTCATTCACTTGTACAAAACGGTACTCACTAATAAACGAAGCCTACTCTTATTATTTTGCTTGTTTTACTACTTCTAAATTCCTCAACTTGGATGTTATAAAAGGATGTAACATTTTAGTAAACAACAACGGATTATAAAATCAATAGTGAATACAACAAAATTAAAAAAGTAGAGCACGAAACATCACATTTTTCATTATTTTAATACAAGCCGTGTGGGTGGATGGGTGAAATTTCATTCAACTGGCGCTTCGCCCCGCCTCTTTCCCCCACTCCTGGTAAACAACCCCTTTAAATCAAACACAAAAAACATCGTAGGTGGCTTGATGTGACAAACGACGAACAGTTGTGCGCATTATCTTCGCTAATATTATTGATCTTAGTTACCTTGGAGCTTTCTTTGATTTCTTTTTGTTTCCTCTTGTATTTTGTTCAATTATTTTAATAAGAAAGAAGGTGGAGCGTAAAAAATAGCTTGACGTCACTTAAGCGCGGTTTTTAAAAATTGAATTTGCGTCATGAATGAAAGAAGCCAGCGTACAAAGGCTGGTCTTTTACGTTTTACAATCCACCACGCTCAACAAGCAGCATTTCGCGCTTGTTTTGTTTTCTTACGTCAGAAAACAAGGCTACTGTGATATAGTGTGGTTTAACCACAGATCTTTCATTTTACTTCCACATTATTTTGATTTATGAAAAATAAATAATGCATAAACAATTAGCATAACCATCTAAAATGCATTAGAATTGCGTAACTTAATATTTAAAATATTATTTAAAAGCTATCGCATCATAAATTCTAAGAAAAATTGTAGTACTTAAAATGTACATCATTTTATAACAATACCTAGAAATTATAAAGTCAAGTATTTCATATCGAAGGCATTTGTTTTGTTTATGGCAGCGTTGCCAACTTTTCGTACACTAGTTATTTCATACAAGTTTTTTGTTTCTTCTGTGGATAAACCATGACTAAAACTTTTTTAAAACATTATTAAATGGTTATTAATTCTTAGCATAAGATTCTGTATCAAAAACTAATGCGAACAGATGCATTTTTAAGATTCAAAAGACGCTTCGCAAATCTGACAACGCTGAAGCATTGGTTACCTTCTTCTGTCTCGTATGTTTCAAATGAGAACCGCCCACTTTGATTCTGATGCAAGAATGCATAGTAAAGTGGCGACCTCTTATGTTTATAAACTTAATTAAACACGTGAAGGTTATTTCAAAGCTTACTTGCTCATGCTTCAATATCTTTATGCGTCATTACTAAATTTAGATAGGCTGCTTAAGTCTGACTGATTCGATTTTGTTTTTTTGATAATTGTTTATTAAATTTATATTTAAATGGCGCGTAAATGGGTCTTTTTGCAAGGAAATCAATTGGTTTTTGATAGCAACTACGGACACTAACACTACTGTTAATTAAGTTGAGGTATGGAATTATTTATTGAGACAATATTGTTTTTTACAAGTGGGCTGATTTTTTTGATGCCAAAAATAAAAATACCTACCTAAATTGTTTTTTTCCAAATGGAGCAAGTACATTTCTGTTTTACTTGAACTTTACATATTTGATAAGATGTCATTGATGTTAATATACCTACGTGCGAATATTCTTGTTAAATTTGGATAATAATGCGTGTATTATAATTGTTAAAACCTACTTATAAAAAAATAGTTGTAGATGGAAAATATTATCAGGGTCACATAATTAATTTGTCATGGTCAGTGGTATTTTTCGCATTAATTAGTATATTTGCTAATTAAATTATTATAGGTGTTCCTTATAAAAATATAAACTTCTTGATTTTTTAAATTTCTTATTGTGGAAAGTTTAGTATTTTTATGTGTTTTATTTTTGTTTTGAATTCAATTTGTCGATCTTAGAATGCAAAGTGTATAAAAATTAAAGCAGTTCTAAAATAGATTAGGGCTATTTTTACTTCATTGGTTTTCTGTTCCTACATTTTCTTTAAATAGTTTTACTGCAAGTCATTTATTCGACATAGTTTAAAATTTTACAGACGTACATTTAAGTTTAATTAAAAGTCACTTCATTTAGGATTAAGAATGGCAAAAAATAGAACATTATAAATTAAAAAAAAACAATTTTTTAAAGAAAAATATATTTCTACTTTAAAGCCTAATTTTTTGAAATTATTAGTTGCTGCTCATTTAAAAAATGGTTTAAAAATCGAAATGAATAATATCTCTTATTGTAGGTTGTTGAGCAGGTACCTAAGTAACTTTCACCTTACGTGGGTATAGAAAATGTATCTTAGTAAAAAAATAAAATGAAATTAGAAATGCAATGATTGCTCATTCGGATGTCCTACTTATACTTTGTATTTATTTACTGGACGAAACAATTTAACAATCATCTAGTTTCTTCGAATTAATTCTACAACATGATTTTGTGCAATTATCACAAAATCAGATAGTCACAGTACAAAATAAAAAAGCAAAAAAATATCAAAGAGAGAAATATATTAAAAAAAACATAGGTACTTTTGTGTTGATGTTCAAAGGGAACTTTTTTATCTACAAAGGGAACTTCCAATTTAACTCTTTGACGCATAAATTCCTGAACTAAAAATATGCATCTACCTGGAATTTTTATGACTAATATGTGTTCTTTTTGGTGTAGACAGAGAGTTCGTCATTTTTAATTGTAGATCATAAATGGTCAAGTCAGGAGCTTTGTTTTCAATGTTTAGACTGGTTTAAGCTTGTCAGGTAGACAAATTTAATAAAGCCCTGATCTTCATCACCCGAAGTAATTCAGCGGTTTTTTCATTCTTTTATTTTCGGATATCCGGCGGTCTCCGTCATAGAATGAGGTAGAGACCAATGTGGCGGTATTACATCCGGTTAAACGATATTTCATACCTTCTACACTTGTGGAATCATTTAAATTTTAATACTGTGTTATCACGCAAATTGAATCATTTCCATAGTAACTTTTGTACCTTATAATGTTTTCTTTTTATTATTTTTCTGGAGTGCTTTTTAACCGATTTTACTCAATAGCAAAAAAAAGTATAAGTTTTTTTAACCTTATTTTGCATCTATTTACAAAGTTTAGTGTAAATCCAACAAGATTGAGGGATACTTTGAGGGCGAGGAAATTTTTTAGAGGAATAATTTTCCTAATTTACACTTTGTGGATTTTTAGCTCCCTGAATAAATGTTCTAACACATATAAAAAATCTGGCTGTTATTTTTTGCAATACCTATACAAAATAACTTCTAATATAAACTTTAAATAAATAAATACACATTTTGTACAACATGGTCAACAGCTTTTCTGCAAAAACCCATTTCTATTAATTTCTCATTCTGTTTGTAGCCCACACATTTCTACATTCTATTTAGCTTCCTACCTTTTCCGGTAAAACTGTTGCTTTAAAAAACGCTCCAGCTTCCTGTTGTAATTAATCTCAATATTTTCAAATGTACGGTCCACTGAATTTTATTTAAATGGTGGTAATTCTCTCCCTGATAGTGATGATGTAATCGGAAGGGTCAGTTTAGTAAGATGGGGTTCACATCTACCACGTTCCATTGTGTTTTATGCCGTGGATTGATTGAATCATGCTAAGAACCCCTCTATAATCCAAACACTATGACAAAGACATGAGTCACTGAGGAATTGTATGTTTGGTTACCCCATTCATTTATGACAGAGTAAATCACTACTTTATGTGCGCAACAGTTTTATTCAAGATTTAACTTGTTGTGAAATAACTGCAAGTTAATACGTGTGCAATTGTTAAAAAAGGCTTGACCAATATAAGCGTTTTCATTTGCCCCACACTTTACTCCACACTAAAAAATAATTGAGATAACAGAAGAATTTGAATCATGTCTTTTTATGAAAAGTTAACCTCCAGAATTATCAAAACTGGCATTATTGTTATATTTAAAAACACCACATGACCAAATTCCTATTAAGTTAGAATAGGCAAAACGTAAAAATTTTATGGAGGTGTCTTTATTTACCCTTTTCTACAATTACCCCAACCGACCCTAAGCTCTAAAAGCGCAATATTTTTGTTTTAAAAGTTTGTGAAGATTTTTGTTTCTATTAATAAGGAAATAATTAAAACCGCATTCAATAACAAAAACAATGGTGGATACTCTTTAAATTGCATAGGTTTACAATTTTTTTAATTTTATTTAAATGCTCTGTTGTTGCCAACACGACCAATAAATACAAAACATTTAAGTATAATAACTAGTTATCTATCCAAATGTCTGCATTTCTTGCGTATGAGCTCACAACAACTCAAGGTAAACAAGTATTTAACATCAGTTCAGTTTCATTTTGATAAATAAATAAGTTTGAAATTCAAAAGACCAAGCATCAGGCTTGGGGGACTTGTAGTTCCACCAACAAATCCTCTTATAGTAGAGACAATGTAGTAGGATTATGGTAAATAAATGGTGTGGTAAAAGGAGTTAAAAGTCGCCGTACAAGAACCTGCATAACGACCTGACTGAGAAACGTTTATCCTTTTGTAGGAACGATGGAATCTTAACAATACCGCTGCCGTGGACATTTATGTTTGCTTGCACCTTATGTGTCAGATTATCACATTTTTAAACGAATTAAACAGTAGGAAGGAATTTTGTTTTAAATCCTGTTGAATCGCTTTTTAAAAGGGTATTTTTTATTACACTTTAATGTTTTAGTAAGTGATAATAATTAAGATTTAAAATTTTATACCTATTACATTACTCGACCTTACGTTCGTTTCATGATTTTTTAAGCAATTTTTATTTTGTCCATTTGTCTGTAATAAACTTAGTTACCACCAATTAAATTAACGCGAATTTAACGTGACCGAATTAGGGCATTTAAGTGATTTATTAATTTAAAAATAAGAATAAACTTTCAAAATTAAAGAAATCTTTTTATTTTATTGATTTCTTTTTAACTATTTTCCATAATTTTTAAAATATGACCTAGTATAATATTAAGCCGATAGATGTCGCTAGTGGAAAACGGCGACATCACGCAAAATTAGTCAAATTAACAGAAATAAGCTTTAACGCTTTTCTTACGTGATGTGAATTTGAGCTATAAGTGAGATTTCGTATAATTCAGAATTGTTTATTTAAATTTAAAAAAGTCAAGTTTTACTGCAGGCATTACCAATTTAAGTGCCGCTTCGCTTTTAATAAATAAACGAAAATATTATTTGTAAATGTTATACAAGCTATATGAAAATAATGTATAACACTATGACCTAAAATGAGAAGTCACCGATCTCTACAGCTAACAAAAACTTTCTCTTAATAAATTATTTTAAAATATAACCAGTACCTATTCACATTTTCTACCATAATTACTTTATGAAGACAGAATCATCTAATTTCTCCAGAAATTATTATAATGAGATTTAAGTACCTACTTACTTTAAGAAAAAAAATTTTCGAGCTTTCAGTGTTAACAATAAAGTTTTCAAATGATTTATCTGTTTCTGTAATTTTAGTGGTCCATATAATTAAATTACATTTTTTGTTATTGTACAACAGATTCAAAAATCAGGTGTCCGGGCTCTTTTATACAAACTAACTCTAATAATGCGAATGTGCTCCAACAAAATAAATTCAATGAATCTGTGAATCATTTTTGCGCTCGCGATTGCATTCAAATGACCCTCAACAAGAAAATACCTGACTTGTGAGTTTGATAAATCAGAATAACTAGTTCGTAGAGTAGAGGTTATTTTTAAGATTTAAAAAAATAAACCATCATAAATAGATGCAAAGTTCATATCTCTTACCTACATTTTAAACTTGTAGAGCATTCCAAATAGCGGCCACAAGAAATTAACAGTTAATTTTATGTAAACAATTACAGTTCATTTTTAGATACAATATACCTCTTGAACTTAAAATAATGTACGAAGTGTGTTCGTTACCAATAGACGGATCTGGGAATTAGAATCGATAACCTCGAATAATAAAAAAATTTAAATTTGTATCATCTTTTATTTGAAATGACTTTTCTTGCTAAAAACGAGTTTTGGATATACTTTTACGTATTTTTCTTAAAATGTAAAGCATAACCAGAAAAGAGTATGGTAATAGAATAGCCCAAGGGCGTTGTACATAAATCTGTACAGCTGTTACCTTTTATAGAATTTTATTTGTTTTAAGTCCGCTTTCACCGGTTGCATTCTAGAATACAATATTTCAAAATACAACTCGTACGTACCATACAGTCAACTAAATTATATTTTATTTGCGTTTAATTAATATTTTGTAACTTGCAAGAGGTACTGCTTCTTAGGGAATAGAGCTTTTTCTTTTTGTTGTATTTTTTTACGAAAACAGGAGTTTCCTGAAGGGATTTTAAATACAAGTATTTTGTATTCATGGAAATAACCAATAACAGCAAATTAAGATGCTTATATACAGAAATAATTCAGAATTAAATGAAGTTATAACGAGTTAACGAGTAACTTAATGATAGTTTATTTGTAGCACACTACAAAAGTCCTTGGACTTTGTGTATTACCTTGGCTTGATATGAAATACTATCTAAATTAAATATGTAGTGTAATAATCGAAAATAATTTTCTGTTCAGAATACTTGTGAATTGATTTGCGAGCGACAAAAACGACAAGCACAGAATGTCCCAGAATTGGCGCACCACCTGTATGGTACGCTGTTGGGACACGCCTAGGGATCCCCAGAAAATTCTTTAAAAAAAATCCATCTTTTTTATCACACAGGAAAAATACAGTTAAAGTTCAATAGATTTGGCAACTCTGTTAAGAAAAGGGCACTTTAAAACCCATCTATGATTCTTGAGCATACCTTTTTGCATCGATCATATTGACATCATGTTGTCAGTTTCATATCATGAAAATTTTGTGAAATTAAATTAATTATAAAAATGTTATTCGACCATTTTAAAGATAAACAAATAGTAAAATAGAGAAATAAAAAGTTTAAAATAGACTGTGTCTTTGTATTAAGCCATATTTTTCGTTAATATGTGGCGTTGTTTTCAAGGTACATGCGTTTAAAGTTTCACACTTTGGGCCCTCATATTTTCGAGGGTATGAGATTTTTTTTGAGAATTTTTTGGGGATCTCTAGACATGCCGCAACAGCGTATCGTACAGGTGGTGCGCTAATTCTGGGACACCTGCAGAAACATTTTTTTTTAATGAACAAAAATTTTGGAGCAATATTTTTGTTTAATTGGAAATTATTAGCAAACAAAAATTCTTTTAAAATGAGATGCTAACTTGAGAAATACGTAGGTAAATTAAACAAATATTTACTTAAAAAAAGGGTAGTCATTGAATGACTATGTTTTTGCGCAAATTTTGAGTGTTTAGCTTCTTTATTTCAAGAATTTAGGATTATTCATTTGTAGGTATTTTTAAAACTTTTGGAAATTTTGTTATTTTTCACGTTTCCGGGAATTCCATACCAGCCATGCGCGCTTCTTAATAAATTAATATAAGGTACCATTATTTTTGTGTCACTTCAAAAATATTTAAGAGTTCTGGCATAATTAATAAATTTTATCCATGACTAATATAATGAAGAATCTAAAAATTCCAAAAAAACTGATTTAACATTCAACGGTCGTTTTGAGCTTAAATGGCGCGATTTTAAATTTAAAGACAGGTGTTTGTGGATGTCTGATAAAAGGACAGACTATCATCAGAATAGTAGTAGCTACTGCACCTGCATAAAACGCAACATCACCTTAAAAAACCGCCTTCTGTTAGCAGCATGCATACCTGCTTGCATTGCAACTCATAAGTATGCTTTAAGCAAAAGAGTAAAGAGTTTACATTACTAAAGCTGGTACATACTTTTCAAATTTGCCACCTTTACTAAAATGGCATGTAAAATCTGACACATGGCACATAAACGCGATGGTACGCTCTTGGGGCATTCTCAGGGATTCCAAGAAAATTGTCAAAGAACATCCAGAAAAATACGAACAAAGTTGCATAAGTTCGGCAACACAGTTTGTAAAATTCTTAAAAACTCATTTAGATTCTTGAGTATACATTTTTGCATTAGATCATATTGACATTGTTGTCAGCTTCATTTTTCAAATTTGACCTTTGCTAAAATGAAATGTAAAATCTGACAATACTTTACTTTTGGTCGCAAATAATGAAAAGAACCACTCTTATAAGGTCCTAAAAACAAATCATAGACATAATTTTTACAAAAAATTGTTTGGGACAAGTAGTAATGCTTTTGTTTCATAATAGTTTAAGAATAAAAATTTTTTTAGCCTAAAATTGTCAATGGCATTAGGCCACATAAAGGCTTTACAAAGTGCTTTAAAATTAAATGAGAAACTGTAAAATGTCTCAAATACTAGTGAAGAACTACACAAACGTAAATGACCAAAATGACCAATAACCGTGGTTAAAAAGGTTACTATTCGGACCATACCCTTAAATTTCATGGTGCCATATCTAGTAGTGTAATTTCTTTATAAAAGACCGTTTACAAAACCTGCTAAGATGCAAGAAACAGGTGAAAATCCAACTCTTCCACCTCAAGCACACTTTAACTTTATTTATTTGTGGTGAATCTCCTTGTAAAGCCTAGTTTACACTCAATTAGGCATAGAGTCATGGTGAGTTGCTAATAACTCTAATACCATGAGGAATATTTAATATTTTATCTTTTTGGATTTATCTTAATCTTACAAAATGACGCAGATTTTTTTTACAAAAACACTACGTAAACTCGAAGTTTACAAAAAAAAATATTAATTTAATTGTAAGAAAGTGTTCTTGACTGGTAAATTTTGTAAAAAGTTAATCCATAAATTTAAAACTTGTGTAAAGCAGAAATTCTTCACGTTTACAAAACAGATATTTTGTTAAACGTTCTGTAAGTCTTTGTATAATGCACCTTGCATAATCTCTAGGTGCTTACAGAAAGTCACCTTCATCCAATCACAAATAAGTACACTAGAAACAGAATTTAACATTTGCTTTAATTTCTATCTTAATTTTCCATTTTATCTAAGAAGGGTTCCGCAATTTTAACTCTTAGTAAAAGACCTAGCACCATATAAATCCACTCTATTGACGTTGTCATGATTTTTTGCCAATTACATAATATTTAATATTGCTTTTTTAGCCCAGCAAAATCACAGATCAAATAGCTGGCGTTTTTTTAATTTTAAAAACATCATAAGTGGGATCGTTTTTTTCGTACAAGAAAATGAATATTTGCACATTGTAGCCATAACCCAGTCAGAATTTTATTATGGCCCAATGGCATTTTAAATGGTCTTTCCAAGGACAGAAAACCCCTGGAACCAAAATCTGTTATATTACGCAGAAAAGTCTATACAGGGTGTCAAAAAAATGACACATAAACGCGATGGTACGCTCTTGGGGCATTCTCAGGGATTCCAGGAAAATTGTCAAAATTCATCCATCTGTTATATTCATCGAGAATGCGAACAAAAGTTGCACAAGTTCGGCAACACAGTTTAAAAAATAGATTTTAAAAACTTATTTAGATTCTTGAGCATACATTTTTGCATTAGATCATATTGACATTGTTGTAAGCTACATTTCAAAAAAAATTTGTAAAATTAAATTGATTAAAAAATGTAATTTGAGCATTCAAAAGATAAACAAATGGTATGGTAAAATAATTTTAGGTAGATTGTGCCTTTGTATTTAGCCATTTTTTTCGTTAATATATGATGTTAGGCGTTTAAAGTTTAACACTTTGGGGCCTCATATCTCCGAGAGTATATAAGATAGAGCTACCTGTTAGCAATGCCAGTTTATTGGACAAAGTTAAGAAATATTATTTATTGCTTTAATTAAGGGGCAACTCAATTCTTGTTGAGTGTGGGCTCGTAATTAAATAGAAACACCTACCAAGAGCTGCAACGTATCTACCATACCATGGTCGCTCTATGGTAAGTTCGTTAGCCCATTACTAGTAGGTACTCTCAGTTAGTTCAAAATTATTTGCAATAATTCTTATGTAATGTTATACCTACACTATCTGCTGCAATCTGATTGGATAATGAATTCATAATTATATTTTACGTGTTACGTAATAATATGTGCCATTTTTTAAAGCACATATTCTTCGTGCAAGAGATTGTAAGATGTCTGGTACCTCTAAAAACTATGAGTTGAGCACAGGATTATTTTGTGTTGACAATTTAATTTATTCAAAAATTCTTGGGTACATTTTGTGGTATTTTTGTATTTTTAAATAATTTAAAAATTAAGGAAACATTTTTATGACTGTGTCTTTGTCCTGTAGACAGATAAGTTATACATGATTCATAACCTAAAGTACGTATTGCGCATTGTAAACAAAAAGGAAGTAACTTTTAGATTTAGATTTTTATAATAAAGTTGTAATAGTGGTTGATGATTCATACAAAAGTTTACTAATCTTACAATTATTTAATCAACGTCATTGAGTACGTTGGTACGTTTGCTTCATTTTAATGCAAGTAGTCGTAATTTCGAATCAATTGCCTTGAATTTAATGTGTATCGATACGTAGACAACAAAAATAAACTAGTCTTGTGTGGAAAATTTAAGAATCCTAATATTTGTCCTTTAAATTATCGTTTTTATTTTTAATTTTTAAGTCCAGCAAATTTAAAGTTACAAATTTATTCGAAAAGAATAAAATCTAATCTAAAAGAATTAAATCTATGCATTGTTAAAGAGCCCACTTATAAATTCCTTTTCAAAACTTGCAGGATTTTGGACAAAAAATGGACAAGTGGGTTAGGTTGCATCGACGTTTCGAAAACTATATTATATCTTTATCAGGATAAAAACAGTAAATTGGCGATGCAGAATTTTTTATTGCAAACGCGCAAAATTTTAATTAAAAATGTAGACACATAAAACATTTTTATTCCATAATAAAATTGAATGTGTGGTAAGGTGAAAGAACATACATTTTATTAAGGGCAGGTGATAATAGTCAGTACCAAAAGGCGTTCCAAAACACCTTTGCTTTGACAGTTTTATATGCAAATGTAATGAGAGTTTTACATGAAAAGGTGCAAACTGAGCAGTTGATTATAACTACCCACTTACCATCACAAACACTTAGTAAAAGATTCCCGATAGGTTGTGTTACCAGTACCACTGATAAAGAATATTTAGACTAATCATTTAAGTTTCTATTTTGGTAGTACTTTTGATGTCTGATTGCTCCTGAGTTCTAATCTGGGGCCTAATCATTAATCTTCAATATTGTAAGTATTATCTGTTATATGTTTGCAAGTACGTTCGTATAATAAGACGTCAAACATGTATAGGTAAGGTACAGCTACCTTATAGCAGGGCAACCTACACTGGTGGTCATCGACCTGTGGGGTTTTACACTAAGAAGTAAAGACATCCACAGATCAGGTACTCTAGCTAGTAGGCAAAGCTAAAACGTAGATTAGTACTAGGAGTACTATCTATTCAAATCATATGCGCCAAATTAATGTTTAAAAATACGCGCAAAATTTTAATCATTGAATGCCTTTTGAATTAAAAACCGTTTGAACTTTATGGTTTGGCATGGCACAGGATTTTCAGAAAAATGCGGTCATTCATAAAAATCATTAAAGATACCTTGGAAATATTAATATTACTTGGAATTTTGTAATTTAGGTCAATAATAAACAACCCCTTATATCAATTTACTTTACTTAATTGTTTAGCAGTAAACTGAAAAATGATATACCAAGAAAAATACCAATACCTACGCTCCCACTGTGTCCCACAAGATAGGTTGACAGTGTTAATAAAAACTGCATGTAAATTCTTTACCTTTAAGAATTTTGTAATTTTGTTTATTTTTTTTTAAATACCCAAATTTAAATTAAAACTTTGTTACCACTTGAAATTTCTGAGAAACTGCAACGTTTACGAATAAATTGCCAAAACACTCTTAATGTACCCCATATTTTTGCATAAGAGTAGACTTTCTTTTGAAATTTAAGTTTATTCAAAAACGGTACAGTTTCTCAGAAATTTTAAGTACAGGAAAAGTTTTCATTTGAATTGGGGTGTTCAAAAAAATAAACAAAATTCTTAAAGGTAGAATTTACATGCAGTTTTTATTAATACTACCAGTGTTTAACCCATTACGTGTACCCCATTACGTGTTTTTAGTCTACCTGCTTAAAGGCTATTATTTTCGAAGGGGGGCACTTCTTCAAAAAACTGTTTTTACCGAATGTCTTGGATTTTTCGCAGCTATTTGCCATATTAAACAAAGCAAACTAATCGCGGACACCCTGTATGCATAAAGCCTTTCTCGGACGTATTAAAAAAGGTACCCAACTTTTAAAACAATCCTAAGTACAAGAAAATAATAATTCAAATGATACAGGGCCTAAAATTGGACCTTGTGGAACCCCTCCTACGGGTGATTGATGCTCTCGTAAACGGTCTTATCTACTTCTACGATAATCGCATTGTTAGTGATAAAATTAATAATTTGCCAGATTTCTAAAAAATCAAATTATAATTTTTGTAAAAGTTTATTTAATGTTCAACACTAAACATTATCAAATGCATAAGTTTTGTCTAACATCTACTCTTTTACATATTTAATGAAAGATTTTGATCTTTTTAAACGATATACAATCTCTCATTTATAAGCACTTCTAGTGTTTAAACTATATCCTTAAAAAAATTATAAACATTGTTATTATCTATTAAAATTAAGAGGTCGACCTTGCGAAGGTCTACAACTATACTACAAGGGACGACGCGTCTCGATTGTATTGTAAAAACTATCAATAGACATTTCTACACTAGGATACCCTAGAGATTGCCCGGTTTTTGCTCTAATGTTATGGCTAGTCACATAGGAACTTCCGGAGGCGCTAGTAGAATTGTAGTACTAATTCTGACGACACAATAAAGCAGGGGGCAGGTTTGGCGGCGGCGCAAACTCAGGTGAAAGTTTGTTCTTGTTTATAATGTTGTATTTCATTAAGGTACGTATTGGGCAGGTTATCTATTACCACCAAGTACCTAAAGTAGAACTGCACAGGTTGAGGTATAGGGTTCTTACATAACATTTAAACATTACAACTATTGGATTGGCTAAGATTTTATGAAGTGAAAAAATCAGTTGGAGAAAGTCAGCATCTTAAAATGTCCTTGCGTAGTGAGAGGATTTAGATAGCCCCCCTGTAGAGCTGGGCAATTTGGCACCATAGTTTTATATTGAAGAAAAATTGGTTTAATACATAAAATATAGGCCAGAATTATTAGCTTTAAAACTGGTGTTTATTTTTGACCCTTGAGGAACACCTAAGTTTTCAATTAATTAAACAGTATCCCTCAAACGTTTCGGCTGTTTTTTTGACACTTTCAAACCCTCTTTTATTTTCTATTTCACAACTTTTCAACTATTTTAATCGATGAAAATTTTAGGTTACCTTTAACCTTGAATCAAGCAATAGTTATGATGACTCAAAGAGCACGTGCACAAGCCCTTTATGGCAGATGGTAGGTAGGTATGCACGAACGAAGGGCGGACGAATGACGTCACGTAGACACCCCATTCATGAGTATCTTTGATCCGGCACCATGAGTTTTGAAGGCTAGACCCATCACAGGACCGTTTCAGTCATATTTGCTGCAGTTTATATTCAATGAATTTGTACATGTTTTTCTAAAGTTTCTTAGATTAAAAATAAAATCACTTTTCTTATTTGACAAAATTTTTAAAGGCTTCTAAATAGGATCGATTTAATTTAGGATATTCGTGTTGATCCAATTTAGAAAAAACTGCTAAAATGCAGCATTCTCATGGTTTGTTTACATTTTTAGTCCTAAAAAGATCATTCTAGTAATTTGGTAATCTTAAAAACTGTGTGGTGTTGCGAATTAATTATTGGATATTGTAAATCGCCAAATCGGCATACTTTAAGGTTAATTGTTTCTTAATATAATATTTGAGGTATGTTACATTTTTTCATTTGATTTTAAAGCACTTAGTAAAACCTTCATGTGGCCCAATTTCATCTAGTTTTAAACTACAAAATAAATAATTTCAGATTCATTCTCTTTGATTTCAGTGTCAAACTGTCATAGAGTATCACCATTACTACTTGCTAGTTCGTGCTAAACAGTTTCTTGTAAAAATTATAGCCTAAATTCGTTAATTACGCGATTTATAGAATAGGTGATTTGCACTTAAAACTTGACAACCAATAAAACAT
This sequence comes from Cartodere bifasciata, assembly GCA_963920755.1. Classification (NCBI taxonomy): domain Eukaryota; kingdom Metazoa; phylum Arthropoda; class Insecta; order Coleoptera; family Latridiidae; genus Cartodere; species Cartodere bifasciata. Next base: position 18,249,095 of record OY987195.1, on the reverse strand, counting down.
CTTTCCAATCGTGGTCCACTCTTAACTTAATTTCTAACCAATAAGGGACTCTTTTAAAAAAACTAAAACAGTATAAAATTAAATGGAGAAATTGTAATTGTCTCAGTTAAAAAAGTGGAAACAATTTATGCAACTTTTCCCTACACAAAATTATAAACAATGGTATTCACCTTTTCCGCCGTTGAACACCCTCGCGGTCGTTATACTTGGGAAACGTCAGATATGCGTCAGATTCACTCAAATCATTGCAATGCTGGTGGTCATTTAGTTTCCCAAGTATAACGACCGCGATTGTGGCCAACGGCGGAAAAGATCTATACTTGTTTTTGAACCATCATGTTTTTGTTCTAAAAAGAAACTATTCTTAAAATTAAAACTGAAATACGGTCCTGAAAATCCTAGCATTGATACCACCCTTGCTTAAAAGAACTTCCCCACTTTTGTTGGAATTTAAAAACATTTGCTCTTCTCGGAAGTTTACCTTTTACTTCTACATTATTTATTTGAATATTTTGTTCCGGATTCAACAAGTTTAGTCTTGATATTTGATAATAGAAAACAAAAACTTTAACAGTTAGAATTTTTTGAAACAAATTTCCCATGCCTCCTATTTTAAATGAGTAATTTTTTTTAATCATTACCAAAAATGAAATTTGTGTGGGTATATATAATTGAGTAATTATATGTCTCTAAATTTAAATTCTCATACTATATTAAGCAAATTCACATCAACAATATTGTTTGAACGCTTTCCAATTAAACAATATGTAGACTTAAAATTACTGAGTGCACAATAGAAAATCCCTTTCACCAAAGTTTATTTAAGTATAACTTTTACTAATTTTTTTAGATTAATAAATTCATAAATATTCCGCTTAGGTTATGTTTGATAAATGTCTATAAAAATTGTAATATACAGAAAAAATTGGCAACATTGTAATTATAATAATTGTTTTTGAATAATATGTTATCTTATTGTTTTTGAAACGTTGCGACATTCTTATCTTAATATTTAGGTGTATTTTTAGATATGGATTTTTCCGACCGACGTTTAAAAAACAACACCCTAGATACATTAATACAAAACAAAAATTTGGGAATAAAAAAATGTAATAATATTAATTAAAATTAATAAAGAAGCCATTTACCACTTTTTTCATTTAAAATGTCCTTATTTTTTTAAAAACCCGATTATTCGACATCTTATTGCGTAAAAAACAATGTTGCACAAATAAACAAAGTATGTCTATTTGTGATAAATCATCCTTGAACTTTCTTCTTAAAAAAACATAATAAACTTATTATCTGTTGTTAATAAAACTCCCAGTCTTATTGTAAAGCTGTTTAAAATTACACGAAATAATGCGCGTTATTTTAAATGTATAAATAAAACAATCTCGTAAATTTAATTTACTAATGGAGTCACAATCTGGCAACAATGGAAGTTGCTCAATAAGATCGCGAGACATAACGGGTTTCTCTTGCAAAATTCCATCCATAGTCGACTTGATACGTTCAATTATTATCATTATTATATTGTTCCCATTATTGTATTATAAGTATTTTGTAAGGGAAATTAAAAATCGCTGCATTTGGTTGCAAAAATGCATTTCTCTATGACTTATAAATTTCTAGGTTTCTTTAATTTTAATGATTATTAAAACACTACTATTTACACTAGTTAAAAACTTTCCATTTTGTTCGTCATATTAAATAAATTCATTGAATATCCTAGCAAAATTTATGTATTATTGATTTTATTAAATATTCTGAAACGTGCTGCAGAAAATATTTATTTACCATGAACTGCATTTAACGCATTATTTTTAAAACCATAAAATTAAAGAGATACAATTTATGTAACAGGATGAAGAAAAGTCAAAAAAGAGAAATAACAAAGCGGATTTAACTTCTCCAATGATCAAATGTTTAAAAATAACTTTGATCGAAGCATCACGTAAAACCCAAGATTATTAAATCGAATGTCATGAACTTTTATAGTAACTGAAAGTATGACGTAAGTTACGCACTAGATGGCGCCATAAAAATTAAAAAAACTGCATCTTAGTTATTAATAAATGATATATTGAAGAAGAAAAAATAATTTACTCAAAACATGTTGCGTAAATTGGAAAAAAATCGCGAAAAGATTCAGAATGATTTAAATCAAGTTGATTTCTTTTCGAGACAGCTTTAAGAAACTTTATTCAAATATTAAAAGAACAATCATAATTACAGTGCGCATTGAACCTTGTCCCGTTTAAAAGTTTCTCTCGATGGTGCCACTATATTCCATTGTAAGCAAGCAACGACCGATATGCGGCGTTGCCAAATGGCCGCATTTCTCGTGAATCTACCTCCATATTCTACAAACTCCTGAGTTCTGACACATTTTACTGCATAATTAAACTAACTAGAATAATGTTTCAACATTTCGTAGTACGTTTTAATTTATGTTTATTCAGATAAGGTAAATGTCGTACTATCGAAGCTGAAAACATTGCTTTAGTTTTATAATTTATGCGAATTAAAGTGGACAGAAATAAACGTATCTTTTTGTGGGATGGAATAAAATGCTTTGTTAAATATTATTAAAAATTTATTTTAAAATATTGAAATATATATTTTTTATAATTAAAATTATGTACAAGAATAAACATAAGGGCTCTTATAACAGAGCGAAATAATAGGATTTATATTTACAAGAAAACAGGCCCTGTATGGTAAATTATTTGATGGGACAATACAGCAAAATGAAAACTACCTGGCCAGGTAAAATAAAATAGGAATGTTTACAACTGATTTTAACTAATTCACCATACAGGGCATTTAAATATAATTTAAGTCACCTTGAGTGGTCCAAAAATTCATATTTTATGTACAAAAATATAGTTAACAATTCACTATCACATTCTAAATTAAAACAAGTAAAAAATACGTATTATTAAAGCGTAGATTTTACTTATTTTTGCCAAAAAATTGTGTCTAAACCTTTCATTTACAGTTTCATATTATATTTAATTATTAAATTAATTGTTCGTTGCTTTTTTGGAGTGAAAGCGAGATCTCTTTAACGTTAAAAGTTTGGAAAATTTGTGCGCTTTAACAAAATGATTTGTTGATTATTCAATTAGTCATGACTTGGCAAGAACTGTGACTCATTTTAGCTGCCCTAAAAAAATTATAAAAACAAAACAATTAAACTTAAAGTAAACAATAACGGCGGCAGTGATCTAGTCTTTTGAAAATTGTGTTTTGATTTAAATTAATCTACGTTCTACCATCTTGCTTATACGGTCATGGCAAGAAATGGTCTTTGCTGGATCTCAGGTATTTCCTTTGCTTGTGCCGAACACAAATCAGAGCGTAATTTGCTAGAGTCCATACTAAAACTAAAAATGGACACCAAGGACGTTATTCTATCGATTTCCATCGCGGATTCTTGTCCGTTTTCTTGGTCCACATGGCTTTTTTCTTCCTCTTTCTTGGCGCTGGATTCTTCCTCCTGTTGTTCGGCCTTTACTTTTTCCGCCAACGACGTAGCGTTGTCTAAGAAAACATCATCGTCATTCTCACTCGGTGACGATGTCGCCAATGGCGTAGCGTCACTTTCTTCCTCATCGGACTTGCAACGTTTCGGAAGAATGGACTGCACGGCTTCCTCAGTTTCGGTCTCGGTAACAGCACGGCGCCTTTTGAGGTTAGATTGGGGCCGCTCTCGTAGCACATTCGAACTCTTGTCAAGATCCAAGTAGGTAAGTTCGGGGGATTGTGATGTGGGCGGGTGGTTCTCCTTGTTTTGGTTCTGGTTCTCCATGCACCGCACACATTGAGGTTCGGTTTGAGCGTCAGAGGACGTTGACGCTTCCGGAGCCCCATCCGGCGTGTTGAGGCTCTCTAAACCGGCTTCTTCGGCCGTGAGGCCCACTAGCTCCTCCTGGGGCACAGGTCGTGCTTGAATAGGGGCTTGGGGCTGGTAATGCACCATGTTGTAGGCCTCCTCCATGAAGATGTAGCGCGCTTTCTGGAGCACCGTTGCAACAAGTAAATTCTTGTGCAGACTAACACCACCACGATGGGATCTGGATTGCGCGATTTTAGTTAGGGAAATTCCAATTAATCTTTGCGCTTCACTTGCCATATTGTACTTCACCACTAGTTATTAATTAAAAAAACAATGTTTTGGTTAAACTACGCGTCTGTTTTACACTTTCGTGTTTCCTTTGTTTGGCTGGTGTCACCTCACTTGTTTACTATTAAATGGCACCTAGCGCGCTCTTGGATATACTTATAGCTTTGCACTGTGACGTCACAACCTACTTTCAACGTGTCGTTCACCAATCAGCGTACGGCCTTGCCGAAAACAACCGCGCGTACTTCGGTTGCGACGCTGCCAAGTCGCTACAGATTCCTGAGAAATACCTCAGCAAACGCGGTAACTTTATAAAAATCTACTTCAAAACAAATTCTGGAGAAAACAAAGCAAGATTATAAATATGCTACTAAATATAGAAGCTATTTTTACTAGGTTTTGTTGCGTCTACACTAAAATTTAATTTTTTTTTATACATCTTAATACGGAGTCTGAATGGTCAAAAATAAAAATGTTTAGGTATGCGAAGGGCGATAAAATAATGTTTTACTTAATTTGTTCTTCGTTCAAAATTTGGTAATAGTATTTTGTATTTTTATTGATTATGTTTGTACTCAATCAAGGCAATTTGTTTGATTTCTAGTGCATCTCGTGGCGTCTCTAGATTTCTCCGGCATAAAAGTGGCAACCCCGCAATTAATACACATTGAACTGGCAATAGAAGCATGATCAATTAAGCCGATTATCGTATGATATTTGGTGTATATGAAGGCAAATCGCGTCTTTATTTACCTTGTCTGTAATGCATTCCCCAAGCGGAAGTCTCTGTCACAAAAAAAACACTTTAGTTGCGTACGCAAACAAGGAGATTTCTTTGTTTGATAAAACATTTATAAGTTATTACAAGTACGCCTACGTATTTTGATGAATTTAATCGAAATATTTGTAAAAGGTGCTTCAATTTACTTTACTTTAAATGGAATTTGAATTTGCGTGCGCTTTTTAGCAAAATGGCGCTTATTGATTGCATTTGTTTTTTTAGGACGCCCACAGGCCTACTGTGTGGTTTAAATTGTTAACAAGCTACTTGATTTTTTTGACTTTATTGCTTTTTATGTACAAAAACGTGTATAAGAAGTGTAAAAATTATCAAAAAATATGTATAAGTCTTAATCTCGTGCTGGATGATGCAATAAAATGATTAAATCTAGAATTTTTTGATTTAATACCTAATTGTCTAGAGCTCGTCTTTCAGTTTTTGTTTGGTTTTTTCTTTGGGGAATGCCCAAAATGTCGAGGCAAAACCGTTCACATCACGTTCCCGCTTAACGAAGGCACTAAATGATGAGATGCAATTACCTATGAAATGGTTGGATTTTCCCAAAATTGCCAAGTCCACATGCGGATTTGATTCCGGATATTTAAAAATTTGAACGTCCATTCGCTTTAATGCTGTTTGTAAATCGTCGAGTAGGTGATTTCCGTCAGACGCCACAAAAACAGATCTAAAAAAATAAAGTAAAAAAAAATATCTCAGCCATAATTTGAATTTTATTTAAAGCCGTTTAATTTTTTTTTTAAAGCAAGTTTAAAAAGTTTGTTTTTGATTTAAATGAAATTTAATTTGGAAGGCTATTTTTATGGAATATAAATTCAATAAAATCGTCCTTTAGATTTTTTCTTAGATTTTTTAATTATGTTTTAGCGAATAGAGCATTTGAATTTTTAAATAAAATCAATATTTCATAAGAATCTCTTTACAGTATTAAGTAATTTTTTCAGGTTTTCTATAAATTTCTAAAATAAAATGCTTTTTAAAAAATACATCCAATTTCAACAAAAATATTTTTTTTTCTGTAAAATTATTAATTCTAAATTTTTGACTAAAATATGCATTTTTATACACTAAAGGGTGTCTCAAATTTGAGGGATCTGGAATCTCGACTATCTTTTAAGGTGATAAAAGGTTAAATGGTGGCAAAATTTAATTGATCTCCAATAAACAAACCGGCATAATAATAATTTTTAGAGAACAAAAAAATGCAGGATTTATTTAAACCAGAATTTAATTGCTGACAAAAAGTGCCTAGATAATGTAAAAGATTTAAAAACATTTCGTAACCAACAAAAACGTTACACCCAAATAAAGAAAATGCACTTTTTTAAAGTTAACAGAAAAACGTTAAAGATAATTTAGGTCTGCTTGCGAAAGGTTAATTGTCATTAAAATAGGCAACTTTACTTTCCATTAACCGTCCTTGTATCTCTTAAGATAAGCAAGATCCAAATGGAGGACCCCAAATTCGCGACATTTTATTTATTATTCAATTGTTTAAATTTTGTAAAATATTCCACTTGCCTGCAAAAAGTATAATTAAAACGAGACACATTTTTGCATCCTTCTAGGAAGAACAGAAAATTAACTAATTCCAACATTAATTCGTTTTCTGGAATTTTCTGAATTTTACCCAAATTAAACTCTGATACTATAAATAATTAAGGAAAAACCTCATTATCAGAATATCCATTTAAACAATTCTAATAAACGTCAGTTCCCCTATTAATTAACAATCAATATTACCTGATAGTTTTGGCCCCATTATTGTTATCATCGTTATTAATTCCCTTAATAACTCGTTTAATTTGCCGTATAACAGTTTCTTTCGAAGGTAAGCACATACTCGCAGTGGCTTTGCCTTTCTCGTTTCGGTACCCCACACATTGTGGGGCTGCAAATAAACTAGGACTGTCTTTAATATGCTCGCAGGCACGGACCCAATCAATCCCATTTCGTAAATGGATCCCTAAGAAGGCCCCTTTAGGTAACACTTTAGTTATAAAAGTATTTGCTTGTGCTTCTATTTGGTCTGACCATTTGAGGTATTTTTGCAACGGGCGGTTTTCTAGTTGCACTGGGAAGCTTGCTGGCGCTCCTAAGAAACATTTTTTTACAATATTATCCTACAGGTAATGACTAGTTTACCTGTAAAGGCCAAAACTGGCCATTTTTGAGCAGGATATTGAGTGTGCCATTTGTTTGCCATATTTTGGTTTGCCACATCGTAGTTCAAAGGACTGTAAAACTCAGAACTAGCGAAGTCAATGCTGAAAGTATCCCAAAACGGTCCAAACGGATTGCCGTCTTTTGCATTACAAGAATTACCCTCGCCTAAAACTCGCAAATTTAAAATCCACACTACATCTAATTTGTTGTACTTACCCCCACGAGCCATGTAGCAAAAAGACACCCGCTTACTCTCTGGCCATTCAATAGGGGCTATGTCCTGCATAAAATCCTCCATTGTTATTACCTTGTGATATTCCCGTAGCGGTTCAACCTTAAAATACGTATTAAACGGAACCTGTACTGATTTAGCTTGTCCATATCTGTATTCCACCCATGGAGGCAATACCAGAGTGCGATTTAGGCCTTTCGCAAAGCCTAACGCACCCAAAAAATGATCAGCTTGGTTCCCGAATCGTCCTAAAACAGTGGTTGAAAAAAAAAGGCGCCTTTCTCAACGACTACTACTCACCCATACAAGGACAATACAGAATGTAGCCTAGTGGATCTATTTCTATGTCTTGTGTATTTGATACTAGAGTTATTTTTAACAAATAAATTAGGAAACATTGTTTTAAAAACATTTTATAAATGTTTGTATTTTGCTGCCGGATTTGTTGTTTGCATTTGGCCTTGTAAAAAGTGAGGTTACTTTTCCATCTTGGTAGTGTTTTTAACGTCCTACTGTTGGCAACATTGTTCAACTCTAGGGTTATTTTATTACTCTATGTTGGCAACAATGGTATTTTTATACTGGGGTATTTAATTTTTGTTCTGTTTTCAACACTGCTTACTTGCGCCTTCCGCTTCCGCCGGCCTGAAATAAATTTCTGTCATTCATTTGTGGCTGTTCTGTTGACGCTGTTGTTTGTTTGGTAAGCATCATTTATCTCGAAAAATATAACTAATCTTAAACTTTTTGCTGCATTTAATGCTTTTAATTAGTAAATAAAGTTCTCTCGCGTATATTCCAAGACCAATCGAATCCAATATTTGTGTATTTCGTGCATTTTTATAATGTTTGTTTTTTTGATGACGCGCCATTTTAATGTAGAATGTGTTTCAGTTTGATAAATCTTCTAACGAATTACTAAATATGGCTGATGCTGATGATCTTTTGGATTACGAAGATGAGGAACAAACTGAGCAAACCACTACAGAAGCCGGAACCGGCACCGACGCTAAAAAAGCCGTTAAGGGTACTTATGTGTCCATCCACAGTTCCGGTTTCAGAGATTTCTTGTTAAAACCTGAAATATTGAGGGCTATTGTTGATTGTGGTTTTGAGCATCCGTCTGAAGGTAGGCATATTTTTATTTTGGGCTCAAGGTTATACAATATGTATTTGTTTTTTAATGTATTTATTTTAATCAAGGTCATGTGAATAATATGATTATTCTTTTCAGTTCAGCACGAATGCATCCCTCAAGCCGTTCTAGGCATGGACATCTTGTGCCAAGCCAAGTCTGGTATGGGTAAAACGGCCGTTTTTGTGCTAGCAACATTGCAACAACTCGAACCAACAGAAAACGTTGTGTACGTTTTGGTAATGTGTCACACCCGCGAGTTGGCTTTCCAAATCAGCAAAGAATACGAGCGTTTCAGCAAGTATATGCCTACAACTAAAGTTGGCGTTTTCTTTGGAGGATTGCCTATTGCTAAAGACGAAGAATTACTGAAAAATAACTGCCCGCATATTGTTGTGGGGACCCCTGGACGTATTTTGGCGTTAGTCAGATCGAAAAAATTGAACTTGAAACACTTAAAACATTTTATTTTGGATGAATGCGACAAAATGCTTGAATGCTTAGGTAAGTTTTCTTTAAACCCCACATAAATATATAATTGCAACTCGTTACTGCAGTCACTTTATCGATTTTGTTGCTAGGCACTACATTTTTTAATTAAATATTAAAATGAAATTATTAATCGATAAAGTACACACTTAATTTATTTTCTATAAAATTATACGGCGTAGGGACGTGGCGACCCCATCGCCCGGGGACACAGTCCTCGCAATCAGCCACCCTTTGGGGCCTGGGGTTAGAGGTCCCACCGCTGAGATCTGGCATTCCCAACACACGGGCAATTGCTAGGTCAACATGCAAAAATACGGCCTTCGGGTTCCAAACAAAAACAAACATAGCCTTCGGGCTCAAGCAACAAAACAAATCGTGGCATTCACCCACAAAAAACAAGCAAAATAGCCTACGGGCTCAAACAACAGGCAAAACATGGCCTTCGGGCTCAAATTAACAACAAGTAACTATCGTAACCTATTGATAACGTGTGCAGCTTCGTGCTCAATCGTGACCTTCGGGTGTTTAAGCGGCCTTCGGGCTTAACGTGACCTTCGGGTGTTTATGCGGCCTTCGGGCTTAACGTGACCTTCGGGTGTTTATACGGCCTTCGGGCTCAATCGTAACCTTCGGGTGTTTAAGCGGCTTTCGGGCTCAACGTGACCTTCGGGTGTTTATGCGGCCTTCGGGCTCAATCGTGACCTTCGGGTAATTATGCAGCTTTCGGGCTTAAGTGACCTTCGGGTAATTATGCGGCCTTCGGGCTCAATCTGACCTTCGGGTGTTTATCGGCCTTCGGGCTTAATCTGACCTTCGGGTAATTATGCGGCCTTCGGGCTCAATCTGACCTTCGGGTGTTTATCGGCCTTCGGGCGTAATCTGACCTTCGGGTGTTTTAGCAGCTTTCGGGCTCAATCTAAGCGGTCTTCGGATCCTAATGTGACCTTCGGGTAATCTATACGGCTTTCGAGCCTAAATTATGACCTTCGGGTTATTCGGCGTAACCTTTAGGTAACTATGTGCCTTCGGGCTTGGCGTGACCTTTAGGTAACATGCTACCTTCGGGTTAGTTTTCATAACAATAAAAAAATACAAAAAAAGAAAGTGGAGGTGGGTGGGCAAAACTTTCAAAATAAAAAATGTAACAACTTGTTTAAACATTCAGTCTAACAGCTTTAAAGAGTTTAAATTTGGCCGCGTGCCAAATAGTTTTTGGTTTAACTTTTGCGGCTAAGTATAAATTCAAAATTTCTTAACTTAAAATAAAAATTGCAAAATGACTGCAGTAAATACGAATAAATCATAATGATGATAAAAATAGGTAGGGACAACTGATGTCTTTTGATGTTAAATCGGCCTATCCTGACTAAATTTTTCAAACTCTTCGTTTTTTATTAAATTCTACAGAAAACTAAACTGAGTGTTTTTTGTTTCAGACATGAGGCGCGACGTACAAGAAATCTACAGAAATACTCCACACGGCAAACAAGTCATGATGTTCAGCGCCACTCTCAGCAAAGATATTCGTCCAGTGTGCAAGAAATTTATGCAAGATGTAATTCCCACTTTTATATCTACACTTAATCCCATTTTATGCGCGGGGTGACCTCAATCTCGAGATTAAACTCATAAAGAACGTGAATTTAACCGATAACTTATCGAATCGATACGGAAATTAGAGCACTGTAGCCCTACGAGCAGGTTTTGGGAGGGGCTAAGAAGATATGGAGTGAAGAAAACACCGTTTGAAGATGAAGATCTAATAATACAGGGGCGCGTTTAGGTTAGTTTCTGATTTGGCCGCGCTACAGTGCTTCCAAATTGGTGTAATAGGGAACTATAACAAAAACACGAAAAAGCGGTCTTTTTTTGTAAACAATTACAATGGAAAGCGTACTTTTAAAACATTTTAAACGAGTCTGGAGCCTAGTTTTTATACAAAAGTCATGGAAAATGCGTTTTTGCATTTCAAACCACATGTCAAAAATGCGTTTGGACGGTTTGGATGCCGCCATTTTGTTTTAACGGTTGCCAATGGATGCTCTTTTGTTTTGGCATGGACTACTGCGATTGATGTGCCCCAGACTGTATGTCCGACGGAGTTGCCGCAATTTCAACTTGCAGTGATCACTTTTTCATTTTTTTTTGTCATTGTTAATTATGCTCTTCGCAAAACACAGAAAATTATTGTTTTTAAAACTTAAATTCCTTTTATACACTTAGTTATATCACAAGTAATTAACTTACGAAAATTATTTCGGAATTATGTTATTTTGCGAAGAGTAACCTCTACCGCGGTTGAGTTTTAAAATGAACCATGATGCAATATTACACTTTATTATTTAATTAACAATAGTTTAACTCGTTATAATATTGCATCATGATTTACCTAAAGATAACATAAATATTGCCCGGTTGTTTTGAATTTATAATGAAAGAAAGTAAATAATGTTTTCTAGTTTTCATGCCCATTTTCGAACGCTAACTTGCAAATTTCAAGGGCGTTGAATGTTGAAGTTCCTGTTTTTTAGCCTATGGAAGTATACGTTGATGACGAAGCAAAACTTACATTACACGGTTTACAACAACATTACGTCAAATTGAAGGAAAATGAAAAAAATAAAAAACTTTTCGAGTTGCTCGATGTACTCGAATTTAACCAGGTTTGTTATTTTTTTGACGGTTTTAGCTAACATTCGATTTGTGCAAAGAATATGATAAAAATAAGAAAATAAAACGAATTAGTTCAAAAGAAAAAATTAAAAATAAAGAAAAAACAAATTTTTGGGAGGATTTTTATTTTATTAAATGCTTGCTAAATCGAATGCGCTTAAAATTAAATATTTAAATGATGAATGTTTCTCTCAGATGAATTTCTATGATACACGTACAATGAACTCTCTCACTGATTACTTTTTTCTTTCAAAAAATAATAACTACAATAGCCAATGGATTTTACGTAAAGCTTTTTTTTAGGTTGTAATTTTCGTAAAATCAGTACAAAGATGTATGGCACTAGCACAGTTGTTAACAGAACAAAATTTCCCTGCTATTGGAATCCACAGAAGTATGAACCAAGAGGAACGATTATCGAGATATCAACAATTTAAAGATTTCCAAAAGGTAAGTTTTGAATTTTTTCTCCCAAAATTGGACGCGCTTAGTATTTTTTACTTAAAATGATGATAATAGATAAGTAGGGACATATGAATAATATGATTATTTGCTTGGAATTTTAAAATACCTGACATTTTTCAACAAACTAAGAAATCAAATGAAAGAAAAGTGTTTTTTCTAACAGCGGTTTTTTCTTGCAGAGAATATTGGTCGCAACGAATTTGTTCGGACGAGGAATGGATATCGAACGTGTTAACATCGTTTTTAACTACGATATGCCCGAGGATTCTGACACCTACCTTCATCGAGTGGCCCGAGCTGGTCGTTTCGGTACTAAAGGATTAGCAATCACCTTCGTTTCAGAAGAAAGTGACGCCAAAATCTTGAACGAGGTTCAAGACCGATTCGACGTCAACATCACCGAGTTACCCGATGAAATTGATCTCAGTTCCTACATCGAAGGGCGATAATTTCAAATTTGACAAATAACCAGTATTTAAGAGTCTGAGCACGTTGCAGTTTTAATTGATTTGTGAGAATAAGAATATAGTTTTATGTTTATAATAATGTTAGATGATTTAAGTGTATGTGGTCTGTGTTTTAATGTACAACTACCTTGCAAGATTGGTATTAACATTTCCATTTTTTAATAAAATGACTACTGATGTACTTTTTGAGTTTTATTTTATCACCAACATCTTCCATTTTATAATGTTCATTTGTACCTATTTTTTGACATGTATTTATAATATCATACGAATATATATACCAACAAAACGTGGATTTTGCACCAAGAACAGGCAATTTGCAAACAGGTGCAAAATAATGTTTAACACACACCCTAAATAGTAAATTCGCCATTTCACTTTTTCGGTCTACTTATGTACACCAGGAAAGTTATACAAAATAAAGCGTCAACCTCAAAATTTTTTGGAGCTGGCGGGACTTTTGTGAAAGTGTGAAAAAGGTAATTTTCCTCTCTATATTTTTGGTAATAACTACAAATAGCATTAGACGCACATGAAAGTTATTATGGCCCCAAAACGGGTTTTTATAACCTTCGTCCCCGCGTAAAAAGTTACGCTCACACGATATCGATGGTGACTTTTGAGACAACTTTTAAAACATCAAAACAAAGGTTTTTCACAAAAGTCCCGTCAGCTCCAAAAAATTCAGAGGTTGATGTTCTATTTCTTTGGTTTATATGATGCATTCTGTATTTTGCAAAAAGTATTCTTGAAAGGTGGCATTAATTTTTTCCAAAAATGATATAGTTTCGACGGTCCCTTGAATAGGTGAGTGGCGTATTTAATAAATTTTGTGGGCCCCCGCAAACATTTTTTTAGGACCCTAAAATTTTTGTCGCACTATTTTTTTTTGAAATTTTGCTAGTTTTAAAGACTTTTTCTTCTTTTGGTCTATAGAAACGGTAAAGGATAGACTGGACAATTCGCTACCGCTTCTTTCTTTACAGTGTCTATATTTTGCTCCAAGAAATTCGGGGGTTTGTGGGTCATTTCTGTTTTTTGCAAAATAAATTTTCAAAAGAGACAATAATTCCTGAAAAATAAGTTTCTCCGATCCCTTAAATGACTCTTATTTCTATTTTTGTCGTAGCTACCAAAATAAACGAATTGAAGTAGTGAAACAAGTACCTAAGTTATTTTAAATATTATTTATTTAAGCATTATGTACATCAAAACCATAATAACACAACCACAAATTCAGGTAAAAAAATTGCGAAATGTTTCCATTTTCACAGGACTAGATTTAACCCAAGATGGCTTTTCCCCCCAAACCAATACCTCCAAGACCAACATTGCCAAGTCCAAGACCGACACCTCCCAAACCATTGATTCCTCCTAGTCCAACACCTCCCAAACCATTAAGTCCAACTCCTCCAAGACCAAGTCCAACGTTTCCAACTCCCAAACCTCCAAGTCCAACGGTACCAACTCCTAAACCAATGGGGGCAACACCAACAGCTCCAATGGGGCCACCAACAAGACCAAGTCCTCCAAGACCGATACCACCGGGGTTAGCAGAGGCTACAGCCAATACTACGACGAGGGCGAAGATTACGAGTTTCATCATCTTGAATAAGGGTTGTTAACTGTGTTGGGACAACTTTAGTTATGCTGGTTGGAAATCGTGGTAAGCTCTTATAGTAGTTTTGGACAAAGGATTTGTTGTTATCAAGTTTAGTGATGCAATAAATGTTATCATTTGTTCTTGTGTTTTAACCGGCCGGCATCTACAGTGACCAGTGATAGGTAATTTGCCTATAACTAAAGACTTTTCAATCTTACGCATTTTTGAAAAATTCGCCGCATGTAATGACACGGTACCCAGCAAAGAAATCCCCACTAGGTACCCAGCGAACAAAGTTGCATAAGTTCGGCAACATCTAAAAATCCCATCTATGAGTCTTGATCATACACTTTTGCATTAGATTGCTTTGCATTGTGCTATTATATTCAAGATATAAGCGTTCGAAGTTTCGCACTTTGGGGCCTCATATCTCCAAGGGTATATGAGATTTTTTTTTTAACAATTTTTTAGACATGCCCCAACATCGTACCATCGCGTTTATGCGCCATTTTTTGGACACTCTAAGAACGTTTGCATACCAACAAATTGTATGAAAATGGTACACGATAACTTAGAGTTATGAAATTTAGCGTACCCCATTTCTAAAATATGGGGCTTTATAAATTAAAATTGAGTATTTAGAACCTTTTAACTAGGCTTTTTGCAATAATGGTATAGGCATAACTAAAAGCTACTATTTATTAGTTCTCTTCATATATTTATATTTGGTATCACGGTGACTGAAAAAAGGCTCCACAAATGTTGAGTCAAAGTAGTGCGTTCTATGTGAGAATGTACATTATTTCTTGCATCTTTTTCACACAAAAAAGAAACAATTTCGATTTTCTTAATTAACTAACAGTATTGGTAAGGCCTTTTTTCTAAGGGATACAAAATAAAAATGATTTGTGAGAAGAACTAATAAATAGTGCTTAGGCTGACAAAATTTTCAAGAAAATTCAATTAAGGGTGTTAAAAACCTATTTTTAATTTTTGGAAATTGAGTTAAAAAGATAACCTATTTTAGCAAATATATTTTAAACATGGTTATAGCTATATTAGTACGCCAAACTTCCCAGCTTTAAATTAACGTGAACGATTTTTCCGCTATGCAAAAATATTACAATAATATGGTTTTAGGACTTTTAGGTAACTTTACAATTTTTAAGATTATTACACTCTAGGTTAAAATTTAATTTCGAAATATTACTTTGCTCCTAAAGTCTGACGTTACTTCCTAAGAATTGAATATTCCTAAAAATCAGAAATTTTATTTCAATATGTTTCCAAAACTAAAAACCGGAACCTGATGGGTAAAAAAACTATTTTTAAAATGTTACTTCTCGATTTCATCGAACTAAAAAGTTTGATAGACATGTCCAATCTTCTGGCCCATAACTTGCATCAGACAGTTTACCAAGCAATTTACAACAATTTTTTTTTAGCCAACAAGTATTGTATCACTACCAGTGGCCGGTTAGTTTAAATACAAGAACAAATGATAACAATTATTGCATCAACTTGACAACAAGACCCCCATTGTCTTAGACCACTATAAAAGCACAACTCAAATTCCCAAACAACATAACTAAAGTTGTCCCAACACAGTTAACAAACCTTATTCAAGATGATGAAACTAGTAATCTTCGCCCTCTTCGTAGTATTGGCTGTAGCCTCTGCTAATCCCGGTGGTATCGGTCTTGGAGGACTCGGTCTTGTTGGTGGCCCCATTGGAGCTGTTGGTGTTGCCCCCATTGGTTTGGGAGTTGGTACCGTTGGTGTTGGTGGTTTGGGACTTGGTGGTGTTGGTCTTGGTGGATTGGGAGGAAAGGTTATCGTGGGTTAAGTCTCTTGATGTCGACCTGCTAAAACTGAAAAACTTGAAATTTTTTGTGTATTTAAAATGCTTTAATAAAAAATTGTTTAGCTAAGCAATTTGATGTTTTTTTTAACTACATTTTTTAAATCTTTTTACAGAACCTATTTATCTTCTGCATAAGATATTGCGTCCACAGTTAAGATGTGTTATTTAGGTTACATTAAAATAAATTTTCGAAAAAAGATAATAATTAATTGGGATAAAGAAATATTTATAGCTAGTAAAAAAACGTAGCAATTCTTACAAAAATTATACATATAACGCCAGATTCTTTATATAGATATATTAGAACATCTATTCAGGAAGCTAAATCCAAAAAATGGATACAAATAAGAGTTTGGGGTTGGCGTAGTAGCCCACCCAATATTTACAACATTAGATCACGATGGATCTTCACCAAATTTTGTAAATATAGGTGCTAAATTAGGTTTAAATTTATTTTTGAAAAATATATTCCTCTTAAAAAAATTAATTCTCTTCCTAAATAGTGCCCGAAGAGTAACATTCAATCATGTTGGGTTTAAACCAAACTTTGCAAATAGATGCAAAATAAGGTGCTAAAAAACTTGTACTCAGTACTAATTTTGAAAAAAAAGACGCTTATACCAACTGGAAAGAAATTCGGGGGAAATTTTTGAACCCATCTTAAGAAATAAACAATTTATATAAATATGTGTCGTGTCGTGTTGTCTTAAGGCATAAGGTGCGCTAAAAAAAATAAAAAATTACAATTGGAAGGGGCACATTTGGGGTATCTGTATCTCAGAAACGAAGGATTTTCGGACACATGTTTATTTAAACTTTTTTTCTTAAAATGGGTTTAGAAATCACAATATTTGCCTAGTTATTTGGTATAAGTTAAGAATCTTATTTTGCAGCTGTGTACAAAGTTTGATGTAAATCCAATATTACTCTTCGGGGACCATTGAGAGAAGAAGGACTTTTTTAAAGGAATCATTTTTTCCAAAATCTTTTCGTTTGGCACCTATTTGTAAAAATTTGTTGTAGATCCACCGTGATCTAATGTTGCAAATTAAAGAGGGCTTTTTCGTTGTATAACGTAAAGTTTGTTTGCAATTCAAATTTCATGAAACTACTTTACATTTTCTTCAGGAATTAAAATTTATTGTTTTTTTTTTGTGGACACACGTTTTAATAACACCTTAGTTATTTTTAATTTTCATTTTTTTAACTTCTCTAATTACTACCTGCACCAGAACAACAATGCATAAATAACAAAACAGTCAACATCAAACGCTAACGAATATTGCATCAGTAACTAAACAACTATATAAACCCAACAAAGATCCCCAACCAGCATAAGTAAACTTACCACAGTAAACTTAACAACCCATATTCAAGATGATGAAACTAGTAATCTTCGCCGTCCTCGTAGTGTTGGCTGTCGCCTCCGCCGCTCCTTCCCTCATCGGAGGTGTTGGTTTAGTTGGTGCTCCCATCACCACTGTTGGACTTGGAGTCGCTCCCATTGGTTTGGGGGGCTTGGGTCTTGGTAGTGTGGGCATTGGGGGACTTGGCTTAGGAAGAGGACTCTGCTGTTAGATTTATGTGAATGATTTTTAATGCTACACCACCTTTTGTGTTCTTTTTGTAAGGATGATTATTAATACATATTTGTAAATAAGCAATGTGTTGTTTATTTTTTTATTTCTTTTGGAAATTTTTCAAATATTTTAATGGAAGAAAATGATTTTGAGGAAAAACATTGTTTGGGTTGTTAGCTTAGGTATGATATTTTTCTTACAGCAAGCTGATTTAAAATACATTTGGTATTAATGGTTATCGTAGCTGTTCCAATTTTTAAAGTATGGGACTAAAAATTTAAAATGTGTTTAAAAAAAAAGAGTTTTTGCAAGAATTTAATAGGTAGGCATTTTTGAATTTTACGTTCATAAATTAAATTTCTTTTTGTATATTGACCAAGACATAGTAAAAAAACATGGCAAATTTTACAAAAAATACACAACAGCTGGATTCTTTATGCGTTAGATGTTAGAACATCTTTTTAGGATGCTAAATTTACAAAATGCACATCAATAAGTGTTTAGGGTTGCCCTGGAAGCCTTCAAAAATACTCTATAGGTAATTTGCAATATTAGGTCACAATGGATCTGCAGCAAATTTTACAAATAGGTGCTAAAGAAAATTTTAACATGATTTTTGGAAAAATTATTCCTCTAAAAAAATTTCTTCTTATTTATTCATGTTGGATTTATACCAAACAGATGCAAATCAAGGCTCTAAAAACTTAAAATTAATTTTTTTTTTGAAAAAATGTCTATATTCTTCCATGGGTCCCTTTTCAAATGGGATGAAGAAACACATGACAAATCTTTGTTGAAACTCCCTGAATAACGTTAAGTGTTTGCAATTCAAAATTCATAACAACCACTTTGCATTTTCAACAGAAATTAAAATTTATTGTTTTTTTTTTCTGGACACACGTTTTAATAACACCATATTTTTAACTTAATTTTTCCAACTTCTCTAATTACTACCTGCACCAGAAACAATGCATAAATAACAAAACAGTCAACAACAAAGTACAAACGCTAACGAATATTGCATCAGTAACTAAACAACTATATAAACCCAACTAAGATCCCCAACCAGCATAAGTAAACTTACCACAGTAAACTTAACAACCCCTATTCAAGATGATGAAACTCGTAATCTTCGCCGTTCTCGTAGTGTTGGCTGTCGCCTCTGCCGCTCCTTCCCTCATTGGAGGTGTTGGTTTAGTTGGTACTCCCATCGCCACTGTTGGTCTTGGAGTCGCTCCCATTGGTTTGGGGGGCTTGGGTCTTGGTAGTGTTGGCATTGGGGGACTTGGCTTAGGCAAAGGACTCTGCTGTTAGATTTTGATTTTAATGCTACACCACCTTTTGTGTTCTTTTTGTAAGGATGATTTTTTAATACATTTGTAAATAAGCAAAATTGTGTTTTTTTTTTAAAAAAAAATTGAATTTAAAAAAAAAAAATCTTTAGCTTTAGTACCTACTTAAGTGTCTTTACAAAGGACAAAAAACGTTTGCGTTAACTTAAGAACAGGATACCTAGCAGGTTATTGCGTTTAATGTTCCTGATTTTTTTAGGGCAAAATTTAATTTTTTACTATTTATACAAATTTTTATGCCACCATTTTAGCGGTGTTTGAAATATGGGGTACGCACTTCAGTCTACAGCCCCTAGGAGGGTAAGGGTTGATTAAAAAATGTCCACCCAAGATCAAATATGTAGAGAATTTTTCGATCTATATTTTATGTAATAACTTCAAAAGTCATTAGAAGCATATTAAAGCCATTATGGGCCAAAAACGGGTTTCCATGACCTTTGACCCCGCGTAAAAAGTTACGCTCACACGATATCGATGGTGACTTTTGAGACAACATTTATAACATCAAAACAAAGGTTTATCACGAAAGTCCCGCCAGCTCCAAAAAATTCCGAGGTTGATGTTTTATTTGATTGGTGTATTATACAATTATAGCAATTCCAAGTGCAATTTTTCCAGATCCAATTTTTTATTACTTTTTTCTGATTTTTACCACAATATTTTTAATTCTCTGACTATTCCAAGTATGGAACATATCTCTAACAATGTATGTTGCATACAGCAAGATGACTATATTTAAAATACATTTTTACCACGTTTTTAACCTTGCAAAACATATTTAAGAGCCAGGTTTTTTAATGTGTTAGAACAAATTCAGGAAGCTAATTTCACAAAATGCACACAAATAAGTGTTTATGTTTGGCATGGCAGCCCACCTAAAAGCCCCCTTTAATTTGCAACATTGGACCACGATTGACTTGCACCAAATTCTACAAATAAGTGGTTAATAAGAATCAAAAAAAGATTATTTGTCAAAAAAGATTCCTTCTCCCCCTAAGTGACATCCGCATCATGTTGAATTTACATCAAACTTTGCAAACTGATGCTAAATAAGGTTCTAAACAACTTTTAGTACTATTTTTTTTAAATCCTTTATCCCATTTGAGAAGAGGGGGTATAGAAATTGAAAAAAAAAAGTATGATAAACCTTATTTTGCATCTAATTATTTACAAAGCTTGGTGTCTGGTGTAAATATTACTCTTCGGGATTACTCTTTTGAAAGATTTTTTTTTTCAAAAATCTAACTTTTTGTGAAACTTGGTGCTGCCATTATTCGTAATCTAATGTTGCAAATTAAAGGAGGCCTCTAAAACTTTTAATTTTTTTTATTTTATGCTAACAAAAATTTCTTTTTGTATAACAGTTTTCACAAAAGAGTATTATTAGAGTTTATTAGGCAAAAATGAATTTGCATTCTCTCTGTGTAAAAAAATGTGATTTCACTTTAAACGTATCAATATCATTTCGGCATAACATTTGTGGGGGCTTTTTTCTAATTTAGTGTTAAACAAAGAGTAGGTTTATCAACATAAATAAAAAAACTTATGAAAATAACAGTCTTTCCTGAAATAGTTGCAAAAACCGAACTTAAAAGTGGCTTTTAAAAGCACACATTTTTAATTTTCCATGGGGCGAAACGACAAGAAATATTAATGGGTTTATATCATAAATTATTAGTTGTATCAATAAAAAACAAACATAAAATAATATTTGTTTATTTAAGTGCACAAACACCAAAAAGAAACATTTAAAAAATGGTAACATAAAGTGGTTGGATTAAATACAAAAAACCAAATAAATGATTAATACCATGCAGTAAGTAGGTACTTTAACCCAAGATTCCATGACCATGTCCAACTCCAACAACACCAACTGGTACACCAACAGCGGCGACAGCGGGTACGGCTACTGGAACACCAATACTGCCAATAAGATGGGGGTTGGCAGAGGCGAGAGCCAATACGACGAAAAGGGCGAAGATTACGAGTTTCATCATCTTGAATAGGGTTGGTTGGTAACTTAACTGTGGTAAGCTGAATTATGTCTTTCTGGAAGTTGGCGCGATGTTTTATAGTCGGTTTCCACGTGATTTCTTGGGTGTGAAAAATGCAGACAATGCATGTAAGTTTTTTAAATATTGTATCAGAAAAATTAAGTGCATAAAGAGTCGGCGTTAGTAGACGTTAGTTTTAGCAATTAAAAAAAGGCGAATTGTACCTAAAACGACGTAAGTACATTTTGTTTGAGATGCTTATATTTAGGATGTTTAGGAAACATTAGTTAATTTAATTGAAAACGAAATTAAGAAGAACAGTGATTATTTGAATAAATATTAAACATGTAATAAATTTACAAAAAACAAAATTTTGTTGGCGTTATTTTATACAAGTCTTTGGGTAAAAAACATGTATGTCACTTTATCCAATTTTCTAAAATTTGGGTATTCATTTTGTACAGAAGCCTCTGAAAGCCTTTAAAAATTCGTATGTCGTTTTACCTAAGTGAGTACCAATAATACGCCCTTGAAAAATTCTCTGGGATCCCTAGAAAATTGTAAAAAAAAATCCATCTGTTATATTTATCGAGAAAAATGCGAACAAAATTGCATAAGTTCGGCAACACAGTTTGTAAAATACATCTTAAAAATTCATCTAGATTTTTGAGCATACATTTTTGCATTAGATCATATTGACATTGTTGTCAGCTTCATTTCATAAAATTTTTGTAAAATTAGATAAACAAATGGTAAAATAATTTTAGATAGATTGTGCCTTTGTATTTAGCCATTTTTTTTGTGTGTGCTGTTATTTTCAAAATATAAGCGTTTAAAATTTCGCACTTTGGGGCCTCATATCTCCGAGGATATATGAGATTTGTTTTAACAATTTTGGGCTCTCTAGACATGCCCCAACAACGTACCACTACCATCGCGTTTTTTGGACACCCTGTATAAACACAAAATAAAAAGTTAAGGAGGGTTCCAAACACAAAATTAAGTGCTGTTTGTTTATTGTTGGCAATACGACTACCAAACTCTTTCAAAAACTTAGAAGTCATTTGACGATGTTAAAAGAATAAAATCGAAATTTTGAAAAGCCACCAATTACTCAATATTAGCACCCAGATTAGCACTATGTCGTTTTATCTGACTATGCCATTTTAAGCACAACTTCCACAAGTTGAGTGGAAATTATTGAAGCTATTTTATTATACTTACCTTCAAAAAATCCCTTTTCAAGAAAAATAAGGTTCTTTATAATAAAAAGTTGTAAAAGTTGAAGTTTTTTTTACATTGCTTAAAAACATGATTTTTTCTTTGCGATGATATTTATCAATTTTAGACTAATTAAAGTGATCTTACTTTTCAGTTTTGTCCGCCAAGAGCATAAAAATATGGTTTCACGGCTAGGTCTAATTACGTAACGTTCTTGTAGTTCCATAAATTAAATTAAACAAAGAACTTAACTTCTGGACAAGTTTTTCTATTTACATCATGAATTATACAACTACTTTAAATAAACTTACGTAGAATTTAACAAGTTTAATGTTTATGACCGTGATCTTTGTAAAACCTCAAGCCGCAGTATCCACACGCATGGTTTCCTGGGGGGTCCTGAAAAAGACCGATTTTTAATAGTTCTCTTAGACTACTATTTGGGATCACTTCGCTTTTTCATACTCATACAAGAGTCATACTGGTTTCTGTACCGTATTTTACGTTGCAATTTAACTAAAAGGATAAACAGCTTACCAGGTTAATGTACACTTTTGGGTGTCCAATGGGGCCACCACCTCCATCACACCAAACAACCCTCTCCTTGCAAGCCTTAGGGGGCACTTCATCAATTAATTTTATGGCAATGTTAGGGTTTACATGCTTTGGCCTATCCACAAATCGAGCCATTCTGTAATCATCGGAGTCCCATTTCTAAAAGCATTAAAGAAATGATTACATCAGAATCAGAACATACGAATTTCGGAATCTTACCTGTCCTGTATGAGTTATTTTGTCCTCAGCCCGTGCAGCAAAGGTTCTTGCTGCAATAACTTCGGCATTGACAAGAGACGGTTGCAGTAGTTTCCTTACAGGCGAAAAATTAGCTAAAATTTTTAACTTCGACATTTTTTAATTTTTGACAAGTCCGAAAATTTGAGTTTTTGCAGTGTTCCCAAAACAAAATGCGGTTTAGTTATTTTGATTTTTTACTGTTGGCACCATTGAATGGTGCGCAACAGTGGTGCCACCATAACTTATTTTACAGTAACTTTTTAAATCTATGGTTGGTAACACGCAGTGTTGCCAACTACAATTTAGTGTTTTTTTTCTTGCGTCTGTTGAGAACACTGAATCAGATTGTGAGGTTATGTTTATGTATTTTGCAATTTTCGTGTTTACTTTTAAATTTGAAAAATAAAAGCGATATTACTCAAATGTTTAATGAAATAAAAGCATTTTTTCATTCCCACCAAATACCTGTATCAGACGACTGGCTAACAAGCTGCTTAGAATGGTGCAGAGAAGAAAATATAGCTTCAACAGTAGAAGAACTAAAGCCAAAAGTGTACGAACAATGGTTATTACTCGATTTACGGGACTTGGAATTGGCTACATTACCTCGTTACTTAGGGGACAAAAAGCTTATGGTCCTCAACGGAAACTTCTGCCTTCAAATGATGTACGTCCTCGACATATCAAAGCCAAAACATTGGATAATGCAGCAAATACGAAAAGACAATGTTTTAACTAAAGAGGATGAGAACTCTTCAGCGAAAAGGATGCTTATGTTGCACCTTACTGATGGTGTGCAGTACGTTAATGCAATGGAGTTTAGACCTATTCCCTTTTTAAATATTAATTTAACACCGGGTGTAAAAATTAGAATAATGGGGCCCATAACAATTAGGCGTGGAAGGTTGATGTTAGAGGCGAAAAACATTAAAATTCTAGGAGGAGAAGTAGAAGACATTCTTATTTCTCACTGTGTGGAAAACGTTCTGGCGCGTGAGCTTAAATTACCAGAAAACCCGAATCCTACTAAAATAGACGAAGCCATTCTAGTGCATACAAATAATCAAACACAGGCCACTCAAAATCAAACGAACTACCAAAGAAACATTACTTTAAATCAAACCAATGTAAATCAAGCTAACGTAACGAATAGAAGGCAAAATACAAATGTGCAGCGGATGGAGGATAACTTCTTTGGGGCCGAAGATGATTTCATGACTGATAACATTGATCAGTTGATAGAAATTGAAAATAAGGCGCTCAACAGAACAATCCCAGCTGCTCCAGTTCAAAAAGTAGCAACAAGAAATGTTTTAAATGTTTTTAATGCAGATGACTATTTGATGAACGACGAAATTGATGAACTTTTAGAACTTGAAAGAGATGTTTTTAGTGAAAATAAAAGTAAAGAACCTGTGCAAACTAAAGTCGTAGCAAGAAAAGTTAATAATAAAACCCCTGATTTGTTTGAGGATGATCTAGACATGGATTTTGATGAATTGGAAGCTCAATCTAGCCAGGAACATCTTAATAAGGTAAGAGTATATTTTGGGAATATTAAAAATTTAAATTTTACCTGCTTATCATGATTAGAACTTATTATAAATTAGTTTGAGGATCCACGGTGTTAGAACAATAAGGTAAGATAGGTGATATATTTTAAAATTTATCGTTTTAAAAATGATGAAAAATAAACATCGAAACGTTGACTTATTTAAAAGTGTATTTCCATTGGTGTCATGTAGTCCTGTCCTACCATTTACCTTTTTATTAAAACTTATTTTTGTAGCACAAAACGGGCCAAGAAAATTCTTCGCTGCGGACCAAAAACTACGAACAAATCGAAGAAATTTCAAGTACGTCGCACTTAACACCAAAAGAAACTCCCCGAGAAGCCCCATCAGTACCAAAAATCCCCATACTCTCCCCCGTGAAAAGACGAATAACCCCCATAGAAAAACTGCTACAAATTCGTCCCAATATCTCAAACGGTTTCTTTTACATAAACGCTAAGTTTGACTCCGTAGTAGAGAGATTAACGGCTATTAAAAAGGAGTATAATCTTCTAATAAAAGTAACCGACCCTTCTGGAGAAATGACTGTTAAGTTGGATACAGATATAATTTCAAGCATAACTGGATATTTTCCAGATGAGTCAAAAGCGTTGGTAGAGAATGGAAGTAGTCAGTCCAAAAGTAAGGTCATGGAAGGACTTGAAAAACTGAAAATTAGGTTATTGGAAATAAACGGTGATTTAAAAATTAAAATAAGTGGGAAATTGGATATTCCTGTTATTGTGGAACTGTTGTAAAAGTTGCTTGACAACTTCTTCAAGGTGTCCAAAAAATTGCACATAAACATTATGGCATGTTCTTGGGGCATTCGCAGGAATCCCTAGAAAATTGAAAAAAAAATCCATCTGTTATATTCATCGAAAAAAAATCGAACAAAGTTGCATAAGTTCGGCAACACAGTTTGTAAAATACATCTTAAAAACTCATCTAAATTCTTGAGCATACATTTTTGCATTAGATCATATTGATATTGTTGTCAGCTTTATTTTATAAAATTTTGTAAAATTAAATTGACTATAAAAATATAATTTGACCATTTAAAAGATAAACAAATGGTAAAATAATTTTGGATAGATTGTGCCTTTGTATTTAGCCATTTTTTTCGTTAATATGTGCTGTTGTCTTCAAGATATAGGCGTTCGAAGTTTTTCACTTTGGAACCTCATATCTCCAAGAGTATATTTTTTTAAATATTTTTCAAGGGATCCCTAGACGGTAGACATGTCCTAATAACTTACCATCGCGTTTATGCGCCAATTTTTAAACACCCTGTTGATAATTTTAAATAGGTAGCATTTTTTTATATCGTATTACCAGATTGTTAAATTTGTCAGGTAACTTTAAAGTACATCATAGATTTCATAAATATTTGTTAAAAAAAAAACAAGTGATTTTAAAGCTATATCATTGTGCTTTCTTATATTTTATTTTGTTTGTATATTGTACATAAATGATAAATAAATATATTTTTATTATATATTATGTTTAATTGCAAAGCAAAGGAGAATAATAAATAAATAATAAAAAATATCTTTATTGACTCGAACTCCAAAGGCCATAAAGTAAAATATAAAATTAAAAAAATAAAAATACATCCATTTTGTAAAATATTACTAATATCACAAAAAAATACAATGGTCACAAATCATTTCTTAAAAACACATTACCGTTCGGTGCCTTTTCAGAAAAAAAGCTTACAGGGTTCAGTTTGAACAGCAATCGGCCACAGTGGTAAATTGAAACAGGTAATATCGGAGGTAACACAATTATTAATTTATTCATCGTATTTGAATAAGTCAAAACTCTTAATTAAATTGATATCAACACAGTTTGTGGTCATTCTTTAAAATTGAACTGGCTTAAGTTTTCTTTGAACTAAAAGAGAAGAACTTTATAAATTGAACGGGGTGCAACGGCGGATAAAATTGTAAATACTACCATTTATTTACTAAAATGTGCGTTAATATTTTTTACCAATACTTGGTTATAAAAAAATTATATTTTGATAAAAATACTACTTTAGCTCTACAATAATTCCTGCTTGTATTTTATATAAAATTCCGCAAAATTCAATTATTCTTAATATAGGCACATTATTGTAGCAGTCTTAAAATATTGCAGTCAATAAATAAAAATATTCTGTGCATAACACTATAACAAAAAATTAGCAATATACATTTTGCCATTTTATTATTTATACTTACCACCAGGGTTGTACACGAATACAAGTATTCGTATTCGAACACTGTATTCGAATACTTTAACAGTATTTGTTATTCGTATCCGAATACATTTTTTTCAAATGATTTTGTATTTGTATTTTTATTCGTAAAAATTCAATTGATAGTATTTGTATTCGTAAATTCACGAATACTTTTTACGAATACATTTTTATAGCCGAACACAAACGAGTAAGTTCGTTTTGCAATAATTTTAAATTTTGCGCCAAAAATCGTGCGAATTGTATTCGTAGTTTTACGAATACGAATACTTTGTATTCGTACCCGAATACATGTTGTTTCAAATGTATTTGTATTCGTGCTTAACAAGTAGCTAAGTATTCGTATTCGAATACAAAAAAAAGTATTCGTGTACAACCCTGCTTACCACTAAAATTTGTAAATAAATGTATTCGTTGTTTTTATAAATAGGTGTCTTTTTTAGGGCAGTTAAGGCAAGTAGAATAACGAAACATTTTTTATTGCAAAAAAATAATGCATAATCGAGATTTATTCAGTAAAATTGGAAATCATTTGAAAAATCAGGAGTGGCAATGAAATATGTGGACGGAATAAAAGCAAGTTTGCAATGTTTTCCACTGCCACTAATAATCAAAATATTTTTTTACCCAATTTTAAAACAGTCGCTTTTTAAGGGTAGAAATATTTTTGTTCTTCTACCTGCCTTTTTTTTGGTTTGTTCATAATTTTTTTATGAAATTAACTGCCTTATAAGTGCTTATTTTCTAAAATAAAACTATCAAAAACTAATTAAAACATGAGATGGTTTTCATTGGAATGTAATCCTCCTCTCTTTTAGTTTCTGAAAACCTAAAAAACACCATTTAGTGCAGTTCATTTTTGGAAACAAACACAATTTTATTTACAAGAAGAGGACAACACTCCACGTACCACCAAAGGTGCAAGAAAAAAAAACACAAAAATAATCCCAGTAAATTTATTTATTTTAGCAAATTTTTACATTTTAGCTTTCACAGCCCAATTTTACCATACCAAATTATAAAAATAAAAAAAAAACAAATTTTATAGGGGGAAGTTATTTTAAGTCATTGAAAAATAAAATTCGGAGAAATACAAAATCCTTTTCAATCACTACTAAAGAAGAAAACGAATAAGTGTTTAAAATATAAATGGCCACGGTATTTTTTTTTTATAGAAAGATTTAGTGCCATTTGAAAGAACAGAAATTGGCTATTAACTATACAAAAATATGAAAAATATCAAATATCTAATTTAACTGAACTTTTATATTAAATATTTAAATAAAAAGAAATATATATATCGTATTTATTTTGAAGTAATTGCTCCTTTGGGCGAATCCCATTTAAATAATTTCACAGAACGAGTACAATTTTAAATTCGGCTAATTCAATAAAAAAAAAATTCAACACAATTTAACTAATTTAATACAAAAGACAATATTGTTGTTATCAAATATACTCAACACGAAAAATCAATAGAAATTAATAAACTTAACGTTTTGTTAATCAAACATTTTTTAAAGAAAATCGAAAATATTGGAAAAATAAAAAACTTCATAAAAACACAAACTGTGGAAGTGGAGTGTTTTATTCAACTCACATTGAGAGGTATCCTCTGGATTGAGAACGTCTTCTTGCAATTAAGAAAGCTACCACGACAAGAATAATGAGAACGGCTAGAGTTACCCCAACTGCAATGGCCACTACGTCAGAGGTTTGATCTTCAATGCAAGAAGTTGCTAAAAAAAAGGAAAATAAAGTATTAATAGTTATTAAGCCAGTAAGTGTGTTAATAAAGGCGATTAATAAACGAGCGATCAGCGAGCTTGTTAATAAGTGAGTTTTTTAATCGCCATTTAACATGAGCTGGTTACAATGCTTTTTCGCACATCATAGATCATTATTAAATAAATTATAAAATAAAACACTTATTTCACCAACTAAAAGAAACAATGCGTCGGCCATTCAAATTTATTTAAGTTGGAGAAGAAGAAGAGCTGTCACCCAATTTTTATTAATTGTGAATAGAAAATTAATGTTATTCCCTTAAATGTTGTAAAAGAATCTGCTTCTCATTCTTTTCAACGGTAAATATTTAATTTCTTTTTTTTGTTGCTTGAATCGTAATTAAAACTACTTTAACCTTTGTAATGTAGAAACATAGGTAGTAATTTTAAACATAGAAGAGCGTTGCTATAGGCTCGTATCCATGCATTAATAGGGGTCATTAATCAACGATTTGGAGTGCGTTAATGAATTTCTTTAATAAACGATGTGCGAAAATGAATTTAGAACAATTTTAAGTTAAAAATCTGAACCACAAATTGCAAAAAAACTAGTGATGTTAATTTACCGGTCAAAAACGTAGTTAGCCAAATTGACCGGTTTTTTTACCGGTAAAAAATCCGGTCAAAAATGATTTATTTTTTTATTTCAAAAATGGATGTATTTTGCCTAGGGGATTCTAAAATGACCAAATACTTGTAATTTTTTTGCCCACATTTACCAAAATTTGTAAAAAACCTTAAAAAATCAAAATGTTGCTATACATTTGTCTGCATTGGTAATTACATATAAAACTAAGATAACCTTCGCAAACTAATTTCAATAACTTAATTTCTCATTCGTCGATTTTTTTATTATTTTTATTTTAGGTTTTTAAACAAATAAAAGTATAACTCACAGAACCCCCCTTAAAAAAAATCAAAAATTGACATTTGACAGCCATTTCTTCTTCTTCTTACAATTGTTTTAGCTTTAGAATCATTTTTAGCCAAATTGACCGGTCAAAATCATTTTTGACCGGTAAAAAAACCGGTTAAAAATCCGGTAAAAAATCCGGTAAAAAAACCTTCTCACAACACTAAAAAAAACTCTTAATTTCTTGCTTTTTTTTACTTTGTTGGGAATGTTTCTAAAAGCACATTTTTTTACCTTGTTCGAAATCGGCGCCCGTGGCATTCCTGAAGGCTTGCAATTGGACATCGCTAACTTTCATGTAAACCATGGTTGCATTAGTCTCCATATTGGTCAAATTCAAAGTTTGCTCCTTGTAACATCTGTAAGAATGTTTGAAAGGGGTCTCAAACTCGTTCTTTCTTTGCTCGACGTGGTAAATTACAGATTCTGTAAAAAAGAAAAATTACATTAAAAATTAACAAATCAATACGTTTATATCCTATTAGCACACTTTGTGGCATTTTTCATGGCCGTTTACACTTTTTTATTCCTAAGTATGCCTGATTCAAATCGAAAAAATTTGCCATTGCTGTTTTTTTTTTATTTTTTTATTCATAGGGTAAATCCATGAAAAATCAACAAACCCATGCCGCTCGACCGATTCAGATTTTTATTATATTTTGGGAATTAAATTAGTAATGTCTCAAAAAAAATATATACACTTTTTTTTTCCAAAAGCTCCACAGCTTGAGTCATAATTCACGTTGACATCTTAAATAACTTTTATCTCTTGTGATTACAATCCGTAAGAAAATTTTAAAATTTGGGTTTTATTACACTTTATGCAATCACCCAATTAATGACATGTGAACAAATTGCCTAAAAAAAGTTTTTTTGTATTAATTAATCCAATTGAAAAAATTAGCAAATTTTTCCAATTTTGGCATAGCAATATTTACTGAACCAGAGAATTTAGAAAGGCACTATTACCAAATTTTAAAGGTTTAAGGCTTACTAATTAATTGGTTAAATTTCTAACTTTAAGGTTTTAACGTTTACTGAAATACAGTAGCCTAAAATTTAAAAATATCCTAAATTTGGCTATCTGTATCTCGGTTGGGGGAACTTGTAGAAAGTCAAAATTCTAGTATTAACATTATATGTCCATGCTTATTCTCTACATGAAAAAAAATATTTGTGGTTTTTGTTTTAATCCACTTAGATGGTTATAAGAAAAAAGTAGATTTTTAGGGTAGCCATAAGGGTGGATATTTTAGGCACATCTAACTCAGATTTAAAAAATTTCTGTGTCACTAATAAAATAGAAGCTAAATTGTTAAACTATGCTAAAAATAGTGCAACATTTCCATCAGCCTGAAGATAGATTTGAACCTGTATTAATCCCCTATATTCCACTTTTTGGGAGCCTGTAATTTATTTACTATGCAAAACCACAGCTCAAAACTTTGGATTAATGCTTCTCTAACTCTACACCAATAAAATATTTTTTGGCAAAAATCTGCAACTTCCCCCAAAAAAGTTACGAGCTCGTAAACTTTTCAAAATTTTAAAAATAGACAAGTTGCGAAAGTATATAAAATGTATAGTACAAAGTTAAAATTTTTACAGAATAAAGCAAAAAGTCCATTGTTTAATTTACCTGTCAAAAATCCGATAATGCAATCAACCTGCTCATTTTGGAGGCGATCTAAACATGCTTAATTTACGTAAAAATGACTATGTAGTTTTTCGTCCTGTTTATGCTTCTAGAAGATTCAATATTTTTATTTAAGAACATGATGGGTCCACAATTGCGTTTCTTTAAGTAGAACATAAATTGTTTGTGTAATAAATATTTTACATTATTTTAAAATCCGACCAAACTCAAATTTCATAAGGACCTCCATAAAAAACTTGAATGATTAAAAAAAAAATATGAATTTTTTTTTTTTATCTCTACACTCGTAGAATTCAATGTGCAAAATATGAAGAAAAAGCAGAAACACCGAGCGACAAAATAAATTAATATTTGTTGATATCTGGCGGAATGACCCCATACAAAGCATTCAAGCTATCGATCGACAAGTGCAATTAATTTAAGCAAATACTCAGGGAAAACTGCTTGACCTACTTTTAATTTTATATAATTCCTACAATAATTTGTTTAAGATAGTATTGGATTTATTTATTTTCTGTTTTTCTATTATAGTCTTCGTAAGAGGTCCAAAGAGTATATTGCAATCGATCAGACCAAACCTAAAATCTTCAATCTTAATCGTAGAGCAAAAATTCTTACAGATTCGTGTTTTGTTTTTTATAAAACTTTGAACAACTTTGAAAAAATGTGTCCATCGGTATGTCGGTCTGTGGGATACTCTTCGATGACAATATGAAACCTCCAAATAAAATATAGCGTATCTTATAGAATGTGTTCCAACTATATAAAAGTCAATTTAGCTTCATCTTAAGACTAAAATATACAGGGTGTCCAAAAAATGGAGCATAAACGCGGTGGTACGCTCTTGGGACATTCTCAGGGATTCATAGAAAATTGTCAAAAAAAATCCATCTGTTATATTCATCGAGAAAAATGCGAACAAAGTTAAATTTCAGTGCAAATTTTTATAAATTGGCTAAAGATCAGGTCATACCTGGGACACCATAACCTCACGGGTGCATTTGAGAATTTTTTCAACTTTATATGTATTCATGATTAGCGACCTCGAAAACCCCCGAGTAAAAGCTTTATATCATTTGAGTGCAAACTTCCATAACATTGCTTAAGGTCAGGTCATACCTGAGACACTATGACCCAACGGGTGCATTTGAGAATTTTAAACCTAGTCACGATTAGCGACCTTGAAAACCCCCGAGTAAAAAGTTTTATTCCATTTCTAAAAAAATATTCATAAATTCGCGAAGGTCAGGTCAGTCAGGACGCCATGACACCTCGGGTGCATCAAGGAATTTTTTAGCACCATATTTGGGATCGGCGGTTCCTAAAACCCCAGTGTGGCAAAATTCTATCGATTTCAGTCATTAGTTATTGAGATAAAAAATATAATTTAAAAGAGCAACAAAAAAATGCATTTTTGTATTGCATAATTGCACAAAAATTTTTCCCCCAACCAAAAGTGGTTACAAACTTTATTTGTGACCCTGAATCTAATGCAAAAAACCGCATCAAAATCCGTTTTCATGCAAAAAAACGGGAGGTTCGGCCTATTTTATTTTAGGGTTTAAATGCTTCGTCTATTATTGCACAAACTAAATCCACAACAAAAAGGAAAATACCTCAAACAACTTACCATTATACCCAGGCAGCTTCAACCCAACCAAATCAGCTGCAATACTATGAACCATAAACCCAGGCGAGTCAGGATTCATCTTAAACGTAATGGTCAACGAATCATTTCCAAACTTGGTCTCATTCCATGTCAGTTTAATAAACTGGACATCAGCTTGTTCACAGCTTCCAGAAGCGGTTGCATTAACCGGGACATTAATGGGCCAAACCTTGGACTCATTCTTATCCATGTAAATAACCTCGAGCGTCGTTGCCATGGTGGCAATTACACAAGTTCCATTCTTCGTGTCGTTCACCCACCATTTATGGGCCTTTGGAGGGACTGGAGTAGGGGCGGGGGTTGGTTTTGGGGTAGTTGAGGCTGGTTTGGGGGTGGTTGTTGTCGAAGTAGAGGGGGTTGGTTTAGGGGTAGTTGTTGAAGGGGTTGGAGTGGGGTTTGGGGCTGGGGTAGGTTTAGGCGTTGTTGTAGGGGTTGGTGTTGGTTTAGGGGTAGTTGTAGAGGGGGGTGGAGGTTTTGTAGTGGTGGTGGTGGTTGGTTTCGTTGTGGTAGGAGTTGGGGGTGGGATGGTACTTGGGGGTACTGGTGAGGGGTCGATGTCGGGTCCGATGGGCAGACTACCGCCTCCTAAAACAAAATTCATTGCTGTTAAACTAAAAGATACATTAAGGAAGATATATGCCTGTTGCGCCGATCTTTAAATTTGAATATACAAAAATACTGTGTATTGCGCCACTTTTATTATACCTATTGTTTTGGGTCATTTCATATACCTGGTTTGCATCTGTTTAATCCCTTCCTTTGTCACCCCAACAAATAAGTCATTAGTTTTTATTTTAGCAGCAAAACTTAACCTAACCTAGTGTCCCCCAGTGAATAAAGGTCCCCCAGTGCTTTTATAAAATTCTATCTAAAGCCCAGAAATTTAAAATAACAAACTAAAGAAAAATTAAGAATCCTTATCAGCACATTACCAAGACAATACATATCTAACAGCGGAAAACGGAGAGCTACTAATAATATTACCAAAAAGCCAGCAAAAATTGTAAGACGGAAATTCAACAAGCACCAGCGTTTATTCGCGATAGTTAGAATATACCTGAATATGTATTTAAATTGAGTTTTCTTAATCCTACAACATTAGATCACGATGGATTTGCACCAAATTACAAATAGGTGTTAAATAGATTTTTTGAAAAATTATTTTTCTAAAAAGATTTCTTGTTCTTTTAAATCGTCCCGAAAAGTAATGCTTTTTGGGACGATTCATTTCATCATTTTGGATTTACACCACACTTTGCAAATTGATGCAAAATAAGGTTCTAAACTCGGTTCTAAATAACTTATACTTATTATTTTTTTATCCAAAAAAATTCCTTTATTCCGTTAAAGGGCTATAGGCATTTTTTCTAGGAAGAATCTAGTATACATTTTTTAGAACCTTATTTTGGAAAGTTTGGTGTAAATCCAACATGATTGAATATTACTCTTTGGGGGACAATTGTTTTAGAGGAATAATTATTCCAAGAATCTTAATAAGCATCTATTTGTAAAATTTAGTGCAGATTAATTTTGATCAAATGTTGCAAATATAGGGGGGCTTTTTGGGGGGCTACAACGCCAACCCTTAACTCAGTATTGTTTGTGCATTTTGTTAATTTAGTTTTAGTTCATTTCTCTAAAGGAAATGTACTATTGTAATTGCAATTTCTGAAAATCGATGTTTTTTTGAAACTGTGCCTAAACGAAGCAAGATACAGGAATGTTAAGGGTGTTGGAAAGATGCTACAAAAAATTACCGATCTTTTGATACTAGAATCATATCGATCGGACCATCCACTGGGTTGTTATTAAAAAATATCACTTTGGTGTATGTTAGGATGGATGGATGGATGGATGTATGGATGTACGGAGCAAAAAATTTCTTTAACCGTAATTTACTTAATTATGGTACTAGGTAGAAGGTTCAAACTTGGCATAAGTAAATACCAAAGTCTTGTGGTCAAGATGACCACAAGGTCATACTGACCACTGGTCAAGGTTAGTAGATATTGCATGCAAAAAAAAATCTAGCCCAAAATATTGTGATTTTTTTTTGCTTAAACATATTCTTTCGAAGGGCCCTTTGTGTTAAAAATTTAAAAAAAAAATTCTATGTCTAGGAAAAGAGCTATGACGTTTTTAAATGTCAATGTTTGCATTGACATAGCTCCAATACTTCAATAGTTAGAGGACTCAAACTTGGAGGATGGATACACAAGAGACAGGGGTTCAAGGTCATGTCAAGGTCATATCTTCTTGAAGGTCAATAGCATTTTTATTATTAAAAATGTATGTTAAGGTAAATGCAAGGTAAATGTTGGACATGTTTTTGAAAACACAAAAGCTTGTTCTTGTGTTTCGGACTTAGTAAGCCATCTTCAGGGAATTATTTATAGTTTGACTTTAATTATCTCATACACCATAATAGTTAAAGGTCTCAAACTTGGAGGATGGATAACCAAAAGATAAGAGTTCAAGGTCATGTAAAGGTCA
Organism: Cartodere bifasciata; assembly: GCA_963920755.1. Classification (NCBI taxonomy): domain Eukaryota; kingdom Metazoa; phylum Arthropoda; class Insecta; order Coleoptera; family Latridiidae; genus Cartodere; species Cartodere bifasciata. The sequence goes on along the minus strand of OY987195.1, from coordinate 18,213,811 downwards.
TATGGATTGAAAGGTCAATAGAATTTTTATTATTAAACAGCTATGTTGAGGAAAATGTAACATAAATGTTGGACATATTTTTGAAAACACAAAAAGTTGCTCTTGTGTTTCGGACTTGGTGCGCCATCTTCAGGAAACGATTTATAGTTTGACTTCAATTATCTCATACACCTTAATAGTTAGAGGTCTCAAACTTGGAGGATGGATATACAAAAGACAGGGGTTCAAGGTCATGTCAAGGTCATATCTTTTTAAAGGTCAATAGCATTCTTATTATTAAAAAACTATGTCACGTTAAATACAAGGTTCATTTTGGACATGTTTTTGAAAACACAAAAGGTTGTTCTTATGTTTCTGACTTAATGGGTCATCTTCAGGAAACGATTTATAGTTTGACTTCAATTATCCCATGCACCACAATAGTTAAAGGTCTCAAACTTAGAGGATGGATAACCAACAGACAAGAGTTCAAGGTCATGTCAAGGTCATATGGTTTAAAAGGTCAATAGCATTTTTATTATTAAAAACCTATGTTAAGGTAAATGCAAGGTAAATGTTGGACATGCTTTTGAAAACACAAAAGTTTGTTCTTGTGTTTCGGACTTAGTAAGCCATCTTCAGGGAACGATTTATAGTTTGACTTAAATTATCCCATGCACCACAATAGTTAAAGGTCTCAAACTTAGAGGATGGATAACCAACAGACAAGAGTTCAAGGTCATGTCAAGGTCATATTGTTTAAAAGGTCAATAGCATTTTTATTATTAAAAACCTATGTTAAAGTAAATGCAAGGTAAATGTTGGACATGTTTTTGAAAACACAAAAGGTTGTTCTTGTGTTTCGGACTTAGTAAGTCATCTTCAGGGAACGATTTATAGTTTGACTTCAATTATCTCATACACCACAATAGTTAAAGGTCTTACACTTGGAGGATGGATAACCAAAGGACAGAAGTTCAAGGTCATGTCAAGGTCATATTGTTTGAAAGGTCAATAGGATTTTTATTATTAAAAAACTATCTTAGGTTAAATGCAAGGTAAATGTTGGACATGTTTTCAAAAACATAAAAGGTTGTTCTTATGTTTCGGACCTAGTAGGTCATCTTCAGGAGACGATTTATAATTTGACGATTAGTCAAGTCAAACTTAAAGAATGGATAATTAAAAGACAAGGGTCCAGGGTCATGTAAAGGTTTTATGGTTTAAAAGTTCAGTATAATTTTCATTATTCCAAAACTATTTTTTGTTAAATGCAATGTAAATATTGGACATGTCTTTAAAAACATAAAAGGTTGTTTTTATGTTTTGGACCTACTGGACTATCATCAAAAAACGCTATAATTCTAACAAAAAAATGAATTTGTACGTAAGAAATGAACTCAAGAGTCGGATCTACCGGCCTCGACTCAGCTAGTTTTGAATAGATGTTCTAACACATGTACAAAATCTGGCTGCAATATATTTTTATTTTCTGTAAAAATTGCTGGTTTTTACATAGTTTTTACTATCTTGACCTATTACTTTTTTGTAGAAGAAAGCATCGATGACGTGCAATCAATTTTACTAATAATCAAGCGCACGCCAGAAAATAATAAAAACTTCCATTATGACGCACATTCAGTTCTTATTTACATGAGGTTTATTAGGAATTGTTCTTAACGTTCATCTATAATAGGTTTATGTGTTAGTAGTTAGAAAATGAACATAAATGTCTGTAAGATAGCAATGTTTACTAATGTTTAACTTTCCACTCCCTTTATCTGTAGACTGGCTCGGAAACAAATTAAATATCGACATGCATTTTTAACCAAACAAAGTTTAGGTTTAAAAAAATAACGAGACAAGTCTATGTATTTGCCGAGATATTTGCATTGCAATTTTTATCATATCTGCACTCCCACTTACAAAAAATAAATAAAAAAATATGTATGTGCTCTAAAATGTTAAACAAAATACCATAATTTAAACTTGCTGATTTATTAATTTTCTCATTGTGTTTAAAAAAAAAATTAACAATGAGGTAATAAAACGAAATTGTTTTGTAAACAACTAAAACAGAAATAATTTAAAAATAATATGATGTTAACAAAATTGCTCATTTCTTTGTGACTTTATTTTGCAAAATATTATTCAAACCGGTTTTTAGATTACAGTGCATCAATTAAAAGGGCAGATTAATAAATTAATGAGAGGTCATTTTCCTTACTTTACATTGCATTCAAATTTTGATTATTAAAAATATGTGTATTAAAAATCAATTAAAATTGTATTATTAAAAACTTTAAAAATCATGTTAGTAGGTTTACTATCTAGTTCTCATAAAATCCAAATCTGGTTATCCACCAAAAATGCAAATAGGAACAGAAGTCAATTCTACTAACAGGAAATTTTCTTATTAACGTTGATAAATTATTCTGATGACCACATTTCTAATCATAAATTATTCACGTCTCTATTTTAATGAAAAAAATATGTGAATCATATGATTATCGTACTTACAATTTTATTTCATAGAAATAGCAAGCAAGCAAAAAGACTGATTGTTTTTTTCATATTTTAGCTGTGACCTTTGCCCTTTGAGAATGCTTACGTTCTTAGAAATCCTCAGACTAAATGCGCTAGATTAAACATTAGAAAAAAGGTCATAAAGTCAAGTTTATCGAATATGGATTATTTGATTTATGTTTAAAGTTTATTACTTTGCTCAGCTTATTGCTATGTCTTTTGTTTCTCTTGTGCACCCCTATTTCTTATTGTTGGAGTTAAGGAACTTTTAATTAAATTATATTAATCGCTAAGTACATGTCGGCTGCCGAGTTCATTTCCTTTCCCTTTCTAGAAGGCTAGCTAAAGAATTCCCCACGGCAGATTTTTAATACAGTTAGATAACGTACCAAATGATTAGCAATAAAAATCTACCTTTTAAAACCGCTAAGTACGTGCTAACAAAGCGTTTATTTTTGTCCAGTATTTCAACATTACCCTATTTTCATAGCATTTATCACGTGATAAAGACCGATCAAAATGGACAAGGCAAAACAGATTATCTCACAATGGAAATGGGGGATTACCAATTTCTCGAATATTTATATGCCGCAATGAATATTTTAATGCGCAATTTATCTTACCTAATGCGACTCCACATACTATCGAAAAACAAAGCACATTTAATAGTAAATTCATCTTATATTTCTTGTTTTCGACTGCCTAATGCTTTGGAACGGCAAACAAACAACACAAATACTTTTGCTCTGTCACTTTTTGTCTTTTAATTTCGGAAATGAAATAAAACTGCTGTTAATTGTCAAGTGGCGCTGTTGTAGGCGGCTTAAGTTCGAATTAAACACGGATACCAACGAAGAGGCGAGTAATCCCCAAGACAATTAAGCAACGTTGTCAGATTTATGCATTTTCCTTAAAATCTGCGGAAGTTTTTGAATTTATTTTATACCTACGAGGAATGGTATAAAAGTTTTGGGACAATTAAATAAAACAAGTAAGTTAGAACCGCTATTAATATTTTATTTGTTTTTTAAAAAAATTACATTAAAGCAATTTCAAAAAATTATTTGATCGTGCCCGAATTTCGAATGCACTTGCGAAAACTAAGTAAACAATTTAAAATTGAATATAATACTGTGTACGTAGCCATTATATTTGAAAAATCCATACTTTTAAGTATTTTTGCGTATACAACAATGTGAATTTACATAAATTATTGGCTATTTTATCGAACAAAAATGCTTTTGCAATCTATGAAGCTCACATCATTTGCATAAGCTAAATTCCAGTTGCGGGTTTTTGAAAGGCAATTTTTCGCAAGAAATGCTTAAAAATTAACAATTTAATTTTGTACGACGCGTAGAGATTTTTTCGGTATGAGACTTTTTTCTGTTGAAAAGGCAGTGGTTAGAAGGATCGAATTTATTTCTTGCTTTTTTAAAGGGACGCATGTGTTCTTTTCGGGAAGTTAAGAGATGTTTTTGCCTAATCAGTTTGTGCGTATCCATCCAATTTTGCAAAATATTGCCCTTCAAGAACCATGTTCTTATATGCACAATTTTCAAACGTAACAAATGAAGTTTTAAACAAATAAACCAAGGAGAAGGATTTATAAAAAATACGTTATAAGGTCAAATATTTTTTTGAGGCATATAAGTACTTACAAACCTGAATATTTCTAGAATATCTAAACTATATGAATTACAGGTAACACTTAAGTTATTACTATTTATAACAATATTTTATATTTGCTTAATCTGTTCTTTAATAGAACCATTATTATATAGCATAACAGTGTTTTAACTGCTTAATAACATGTAGAGATAACTTTATTGTAGAACTTATATTTTGGCTCAGAACGCGATGATATAATTTTAAAATGTTGCTTTTTCAAGGTTTTTCTAGTGGCAGAGAGATTTGTGAAAAACCATAACGGATGGGTGAAATTATAAAATGAGCAACAGTTTCAGATAAATAATTGATCGTTGTTTCAATTTGAGCAAGATTTGAACAAATATAAGTTCTACACATTTTTTTATTAAGTGGCCTAAAGAACGCTTGAACCAAGTCAAAAAAACTGCATGGCGTTATACGTTAAACACTAAAATTTTATGTACATCCTATAACACAAAATGCAACTTAAGAAAATATTGTTGGTAATAATCGGTAACATTCGCCCTATCACAACACGGATACATTATGCAACAATACGTACGCAAGTCTCTTAAATTAGTAACAAGACTTATTATTGTGATGCTCAAGTACCCATGTTTCACGGTAATTAGCGGAACCTGTAATTAGGTACTGTCTACGGGAAAATATCCTAAACACCAACTATAACACCATTAAAGATTCATTTACCAAAACTTATTGTTTGCAGAATGTTAAACATTCGAATTCAATTTTTTTTCTAGTTTTAGAACTATGATTCAAACAAAATTTGGTTGGGATATCATTGGAAACATCAGACCTTTCCGAATTCCAGCTTAAAAGAGCACCTATTAACATAGCGTCATTTTAACGCTTCTATCAAAAATAAATCTACCAAAAAAACGGTAAACCACCTTTTTAAAACATTTCGTTTACAAGCTAAAATGGTTTTAGATCGTCTATGTGTGTTGGAACTTTGCCATTACAAAATCGGCGCTTTAAAAAGGCACCCAATCATGGATGACCAGTTTGCCTTGCGCGACGAGCATGCGCAATAACGTCCCAACCAATTTTTGTTAAAACAAGATTTATTTTTTATAGTTTAAGGTATTTTAGTTGGTGTAAAAAACACGGCTGCTTCTAAGTGGGGTAAATGCGTTTTTAATTTATCAAACTATCAAAGAGACTGTCACAATATTATTTGATCTAAAGTTAAATCGATTATATGCAACGTTCCCAATTGCTCATGCACATAAATGCAAGCTTAGAACTTTGTTGTTGTTAAATAGTTAGAACTAAGTAGTTGAAGATTAGTTGCCTCATAATACGTATTAACTTTAGACATTACAAGCAACCTAACAGGATCTAACGTGGCATATTTAAAAATTCAAACGTCTATTTTTCTTGTAAACTAGGTAACTAAACTAGACTAAACCGCCTGCACCGCGTGGTATTTTTTTGTTAGAATTTTCGGCACTTTCCACGAAACCACACAGTGGAAAAATAAGTACAAAATAATAAAACCTACAGGAGAAGCTGTCGCGTTTTAGGTTCTTTTTTATGACAGTAAGGTGCACAAACATGTGGGCCCATTTGTTATAAATAAACTTTAAACGCGTGCAACTCCTGTATGGAATAAGTACGCCGTTTTAAGTTGATTTAAAATGTTCGTGGAAAGTGCCGAGATGGTATATTCGTTTCGACTGGCTTTTCTAACTTATCCCTCATTGTAATATTGGTTGATGGCAGTATATGACTGACCCCACGCCACTGACTCGATGCTGTGGGGATGTCGTTTTGAGGACTTTACATTTAATCTATCATGAGTTCAAAATGAACTGATCCTCTTCTGTCGTAGCGATCGTGGTGGATGTTGCGAGCCCAGGCTTTGCATTCTATGTTGATTAAGACACCACCTAAAAAAAGGGGATAAATACAGTAAGGTATTTAATGGATTTTAAAATTGGGGTAACATTTTTTAGGTTAAAATTATGAAAAATTATTTCTATAAAATAAACTAGCTATGTAGAACAGACAAAACTGCAATAATTCTGTTAAAACTTAAACCCATTATCTTGAAACGTCTCTTTTTAAACTAAACTTTTAGATGCTGGCAAAAGTTTTAAATTAAAAATTAAATTTTAAAATGGGACATCTCTATAAAAATTCTGCAAAAGTTCAAGGATGCCCCATTAAATTAAAAATACAAGAGATTAAAGTCGATCCTAATTTAATAAAAAACTTTATTTCGAGGACTAGATGGGTTTTATGGGATTCAAAAAGGATCGTTATAAATTTTTTAGCATCCTATTATAACATACGACTGGACAGGGCCTAATCATTTTTGACTCTTCTTACATTTTTTAGTATTCACATGGGTTTTAAATTTCAATCGATGCGTTATTACTAAGTTACTAGCCCTCTTAAGGCGTTTTTGCAAACTGTTATTATACATACTCTTCGCTGCCAAAGTCAAGAGTATTATAAATTCGATCGGAAAATCCTAAAATCGTCAATTTTTGTCGTAGAGTAAATTTTTTTGCAGATGCGTGCGTTTAATGATTTTTTAATATTTCCATTTTTTGTCTGTCCGTCCGTCTGTCTGGTGTATTTCACGTTATTGTTAACACGATATCCTTAAAACAAAACATCCTTTTAGGAAAAATCGGTTGTGGTAAAAGGAAGAACCCTATTGTTTTTGAAAAAGGTCGGATAATTACAAAAGGGGTGCCAGCGCCCCACAACTTTTAAAAAATTCATATCTCGATTATTATTAAATTTATAGAAACTTTTGTTTTACAGAATTAAAGGTTACTATTTTTTTAATAAAAAAATGTTATTAGTGCGAAAAGTATCTCATAAATTGTACATTACATTCTATAAAAAATCGATGTCTGCAAAGAGTATAAATTCTACAGGTTTCGACTTCTATCCATTTCTTGTTTTTTACAGTAAACGTAAATTTACATAGGAGAAAGAAGTTAAGAGCATCAACATCGAAAAACTGATTTGCAATTTTAAATTTTTTAACTAAAATCCAACAAATCAAAGTAAAATGGAAAACACAAAATTAACTCATTTCAGATGCACTGCAACGAAGAATTAGAAGCATTACTAGCACAACGTTACCAGGTACTTTAAAAATGTTAACAATACTTTTTTATATTATTTTGAAAGTTTGGCAAATTTTATCTAAAAGATTTTCGGACCAACTTCTAAAGTTTGACAACAGCAAGTTAGCATTAGACTTCCGTTATCATCTTCTTTAAGTGGCCGAACTCTTTCTTATCCACTAACACTAATATGTAAATACAGGTGCTCCGAAATTATTCTCTAAAATTAGAATATGACTTACGTTTGGGTTTTTCAAAATACACAGCAACAAGAGGACTTAGGTACCCATCCACATTCTTAAATGGAAAATATTCTGAAGAAAAACCTCGTCTTGGTAAATAATGAACCACTCCAATATTTTCCATGTCTGCTGGATTTTCTCCTTGACAGGTCACCCAAACAAACTTGTGCTGCAAAAAGGAAATGTCAATGTTAGCTATTACCATCATGCCTATTCTATTCAGAATATACGGTCTCAATTACTAAAGTTTCCAATTCGTAATGAAATACGTAATTTGTCAAAACTTTGGTTTAGTAGTTGTTATGACTTACTTTGTTCTCTCGTTGGGCATCCACGATAATCTTCTTCAAATATGGCGGCATATCGTCAGGCATGTTGGTAGAATTGTAATATTCAGGAATCCAGTTATAAATCTGAAAAAAAAGGCATTCATAAGTAATAAGTAATTTGCTTCATTTTTTTTAAATTGTCTCTTTAGACCAAGATAGATAATTTTTTATATTGCAAAAAATATGCATGTAGCAGCCATATTTTTTATATGTGTTAGAACATCTATTCAGGAAGCTAAATCAACAAAATGCACATTAATAAGTGTTAAGAATTGGCGTGGAAGCCCCCCAAGGAGCTCCCTTTAATTTGCAACATTAGATCACTATGAATTTGCCTCAACTTTTACAAATAGGTGCTGAATAATATTTTAAAAAGGTTTCTGCAAAAATTACATCCCTATTTGTTGTTTAAACCTAATAAAGATGTTATTTATTTTATCTCCAAAAAAAGTATTTTACCCCCTAATTGCTCCCAAAGAATAATATTCAATCATGTTGGATTCACACCACACTCGGTAAACAGATGCAAAATATGGTTCTAAAGAACTTATACTTCATACTTTTTCTAAAGAAATTCCTTTATCCCATTTAAAAAGCCCTTAGGGGGCTATAAATTTTTTTAAAAAAAATAATATTAGTTTTTTAGAACTTTAATTTGTATCTGTTTACCAAGTTTGGTGTGAATTCAATTAAATATTACTCTTCGGGGGCCATTTAAGCGGCAAAGAAATTTTTTTAGAAAAATATTTTTTGCAAAAACCAATTTAGAATTTGATTCTAACAATTTGTAATATTTGGTGCAGATTCATTGTTGCAAATTAAAGGGGCCAATGCAACACTGTGCATTTTGTGAATTAAGGTTTCTAAACAGATGTTTTAACACTTAAAAAATCTAGCTGTTGATGTGTAGGTATTTTTTGCAAGGTAAAAATCTATCTATCTTGGTATAAAGGTATTAACAAGTAATTTGTGCTCTTTTTTTTTAATTGCCTGTAAAAGAAATGTGGAACAAATGACACGGAACGCAATGTAAGATTAGAAAACATCATTTTCTGTTAAATTTTCCCAATTAAAATCAGCTGATTGATAGTTTTAGTGAATTCCGCTAGATGGATCAAAAAGTTCTTTGGAAATCAATATACATACTGAATGAGCTTTAGTTTTTTCCTTTATATCAAAGCTTAGCAACTGTCAGACAAAATATGGATTAATTCATAAACAGAAATATAGAGATAACTAAATCCCCTGTCAAACCCATATAAACGAGATCCAATCTCGATTCTCATTAAAAGGAATGGACTTCAATAGAATTCAATTTTACAACTCATTAAAACTGCAGTTTGATAAAATTACAAAATCAAATGGACAGAATAAATTGTTTTATTAAATAAATTAATTGTTTTAAATTATTGTTATTATACCTCAAATTAAAAGCACTTTAAGAGAAGATAAAACAAATTATTTAAATCAAAAACAATCCAAACAATTTAGTTGAATCATGCGATAGCCATTTTATTGCAGAATTATTAAAACTACTCGCCCGGCGCATTCGCCATTTATTTCACAATATAATGCTAACCCGGCGCCTTCGCCATATTCTCTCTCTTCTTTTTTTTCTCTTTGCATTTCCTTTTACATTTAAAAGTGAATTTGTACCAAACCGAAGAATATTGATCATACGCATTCATCATTTTTCATAACGTGTACACCAGCCCTTTTCTCTTAGCCGAATATGTATTGTTGAACGAATTCATCAAAAGGCAAACATAAAAAATATTTGCGTCGACTGGAAAACCGCCTCCAGCGGCAGCACGATCTCTAAAATATTGCTGACATTGATTTTCCTCGAGGATTATCTAACTTTCTACTTACTGTGTGAGGTATCGGAAAGAAAAACCGCTAACAAAAGACCTCATTTTATATTGTTATTTCACTGAAATGAGATAAAATGTCTCAGTTTATAAAATGTTTTTCGTTTTTAGTATGCTCTTCATAACTTAAGTAGCAAAAATGTAATAATTCTTGGATGAAATACAGGTTTTATAGCAATCATTTCGTTTTTTCTCTGTCATCGATTACGACTTGAGTGGTAATGTGAGTACGTGGCAATTTGCTTCAGTTCGTAAACCATTTTAGATCATTTTGTAGTGTCAATAGAGAATATTGCATACATTGAATTACCTCTTAAATTGAACCAGTGTTATATCTCGCATATAAAATCATACGCAACGCATTCATACATACGTCATCTATGCTCCATGCTCATGGTGTATTAACAGCGAGTATAGTGCATTCAGCGCGTGATTAGTCATTGCTGACAAATTTATAAAAATCACATCAATGATCTAATATATGCTCCATGTCCATTGTGTATTAACAGCAAATATAAAAAATAGTATAAAAAACTCGTTTTATAACACATTTTTTATCACTTGTCCATTGGAAAACTCGCCGCTGCGCGGCTCTTTTTCCAAACTTGGACGCGTGCTAAAAAACGTTTTTTATAAAACTCTATGTTTTAATATACTATTACTCTAATTTACCTTTTTATAACTTTCTTTTTAAGACTTTTAAACCATAACTTTAATGTTATTTTTATTTTATAAACCAAATGGCTTTTCATGCCACTTTTAGACAGATTCGCCTAAATTGGACCAACAATGGACACGAATAACCAAAATCGAATCGGTTCAATTTAGGAGCCCAAAAAAATTTTGGAAAGTGTTGCATATGCCAAATGTGCAAATGTTGCTAAGAAAATTAAAATATATGTATTATTGGACGAGCCGTTGACTAACCCTATTACTTTTCTGCAACTTTTTTTAGTTCTTTATTAGAGGGTTATTATCCGCCGGTTCAATTGAGGAGATCACTGGTTCAATTTAGGAGACAGTATCCTAAATTGAACTTCTGATCGCATTTTTTAGTTTTACCAAATAAAGTACTGTTTTTTAATGAAGACTTAAATATTATTGATTATTAGAATATTAGAAATAAATTTTTTATACAGAAAAGTGTTTCAATTCAGGCAACCTTTTTTTCTATTTTTTAAAACAATCTTATAACGTAACCAAGAAAGAAAAAATAAGCAAAAATGATTTACGGTTTTTACTTTCTTAAAATAAAAATCCTAGTTGTTTTTTAGCGACTCATTTTTTGAATTTTGACGAGTGCTAAAAAACGTCCCTTATGAAACTTGATGTTTTTAGAATACTATTTTATAGAAAAGTGGAAGGTTTTCTTTTTTTCAAATGTTAATAAGTTTTTGCTGTGAATACAAAGAGCAGATTTCAAATACCTCCAACATTTTTGAACTAAACAGGGCATACATTTTTTTTTACAAAAACCTACCTTATTTAATTTAAGGAAAATACAAGGTCCACCTTCACTAGAATCATAATTATATCCGAATTCTTTAATGCACTTCTGCCATTCCCCATCCAGACGGACATCACACACTTTCCCCTCTGAAGGGGGCTGGTGGGCCACACATTGCTCTACGTTGTTGTAGTTGGCGTTATTCTCCTTCTGATACACTGCAGCAGACAACAGAGAAGAAAACTAAGAATATGTTAAAAACCAAAGTACCAGACTTACTTTTCAGGAAGTCATCAAGCTGACTCTGCCAGTACTGGACATTTCCTTTGTCGCTGGATTTGTACCACACCAGCGTGCTTTCTACGTTGCTGTCTGGGGGCATGGGCCTGAACCCAAGGCCTGAAAAATTGAAATTATTTAAGCCAGCAAGACTTGAAAATTGAATAAAAAAAGTTTTTTAAAAATAGGACCAAAATATTACAAAAAGTAGCCTTAATAGTTATTTAACCCGTAAGTGTGTTAATAAAGGCTATTAATAAACGAGCGGTTTTAACAAGCATACGATTAGCGAGCTTGTTAATAAGAGAGTTAATAGCCATTCAACATACGAACTGGTTACAATGCTTTTTTGCACATCGTAGATCATAAAGATAGATAAATTATAAAATAAAACAGTTATTTTACCAACTAACAGAAACAATGTGTCGGCCATTCAAATTTGTTAAAGTTAAAGAAGAAGAAGAGCTGTCACCGAACTTTTATTAATTGTAAATAGAAAATTAATGTTATTTACTTAAAATGTGGTAAAAGGATCTGCATCTCAATCTTTCCAACGGTAAATATTTAATTTCTTTTGTTTTGTGTTGCTTGAACCGTAATTAAAGCTACTTTAACATTTGTAATGTAGAAACATAGATAGTAATTTTAAACATAGAAGAGCGTTACTATGGGCGCTCGTATCCATGCATTAATAGGGGTCATTAATCCACGATTTGGAGTGAGTTAATAAATGTCTTTAATATACGATGTGCGAAAAAAGAGGTTTTTATTTTGCCCCCTTACTAAGCTAAAATCCCCTAAAGATGTTTAGAATAATCTGTCTATTGTTTAATAGGGTGGTGTCTTGTTTTAACAAATTTTAGGACATTATTAGTATTTAACTGATACTACACACGATAAATAGCCTTCTATCTTTTTTCGTGTGTGGCAGACCAAAAACTTTTATGTTAGCTTTGTTTGCTAATAGTCTGTTGGACAAAAGGACGAAAAAGTTATGATGTATCCCGTGGCTATTAATTCTCGTATGATGGCATTATACAATCCTATGTTTTGCTTTTATCTTTTAAGGCTGATTTTTAGTTTACGTAAATTAACGCTACTTAGAATTAACGGATCGCGAATTACTACAAAATTAAATGAATTATACGAAAGTTGAAATCTTATTTAAAGATAAAATTAACTCCACTTAAAGGACACACACCGTTAATTTCACTAATTTTTTGTAAAGTTAGTCTCTAAGGGTATTTATTCTTTCCGTTTGTACCGAAGTCGCCGGTAGACGCATCTCAGATACGTCCAAATACGTCAGAAATAAATGAGTCAATCTGACGGCTTCTGAGATGCGTCGACCGGCGACTTCGGTACAAACGGAAAGGGTGAATAGAACGTAAGTTATAGAAAATGATTGTTATAACTGTCACTTTGGTTCACCAAAATGACTTACGGACTACCTATACCCTAAATGCACTAATTTAGTGACGTTAAGTTAGCGTGAATTTAAGTGGGGTTAAGTATCTCTAAATAGCTTTAAAGTATTTGTTATGATGCAATATTTTATTGACTATAAAACCATATGCTTTCAATATTGCAAAAATATATAGGTAATTAAAAATAGGGTTGGGCTTTTTTATTTGTATAATAAAAGGAAGTAATTTTTTATCGTGACACAAATTTGAGAGACATGTCTCAAAACAATTGAAATTACCTAAATTAAAACCAAACTTAGTTTGGTAGTAAAATATATTCAAAATGTTGTTTGTAAGTGCATTTGAAAAGTTTTAATTGTTTCAAATGAACTGAATGGGGTTTTCAACTTTTTGAGAGCATTTTGAGCCCTTTTCACACCTTTATTTGTATTATTTTAGTCAAAAGTAAGTTTGTTTTTTAGTACAAGGTCTCATACAGATTTAATTTTTAAAATATGCTTGTTAAAAAAAAATGGTTTTAAAAAATCTTACCTCAAAATGAAAAATTACATTTTATAAAAATGTGAACTTTGAAAAAGAAGCACTTTAATGATACAAGAGAAAAACTCAGCAATGCAATATCACTTTGATGTTCAAATAATGACAAGATAAATGATCCTTAAAAAGTGTGTTTTTTTGTGTCGTGACTAGTTTTCAACGGCAACAGATTACATTTCCAATTTTGAATTACCCTGCGTTTAGTAGCCGTGCTACTCTTCGTCTGCGAAGAGTATAATTGTTTCACTTAAAAGAGTTTTCTAGTTAAGTTATTTTGATTTAAAAATGTTTACTTAAGAAATATTAAAAAGAGTTCTAACTTTTATCATGCTGTGTAAACTCATATTGGTCGATATGAGAATTAATTGGAAACTCAGTTCAAATACCAAAATGATTTTCATTTTGTAGTTTGTCAACTAGGTTATAGACAGATAAATAATGCCTCGATGTACTTAGTCAGTGTTCCAGTTAGCCGGTTTGTTTTAATTGGTTATATATCATTCGCTTTAGAAGTAAAAATTAACTTTTTTTAAGTGTTTTATCGATTCTAAGTAAACACAAGTTTTTAATCGAAAAAAGTATTTTTTTTTGTGACGTTATCAAGTTTTAACACAATTTGTAAACTCAGCTTATTTAATCTGGTTAGTACAATCACCATAACGGTCTGTTACCCTTATTTATCTAAGTAATATACTAAAAATATATTTCCACCGCAATCTCTCTAAAGCTAAAACGAACCGAGATGAGTGTCGCACCAAAAAACAATATTTTTGCAGGATTCTCAGAAAGTTAATCTATTTGAAGTAAAATCTAATAAACGAACTGTTGTCTTAGCACTTGGCATTTCCTGAGCCATTTTCAATGAAAACTCAATTACGTAAGCATAAAATGAAAATGCCAGGATAATTAAAACTTCTTACCTGGATTATTTCCAATAAGGGAACTTTCTAATTCCCATTTTGGTTTCCTAGGATCTAATGTTTGATAAAATACTGCTAACATGGCGGAAAAAAATGCAGCCAATACTGTGTAGAAAAGAACGTAAAACAGTAAAATTTTTCCTGAAACAAAGAAAAACATAATTAGTACAACATACTTTTTTATAAATGATTTTTAAAACTGATTTTAAAAACACGCAACAAATCTCTAATTTATAATCGTCTCAGCAAGGGCCAAAAGTTTACAAAAATCCTTGTAAATTTATTAGCGTCCTTACAATATCTTTAAGAAATAAAATATGTGATGGCATAAAAAAGGTCTGGAGCCTAATCGAGATTTTAGAATGTTTACAAAATGTTGAAGAAGGCTTCAGGATATTCGCCCTAAATATTATTACAACCTTCTCGAGATGACGTAAATAAAAAGAGTTTTATCTTTTTGTGATTTAATTTAAAACGAGTTGGTAATTCGTTTGCAATATTGCCTGAAATTAAATTGAAAAGTTTGCAAAACAAATTCGGAAATTATTAATATTCCTTCCTTTGGGATTTATGAACGAAAACTAAATACAGAGTGTTCAAAATTATTAGCGCATAACCGCGATGGTATTGATGGATTCCTGAAAAATTGTTAAAAAAATCTATCTGTCATATTCATCGAGGAAAATGCGAATAAAGTTGCATAAATTCGGCAACACAATCTAGGAAAATACATCTAAAAACCCCATCAATAATGAGTCTTGGTCATACACCTTTGCATTAGATTTTATTGACATAGTTGTCAGCTTCATTTCATGAAAATTTTGTAAAATTAAATTAAGTATAAAAATGTAATTCGACCATTTAAAAGATAAACATATGGTGAAATGGTTTAAGATAGACTGTAGCTTTGTATTAAACCATCGCGTTCATGCGCCATTTTTTGGACACCCTGTATAACATTGCTACTATTTTGCCTTTTATCAAACTTATCAAATGTACCCTTTTTATTTAAAACTTTTTATTTATGTTCTTACAATAATTGGTGTCAGGTGTGGTGGACTAAAATAATTACGTATTAAATTCCAAGCTTGTCAAGCCTCATTAAAAATCTAACTTTTTCTTAACACTCAACATCGCATGCCATTTCTTAGTTAAAGATGAAATGACAACGTCTAAAAATAGTTTGCTTCTTGTATTTTTAGCTTATTGATTATTCAATTTTCCCCGTTCAGCTGCAAAAGCGGGGGCGGACTGCATGGATGGACTCAATTCACAAACAAGTTTGCGAAAACACATCCCCTTATAATGCATTATCATGAACATCCAACTTTGTGCCAGAGACATAATAAAGGACAATAAAAGTGCTAACTGTATTCACGAGTTTACAAAATAAATTCGTGTTGACTTGTATATGTTTGTTTAGTTGGTACAGTTTGTTGTTAGAATTTTTAAAAGGTATAATAAGGTTTGAAATAACTCTATTCCGTTTAAATCAATAAAGTTGTTCCACTTGCAGTGGGCGGGAAACCGTTAAGTTAAAAACTTAACTTTTTCCCGTTGCATTGCCAAAAAAACTTAAAAACTTTTAACTTATTAACTTTAAGTAAGTTGTAAAAATGCCAAAAGGCTTAGTTATTTAACCACCTAATAAGAGCGATTAATAATCAAAATATATTACCTAGCGAACGTTAACAAGTTTATAAACTTTGCGAAAAGACCTAAAGTATTGACCGAACAGTTTTTGCATTAAAAAATATGAGATTTTTATTCAATAAGAAACTTATGAAAAAAGTTGGAATTATTGGTGAGAAATAGCCTACTAAAATGTCTCATTCAAGATTGTAATGAGCGTTATATGTTAACCGGAAGTGGGCAATCTATCATTTCCAAAAATAGAAGTTTTATATCCGTTGTGAGTGGTTTTGCAGAAAAAATATTCTTTGCGAAAATTAATGTGGAAATTTAATTTTCTACAAAATATATATCAAGGCCAAATTAGTCCACCTTTTGAGTTAACGGGGAATGCTGCGAAGCATAGAAACTGTGGTTATGTAATGTTGGTTGCCTGAAATCGACAAAACATAGCACTTTCTGGTCATTGCTCAGTGGGTTTATAAGAGTTAATTTTAATTAAAATTGTGCTTTCTATCAACAAAAATAAACAAAGCACAAGTTGACATATTCTAAAGGTCTATCAATATGCGTTTATATGCAGAATTTTGGCAATTTAAAATGCAAAAAATAGTGCTTCTAAATTGCCAAAATTCTGTATTTAAACGCTTATTGATGGACCTTTAGAATATGTTAACTTGTGTTTATTTATGTAGCTGGTAAGCACAATTTGTAATTAAAATTAACTCTTATAAAACCCACTGCGCAATGACCAGAAAGTGCTGTTTTTTGTTGATTTTAGGCATCCAACATAACATAACTACAGTTTCTATGCTTCGCGACATTCTCCTTTAATTTTATGCTGTTTCCTATTTTTTAATAAACAATGTTTTATGATTTGTTCTTCTCTTCAGTAAAGCATTTTGTAACTAATCGAGTAGATTGCAATAATTTCTCTTAAAATTGTATTTTATCATAAAAATAAAGTTTATAAAGATAACCCAATAAATTAAATTTGAAATATGGATTACATATTATAAAAAATACTGTAGGGCTCGCTCCTAGCTTAAAACCTTAATGAATATAACTGAGGGATTTTCTTTAACAATTTTTTAGAAATTCGCCCAGGCATGCCCCAACAACGTACCAGCGTTTATGCGCCAATTTTTAGACTCCCTTATATTCCAAAGATTTTTCTCAAAACTGTCTAAAACTAAAATTCATTAAAGATAATTAAATTGGAAATATGGATCATCTTTTCTAAAAAAAATACTGTGCTGCTTGAGACAAGTTGAGACTATTGACAGATGTTCCGCTCTGGCCTAAAACGGTAAGATTATATGTTAGTAATCGTGGTTCGAGACGGATGTATATCCAAGCTTTCAGTTCTGGACGTTTTGGTAAATAAGCTTGATTTCCACTTGAAACATAAATCCCTCTCTGGAGAACCAAGTATCGAACAGAATTGACATAAATAGTAGACGCGCTGCTCGAAGAAAATCACTAAGTGGAACTCGAATTGAAATATCCGTTTCGTACAAATCTCATGTAACATTTATGATTAAGGCAAAATTGGGTACAACCTCGGTGGAATTCTATTTACCAGGATTAAGTATTTCATGAGTTGGTGTGATTTAATTTTGAAGGATATTTGGTTTTAATTGGAAGCCTCTATATTATAAATAATGGAAACCCTAGAGAAGTAAACCGAGAGACATAAATCTGTCTAGAAATGTTGACCTCAACTACCTACCAGAATCGTGGTTTTACTTTTTAACAGGTTCACAGAAAATCCTCTTAAGAAAATGGAAAATATTAGTAGGGTTAAGTTTATATAATTTCCTTTGCAATGTTTGAACTCTGAGCCTTTGAGAAACTTCTTCATGCGGAAACAATGGGCATGTTTCACAAGTAACAAATTTAAAATTTTTGATTAAAAATAAAAAGTAGACTTAGGCATGAGCTTTCACCAATAATCTCGTGTTTATCCAGTGGCTGGTTTAGGTGTTCTAGCGCTCCAAAGTTTAAATTTTTGGGGCACTTCCCCTCGATTTTGGGGCACTTCCCCTATCCCTTCCACTATCTTAAGGTATATTACATTGCTTAGCAACATAAAAATGTATTCTTTTCTATGTTTCTTAAGTCAACGCTTAGTGACAGATTAGCTAAAATATGAAGTATTTTTATCTTTTTTTTAATTTATTTATCGTGGTGTTGATAAAAAATACTGAAAATGTAAGTAAAAGAATAAATTAAGTAAAAAAATAGAAAATGTCACTTTGACAATGAAGTAAAAGTATAGATTCAAGAAGGTGGTAGGGGAAAAATGGCTGTTAAAGCTGGTCCAATTAAACGCAATTTTTAAATTTTATTTATTTTTTTTCTTGAAAAGTAGAGACTTGTGTATTCTAAAAATTTGCAAAACAACATAGTTTAACTAGAATGGGTAGAAGTCGGAATGGGTAGAAGTCAAAACGCGTAGAAGTTACTCTTCGCAAATAAGTCGCTCGAGTAGAATTCGGAATCGGTAGGAGTGTAGTATTATATTTTGTAAATCAAAGCTAAATCAATTTTTTATATAATTACTACACATTCTATGGTATACTCTCCGCAAGAAAACTATTATAGAATAATTAATAATTTCTTATAAAAAAAAAATCTATGTAAATAAAATCTGCGAAGAGTGCAAACTATTAACAGAAAACACGAAGAATTTAGTTAACGAAGAGGATAAACGTCAGTTCTGACGTTTAAGATATTTGAGGTTATTTGTTCTGACAGCTAGCTTTGTTTCTTTGTTTGAAATATTTTTGGCATGGCCTTCTTGACCGACGCGTGACGCGTTTTGGACTTAGAAGTTTTTTGCTACTGAAATCTTTTAGTTTTTGTTTTTTTAACCTTACTGGCTAATTTTACAAAAAATGAAGTAACATTTTTAATAGAAAATTAGATTTTTATTAATTTTGTAAAAAATATTTTTTTGTAGATTGAATAATAACGGAGATAGGAGGTTTTTT
Source organism: Cartodere bifasciata (assembly GCA_963920755.1). Taxonomy (NCBI): domain Eukaryota; kingdom Metazoa; phylum Arthropoda; class Insecta; order Coleoptera; family Latridiidae; genus Cartodere; species Cartodere bifasciata. The sequence goes on along the minus strand of OY987195.1, from coordinate 18,194,866 downwards.
TGTGCTGGGGGGTAATTGGGGGGTCGGACAAAAAAAACTAAGAAATACTTTTTGGTGAAGAATTAAATTGTCTATATTTTATGTCGAATAATTTTTTTTGTAAATTCAATAATAGTCGAGCTACGATTTTTTTTTCATTTGGGGGGCTGAAAAGGGGGCGTTGCAGTTCTCGGATTCTCGTCAAAAACAATAGGGTTCTTCCTCTTATAAGGATCGATTTTTCCTTAAAATTTGAATTGGATTGGAGTTTTGGTTCTTAAGATAGCGTGTTTACAAGAAACGTGACATACATACAGACCGACCGACCGACCGACCGACCGACCGACCGACCGACCGACCGACGGACGGATTTTTTCAACGTTGTTCAAAATTCGATGAAAAACACGAATCTGCAAAAATTTTTGCTCTAGGATGAAAATTGACGATTTTAGGATTTTTGTATCGATTGCAATATACTCTTCGGACCTAGTCTTGCGAAGAGTATAATAAGAGGAATCGTTTAAGCAAATAAAATTTTTTCATGAAACTCGCCCATTGCGTTTTAAAGGCTATTAAAAGAAAGAGTAAAGAATATGTTATTCTAAAGTGTTGTTGATTGCCAAAAAAGGTCTGACCCACTAAGCAAAATAAACTTACAACAAGTTTGACTGAAAGTTTCATTTGGTAAGGTAAGGTTCGGAGAAAAGCTTCATGTAAGCCTGGTACAAGTTTGACCCTGACTTGTAAAAGGCTGCATCTAAAGCTTGCGAGATAAAGGTTCGCCAAGCAAAACTTGCAAATGTAAGTTTTGACAAGCTTGCATAACAGGAACACTAGCAAGGTTTGTAACTTACAGGAAGGTTATTGTTGGCTTCCCACAGTTAGCTTTAAATTCCAAGCTTGTAGTAACGTGCCCTCTGAAGCTTTTATCTAGTTTACAAAACGAAGGTTCGATGAAGTTTTATAAACTTTAGGTTATTTAAAGGTTTGCTTAATAAACTTGCAGGCATGTTGTCATTTAAAAGATTTTTTAAAATAGATCGGTACTTTAAAGTAAAAATTCCAATATTATAAATAATATACTTTTTATTTAATAATTAAAGCATCAAATAAAGCTCGAAATATAGATTAATAAATTTAAACGTAGTTTACGTAAATAAAAAATTATAAATATACCCCTATTACAAAAAAAAATATCCATACCTATTATAGTTTAGGGTTATAAATATTATTAGGAAATAAAATAAACAAAATATATTATAATAATATTTGCACACTGGAATGTCGCGTCTTAATGTCGATCATCTTTCTGGGCGATAAAGGGCAGAAACAGAAGAAAATATATCTGAAAAAAAAAAATAGGATGTACCTACCCTAAAATGTATTTTTTCTTTTTAACGTTTTTTATAATAATAATGCTTTATTCAGAATGTATACCTCTGCATTTTTTCGTGATCGCACCCCGGCACCCATCTTGGGACGATGATTTATTCTCCACTTATTCTTATAGGATGATCATCATAGAGTCCTGCAAAAATATTTTTTTATAAAGTACAATTTATAATACATTTCTTATTCAAAATTTAAATTTTTACAAATCGGCTAACATACCTTTTCTGTGGAATTCATCCATATAAACATGCACTGAACTCCTAATAAATTAATATAAAATCGCTAGATGTTTAAATAAATAAAACTTAAATTTAACACTCTACAATTTGGGTGTTTTCTTAACAAAAGTTAACTTAAAATTGAACAAATTTTGTTATGCTTGAACCTTGCTAGTTGCTTTTACCCTAAAAATATTGTTGATCTTACAATTTATTGCAACCAGATGTTTCTTGATGTCAAGATTTCTTAGAAGGAATACTAGACTCTTAACGTTTCAAACCATATTTTGACCATGTTTTTTTACAAACCCGTACCTAGCCATCACAAAGAGTCAAATAGCTATGGTACATGATAATTTATGTTACTAATACACAATTTTAAATTAAATATACCTACTCTTTCGTTATAGTGCATTTAGGGGCTGATTCTTTTGTTTTAAAACTTAAAAAATATATTTTTGCCTGTATTGGTAACAAATATTATTATCACGATACTTAAAGATAAACTTAGTTATAAAATTAAGTTAAAAAAAATAAACAAAAAAGGGAAATAATGCCTCTTGTAATGGCCCTTAAAAGTCCTTATCAAAATAATAAATTCTGTCTAAATATGGAGGTTCTTCATAAAAAAAAATAAGTTGGTTTGTTTTAAAAAAAGCGGGATTCTATGTTTAAAATAATTATTAAAAATTCGCGGGCCCGTTATTTTTAATTAACATAAAAAATTTTGATTTTTTGAAAAAATATTAGTAAACATATTAACAATAATGAAGTTCTAACTAAATTCTCTAAAATATCAACAAAAGTTAAACAAACATTTTCTATTATTAATTATAAGAACGCAACGGTTCGATTATAGATTATCATAGTGGTTAGTTAGTGTGTAGCGCACAAGAAGTCAATCATTGAAATATCCCCTTGTGTAAAAATATGTCTATATTTTCCATTAACAAATCGTAAATGCATTTTTTATATTCCATTTTTCACGTAGATTTTGTGCATAATGTATATATGTTAAATTAAAACTAACCTAATCTCTATCCCTAAAATATAATTTTTACTGTTTTTATACCTGTGTTTTATCAATATGGATTTTATAATCGATTCGGGTCTTTATTAAAATACGTTGCGTTAAATTTTTGTTTTTAAAAATTCTCCAAAAATTATTAGATTTCAAGGCAGCAACAAAATCGTTTTAAATAGATAGGTTATCATTTTGGTTACATTGCTAAATTTTTAAATAGACTTTTTGTCGAAATCTTTAAAAAGAACCTGTATCGAAAGTTTGAATAATTAATGTTTGCTTAAGTTGTTTAATAGAACGTTTAAAATATAAGTACCAGGAACCATAAGGAAAGCACCAAAAAGCTACTTGTTCGAAAGTGTTCATTTTGAACTTTTCGTAAGGTTCTTATGTCACACCTTCCAAATACAAGCATAAGTTACGTTTAATGAAACTTAAAAATTGTAGTGATAGGAAAGTATTTATATTTAGCTTTCTGTAAGGTTCCAATGTCAAACCTTTTAAATGTAAGCATAAATTAAGTTTGAGGAAACTTCAATATTGGTATTAGTTTGAAAGTATTTATATTCAAGTTTCCGTAAGGTTCATAAATCATAGCTTACAAATGTAAGCTCAAGTTAAGTTTGAAAAACGTTTCAAATGAAACTTATTAGAATAGTTTAAATTTGAACCTTATACTAAGATTTTTTAAAAACAACTTACGATCGTAAGTTAAATAAACCCTCCAGTGACCTTACTTTAGCAATTTTCTTTTATTAAAACTTAAAGCAAGTTTTACCCTGAAAGGTTTCACTTGTAAGTGAAAACACACCTTACTGCAACGTTATGCAAGCTTACTTGCTTAGTGGGTCGAATATCCAGAAAAATCCTTACTTAACTGTTTTCTTTATTTTTATGTTAGTTCCGTTGTAATTTAAGACTTTTATAGCTATGGATATAAAAATCATAAAAATACGTTTTTATGTAATAAAGAAAGCGTAGAATTCAAACAAGGCTTCTCGTAAATTGTTAAGGTGTTGGGTGTATATTAAATAAGGCGTTTATTTTAAACCTAAATCATAGTATAATTGGATTTTCTTTTATTGACAATTATAGCAAGTGAAGATTTAAAAGCTCGTATATTTTTCAACGTAGAGGTCATGGCGGTGTTAAGCAGTCAGGAAAGAAAGTTTAGAACAAGAAAACGCGCAAAAAGGTTCAGCATAAAGTTTAAAAGAGACACCTTTATAGTTCCACAAGTAAAGCTGCCTTTAATTAACTTTGTTGTACATCCAATTTGCAAAAGACCATACATATTTTAGGACCCTAAGCATCCATTTTGTAACTGTCTAAGATTTATTCATTAAGGTCTCCAGATTTCTTAGATTTACTCCAGAGAATAGGTAAGAACGTTTGAGAAATGTAAGCGCTTCGTATTCAGTAAAAGCTTACCACCTTTTTGGTAAATTGAAGTAAATGAGATCTGGCACTTATGGAATCGATACGGAAAAGCTTGATACCTTCTACATGTGTTTCAAGAAAAAACTTCCCGAAAATTGGAATTTGAAAGTTCAATTTAAACTTTTTGTAAATAAATTATTGAAGAAAGTGCAAGCTTATACAAAAAAACAGACATATTTTTCCAGTTGTTTAACATTTGATTAAAGAGCGTATCCAGTGACTGATTGAATACACAATCTTTAATAATGTTTTTCGTTTCAAGAAAACTAAACAGAAGTTTTGCTTTTTATCAATGACTTTTGCCATATTTGTTCCTTTTGTAAAGATTATAACTTCTTGACAGTTTTACTTAGTCAAAACCGCTAACTTTACCTACATTTGTTTCAGCTTTGCAAACTTAAATTCTGCACCACCAGATATTTCCATTTCTCTGACTTTTTCCTCTAATGGAAATATAACAACAGTGGTGTTAACAAACTTTTATAAAAGCTGATATGATGTAACACGAAGTGGCATGGATAATATGCAAAACAAAGTATGTTTCTGCAAAAAGGTCGAAATGGAAACCGAAGTAGGTCATTCTAATTTTCTCTACAGGAATACAGGATAAATAAGAGAGCGAAGAGCGATCAATACTCTTGGCAGATGTTTGGGGGATGTTGTTGCCATTTTATGTATTTTACAAAGATACATTTGTCAGATTTATCTAATTATGTGCTGTTCGATGATTTTTCGTTTTGTTAGCGCGACCATTCAGAAGTTTTTTTTCTACTTCCACCTTTAAAGTGACACTTATCGCACAACTTGATTAAACATAAAACAATCATTTAGCTATGTCTTGCAAGCCGTGGGTAAAATTTCACTTTACCTACGGGGTGAAGTTGCAACAAGCTCTTTACCCACGGGCCAAAGTTAGCGTTACTCGTAGAAAATGACAGATGACATTTTTGTATTTATTTTAGTTGTCAAAACGTATAATTTGGTGTGTTCTAGTTAATTCTAATTAAAGTTACAGTGAAATATTAAGTATATGTTTACATTTCTTAAAAATTAAAGCTATTGCAAATGTTGTTAGTATTAGTTATTACGAGTGTTAACTAGTCCGCTAAAAAACGCGTTGAAGCTAAAACCGTGAGTTGTTTTTTGAGTATTTTTATAATTTTAGACAGTGTTTAGTGTAGCAAAGATAGAATTTTGATTTAACTTAACCGTTTATTGCATATTACAACATGTATCTTCATTTCTACTTCTAGAATGTTTTTTCTAACTTAACTTTTCTTCAAGTCAACATTTTTTTCTTTTAAAAAGTCCGATATTGTTTGATTTTGGGGTCGTTTTGTTCGTAACACGTATTATAAGCGTCTTTATACACTCGTTTTGTTAAAAATAAAGACGTATCATGTAAGGAATCCTGTTTAATATTTTAAAGTAAAACTAGACAGAGGTAGGTATTTTCATTTAAATTTGAAGTAAAAAAAACATTGGTATCAGACATCTATCTATAAGAAGTATCTCTATATATAGAGAAACTTCTTAATTTAATTAAATGAAATTCTAAAGTTTACAACTTTCTATAAGTTGTTTAAAGGACTTCTTATACGAAGGTAACTCAAAGTCATTAAATATTAAAAATCCTCTAAACCTTTAAGAGGAGCAGGATCAATTTTCCATTCCTTGTAACATGAGCATATTTACAAAGGACTTTCTTATTTTAAATAAAAGTTTACTTCAAAGAATAAATCGTTCATTAAAGGTCAACAAAAAAGCAATCTTAATTAAAAAAAGGCAAAAATGAGCATCAACTTTTCCTCATAAATTATGCATTCAAAATCAAGATTGTGAATAAGCTTCGGGTAGTTCGGGAATAATTTTTCAACGAAACTTGCTTTAAATTTAAAGTTAATGAGATGTGCAGAGTAACTTTAAAAAGTTTTTTTTTATCTAGCTCATGTCTTCTGTTGTTTTGCATAGAAATTGAGATTCATGACGCATTGTTTTGAAGCCGTCTGATACGCCTTCCAAATGAATATATTAGGTGAGGTCTTTTTGTCAGAAGAATTTCGTAGCAACGTACCAAATATAATTAAAATACCTTCAAACTTTGAGGAATAGCAAAATACGTTAACAGTCTGAAAAGTCCAAAGCTTAAATATGATGATTTAACAATCGTTTATGTTATTCAATGTTTCTGTTTTTTTGAAAATGAAATAAATCGAATATTAAGCTTCCATTACATCATAACATGACCCTACCAATTTGGCCGATTAATGACGAAAAATGTTCTAGGTGGCCAAAAATTGTAACTCTTGGGCATCTCAAAAAAATTCATTTGTCATACATTGCCCCTTTTCGGTACCCGATGTGTGAAAACTTAATTGATGAAATGTTGATGCGTCCAATAAGAAATGAATCCAAGATCCCACTCAAAAAGTTCCAGGATTTCAGCCGAAAAAGATTTGGAGTACTGTTAATCGTCTTAGAACGTGTCATGGACGTTGCAATAATATGTTATTAAGCGGACTGCATTCTCACTTCCCAGTCCATTATGTCAATTTGGTGAATCTCCATCAGAAACTATTAAACATATTGTAGAGGACTGTCCAAAAACCAAACTTAAAGGCGGTTGAAATACCTAATCTGACTCCTGATTTATTTGGATATCAAATTTTGGCAATTTATTGTACCTTGTAATTAAACTAGATTGTGACTCTGGTATGCTGGAGTTATTTTTTCAATGGTTTATTCTCTGGCCTTAAAGCAGATATCAGTATATGAACATTATCAAAGGGCATCTCACAAAAATTCCAAAATAAAAGTATCCATTAATATAGTAGTTTTAGTAGGTTTGCTAAAAAAGTTACTTCTGTTTTACTTAATTTTAAGGTGCCCAGCAAATTTTTCATGCCCTTAAAATGACAATGTTTAAGAAGTCCTTGTCTAGTAGTTATTTTCTGTTATCGCATGTAATTCATTAACATAATCAACAATAAAACTGGCGTTTATCATTAATATGCATTAGATCGGCGACAAGACAAAATATCGATCATATTCTATAGGTCGCATTTTACACGCGATCGTTTATGATAGATTTTATAAATACTATCAGCGCTTGCGTATTGATCAAACAAACAATAGTAAACATGCACTTTATATACATTAAGGAAGGTAAGTGCAATAAAAATAATGGACACTAAACACGTCAAACCATGGAGTGGACACAATTTTTTTTCCAAAAAAAATTACAAATTTTTACATTTTAACATGATGATTACCTAAATACAAATCAAGAACTCCTGTGCGGAATAATCGACAACAAATGATATTTTTGTAAATTATAAATGGCAAATAATTTTTATAAAACCCTGTATGTTTTAGTCCAATCAAATAATTTCCACTTGAATAAATGGATGATAAAAAATACAAAAAAGCACATTTTAAATTCCAATGTATCGATCCAATAGGAAGTTAAAACTCTTGTAAAAAGTGCCAGTTAAAATTTTCCCCAGACACAAAAAACATTAGCTATTTTTTATAATTTAAAAGCTCTTCTTGTACCTACGCATTCCATTTTAATTTAACATGAACAGTTTTATATAAAATAAAATGCAAGTAGGTACATAAAATGAATATGTACCACAATATGGCGTGAGTGTTCATCGCATAAATGATTAAACTAATTACTTCAACACATAATAACTGCGTACGCGTTTTAATTATGTTATGTTAATTAAGAGCATAATTTTACAATGCATGCATACATTAAAAAATAATGTAGTAGAATTTTTAAGGTGTGTAAAAATTAAAACAAAAAAGATAACTAAGAGGTGTCCTAAGATGTACTTAAAGGGGAATGTCGCGATGTGGTTATGCAATGTTGGTTGCCTAAATTTCAGAAAAAACAATCATTTTTTGTTCATGGACATGTATTTATAATATCATACGAATATATATATATGGACTATAGGGAATATATAGGGAATATAAGCAACATTTAGGATTAAAAAAGGTAATTACTTGAAGAAAAAAGATCAATGAACAATATGAGTGGTTTAAAATATGTATCACAATGCCCTAACACACCAAATTTAGTAAATTAAAAAGAAACTTTTTTTGGCCATTAGTAATTTTAATCAGCACTTTTTAGATTGATTTACGAACTCAAAAAAGGACATATTGTTCTTCATTTTACGTAGAATAATTATTTACTGCATGATAAATGTTTTTAATTCGAATCAACTCTGTGTCCATGAACAGAATTTGTATTGGTGTGGCCGGACGGCATTACAAATTCTGTTCTGTCCTTTTTTTATTCCTAAATGTTTCTTATATTCCCTGATACCGTGAACAAAGAAGGGTTGTTTTTTCTGAAAATTAGGCAATCAACATTACATAACCACAGTTTCTATGCTTCACGACATTTCCGGTTAACTGGAAGATACTTTTATTTCTACTTTTTTTAAACTATTCAGGAAATATCGTACATATGCTTTTTACAACTTTTTTAGTTTAAGCATAAAATTGAGTAACTTTTTAAAGGTGTTATTTGGGTTAATGATAGTAAAGTCTTTCATCAGGTAAAATAAATTGTCCTAATTAAATTTGGGCTAACACATTTTCCCTAATTGAACCCTAAAGCACTTGCTACTCACTACGTGTGCTGCTTATTATTAATCAATACACAATACACCTAAAGTGTTCAATCAAATCAGGACTGGATGTATAGGTATGTAGATAAACACAAATATTACCTTAGTGACTAAATAGTAATAGGAATTTAATTGCTTTGCTTTAAATGGACATAGCGTTTTAAAGAAGAAGTCCTTTGATTACGATTTGAGTTATCAAAAGCACACATGTACTGGAGCTTTTAACGAAATGTCTATTTTATTACTTTTAAATCAAGATTTATTGCGTTATGGCTTAAACTAAATTTTAGATTAGAGTTTATTGCAAATTTTTGTGTTGTTTTATTGTTAAAAGATGGAATAAAATAAAACCACACATCAAATATAATATTGACTTTAAAAATAAGTCAAGGGACCTTTTTATTAAAAAAAAAATGAAGGTTTTTTTTTAAGAACGACGATTCCTAATTTCAGAGTTATTTTGAATTTTTGCTGTTTTTTCAGGTTATTAATTTAACAATTAAATAACTGCCTTAAACCAACATTTATTTTTTATAAGGCAAAACAATACACGAAAACAAATTAGATATTTCTAATTGCTTGAAGAAATTATGTCGAAGGCATCTTTTATTGATTTATATCAGAAAAACATGGGGTCACTGAACTTACTTGCAGCTTTAAAAAGCTGCAGGAGCCTAAAAGTTATCCTGCAATCACATTTCTTGAAATTTATTCACTCTTAACATTTTTAAAGTTTTTTAGGAGTTACGTAAAATTTATTTGCTAAAAAACTTAATTTTAGGATCGTATGAGTCCCATTTCAATTTTCTTTAAACGTTAATGATGTTCCAAGTTACCTTAAGAAAACATTTTTCTAAAAATTTGAAAGTTATATACAGGATATTCCATATATTTTAAAAATTTAAATATTTTTTTTATATTTATGATAATATGCAAGTTAAAAATTTTTAAGGCTAATTAAAACTTAAGACTTCTAAAAACAAATATTATCATGTTTTTAAATGTTGTTTAATCATAATAATCGTTTAACCTAACCTTTAACCGAAGCAGATATTATTTATCTATATTTTTTCTTAATTTTTATTTATTCCTAAAAATGCAACGATTTCTTTTGTTTTTTTTTGCTCTAAAAAAAGTTTTCTGTATATAGGTACTCAATACTTAGTAATCCGTTTCCTCTAGAGACCTTTTCAGTATTCAAAAGGGACAATTACATTAAAATTTTAATGAAGAGTTAAAATCGTTATTTTAGAGTTGAATTTCCAAGGCAAAGATATAATCCAGAATTTAATCTTTGAAATTGGTTTATTGTAGCCATTTGGATTTATGTAGGTATTTTAATTATAACTAGAAATGAAATAGTTACAACTCCTTGAAAATTAGTCATTTGAATGTTGTGTTTAAAACTTTTAGTTAGTCATGAAAGTATTTTTGTAAATCAAAAAAAATAGGTTATTTTAGAAACAGAAAATATTCGACTCTTCTTCAAGTTTTCTAATTTAATAAATTTTATTTTGAACCATTTCTATAAAACAGTTGCAAATGTCAATAATAAGAAGGAAAGAATAAAAAGTACAATATAAAATTATATTATATACCCTATTTTTGCAAGGGGTGTAATCATTGCAAATTAATTCCAAGGACCTTTTTTACGATCCCTATTTCCTTATATTTTTAGCTGTAATATCTGCACCCAGTTCAGTTATAAAATTCGTAATTTTTATTGATCAAACAAAATGGAGAAACTTTGCTAAAACAATTGAGTTTAACGAAGAGTGTAAAGATTATCTACCATTTTAAAGCAATTAGAACTAATTTTATAGAAGCGATATAAACTAAAATATATTAAATCTTTAACAATCATCTCTTAAACCAATTTCATGGTCTTAATAAAAACGGATTTTCCACTTAGCTCTAGAAAGTGGAACTAATTGCAAAACTTTTTTCCGCACTTAACAATTCAGCAAAATTTTACCTTTTTATTGGCGACTAAACTAAAAAAGGTGCTTTTCTACATTGTAAGTTTTATTGCAAATGCATTTGGCGAATTAGGAATCGACCTCGGGCGGGCGTCGTCCTTCGCTGTTTCTAGGGACTTTTCGGCGCCATCATCAAAAAAGCACAAGGATTATTTGACGTTTAAAAATCTATAAAATGGCATAATCATCCTACATGACTTAATTCCTTACTAATTGATTTGGATTATATGGAAATTTCATGAGTTATGTGAAGGAGTTATGTAATTTGACAAGTGGAAAGGTCAGGGTTGAATTGGACTAGTTTTCATAAATCAACTTAACATTAGGGAGTTGAAAATGATTTCATGTCGTATAAGGATCATACTTTTGGTCGATTCCCTCCAAGGCGTTCTTATTTGAGGATGAAATGTAGGACACCCAAAAGCACAAAGGAAGTGCAAAAGCCATTTAAAAACTCACCCCAACTCGCCGCGGTCCTCCCCAAAAACTGGCTGGTCTCGGAGTTCCATAAGAACAATTTAAAATTCTGCCAGCCGGACAATTTTGGCGGACGGGTGTAAAACTGTTCTTTTTTGTCCGCCATTATAGTGATTCGTACGTTCGCGACCCACTACCCTCAACGCAAGAAGGGATGTAGGACGGTCGTCCGTCCCCAGGGTTGCAGACAGTTGACTTGCGCACCGCCGACGCCACCTTCGATCGCACCGCCGACACTGCAGAGCGTCGGAAATACTACGCGATACGATGGACGCCATCTCTAAACCAGAAACAGATAACTCGATGCTGGAATCTATTTTGGGGCCCGTCGAGGGGTGTAGCTGTTCCGCTACATTGGAAAATTTGCACAACGCCTGCAAAAAATGGCATACAATTATAGTTTTCCAAATCGTTGATTTAATTAAATATTTATGTTTATTTCGGTGAGGGTTTTGCACAATTTTAAAGATCCCGTCGTTAAAAGCAGATACCTTATTCAATTATTTTATTAAAATGCTTTAATATCATTCTTAATTTACTCTTAATTATGCACACCATTTAATCCTATAAAAGGATTAAGAGTTTAATTTAAAACAAGAAATGGGATTAGGGTTAAATTATACTCCTTGCAAATTGGTTAATTTTTTTGTATTTTTTTTTATGAAATTAACATTTTATGAGAGTGAGGAATTGTGCCCAAAATGACATAAATTGTGTTTCTGTTTGAGATTAAATAGTTCTATTAATTTATGAGTTAATGCATACATTTTGGGTGTTTAAGGAACATTAGTTAATTGGAAACAAAATTAGGAAGAACAATAATTATTTGAATAAAAATTAAACATGTGGTCAATTTAAAAAAAAAATGTTGTTGTCGTCATTTTACCCAAGTTAGTTAAAACAACATGGTCATTTGTCATTTTACCTAAAGACTTATTTTACCCAATTTTGGAAAACTTGGCCCGTATTAGATACTATGTCATTTTACAATAGTCTCTAAAAGCCTTCAAAAATTCATATGTTGTTTTACCTTAGTTGGTGCCAATAATTAAAAAATCATTTTTGATAATTTTTTAAATGAGTTTTTGATTAAATTCTGTCATAAAATGCTTGTAGTCGTAGTTTATATAATTATAAAACAGCTTTATTTTTCTATTGACAAAAGATGATTCGTAGCAAGGCATACTCCATTTTATCAGGCCGGCGCACTCTCATGTTTATTTTTTTGAATCCTGGAGGCCTTATTTTCTAGAAGGTCCAGTTTTGTGACGTCACAAATATTAGTTTGGCTAGTCGCTAACGGTATTGCTTTAGTCAGTAATAAAAGTGAATACACTTTTATACACAAAATAAAAAGTTTAGGAGAGCTTCAAACACAAAATCAAGTGCTGTTAGTTTATTGTAGACAATAAGTCTACAAAACTTTTTCGCAACCTTATTACAAGTCATTTGGTGATTTTAAAAAAATAAAACCGGAATTTTAAAAAACCAAAAATTCCTCAAAATTGGCACTATTTATTTGTCTATGCCATAATCTTAATTATGCATTTCATCCTATAGAAGATTTTAGTTTAATTTTTTTAAACCAACATTTTAAGGGACACTCTTTGTAGAAATAATAAATAAACTTTAGATTTATGTTCGGAAGAAATAAGGTGGGTGAAAGAATCCACTCTTGTGGAACCCTTTATTAAGGAATCTTCGGAAGTAGCACTGTTAAAAACCACTTGTATGGATTTGCCTTGTAAAAAGTTTTACATTTGTAATTAGAAAGATGGCTCCCTAAAATATGGATTTCGTTCTTTTATTGTTTCTTTTTCATTTAATTTCGCAGTTTCATATTCCATTCAATTTTATCATTAAATTGTTATCCCCTCGATAGAAAATGGAAATTATTTAGCCATTCATATTTAAAACATGCAAATTGAATTGCGAAATCGTTTCAATAACATTGATTACTTAGGTATTTAAATTCAATTTGTTTTATTGAAATAAAATCACAAATTGATGAATGATATTCATCAACGTCATTAAATTTATTGAACAAATGAGAATATTACAAAAATTTATAAGTAATTTTGTGCAACGCAGAATTAAAAAAAACTCATTGCGTTCCAGAAATGTTGATAACCCATCACACCAAAAAAAGTTACAATTATTTAAAGAGCTCCTAAAGCTTGCACGTTCTCTAATTCTCTAATGTATTTTTAATACGAGTATAATCAGACGAATTAGCGTAATTTTTTGAATGTTTAAATGAGATGTCTCATTGCATCCTACCTAAAAGCTGGTTGACCCAAACCTAAATGAAAAGGGTCTCATTATGTAAAGTAACATATAAGGATAATAGGTGGCCAACATACAAAAAGCTTCCGTTGATCTCTTTTTAACCAAGGTGAATTCATTGCTTTCAATCTACATTTTACTAGATCAATGCAGTTAAAGCAGCGGTCCACAAAATTTGTCACTGTTTTTGCAAGAAACATTGCTCACAAAATAAAAGTTCTAAAACTTAATTTGCATTTTATTGAGTATTAAATATTTTAGTACTGTAAAACGGGGCGAGTTTAACCAGTTTCTAACTTTGAGTCCTTATAACTTTTAATACAAATATATTAATTAATAAAACCGTATCTACAGAATGTTCAAAAATTGGTGCATAACCGCGATGGTACGTTGTTGGGGCATGCCTTGGGATTCCTGAAAAATATATAAAGAAAATCCATCTGTTATATTCATTGAGGAACAAAGTTGCATAAATTCGGCAACATCAGTCTTAGAATATACATCCAAAAATCCCATCTAAGAGTCTTGATCCTTCGCCTTTGCATTAGATTTTATTGAAATTGTTAACAGCTTCATTTCATGAAAATTCTGTAAAACTAAATTGATTATAAAAATGTAATTCGACCATTTAAAAGATAAACCAATGGTGAAATGGTTTAAGATAGACTGTAGCTTTGTATTAAACCATTTTTTCGTTAATATGTGAGGTAATCTTGAAGATATGAGCGTTTGAAATTTTGGACTTTGGGACCTCATATCTACAAGGATATATGGACTTTTTCTAACATTTTTCAAGGGATCCCTAGACATGCCCCACTAACGTACCGTCGCGTTTATGCGCCAACTTTTGGACTGCCTGTATATTAATTGACAAAACCGCCTCTTTAATTTTTAAGAATTGTTTTCCTTAAAAATCGAAGAAATTTCTGTTGTGCATGTTTATGCTCGGAAAAATGAAATAAACGTTTACTATTTTATTCCGTATAAATTTTATTTTATGGTTTAAAACGTTGTTCTGGGTAAACTAAATAATGTCATATTCCTACACGTAAAATAAAATCTTGAATTATGTGAAACATTTATTTTATGTACTTAAACTGGGGTAGGAATAAATTATGTGAGGGAGCAATATATTTCTAGCATTTATTATGCAACGGGCTTTTTTTTATAATGTCGACTAACGAAACTAACAAAAGCATAAAATCAAAATTATTTTTATTGGATTGACCATTAAAGTGAGCACTATTAAATGAAAGCTCAATTTAGAAATGCTCTTTAAATCCAAGTTAGAAATATCAAAGGATATGACTGTCATAAAATTCCATCTTACACAATGTTTTTTTAGTCAACTCAACACAAAATAACAGTTAAAACAAAAATAAAACCTTTGAGAAATCTTATTTAATGTCGCTTAAAATTTATAAAAAAAAACACCACGATTCCAACAAGTAAGTCTACCGAACTGAACTGAGGGGTTTTATTTTGCATAAACAAGGACAATAAGACACTTGGGAAATTTACATTCATTTGTAGTTCGTCTCTCGCATTTCATCTAAGAGTCTCATCTCCTGCAGGCTATTATGGAAATAATAGACTCAGGAACGGTAATGTATTCCATCAATACTTGAGCCTTGAGTGATGAAGTGATGTTAATTACTCTCGTCAGATACAAGATAGACAAAACGTGTTAACAATTTATATTGAACTAGAACTTTGGGTAAGAAGAAACTAACGGAAGTGAATCTTGTGTAAACAAGGAATGTTAACATGGTACAAAAAAGGACTTTGCAAACAAAGGGTTCTAAAACAATATTTTAAAAGAAATCTGTAAAAGGTAAAGAATGTAAAAAAATTACAATTATACTAGATCTTTTCCGCCGTTGGCCACAATCGCGGTCGTTATACTTGGGAAACTAAATGACCACCAGCATCACAATGATTTCAGTCAATATGACGCATATCTGACGTTTCTCAAGTATAATGACCGCGAGGATGGTCAACGGCGGGAAAGGTGAATAGGCCAAGAAAGATAGTTTTTCAGCCTGCAAAAATATATAACAGCCAGATTTTTCATGTTTGTTAGAACATGTATTCAAGAAGTTAAATCCACAAAATGCACACAAATAAAAGGCTAGAGTTAGAGTTGACATTGTAGCTCTCCAAGAAGCCCCCTTTAATTTGCAAGATTTTATACCACATGAATCTGCACCAAAGACAAATAGATGCTTAACACGATTTTAAAAAGATTTTTAGAAAAATTATTTTGCTAAAAAAAAATATTTTCCCCCTAAATGCCCCCCTAAGAGTTATATTCAAACATGCAGGGTACCCAGCAGGTTGGTCCATTTAATTTCCCTGATTTATTTAGAACAAAATTTTATTTTTTAATATTTACAATTTTATGGTAAAACCAAGTATACATTTTTTTAGATTTTTGTAAAAAAAGGTAAATATTCCCTGATTTTAGCTTACTTCAATTTTCCCTGACTTTTCCTGGTTTTTACCAATATATTAGATTTCATGACTTTTCCAGGTTTTTAAGGTTTTTCAGGTCGCAGGATACCCTGATGTTGGATGATTTTTGCTAACTTCAATTTTACCTAACTTTTCCTGATTTTTATCAATATTTTAAATTTTATGACATTTCCAGGTTTTTAAGGTTTTTCAGGTCGCAGGATACCCTGATGTTGGATTTGCAAAATAAGGATCTAAACAAATTATACTTGGTACTTTATCTCTAAAAAAATTCCCTTATGCCATTTGAGAGGAATATGGACATTTTTTCAAAAAAAAAAGTCTATACGAAAGCAGAAGTTTTTACTTTTCAAGAATATTATTTTGCATTGGGTTAATACATGTTGCTGTTATATTTTTTGATTTGTCTTGGCCCACGGGTAAAACTTAAAAAATGTCAAAAGTTAAACAATTTTATTTAAATTAAATTTAGGGTATAGTCCGTAAGTCATTTTGGTAAACCAAAGTGACAGAAAACGACTAGTTACACAATTTGTTGTCATAGAAAATGATTGTTGCAACTGTCTCTTTGGTTTACCAAAATGACTTACGGACTATACCCTAAGGGTATAGGCCTAGGTATCGACCCCAAAGTAGGCCATGAACTATGTAAAATCTGTGAATTAACAATATTTTGACAATCCCCATGGCCTACTTATGGGCCGTTTTTATTTGCTCACTCGATATCTTGGTGCAAGATTTTTTTTCTTCCTTTAGTTTGGTGCATATATTTTTTATAATTTTTATCTACAAACTTTGACCAAGGAATAAAATTTACTACATTCATTTCTCAAAACATAAAAAAAAAATTAGCTTTCTTAAACATTTTGAGATTTAAATAGAAGCAGCACTATGCTTTTTACTATACAGGCTGTTCGCGTTTAGTTTGCAAAAAGTTTAATGATTCAGCACTCTTTTGTAAAGCCTTGACATAGAAGGTAAAAGAAGAAATAAAAAAATCGTGTTCCAGAATATTTTTTATTAAATTATGGCCAAACCCACCTAAATAATTTTCAAGGACAATCCTGAGGGGACAAAAGCATCACCATTTATTTATTTAGAACTACTGGCAAGGATGTATTTAACCTCAAATCGCTAATATCCGGTCCCTCCTACAGTCTATTATATGAAAAAAGCTTAGATTTAGTCGAGTATAATCTTTCGACTCAAGAGCATATCTACTCCTTGAGAAAGAGTACCTTAATCCCTTAGTATCAGTGTTAAGATTAGGTAGTGTACTTCCTTAAGGATGCCGTCCTCTAACAGTACCTCCAACAGCATAGGAAACAAAAGAGGATCAAGGTCCTTGAGTAAACAGGATGAACTGCTGCAAACACAACACAGATACTTCTTGAAGCTTGAACATGAAAAGTTGACGTTCGGACAGAAATTTCAAAGGTTTATTTATAATCCGAAAAAAGGGACGTTTTTCGGGCGAACTGGACCAAGTTGGGGTAAGTTTGGAATAGACTATAACAGAACAAAATTGACAGGGAAAACCATGGTAATTTGGCATACCAACGTCCTTGCAAATTAAAAAAAAACTCTTTTATTCTTTTTATTCACTGTAATTGCTGACTACAGCGATACCGTTGGTGAGTAGACAAACTTATTTTTGTGACGTCACGAAAAGTGACCTTCTAGATAACAAGGTCTCCAGGATTCAAAAAAATGAACCAGAAAGTGCGTCGGCCTGATAAAGTGAACTATGCCTTGCTACGAATCACCTTTTGTCTGCCAAAAAATGTTACATTTTTCTTGTTGGATTGGAATTGTCACTATTTAAATTGAATGTTAGATAACACTTAAAGGGGAATGTCGCGAAACTGTGGTTATGTAATGTTGGTTGCTCAAAATCAACAAAAAACAGCACTTTCTGGTCATTGCTCAGTGAGTTTATAAAAGTTAATTTTAATTAAAAATTGTGCTAACTAGCAACATAAATAAACAAAGCACAAGTTGAAATATTCCAAAGATCCATCAATAAGCGTTTAAATACAGAATTTTATCAATTTAAAATGCAAACAAATAGTGATTCGAAATTGCCAAAATTCTGTATTTAAACCCTTATTGTTTGTTTCTATGGTTCGCGACATTCCCCTTTAATAAAATTATCCCCCGATTGCGACGTTGGCTTTTTTTTGCTAAGGTCATTATAGCCACTAAGTCCGAGAAAATCTTACAAAAAACCCTTATTTTTCAGAAATTTTTCGGGCAGCACAATTTTTGTGGAAAAGTGTAGTATTTTATATCTAGAATAATAATTACCATGTGCGCACTCATGCGCACATTAGCGTTTTTTGCTAGAGCCCCCCAAACAGCCCCCTTTAATTCGTAATACTACATCATGGTGGATCTTCACCAAATTTGGCAAATAGACACCAAATAAGGTCCTAAAATAATATTCATGAAAAAAATTCTTCCAAAAAATTCCTTCACCCCCTAAATGGCCCCAAAATGAGTAATATTTACCACGTTCAATTTACACCAAATTTTACAAACAGATGCAAAATTAGGTTCTAAAAACCATTTTTGAAACATATTTTTGAAAAAAAAATTGTTGCCCCTTCTGGGGGCTATTTTTCATAGGGGCGAAGAAATTTTTTTACAGAATTTTTTTTTCAAAAATGTTCTTTAGAACCTTATTATGAATCTATTTTCAAAATTTGGTGTAAATCCAACGTGATAAATATTACTCATTTTGGGGCCACTTGGGGGGTGAAGAAATTTTTTTACGAAAAAAATGTTTACGAATATCATTTTAGAACCTTGTTTAGTGTCTATTTCCAAAATTTGGTGTAAATCCTCCATGATCTAGTATTACCAATTAAAGGGGGCTCTTTAGGGGGCTCTAGCACAAAATGCTAATATGCGCATGAGTGCGCACATGGTAATTATGTTTCTAGATATTAAATACTACAATTTCCTATAACAATTGTGCTGCCCGGAAAATTTCTTGACCAAATGTAAGATTTTCTCGGACTATACAATTTACAACAAAATTAAATATAGTAAAATAACTAATTATAAAAACTTAATAGTACAATTTATAATTTCATATTACATTTTTTTAGAAAATTACTAATGATCCTTCTTTAGGCTAGGGGATGATTCTGTCAGTGTTAAAACTAAAAACATATGAAGTCCCCCCTTAATCTAAAATCAACAGGTGCAAGCTTTTTTTTAATTTAATGCAGAAACGGCAAAAATGGCCCGGAATATAAAATGTAGAGCGAAGTTTATTTTCGTCAATATTTTACAACTTTGTTCTAGGTTTTATAAATATATTTATTTTGCTTAATTTCTTTAAATCAAAGCTTTTTCAAAGTGTTTTTTCCTTATCTTAACCTTAACCTCATCTTAACTTATATTAAACAATTTCAAAAATATTAGTCATATCCCAGTTTGGCAAAGTTTAATTTAATAATTTTTTACATGGGATAAATTCTAGCACATTCCTCTGTTAGATAAAAATGGGCTTTTTTTAGAACGCTGACATTTTTTTATTTTTAACAAATTAAATTTTATATTTTTATTATTTTTAAAAACCGACTGCAAATATTGTCATGTTTTCACTTTGTTACAATTGCAAAGGGAAAATGCAATGCAGAGAATTTCTGCTCCAGAAAATGCTGTTACACATCATAGAAACGCAATTGTTATTTTACTCTGTTCTAATTTTTCTGCACCTAACCGTTCTTCGTTTATGTTTGGTGCAGTTAACCATAATTTAATATTTATAAAGAAATATAACATTGCGCATTTATTTTATTTCTTTTCTGTTAGAGTTGGATAAAGCAAGTTTTTTCTCAATTTTGAATTTATCATAACGAAGTTAAAATAACAAAATTATTGTGTCAATTATTTTTAGTGCTCTTCACAAAATTTTAAAATTACGCAAGTAATTTAATTAATTATTTTGAATGAATACTTCCTATGGATACACGTCATTGCAGAATATTATGTAGGTTGTATGAAGTTTAGTACAGTTTGATTTAGAGAACAGAATAAAGGAGCATGTGCTGTGTTTGATTAAAATTTATGATGAATGGAATTTTACAATTTCCAGTTTCTGATCCAATGGAAACCTAATCAGAAATTCGATTATTTGAGACGTCTTTGACAAGCTTTATAGATTCTTTGCTCACAAAACTATATTAAAAGTATATTTGTTAAAGATTTATTTCGAAAATATGAAAGCATGAGTGTACAAAAATTTAAAATGTGTTTTTAGGGTCAAAAAAATGGCGCATAACCGCGATGGTACGCTTTTGCAAAGATCCTTACAAAATTGGCTAAAAAAATCCATCTGTTATATTCATCGAGAATAATGCGAACAAAGTTGCATAAGTTCGGCAACACAGTTCGTAAAATACATCTTAAAAACTCATTTACGTTCTTGAGCATACATTTTTGCATTAGATCATATTGACATTGTTGTCAGCTTCATTTCATTAAATTTTTGTAAAATTAAATTGATTATAAAAATGTCAGTTGACCATTTAAAAGACAATCAAATGGTAAAATGGTTTGAGATAGACTGTACTGTAGCTCTGTATTAAACCATTTCTTTTGTTAATAGGTGCTGTTATCTTCAAGGTATAAGCGTTTCGCACTTTGAGGCCTCATATCTCTGAGAGTATTTGAGATAAAATTTGTTGCATCATTTTTAAGAATCCCCAGATTTAACAATTTGACAGACAGGTTAAAGCAAATAAGTTTACTTTAATTAGTATGTTTAAAATATCTTTTGTTTTAATCTAAATATTCTAGAGGGACAAGCAGTTTTTGCATGAAATTAAAACAAAAGTTATTTAAATTTTCTGTGAGATTTGGTGCTAACTTCGCTTTTATACGAGCACAGGTTGTAACCCTTTGATACCAAATTAATTAAGGAGGTCATAAAACAAAGTCTGAGTGTTCGTGTAACGTGAATCATTTAATTAAGTACCTACATAATTCTGCTCTCTATGTCTAACTATTAAATTGCTTGGTCAACTTTATGTCCCATGTGCTGAGAATGCATCATGATTATCTACAATATTCATGTTTAATAGCAAACTTTATTATGTTTTGGAAACTGGAATTTATTATTCATAAAAAAATCTTGTGCCAAATTTTCTAAAAATTCATAAAAAAGTAATTGTTTTATTTTTTACGACAACTATTTTGCAGACTACTTTTATGATGTAAATTACAAATCTGCATTTTTTTTTGATATTTTCTTGGAAAGGGCACTTTAAAGAAAATCGGTTTGCGCTTTTAAAGTCGCCTGTTCAGGGTGTCCAAAAAATGACGCATAATCGCGATGGTACGTTGTTGGGCATGTCTAGGGAGCCCCAGAAAATTGTTAAAAAAAATCTATCATATACCATCGGAGATATGTTGCCCCAAAGTGCGAAACTTTAAACGCTTATATTTTAAGTATTACAGCAAATTTTAACGAAAAAAATTGATTAATACAAAGCTACAGTTTATCTTAAACCATTCTACCATTTGTTTATTTTTTTAATGGTCGAATTACATTTTTATAATCAATTTAATTTTACAAAATTGTCATAAAATGAAGCTGACAACAACGTCAATGAAATCTAATGCAAAAATGTATAATCAAGACTAATAAAGTGTGATTTTTTTAAAAATGTGTGTGACCTTGGCACGAATTCTTAGTTGTCTTCTTGTTATGGCATGGGAAAACGCATTGATGATGTGTATCCTATTCTATTTAACAAGAGTTGTTGGATATACTTAATCTACGCTTTTTTTCCCATCGCAACAAGAAGAAAACTGGGAAATTATGCCGAAGTCACACACATTTTTAAAAAAATCAGACTTTAGATGGGATTTTTAGATGTATTTTCTTAGACTGTGTTGCCGAATTCATACAACTTTGTTCGCATACTAATTTTCTTTGGTGGAAAAAATTATTTGCGACCATGCCAATGAAAAAACTAAAAATATTTGGATCCTTACCCTTTACTAAAAAATGAGGAATATTTTTGAAAACATATTTTGCATTAAACCTTTTTTTTATACAAATTAGAAAACTTTCAAAACAAAATTATTAAAAGTCATCAAAGTTGCCCAAATTTCCAAACTTTAAAAATTGTTTAAAGAAAAAAATTTTGTTTTAAGGTTTATTGATTTTTATTTGGTAGACAACTTTTACGATGTAGATACTAAATATTTTTTTCTAAAAAAGTATTTTCTTGATAAGGGCTCTTAAAGAAAATCATCTTGCGCGTTTAAAGTATTCTCTAAAAGCTCAAAGCATCACAACGAAAAGCGCGGTAGATGTTTAAGTGCCAAATTCGGATTCAGCAGCTCATCATAATCCTCTAAATTTTCATTGGATCAAAAAAATATTCGTGGGTGTGCAAACAAAAAAACTAAAAATATCCAAAGGAAAATTTTGGAAAAAATATTGTGCGTAAAACTATATTTTTAGACCAATTGGAGAACGTACAAAACAAAAGTGTAATCGGATTTTTAAAGTATAGTTTGTTTTATTTGTTAAAGCTTATTAAAGTTGCCCAAATTTTCCAAATTATTAAAAATTTTCCAGATTTTTCAATTTTAATATAAAACCTATTTTGTTTGCTACTTTTATGCAGTAGATTACAAATCTGCATTAACTTTTTCTCTAACTATTCCTGCTGCAGCAGGAACACATTTAACGCAAGTTAGGCAACTCAAAATACACCTAGGTAAACAAAGCACCTGCCACTAAATTCTTAACCAACGTCCACCTAGTGGATTTAAAACTTGTTTGTGTTGTCCGTTTGTCGACCTGGCAACGCACGCAACCACCAAGAAACAAACGAATGCCTCGCCTACCTGAGAATGCATCATCAATTTAACTTTTCATAATAAATTTCTTCGTAATGTGTGCTTCTTGGTTTGTTTGTACAAAGTGTGTTAGTTTTCTGTAAAATACGTGCCTTTAAAACTGTGAAAAATGACTAGGTCTAGAGGTTATCAACATTCAAATGTTGAGGCTTTTAAACGAAAACTTTATAATAAGGAAGATGGTACTGTTCTTGGAAGAACCGCTGCTAGTTGGGGTATGCATGGTGTTTTGTTTACATTTTTGTTTGTTGCTGTAAATGTCACTTTATCCAAAATAGTTGTTATCAGTAACGAAACAAACTACTGTTTACAATAGTATCTGTAATATTATAAAGGTATTTCTGCAGGTACTGCTTTTTAATCTTTAAAAATGCAATCTCTTAAGTGAAGGGTGTGGTTATTTTAGTACATTTAGAAAATTAAGGTTAAGCCTATGTTTCTTTTTATTTACAAACAAAAAAATTTAAAGCGTCTTTTTGATTGAAAAATATAAAGAAATAAAGAAAATACCTATAGATTTCATTAAAAAATGATAATTTTATTTATTAGTATTTATATTTTTTTCGCACATTTATTAATTTACTAAAATAGCATATTAAAACATAGAGTTTTACAAGGAACGTTTTTTAGCACACATCCAGGTTTGGAAAACGAGCCGCGCTGCGGTGAATTTTTCACTGGACAAGTGCTAAAAAACGCCTTATAAAACGAGTTTTTTATACTATTTTCTATAATTGTTACATTTAATTTAATGTATTGTATTTTTATTTAATCCTAATCCTTTATACAAAGTATGTTTAATTAAAAAGCATTTTTAATTCGAATTCGAAACTTAACTAAAAATTTTATTTTTATTGGATTGACAACATTGGCATTTTGAAGTAAAAAGTAAATTTAGTTCAGACATACTGAATAATGACATTTGTAAATTTTATTCACTTAATACTGAATGAATAGGCGTTTTTAAGAAAATGTAACCGTTGATATCGTTTCTCCAATTCTTTTTGTTATTCCGTCTACAAAAAAACTATGTCTTATAAGTTTATAATAGTAAAATTTGTAAATAAAAAGGAAAGAATTCATCTTGTTGCATCTGGAAAATCAACTTGATAAAATAAAATGTTGGGTTTAATAAAGAAGCAATTCAGCAACCCTAAAAAACAAATTTCTGGTTTCATAATGTGCTTATTATAGAATGCAAATATAAAAATTATGTTAAATAGCGATTTATAAACTCTCTTATATATAATAAGCATCTGTTTATTAATCGCCTTTATTAACACACTTACTGGTTAAATAACTATTAACATGTCATTTTTTGTTGTAGGAAAACTGGGTCTAGCCTATTTTATTTTCTATGGAATGCTAGCAGCTTTAGTGGCCATATGTATGTGGGTCTTTTTCCAAACGTTAGATCCCAGGATTCCCAAATGGAAACTTAATCAGTCCCTAATCGGAACCAATCCTGGTTTAGGTTTTAGACCAATGCCAACAGAAAACACAGAAAGTACGCTGATTTGGTTAAAAGGATCGAATCGAACAAATTATCAAACGTGGGTGGACAACCTTATGGGATATTTGGACAGTAAGTCAAAAATTTGAAACATTAACAACGATTAGCGCCTTAAAATAGCGATTCCAGCACGGCAGTCGCCGTTTTCCACTATCGCCATCTATCGGCACAATTTCATACTAAGCTTAAACAATTTAAAGAAATCTGTAATTTTAAATTGCTCTCTTATTTCGGAGGAATACCGATAGATGTGTATATTTAGGTTTGCTTCTCTAATATTAAATTAATTAAACAAATGTTTTATTTTAGAATACTACACACCAGGAAAAATCGAGAAAGGAAACGTGCCAATTAAAAGGTGTTCATACGGGGAACCACCATCTTATGGGCAAGTGTGTGACGTAAACGTGCGAACATGGCAAGAATGTAGTCCGGACCAATTTTTCAACTATCACAGAAATTCACCCTGCATTTTTCTTAAACTTAACAGAATTTATGGATGGGTACCAGAATATTATGATGATCCTGATGATCTTCCTCAAGAAATGCCAAATCAGTTGAAGGAACATATTAGGAACATCACAAAGCCAGAGGAGGTAACAAAAATTAATAGGAAAAGAACATTTTAAAACAAAAAAATTTGGATAGTCCTTTTTGTTTTGGTATTACTTTTTGCTATATACTAAAAAAATTAAGAAGGGTGAAGCTTTAACTGTCAAAAGAAATTTATTTAGCCTTTCACCAATTTTTTCTCGAAGTATCCCTTATTTCCTACAGAAGTCCGATAAATAAATTGTGCTAATATTATTATAGGTCATTAAAAAATAAATTAAATAAGTCAATTCCCGGTTAAAAAACTAAATAAGGTAATTAACCTAGTTAGCAATCTTATGAATGGAAATAGTGTTTTTACAAACACATTAATTTCTATTTATTTTCAATTTGAGTAATTACTATTTTTCAGTATAGGAGCTGGTAACAAAAAAAAGCACGTCATCAAACGTTGTCATAATTATTTAAACATTACAAACCATTTTATTTTTCTTTACTTAATTCAATAAACTGGCATTGCTAACAGGTAGCGTTTTTTAAAAACATTAGAAGTTGGATCTGTTTTTTTTTCGTACAAGTAAATAATTTATTGGTGCACATATGAGCCATAAAACTGCCACAACTTTATGAAGTAACTTATTTGAATCCAGTGTAATCTATAGGCTTTTCTGCGTAATATAAACGATTCTAGTTACAGGGTTCTTTGTCCTTCGAAAGCACATTTTAAAAGCGATTTGGCGATCATAAAGTTCTGATAGGGTTATATCAATTTTCTTATGCAATAAAACGAACCACTTATGATATTTTAAACATTAAAAAACGATACCTGTTTTATCTGTCATTTTGTTGGACTAGAAAAAGTTATATTTAATAATATGTAATTTTCAAAAAATCATGAAAACTTGATGACTTAAATTTACATGTTGCTATCTCCTTTACTTATATTATAAAAATCTTATTTTATAGTTATTGTTAATATTTTACCACCCTTTGTAAATTAAATTATGTAAATATTTATTTATAAAAAATTAAAAAGGTTTGTTTGTTTTTTTAGAGAAAAAACGTTTGGATCTCTTGTGGAGGAGAAAATCCAGCTGATATTGAATATTTGGGACCAGTTAAATATTACCCACCAGTACAGGGCTTCCCTAGTTATTATTTTCCTTATTTGAATTCCGAAGGATACTTAAGTCCATTGCTGGCTGTTAGATTTTTAAGACCAGTTTGTAAGTATATGTTAATTAAAACTAATAATAAAGAGTATTCTCTATTTTAACCACCTACATTTAACACTAGATACAGAGTTATCCATGGGTAAATTTGTAAAACCTTTAACGATTTCTGTATCTGTTTTTAATAACAATTTTATTTTTTATTTAAAATACCTTTGTTAAATTGAAAAATTAATTGGTTATATTTTTTTAGCTGGAATTGTAATTAACGTCGAATGCAGAGCATGGGCCAAAAATATAAAATACCGAAGAAACGACCGAATGGGATCGGTTCATTTTGAACTTTTAATCGACTAAGAATCTTCCACAGCCTTTTTATATAAAATATATTAAAATACCAAACTCAAATTTATTAATTCTAAGACATTTGACTTCAACATTCCTTACGAAAAAACATGACTCTTAACCATTAATTAGTGCCTTTTGCAAAAGAAAGCAATTTTTGAGAATTTTTATCGTGTAGTGTATAAAAAACGGTGGTAAAATATATTAGGTGCCCAGGTAACAAAGCCGAACAAATGCCAGAAATTAGTTAAATTATCCATCTGATTTTCTTACCACCTAGGCATAAAATAACATTTATTTTATTAACTGTATCACTCAGTATTTATAAATTTTCATTTCTCTGACTAGATTTTGTAAGTCGTTATATTTTTACGTCGTAAAGGATTCGTAAATTTTGAATATTTTTACGAGTATTATTTTTGTATTATTTTATTTTTTGTGTAGTATGATGTTAAAGTTTTAAGTATTAGTCTCAATCACTGAATCTTTTAGCTAAGTTAGTATTGTACATAACGATTTTAATTTGCATTAATATTTTATTATTGTTACTTTTGTTTCAATGGTCAATATTTCTCGAATAAAAGTTTTTACAATAAAAGTGACTTTTTTATTGCTATACAAAAATTGGTAGGCGCCCTATTTTAACAGACATTCAGCCCAATTCTATATGCATTGAGATTGATGTCAGCGTTGACATTATGACAGATAATTGACATTTTACATGTAAAATTGTCATTTATCTGTCATATCTCAATGTTGACATCAATTTCAATGCATATAGAATTAGGCTGATTTATAGTTTTAAAAACGGGTTTTAATTAAAATTCAAAATGCATTTTCAACAGAAAATCTTGACAAAATATTTCCGATTTTAATCAAATTTTTCTATTTTTGGACTGTAAAATTCAAAAATGCCATAGGAACTTAGTTTTTCCTGTACAAAATTTTTAACGAATAAGGCACTTTAAATGATATTAAGTGGTGTGTTTAAAGGTGCCTTTGAAAGCTCATTATAACTTTGTAGCTGTTTAAGTGCCAGATTTGGATTCAGCACACAAAAATTGTTTGTCGTGCCAAAAACAATTAATTTTTAAATACATTTGATCCTTATAAAACAATAGTTTGCCCAAAATCACATATGAAACTAATTAAAGGACACAAAACAAAACTGTATACAGATTTAATTTATTTGCTTTTTTTTTTGCAGGAGCTTATTAAAGTTACCTCAATTTTAAAAATTCTTTAAAAAAAAATTGTTTTTGATTTTAATGAAACTTCTTTTGAAGACTAATTTAATGCTACAGCTTTAATACTGGATTTAAAACAAAAAAAAATCGCCGTTGTCCTTGCATGTAGTTGGTTAATTACTGGTTACATTTTGTACTTGATGGAATTTGAAGGTCTTTTATAGCTACTTCTTTTACACGAGTCTTTACATTTATTCACGAATTTTAAATTCTAAGTTTTGTAACTTAATTAATATTTGATTACCACTTAAAAGAAAAGACAGATTAACCATCAAGAGCACTGCATGAATATGTGAAAATTTCCTTTGTATAAAAGCAAGATTCTTATATGAAAGAGGATTTTTTTATCTAAAATATTTAAGACAGTACTTCTTAAATTTTCTTATTTAAATAAAATCAAATCTTGAATTTAATGTTTATTTTGCTGTTCTTTAACACTTGGTAGCAAAGCATTTTTGGACCCAACTTTATAAAAACTATTTTTAAAATTAATCAAAAAACTAGCTCTTAAATTTAGCATTCTGTTTAGTAAATACCAGTATAAATAGGGCGTGTCCCATACTCACTTTTTTTAACACAAATTAAAAACAAACCAAGACACAAATCTATATAAACAAAAGAATCCTCCTTACCTTGATCAGTGCATCAACATTGCCTTGACTTCCAAGAACCAAGTGCCATCATGAGACGCCCTTTCTTCAGCATCCTGGTAGTGGTCCTCCTTGGCTTTACTTCTGCCGCACCTGCAGCTCTTGCTGAAGACAATTCTCCACCAGGACTGGCTGTACTAAGTCCTGTGATTCCTTTGATAGCTGCAAAGGATAGCAGTAGTCAGTATCATTCTCAAGATGGATTAGGACATTACAATTATGGGTATGCTAATGGTTTGTCAACAAAAAAGGAGTTTAAGGGGTTGGATGGAGTGACACGGGGTAGTTATACTTATGTTGATGCTGAGGGTAAGTTTCATTATTTTCTAAGCTTCTTATTATAGTCTTTGCAGACTAAGTCGAAGGGTGTGTTTAATTTGGTCAGACTTTTTTTAAAATTAATCATCCCAATGCAAAAATTTTTGCATATTCGTTCGTTTCATGACTTTAATTTTTTGTCCGTCTATGTGTAAAATTTATTATTCCTATAACTCAAGAACGGTTTATTGGATCGAATTTTCATACAAAAATGACTCTAATTTAGGGAAAGAATTCTTTTGTTTTTGGAATAAATCGAGTAATAAAGAGAGGGTAAAAAGCACCCACAAAATTGAAAAAAAATCATATTTCGCCTAATATCAGTTTTATAAAAAAGAATTCTTCAAAGAATTATAAAAATTCCAGACTTTTATCTATTAAAATGCAATTTACAGTTTTTGTCTGTCTTAAATAAAAAATGCGTAGCTTTCTTGCAAGTTATAATGCATACAGCAAAAAGTATCTTTATTTTAACTCATATCTCGCCTATTTCTTTTTTTGTAAAGTACATCAGGTATTATACTACTTGCCGCGCAGTTGGCTTAGCGAGTGAGTGTCCGACTCCTAACCAAAGTGACCTGGGTTCGAACCCCAGGAGTGATCAAAAATGAAAAAGGCTGCCGGTTACACGTTTAGTGGACAGATATTTGTATCTCAGGACACCTTCGTTCGAAAGCGAAGTAAAGCCGGTGGTTCCGTGTGCGTATATTCGTGCACGTTAAAGATCCGAACCTGAGACTGGAATTGTCTCGGGTCTCGTTGGAGACATGTACAATGGGCCCAATTAAGAGGCATCAACCTTGAGTTGACCTCTACCTAAATCCAGATCCAGACTACTTGCAGACAAAGTCGAAGAGTATATTAAATTTAGTCAGACCTTCTCTAAAATCGTTAATATTCACCCTAGAGCAAAAATTTGCAGACTTTTTTCGTTTCATGACTTTTTAAGACTTTTATTTTTTGTCTTTCTGTCCGTCTGTAACAAAACTTGTTATCACGATAACTAAAGAACGGTTTATCGAATTGACTTGAGAGTTGGTACAAAAATAAGTCTCCTTAGGGGGAAGAACTTTATTGCTTAAAAAAAAACTAATAATAAATAGAGTGTAGAAAGCACCCCAAAGTTGAAAAAAATACATATTTCGGTTAATATCAATTTGACGAAAAAAAACATTCATAATAAAATTAAAGATTATGTTATTTCTGATAAAAAAAGCATTAAAAAAATTTTTTTGGATTCCCACCCGTTTACAAAAAAAATGAGTTTTAATAAAATAAAAAGTGCAACTTTTTCTTGCATATTATATTATTCTACAACATTTTATGTTTTATTTAAACAAATAGGGGGTAAAAACTACCCCCAAAGTAGAAAAAAAATCATATTTTAATTATTAATTTTACAAAAAAAAAATATTGGGATAAAATTAAAGATGTATTTTTTCCTATAACTTTTTTTATCTTCACCCATTTAGAAAAAAATTAAATTTAAAGTTTTTTTGAAATAAAATAAAAAATGCGGATTTTTTTATTAGTGATAATTACTGCGAAGAGTATCCCATAAAATGTTAATTTTATAAAAAAGAATCTTTTACCTATCAAAATGATCCACTCTTGTTTAGATAAGTGTGCAAACGAATAATTTTTGTACGAATAAAAAATATTAAAGAAAAACCATTTTCTTGAAGATAAAAACTCAAACAAAATGTTAGTATTATTAAAAATTTAATGGTTTCTTTTTAGAGGAAAGTACACTACTTTAAATTTAATATCAATATCTTTTATTCTTCTTTTAGCCCCAAACCAGGTAGGCGATTCTGATTTCACGATTCGATAGTTCTATCTTCTTCCCTCTAACTATTTTGTACATAAGTCTGTCTTTATATTTGTGTCGAATCGAGAAATCAGAATAGCACTGCTGATTTTATATTGCAATAAAAAGTAAAGTAAACGTTAACAACCAAGTTTTAAAGTTAGAAAAAGACAAACTAATATTTGTTATCCCAGTTTAAAAATCCATACTCGCTGTTCAAGTTGCATTACCGACATGGTGTCCCGATTTGCGAGTAGATGGCGCAAGCCATTTACGTTCTGGAATAGGATGCAAGTAAAACTTATAGATTCGATTTAAACACTCCATGCGGGTACATTTTATGAATACTCTTCGCAGTCCATAAGACAGACGGACGGATGAATATTAACGATTTTAGACGATCATAATATACTCTTCTACTTATGTAGAGAATTTTTGGAGGGCGTGCTTTGGGTTAGAGGTGCGCCCCTTTTTAAAAAATGCAAAAAAACCAAGAAAAACATTAGTAATTCAAATAAAAACACATCTATTTGTTATAGGCATACAACAAGCTGTAGAATACACCTCAGATTCTATAAATGGTTTTCAAATAATCTCCGGGACCAACCTGCCTAAAATGATCCCTTTAGAAAATCTCACCCCTATTAAAGAAACCCCTGAAGTTGAAGAAGCAAAAGCTAATCACATGAAAGCAATTGAGATGGCAAAATCTTACGTTATGATGGCCAACAGTAACCAGCAAGACAAAATGGAAAGCACTGAAACTGAAGATTCGCCAGTGGTTAGAAACAACCTCGAAAACGTTAAAGAACAACTTATAGCACAAGAAAACAAAGTAATCTCCGCCAAACCTTTTGAAAGTTTAGTTCTTCGTGTTGCAGACGCTCCAGAGCTTAAGAAAATCAAAATGGATCACCTTGATTCAAAAATGGATACTGCAGTTCAACCGATGCATTTTCAAACAATTATAAATCCGTGGATGTTTGCTGCCGGCAGAATTTCGAATCCTTATTATGTAATCTCGCCTAATCCTGGGGTTTTTACTACTAATCAAATTCCATTAATTGGACATAATTTTGTGGGCGTAGTTCCACTGGAAAAATCGAATTTAATTAAAGTTGATCATTCGGATGTAACAAAAAACGATAAAGCATACAGAATTTAATTACCTTAGATAGAACTTGCACTAAAATTTCTTTTTAAAATAAGGTAAATCAGTAATTTACACCAAAAACAAAATTTTTAGAATCGTTGAAAAAAAGAAAAATTGTATCCTGTTGTGCATTTCAAAAAAGTAAAAAAAATTTATGTTGTATAAAACTCTCTATAAAACCTGTATGTATGCAATTTAAAAGTAATAATGTATTTTAAATAAATAAAATAAAACTAAAAAATGTTGTTTTTATCCAACATAAAACCACTCTACTTTAGAATGCAAAAGTAGGCTACCAACATTGCAGTAATGTATTGTTTATTGCTGATAAATAACAAATAACCAAGCAGGTTTAAATATTTAAAAGGCTAATTTATGAAAAAGTTATTAAAAAAAATAAAAATAAACTAAATTTAAGTACCTTAAATAAATAATAAATAAAGCAAAAAAAAAATGAATAGCTTGTACCAATTTAAAATGCATAAACTTTATTTTTAAAAAAATTTTAATTTGTAATTCTTTAAAGGAATTCAAGAGCAAATATTACCAAGAGTAATTTTTTTTACATAAAACATAAAATCATAAAAAAAAATTCAAAAATGTCATGTCCCAAATTGAAATTCTGGTCAGTTCACTTATTCATTCTTTTTAGTTCATTTCTCTAAAGGAAATGTACTATTGTAATTGCAATTTCTGAAAATCGATGTTTTTTTGAAACTGTGCCTAAACGAAGCAAGATACGTAAATGTTAAGGGTGTTGGAAAGATGCTACAAAAAATTACCGATCTTTTGATACTAGAATCATATCGATCGGACCATCCACTGGGTTGTTATTTAAAAATATCACTTTGGTGTATGTTAGGATGGATGGATGGATGGATGTATGGATGTACGGAGCAAAAAATTTCTTTAACCGTAATTTACTCAATTATGGTACTAGGTAGAAGGTTCAAACTTGGTATAAGTAAATACCAAAGTCTTGTGGTCAAGATGACCACAAGGTCATACTGACCACTGGTCAAGGTTAGTAGATATTGCATGCAAAAAAAAATCTAGCCCAAAATATTGTGATTTTTTTTTCCTTAAACATATTCTTTCGGAGAGCCCTTTATGTTAAAATTTTAAAAAAAAAATTCTATGTCTAGGAAAAGAGCTATGACGTTTTCAAATGTCAATGTTTGCATTGACATAGCTCCAATACTACAATAGTTAGAGGACTCAAACTTGGAGGATGGATACACAAGAGACAGGGGTTCAAGGTCATATCTTCTTGAAGGTCAATAGCATTTTTATCATTAAAAATGTATGTTAAGGTAAATGCAAGGTAAATGTTGGACATGTTTTTGAAAACACAAAAGATTGTTCTTGTGTTTCGGACTTAGTAAGCCATCTTCAGGGAATTATTTATAGTTTGACTTTAATTATCTCATACACCATAATAGTTAAAGGTCTCAAACTTGAAGGATGGATAACCAAAAGATAAGAGTTCAAGGTCATGTAAAGGTCATATTGATTGAAAGGTCAATAGCATTTTTATTATTAAAAAGCTATGTTGAGGAAAATGTAAGGTAAATGTTGGATTTGTTTTTTGTTGTCATACCTACAGCTTTTAAACAATGACCTTGAAACTTATAAGTAACCTTTTTTTATAAAAATAAAAGAAATCTAAGGATGTTAGAACGCCCTTAATCTTATCTTTTTAAACTATTTTAATTTGACTTTACTTAATTTCATTTCTTACATCTGTAGGGCGGTAATATTAAAACCAAATATTTTTTAAACTGATAAAATTTTAAAATAACTGTTCACACAATTGACTTACGGATGTAAGAAATGAACTCAAGAGTCGAATCTACCGACTCAGCTAGTTGGGTTTTATTTTGCAATGCAAATCTGAAAATAGTTAAGTAAAACAGCATTTACTTGGAAGCGCAAGGCTATTTCCAAAATTAAAGTTTGTAAAAATAGCACATTCATGACGATGGAAATAAATCTAACATACATTTGTGAGATTTGCAACTGTGTCTTTTAAATTTAAGACGTATTGATATTTTTATAAAATAATTAAAAATTGCTTGTACTTGCTTCTAATAATAATAATTAAAAATATAGCAAGGCCAAGGTAGGAAATAAATAATACTATTATTATAGGCGGTAAATTGTCCCTTTTTTGCTTTTAATATTCTGCACTTATACCTACTCCAAAGAAAAAAATTCCTTGCCCAAAACATTAAAATGGTTAATTACAAGACTATAAGAAAACAAATCTGCAACCGGATATTTGGTTATGAAAGTTTTTAAAAGTGCATAAGAAAATAACTCCTAACGTAGAATGTCGCGAAGCATAGAAACTGTGTTATGTGTTATGTAATGTTGGTTGTCTAAAATCAACAAAAAACAGTACTTTCTTGTCATTGCTCAGTGGGTTTATAATAGCTAATTTTAATTAAAAATTGTGCTTACTAGCAACATAAATAAACAAAGCACAAGTTGACATATGACAAATAAAGGACAAAGGTCCATTAATAAGCGTTTAAATACAGAATTTTGACAATTTAAAATGCAAAAAAATGGTGCTTCTAAATTGCTAGTTTAAAATTTTTGAAAATATTAAATAAAAACAGATTTAAAAGAAACTTTTTTTAATAACTTACATAAACTTTGCTTTGAGTACCAGAATTGCATAAAATTGCAAATGTATAATTTCTAGGAAAGCAATTATATGTATTCGATATTTATTTTATACTCTTTGCAAAATTCAAGTACTCTATTTCAATTTTGAACCCTGTGCAATAAATAACATTTGCCAACAACTTCCACCGAATTTACTTGTAACATAGGTATTTACTCGTGTATGAGTTCTACTTATTTGATTAAGTTTATTTATTCTTTGAAATAATCTTATGTTTTTTTTTAAAAGGTATTATCATTTTATTAGGTGTCTATAATAATGCTAAAGGTAAACAATTACACCGATTTCCACTTAGGCGATGATCTCAATTTCTTATTTTTTCCCACTTATCAGAAAGTTTTTGTTGAAATCATCTCAATAAAAGTAAAGATAAGGCTAAATGTTGCATAAATATTAAACCACTATATTAGGTATGTATCGTTTAAAGAGTCTGACCACATTATGAATCTACAGGATGTCCGCCAATTATATATATATTCGTAATCGTATGAATATTAATAAAGATTACAAGTCAAAGTAGGTATAAGTATTGGTATGTGACAAATATGAACATTCAAGAATAGAAAAAACTAAAAAAAGTTTTTAATAATACAAGTACACATAATGTTCTTTTTATATTTGCGTTCCATAATATGCACATTATGGAACCCAAAATTTGGTTTTTTAAAGTTTCTTAATAGAGTCCTGGACTAATTTTCAAAAACTTGATTATTTATTAGAAAATTGGCTTAAAAATGGGTAGGTAAAGTCGTATGGGCATTTTCGCTTTTATTTTTTTTATTAAAAAATAAAAGAAATTTGGATTTTTAAAAAGAGCGCGGGCATGCGCAGTAATATATCCGTGATAATCGTCATAATATTAATTTGATCAAAGAACTCTGTGATAAAGTTCGTGTTTCTGAGTTTCTGCCATACGTCAGATGTCAGAATTTTCAATTTGTAACCTTATTTCTTTACAAGCTAGAGATTTCGTTTAAATTTTAAACAGTTTTGTTCGGTAAAATGTCGTGTGCATTTGCAAGTTTGTTTTCTAAAACCAAAGAAGCAGTAGCAAATGGCTATGTGTACTATAAAGCAAATAAATCAACGTAGTTCCTTGGAAAAGTAAGTGTGTCTTATGATTGTCCAATGTCGAAAACTCAAGCCGTGGGAATAACAGCATTCAGAAATAGATCGCAATGTTGGTTTTTGAAATGCACCTTCTAAAGAACACCAACTAAAGTAGCCCCAAAATTCAAAAACTGGAATAATCTGCACACAATAGATTAATACTTTTGAAAGCTAAACACAAGGTAGGTTTAAGCTTACCAAAAAAGTATGCCAATCTTTATAATTTTTATGTTATCAAAGTGAAGTTATAAAAGCAGCAAGAAATATCTTTGCTTAAAGAAAAACTGAAATTTGGACACACTTACACAACATTTTTTGCTTAAAATAGCTTGTAAACTTTCATAATCTATTTTTTGTTCATAAAATATTAAACTAAACCCAAAACTACAGTCTATCTTGTTAACTTTTTAATAAAATCGTACTTTTGCAAAAATATATTTATAATTCTGCTTGTTTTTTCTGTTTTTTTAATTTATTTTTATTTATAGTTGACATATGTCAAAAAATGTCACGGAGATGCAAAATTTTTTCTTCTTCTTTTTAAATATTCTGGCCTTATGTCTTTAAAAATTCAGCTAGTTTTAAACTGCGCATGCCCGCGTTTAAAAAAAATAATTTTTCGTAATTAATTTATTATTCGGCCTAGAAATTTTTTAAAAAATTTAGAGTTTGAAACTAATACTCCCAAAAACCCAAGGAATTAGAAAAAAAATAAAAAATTATCAACTTTTTACCTAGTCCAGGACTCTATTGCTTCATTATTAAACCCAAAATTTTATTTTATTGGTTGGTTTTCCTGATGCAAAAAGATGAATTCTTTTCTTGCAAGGTAGTTTTTATTTACAAATTTTACTATTATAATCAATCGGGGGACATAGTTTTTTTGTAGAGGGATTAACTAGAAGAATTGGATAAACGATATCAATGGTTACATTTTCTCAAAAACGCCTATTCATTCAGTATTAAATGAGTAAAGTTTACAAATGTCATTATTCAATATGTCTAACTTAAATTTATTTTTTACTTCAAAATGTCAATGTTGCTATAAGGTTGGTCATAAAAACAAAATTTTATCTTAAGTTTTTAATTCAAATTAAAAATGCTTTTTAATGAATTAAATGGTGCAAATATAAAAAATAGTATAAAAAACTCGTTTTATAAGGCGTTTTTTTATCACTTTTCCATTGGAAAACTACGCGTGCTAAAAAACGTTCCTTATAAAACTCTATGTTTTAATATACTATTATAAACAATTTTTTATATTTGTGTTCTATAAT
This sequence comes from Cartodere bifasciata, assembly GCA_963920755.1. Lineage (NCBI taxonomy): Eukaryota > Metazoa > Arthropoda > Insecta > Coleoptera > Latridiidae > Cartodere > Cartodere bifasciata. Next base: position 18,158,223 of record OY987195.1, on the reverse strand, counting down.
ATGCAAATTATGAAACCCGAAATTTTGTTTTTTAAGGTTGCTGAATTGCTTCATTATCAAACCTAAAATTTTATTTTATTGGGTTGGTTTTCCAGTCGCAAAAAGATGAATCATTTCCCTGCAAGGTACTTTTTACTTACAAATTTTACTATTATAAACTATCGGGGGACATAGTTTTCTTGTAGAGGGAATAACTAGAAGAATGTGAGAAACGATATCAACGGTTACATTTTCTTAAAAAGGCCTATTCATTCAGTATTAAGTGAGTAAAGTTTACAAATGTCATTATTCAATATGCCTGACTACTTTTTACTTCAAAATGTCAATGTTGCCTATTCAATAAAAATTAAATTTTAAGATAAGTCTTTAATTCAAATTAAAAATGCTTTTTAATAAATTTAATGAAACAAATATAAAAAATACCATAAAAATTCGTTTTATAAGGCGTTTTTTAGCACTTGTTCATTGGAAAACTAACCGCTTATAAAACTCTATCTTTTAATATACTATTATAAACACTTTTAGTGCATGGATCTTTAAAATAAAAATTTCGGTTTTTGTTTCAACACACACATTAAATACCCGAAGTAATTATAAATAAACAAAGTGTTGTAATGTTATCTCAGAAGGTCATAAATTTTGTTAAAATAATAATACACTTGAAGTTAAGCTAGAAGCAACAGCGTACTTAAACCCAAAACCCTAAAAAAAGCAAAGGTTCTATTACAAAAAAAACTTTAAATAGAAGATGCTTTGTATAGAGTGTTTCCAAAATTGAACCAAAATATTTCGTAGAGGAGTTTCTAAGTATAACATGAGAAATAAGGTAAATGTCTGTCTCGTTTTCGTTTCGTTTTTCGGAACAGCCTATGTCCAAACTAAAACACACTAATAACAAGAATCGCTATATAATACCAAACGTTGTTTAGTTGTGGAGCCAGCATAATGAATATCGGATACTAAAATAAAATCGAGTAGTAGACCGCGTACACCGTAGCAGAGGTAACTCAGTCTTTATCTGCAGGCGCTGTGTTAGCGCGTCGCGGTTACAAATTACTCCGTACCGTTAATTAATACTGTTACTAACGTACCTGTAGATCGAGTGTAAAGTGCACATACCATGGTGAAGGAAAATGAAAACGGAGTTAACAGTTTTCAGTACAGAAGGCCAGTGAATAGGACTAAATGGCAGAAAGTGAGCAACGCTATTTATGATCCAGATGCTGGAGAGTTTTGTGGACGGACTGCCAAAAGTTGGGGTACGATTTTAAGACCATCTGAAACATGACTAAGTTTGTTTTGATAAACCAAATATTGAAGAAACGATACATTAATACTTAAATGTGTAGTTGATAGTAGAGTTATTTTGAAAAGCTATTTTGAAACAGAGGAGGGTGGCTACAAGGTTCGAAAAACGTTAACCTTTCTTATGAACTGAGTTTTGTATTACGAGTCGAAAGCGAGTACCAAAAAGTTATCCCTTATTCCTACAGCGTGTCCAAAAATTGGCACATAAACGCGATGGTATGTTGTTGGGGCATGTCTAGGGAATCCTGGAAAATTGTTAAAACAATCCATCTGTTATATTCATTAAGGATAATGCGAACAAGTTGCATAAATTTGGCAACACAGTCTAAGAAACTACTTCTAAAAATCCCATCTATGAGTCTTGATCATACACTTTTGCATTATATTTAATTGACATTGTTGTCAGCTTTATTTTATAACAATTATATTGATAATAAAAATGTAATTCAAGATGTGAACTGGTTTAAGATAGACTGTAGCTTTGGATTAAACCATTTTTTTTGTAAATATGTGCTGTAATCCTGATGGTTAACACTTAGGGACCTCATATCTCCAAGGATATATGAGATAAATTTTTTTAACATTTTTCTAGGAATCCCTAAACATGCCCCAATAACGCACCGTCGCGTTTATGTGCCAGTTTTTTTGTACGACTACAGAGAATCTAATTTGAACTCAATAATAAACTAAGGAATTTTTAAGAAAAAATCAGAGTTTTTAAAAAGTCCTGAAGGGTTTTATTTTGCGAAAATTAATAGTCTAAAATTGTGAGATTTTTTTAAATAATTCTTTTTTTAATTTGTCCATATTTTAAACATAAGGGGGTTTTCTAATTTGAAATGCCTATAAAAAATAAGGTTTATTTTATCGCAATTAAATTAAGGTTATGATAATCACCCTAAATATTACCCAAGAATTTATTTTAATAAATAAAATACTTTTCGTCAAGAAAAAAATTTCACCCGTCTTTTTTGGAATAAACCGGTTATTACTAGAGAATTATATCACACACATACACTAATAAAATCAATTAAAAAAGGTTATAATTGGTCAGTGAAAGAAAAACCCAAAAGATTTCTAAAAATCCCTGTTTTAAAAATATGAGAATTAGACAAAAATTATTTTAAAGTATATTATTTTTTAAACATTCAATTCGTCATTTTTTACGTCCAACCGTCTCAGAAAGCAGCCAAATATTTATTTATTTGCAATATTATTTTTGGCAGCATCTCAATTCATTTAAAATTAATTCAAAGTTATTTTCTTCATTACATTTTACTGCCACTCAAATTTAATGTTTTTATAATTAAAATTTTATAAGATTTTCGTTAATGAGAATCATTTACCGTAGTGGTGTCTACACTACTTTGTAATAATATAATATTTATGCAAATAAATGATCAAGTTTAAAACATGGAATACCTGTTTATGTGCAATTTACCCATATTAGTAACAAAATTATTTTTCATTTATAGTTAAAACTAATAAGATCTCGTGAGATGCTTTTGGATAATACTACCTAATTTTGCACTTTTCTCATATAAAGGCCACCAACAATAAAATTGTTTGTAAAGGATGCGGAAATACTTTATTAAATAAAAAGGCGACATGTAGATTAAATTTTATAAATTCGCATTTTTGTTTTATTCACGCCAAAAAGTAAAAATAACTTTATGAGTCTGACCAACCCACCAGTTTTCTAGATTAAAAATTAATCACTTAATGGCAGTCTAAGCAAGCAAAGTTAAACATGGAAAGATACACAACATTACATTAAAAGGGTTACTTTTGCAAATATACATAGTTGAAGGTTAACCTTTAAAATGCCGTCTCTTTACTTGTTGCCAAATTGATCTACAAATTTTGCAGTTAAACTTTTACCTATTTAAGGACATCATTTTAAGTAGCATTTTGCACTACAAGATTCTAAATAAATTATCAAAGCTCGGAAAAAGTTTTTGTTAGTAAGGGTAAAAACTGTGTTAAAATAGAACACCTATTTGGCAAATTAAATTAAGATCCCAATGAACCTTTTATCGGTTTGCGTATTAAGGATAGAAAAGGTTACATAAATAAAGCGCCCACTTTTTAATTTGCTTGATTAGTACATGGATCAATAACTTACTTAAACATTGCTAATAAATGTACGCTCCTATCTTAGCTGTCAGAAACATAAAAAGAACATTTTATTCGTTTTTGTTGCGTTTGACAGATTTTTTACCCGTTTAATTTCCTCTGCACAAAGAACAGCTCTAAAGGCCGATTTATACCACGTAACTTTCACTTTACTTCCGCTTTACTTCGGCGTAACTTAATCGAAAATTAAATAAAATACATGGGAATGTATTGGCAAATTTATAGTTCACTTTAGTGCTACTTTTCTGATTCATTTAGCTTAAAGTCGTATAAAGTCGTACTAACTCGAGACCCGAGCTTGGCCATCATGCGCAAAATTTGCAAAAATGAGATATTCGCCCTTATTGTCAAGGGTAGTGATTCCGAAGTATCGCTTCGTATACGATACCTGTTAGGTCTTCTTATGTAGGTTTTACAAAGCGATATTCCGTTATTACAGCCCAGGTATAAATTGTCAGAAGTCGCGAGTTCAGACGCATGCGCTTTACTGATCCCAATTTCACGTAACTTTGCAATCTGTAAATTAGGCAAATTTGTAAAGTTAAGTGGAAGTGAAGTTACGCCGAAGTAAAGTAAAAGTTACGTGGTATAAATCGCCCTTGAAGAAGAAGTAGTTAAAGTAGTAAAAGAGACAGGAGACTCAACAAAAATTCATAATTTTTACTAAAAACTAAATGTTTACTTAAAATAAAGATTGGCCAATTTTTGGAATTTTTTTACAAAATTTATAAAAGGGGTATTATTGTTGAACTTTTTTAGGACAGACATTATAATTATATGCATAAAACGTAACAGGAAAGCAAACAATTCCAGGGAAAAGCGAATAACCTTGCATTTTATTCACATGTGGTATTAATATTATTAAAACATTTTTTTTTAATTACATATTGTTGTACTCCTAATGTGGTATTAACATCCGGTCCTCATATTTTTATTTTAAACTTATTCGTGCATGTAATAAATGCGGGAATAAAACTTTTTTTCGTATTTTTATTGAGATATACAGAGTGTAAAAAATTGGCGCATAAATGCGATGTTGAGGCATGCCTAGGGTCTTGATCATACACTTTTGCATTAGATTTTATTGACATTGTTGTCAGCTTCATTTCATAAAAATTTGGTAAAATTAAATTGATTATAAAAATTATATGTGGGGGTTATCTTCAAGGTATGAGCGTTTGAAGTATTGCACTTTGGGACCCATTTCTCCAAGGCTATATGAGATTGTAGCGTTTTACTATACCCATTAAATCAAAACCAATATTTTTGTTACCAAAAAATCCCAAAGCAATTATTGTGCTACCCCAACTGCTTTAATAGGGTACCTACTAGCTTGTTATGCAATGTTTTTAAAGGTTTGAATAACAAAAAAACAAGAATGGTTCATGTTTCAATAATATAGTCGATATTGATTCTTTTTACCATTATCCCGCACCTATAAAATTTCTATTAAACTTGGCATTTGTTTTTTCTTAAGAAACATGTACGTCATAAGGTAAATACTGATGTACTTATGGAAAATTCAAGTCACACTTTGATAGAAAAAGATAAACAGGGTTACGTGTTTTTCAAATTTAAAGTTTAAATTTATTTAAATGACCATGACAATGCAACTATTGTGATGTTACATTTTTTTTACCTAAAGATTTCAAACTTTAAATTAAATTTAAAAAGACTCACCTGTCACTAGATGCATTTTTTCCTTCTGTTACAGGTCAATTACTTATTTTCTACACAATCTTCTACATAATATTAGCCGCCCTATTCGCCATTTGTATGCAGGGTTTATTAGCAACAATTGATTTAGACAAACCAAAATGGACTTTAGATGACAGTCTTATAGGAACAAATCCTGGGCTAGGATTCAGGCCCATTTCCGAAAGGACAGAAGAAGGATCCCTTATTTGGTACGATCCTAAAAATGAAACAAATGTGAAAAAATGGGTTGATAGGATAGACGACTTCCTAGCGCGTAAGTCTTACAATTTTACATTTGGTCTAAAAACTAAAACTTAAAGCGTGATTTATAGAACGTAACTTTCGCTTTACTTCGGCGTAACTTCATTTCCGTGTAACTTAACAAATTTGCTTAATTTATAGATTGTAGAGTTACGTGAAATTGGGAACAGTTATGCGCATGTGTCTCAACTCGCGACTTCTGACTATTTACACCTGGCCGGTAATAACGGAATACCCCTTCGTACGAAACCTACATAAGAAGACCTAACAGGTTTCGTACGAAGCGATATTCCGTAATCACCACCATTGACAATAAGGGTGAATATCTCATTTTTGCAAATTTTGCGCATGATCGGCCAAGCTCGGCTTTCGACTTAGTACGACTTACAGCTAAATGAATCAGCAAAGTAGCGCTAAAGTGAAGTATAAATTTGCTAATGCATTCCCATGTATTTTATTTAATTTTCTGTAAAGTTACGCCAAAGTAAAGCGGAAGTAAAGTGGAAGTAACGTTCTATAAATCACCCTTTTTAAACGCTACAAATAATAAGTAACTTTGATTTAAGAAACAGTGGTTTCTAGGTGTATTTTTTTATTTGATATTTTTTTCAGCTTATAACACAAGTCAACTAGGTGGAAATTATGTTAACTGCGACTTTGATAAGTTTCCTGAAGAGGGAAAAGTATGTAATGTCGACGTTGAACATGGTTTTGGACCTTGCAGCAAAAGTAATCAGTATGGTTATAATTCACCATCACCCTGTGTGTTTTTAAAATTAAACAAAGTGAGTATTCAAAACCATCATAAGCTTTTATCGGGCAGCAAAATTTTGCTAAGAAAATGTAGTATTTAATATTTAGAAAGATTAATTAGCGGTGCGGACTCATGCGTATACTAGCATTTTGTGCTACAGCCCCCTAAAGAGCCCCCTTTGATTCGTAATGTCAGATCATGATGGATCTACACCAAATTTTGCAAATAGACACCAAATAAGGTTCTAAAAGAATTTTTTTAAACAAAACTCTTCCAAAAAAAGTCCTTAACCCCCTTAATGGCACTAAAATTAAAATCATTTTTTTTTTAAATTACGTTTGATTTACACTAAATTTTGCAAATAGATGCAAAATAATAAACAAAGCTCTAAAATAGGATTTTATAAAAAAAATTAGTATATTAAAACATAGAGTTTTATAAGGAACGTTTTTTAGCACGCGTCCAGGTTTGGAAAAAGAGCCGCGCAGCGGCGAGTTTTCCAATGGACAAGTGATAAAAAACGCCTTATAAAACGAGTTTTTTATACTATTTTTTATATTTGCTTCATTTAATTCATTAAAAAGCATTTTTAATTTGAATTAAAAACTTAAGATAAAATTTTGTTTTTATGACCAACCTTATAGCATAACATTGACATTTTGAAGTAAAAAATAAATTAAAGTTAGACATATTGAATAATGACATTTGTAAACTTTACTCATTTAATACTAAATGAATAGGCGTTTTTGAGAAAATATAACCATTGATATCGTTTCTCCAATTCTTCTAGTTATTCCCTCTACAAAAAAACTATGTCCCCCGATTGATTATAATAGTAAAATTTGTAAATAAAAAGTACCTTGCAAGAAAAGAATTCATCTTTTTGCATCAGGAAAACCAACCAATAAAATAAAATTTTGGGTTTAATAATGAAGCAATTCAGAAACTTTAAAAAACCAAATTTCGGGTTTCATAATGTGCATATTATAGAACGCAAATATAAAATAGTATATTAAAACATTGAGTTGTATAAGGAACGTTTTTTAGCACGCGTCCAGGTTTGGAAAAAGAGCCGCGCAGCGGCGAGTTTTCCAATGGACAAGTGATAAAAAACGCCTTATAAAACGAGTTTTTTATACTATTTTTTATATTTGCTTCATTAAAAAGCATTTTTAATTTGAATTAAAAATTCAACATGAAACTTTGTTTTTATGACCAACCTTATAGCATAACATTGACATTTTGAAGTAAAAAATAAATTCAAGTTAGACATATTGAATAATGGCATTTGTAAACTTTACTCATTTAATACTGAATGAATAGGCGTTTTTGAGAAAATGTAACCATTGATATCGTTTCTCCAATTCTTCTAGTTATTCCCTCTACAAAAAAACTATGTGCCTCGATTGAATATAATAGTAAAATTTGTTAATAAAGAGTACCTTGCAAGAAAAGAATTTAACTTTTTGCAACAGGAAAACCAACTAATAAAATAAAATTTTGGGTTTAATAATGAAGCAATTCAGAAACTTTAAAAAACCAAATTTCGGGTTTCATAATGTGCATATTATAGAACGAAAATATAAAAATAGTATATTAAAACATAGAGTTTTATAAGAACCGTTTTTTAGCACGCGTCCAGGTTTGGAAAAAGAGCCGCGCAGCGGCGAGTTTTCCAATGGACAAGTGATAAAAAACGCCTTATAAAACGAGTTTTTTATACTATTTTTTATATTTGCTTCATTTAATTAATTAAAAAGCATTTTTAATTTTAATTAAAAACTTAAGATGAAATATTGTTTTTATGACCAACTTTATAGCATAACATTGACATTTTGAAGTAAAATATAAATTCAAGTTAGACATATTGAATAATGGCATTTGTAAACTTTACTCATTTAATACTGAATGAATAGGCGTTTTTGAGAAAATTTAACCATTGATATCGTTTCTCCAATTCTTCTAGTTATTCCCTCTACAAAAAAAATATGTCCCCCGATTGATTATAATAGTAAAATTCGTAAATAAAAAGTACCTTGCAAAAGAAGAATTCATCTTTTTGCATCAGGAAAACCAACCAATAAAATAAAATTTTGGGTTTAATAATGAAGCAATTCAGAAACTTTAAAAAACCAAATTTCGGGTTTCATAATGTGCATATTATAGAACGCAAATATAAAAATAATTTTTTTGTCCCTTTGAGGAGCAAATTTTTGTAAGGGGTAAAGAAAAATTTTTAGAGAAAAAGTATTACAAAAATGTCTTTTAAAACCTTATAAATTTTAATTCAACGTGATAAATATTATTTATTTTGGGGCCATTTACGGGGTGAAGGAATTTTTTTTGAAGAAACATTTTTACGAAAATCTTTTTAAAACCTTATTTGGTGTCTATTTGCAAAATTTGGTGTAGATTCATCATGATCTATGGGGGCTCTAGCATAAAATGCTAATATGTGTATCAGTGCGCACATGGTAAGTATGTTTCTAGTTATTAAATACTACTATTACTTGAATGATGTGGTTAAATTTGATGTTAAATATTTTTAAGTTTCAAATTAAGACTGAAAAATTATATTTCCCGACCTGGGCCCGGACAAATTAAATACTACATTTTACCACAAAAATTGTGCTATCCGGAAAATTTTTCAAAAACAATGATTCTTCTATCACGATGTCTTTTTAACGTTAGAATAACTTTAGTAATGTCTGTAAAAAAAGACACCTTTTAATATTTGATCTTTTTTTGTAGATTTTTGGATGGCAACCAACATATTTTAACACTCCAGTCCCAGAAATGCCCAAGGAGCTTCAAGAATTTATTTCAAACGTAATAAAACCAATTTATTTCTTTTTATAAAAATGTGGTTAATATTAAGTTTTTTTAGACACCAGCAAATGCAACAGATATGATTTGGATCAGTTGCAATGGTGATGGTCCACCAGATAAAGAAAGTGTCAACACTTTCAAGTATTTTCCACAAAGAGGATTTGCTTCCTATTATTACCCTTACAAAAACTACCCTAATTATTTAAGCCCTTTGGTGGCGATAAGAATCATGAACCCCAAAGGTTAGTATAGAATTTTGTAGTTTTTAAAAGTTTTATAGATTGGGAATTTTAATACAATATGTCAAATTTTTTAAATTCTTGAGATATTGTTTTAGAATGCCTGTAAATTATTTCGTATGGTAATTTTTTAAAATAATAAGAAAGTGTTAAGTAAACAATTTTGCACTAGGATTATTGAAGGGTGCAAGTCTAGAAAGGCAGTTTGTAATTCCAAAGTTTAGACCAAGAAAACTTGGGTAAACTTTGTATAGGTTTTGTTTACTAGTAATTAAGTATGTCCCAAAATGTTCTGATCCATTAAGTAGCACTTTGTTTCAAATTTCGTGATTAATTTAAGCCTGTTTATTAGAAAATCCAAGGTGCCACCCTTGACTTTTCCGATCAATGTAATAAAAGTAACTGAAACCTTTCCAATATGTGAAATGTAATGAACTGGATATCTACATCCTATTAAAATCTAGTTTGGATCGACATGATATATTTTTGTGTGTTTAGGGATAAATAAAAAACTCTTTGGCCTTCAAAGTCTCGCATGTACAGGGTGTCCAAAAATTGGCGCATAAACGCGATGGTACGTTGTTAAGGCATGTCTAGGAATTCCTGAAAAAATGTGTGTATATGTATATTCATTATAAAAAATGCGAACAAAGTTGCATAAGTTTGGCAACACAGTCTAGGAAAATACATCTAAAAATCCCATCATCAGTCTTGATCATACACTTTTGCATAAGATTTTATTTACATTGTTGTTAGCTTCATTTCATGAAATTTTTGTAAAATTAAATTGACAATAAAATTGTAATTTAACCATTTAATAGATAAACAAGATTGGTAAAATAATTTAAGATAGATTGTGCCTGTAGTTTTTTTTTGTTAATATGTGCTGTTATTTTCAAGGCATGAGCGTTTGAATTATTGCTCTTTGGGACCTTATATCTTCAAGAAATGGATTTTTTTAAACATTTTTTTTAGGGATCTTTAGACATGCCCTAATAGCGTACCGTCCGAGGTACCGTCGCATTTATGCGCCAATTTTTGTACACCCTGTATATACCTAAAAAGTAAACAGGCGATACCTATTTGTTATATCATTAGAGGGTGTTTTATTGTTTATTTAAGGGGTGACAAGTTGAGTATAATCATTAAACTTATACATTAGGTCGTTAGTGGAATAATTTAAAATTTCATTTTTACTATTTTTAATTCTAAAAGCTTCTTTGTTGTCATTTTTGGTACAAAAGAACAAAATATGTATTGTTAAGAAAGAAATAAATGATTAAAAATAGGTATAATAAACAATTTGGTCTAGAAATAAACCGAATTACTTTATTTAAATTATCTAAGAAAATAGACATAATTTGAAAATTTTAAGGCATTTTTTTTTTTTCAGAAAATGTAATCGTAAGCATAGAATGCAGAGCCTGGGCCAAAAACATCAAATATCACGGAGGAAATCTGAACAGAGAAGGGTCAATTCATTTTGAAATTATGATAGACAACATTGAGAAAAAAATGAACTCCACCGAAAAGCCACTTTAAAAAGTTCCTTGTTAGGATTTTTTTGTTAGTTTTGAGTTATATAAGGCAATTAATGTTTGCTGTGTGTTCTCTGTGCCTTATTTTTAAGAAAATAGCGTTTTCCAAGAGACATATTAATTTTCTTTTGTAGTTTTTAAATTATTTATTAATGCTAAGTTTTACTTAAATTTGTTAGTGCCATACTTTTAAGCTATAGATTTTGTTTTAATTTTAAATTATTATATTAATTTTGAAGATGAATGTTGCTTGATGTGTGGTAAGATTTTAGAAAATTAGTAGTGTTGTGTATTTTCGAGGCTGCATTAATAACTATTTATTATTCTCGTTATTATTTAATAATTATTGTCAAATATTTAAATAGCGATTTACGTAGTACTTATTGGTAGTTCAAACATGTACTTAAAATGGTACTATATTTTTAGTATCTCTACAACTTATAAGTTAAAACTCGGCATACCATGAATATTTTTAAATTTGTTATTTTTGTAATTCTTTTATCTGTTTGAAAAAATATAATTTTGCCTTTATACACGAGTTTTTAAATGTATAGTAAGTAAGTTGAATAGTAAACGCTTATCTTTATAGTTTTTCATAGATAACCGGGTCAACACAAAACATGTCCCATAAAAAATACACAAATATCTCACGTCCAATATAAAATTTAAAACAAATTCCTACTAAGAACTGAAAAGCTGCAAGCTGCAGGAAACGTGGCGCAAGAAACTCTGGCGTTATTTAACTCTCGGTTGCAAAATAAAGCGCATTTTTCTTTTTCTTACCTACATCTACGTTTTGTTAAAAGGGGGCTTTTATTTTGTGTCTTAAGTGATTGAGTAAGAAGCTTCTAGGGTCACAACAGGCTGATGAAGATCGTCCTTTCCTTTTCCTTTTTTTCTTAAAATCCTTGGCTGCAGCTTCATTCTAAAGCGATGCTTTACCTGCTTAACAAGTTAAAACGAGAAAAAAATTATTTCGGGTTACTTTTTTAATTAACTAAATACTTACAAGTAGTTTAAATGAAACTTGGAATTCTAACATCGCCATGCTTACATTAAAACCCCAAAAGAAGGCAGTTTGATTTGCATTTTAGATAGAAAAACGGTTAAATCAGAAAACCACTCTCCATCTTTAACGTTCATGGTTTAGGAAGTTCATCACCCGATGTTGGCAACACTGCGTTTGCGCATAAACTCCGTGCCTTCAGTTTGACACTTGACAGTTCACTTTGACAGGTTCCCTTCTTTTCCTCTTTTCCTTTGGAAATAAATCAACAAAAATGGTACGTATTTACTAAATCCTTAAATATTTCAATAATCCAAATATTTAAAATAATTCTCATAATCGTAACATGTTCCATTTTTGCCATACAATTATTTTTTGCACCTATTTTATGTTGCTAATGTAAAATATTTGGAGTATTTGTGATAAAACATAGGTTATGTTTTACTTCTTGTATGTTGAAAAAAGTCCTTGTTTATTTCTATTTTACTAATATTTTTATTTGTTTTTAGGCCAAACGCACCAAGAAGGTTGGAATTACCGGTAAATATGGTACCCGTTATGGTGCTTCCCTCCGTAAAATGGTCAAAAAAATGGAAATCACCCAGCACGGAAAATACTCCTGCAGTTTCTGTGGAAAAGTGAGTGTCTACGGCTTGCAGCCCCTAAAATGTGATACAGTTTTGTTATAAGAACACCAAGTTCTTTGATTTTAAGCAGTTAAAGTTTGTGCCTTATGTGAAATCGGTTACTAACATTTTTTTTATTTTTAGGACGCCATGAAACGTAGCGTAGTAGGAATCTGGTCCTGCAAAAGATGTAAAAGGGTAGTCGCTGGAGGTGCTTGGGTATACTCAACAACAGCAGCCGCTTCTGTAAGGTCAGCTGTTCGACGTCTTCGAGAAGTTAAGGAACAATAATTTTATAGATTAACTTAATAAAAAACAGAAAATCTATCTCGTTGTTTGATTTTATAGGCCTTTTGGGGAATAATAAATGAGTAATTTGTGATATAAACAACTAGCTTTATGCTGAGGGCTTCTTTCAGACCCAAACGTTGGTGTTTTAAAAATCTTGTAATAATTTAAATTTCCCGCCTGTTTTAGACGCACGAAGTTTTCGTGAGCTTTCACGAAGTTTCTGCGCCGGTCAGGCGGTGTCAAGGTCACTGTAGTCAAAGTGAAGTTGTCAACATAAAATAATATTTTTTAAGTTAAAACTCTTTTTAATTATTTTATTTTCAATTTAATAAGTGAAATTAATACAATGGTACGTACTGCTTCTTATAATAATCCACCCAACCCCCTAAATCCAAGATTCTATTAACTGGGTCAATTACAATTAGGTTATATTTAGGAATTTCTCATTTGATTTCCAAATAAAACAACAATCTCTAATGATAAACAGTTAATTTTAGAATTCTGAACTTAATGTAGTAAAGGAGTGTCTAATAATGTTTGTTTGGGGTTTACAGGGGGAGCAGCAATTCGATTGTGCGTTAGATTTGATGAGGAGGCTGCCACCTCAAGAAATAGAGAAGAATTTAGGTGATCTAATAGACCTAGTACCAGAACTGTGCGAGGATCTGCTGTCTTCAGTGGATCAGCCGCTTAAAATTGCTAAAGACAAGGAATCTGGCAAGGATTATTTACTTTGCGACTACAATAGAGATGGTGACTCATACAGGTATAATTAATCAATGTTATCCTAATTTTGAGTAGACTAAACAAAAAGGAAACACAAACAATAAATGGGTTTCTTTTAGGTCCCCATGGTCTAATACTTATTACCCGCCTTTGGATGATGGTTCGATGCCGTCAGAAAAACTAAGAAAGCTCGAATTGGATGCAAATCATGCGTTTGATCAATACAGAGAAATGTATTTCGAAGGGGGCGTTTCTTCGGTTTATTTTTGGGACTTAGAGCACGGATTCGCTGGTAAGTTTTTTCTTCTCCCCCAATCGTGTTTGTACCAGAGTTGTCTTTTATATTTTGCATATAGACAAATAGTCACCATAAGTACCAAACAAAACCTTTAAGTTTTTTAGGACTGCACCGAAAATTTTGTTATGATGCGACAAGTATTTTAGCCATAATAATTTTGAGAGTTTTTGCAAAAATGGAATTGTACCAAGAACATTTTTATGCAAACATTTTTTACTACTTTTAAAGAAAATTATCTCAAGAACAATGTCCTGCATAGTTGATATTTTACTTTTGGCGACGATGCACCACATCAATAGACTATTTATTGCTGATTCTTGAAATTCAAACATAAACCCACCGGTCTTAGCGCCCATTCTAAGACAGGTCTACCAAAAACATGAATGTCCCGGAAACTCATGGATGCTTTGCGTCAGTTAAAATCCAAAAATACAAAAGTGACACACCGCAAGATTAAGACTTTCTAAGGCAATTAAATGACTCCAATTCGAAGAATTTTACATAAACAGTTGAATGTGAAAATAGTTATTTATATATCAAGGGCGTAAAGTAATTGTTTTTCGCCCGCTGAGTTATAGTTGTAACACGAGGCGAATACGAGTGTTACAATAACTCAAGGGCGCAACATTTTTTAATATTCTTGTCTTACAATATAAGTTAGAAAAAAATAAATATTTAAAACCTTACTTTACGTACACAAAGGCGGTCCAAAAAGTGCACTATTGCGCTCGGTCGTAAAAAAAGTTATAAAAATTTGAATTTTTTAATTGATCTATCATCTTGACATTTTGTTTTGCGGGCGCAAAATTATCTTTTGCGCCCGGCGGGCTTAAAAGACGCCCATGGTCGAAAATCCTAACTTTACGTACACAAAGGCGGGCCAAAAAATGCAGTATTGCTCCCGGTCGTGAAAAAAAATTATTTTGGGTTGGGCAGCCCAATTTTTTAGAAAGGCACAAAAGTAGACTGGCTTTAATTAGTGACCTAGAATTTTGAGTCTGTTCTGCAGTGAAATTTCATAAATCGCATACAAAACCGCGAATATTATAATCATGCATTTACATAAAAAGCTTCTAGAAAGTATCATGTAAAGAATAATCCAAAAAGAGGTATACCAACGTTTTCTTGCAGTTCGCGAGTTAACTTATGGTTTGTTTGGCTCTTGTGGTGCCGTTGGAGGTGCCCCCTAAATGCCTATATGCAAAAATAAATAACAACATAAAAGACAACCCTCGTGTTATAAATGGGGGGATCTTTAATAGAATTCTGATTATCTAAAATTGTTTAATTTAAGGTGTAATACTAATCAAGAAAACGGGCGATGGAAGTAAAAAGATCAAAGGTTGTTGGGATTCAATACACGTTGTTGAAGTACAAGAAAAAAGCTCAGGTCGCATTTCACACTACAAAATGACCTCTACTGCCATGCTTTGGCTACAGACCAACAAACAAGGTTCAGGAACCATGAATTTAGGAGGTAGTTTAACTAGACAGGTACGTGCCTAAATTATTACAATTAATTTTCAGGTTGTGTGTGGGTTTTGATGACTAATTTATGAAATTATCTGGAAAATTAACTACAACGCGTTTTGTTTTGTTTTAATTTATCAAGTTGCAGTAAATAATAATTTGTGAATTTAAAACTATTCACATTTGGTGTTTTTATTAAGGGGCTATTGGGGGGCTTTTAGGGGCCAAAACATATGTTTATTTAAAAACTCTATTTGACTTTGTCTCGGTCTTCCTCTTACTTACTCTGGTAGGGGTCGGTACTATTTTCTAACAAGGCCTGTAATAAGTCTTGGGTTTAAAATTCATAGATCTGCTAATATGCGCTGCTAGAAGCTCGTATAAGTCATCTCCGTTGAGCTCCCGCCAATTCTGCTTAATAGCACATCTACATGAGGGCTCCATCGTATATTACAACTAAATGTGGTTTTAAAAACCTAAAAAAATAGGCCTACAAACGTATTATGACTATTATGGTTTTATTCATTTAAATCGATTATTTCTTTGTGTCGAAAATCAATATACTATTTTTGTTTTTTCTTCGACTAAGGATACATTTTTTGGTTTATATATTACGTGGTCTATGCCAAACCATAATATGTTAATTTACCATAGTTTTTTTAAGCTTATAAATGATTAAAATTGCAACTTACGTTTTCCCTAATATAGATGTGCTCGTTCAAAGATTTCAATGTAGAAAGAAAAACACCAAAAGTACTATTTTACCATATTTTTATTATTTCTTGTACTCAGTACCACTTCTATGTATCACAAACATTATCCTAAATATTTTTAATCATAGTTATTAATGTATTACTCCGTATTTTTACACATTTTGTTAAAATTTCGAGAACAACTGACATTCAGGGAGATGCCTTTTACGAACTTTTGAGTGCACAGAACATCCCATTTATGAATTTGAAGCTATAGCCTTAAAAAAAATTGTTGCTCTTCGATAATTTTAAAATTTTTAATTTATTTTTTTAGATTGAGCAAGATGCCCCCGTAAACGAGGCCAGTCCCCACATCGCCAACATCGGCAAAATGGTGGAAGAAATGGAAAATAAAATACGTAACACCCTGAATGAAATTTACTTTAGTAAAACAAAAGATATAGTAAATAGCTTACGTTCCGTACAACCCCTATCCGAAGGTCTTACTCAACAAGCTTTGAGGAAAGACTTAGCTGTGGCTTTGCAACGTCGACAAAAGTCGGACCAGTGATGTCCGGAAACTTATGAAAGCAATTTTCATGATTAGGTATATTTAGTGAAGTCGCCAAAAAAATTGTCGAAAAATCGCTAAATTTTGGCGATTCCAAAAAATGATTTTTATCGCATATTCTTTTAAATTAAAACTATTGTCCTGGTTTAAGCACAAAACAGCAACATTTTTTTATTTTCTTGTGCTTTACTGCATTGTGTTTTTGTCAAGAAGGCTTCAAAAAAAGCACTGGTCCTTTTTTTGGTTGATCTTTAGAATTACCATATTTGGCGACAACACTAAAGTTCTAGTGTTGATAAATGTTAAAGTTTTAACTTTTAAAGAAACGTTAAGTTTAAGATAAAAGTATGCATTCACATAAAACATTAGCGTTGAAATTTTACATCATAATTTTCTTTAAAATGTATAAAACAAAATATAACAAAATAAACCAACAAGGTTTAGGTTTTTTTGCTAAATAACTACTATTTGAATTGGTGCTGCACAAATAATTTATGATAAATACTTAATTTCACATAAGACTATAAATAAAACACATTTCTGCTTGTGAGCCCCCTATAAATGTAAATTTCCTGGCCCCATATTTTTTAAATAAAATATTATTTTAATTCATCGAAAAATCTTCCTAATTTTTGTTTTATTTGTAGGTTTTTTTAGAAATCCCTTTAATTTTTGTCAACACTTGTAGAATTATTAAAAAACCATAAGAGTATTTTATAAATATTTTATTTGCCAATGTAATTTGTAATGTTTTGTAATATAAACTAAAACTGTTATATAAAAAAACAAACTTATTTAAATTTTTAACAATATTTAAGTTTTATAATTTTATTATTTTTTATCATTTGCAAGTAACTTACCTTATGCTTTTAATACTTTTGGGACAAAAAAGGTGTAATTTTTAATCCAATATTAAATTATAAAAATTTTATTGCATTTGTATTATAAAATTTCTTAAAATAAAGAATTTACTTAAACCCATTTTAGTTTTAATTAAATAATAAAATATCTTCTCTTTTTCCTAAAAGCAAAAGTACATTCAAGTTGAGAAAGTTAAAAAAACGTAAAATACGAAATCTCTCTCCATAACTGTATGCTTTATGGTTGTTGAAGTATTTTGGGTTGCCTATCATTCAGGCTGAAACTTGTCGGAAAATTTTAGAAAATAATTTAAAATTTCAATATTTGAGAGAATGTTTAGCTCAGTACATCACGTGCGCTGAAAATACTGGAATAACTCTCATGTAATGTTATTTTGAAGTTTATTCGTGTTGTACTTTTGCTTTCGCGCAGGGTGGTTGTAAACAATCAAAGAGGTGCAAAAGGAGTGGTCTTTTTTTCTTTGTCTATGTTTTTATCACAGAAAAACAACAACAAAAATGTATGACGAGCTAAACGTCAAAAAACAGTGTCAAAGTGACAGAAATCAGTTGGTCGGTGCATTTCGATCGTGCTAGAGCTCTAAAAAGTGTTTCAGGACTGATTTTAATAATTTCGTAATGTATGTGCGTTTTACATTTACAGTTTAGTGAAGAGAACTGCGAACTTGCATAAGTGAAGTGTCCCAAATTGATTTTAACCTCATTGCCAAAAGCGGAACCTGCAGAACATATCCCTGAAATTTTGTGCCTGTGGACCAAAATAATTTCATAATAAACTGTATTATTGTGTGTAGCGTAAAGTTACCTACGATTTCTACCAAGCACGAAGGAAGAGTTATTCAACCGGCCGTATCGATTAAACTTTCCTTTCATCTGAGAGTGCTTCTGTATCTATGCCTTCTTGGAAATTCCCGAGGCGCATATGATTTGGTAAAAAAGCGTAAGTATCTAAATTGCGACGGGGGTGTTCTAACGTGTTCCTGCCTCGTTACCACATTAAGTGCAATGATTATCTGATTAAGCTCAATTATTTGTAAAGTGACGGTGAAGCAGGCAACAGCAGAGGTCAGATTTATTGTCAGCAGAGATGTGATCAGCTGTTACTTCCTTCTAGTGCTCCACCTCGTAATTCGGGCAGTCAAAAAGTGTTTGTGTTTGTTGCAGAAGTTAAAATGGTGCAAGATCTCACATAGGGAGTTGTTCGCCTTGAAAGGGGGCTGTAGCTGCAAGTTCTAGTGATGCCAATTATGCCGTTAGACCTGGAGGAGGCAGACATTTCCGATGTGTACAGTTCGCTCGTTGCTTCGGCGGGGATCACCGTGGTGCCCCCTAGCCCTTCCAAGCCTCTTAAGACCATCTCTGAGGTTAAAAGCCTCCTGCAGGTAAGCTCCATAGTAAAAAACCACACAGAGTGCGAAGCTTTTAGATAAAGTTAAGTGCTTTGGATTGCCACCAAGCGTCAAGGCTTTTTTCATTGCGCAAACTATTAGATTTATATCTCGTTATCTATCTAGGAATGCAATTATGGGGCTACCGGTTCTTTTAATACTTGTTTTGTCCGGTTGATGTATTGCGTAATAATTTGTTTTTGTAGTAAGACCGCTTGCGATATTTGGTTTATAAATAAATAAAATTAAAGGCCCCCTGGAGCAACATAAGACATAAAGTTCTTTATTGTGATAATTTATTAAAGCTAGGAGTCGAGTGCTTATAAATTTAACGACAAGGTTGTTGGCAAAAAGCAATAATATTCTTGATTTGCCATAAACAACAAGTTTTGTATGCACTTAAAGTTAGCCCAAACCTATTATTTTAAAAGCTTACCCATATTCTCAGTTATTGAACATAATAATACTACAAGCTTTTTAGTCCTATAATTTTAATGGCAAACAAGCACCTTTAGAATCAAGATAGATAATTTTATATCTTGCAAAATTTTATATGCGTTAGAAATTCTATTTAGGAAGCTAAATCCACAAAATGCACACAAATAAGATGTTTGGGTTGGCGTGGTAGCCCCCCAAAAATCTCCCTTTAATGTGCAACATTACATACCTTCTGCCCCTAAATGACCCCCGAAGAGTTTAAAAGAATATTTATTATGATTATTATGATTTTCCAAAAAAGTAATACTTTTTCCCAAAAAAAATTTCTTCATTTCATTCGGGAAGGGGGCCTTTAGAGGGATATCTAGACATTTTTTCAAAAGAAAGTATTAGGTATAAGTTTTTAGAACCTTATTTTGCATATGTTTGCTAAGTTTGGTGTAAATCCAACATGATTGAATTACATTTTGGGGTCCCTTAAGGTGGAGAAGAAATTTCTTTAAAGAAATAATTTGTGCAAAAATCTTATTAAAATTTTATTAAGCAGTATTAAAATTTAGTGCAGATACATCGTGATTTAATGTGAAAATTAAAGGGGGCTATCGGGGGGGCTACCATGTCAACCCCAAAGTCTTATTTCTGTGCATTTTGTGGATTTAGCTTCCTGAATAGATGTTCTAAAACATATAAAAAATCTGACTGATCTAATTTGTAAAAATGCTTTTTTACTTACTTCTTGGCCTAAGTATAAGGCACCAAAGTAATTTTTTTTAGAGTTTAGATCTACGTAGAAACATAATTACCATGGGCACACTCATGCGTACATTTGCATTTTTTGCTAACACAATAAGATTCTAAGAAAACATTCGTAAATAAATTTCTCCCAAAAAATTCCTTATTACTCCCTAAATGGCCCCAAAATGAGTAATATTAATCACATTCGTCTTACACAAAATTAGGTTTTAAAAAACCTTTTTGTGGTGGGTTAAAAAAATGTTCTAGAGAAAATGCATTCAAAAAATGTCCACCTTGTTATGAATCCATTTTTAAAAGTTGATGTAAATCCCACGTGATAAATATTACTCATTTTGGGCAAATGCATCTTTTTGAAAAAAAAAAATGTGCACGAAAATATTTTTAGAACCTATTTTGTCCCTTTAAAAAACTTGGTTGCTCCTTGGGGGGCTCTAAATGCTAATATGCACATGAGTTCGCCCATGGTAATTGGGTTTCTAGATATCAAATACTACATTTTCCCATAAAAATTGTACTGCTCGGAAAGTTTCTGGACCGAATGTAAGATTTTATGTGGCCTGAAAAAAAAAGTCGCGACAGTTTATTTTTTTCTAATCCTCAAATTTGCCGCCCCTAAAATCTGCCGCTCTAGGCCTGCAGTGCCTAGTTGGCCTATGCGTAAATCTGGATCTGCATTCTTTCTAACCTAACCTTCTTATAGAATTCCTACCTTTTTTTTTCTTTCTAGCTGGGCCGCAAGCAAGACCTAAAGCACCTCCTTCGCAACAACAACTGGCCAGTAAACCACCCCATCCGAAAGCATTTATGGCTGGCCCTTTGCAAGCAACATCAAACAGACAAGACCACCATGATGGAGGGCTTCTACGACGACATGGTAAAGCAGGTCAACGGCTCTGGGGAGCTCCCCGAGAAGCCGGTTAGCCTGCCACCTTTCGTGGAGCCCTCGCATTGCCTCACGTACTATCTGTCCTCCAAAGGGAGGCATGTGGTAGACAGGGTGGTCTCCATCTTGGGGTATGCCTGCCCGGACATTGTGTACAGCCCCACTATTTATCCTATTTGTGCCATTTTGCTCCACTTCTTGTCGGGTGAGTACTGTACAAGTTTGAATTTTATAGCAGACAATTTTATGCTATCAAATGTTTAAATGATATTTTGTTTTACTACTTTAAATTTTTCGATTAATGAGTTGTTCGGTGGTGTCTTACTCTTTTTGAGGAGATCTAAATAAACGCTTTTTTAATAGGGCTTATCCCGCTTATCGATAGAAAACTAGAACGAGTTAGGTTTTTTTTAGTTAATGGTGTTCGGAACCCCATAAGTTGTTATCCAATTTTTTTTTTTAATAATTGGGTTCGTCCTCCTAACGCTACCAATTTTTCCTGAAAATTTGAATTGGATTGGACCTTTGGTTCTTAAGAAAGTGTGACATACAGACGGACGGACGGATTTTTTTAAAATGCTGTTGAAAATTGTTTAAAAATTAACATTTTTAAACAATTTAACGTTATTATAAAAAAAAAAAACTTGCCTCACATCATATCTTTTTTAAGTACCTACATACTAATTTTGTATTGTTCTTGTTAGAGTCCTGAGGAAGATATCAAATATATCGAAACGACGACCATTTAAGCACTTGGTTTTTCTGATTGATCCTTTTTCCCGCTACCCTACTTTCAATAACGATTTAAGGTTTGGCCCGATCGAATTTATAATACTCTTCGACTTTGTGTACGAAGAGTATAATAAGAAAATACAAATACGAGGGTTGTCTTGTATATTTTGCATATAGACAAATAGGCGGCGCCACTAACGTAACCACAAGTTTCAAACAAACCCTTTAAGTTTATGTGGACTATACCGAAAGTTTTGTTAGAATACGACAAGTGATTTCCCCACAGAAAATTTTTTTGTTAACCTTGCGAGCTACAAGAAAACGTATACCTCTTTTTGGCTTATCTTTTACACGAAACACCCTAGAAGCTTATTGTCGGTTATTTACAATTTGCTTTATGTAAATAAATGATTGGTCATCATTCGCGGTTTTGTTTGCTATTTATAAAATTCCACTACCGAACAGACTCAATACTCTGGGTCACTAGGACTCTCCCGGGCTTGCAAAAGTTGCCGCCACCAATACCGAACAACGTATTGTAATTTTCTTGTAACTTTAAGAAGAATCATACGAATATAATAATACTAGCCAGTACTTTTGTGCCTCCCTAAAAAATTAGGCTGTCTAACAGAAAATATTTTTTTTCACATTTAACTGTTAATGTAAAATTCTTTAAATTGAAGTCATTTAATTGCTTTAAAATGTCTTAATCTTGGGTTGTGTCACTTGTGTATTTTCGGGTTTTAACTGGCGGAAAGCATCCATGTATTTCCGGGACACTCCAACTTGGTAGATCTGTCTTAGGATGGGTGCTAAGATTGGTGGGTCCATGTTTGAATTTCAAGAATCAGCAGGAAATAGTCTATTGATGTGGTGCATCTTCGCCAAAAGTAAAAGTCACTCGCCAAGACATTGTGGTTGAGATAACTTTCTTTCAAAGTAGTAAAAAATGTTTGCATATAAATTTTCTTGGCACAATTCCATTTTTTCAAAAACTCTCCAATTAAAAAAAAATGTTGTGGTTAAAATACTTGTCGTATACTTTCGGTATAGTCCTAATAAACTTAATGGGTTTGTTTGGCAATTGTGACGTTGGTGGCGTCTTCTAAAATGCAAAATATAAAAGACAACCCTCGTAAAATTGGATTGCAGTGCTTACTTTATATTGTTAAATGCTCTTTAGAACGTTATAGTTATTTCCATAGCTTCAGGAAAGGAAAGTGAACAGTCAAATTTTATTATTTTTTTTTGCAATTAACTGGTTCATTTTTATTTATTTTAGCGTTTACTTATAGTTGATTGCATTGGAGTTGTGCAACTTATGAATGGAGAATTTTGTTATTTATATCTTAGTAGTTGTTACCTGATGCCTTTGTTTTTTTAGTTTTGTTTTTTTAGATTCTTATTAACATGATTAGGGTTATTTAATATGGTTGGAATTATACCTGACCATAGTTAGGACGAATTAATTAATAAAAATGTAAAAACTATTCGAGTTGTGTCGTAGTTTTTGAATGTTGTACGTATCACTTTTATTTTTGTTTTAATAAATGATATGACACCCAGTATGATAATGTAAAACAATCTGTTTTAGTACATTATTAATTCATTGTTTTGAAACACTAGTAAAGTACCTCCTACTGTTTTCCTATTGACTTTAAACATTTTAATACCATTTTATGAGTGCCAATAGAATCATTATGCATTCGTTATTTTTAGGCATTATGATAAGTATATTAGCGGAAATTATCTTCTCATATTTCGCGTTACAGGGATAATATAAATTAGATAGGTAAAAGAGGTAAACATTTTTTTTTAGTAGAGTTTTTCGTTAAAATTAAAAAACATTGATTAACAATTACTTTGTTAAGCAATTCCGATTATAAAACGCTTATGCTTATATTTATATGACTGAAATTCACTGTTGTTTTAGAATATCCTACTTCCGATTGTGTGTTTTATGAAATCGAAGCTAGAACTAACTCTAAGTTTCAGTTATAACATTGTAATAAATTCAGCAAAAGCGTAGGTTGAATAGATATGCGAGAAAAACAACTTTATCAGACTCCCAAAACAAGCTAGACAGTGGACTCATAAAAGTAATCTTGAAAAGTAGGTCAATGGGGTGGAATATTTATGTCCTTAACATACCCCTACTTGCCTAATTTGACCAATTTTTAAATGGACAGCTCCAGCATTCAAAAAAATTGCACGTAGAATTTAAAATTTGCTTGTTTTTTTATTGAACTAAACTAATTGACTAAACGATTTCGGTGGTGGGTCTCAAGGGATTTTTATTTTATTTTTTAAAAATTGTCTCGTGCTTTTTTAAGGGCTTTTTTCTCTTATCGCTATTTGTCATATTTTACATTATCAATATAATAAATAATATTTGCGTGGAAAGATAAAACAATACCTGCATAGGAATTCAAATGGAAATAATTTTTATGATAACATCATTAAATAATTTAATTGGGTATGTCATGCGACTCGCTAGTTTTATCGGTTACTTTGTTAAGTATTTTTTATTCAATATTGTATGTTGTTAAGCTTTCAAACAGATTTTTCGAATAGGTTTTTTATATTTGAAATCGGGAGTATTTGTCCAAGAAATTAACTACAATAAACTTGACAATAAACTTTTGTAGGTTAGGGTACTTGGTTTTTGCAAGGATTGCACTTATTTTAATGTAAATCAATTTAAAAAAAGTAGCATGATAAATAATAGTACAACTAATAAAGCGTAGAAAATATATTTATAGTGTTACTAAATATTAAATAACATAATTAGATATTTCCTGTATTATTTTGAATCGTCATTTCTTAGTTAATAAACTACCATATTCAAAATATAATTTTATTAGTACTTAAATATTTAGCTATTTTTGGTCATTTTATTATTTTTATTTGTACATAAAAACTAAATATAAAAAAATACATCTTAAAATAAATTGGAATTGCTCATATCAGTGTAAATTCACAACAACAAACTTATTTTTATTATTATTATTGTTATCTAACGTAGGTCGGCCTAATTTTGCAAAGTCTTACCAAACACAGACATAAGATCATTTTTGTTAATGTCGGTAATTTAACCGGATCTAAGGTTTTTCCAAACTTGGGATTTTTATTTTTACTATTAGTACAGTCAATCCGTATGTGGACATCGACAAAATTCCTGGTAGGGCCGCCTTTTTTATATGATGTAACTGGATGTCCAAAGAGTAAAACCCCAAATTGGCGTATATCTACCTATTGCAAAAACGGAGTTATGGCCCCCCAAAGGGCCCCCTTTAATTCATCACGGTGGAACTGCACCAAATTTTGCAAATAGATGTCAAATAAGGATTTAAAAAGATTTTTATAAAATAAAAATCTATAAAAAAATTCCTTCACCCCCTAAATAGCCCCCAAAGAGTAATAACCAATCACGTTGGATTTACACCAAATTTTGCAGATAGATGTAAAATGAGATGCTAAAAAATATTTGTTAATAACTTTTTTTGAAAAAAAAATTTAATGCCCCCCTTAAAGGGCCCCCTTCGTTTATGGGGCGAAGGAATTTTTTTTTCAAAAAAAGTTATTAAAAAATATTTTTTAGCATCTCATTTTACATCTATCTGCAAAATTTGGTGTAAATCCAACGTGATTGGTTATTACTCTTTGGGGGCTATTTAGGGGGTGAAGGAATTTTTTTATAGATTTTTATTTTACAAAAATCTTTTTAAATCCTTATTTGACATCTATTTGCAAAATTTGGTGCAGTTCCACCGTGATGAATTAATGGGGGCCCTTTGGGGGGCCATAACTCCGTTTCTGCAATAGGTAGATATACGCCAATTTGGGGTTTTACTCTTTGGACATCCAGTTACATCATATAAAAAAGGCGGCCCTACCAGGAATTTTGTCGATGTACCCCCCTTATTTAGGACAGATTGACTGTAGTATATGATTAATTTAATATAACACGGAACTGCTTTCTTTACGTAGTTTTTGTGTGATGAAATTTTAATACATTATTTTTCTAGTTATAAAAGTCAACAGCTTGTAATTTTTAATAGAATTAAAAATAATGTCGTCAGCGGGAATTGAACCCACAAAGTTTGTTTACCAGTCAACCTTAAACGCATTTATTAACAAAATCAGCTCAATAAAAACATATTGTACGTGGTAAAAGCTGAACGAAGTGCGGATTCTTAAAATAAAATGTGTGTCTGAAGTAGGTTCATTTTAGCATGTTAATTCAGTATACGATATACTCTTAACTGAATTTAATTAGCAATTAAATGCTTCTCTAGACTTTAATAACAAATATTTGCTCTGATTTCACAATATCTAACTAATTAACAAGACTTAAATTTTAATCTTCCTTTAATGAACTTATTACAGTTTTCTAATTTCTTGCCTTTTTTTCTGGAAAAGAAAGAATTACAAGAAAAAATCCAAAATTGAGCATTTTCTTATTTGTTGAGCGCTCTTTTATTATGCTGATTTTTGTAAACATGAGACAGCTGCTTTTCAAAAACTATCATAAATTTTATTTTAACAAAACAATTTTGGTATCAGGTACCTACTCCTAATTTTACGAGCGTCTACTTGCAGTAATCTGCAACCATAGAAATACTATGTCGGGATGGGGAAGTTGGTAGAGCCATCAATATTAATTTATGGATTGAGCTACGTCAGCTAACGTAGCTCAATCCATAAATCACCTAGGTGATAAAAATGTTAAAATTTAATTTTGTTTTAAGTTAAGCGTGTCGGGATTTTGTGTTTAATAATAAAGTCGCGTTATAATTTGTAAACAATTTATTTACTAAACATACCTACTTAAAGTAAGATCACAACTACCATTACAAGACATGAAACTTATTATTATTGTCACTACTTTCATAACACAAAATCAAAATTGAAATATTTTAATTTTCTAATAACTTTAACAATAATAAAGTTTATTAAAACATTAACATAATTATTTCTTTTTATAACTACCAACAGCATAAACGGTAAAGAAAATGTATATTAACTTAAAATAACCAAAGCTATTTAGAGTAAGAATGATCAAAATCAGTGCTAATATCCACAATAGATGAGGATGAGTTTTTTAATGAAAACGCAATGTTTTTTGATTGTATTGGAGTAGGTTTTTTAAAGGTTGATGCAGAGGTTCTTTTCTTTTTTGTTGAAAAAAATCTAGTTTGTGGAGTTATTTTTGCATTAGTATTTATTGATTCAGTTGTGTTTTCCACAAAACTTTTGTTTTTATTAGAATGATTTAAAATATTTATAACTTTGTCCAAGTGATTTTCTACTGAGCGACACTCATCGTCAGTAATATTTTTTTGTGAAAGGGCCCCCATAATAAACTCTAGTTTTTTTGTAATTTTTTTAGTATTATTTAATTTTAAGGTTCCAGGAATTAATCCGTTATACGTATATTTAAATAAGTTTTCCAAGTTTTCTTCGGAATACGAATTTGAAGTAATAGATACATCCAGCACGGATTCTTCCACAGTTTTAGTATTTTCCACAATGCTGTGAATATGCTTGCATATATTAAATTTTATTAAATTGTCCATGCAACTACATTTATAATCATGAACACAAATGTTGCATATTTTGCAAATTAGGGGACATCCCTGACAGATATCAATCTTATTCATTTTTGTGACAAAATATTGATTTGAATTGTTTTTGGCCGATGACATTACAAGCCATGACTCCTTATCTATTTTTTGAATGGATCCTTGTTCAATTTTGCAGCCAGCACTGTGGCTTTTGCTAATTAAGTCTAATTTTGTCGAAGAACCATGTTTTGCGATTTTAATGATTCTTTTGAAAAGGTAATCTCTCGACATTTGAATTAAAGCATCAATTGTTTTGTCCAAACGTTTAACATTTTTTCCCTTCATATAATTATGTTTAAGAATTTTGTGCAAACTTTCCAAATACATATTAGTGTTAATACCTAGTCCAACCCGATAACAAAACGCCCACAATTCCGTTCTCCCAGCATAACATGTTTCAAAATATTTTCCAAAGGAAAGCGTATTGGGATCATCAAAAAGGTCACGCATAAACTGCGATAATAAAATTTTAAATTCTTCTACGCCTTGCTCATGCTGTATTGTTTTTAGCGCTTTATATACGGCCGCCTTTTTTTCGACACCACCTGATATTTTAGTCAAATTTTTTTGCCAATTTCTATCAACATGCCATGAACAAAGAAGCTGATGGGGTACGTTTCCCATAACCAAGCACCAGGCATTATAAAATGCAGGAGCATCATCAGACATAAAAACGTTGCATTTAATTGGAGCTCCTATTTTTTTTGTTAGGTGGCGAAAGAAAACTTCAAAAACCAATTCATCGGCCTTGTTTGAAAACAAAAAGGCAACGGGACATCCTGATCCAAATTCATCTACTGTCATTAAGGTGAATAACTGAAAGTCGTAAGCATTTGTACCGTGTGTGCCATTAATGCAAATCTTATCACGTCCAAATTTTTGTAATTGTTGCTTCTGAAAAGAAGTCATTATTATTAAAACAAAATCATCCTGAAGTAGATGTTCCTGGGTGTCTAATTGGCCTTGTTCTTTGAAGTATATCACAGGACAATCATCATCCAACTCCTTCATATCTTCAACCCAAAGTTTGACACTAGTTGCATCATCCTTGTGACGTTGGGTGTTATAAGTAATCCTATGACAAGCCTTTATGTTATGTAAATCTTTTTTATCCAGTAAATGTATTCGCCTCAATCCAAGTTTTTCATCAACTGAGGACCTAACGTTATCTAAAATATGGTCCATCGACACTCCCTGCTTTAACATTCCCGCAATTTCAACTCTTTCTTCATTACTTAAAAATACTTTTCCAAGATCAATAGAATGTCTCACGTGGGTTTTGTAAAACACAACATTAACGGAGTCTTCGTCAATTGTAGCAGTAAGAGTTGAAGGACAAGTTTTCCCGATTTTGACAGTTTTTCGGATTTTTTCATTTGGAGTTTTACAATTTTTTTCATACGAGCGGTGGCAATGATAATACAAAGTTTTATCTGAAATTACAATAATCTCTGTTAATGGTAATGTTATATCGGGTGAGCAAATAAAAACGGCCCATAAGTAGGCTTTGAACAATGTAAAATCTGTCAATCAACAATATTTTGACATTGCACACAGCCTACTTATGGGCCGTTTTTATTTGCTCACCCAATACAAG
The DNA here is from genome assembly GCA_963920755.1 of Cartodere bifasciata. Taxonomy (NCBI): domain Eukaryota; kingdom Metazoa; phylum Arthropoda; class Insecta; order Coleoptera; family Latridiidae; genus Cartodere; species Cartodere bifasciata. The sequence continues at coordinate 18,129,478 of OY987195.1, read as the reverse complement.
ACATGTGCTTATTTGTAAACTTTTTTTTTGATAATTAATAATTATCCAATAAAAAAAATTAACGTGGATTCGTATTCTGTTAGCACATTTTTTTTACGTGTTTTTAATTTACTTTAAACTTACTTTTTTGTGAGGTATTTAAAATGTATGATACTTTATTGTCCCCCTCATAACTTGCTTTCCAGTTCCAAAAATCTAAAAATTTAAGAACTAAATGAAGATGTTTGGCTCATAAACACGATGGTACGTTGTTGGGACATGCCTAGGCATCCCTGGAATATTTACAAAAATCTATTTCACATACTCTTAAAAATATAAGGTTTCAAAGTGTTGTTTGTCTTTTAAATGGTCAAATAACATTTTTTATTTCTAAGGCAAAAGTGTATAATCAAGATCCATTTATATGGTCTTTAATGGTTTTCTTTTAATCAATGTTATCAGTGTTATCACACTTGCCGAACTTTGTTTTTTCGCATGCAACGAATAAAAAAGATGGATTTTTCTGAGGATTTCTAGGTATGCCCCAACAACGTAGGTACTTAACTATATAATATATATTCTTTTTGTTTTTTTAAAGAAAACAAAATGTTTCTACAAACGAAAAGTTTAAATACATACCTTCTTTACTTTTAAATTGTAAATTTTGCTTTTCTAAATTTATGTTATGATCCTGGCAAATGTGCTGCCTCAAAGTGGCATAATCCTTAACGATACATTCACATTCGGTGCAATGTATTCGGTTGCAGTTTTTTTTAGAAGACAATATATCAGAAGTTGTTTCACTTGTTTCATTTTGAATGCTCTCATCATTATTTGTGTGTTTAGTTTTAAAATGCGTTTTCAAATTTTTTTTATATTTAAAATCTCTTTGGCAATTTGGGCACCTAAACATTTTGACGAAGGCTCTGTAAGGAAATAAAGTATTTATAATTTTTTTGATTGAAATTAGGTATTATACTCTTTGAAACAAAGTCAATGAGTATAATACAATGTACCCCAGTAACGTACACAAATCACCCGCAATTTCGTCCCCAAATTTTTTATTTTAATTTGAGTTTTTACAAATAATATACCTAAAAAAAATACGTTTACATTTAAAACACAAAAGATTGAGGGAAAAACCGCGTTAAAAAATGGCGTACACAAAAATTCTTCGGAATTTCCATGATTTCCTCGGAATTCCTGGAGATTCCCAAGAAAAAATTGACGTGATTTCCAGGGAATTCTCAGACAAACGTATGAAGAATGTCCCACCGAGATTTTCCTCTCGCAAAATACAAACACAAAAAAAACGCCATAATATGTTACCTAGTTTTTTTTTTATAAATCGACCAGATATTGAGACAAAGATGTTCTTTTGATGCATTTTTAACTTGACTTCAGTTTACTTTAAAAAAAAAATACATTCGAGGATACAGATGCTTATATTAGTTTGCTCTTGTAAAATTTTAAAATTATTACATTTTAGTTAAGAGTACCGTCACTGTACCGCTATATTCCTCAAAAGCTTGTCTAAAAGTTCAAAATGAATTTCTTTCGGCTAAAAATGTGCAAATTTTGGTGCAAACTATTAAGTATTCTGCACCTAAGCTAAGAACAATAAAAAATAGACTTAGGAAACACAATATTCGCCCTATGATTCCTCCTACTGACCCTCGTCTCCTCAAAAGACACGTGGTATCAAGATTCCTGTTACGAGAGAAATTATGTGGATTGTGATATTGACTATTGGTCCAATGTAATGTGTCTTCTGACTTCTTCTGAGGAGACGGGAACAGTAGAAGGAACCATGGCGCGAATATTGTGTTTCCTAAGCCTATTTCATATTGTTTGCACCAAAATTTGCCCGTTCCTAGTCGCCAATCATTCATTTTGGAGCATCTAACAATACAGTGACTCTTTCTTAACAGAGTTATCCGCAAAAATAGGTCGTCAACTTCTGCTGTTATGAGATTTCTTCCTTGTCCTATCCTCCCGTTGTACATACGGCCATACATATTCTTTTGACTTTCATTTCACTTAAATTAGACCCAAAAGGTTGTGGGGCTGTCATAATTTTAAAATTTTACAAGAGCAAACAAATTAGCACCTGTATCCTTGTCTGTATCTTCCCAAACAAGTAAACTGATGAAGTCAAGTTAAAAATGCATCGAAAGAACGTCTTATCTGTTATTTAAAAATATACAATACCTGGCCTTTTAATTGTGTTTTGTTTGTTGTGACCTAAATATAAAAATAGGCATTATTTGCAAAAATCCAAGTCGGAATGAAAATAAAAAAATTAGGTACGACATTGCGAGTAATGCCTCAAATTGTGTGCGGTATTTAGTTTTGGTCTTTCAGTTTGTATTAGACATTTTTATGGGAGCTTACCTTATAAGTAATTAAATAAAAAGAAGTTATTATTAAGTTAAAACTAATTTGCCATTGTAAACTTTAAAAATTGAAAAATACAACGTACGTCGTGCTACACGTAATGACAGACAAATGACAAACCATAGATGTAAAAGAAAGACTCTATGGTCGCCGCCATCTTGCAGAATTACTGCAAGTAGACGCTCGTCTAATTTTTAACGGGTTCCTAACCAATACTTATAATTTATAACCTACTATTAGTCAAAGTTATGTGATGTTATTTAAATATTTTTACAATTAAATTACATGTTGCGTATATTTTTAGCGATTTATCGGTTGTTTTCTAGCTTGAGGTGGTCTACTCAACGGTTTAATTTTTTTACAGTGGGTACCTAATTATTTGCGAATAATTGCAAAAAAAACTTAACTTTGTTATGCAAATGATGTATTAGGAAGAGTAAAAAAAAAAACACGCAGAAAACTTTCCAAAATTTAACTGGAGCAAATATTGTAAATTTTTTAAAATTATTTGAAAAAAATTATTATAGAGACTTAGATTCAAGTTTGATATTAGATACAAGGTTTTATTAGTAGGAAAAATGATTTATGAATAAAATTTTACAATATTTTATCTGCTTTGTGTTAAAAAATACAAAGTTGCTAATTTACCTAAAATTGTTTTTGTTTACTAATTATTAGTAGTTGGTTACCCGAGAACATAATTAAATGTGTTTAAAAACCTCTAGTTTTACGTTTTCTTGAAACTCTTGCTTTACCTTAACACGAGCCTTAACAATTAAATTAACTACTCATTAAAACAAAACCTTCACAAAATTTAATTAATTTAGAAAATTATTATTTGAATTTTTAAAATTTAATGTTGTACACTTGGTTTCACAAGACACTGGGACACTGTCAAAGTTCTTTTACTAAATTTGGTATTAATTTCTTAATTTTTGGGAATGTTGTGAGTATATTCGTAAAATATGGAGAAGCAACGAAACAACCATCATGAATATAATTAAATTATGGCAACATTTAGGTCAAATTTACCAAAAGAAGTTTGACAGCGTCCCAGTGTCTTGTGAAATCAAGGGTATTTAATTTTAAATTTTAGAACCACCTGTAGGGGCTATAAACATTTACAACAATGCTGTTTACGATCGAGATTTACCTACAAAAATATTCCATATTTTCTAAAGTGTTAAAAGGATGAGCATATTTTTCTGGGTTCAACATCTTTATTGCTAAGATTTACTTAGTTACTCCGGTACTCTTACTTTTATAGTGTGTAAACATGTCAAGGTCTTAAGTATTAAAACTTAAAAGTAAACCCACAGTTTATGTAAAAGGGTTAACTGCACTTTAAATCAAAAATAACCAGAGATGCAAGCACATGTGAGTGCAATAAAAATGATATCAATATGTTCAATGGCATTGGCAAATAGCAGCAGAGAAATATTAATTCCGGTTATTTTTGGAATGCAAATATTAATTTTAAAAACATTTATCTCTGTTGCCTGTTGCTAAATTTGGTCTCGAAAATTTGTTTATAGAAGCAAGACAAACAAAATTTACTACCAAAACTGTTGAGTGATTAGAATTTTTTTATTAGCGACTTGTCAGTAACGAATAAGATAATCTTTTTAAAAAAATAGGATAAGCAAAATAATAAACAATAATTAAATAAATTCCATGCAACTAAAACTTGACTTATCTAGGTAATGTTTATATTAACCCTCCTTTAAAATTTAGAAAGAAATATTTTGTAACTACGACAAGCGGATATACCAATTTTACAAAGCATAACAACATTTGTAACGGTCATTTAAAAGTGCAAATTGTTTAATATTAAAATCGTCTAGAAATTTAAACTCTTCTATTTGTTACGCTAGTGCTAGTTATAACAAATAAATTAATTTAAAAACTATTTGTCTGAGTTAAGACGATTAAGTTGCATTTGCACAGCCAAAAATAAAAATAATATGTCATTTTTTGGAGGTAGGATTCGTACTTTTTTGGTTAACTTTTATTTTAGTCGGAAAATTTATTAAAAAACTAATAAAACACGATTTGCTCTGAGGCTGTCTAAAAAATGACGCATAAACATGATGGTACGTTGTTGGGGCATGTCTAAGGAGATCTAGAAAATTGTTAAAAATAATCTCAAATGCCCTCGGAGATCCCCCAAAGTGCGAAACTTATATCTTGAAAATAACAGCTCATATTAACGAGAGAAATGGCTAAATACAAAGGCACAATCTATCTAAAATTATCTTACCACTTGTTTATCTTCCTAATGGTCAAATTATATTTTTATAATCACTTTAATTTTATGAAAAATTGTATGAAATGAAGCTGACAACAATGTCAATATAATCTAATGCAAAAATGTATGCTCAAGAATCTAGATGAGTTTTTCAGATGTATGTTTACAAACTGTGTTGCCGAACTTATGCAACTTTGTTCGCATTTTTCTCGATGAATTTAACACATGGATTTTTTTTGACAATTTTCTAGGGATCCCTGAGAATGTCCCAAGAGCGTACCATCGCGTTTATGCGTCATTTTTTTTAACAAACTGTACAGGGGTTTATTGGCTTTAATAAATTATTTCCAACGAAACTATTGACGTCTCGCTAATTGAATCCTTTTACCGACTAGCTCAATCCGCTCAATGACTCTAATTTAATTATAATTCAGTTGGAAAATTTTGTCACTCCTAAATTATTTGCGTATATTGTGAGTCAGTTTATTTCTGATTTTCTCTTAATTATTAAATTCCCAACATGTAACAAACACAAGTATAAATTATTATTTGACGGATACCTACCTACTTTAATTCCATGCATTTAGTTGAGAATTCAGCATTTTAGAAATCATAATTAGATTAGTAGGGAGTATTTAGTAATATTATTGAAGTTTTAAAATAACTTTATACCAGAGAAGTTAAAAATAGTTGTTTATCATGGCAATGTCATTTTGGAATGCCAAGTTTAGAAATTTTGCCAAGTAATACTCCAAATTTATGCACTTTTTCTAAGAGGAGCGTTTTTTAAATAGATTCATTATGGTTAATTGAAACAGACAATTAAAGTTGTTAATATAAGTGTTCGTAGTAACTCCTTTTTGCATTTAAAATCAGATGGCTTTATTTTTGACAACGAATAGTTTGAGCGTCCGTTTATTTTTTTCTCAAAATTTGATTGGTTTATTATAAATTGTTAAGTGTCAATCAAACTGAAAAACCACACCCTTAAATGCTAAAAAGGAACCACCTTAAGAAATGCTTTGGAAAAATTTGCCATAACCACCGACAAAAAACCATAAGACCTATATCGCTAATGTTAAATTATTACCTCTATGTTTTCTAAACTGGCGTCAACTACAGATTATTTGAGGCATACTAGAAAAGGTGTACGTTGCTAAGCAACTTCTGTAATTGTCGGTAATTCAATGCTAGTTATTATGATCCGTAGGGAGGAGATGTCGCTACTGGAGTTTGCATTTCTACTAGAAAAACTAGGGGTCAATTATTTACAAAAAGTCATGCATCATAAATTCATTTGACAATATTATTGTTAGGTATACCCGTCTAACAAGAAAATTTAAATTCCAATTAGTTTGTGGTTTCTGGAGTTACCAAAATTTTACACAATTTTCCCGAAATTAAAGTCTTAAAAAAAATCTGCCCTCTAATTTATAAGTGAGTGACCCCTTATTAAAAAGGTAAACATAACCTTGTAAGTTTTAATAAAAAAAATATTTACTGAAGCAAAGCAGAAGAAAAATGTTATTTTAATGTCTTTAAATGTTAATAATTTGTTTTTTTTTAAGTTTATAAAGTTCGAGTTCTCCAAATAACACAAAAATAATGTATTTTGAGGTATACTTTAAACATAATTAAAGTTTTGTATATTCGCTGGTTGGTGGTTGTGTTTAGTACAAGAGATTTTTGTGATTTGATAGTGAACTGTGTCGAAGCCCTTATGCTTGTAAAATGACAAATTACAAAGTTAAACCAAGGACATTAAACCAGCATGAGTGAGTAGTCGGTGCTCAAAATCAACATCACGATCTGACTCATTAACTACAACAAAAAAATGAGTGTTGGGTTCTGCCAAGGACATTCTTCCAGCCCTAAAACCGAAGGCGATAAGCAAATATGCATTGATAGTTATTAGTAATAGTATTATTATAATAGTAATTTTTAAAATATCATGTTAGCTACAATGTTTTGTTAATTTGTATTTGATTTTAGAAATAGCAACTGCATCAGATTCGGGTAGATTGTAATTCATTTTAAAATGCTTCATTCTACTCAAATTTAAAATACATAAAACAAGATCCAGAATTATAAATAATTTTGTTGTTATAGCCAACGATTGTGTCATGGTTTTTGTTGTTGTAATTAAAAAAAATATTTCTGTAAACGTGTATTAATTTTCCTTCTTTAATTTTCATTCGAATACCGCGGAACGTCAAGTCCGTATGCATACGGTATGAATCGCTCACGTTAACTTAGAGCTATTAAATTAAATACAGGTTCCTGAACATGCTCAAATTATACCTGACAAAATACGGTTGTCGTAGGTGGCCCCAAAATTAAGGGGTTTTATTTTAGGCGCCATTCTCTGTCAAAGTGGACTCAAAAAATGGAACAGGGCATGATCCTCCAACCGCTCAAGTATACTAAATTATGACACGAAGTCATTAAATGCGTTCTCTTGTGACAGATGCTCTGAGATCTCATTTAATGGTTTCGTGTCATAATTTAGTATACTAAATAATTGTAAGTGTTGGAGAATCGTACCCAAAAATAAAGCACTAAATATTTAAGGCCGATTGGAAGTGATTGTTGGTAAACTTCATTCACTTTCATGTTGCCACATACCAGCACTAACCCATGAATTTGCAATTCAAAATATTTACCCATTCAGTGGCGTATTTAGTACCCCCGCAGACCCCGCAATGCGGGGGGGCCCCGGGCATTTAGGAGTATTTAGGGGCCCCGAACTAAAAAAAAATAACTACAAAAATGGTGTTTTAGCGTTTAAAATCAGTAAAAATTCAAAAAAATTTGCCTGCGGCGCCATTTTTAGGGCCCCATAATTTTTTTGCGGGGGGGCCCCACAAATTTTAAATACGCCACTGTACCCATTTCTATTTTGAAGTAGTATTAGTGGGGCATATTTCATATAATTGTAAGAAATCTTTTTGTTATGTTAACTTAGGGCACATTTTAAAATTGTAGCCATTTTTTCCAAAATCCACAGTAATTTATTATTTTCTGGTTTTCAAGTAATTACCTACGTTTTGGCAACGCTGCTAGAAACAGAAGATTTAGGGGAATCACTTCTTCACTGGTAGATATAGTCATGTGATTAAAAACTAAGAATATCATTGGTTGATATCAGCCGTTCTTTTTGTAATAAGGCACGCGCGTAGTCGGTGTTTTAGACAAAATACTTACATTGTTTTAAAAGATACCGAATTTTTATCGCCATTACTGTTTTAACGAACATTTTTATTATATAAATTGTACAACTAGTGTTGTGTTTCATACCTAGTGTCAATTTGTTAACAACAAGATAATTTCTATTATTTTTTAAAGTGTACAACTAGTACACCTTTTAAACTTTCAATTCAGAAAGCTTAAATTTTGATTTGAATCAGAAAATGGTGTTACTCTGAATTTCTTATAGTTAAATATTTTGTGGTTCTAAAATGAAAAGAACCAAAAGCATACTTTTTCCTTACTCATAATATGCTAGACTCTCCTAAACTTTATATCTGTACAGTAAATTTTTAAGTAGAAAACGCTTGCGGGTTTTGGGATTATTTGTTTGCCAAAATTATATAAACAACGTCTGACAAAAATCAAGAATTAATGAATCGTATACTTTTTCAAATACAACACCTAATCTTAGCAAAGTTTGCTTTATTACGATTTGTTCGCTTATTTTCCTTTCACAAAACATAAAAAACACATTTGTGACATTTGTTTAACCTCGAAACATGGAAAACAGCTGTAGCTGTAAATAAAAATGGTATTGTCAATTTTTTGGTTAGCCACCTGTCGTCCAAAGGTTGTACTTAATTTAGGTTACGTAGAATCAAAAATACTAGAAGCCAAGTCGAAACTACCCAACTCGTGCAGCACTCAACCACTCATTTTATTAGATCAGTACTGAGAGCGCCCTCAAGTATGAAACCAATAAACCTTTTTAATGAAGGATATGGCCGCCCATAAGAGATAAGCGTCTGTTACATGGTCCTTGCCATAACAATATTTTTTATTTACAACTGCATATGAAATGATGACATTTCTGACTTTTTAAAAGTTGGAAAATATCACTTTATTAGTTTTATTAAGCTGTCACTTTCCACCCGGGCGGAAAGTAACTACTTTCCGCCTGGGTAATGAAAACAAGTCGGATTTACCTCTTTTGTGGGAGCAAATCCTTTTCGGCCTTTTGCGCACACTCGTTTAATTCTGTACATTCGTCATCACTATCCGACATTATATTTTTTTTTAATATTAGTTGGTTTAAGACTTTAAAATAATGCGAGAAATGACGTTTTTTGAAAATGAAAAATAACTATTTTTTTACTTCGATGTCAAGCAATTGTAATGTAACCGTGATAATGAATTTAAAAAAAATAATCATGTTAACTAAGATGTTAACAATGAATAAAATTAATTTGCAAAATTAAAGTTTTTTAAAATTAAACATAAACGTAAGCAGTTGTAAATAAAATAGTATACTAACCTCGGTGGAAATTTCCTTTCCGTCTCGAGAAATGGTTTACCGCGGCGCTACGCGCCTTGGTAAACCATCTTTTTCTCTCGACAGAAATGAAACCCTTTCCACCCACGGTAGTAATATACTATTACGTCCTCAACAAAATAAAAAACAAACGAAGTGACCTGTAAAAATGCTATTTAGACAGGTAAATTATTTCACAGACGACGCGTACAAATTTACTGAGCTAAATATAGTCCAGTTTACTAACACTTCGTTTGCTTTTTAAATATAAACTCGAGTATATTTTTCCCATGATTTTTTAAAGAGTTTCTTTTTGTAATTTAACGCGAATATGGCATTCCAACTTCCAAGTTTTGCAAAGAATGATTCATTTCTGAGAAAAAAAGAGATTCATTGTAGGATATTGGAAATGCTATTAAAGTCCCACGTAAATCTTGTAAATGCATGGATTTGGATTTTTGCAATGATTGTTCTTAGTCATTTATGTGGTAAAAAACTAAAATAAAATTCAATTAGCGGCAAAAATGATCTAAATGCCAATTTACCTACCGATTTTATTCATTCTTTATACGCTATGACATTTAGTTAAATTTTAATGTGATATTTAAAATCACAAAGTTACACTATTTGTATTAAATGACCCATCAAAGCAGAAGCTTTATGATTAATCGATATTAAAATTACCTTTTAGGTAGAGATACTTTGGGAAGTAGAGATTGGACACTTGATAGAGAAACGCAATCTGTCTTTGTGTTCTATCTTTTTTATTTAAACTGTTTGTACTTTGTTGACTAAAATATTTTCCAGAAAAATGTTTTTAAAAGCCGTGAAATTATGCACCTTAACATTATTATATCCTAACGCCTACATTTTGACATTAAAAAAAATCATTTCTCGCATGACTAAAAAAATAAAAAATTGATAATGTTTTAAAAAATTATTTAAAATTTTCCCCTTTTAAATCGTTTAGGATAATGCATTATTTTATATCATAGGACTTTAAAGCTTCAGTTCATTGAATCAAGCATATCTCCTGCCATAATGTGGTGCTCTAAATTATCAAATTGTAATAATATTGACATTCAGATAACGACAGTGTGTACATATTATTATATTAATCGCTTATTTTCTATTCTTTGTACCGTTGAACAAATCACACTTCGTAATTAAATATAACTTTATGATTATTACCTAAAAATTTTACATTTACAACTGCAATTTAAAAATAGGTACTTCTAAGTAAGAGTTAATTCCTAATATTTTTATCATGCTATACCTGTACTTGGAAGTGTTATTTTTAATTTGGGAAGATGCCATAAATCGCTTTCTGTTGATAAATGTTTTATTTATATTTAGTTTTAATGTTCCGAACGAATACTACAGACTACAGTACTAAGCTACCCTTACAAAGGTTTATGAATAAAATAGAAAATAGAAATAAAATTTGTTCATCTAAAATTCAATTTTATATTAAATTTTTGTATTTACGATTTCATCAGTTTTGTTCATTCAGTTTATTAGCAGAACTATCAGACTATTTTTCATTTCCCTGTCAATGCAGAAAACGAATTATGACGAGACAAAATCAATGGATCACAAATTGAAGGCTACTTAATTGGATTTTGTGGCCAACACATAACTGCGGAAATTGTATTTCTGTTGCAACTCAAACCGAAAATCCATTTTGCTGAAGTGGATGCAACTATTCCAGGGTCATGATTTCTGGAAAATGTTAAACGTGCCAGTCAAGATAACATTTATACTCGAGAATTTTCATAGCCAAATGATATTGAAATATTTGGTTTAAAATACGAAAATAAAATCTGTTTATATTGCTTTATTAAATTTGTTTATTATTTCAATAAACAGAACTTAAGCTTGTTTAAAGAAACCCTTTTTTGTACTTATTTTATAAACTTTTGGCGTTGATTGAACACATCAATAGGCAGCAATGTTTTTTTTACTCAAATTTACTGTTTTGATTCATTAACCCCTTAAATTAAATCTGTGTCGCGTTAAAAACGATTCATTTTGTTTTTCGAATAATATTGTGGTTTTAAAATCTTGTTTTTTTTTTTCAGAGGAAGACTGTTACCATTGCATGGCAAGCCTGGTATCATCAAAAGAAAAGACATTTATAACGCAAACGAAGTTGTTATATGAAGTTACCTGGAAAACAGTTATGCAAATTAGTAAAAAGCATGTGGTAAGTTAATAAAAAAATCCATATTGTTAATTAAATCGTAAAAAACCTCATTTAAAATTACATAACCAGGATGTTCTAACCAAGGCAATGCCTCCTAGAACTATTTTGTGTTATGTTCCTTAAAAGTAAAAACATAACAATCTTACTTTTAATGTCCAAGAATTAATTTTTTTTGACATCCTCTATTTATTGATCATTATTTTTTAACAGCATTTTAAGCCGTGCTCGTGCACGATAAAATGTTTATTTCGTCCCCCTTCTGCTGAAAATATGATGCAATAAAGTATCGTATAAAGTTTTATTGGACTAGATTTTATTTGTTTTTATTCTTTTTTATTCTAAAAATAATGTCCAGCTTACAAGTGGAAGAGTTGTTTATTTTTTTGGAATGTCAACAACTGTTTTTATTTTAGTTGTAAGCTTTTGTTGTTTGATAAAAAATGTGCCAAAAAGTGATTCCAAACAGAGTAATATTTGCCTGCTTACCTCATTATGTTAATTTTAAAGATTCTAAATTAGGTAGTTCAAATTAATTGTGCAGCAATTCTCTGAAAAAAAAAAAAAATGAGATTCTAAATTTACACTTATTTAAATGTGGATTATTTTCCACAGTTCTCGTTTGCATAAATGTAAATTTTGCACTCGATGATCGACTTGAAATGCCAAAACATTTTTGCAAAGACATTATCATAATATAACCTTGTCTAATTTTTTGTAAATATTTACATTTGTTTTTCCTATTATTTATGCATATCTTAGCTAAATTACTAAATTACATTAATGTATGAAAATTTGCGATTATGTTTGCTTTGCATTTAGAGTATTGCGTAAGCAAATTTTTTTGTTATTTTAACATCACGAAAAAATATAATTAATAGGGCTGTGCTATTGTCAACTAAGGACACACCTACATTTCCTTCGCAAACATAATCAAACGATAAATTCTTTTTAAACTAATAAGTTGTTTCAACAATTTTTGAGAACTTTTTACGATTAGGCAATAAATAATTGATCAAACTAAAGGTGCTAAAAACAATTCAGTCTTGATTTACGCCGCTATGCTAGAAGCGTCATACTTGATCAAATTTATTTACGAGATTGCAACAACATTTTTTTTCGTTGTATTCATTTATCTTTTTCCAAAATTAGAGTTCAACAATTCTTTTGTTAATTTTGCCAAAAAGTGGCCCGTGCCAATTTATTCATAGGTAGGTGCGAAACGAAAATAAGGAAGCGAAAAACAAGTTATTTAAAGTTAAAATGCTTTTAAAAATGTTGGTAAATTGCGATTTTTTACTGCACATGATACGAATTAAGATAATGAAAAATTACAAAGAGTAGAAATTTTATTAGGATTTATGGTCAATTTTCATTTACCTCAATTTTATGTTGCTATTAAAATTATCTGGGCGGAAGTTAGAAAATTTTATGTTATACGTGTGCAGAAAATGCATTAAAAGTTTTGTAATTATTCCTTTTGTAGAAAAAAACTCAAATTTATTACTATACCTTTTTCTGAAATTATTATTTTCAGCAAAAATCTCTTTTAATCAACTTTATGTTTTATGACGCATTTCCTTTTGTTTTTGCTCATATTTATAAAATATTTTTTTTTAGAAAGGACCTGCGGTGCATTTACAAAGACATTGCAATAGCTCAAGAGCCGAACGGATATACATGGACTGGATTTGGTGGATCTTTGAAGGACTACCATTTCAACATCTTGTGAGAATAATGGACTGCTTCTTTCACGAAGGAATTAAGGTAAACAAAACGAAAATTCGTGCAAAACTCTTCCGGAACCTTATGATACATCTTTGCATACGTAAAACTTAACCCTTTTTAAAATTAGTTTAAACAGGGTGTCCCAAACATGGCGCACTACATGTATGGTACGCTATTAGGACATGTCTAGGGATCGTTAGAGAATTGTTAAAAAAAACCCATCTTTTTTTTTATTTCTGAAAAAAGTACGCTTTAAAATTGATAAATTTGGCAACTCTGTTAAGGAAGGTGCATTTTAAAACCCATCTATGATTCATGATCATACTTTTTGGCATGAGATTTTAGTGATATTGTTGTCACCTTCTTTTCATAAAATTTTTGTAAAATTAAACAAATTATAAAAATGTTATTTAACCATTTAAAAGATATGAAAATAGGAAAATAGATTTAGATTAACTATACCTTTGTATTAAGCCATTTTTTCGGTAATAGGTGCTGTTTTTTTAGCAGCAATATTAGCGTATAAAAATTTCTCACTTTGCGGCCTTATACAGGGTGTCAAAAAAATGGCGCATAAACACGATGGTACGTTTAAACGCTTATATATCTTGAAGATAGCAGTACATATTAACGATAGAAATGGCTAAATACAAAGGCATAATCTATTTTAAATTATTGTACCATTTGTTTATCTTTTAAATGGTCAAATTTCATTTTTATAATCACATTAATTTAATAAAAATTTTATGGAATCAAGCTGACAACAATGTCTTTAAAAAAATGTATGCTTAAAAATGTAGATGAGCTTCTAAGATGTGTTTTACAAACTGTGTTGCCAGACTTATGCAACTTTGTTCGCATTTTTCTCGATGAATTTACCAGATGGATTTTTTTGTAGGGATCCCTGAGAATGTCTTAACAACGATCCATACATGTGTACCACACCTTTATATTAATAATTACAGCTACAGAAGCTAAACTAAAAACCTAAACGACTATCCTAACATTTTGTTTAGTTTGATGCAATTTTTAAAATTCGTTTAATTATTTTTAGGTGTTTTATAGGACAGCTATGGCAATTTTAATTTTATTTCAAAAAAGTTCCTCATCCTCTTCGTCCGACTACATAATGGAAATCCAGAAAAACGGAGTGGATAGTGCGTTAATGAAATTCTGCAAGGAGATTCCCGTGACACCGCAAAAAGTATTAAAAGCTGCTTTCGGAATTAGAGGACTAAGTTCAGCGTACATTTCACGTGTTTTTATTCGAACGGAAATGATGCTGAAAAGTAGAAATGTGATGACCGGCTCCAAGCAACTGATCAGATCTCGTTCCAGCGATAATTTGCCAAATAGCCAGAGCCAAAATAATATTCAAATGGTCTCGCATACTCTTACGATTAGAGAAGTAAGTTACAATGATTTATTGCCTAATTTTTTATAACCAAACAATTTTCAGAGTTTTTAAATCAACAATTCAGTTTTAAACTTATTTTTTTACAAATAAAAATTAAAAACATTACGAACCGTTCGGTACAATTTAAAACATATTTTTAAATTATTTGTTTGCCATTACATACTTGTTAAGGCATTGTATCGACTATTCTTTAATTCAATATTTGATTTAACGGTCTCAAAAACATTTTAACCTTGAAATTGCAGTTAATAAATACAGAATGTTTCTTCTAGCATCTTTTTGATTACCAAAAAAATGATTTTTGTTAACAACTACAACGATTTATTTGTTTTAAATTTTCTCTGACTTTAAAGTTTTTATTGAATAACCCAGGTATTTCATTTCAAACGTTTCAATAATTTTACAAGCTTTTCAATAATAATCATAAATTTTCAATTTCTTAAATAAACACATTTAAAAGTAAATATCCTGATGAATGGTTTAAGATCAAAGAATTATTATATCCATAAATTGAGCAGTACATTTAGAATATTTAAAATTTAAAGAACTTTGTGCCTCGTGTAATAAAATATGTAGGTACTTAATACTTTGTAAAAAGTATTACTGGAAATTTCTCAGGAAATGTTATTGAAATTTATCTTATAGTGTTATGTAAACAAGAAATAAGTTTGAAATCTGAATTGTTTTGACTTTTTGAGTATTTTTAACAAAATCAAATAGTCCCGTACATAAGTGTATAATGATTCACCTTTTACTGCACTTATCTGAGGGATTATAATGCTTTTAGTTTTTGATAATATTTTTTTGTTGTAAAATACAGGTGAATGGTTTTTTGTAAATATCTTTTTGACTAATTTGTATGGTAGATTTTGTTTAACAAAATAACGTTTTCTTGCCTTTAAATAACATTTTTAGTGCAGGAATCCAAGCTTTAAATATTTTTATTGATAGTTTCTTAAATCAAACCAATTTTGATTATTTTTTAAATAATTATTTGATTTTTTGTGTACAAAACTACTTATTTTTCTTTGGCTACAAACTACCAGATTATTTTATTAATACTTTTGTTAAGGTTGTACATAGTTAAGTACAGTTTTTTTAAAAATATTAATGTAAGAAGTACTGATTGTAGTTTTTGAAGAATTATGTTTTTATTTTTATTCGCTATTTTTATGGAAATCGAAATGCGATCCTCTAAGACATTTTTAACTTTCAGAGTAGAATGTCAGAAGAGGTGTACAATGAAATGGTATTGTATGAGTTTTGTATTAATTATTCTAAAAGAGTATGCAATTGTTAGTGTCTTGTGTTTCAGGCTCAAACTAATCTTAACTTCTTTTTAAAAATAAGTCAAGAAAAGCTTAAAATGCAACGATGATATAAGGTCACTTTTTAGGTTGCTGCTACCATATTTGTAATTTTTTGTTGATTATGCAAACACTAGAAAATGATCAAAGTAAATATTCATATTACAGTTTTGCGCAGTTTGTTTTTTGATGATTAATAATGGGTACTAAAAATGTTTATTTAAAATTAGGGGACTTGATTGTTCGCAAAAATTATTTAATTTGAAAATGTCCCAGCTAATAAATGTGTTTGTGGGCCAAAAACATGGCAAATAGACAAAAAAATAGGTTTGCTTCTTTTATTGTCCAAGCTAGTTTTAAAACGCTACTTTTTGCAATAAAAAATAACTATTTTTAAAGTGAAGAAAAATAAAAAATCAAAAAATGTAAAATTCTATTGTGCATTTTATCTTACTTTTTTAAACGCTTTAAAGAGAAAGAGGTTATTGATTTGTGTACATAATTAATTATGATTTATTTATAAACAAGTCCATTCAAAGCATTGATCTACAATCAAGACAGTATTATTCTTTTTTGTTTTTAAATTTTATCATTTACATTATTTTTACATAATTTAAAGCAGTGAAGTTGTAAATTATTTATAATATTAGCGTTTTAATTGATAGGGGGAATATATTAAGATTTTCCATCGTGATTATCTTGGTTATTAGTATTGAATTTGAAAGTTTATGAATTAGAAAAAATCTGCAAATTGGAACTGCAAAATTTTAATTTTTCTTGACGTATTAAAAAAAAAGAAAGTTAAGATTAGTTTATCATGATTAACCAGCCGATCATTGTATCATATCATTGCACTAATGGGTAACTCTACTAATTGAATGCTCTTCATTAAAGTCGGTACGACAAAAATCATTCATTTTTAGAATAATCGTCGTTTTAAGGAAAAATCGCTTTTTGTACTTTTGAAGCTTTTAAAATATTATCGTCTTCTTATTATTTGAATAGTTTTTTGGACTAGAGACCATTATAAACTTCAGTAAATCTCTTACGTCAAACTTTTGCATTAAATTTATTATAATCGCCTAAAATTATCAAGGCTTTGGTTTTAATGACTTTTTTATGTAAGTATAACTAGACAAACACTAAAACATTTTTATTAAATAATTGCAATAATTGTTGGATACCCAAAGCAATTATTACTGGTACGAAAACACAAATATGTTTCATTAACAGTAAACTGAATAGTTGAATACGAATCTGTTTATCAAAAAATTTAGTTCTTCTATTTTATTTTAAAAGGTGAATTTCAGAAAATAGATCCTAATTTTTGTTCTTAAGCTTGTGTTATTTGTGGTTATTCTTGTTCTTGCTGCCTAAGGGAGCGCATTCTCCAGGGCCCCGAACTCTTTCAATGGGTGTTTACCCCATTCAGAATATTGATTCTCGCATTTTAGATCAACATGATGTAAGTTTTTGGTGTCTTATTTTTGATGTTGTGTGATTTAAAAGTTAAAACAGTCTAGTAAAAGTAGGCTTGGACATTAATGAGCTTTACCCAAAACTAGAATGGACCTTATTTGGACAAAAATTGGTTGGGGTTTCCAAGGATATGTGTCATAGCACCTCTCGTTCAAGATGCTGACATAACGTCATTACTTTTATAATTTTATCAAATATGCCAAAAAACAAAGTAGCCGCTTTTACATTTAACATTTAATGTACCAACTAAAAGGTTTGTATAACATTTACGGAGTGTTTAACATCGTCAATTTTTGGTAAAGAAAGCTGGTACATTCACTGTTTTAAAATGGTTGCTTGCTGTTTTTTTTTTGTATATTAGCGTTATATTTAATAAAAGCATAAAATAATGACATTATGACAGTTAGCATCTTGAACGACAGGTGGTATGACACATATCCTTGGAAACCCCAACCAATTTCTTTCGAATGTCCACTTGCCCCTTTTTTATTGGGCATTTGTTCTGAAAGTACTATTTGGTCCAAATCCCCAAGAAATTTTGATTATTAAGATTAAGTGGACGAGAGAAATTTTATTCTAAAGAAAAAAATGTCGAAAAATTTAAATAATTGAATATTTTACAATAGGGACTAAAATTTTTCTTATCACACATTTTTAATTGTATACTTGACTACTGACTAATTGTTATTAAAAATTAAAACACACCAAATTTTAAAGTAATACAGTTTTTTTCCTAAGCCTACTTTAATAGACTTCCTTGCGCAAAATGTTTTTTTTCTTTTGGGTCTTTGTTATTGGTCTAAAAGCAAATTAGACCTAAGTATTATTTTTCCACTTCTCATGTTTCTATTCTTGAGTTTTTTTATTTTTGTTGTTGTTTCCTTGTAGGTTTTTTTTTCGGTTTTTTTTAGCATGATTCTTCTTTTAAGTTGGCAATTTTCTTTACAAATTTTTGATAATTTTTCACACATTGCTTATTTCAATTCCAGCTAGACTACAAGAGAAATTCGGTAAACAATTTCATTAATATTTCATATTCTGGAGTCAAGTGTCTATTTTTTTTATTTCAGTAGTTTATCTAAATATTTAGACTATTAATACACGATTTAATAGTTTGGCAATAGGTTGAATATTTGTTGTGGTTTTAGTATTTTATTGTGAAGCCTGTATTACACATTTTTAAAATATTTAAGTTAATATTTTATTCAGAATTTATAAAATATATGTAGGGAAATGTAAGACACATTCCAGGAAATTTAAAACTTAGCATCTTTATGTCGTATTGTTTTAATAAAATATGTAAATAAGTTTTTCATGCTATTAAGGTGCTAAATTTAAAATTAAATTGTTTTAAATTGCAAAAATGGGCCCTACTCTTTCCTAATGTTTAACGTAGCTTACGTTTTTTTAATCACTAGTTTTTAACTAAGGCCCGATTGTATAATCCTAGTTTAAAGTACGGTTTAGCTAAACTGACATTTTATCACAAACAGACTTTGACAACTACAAAATAGACAGTGTCTAAGATTGTTCTCAGTATGATTATAAATCAGTTAAAACTTGGTTTGTACTACCGGCCCTAAATGAAAAATGTGTACAGCAGGCTTAAAATAATAGTTTGTCTAAAAAGCATGGATTTTCTTACTCAAGAAACAAAATTATTTAATATTGCAATAATTTTTTGTATGATCACAATAACTTTATTAATATAACTTGGCAGAAATAAGCACATTTTAAATCATATAAAAAAATGTTTTTTCTTATTTTTAAAACTAAATATAAATATTAAAATCTGCTTTCTTTTAACCAAGTACTAAAATTCTATTTTATTGTGATAAAAAACCTAAAATGTTGTTTCGTTAATTTTTAATGTACAAAATATTACACACATTACACTTACTCTAATAATGCGCTATATATTCCAAAGGGCCTACTATTATTTTTAAGAAATTATGAATCTTTTATCTAAACAGTTATAAAAAAGTTTTCCTAATTTTCAGACCCCTTCCTATCTCCATCTTGCCAAATGGTTCCCTTTTCCCAATCCTGTTTTTGGAGATGCAAGTCTTCATTCCAAGTCCAGAAAAATGGTATTTTTTCCTTTTTCCCACATAATTAAATGTACTCGTACATCATCGATTAAAACAGGTCCAGTCAGCTACATATATAGCGCAATCATTCTAATAATGCCACCAGAAAAAAATCCCAACCAAGATCTGCTTATGTAGGTTTGTAGCCACTACCACCAGGAACATAAAAGTGAAAAATTCCCACAAAATTTCCGTGACGTTTAGCCCCCATTTTGCATAGAAGTGAGGAGTTAGTTTTTTGTTAATAACTATTTGGCACTTTTAAAAAAAGTTTTAAAAATTTTTAGGAACATTATTTTAATAAGAATACAATTATTTTTAAAAAAATAATAAATCACCAATATGAACGATTTTATAGCACTTTGAAAATGTGCTAATTTGGTCCTACAGAGAACGCAGCAATCTATGCTTCAGGACTCTATGACTAAGATAGACGATTATGATGAAATAAGGTGATTTTCAAAGAGCTATAGAATCGTTAATATGGGTGATTTATTATTTTTTTAAAAATGATTGTATTCTTATTAAAATAATGTTCCTAAAAATTTTTAAAACTTTTTTCAAAAGTGTAGAATAGTTTAGGTATTAACAAAAAATTAACTTCTCACTTCTATGCAAGGTGGGGGCTAAACGTCCCGAAAATTTTGTGTGAATTTTTCACTTTTATATTCCTGGGGTAGTGCCTACAATCCTGCAAAAGCAGATCTTGATTGGGATTATTTTCTAAGGAACCTACATATTTTAATTAGAATAATTGGGCTAATAAGATTAAATCATAAACAAGCATTACTCATGTCTCCATTCATTATAACGCTCGGCTTTTTTGCATTTTATTGCATTTTTTTAAGCATGATTACCTAGATGAGCATGATTTTTAATTTTTTTATTGTACGTCCATGCAACTTATTATTTTGGTTGATGTTTAGTTTATAAAGTTCTACAGATTGAGGTTGTTTGTTTTAAATTTAAAGCCATGGGACTAATTTTATTAAAAGTGGTGTTTGTCAAATTAATCTGTAGAATATTAAAATAGGAGAGGCAAAGAAATTTGAATTATGGTTTGTGAAGTATTGCAACAAACGATTTGTTTACAGTTTTGTTTTGGTGTAATTTTTTTACAAAGAGAAAGCTTGATTATTAAAAATAATTTTTTTCCAAAAAGACATCGTTTATAAAGTGTCTTGTACAGTTTTTATTTTTAAACGTAGAATTTAATAATTTTCGCATTGCTTTACGAAAATTCTGCTCCTTGCCTCTTCTAAAAATATAATACTTTCTTCTTTAAAAAGGCATTTTTGGTACGTAGGTTTGATACGATTTTTTTAGTTTTATGCCTAAT
Source organism: Cartodere bifasciata (assembly GCA_963920755.1). Classification (NCBI taxonomy): domain Eukaryota; kingdom Metazoa; phylum Arthropoda; class Insecta; order Coleoptera; family Latridiidae; genus Cartodere; species Cartodere bifasciata. Next base: position 18,108,790 of record OY987195.1, on the reverse strand, counting down.
GAAGAAGTTTTATACTTTTGGCCACTTTTTTAATTGCTGTTTAAACTTAATTTTACTTAAGATTTATATGTAAATAAAATTATGAATGGTGTACTTTTTTTTTTGGTTTTATTGATTTTTCAAAAGAGCAATTAAAAAATTGTCCTAACTGGGTGTATTGTTTTTGTAATGTCACCGTTAACACCAAAGTTTTATTTAGTTATTGACGCTATGGTCCTGGCTACCTGTAAGGATAACGATGTATACTCCTATATTACTATACACAACCGAAGAACATGGGTGTTCCTTAACAACTTTTTACGTCAGAGTGGAACAACACGAGCCGACTTTGTTGCTGATCAAAACTTGTAACAACGAGGTATGTTCACGTTTAAATTCAATTAATAATCGCTATCAGTATGGCAAGTTGTTGGAGAAAGACTAGAGATTCCCTAATAATAAAAAAAAAAAATTGATATGGCTGACGGTTGTCCCCGAAACAAGTGCATCTTTTAAGAGGGTAGATAGAGGCGAAAAAATAGACAGATAAACTCGACCTGTCCTAGGCTAGGGGGCACTGTTTAAAAACTACAACCCTTTAGGTCTAGTTTAATTCTCTACTCTACTACATAGAGTACCTTACTCTACCACTGATAAAGTGCATAACGATGGTCGTAACTTTTTTGTCCCTGACAATTTTGTAATTTTATTTATTTTTGCTGGTAGATAAGTCCAATAAGGGGTAGCTACAAATGTTAAAATGAGTTCGAAAGAAATGTTTTTATTGCCGTTAATAATTTCATTAAATTTATTATTTTGAAAAACCATTTGTTATTTACCATTAAGTATTTTAAATTTTTAATGAACTAGACTTGCTGTAGTTCCTAAACTGTGCCCCCTAGTCTAGGACATGTCGAGTGTGTCTGTGTATTTTTTCGTCTTTTATCTACCCTCTTAAAAGATGCACTCGTTTCGACACCCTGTATAAGGCCTCAAGTGCAGAAATCGAGGCAAAAATGTACTATTTTACTGTTAAGTTTTGTCAATTTGGAATAGTTTTCAAGCGAGAAAAACTATAAAATCATTCCAAAAACATTCTTTTTCTAACTTTTTCTTGTTGTTAAGGTTTTTGGTGCCTACTGTTCGTCGCGTTGGTGTGAAAGAAACCAAAAAGATGACAGAGGAAACAGACAAGCCTACTTTGGAACTGGAGAAACGTTTTTGTTCTCGTTATATCCAGAACGAGCGAAATATCCCTGGGTTGGGATGGAAGGTGAAAAAGTACAGCATGCTGCAGAACTTTTTATGGCTGCCGATACTAAAATGATCACCATTGGAGGAGGGTAAGTTTATTAACTTTTGACCATTATATTACCATTTAAGAATAGCCGTCTGTATGTAAGGGTAAATAATTGTTTTAATTTTAGTGAGGGTCAAGCAATATGGATGGATGAGAATATTCGTTTCGGTAAAACGGACCACTGTCAAACCTTTAACAATCCGCCCCTGTGTCCAAACGGAGATTTTGAGATTCGCGTCCTTGAAGTATACGGTTTCGCCACAGATCAATAAAGAACAACACTATTTCGAACAACGATTGTCATCGAACAAAAGCTACACCAAAACATAATGTAATTTTACATTAGGTATACTTTTAATTATTCATAAAAACATTGGTGCATTCCATCAGAAGTTTACCTTTTTAGTTTTCAGTTTTAAAATTTTGAACATTTTTAATGACAAGTGCTAACTTTCTAGTCTTACTTTTATTTAATTTAGACCAAACTTTTTCCAAAGGTGAAGAGTACTTTTTGTTTTTTTTTTTAATTTTAAAATTGTGTTCGTTATTTGGAGTGCTTTTTTTGTATATATTTTAAAGCCTTTCTAAAAGATTGGTCGTTGCGTATTTAAAGTTAAGAATCTTGTGCAATACATTTTCTATTTAATGTACCTTTGTTCTATATTAGTTTTAAGGTTCAAGGTTTGATTCGTCTTTTTTACTTGAGTTAAGTTAAGAAGGCGGAACGAACCTGGATTTGTATTAATTTTTATTATATATTTGTGTAGATATTATAATTTAATTTTAATTTTACTTTTTAATGTTGTCGCTTCAAAATATAACGCCCTTGCAGTATTGACATTAATCTTCATGGAGCTTACAAGTTGGGTAGATTCTTTGGGTCAACAAAAATTCTTTGCAGTAAACAGTGTTGCAAAAGTGAGTTTTTGTTTACCATTTTTTTACTCAACTAGCGCCATGATTATTAGCCATTTTCTAATATAATATGCTGAACAGTCTTCATGCTTCTCAAAAAAACATAAACAGTTTGATCAAATTCATTTTTCATTGGGGCTTGATTTCAAAATGGCCCAAAATCTTGTATTAGGTCAGTATTTTCATAAAAATTATTTTACGCCTTAGGGTGGTACTTAGTCTTGTAAATTTGGTAGTTTTATCATAAATGCGTACTAAATTCGTGATAAAATTTTAGTCATTGATGAGGCAGTCTATAGTTTAGAAATTTGGGTTTTAGCAAAAACCTGCCGGTTTATTAACATACAGTCAGGGCCACTAAATTTTATAATAATATGACAACAAATTTTTGGATTTTGATTTAAAAAAGGTAAACTGACTAGCGAGAAATTAAACAATAAAAAAAATCAAAAATTGTAGTGCTAGATTGCTCATTATAAAGCATATCATTAGCTTAATTTTTTTAAGTTTAAAATATACAGATTATTCTAATACATCGTTAATGTCTTTGAGTGTTTAACGAAGTAGTACAAAATATGTAGATATAATTTTTATGTAATTATGAACTTTAATCATTGTTGTTTAAATTTGATTTTAAAAATTTTATAAAGTTACAACAACATTGAAAAATGTTAGACGCAAAATTACACCTTGAATTGGCGACAAAAAAAACTTTGATAGTTTTTTCATTTTTGAACAAGTAAACTAAAAAATGCTAGCTACATTTTTATTTTTTAACAAGTTATTCTAAAACTTTTGGACTTAAGTTTTAAAAGAAATCGCATCACATAAATATTTAACAACAAAAGTAAAACTTAAGTTTGTTTTTGTTCTGTCTAAAACTTAAATATAAATTTGTTATTTAATGTATTTGCTCTATCAACGATTTGTGGTATTAACTAAGAATGTTGTAAGCAAGTGCTCATGTTTCGTAGAATTCTAGATTTTTAGTCTGAATGTGATTTAGAGTGGTAATATTAGCCATAATCCCGTTGGCTAAAAAAATATTCTAAGCCCGCTTTGAAAATTAAAATCATTTATGAACTTTTTCTCGACTCAACTATTTTGTTGGCACTTTTAAAACTTTTAATTTCTCCTAAATATTTTATCCTTTTTATACTTTAGGTTCTTTAAATAACCATGTTTGTTTTTATTTTTTAGTGCGCTTAATTTCTGACAAGAATTTTGTAGTAGCAGTATTATTTATAAGCAGTATTTGTTTTTTGTAATAAAATTGAACTTTATGCCCTCAATTAACTGTGAAAGCATTTTAAGACATTTTTATTCGTTTCCTGACTAACATTTTTGTAGTGCCTAGTTTGTAATATAAATTAAAACATACATGGTTGTAAAAATGTAGGCTCATTTACAATAAAATGCTGTAAGGTAACGTAACTATTTGACTTGGGTTTACACTGTGTCTAGCATAACGTAGGAAATTGTCTAAACTGCCATATAAGGTAAAACAGTTTAAATCTTATAGTAAATGGTACTTTAGAGTGCTTTATTGTAAATGAGCCTTAAAGCACATTTTGTCTCATTGATGAGCAATAAAACTTTTGTGATAATTTTGACTAGGATTTTAATTTTGTGAATGAAAGTAAAAGAAATATTTTGGCATCAGGAATCATTTTTGAATTAATTAAATAGCCTCGTGAATTGTTTTATAAAATGAGATTTCTTTTATTTTTCGTCTACAAAATTGTTTTAAGTTTAAATTCTTCAATTTAATGCTTTTGAATTTTTGTTAATTGAACAAAATGTAGTTGTTTTTATGCAAATGCATATTATTAAGCTTGATGTAAATTTTATTTAAGCTTATAGTTAAATAGTTCGTAATTTAAAAAATAAATATTATTCTATTTCTATTCACGGTCATCTTGAATCGTTGAAGGTCAACAGTGATGCCACAGAAGTTCTTTTTGGGGTATAAAATTACTAAAGTCAAGATGGTAGTTTTTTTAAATAAGAAAATGTTGGCTTAAGTCCAAATTGCAAATCGCAGGAGCACACGAGAGCGCATATATTCTGTGGTTTATAAAAATGACCTTTTGACCTTCATTCTAGTTGACCTTGTTATATCTATCCCTGACTGTTGTTATATTTATCCGTGACTGTTGTTATCAGTCATCTCTTCATCGTACTGATGTATTGTATTAAATTGTAATCTATTAGTGTTTTTATGATAAATGTCTTAATTAAATTAAGTTTTTGAGTTATTTACCTTTACCTCGACCTTTACTAAAAAAATTCCTTTTTTTTTCCTCATTAAACTGCGGAATCAAGATAAATTGAACTTGAGTAAAATATAGGTACAATAAAAAAAAGTTAAATGATAAACATTTATTTTTGCACATACTTAATAAAGTATACTGGGTGTCTTTCTTAAACCAAATCACCTCTGTTTATTTTAAACTATCTCAGATGCAATTAAAAGTGTTAACACTGTTAACACACCAAAAAACAACCAAAAGTGACTTGGGTTAAGTGTGTCATCTGCATAATATAAAAATATCCTTCAAATTACAAAACTAAAAGATATATTTGCCTGCAATTTAAATTAACATATTTAAATCACAATAAAAATCTATGAATAAAATTTATTTAGTTTTAATATTAAGGCCTTTTTTAATCTATATAAATAAATTTAAAATTAATAATTATTGTACATACGTTAATAATTACAAAATAGAATTTATAATAAAAACGAAACCCATTTTAAAAATGATCTTTAACGAACAATAATTTAACTGTATAATAATTTTGTTTTACACTACATTCATACAAACATAAATAATCTCCTAGGAATAATTTAACTTCATTGTTAAAATTTTAAGTTTTCACGTCTAACAAGATATTTTGACAGTTGCTTGCGCAGTACAGTATGCGCAGTAACCAATATATGGGTATGTCTAATAAAGCTTAAAAGTTTTGATTTACACCGGCCAATAAGAATGTTTTAAAAAATAAAAAGGCTACCTTATATTTTACACAACCTGTTTTAAGTTTTTTATTTTTGGAGTTTATACCATTTTTTTTGTTGTCAATTAAAACCTTAAAAGTGATTCTTTGCCTTCAAGTAGGGGCCTAGTTAAGTGAGCTATGGTCATAATTAGTCTACAAGGAAGTAAGAAGTATAATATGAGATCTAAAACTACTTAAAAATTGCAACTTTACAAATAAAACATTTAATGCAAAGTTATATTAAAGTTTAAAGGTATCACCCTAGCCCTTTTAAAACTTCTGCTTCTTTTTTTTGCACACTGGAACTTTGCATTAAACTCGGGCCTTCTTAATTTCGATTAATAAATAAATACACTACAAAATAAACACAATTAGAATAACAAAATAGATAATTTAGATAAAATAAAGTATAGAAATAGATTACTATCTTTAAATAAAAAGTACACCTAATAATACCCTTTCCAAGAATTGATAAAAAACACAATTTCATAGATTTAATCACAGATTTGTAAAGATTTAAAGAGAAACTTCGAGTAAACAAGAATTTATGAACAACATTCACATAAATAAATGATTTTTAAAAGCTTTTTTAAAAACCATAATTCTGTTCCTTTAACTTACATGTCGGTTGGAGATTCCAACATTTCAGTGAGGAATGTGTCAATAGGAACATTCCCGATTATTTTGAAGAAAAACAGATGCTCCAAACACTTCAGTCCGATCGATCTGAGCGCTGGTAAGCGTAACAGTAATTTGGCAAAACGGCCGGGTTCTTGTGGGTGCGTAGCCCGCGTATACTCTTCTAATACTGCGTAGATTTTTTCTCGTAGCATCTCGACTTCTTGTGTAGACTTCAGTCCACGTATTTCTAAAAAAATCATAAAATAAGCTAAACAAATTCGTGGAGTACATGCGATTAGGGCGCTACATGACTATATACCTCGTATTATACAGGGTAGATTGCCTTGATTTTGACAGATATTGTCGCTTTATAGAGTGGCGCCATGCATCATTTCATCTCTGTCATCATTTGTAATTGAAAGTTGTAATTGTTGTAACTTTGCTAATTATGTTGATGACAGAATCTGTATGACAGAGATGGAATGATTCATGGCGCCACTCTTTGAAGCGACAATATCTGTCAATTTTACTTCTAGGCACTCTAATACAGAGTGTCCAAAACATGGCGCATAAATGCGATGGTACGTTGTTTGGGCATGTTTAGGGACCCCCTAAAAATTATTGAAAAAAATTCATCTCATATACCCTTGGAGAAATGAGGCCCCAAAGTGTTAAACTTTAAATGCTTAAATCTTGAAGATAACAGCACATATTAACGAAAGAATAGGCTAAATACAAAGGAACAAATTGTGTTGCCAAACTTATGCATCTTTGTTCGCATTTTTCTCGATTAATATAACAGATGGATTTTTTGTCACAATTTTGAAGGGGATCCCTGAGAATGCCCCAAGAGCGTACTACCTTATCTATGGAACGTACCATCGCGTTTATGCGCCATTTTTTGGACAAAATGTAGTTGCCTTACATGGGGTTTGTTTTGTTTATTATTGGCCCGTAACAAAAATGCATAGTAACAAAATATTTACCTGGGTTAAACAAAATAATGGCCCTCAAACATCCAAGTTCAGTTTTATCCACCTTCATCTCCTTCATTTTGTTTACAAGTTCGGATAAAACTCTATCATAAATTGCACCTACGCCCACTGCATTGGCTGTTTGTCTGCAAAAACAAGCATTAAACATTATTTACATTAAAGGAAGGTAGATTTAGCAAAATTAAACAGACAATCAGGATAAAAATGATGTCTAGCGGAGCATTGTAAACAAGAGAATCGGATTTTAAACACCTAAAGTCAGTTGGGGTAATTGAAAACATTTTTAACAATTTTAATTTTGAAGTGACTTATTTCTTGTAAATGTAAACATTTCACAAATAAACCTTTTTTTTGAGATCATTCTTTAGTTTATATGATAAAAATAATACTTTAAAAAGATATCAAACTTACTTATTAACTGTAAGCCCTGTTGCCAGAACAATCCCATCATGAGTTTGTATAGATCGATGTGAAAAAGCAGCAATCAAAAGTTCGTTCCATCCTGCTCTTAAAAGAAGCACTTGGTCAGACACCGGCAAAGATGTAAAATGGGGTATGTGTTTCGCCCATTCGACCAATTGCAGAAGTTGTTTGTTGGTTGCTTGCACTATGTTCGTCACAGCATTCTAAATCAATAAAAAATCTACATTAGGGGGGTTGTCTTTTATATTTTGCATAGACAAATAGTAGACGCCACCAACGGCACCACCAGTGCCTAACAAAACCCTTAATTTTATTAGGACTATACCTACCAGAGCTTTGTTAAGATAGAACAAGTTTCGCCATAGTGAATTTTTTAGTTAACCTCGCAAGCTGCAAGGAAACGTATACATCTTTTTGGTTTATTCTTTACATGAAACCCCCTAGAAGCTTATTGTCGGTTATTCCCAATTTTTTTCATGTAAATTCATGATTGGTCATTATTCACGGTTTTGTATGCGATTTATGAAATTCCACTGCCGAACAGACTCAAAATTCTGAGTCACTAATTAAAGCCAGTTTACTTTTGTGCCTCCCTAAGACAGAAAATAATTTTTTGCACATTTAACTGATCATGTAAAATTCTTTGAAACGGGATCATTTAATTGCCTTTGAATGTCTTAATCTTGCGATGTGACACTTGTGAATTTTCGGATTTTAGCTGGCACAAAGCATCTATTTATTCCGGACCCTTAGTTAGAATAGTATTCTGAAGATTTTTGCCGAATAAACTGAAGGAAAAAACTTGGATTTTCATTGTTGTTAAGATAATTTTCTTTGAAAGTAGTCAATAATAATTGCATACAAATTTTCTAGGCACATTTCCATTTTTTTAAAAACTGCTCAACCTTAAAAAATATTATTGTGGCTAAAATACTTGTTGTATCCTAACGAAACTTTCGGTATAGTCCTAATAAACTTAAAGAGTTTGTTTGGCACTTGCAAAAATTTATCGAAACCAGAAATAATGAAAAAAAAGTTACGTTAGAAATAAAAAAAAACTGCTTATGGGGACAATCTTAAGAACAAAACTTACTTCCAATGGAACAGGGGGATCATTACATTCCACCCGTTTCTCAGCTTCCAGTAACCTCTCAATCGGCATGTCGGTTTGCATATTCGATGTGGATTCCACTTCTGAGGAATCTCGTTCCTTCGTCCTTTGTCTTTCTTCCTGAACCGCTTCTCGTTTCATTCCCATCACGAGACATTTCTGGTAGCGGCAATACTGGCATCTGTTTCTTTGTCTTTTGTCGATTATACAATTTTTTTCCTCTCTACAGGCGTAAGAGAGGTCTTTTCGGACTGTTCGTTTGAAGAATCCTTTGCACCCTTCACAACTACAACAAAAAATTAATTGGTTAGTCGAAAAATTTGTAAATGTAAGATTATATTATTTTTAAAAATTTAAGAATTTAAAAAGAGGTAATTAAATTTTAAAATAGAAAGGTGTTTTTTAACACCTGAGTGAATGCCCTGCCAACGAAAGGGATAATTAAAATTATTTTATTTTTAAAATAGTTGTACATTGAAAAACACCTTTATCTTAAACATTTTTTGGCAAAGCATCAAAGAAAAAATAAAAAATATTTATGCATTAACTTGTGTTTACAAAGAATGCAGTATTTACATTTCTGTTCTCATTATATGAAATGCATATACGTTTTACTTTTAAAATTTTATTTTGGGTGGTCTGTCAGAGTTAATAATTTAATTAAAAATCATTAAAATCATAAAAGTACAGAAGTCAACCCGAATCATTTTTGAATTAATGGAATTTTAATAACTTTATTTTCGTAAAAATCACTTGTTAGCTTCTATTAAAAACGCATTAAAACCAAAGATATGATTTAACAATCCTTCTTAAATTGCTCTTTTGTCAAAGCTGCGTATTATTTAAAAAGCCTTCAAAGTCAACTTATTTGAGTGAGTGCAAACATAGACTGAATACACAAGATCTTAAAAAACAGATCGTGAAAAACATGTTCATTATCTTATTTACATCTGGTATTATATCAAGTATTTGTATTTTTAAATCGAAAGACAAACCAATTTAAATAGGAAAATTTTATGCAGAGTTTTGATGTTTTCAAAAATACTCTTATTAGATTGTAAATATTTATCTACCGAACGTCTTTTTTTCAAATTAAATGATATGTTTTTGTTACTAAAGAAGACGTAATTTTTTTTTATTAATTAAGAACAATCATGCATTTTATTTTTATTGAACATGCAATGGATTTTTACATGGCAAAAAATATTTGTTTTTATGGTAAAGTAATTTGCTATTAATGTTGATGCATAATAAAAAGACATGCAGGTGGCAAGAAAACATGCAAAAACTAACTATATTAATATAGAGCAAAAACATGGTCTACGGAAATTTGAAATAATTTGCTTCTGTGCAATGCTCGTAAAATCTGGTTTTTTACTACAAAACTCGAGTAATAATTTTTTTTTTTTATATTTAAGTATTATTTTTTGCCTTTTTATTACTATTCTTTCAGCAAACATTTCTAGACCGACAAATTAAAACAAAAGTGAGTTAGATCAGTGAATGGGTTAGAAGATACTCTTTGCAAATAGATTTTTTTAAATGTGTTTTTTACTGTACTTAAATTGTTTTATTTTTATACTACTAAGTAGGAATTCACGATTTTTTTTTGCCGGTGTAATAACAATAGTTATAAGATGTGTTACGCAAGACATAAAGTAACATTGTTAAAATTCATTCATCTAATACAGGAATCATGGATTATGAACAGAATGCTAGCTCATTTGTCATATGTTTTCAATAACACATTCAAGGTCGCGGTAATGCATCAATCGTGCAAGCTACAGGCAGAAGGCCATGGTCATGTCGTCTTCTCCTCTCCTTCATTTGTTTAATTCTGTAATTCTCATATTTAATTACTAATTAAAGGAGGTAGAATGGTTTTAAAACTGATTGTTCATTTGTTGTTTCTTTGTGTAATTGCGATTTAAAACAAGGCGACTAGACGTTTTGTACATTTCAAAGAAGATTTACCTATTTTCAAGTCAAATATTCGTTTAAATTAACGTCTCTCAAAAGAAACTATTAAAGGCTGATTTATAGTGAATTAACGTATCGCGAATTAACATAAAATAAATTATACGAAAGTAGAAATCTTATTCATAGATCCAATTAATACCACTTAGCGTGTACTTATAGGTTATATTTGTTTATTTAACTAATTTTTAGATAGGCATCTGTGACCGTTTGTCACTATCGCCATCTATCGACTACTAAACAAAATATTTAAAATAAGAAAGACAACTGTAGAATGAAACTAAAATCAGTGCAATACTGAGATTTGCACTAATTTGATCTTAAGTTCACGTTAATTTAAGTGTTGTTAAGTGGCGTTAAGTTAATTTATCACCAAATAAAGCCTTAATATTCTTTGCAAAGAATTATTCAATGTCAAAATACCTGTAAACTCCATAATGTTTCCCACTGGCTCTATCCCCACAAATTGAGCAAAGATGTTTGGAACCACTGAGCGGGTGATTGGGGGGATAGGGAGAACCAACGCTCTTAGGGCCACCTGGTGACGGACTAAGCAAACTGGCGTGACCCATAGAGAAGGACCCTGGACTATTCGGTCCTTGCGGGCTAAACTGGCCTAATTGAGATGCGTCCGGCTTCATTTCCAGGGGTGATTGCGGCCCCAAGTTCATACTTAGACTTTGGTCTAGAGATAAACCTGAAACAAAAAATGAACAGTTAAAAAATTGCTCGAAAAATTGTTTAATTGGCAAAATAATTAGAATTCTTAAAAAACTACATATTTTGGTCGCACGTTTAAAACAGCTTAGTTGTGCGGCTCTAAATTAAAAAGAAAATGCGCTTCATTCGAGGTAGTAAGTATTAAAGAGATTAGTCACTTGAAGGACAATAACACTTTATTACTGCTTCTTCGTTTTTTCAAAATATATGCATCAAAAAAAGTCAAAAATTATTAAGGACGTTGTGTCCTATCACTAAACTTCTGCAATCTCTTTTTTTTTTAGTGAAAAATACAAAATATCTCTAAATTAGCGCACCACCTGTACGCTACGTTGTTGGAGAATTCCTAGGGATCTCCAAAAATGTATTTTATATACTCTTAGAGATATGAGGCCCCAAAATGCAAAACTTCGAAATATCTTAAAATAAAAAGAACACATTCACAAAAAAAATTGCCTAATACAAAGCAGCCTATCTAAAACTATAACCATTCGTTCTTCATCTTTTAAATGGAACGTGTTTTTTTATTTGATCTTATTTACATTAGAAATTTCTGTAAATTGATTTTGGTAAAATTTATTATTATTTAGGAATGCCCCACAACCATGGTATTATGGCTCTGGTGTGCCAATGTTGGGACAAGTATCTCAAGTGTCCTATCTTTTTTATTTTTACAATATCTAGTTAAGTGTAAAATAAAATTGTTGCAAATTTTTGACCATAACAATAGTTTTTGGTCATTGGCTTCTAAACAGTGTTGAAACAAAAGTTAGTGAAAATAATTAAAACAAAATTCTGTTAAATAAAAATAAATTTTATTTTTTTGTGGCCAAATACGTTTCTTTGGCGTTAAAATTTTTAAACCAAGCTTAACATTAAAAAATGCATTAGTTTAATAATCCTGTAGATAGGATCTAAATAACGATTTCTTTTCTGATTTTAGAGGGTGATAGATTTTGAGGTCTTAAAAAAAACTGAAAATATGTACTTGAATAAAAATATAATGTTGCACAAAACGTTTATTGTTTTTTATTATTGAATAGATTCGACCTGCAGACAACTTTTGCTCAAGGTTTCTCTCCTAAACACGCCATAGTAAACCTACCTCTATTATTAGCACCAGTATTAAGCCACATTAGTATATGCTTTAACTTAGTTACTAGTTACGAAAAAAAAAATAAAACACCAAGGTTGCTTTTTTTCTAACATAAAGGACCCAATATAATTAATCACTTTGCGACATAAAATTCCCAAGTCTGTTATTATTAACGACTTTAAAAAGTTAAGTGAAATATAGGTGGTCCGAAAAATAGCAGATAAATTTATTTAACGTAAAATGAATAGAAATCCTACAACAAACTGTTTAAGACTTTTGTTTATAATAAATGCGGACTTAAATAAATGCGGAAACATATTTTTTTAAATTAATAAATCAAAATAATTTTTTAAATTCAATAAATATTGAACTCCTGTATGGTATATTGCAATAGGTTCACCTGGTCATTTTTTAATTAGATACAATTTTTGTTGGCACTAAATAAAAAATAACTGGCGTGGGTTAAAATCCCTTTATTTGCCAAGTTTACGTTTGTTTATATTTAAAATATGAAAGGGATTATAAGTAATGCTTTTTTATTTTTAAAATTGCAAAATTAGTAATCTCTATCAAATATTTAACATAAAAATTTTTTGTGTTAAAAATATGCATAAAATGCAAATAATTATTTTTTGCTAAAAGTATTTATTGCTTTGAAGATCTCGTTGGCACTTAAAAAAGTTCAAATGCATAGAAGTCAACTTATAAATGAATGACCACTTAAAACCGAATTTTAAACTTTATCCTTGAAATTTTAGTCATCCTTAAAGAATTTTATTGCAACTTATAAATAATTTATGAGTTATTCATGTTTTTTTATTCGACATTTAGATGTACAAGACGTATTATTGCGATTAATTATTATTATAAATAGATTGTTTATGCGTATTTTTTTTTAATTTTAATCTGCTGATAATATGTCCCTCATTAATGAGGAATAATTTTGCAAATTAATTTTTGCAAAGCAGACATGGGATTCTTGCGGATTATGCATGCGGGCTAATTTGTGCAAGTGCTAAATTGTGAAATAAAATGCATTAAAATGCAGTTTTATAAACAGTTTACTGGGGCAAAAAATGATTACACAGGATTTAAAAAAAATAGATCTAAAAATATGTGGCAATATGTCAATAAATGAGAGTACACAATTATAACAGTCTCTAATAAAATCCTCGTAAAACCTGGTGTTCATCAACAAATTTTATTTTGTAGCTTAATAATTATAGACAAATTGCCAAATCACCTAGTTTTCTAATGCAAATCCCACTCATTTGACCCAATTAGTGGTAAAAATGTGGACCAGCCTGCATAAAGAAGCCATTAGGCCAGCGTATAGTAAAACTGGATTTGCAGCTGTTTGGAATTTAATATTCCCTTTGCTGACCTACATCTCTTCTTGCTATTTTCAAGGATACCATCTCAAGGCTAGACAATAGAATGTGCAAATTGCAGCTGCCATTCTGCCTTCTGTTTATTAAGGATGTTTTATTTCTTGTTTTGCATTTTATGGAGTTAAGTATAGGGGTTGCATTTAAACACATTGCAAATACGAAATGTGGCTTGCAAAAAAGATTGTTTTTTTTTATCAGTTGAGATGCACACTTTTTGTTTTAGAGACATTCCATATAAAATCACCCAATCATAGTTGCTGTTATTTGATGTGTTTTATATTTGGCGGGTATCCTTACCCATCGTAAAGTTGGTAAAAAAACAATTTTTTGAATTTTCATAATTTTTCTTGACTTTACTAAAAATTGAATTTTAGGATTTTGCGATTTTTGAAAGATTCAAATTGGTAGTAATTTTTAAGGCAACTACATTTGCTAGAAACTACGTTTCTATAGGTATGGCGGACACGGGTAATGAAACAAATGTCTAACTTATGCGTATCCAAGCATTTGCTGGTCAATTTGTGGAAAAAGTCAAATTTGAAAGTAAAACTTTTAAAACTTCACTTTTAGTAAAAATGTGCAAAAATGGTTCTAAAAAATGTGTTATTCTTGTCGATTATTCTTAGTTTAAAGGACCATTTTACTCTGAACACCTTTTGGTATATATTTCATCATCAATCGCATGTAGATATTGTTGACAAAAGAACGTCTTGATTGGAATTTTTGTCCCATTTTGCAGTATTTTAATATGTATATAAAATACACTATTTTTAAAGAAGATAATGATTTGGATCATTGGAAATAAAAGCAAGATAGAATACTGAAACATGAAAATTTGGGAAGAACATTTTTTTCAAAGTTTTAACATTGTGACTGTGGTGAAAATTGCAATTTAAGAAACAATTTGTCTATCCAAAATTTTAGATAATCAATCTAACCATACAAGAACAAATAATGTGTTATTTAAATACATACGTTTTTAATCTATTGGCCACAAGTTTATGTGAGTAAATATTTTTTAAATTACATTTTCAATTCACCTAGGGTACCAAAACTCAATTCTAAATATTTTATTACATTTTAAGTCGGAAAAACTTCGGTCGTATGTTATTTGTATCATTTTCTTTATCAATAAGTAATTAATTATTTTATTATTATTTACATATTACATTTTCTAAGGTTAAATTTACTATAATTTGCTATATTTCTTAAAATTTTACGCACTTGAAGTTTTTAGATATTTGTCAGAAACACAGAAATTCAAAATATTTTTAATTCTTTAACTAGAAAATAGTAGACTAGTGCCTGGAGTATGAACTTGTCTCTAGTTCTTTAATCAAATTGACATAATTCATAACCTAAAATTTATTCAAGATCAAAAGGTTACATTTGACTTTTTCCACAAATTGACCAGCAAATGCTTGGATACGGTTTCCGCTCTACCCATAAATACGAAGTATTTAGATTTTAAGTGCCCTAGTAATTTTAAGTAGACAATGGACACATCTTTTTATTAAAAAATCAGCAGCTGCATATTTGCACTCCTTCTCTACTAGTAAGTACCACTACCAAATTATGGAAAATGATCAAGTTTAGGTCTAAAAAAAGCTATGTGGGACTGGGTAAAGACACTAGAATAAAAGACTAGCCAGTTTGATCTTATTTCTATGGTATCATAAAAATTCATAGAATTGCCGCCCATTCCATAGGAGGATCCAAAAGACTTTTTAAATTTTTATTTGTGGTCAAACATAGATTTTATTTATTTAGCATTTAGCAAGTAAGCATGCTTTAATTTTTGTATACTTTTTTTTATCAATAAATACACAAAAAATTAATAGTAGGAAAAGGAAAAGCACAAATAAATACTGCTATCAGGAAATTATCGTTCGGTTTGCCTTTGATTTTAGTTTCATAAATTCTCTAATTAATAGTTTTATTAATTTCTGTTACGCCTGGCTCCTAAAAATTTTAAAAATTATAGATACTTTACCTTTATGATAAATAAAAGTTAAAAAAACTACTTTTTTATATTTGCGTTCTATAATATGCACATTATGAAACCCGAAATTTGGTTTTTTTAAGTTTCTGAATTGCTTCATTATTAAACCCAAAATTTTATTTTATTGGTTGGTTTTCCTGATGCAAAAAGATGAATTCTTTTCTTGCAAGGTACTTTTTATTTACAAATTTCACTATTATAATCAATCGGGGGACATAGTTTTTTTATAGAGGGAATAACTAGAAGAATTGGAGAAACGATATCAACGGTTACATTTTCTCAAAAACGCCTATTCAATCAGTATTAATGAGTAAAGTTTACAAATGTCATTATTTAATATGTCTAACTTAAATTTATTTTTTACTTCAAAATGTCAATGTTATGCTATAAGGTTGGTCATAAAAACAAATTTTCATCTTAAGTTTTTAATTCAAATTAAAAATGCTTTTTAATGAATTAAATGAAGCAAATATAAAAAATAGTACAAAAAACTCGTTTTATAAGGCGTTTTTCATCACTCGTCCATTGGAAAACTCGCCGCTGCGCGGCTCTTTTTCCAAACCTGGACGCGTGCTAAAAAGCGTTCCTTATAAAACTCTATGTTTTAATATACTATTTAATTTTTAAATCTTTCACATTTTTCTTTTTGCCTGTTTAAATTTAGTTTTTTGCCTGTTTCTTTCATTCACAAGTTTCTTTCTGAATAATTCTTTGGAATGAAGAACATTTTAAAATCCTTTGCCGCCGGGTTCTTCCATTTAGCACTTTCGCAACCAAACATTTCAAAAATGATATTAATTTGTAAAAATCCAATAGACTAATAATTATAATATTAATTTGTACAATTGGAAGCCTGAAATTGTATTATATAATGAAGAAAAATCACAATACTTACGCTTTAAAATATCTTTGGCAGTAAAATTATATTTTTAATATTTTTGACAAATTCAAAAAATTATGTCATTATAATGTGAAAGTATCTAGCCGCCTCAGGAATGGGCGACCAATCAAAAGCGGTAGCGTATTGTCCAGTCTTTCTTTCTAGTGTCTTTAGGACTGGGTAGATTTTTTTTTTATTACTTTAAAATGTTAATGTGCTAATGGA
The DNA here is from genome assembly GCA_963920755.1 of Cartodere bifasciata. Classification (NCBI taxonomy): domain Eukaryota; kingdom Metazoa; phylum Arthropoda; class Insecta; order Coleoptera; family Latridiidae; genus Cartodere; species Cartodere bifasciata. The sequence continues at coordinate 18,092,152 of OY987195.1, read as the reverse complement.
GATGCCTAAAAAAAATAACTTTGTTTGTGATTTAACTTCGTTTAGAAACAGCAATGCTTTTAATTTTAAATGTTACCGAGAACGTTAAACAATATCAAATCATTTTTTAAATTCTTGGAAGATTAAAATTAGCAGTTGTTTTTAGTTGACGAAGGACACATCTTTCTATAAAAAAAAATATGAACCGCATATTTGCACTCCTTCTCTACCTGGCAGCTATGACCAAATATGGCACCAAAAAAAGTTATATGGAACTGAGTAGATTTTTTGGTATTTTTTTAAAAGAAAGGAGTTACCGGAAGTAAGCACTGGACTAAACTCATAAGGATTTATAATCATGCAGCCACTCAGAAACCGAATTTTGGTCGATTAAATATGGCCTTTAAAGCTTAAAAATTAAAATAAAACTCCTTTTTCCAGGACAACAAAATGTTTTAGATTGATTCATTATTTTCTTATCACGGTATTTCGTTTTTCAAAGAATTTATTTTTTAAGGATTCATTAAAAACATTTAATTTGCTCTGCTTGATACCAAGTGTCATATCCAGGTCAAGGACATAAAATAACACGATTAAATAGGTAACTACAAACGCTAATGAAATCGGAACTAAAATTTATAGCCACATATTTAATAGTTTCGGGGATTAAGCATTATCATTACGAACTGTCTAGACATTTACAAACAATGAGTAATATTTGATTCTATGAAAACCAATTGTAACAAATACCGAGGACATTGAATTCGTTAAATAAATAGCTTAAAAATTCGAATTTAGGATAACAAAAAAAATCACAGAATATTAGAATTATTTGTAAAGCAAATTATCAGTTCTTTTTTTAGAACAATTTATTATTATTTCTTTTAATCTTTGTGTCGTATCGAAAAGAAAACTTGGTACTTTAATGCATTAGAGATGACTTCATTGCGTTACAAAATTATGCATTTTCATTAAACAATAAATATGATTTATGACTAAGACATGACGCGAATATAAAGATCTAGATTTTTAATAAAATAACATTACACAATTTGCATTATAATGCAGTTCCAAACTAATGACAAAGATTGATTTCCTGGAGGGGCACTTTAAAAAGATGACGTCATAAGTAATGCAGAAATGGCGATTTTGTTTTGTTTTCATTACCAAGAGCACTTGATTATGCAATTACTCCCGTCCATGGCCTTCTTCATTAAAATAAAAATCTTTTAAGAAAACTCCTTGATAACATTTTTAACTCTTGATTTAATCGCATTTATACAATGATACAATCTCAAAATATTTGTTAATCTAAGTTATGACGGCTGCACCTAATGATACTTGCAAAGAATCAAACTATAAAAAAAATCTTACTGACCATCTATAAATTCAAGGTTACAAAAACAATAGTTCCATTTTATAGCACATCGGGCATGATTTGTTCCGCATTTGAAACAAAATATCTTACTTCAACAAAGAGGATTGCCGTTAATTATCTAAGGAATAATCCTTCCCACATTTTTTATTGTATATTTACTATTTGTAATTTATTAGTTTATCCTTGGAATGTCAATAAAAGAGAATTGCAATTTAGAAATAGTTAATTAATATTTTGCATAAAAAAAGTGCATTAGAGATTCCTTTCTGGGGCCTCTTCTTAGTAATTGCTGTACTAATAAATTATGGTTACTAATCTGTAAAGTAACTGTCAGATCGTGGGATGGGCTGTACGGAAAATGCAATTATTATACTCTTCGCAAAGGCAAATGAATAACAATTTAGTTTTTTTGTTTTAAAAATAAAATAAATGAAAATGCATTACTTAATTTTTTTCTCGATTTTCACTTTGTCATGAAAATTTTAAATTTAGTTTCATATCAACATATTTCTATCAAATGATTTTGAAAACAAATTGACAAAATGTTGATGCCTCCAATAAGGAATTAATTGAAGGTCCCACTCAAGAGGATCCAGGTTTTGATCAGCCGAGGAAGATTTGGAGTGCTGTTTATCGTCTTAAAACGTGTCACGGACGTTGCGATGATATGTTTTATAAGTGTATTCACTATCTAATCATTATGTAAATGTGGTGAATCTCCAGAAACTATTAAATATATTGTAGAGGACTGTCCAAACACCAATTTTTAAGGCGGTTTTATGTAGTACATTATCTGACCCCTAATGCATTAAATTGGATATCAACCCTAAAACCTGTGTTATTTTTGGCAATTTATTGTACATTGTAATAAAACTTGATTGAAAACCTGGTATGCTGTCCATTGGCATCGCAAAAAGAACATTATTTGCCCTATTTTGAATTATGAACAACTTTTTTTTTTTATTCTTGAATGTTCATATTTGTCACATACCAATACCTCCTACTTTTTTATTAAATAAAATATGGCTAATGACTAATTACTGCGAAGAATTATTTCTACCGATGCAATTGACGAAGGTGTTTCAAATTGATGTCTTTATAACCACACGTGGTGAAAGAAATAATCTTATAACTCGTCTTATAATTACATGAATAATTTATTAATTTGCAAGTGCTTTTATAAATATTTACAAGAAAACACCTAATAAAAACGTCCATTGTCAGGTAATCTGCAAGATTTAGCGGAAGTTAATTTAAACTTAATTAATTAGGTGGTGCTTTCCCAAAAAGCTAGAACTGTTAGAACATCTATTCAGGAAGCCCTTAGGGGGGTATAGACATTTTTTCAAAAAAAAAGTACCTATACGTTTTCTTAGAACCATATTTTGCAAAGGTTGATGTAAATTCAACATGATTGAATATTACTCTTCGCGGGCTATTTAGAGGGAGAAGGAATTTTGTAAAGGAATATTTTTTGCGGAAACCTTTTTAAAATCTTATTTAGCACTTATTTGTAAAATTTGGTGCAGATCCATCGTCATCTAATGTTGCAAATTAAAGGGGATATTTGGAGTGCTACCAAGCCAACCTTAAACTCTTATTTGTGTGCATTTTGTGGACTTAGCTTCCTGAATAGATGTTTTAACGCATACAAAATTTGGTAGTTATATATTTGTTGTACAAATTGCTATGTTTTTTTTACTAGATCTAATTTGCAAACTGTCCATGTACATGGGCATCAAAAAATCATTACAGAAATAAAGACGTGTTCGGTGGTTGTTTTATAATCTTAAACAACCGGTGTGACAACATTTAAAACAAAAAAAAATTTGCGCAATGTACAAATTCACAGAACCAAAACATTAAACGCAATATAGTCAACTTTTTACCAAATATTATTGTTTATAAATTAATGTTTATAAATAGTAAAACTAGTGCATTTATCAAGGCAGTGTTAATGGGTCAATAAAAACACAGTATACTTGAAAAAAAATCCTAGTATAAACAAAATCTAATTTACCTAAGGGTAAAGGGGACCCAAAACCATAAGCGCGCCCCCAATGGTGCGCTTGGGCCCCCTGGATAATCGCCGTGACGGACATCATTGGCTTTTCCTTTTTCATCATTTTTCTATCACAGACACACAAACAATGTTAAAAAACAACTGCAGACTGTCGCAACACACAGATTACGCTATCAATAAATTGGTAATTATTTTATGCATAAAAAATAAACACAGAGGAGTACAGTTTGCTTAACTTATGCTGAGTAAACATTTTTTTAGACTGATGCAAAATATTTACGCACTGACACTCGAGATAAGCTGCAGTTCACATTTCGTTTGACGACAACGAATCGCGTTTTTTTTAATGGATCAGTGTTTTTGGAAAAAAGTGAAGTCAGATTCGGAGAAAAAGCTCATAGATAGACAAAGTGCTGATGAGGAAGAGCCGGCCCGCGGACGCTAAGCTATCGCAAAACCGGCAAAACTAAAAGTGAACGTGGTAAGCTACGAATTCGGTGGACAGACGCGCACTAGGTTATTCGCCACATGGCTCGCCGTAAACATACAGAAAATAATAAAAGTACTCCATAATATACAGGATAATTTCTGATGTCGTAGAAAAAATTCAGGGCGTGATTTCTGGACCAATTTTAAGAAAAAAAGTTGATAAAAACTTTTGTCCAATTTTGACTTTTTTAAACTTATAATACATACAACCCAAAATTTTACAAATGAAGAAGTATCTTAGTTCTATAGATGCACCAAAAAGGCTCTTTAAGATTGTTTAAAAAAAATATTTCTTTCGGAGATAAAGCGAAAAAAAAAATTTTTGTGGATTTTTAGAGGGCTAATAAACTAAGGGGGCAAAATCGGACAACCGTTTATCTAAAATTTTGTTCTTTTTGGGATGCCCATGGAAAATGTTCATACACTGATAAAGCATCTGCTTCAAGACCAGAAAAAACCCATAGAGAAAAATACCTCTGGCATACCAAGATCACAATCTTGGTTTATTACAAGGTACGATCAAAGAATATTTACTTTTAAACAGAAGTAGCACTTGCCCGATTTCGTGGTCAAAAACCGATCTCACGCATACCCTCAAAGCTACTAACCTATAAACGTCAAAAACTAAAAATATTTGGTGCAAAAACTTTTATTATTTGCTAAATGAATAAAAAAAACAAACCGTAGCGACTGCAGAGATATTTATGCTCAATAGAAACTATTTCTGCCCTTTAATATTAAATATTTTATGGTTTTGAATGCAAATAACCCTTCTTTTTACCTGAAAATAAGCTCCGAAATTTAGCAGCTTTGTCTGAATTTCTAAATGGCAAATATAACATACATTGTGTCTTTTACTCAATTACGCCAACATTACAAGGTAAGGTAAGACAAGCTTAGGATAATAGTGCTCCAATTTACAAGAATCATTATGGATTTTGCAAGTGTGAAATATAATAATAATAACGGAACAAAGAAGCAATGAAGCAGGTAAATTTTAACATAAACAAACCCTTCTTGTCCTTCTAAAAATAGATTACAGGTAGGTAAAGGCGTATATTATTAATTAAGGGTGTCATTCTTTTGTAAACCTCCTTGGTAATAGTGTTCAATGCAAGTGTTTACAGATTAAGAAGTATTTTTTTGAGTTTAACATGGTGAATTATTGTTGTGTTAAAGACTGCAAAAACAATAGCAAAACAAGTGGAAGTTTTAGTTCCCGATTAAAGTTTTTTTCATTTCCAAATGATCCTGCAAGGTATGTACTTAGTGTTATTAGTATTTTTTTTGTGCGCATTTAGTAGAGTACTTAAATCTTAATTAAATATTTTTTTAATTTTAGGCGTTCTCAATGGTTAAACCTAATAAGAAGGGCAGAATTAATTTCTGAGAATGTGACTTCCAGCCGAAGAGTTTGCAGTGCGCACTTTCTTCCAGAAATGTTGGCAGGAAGTGGAACGCATCGTCTAAAATCTGATGCATATCCTTGCATTTTTAAGGATCAGGGACACACAGGTAACTTGAAATCTTGGTTGTTGCATCAAGCTTAGTATTTCATAATTTTTCTTTTTATAGAAACAAACATAAATGCATCTTCGTCGGAAGAGTTCACGCCCGCCGTTGGCCCCAGCACATTGCCACAGGATGAAAATATTCCTCCCAATTTTCAAGAAGACCCAAAGCAGCCATCCCCAATGTTAACAGACAGTAAGTGACCTATCCACTATTTTTTTGTACACAAAAAAAATCTTATTAAATGTTAAACAAATTCATTAAAAATGAAAGACCACAAAAAACATTTCATTTTTTAATTTTGCAGATACAACACAAACTCCAAAGTCAAGCCAAACAACACCTAAAGAAAAAGCACTATATCCCACTCCTTTGCTATCTTTAAATGTGTCCCAAAGAAATTTTTTTTATATTTTTTTATTTAATATTATTTTTAACAATTTTATTTCATTTCCAAACTAATAAACTATTCAATTTAGAAATATACACGCTTTTTTGCATAACTTGAATGAAATTTTATTAAAAAATCTAAAGTCCATAATTTGAACAGGCCCGTAAACATGTGATCGAACGTAGCCCGCTTCAATTTTCGACAATTATAAGAAGTGAGGTTATGTGCTTTGAGGGGCGACGCGAGGTCAACTTTGTGACACCGACATCAAAGGTGCCGACAGAGAGTGCAACTTCTGTTTAGTAAATATTCTTTGGTACGATTTCCAAAATTACAGAGGTTTCAGGGTTCACATTCAATTTAATGCGTTAAAGGAGTCAGATTATGTAGTTCATAAAAACCGCCTTCAAACTCGGTGTTTTGACAGTCCTCTACAATATGTTTAATGGTTTTTGGAGATTCACCACATTCACATAATTGTCTAGGTGGCGCAATCTACCATATATTTAGCATATCATTGCAACGTTAGTGTTATAAATCTTCCTCGGCTGATCGAACCCTGAAACCTCTTGAGTGAGATATTCGATTAATTCCTTATTTGATACATCAACATTTTCAGTTTTCATATATCGGATACTGAAAAGGGGTCCTATACAAATTTCTCTTGCCCTGATTATTCAAGGTAAGATTATTCTAAAAAAAAGTTTGACGCACACAGCAGTGCCCCCGTTTGTGACATTTTCTGCCTAATTGGGATTATATAAGCACGGACACATACAACCAACAACTCTAAAGCCTAGCCACACTTTATTGGAGGTAGTGGGAATCGAACCCACTCAGGCTACCTTGCGATTTTCAAAGGTAAGATTATTCTAATTAATATGGAGAAATTGTTTCTGTAAACATACCTTCTGTCTTAAGCCTAACACGAAACAAGGATGCAATCCTTTGTTGAACAATATTAGGCGTTCAATATGGCGAACAAACTATAAAATCTGTTTATAATAGTTATAACTCTATAGAAGCGATTAGCCTTGGCCGACGGTGTGCAGTTACATCAAACTTGAAAAAATGCATAATAGACAACGCGAATTTTTTTAATGCATGCTTAACTCGATATTGAGGCAGCTGCAGAATGGACTTCCTTAAAAACTACCAAGAATTATTACGAAGAATAATATATCATCGTTTCTAACAACAGCATCATTATGGCAATTTTCACGTACAATTTTCTAGAAAATGATTGCCGTGGAAGCATTTTTTTTAAGACCATAAGAGAGACTATTTCCAATGGGTTAATTTATTTTAATCGAAAAAGGTAAGTCGTAATAACAAATCTATAAAGATGATTTTTACATTTATGGAACTTTTTGGCAAGCAAGACAATTTTTAAGACATGAGTTTTTTAATATCTGTAAATTTTTGCATTTTTAATGCTTACTACGCTTACGTTTGATTTGTTTATTTATAGGTAGACATCGCATAAAATTTATTGATTTTATACTTAAATAGCGAGACTTTTGTAGTCTGATGAACTGGCTGATATACTATTCTGGGAAATTTGTTTGTGAAATTAATAACTGGAAAATTAATGTAATTTGTAATTTTAAATGACTTTCTGACAAAAACAAAAACAGATGGTGGTAATTATTGAATTCTAAACTAATGAAATGCGAAAGACAGAAAAAAATTCAATAGTTAAGGCGTAAACGTCTACAAGAAAAAAAGTTTAATGCTCGTTTCTCTTTTTCATCAACTTTAAGAAATAGATATATGATGTAGCCTCGATTCTCGTTCTACCAATTAAAAGATCATTAATTTAATTTTCTAAGTACTTAGTTTCCCAGAGGCCAAATAAATCCGTAAATCAAAAACAGCAGTTTGAAAGTAAACTTTTTATAGCTGTTAGCTTTTCCAACCTCGAAGAAAAGCTCCTTATCTTTTAAAAAATTGGAATATTCCTAAAAGCTGAAAGACGCCAACAAGTAGAGCTATTCTTTGATGTCCCTAATTTTAAATTGGAGTATCCACGTGAAAGAGCTTGAAGGCCAAACAACGATAACAAGTCCTTGTATCATCTAAACCTTGACACGATTGTTTGCGTTTGCAAGACTACATTATTACTGTTTAGTGCAACTATGTGGAATAATGGAATAGTATAGTAAAGAGAATATCTAATATGACGTTAGTTGCCTGCAGCAACATTGATAATAGAAGTAGGTCACTTTTTGTTATTTATTCCAAATTAGAAAAGTTTAAACTTTTATTTGTGCAATGAAATTCTAACTAAACATGATTTTATCACAAATAGTGGATGGTGTAAGAAAACTTTCCCACAAAATGAGCAGCACAAATTTTTGTTACACCCGTCGATTAAAGCCAATATACAGGTGTCCCCGAAACAAGTGCATCTTTTAACAAGGTAGATAAAAGTTGAAAAAAATGGTCCTAGACTAGGGGGCACCGCTTAAAAACTTCAGCACTTTTTGTCTAGTACACTAAAAAGATTTAATCGCAAATATCTTACAAATGGTTTGTTGAACCATAATAAAATTGATGAAATCATTAACGGCAACGAAAAGAACATTTTTAAACTTATTTTGACGTTTGTAGCCCCTCTCAAAATGGGGTTACCACCGGGAGAGTACATTAAAAATTGTTGAACATTTTTTGTTTCTAAAAATTTTGTAATTCTATCTATTGTTGCTGGTAGATGGGTTTAATAAGAAACTTCTTACTTAACTGTGTCGATTTGAAATAATTCATTAAAACACCATCAATCAATACTGGTCTATTTTTTTTATAAAAAAAAAACGGACGACTTTACTCAGGTTTCTTAAGATCTAACAACCATAGTTCAAGGATAGCTTTTATGCTATTAAATTTAAGCTTCTACCAAAAGTAATTCTTAAGTTTGTTGCGTTATGTAAATATCAAATTAAGGAACACATTGCCCAATCTTTTTTTAGAACCATATTAAACTAAATCACATTCCTTATTGTGAACATTTACGTGAAACTTACGCAAGTTATTCCTATAAACAGAATCTATTAAACATGGAGGGGTTCAATTCTAAACCTGAAACACCTGCTATGTATCAACCTGTCGCCCTAAATATTCCCATTGTGATTTTCTAGGTGGGCGTTTCCCTTGTTATCCAGATTTTATGCTATTCTAACTTATAGACAAGATAACAACTACACATAATAAAGTAAATATGTCTGTTTTGCATAATCTCACGCACCTAGACAAAAATAAATCTTACCTTTTGCCCTAAGGACCTAGGGCAAGGTACAAATTCGTTTATTTATTACGCCACCTATTTGTTTCGTGTCCGTTTCAAATTAATTAAATTTAACATAAAACGTAACCTTAATTAGGGATAAACATAAAGATAATACAATGTTGTATAAAAAATGCGGTCACTGAACCAAATACAACGACCCTGACTTTGCCATTGCCCCTTTGTGGACTTAAATCTAGCTTTTACCCCTTATAAAAACATGCTAGCTTACCTCTATCTGTTGAATCCATTTTTTGGGTTTAAAAGTCCTTAATTCTGAGCTGGTTGTCCACAGTTTTGGAACGAGTAATTTTCTACATACATTGTTTGATACAACTTGAATGAATAAACATGGCCGTGTGACGTCCTTCTTCTACAAGAATCAACTTTTACTTGCCCCAAAATTGTCGAGAAGATGCAATTACTTGACTATAACTTGGAATATTAGTCACACATTTGAGGAAAAGTATTGGAAAGTATTTTCTAATTTAATTTTTCACAATAATTTGGAAAATAACACTTTTGTAAATGTAGGTGCCCTACCAAATCTTAAGAATGTTGTTGTTTGCTTGGCTTCCTTGTAGGTGTCGCCAGTTATCAAGAGCAGAAAAAATTCTTAAATAGAAAATCATTGGATTATTTTATTGCAATTTAGGAAAAATGTAATATACAAAAGATTCTTCGCCCTTTAAACTTTGAAAATTACAAAAATAGGCCCATATTTAGTCAAATTTCTAAAATTCTAAATGCAGATTTCTTTTTTATCGGCACGCCTTTACTTGCCTCAAAAATTTGTAGTTCGCATTAGCTAAAAATAGTTCAAATCACCTGACGTTTGTCAATTTACGACTTACGTCACCAGAGGAAAAAAGGCACATTTTTAGGTTTTTGAGCTTTCAGTGCTTTTACTCGACGAATCGTGAAGTTTTTTCCTTGTATTATCGAAAATAATCAAAAATGCATCGTTGTATAACAAAATTAAGTCAAAATATTGCTAAAAATAAAGAATTAAATCGTCATTTCCCACTGACATCCACAATTAACAGAAATTTAACTACAGGTTTGAAAAAAATATTTTTTAGGTTAGAAATAATTATAGCGCAGTTTTTTGTAGATAACAATGAAATTCACGAAGAAAAATTCAAGGGAAGGCCGCTTTATTTGGACGCACAAGCCACCACATCATTGGTAATTTACAAAAAAACAAATTAGCCAAAAATAGTTGCACAATATTAACAATTTTGTAGGATCCAAGAGTGCTCGATTCGATGCTTCCTTATCTGACTTCATATTACGGTAATCCACATTCAAGAACTCATGCTTATGGATGGGAATCTGAGGTTGCAGTTGAAAAAGCAAGAGAGCAAGTTGCAAACGTTATTGGGGCCGACCCTAAAGAAATTGTTTTTACGAGTGGTGCCACAGAAAGTAACAACATTGCAATAAAAGGAGTAGCTAGGTTTTATGGGGGCTCCAAGAAACATATAATCACAACGCAAACCGTAATATTAAATACCTGAGTTCAAATAACTTATGTTTGATTTTTTATACCGTAGGAACATAAATGTGTCTTGGATTCTTGTCGTGCAATGGAAGGTGAAGGGTTTAAAGTAACTTATCTCCCCGTGGGGGCTAATGGAATAGTATCTTTAACAGATTTAGAAAATTCGATAACGCCAGACACTAGTTTGGTGTCAGTTATGGCGGTTAACAACGAAATAGGAGTTAAACAACCGATTTATGAAATAGGCCAATTGTGCAGAGAAAGAAAGGTTTTCTTTCACACTGATGCGGCTCAAGCTGTTGGAAAAATACCAATTGACGTACAAGATATGAAAATTGATCTGTTGTCCATCAGTGGACATAAGATTTATGGTCCTAAAGGTACAAAATAAACACCAAAAACGTTGGGCTACTTTGAACAAAATGTTTGTTTATTTTAGGAATTGGGGCTCTCTATGTAAGGCGTCGCCCCCGTGTGCGTGTGGAACCAATCCAAAGCGGCGGTGGGCAAGAACGCGGTTTAAGAAGTGGCACTCTTCCAGCTCCATTAGTCGTAGGAATAGGCGCAGCGTGCGAATTGTCCCAAAAAGAAATGTCCTACGATCACAAATGGATCAGCAAGTTAAGCAATCGACTCTTGGAACGGCTAACATCAAATTTAACGCACGTTGTTCGAAATGGTGATCCTGTTCATACTTTTCCGGGGTGTTTAAATTTGTCTTTTGCCTTTGTTGAAGGTAAGAAAAATTAAGAACCGTTTTTAAAGGTTTTGTTAACGTTTCTCTTTTAAGGTGAATCTTTGTTAATGGCTTTAAAAGATGTAGCTCTTTCAAGTGGATCAGCCTGCACATCTGCTTCTTTAGAACCTTCTTATGTGCTTAGGGCTATTGGATCTGATGAAGATCTTGCTCATAGTTCAATCAGGTAAATTTCAATTTTTTGGGAATTTTCAGAATTTTTGTTAAAGTATTTTTTTTAAATAAACAAACTTTATAAAGTTTACTTGAGGTTGTTAAAGTTGCTGCAAAGTAGAAAAATAAATAATTTGGTTCTGGTTCTCATATTATTTTTTTTCTTACAGATTTGGAATCGGTCGCTTTACAACAATTGAAGAAATCGACTATACGGCCGATAGATGCATTAAACATGTTACCAGACTTCGAGAAATGAGCCCGTTGTATGAAATGGTACAAGAAGGAATCGATTTGAAATCTATAAAATGGTCACAACATTAAAAAACAAAATTAAAAAATCTACAGAAAAAATACTTTTGTGGTGATTTCTTGTAATATATTCCGTTTAGATATTAAAACTAAAAGTAAAGCAAAACATATATATACATAATACGTATAGTTTTTTAAAATGTTTATTTTAACTAGGATAATTGTTACGACCAATTTTGTTTTATGTTTAAAAAATCACATGAAAAATAAAAGAAATTAGAACTTTTTTTGGCACCAAAATGTCTTTTCATTTAATTTAAACTTATGCTGCTACGCCTTAAATAATTACAAAATCAGTCATTAATTAAGCATAATCTATGATCAGTTAAATGAAAAACACATATTTGTTTGGTTTGGTTTTAAAAGCAACATTTTTTGGAGTGGTAAAACTAATCTCACTAAATTCTACTTTTAGGTTTGGTAAAATAATATCACTAATAAAAAAAACTACCTACGACTTACGCTACAAGATAAAAAGAGGGGATAGAATGAGTACACTGGGTAAATCCATGAAAAATCAACAAACCCATGCCGCTCGACCGTTTCAGATTTTTATTATATTTTGGGAATTAAATTAGTAATGTCTCAAAAAAAATATAAACACTTTTTTTTCCAAAAGCTCCACAGCTTGAGGCATAATTCACGTTGACATCTTAAATAACTTTTATCTCTTGTGAATACAATCCGTAAGAAAATTTTAAAATTTGGGTTTAATTAAATTTTATGCAATCACCCAATTAATGACATGTGAACAAATTGCCTAAAATAAGTTTTTTTGTATTAATTAATCCAATTGAAAAAATAAGCAAATTTTTGCAATTTTGGCATAGCAATATTTACTGAAGCAGAGAATTTAGAAAGGCACTATCACCAAAATTTAAAGGTTTAAGGCTTACTAATTAATTGGTTAAATTTCTAACTTTAAGACTTTAACGTTTACTGAAATACAGTAGCTTAAAATTTAAAAATATCGTAAATTTGGCTATCTGTATCTCGGTTGGGGGAACTTGTAGAAAGTCAAAATTTTAGTATTAACATTATATGTCCATGCTTATTCTATACATGAAAAAAAATATTTGTGGTTTTTGTTTTAATCCACCTAGATGGTCATGAGAAAAAAGTAGATTTTAGGGGTAGCGATAAGGGTGGGTATTTTAGGCACATCTACCTCAGATTTTAAAAATATCTGTGTCACTAATAAAATAGAAGCTAAATTGTTAAACTATGCTAAAAATAGCGCAACATTTCCATCAGCCTGAAGATAGATTTGAACCGGTATTAATACCCTATATTCCACTTTTTGGGAGCCTGTAATTTATTTACTATGCAAAACCACAGCTCAAAACTATGGATTAATGCTTCTCTAACTCTACACCAATAAAATATTTTTTGAAAAAAATCTGCAACTTCCCCCAAAAAAGTTACGAGCTCGTAAACTTTTCAAAATTTTAAAAATGGACAAGTTGCGAAAGTATAGTACAAAGTTAAAATTTTTACAGAATAAAGCAAAAAGTCCATTGTTTAATTTACCAGTTAAAAATCCGAAAATGCAACCAACCTGCCCATTTTGGAGGCGATCTAAACATGCTTAATTTACGTAAAAATGACTATGTAGTTTTTCGTCCCGTTTATGCATCTAGAAGATTCAATATTTTTATTTAAGAACATGATGGGTCCACAATTACGTTTCTTTAAGTAGAACATCAATTGTTTGTGTTATGACTATTTTACATAATTTTAAAATCCGACCAAACTCGAATTTTATAAGGACCTCCATAAAAAACTTGAATGATTAAAAAAAAAATATGAATTTTTTTTTCATCTCTACACTCGTAGAATTCAATGTGCAAAATATAAAGAAAAAGCAGAAACACCGAGCGACAAAATAAATTAATATTTGTTGATATCTGGCGGAATGACCCCACTACATTTATGTTGATTTAAAAAAAAAATTCAAAACTTCTTTTATCCAAGTACTAAAGAACAATTTTTAATTTTAAACAATTCTGCTTAGAATTATGTTTCCAATTTTAAATACTTTATAAAAGCCATAACAAACAAAACATTTTTAAAAAGTCTAAACTCGTTGTCATCGAAAAATAAAACTAGTTAGCGGGTTAGGTCAGTGGATAGGTTAGATCAGTGAGCATGTTAGAGTTTTTTTTATAAAATCGCAATAATCAGAAAATAGCATTATTAAAAACAAACAGTACTTTTTTAAAATTATCAAACAAAATCTGCGAAGAGGTAAAACTATTAACTCTTCTCTTCTATACATTTTTTTTTATTAGCGAACAGCATAAATAGGTATCGATTCTGACACTGACGTTTAGGATTTAATTTGGTTTAAGAAAGATGCTTTTGTTCATTTTTTTTTGCAAAGCCACCTTGACCGATCCTAGACTTACGGGACTTAGAACTCTTTTAGTACTAAAAACCTTTCTTTTGGCCTTTTTTGTCTTAAAAACTTGACAAAAAAAAAACAAAAAATACTTTTAAATACAAAATTTATTTTTTTTCCATTTTTATAACTTTATTATTTTTTGTAAATTGAAAAATAACGAAGATACGGTTTTTTTTTTAATTGGGGGGCTTATGTGGGGTCGGACAAAAAAAACTTTCAATTACTTTTTGTAAAGAATTGGAAGGGCTTGTATATTACCAAAACATTTTTTTTATAAATTTTATAATAATCGAAATACGAATTTTTTTCCAGTTGGGGGGCACGGGAGCCCCCTTGTTCATTATCTGATTTTTCTCAAAAACAATCCCAACCAAGATTTTAATAGGAACGATTTTTCCTGAAAATTTGAACATGATTAGGCTTTTCGTTCTTAAGTTATCGTGTTTACAAAAAAACGTGACAGAGTTCAGACAGACGGACAGACGGATTTTTTGAAAGTTGTTCAAAATTCGATGAAACGCACGAATCTGCAATTTTTGCTCTACGACGATTTTTGACGATTTTAGAATTTTCAAAACAATCACAATATACTCCTCGTTTTTGACTTTGTCTGCGAGGAGTATAAAAACTACTAATCAAAAATAACCATCTAACAAGAATGTGTTTTTTTTTTCAAACGGGTCCGGATAAAAAAAAATTTGAAATAAATTTTTATAGATAAAAATGATGTCATTAATTTGATGCAAAATATTTTTTTATAAAATTAATATTCACCAAAGTTTAATGTTTTTTACTTTTTTAACTATTCGGTTTTTTTTCTAATAACAGTCAGGTTTTCTAAAATAGGTTGATGCGGGTTGATGTTTGCATAACATTTTAATAAACCATTCTCGAGTCATTGTGGCAACAAATTTAGTTATAGACAGACAAAAAATAACTCATGAAACGAACGAATCTGCAAAGATGTTTGCTTTAGGATGGATGTCAACGATTTAAGAAAAGGGTCGAACGTAATATGATCGAGTCGATGATACTTGTCTGCAAAGAGTATAACAAGACATAAGAGAGCCTGTTAGTTAATGAGAATAACTTATAAACAGTCGTGTAAATGGCCCGTTTTCAGGCTTACTCAACTGGTGCAAAAAGCAATTGTGCGAGCAAAAAAAAAAAAAAAATAACGTACATAATCCATTCTATCCTAATTTCTAATCAACTACACCTACCTTAACCTTAAAGATATCTGACTAGAGAGCTAGGTACAAAGTTTCGTAACTTTACGTTTAAATATGATTATTAACACGCGCAGTTATCATCCTCCGGGGTTTCAACCTCATCCGGAACAAGTTTAAACCCATGTTGCTCCATCAACTGCAACTCAATTCTGGACCGACTAGACTGCACTAGATGCAACGCAATATCCTCAAACATCTCATCAACACCATCACCCATTTTACAAGAAACCTTGTACGTCTTTGTAATTAAATCCTTACATTGCTCACTACAACAATTTATGTTACAAAATCATTCAAGTGAACAACAGATTGTCTAACCAAAATGCATCAATATCTGCGTCCAGTATTCCAGGTGGATCGCTCACTAAATCTGATTTTGTGCCGCAGAGAAATATCTTAGCGTTCTCAGCCAAGGTTACAATGTCCAGTAAATGCTGTGATAAAGCCTGGAACGATGCTGGATCGTCCAAGGAATAAATCAGGACTGCTGCTTCTGCGTTTTTGTAATAACTCGACGTTATTGAGGCGGCTCGCTCCATTCCGCCTGTGTCCCATAATTGCAGCTACAATGCAAGTATTTAGTACTATTAATTGATTGGACTAGATCTGTTAAGCATACCTTTATGTTCCTGTCGTTTATGTTGTATAGTTTAGTAGCACAATCAAGCCCAACAGTACAATTTTTACCAGTGGAAGAAACGAAAGTGTTATCTCTAAATCTGCGGAAAATTGAGCTCTTTCCTACTGAATATTCACCACACAGTATCACTTTAAGGTCTGGTATTTTTACTAAAGTCATTTCGTTTGCAAACTGCGTTTTAATTCCTCATATTTAGCTTTTTTTCTTTATTTGTAAACAAAGGGCGAAAACATGGCCGCTAATGGAGTGTCTTTTTTCCTCGTAGGTCAAATAATTGGATTTTTTGAACTACCTTGTAATAAAAACAATAAGCCGTCCATCGGTCGTCCAATTCCCATTTCATTTTTCTATTTCTGTTTTGCTTTTGCAAAAATGTCCTCTGCACCAAATCAGTTATTGCGTGTAACGCAGTTAAATGCAGTTTATTTGGATAAAGAGTTGCTGAAAACGTTTCAAACAGTTTTGACCCATTCTACTCGACTTTTGCCAGTAAGGCTCCTTTCCAAAAAAACTGTACGTTTTCTTACGATTTGTTTTTTAGCCTGGTTTTATAGCCCCATATGAACCTGAGCTAAACCTGCTTCTCAAACTGGGCATACTTAATCATTCCATACTAAAAAATGGGGCCACATTCGGACAACAACTGTTATCAATTAAATACGAGAATATTCCAGTGTATAAACGAATTTTGTATCTTGTTGGGAATTCTTTAGAGTATTTTAAAGACAGATTTGAGTACTGCTACCCCTCACATGGATTCAACGACACCATGTTTAATATTGGGCTTATTTTGCGGCTGTTCAATTTTTTGAACTTTAGTTCTTTTCTTCAGAATGGGGCTCATCCTTTGTTGATTGAAAGGATATTGGGGCTTAATCAAGTTTATGTTGAAGGGGCTAGTGAGAGAAGGTTTGATTCACAGTATATGGCACGGGAAATTTTATGGAACAGTTTTATTGTAAGTTAAATTCTGTTATAAGCTGGAATTTTCTTAAAAATAACTTGTTTCCCAGTGATTTAACGGTTCACTTTTATTTTAGGACATATTTGTCTATGTAGCAACATTGATAAACTATCACAAATTAAGACGAACAGTACGAAATTTAAACCCATTTCATAAAAAGCCTGTAATGAGCAGCTCACAAAATGTCAGGACAATGACGATGCATACAAAATGTGTCTTTTGCCATGGGGCCCCGATAATGCCTCACCATATGGGTTGTCCTCACATATTTTGTTATGTATGCCTCAAGGTTTGTAAACTATTTTTTTTATAATTTATTATACAAAGTTCTAAAAAAAATATTTGATTGTAGGGAAATTTAGAAGCAGATGCCAAATTCGAATGCCCAGTATGTGAACATTCCAATGCAGTTATTATATGCGAAAAACTGCATTTAGTTTAGAAAAAATGAAAAGAAATATTCTTCTAATCCTTACCCATATTGGGTCTATGGTGGTTGTAAACGTACCTTTAGTGCCTTTTCTCCGCGTAGAGCATATGAACTAGAGTGATAGAAAAATAAACGCCTGCGCAGATAGGGGAATTCCCATATGATTTAAGATGGTTATGTTTTTTCTTTGAACTTCCAAAAGAAATTTCTACTTTTTGTAATAAAACGTGTTAGTAAAATGGGTATTCGCGGCCTTACAACATTTATTGCCTCCCGAAGCCACTTGTACTTTGAAAATTTCGAGTTAAGCAACACATACCTCATCATTGATGGAAATGGACTAACATGCCAGCTTTACAGCCAAAGCAAGTGCAACGATTGTTATGGGGGCGACTACGATAAGTATGCCAACACCATCTACAAGTTTTTTAAACTATTGAAAAAGTGCAACGTAACCCCTATTATTGTTTTTGACGGTGGCTACGAGGAACGAAAGCTAAAGACAATTTTTGATAGATTCAAAGCCAGGATTAGGAATGCTGAAGCTTTGGACCCCATAAGCGAAAGCAGGCTCACGGTTTTTCCACTTTTTATGTGGACATTGTTTTTAACCATCATAAAAGAGCTGGGATTGAAACACGTTAGGTGCGATTTTGAAGCTGATACTGAAATAGCGTGTATTGCTAAAGACCTTAACTGCCCTGTGTTAGCGCTTGATTCTGATTTTTATATTTTCGACATTATGTACATACCAATATCGTCGCTTGAGATGAGACTACGCTACAAGAAGACCAACAAGACGTTAAATCCATACGTTCCATGTCAGATCTATCGAATAAACAAGTTCCTAGAGTCATCAAAATTAAATTGTGAGGTGTTACCGCTGTTGGCCGTTTTACTCGGCAACGACTACATCCGAAAGAGCAATTTTCTAGCCTTTTTTCAACACATGAAGGTGCAAAAGACGGCTAATACCAATGAGCAACAAAGACTCATCAAAAGCGTGATTGAATGGCTACAAAATGAGACTTTTGAGTCAGCTGTGCGTAAAATATTGTCACGCTTCAAGAAGAAGGCGCGTAGGAAGCTCTCGTACAAACTCCAAGAAGCCATAAAGGGTTATCATTTAGTAAATAGCAGTGTCTTAAAGTATATAGACCTGGATGTTGTAGGACCGGCTTGTCCAACAACTATTGATATAGTGGAAATTGAGAAAAATATGGATGTGGACTCGCCGACTAATTCAGAAGAGGAAAAGAGTGACGCTTCGGATACGGACAGTGATTGTTGCAGTGACGAGGAAGAAGACGACAATAAGAACAAAAACTGGACGTCAATGGAGACGACAAAGACAGAGAAACTACCTCAAATTGACGAAAATCAAGAATCAAACGACGAGAAAGTAACGGAGAGCGAAGCAGACATATCGTTCTCTCAAATTAAGGAAGCTATTGAAGAAACAGATGCGAACGATAGTACCTCTGCTAAGGTACCAGCACCACAAAACCCCATTCGTCGACCATTTCAATCCAAACGCAAACGTGTAATATTTAACTACGACAGACTGACATCAATACCACAATTCCAGGACAAGTTACGCCACAGCCAATATCCGTCCACATTCATTGATCTAATATGCCAAAATACGTATTACGCAGTAGTTCAAAAAGAGGACTACGCTCAGGAGCATAGCCACAACATATCTTTGGAAGTTGTAAGTTGCATTCACAAAATACTCACTCAATTAGAGGACTTTAAACTAACGTGTGTAGCGAGATTTGAGCGAAGTGTTAAAAGGTTTCCCTTACCAGTGTTTGAGAAAAAGGTCCCAACAGTGGAAGACATTGCAAAAATGGATATTGAGCAGCGTAAAAAAACAATGTTATACTTACTAGACATTGAGGATACGTACTTAGATCAAATTTACCAGTACCCAGCATCATGGCATATGTTTTTGGTATCACTCAAATACTGGTTATCAAATTCCGAAACAGCGGTGCACAATTCTAAAGTTTGTGCATTAATTTTGGGCGCCGTTTTGCTAAACTTTGCTGATTTTGAGACTGGGTACTGCAGGTCAACTAAGTCGTTTTACTCCGCCCACAACGAAAAACTTAAATCAGAAAATGAAGCAAACGAAAAACGGGAAATTCTTGAATCGTTTACTCAAGTCAGCTATAAAGATTTGGAATATTGTCTCAAAACCCTAACTAACTATTTTGAAATTGATCTTAAAATGCGGCACAACCGTAAAGCCTACGAACCAGCCATTGTGCACACCTTTGCAGAATTCCAAAGCTGTCTTCTTCACATCAACTATCTCAACTGTTTGTTCGACTATCCTTTTGAGGATATTAATATTTCTAAATTTTTCGACGGTACCTTTTGCTACCACATGACTGTTAATTTTCGGAGGCGGAATAGCGGGAAACAGTACTGCCAAACCTTACTAGGTGCTTGTCCTACTATTTTAAAGGCTTTAAACTTGGTTATGGATAATATTGTAACAAACTGTGTAGTTAGTGAGGAAAAAGTGGGGCCTCGTAAAAGGAAGAAAAACAAAAAACCTAAGGAAAAGGACGAAATTGAACCTGAACAAGATATGCTCGTGGAACAGTCGGATGAGGGTAGTTTTGTTGACGAGAACAATAAATTTAGCATGTTAATGTCGGTTTAAGTTTTTGTTTTTGCTAATTTTGTTAGTTTTTTTTATTTTGTTACTTTTTAAAAATAAATATATTTTTAATTAATTAGGACCTTTTTTTAACTTAAGAGCTTTAGATCATTTAACATAAAATTTACACAAGAAATTAATTTAATTAAAAAAGGCTGAGGCGAAGTTTTAAAAAGTTTCAGGTAGTTCAAATACTTTATCCTTCTTGCGCAGTAGATAAAAAAGCTCTAAATTAGAAATTCGTGAGATTGCGTAATGCGCATATAATAATTTTACACAAATTTGTGTTTGTTTGGTTACGCCTCGTTTAAAAATAGAATCTGTCTCAAATTTCACTGTTTGCAAAAACATTCGTTAATCGTTACCACATTTAAAAACGCAAACGGTATGTATAACTATAACATCACAGTGTGCATGCCATAAATGCAAAACAATTAACATCTTAGGTTACCTTCATCGATTTAGTGGCGTTTTCAAAGAATTATAGCTAATTTCCTTGAAAAACACCTATGCTAGATTGAATCATCATTAAATATACATTCTTAATCATAAAATGTGTTCTTATTGGGCGCCCTTGGTCTAAAATCAATATTTTTTAGGGCACAATGACCGACGTCCAATTTCCAGGACAACATACGACCACAACAACCGTCACATCAAGCACTGCGGTTCAAACCAATATCAGATTTGATAAAAACTACCTTCGGACAATACCTGGGATTCTAAAAATTGTCCAAATCGTGACGAACCTTATTGGATTTATATGCATAGAGGCTAGTGGAGGATGGGCTTACCACTCCAGGGGGGAGTTCTTCAATTTTGTTGCTATGACTGGTGTCTGGGTTACGGGCATTTTGTTGGTGTTTTATTTATTCCATATTATTGAAAAATTCTATAAGATTCCTTGGTTGAAGTTCGAGTTTGGGTTTTGTGCGCTGTGGGCTGCGTTTTATTTAATTGCGTCGTGTTTGGCCGCTACTTTTGGCATAGAAGCGTTTGCTGCGGCAGCCGTAAGTATTATTCCCGATAACAATAACAAAAAAACACAAATTACACCGTGAGAATTAACAAAAAACATTGTTTAACTGTGGCAGTACCTTTAGGTAAAGGCGCCATTTTAAAACAAATGGACAGCAAAAACGCGCGTCCTGTCAGTATCTTGACTCAGCCACCTATTTAAATTATTTGTTTTCAGTTTTTTGGTTTTTGTGGAATGGTCGCTTATGGAGTTGATGCCTATCTTAAGTTTATGGGAATTAAAGCAGGAAATTTGGCTCAAGGAGAGCGTGTTGTTCAAAAGGAAGTCTCCTCAACTGTTGTATCTCCAGCATATTAAATGGTTTACTCAAATAAGTAAAATAATTCTGATTCTGTAAGTACTACCCAGTTGATATTAGGTTTCTCATTTTTTTGAACAAAAAAGGGGTTTTATTTTAGGACCCCTTATGTGCATTTTTTTCTACAATTATTATTTATTCATTTTTTACATCTAACGACCTGAAATTTATATTTTTCAATTTCATTGTTGTTTTGTTATTAATTGCCTACTCGATTACCTAATTAAACCTTGGTACCAACTAAGATATTTCTATTTTTGTATGTGTTCAGAACTTAGTTCGGTGGTTGTATATTTTTGTAATTATTATTAATTATGTAGGTATTTTTTTATATGGAATTAATTATTAATATTGTTGATTGTTTAAAACTATGGATTGTTGTTAATATTTTTTTTAAACGTATTATTTATGACTGATTATGGTCTTAATTTTTAGCTGTTTGCTTATTTAATTAAGAGAGTAATAATTTATTATTTTGCATGAGAATAGCCAAGCAAAAGTGACAATGGCTAAATAATTATTTATATTTTGCAAGATTTGTTGGTATTAAATCTATTATTTGTATTTTTAAAGTTGCCCCACGGTTTATTTATTTGATGTCGAAAAAATAATTGTTCTCTTTTTTTGCCACTTTTTCTGGGGGCACTTTAAAATATTTATGGATGAAAAAAATTGAAAAGTTTGCAAACTTCTACTTATTAAAAAATATAACATAGTATTAGGAAGTATTAGTGAATTTAACATATTAATTGTTTGGTATATACTCAATTGAAAATTATTTAAACAACCAGTTGATGGAGCAATAATTAACAGTATTTTTGTTATCTAAATAATTTATTTAACTAATTTTATTTTACCGAATCTGCAAAAAAATTGTATTTTCTGAGATATCTGAGAACATATTTAAAAATATCAACCAAGATATCAACCCCTACATGTTAAAGCAGTGTTACTGCATCTTTTTCTTAATATAATTATTCATTTATTCCTATATCATGCAACCAACTTATATCATTATATCGAAAATAAAATATAATAAAATATTTTCTGACCATACTAGTACTGTCGCGACTAAAAGACATCTTACACTGCCGATCTATTAAAATGATTGATGGAAATAAAACAAAGAAAGTAGGTCGGTATTAATAGTATCCTCCTACGACTGTTTAATTAAAGCTGGGATACGAATTAACGATTTTTATATTTTATCTAGTTTTGGTAATAAAAAGCGAATAAATTTGGCATAAAAGTCAAAACACAAACTAACTTCTTCAGTACCATATAACAATGCAAACATTTTTGCTCGCAACAGTACTAGGTAATATATTTAAAGCAAATTAATGGCAATATATAATTATTCTAAAATTGTGTCTAATTGTTAAAAAAATGGGTTCACCTAGGAAATTTTGTTATTCTAATACAGAATAAGCAAAATTTCCTAAATAAACTCATGAATGCACTATACTTAAATGTACTTACCTTGTAATTAAAAATTAAATAAATGTTTTGCCTTATATTAAAATGCCGTTTGATTTATTCCCTATAATTAGCGTAAAAAAAATCTTGGCTTTAGTAAAATAATTTATTTCAAAATACAATTTTTATTTTTTTTTAATAAATCGATAAAAAAAACACGCCAACCTAAAATTACCCACCCCATGTTAATCTTGCCACGTGATCTGCCTTTCGTTTGGAACTTTTTATGAATCCCAAATATTCCAATTCTGCAACGGCCTGAGTAAAACGAGCTCTAAAGTTGGGTTAAGAATTTTTTTTTTAATTTTTTGGACCAAAAAATTTTGATCAGATATAAATTGCTACTTTATTTTCAAGATTTTTTTTTCTAAACCAATAAAAAAAAAAGGATACTGCAATTTTGGGTCAACAACTCTTTTGGAATCATCCTCATCTTCAGCAGGATCCACTATACTCAAAAATGCTTGCAACCAATCATATAAATTAATCATTTTACCGCATTCTAAATGCAGTTTATAGGCTATACTAACATCTGGCATTTCTTTTAAAATAATTGAGTCATTTGGAATTTCACAACAGGAACACTAAAAATAAAAACATATCCAAATTAAAAAGTAATCTTGTAAATAAATGATTAATAAGTACCGAGATAAGCACTACTTTTACTTACTTGAAGATACGAATGCGGATCATTTAAGGCTGAATGAATAGCTGATCGATGCGTCCCAATAATATGATTTTGTATGGAAATATCGTTGAAAAAAAATATTTCATGCAAATAAAAATGATTTGGCTCCTTTAGGTGTGTTTCAAATAGAGTTGTTATGTATTCTACAAACTCGGCCCGATGTTTTTCATACTCATTCATTGGTCTTGATTGTTTTGATCTCTCTAACAGTTGCTGAAAGTAACCAGATTAATTTTAGAAAACTTTTTTTTTTAAGAGCCTTTTACTTCTCTGAATTTTTTTCTGTCTGTTAGATTGTTTGCAATGTTTTCATTTTCGTTGTTTTCGTTTTCTAAAGAGGTTTTTTTCGCAGTTGATAAGTCGGTAATTTTAACAATAAACTCCTGGAGATCGTTTACATATTTAGAAATATTTTGGCTCTTGTTATTATTGTTCTTAAAAATGTTGCATATCTTTTGGATCTTTTCACATAATTCTGGTTTGGATTGGAATCCAAGAAGTTGCATACATTCTTTAAA
This sequence comes from Cartodere bifasciata, assembly GCA_963920755.1. Lineage (NCBI taxonomy): Eukaryota > Metazoa > Arthropoda > Insecta > Coleoptera > Latridiidae > Cartodere > Cartodere bifasciata. The sequence goes on along the minus strand of OY987195.1, from coordinate 18,068,008 downwards.
TTCGTTTGATTTTATTAAGTTTTTGGACGTTACTGTGGCATACAGTTCGCGAATCTAAAAAAATTCGTTATTTTCGTACTAAACTTAAGTTAATAATTTTATTTTACCTGTTTTCCTAATGGAGTTCGAGGCAAGTCTTCCACGACAGCATGCAAGCATTTTATAAATAAATGCAGATTTAATATGTATTCTTTTAACACTTCTACATGTTTTATAAGCTCTTTTTTTAAATATTTGTCGCTAGTAAGGAGCTTTATTCGATTTTCATATGATTCATTTTCTATCAATTTTCTAAATGAAAGTAAATGTCGAACACTTTCAAAATCATCATGTGTAAACTCGTTTAAAATATTCTCAGTGTTTTCAAAATCACATAAAGCAGTTGCATTTCCAGAGGAAAAATGCTCAATCATTGCATACTAAAGAAAATTGTGTTAAAGCATTTAGAAACTGTTTTGTATTTTTTTTACCTTGCAATTTTTAATAAACCCAGTAACAGACAAATCGTAGAACAGAAAAATATCTGTGAATAAATTAAAAACTCTTCCTCCTAAATGAAAAGGAAAATCACTGCTAAAAAACACATTTTCCAAAACATTATTTAAATAAACTGTAGATTGTTGCGAATGAAAAACTTTAATGTTTACTTTTGAGGAAACATGGTACGGTAATGTTCGATGCAAGGCAGCCAAAGAAGTCGCCACCCCAAAAACAAGAACAATGGGTAAAACGTTAATGTACGAACTTGCTATTTGAATAAAATCTTGGATAACTTTTTCATTAAAACCCTCAAAATCTGGAATGATTACTACTAGTAGTTTTTTGTTGTTTTTAAGTTTTTGCTTTTTTGGGGTCCCTAAGGTAGCAGTTTGGGTTTGGTAAATGTCTTCATACCAGGCTTGCAACATGGCAAAATTACAAGCACCTTTTTTGATTTTGTTTGATTTTTCATCGTCATCCGAATCCTAAAAACATTCCATTTATTTTTGTACCTTTATAAAAACTGGAAAAATACTTCATCTAAATAGTTGTTTCCTCCATTAATAAACTGTAAAATCATGTTTTCCACCATGTACCTCAATGTTTGGCAATCTTGGCTTTTCAAACAAACAATATGAGGTGTTATTTGGCTCCGAATTTCCTTGGAAAGCGATTCAAACTGAGCCTCATGATCCGGCATGTTAATACCGGTTAAAAGTGCTCCTGCCGGTATTTCATTGACTGGATTTTTGTAACTTAGGTTCACAAATGAAACTAAGTTGCTCAAAACGTTTGCGAACATTTCATCGTTCAATTCCTGTATGAAAAAATTTACTTTATAGTATGCAAAAGGTAGGAGTATTACAAAAACAATAACCTGTATTTTAGTTTCTACTGATTTCCATAATTCAGAATAAGTTTTATGCCACAGCAAATCTTGAATTACGTTGCTTTGGGTGATACTTTTTCGTTTTGTACGCTTGCCTCGGGGGGCTGCTTTAATGCCATTTTTATAGACAAAAACACCCTAGAATTTATGTTTTTAGCATTATTTACAAAAAAAATAACATTTTTTGTTAGTATTACCTTTGAAACAGATATTTCACTATTCATCTTAAGCTTAAAAAACACAAAAAACGTTAAAAAAAGAACAAAACAGAAATTTAAAAACAAGATATGATGAAAAAGTGAGGTTATTGTAGTTTGGCAGTTGGTACATTTGAACTAATGGAAATTGTAAACGAAGCTTTAGGTTGTGTTTAGGCAACCAATGTTACGTAAGAGTATTGAAGTTGTATTTCGAATTCAGGAATTTAAAAAGTTACAAACTTTTGCATTGTCCTATTTTTTAAATTTACTCCGTTTTTGCAAACTAAAAGATGCCACGTATTTAAGAAGTACGTACGTGTAAAAATATGTTCTTAAATTAATGTATTAAACTTTTCTTTAAGTCAGTCTAGTGTTTTTTGAAATGGTTTTTATTTTAAATATCTAAATTAAGCATTTATAAAGTACCTATACGCAAATTTTTTTAGAATACATACAATATTACCGTAATGTAGGTATTGTAAGTACTAACATTAAAGATGGCAATGGCCCACGAAAGTGAACAGTGTAAGTACAACGTTCATTACTTCGCTTTGACTCCGTTACATAAATTCCGGGCAACGAACTCCAAGCTGGGCCAACTCTTTCCATTTTACCAGCTATTGCCAAATAAACTTCACTTAAACTGGCTTTGAAGTCCACTTTCCAAGATAAAAAATGTAGATTTTAATTAATTTACATTTAAATACGAATTATTTTATGTAAATAACTTACTAAGTTAGGTATGAAAGGTAGCCTGAAAGGAAAGAAAAAATTTAAAAATGTTTTTAAAGATGATAATTTGTAGTTATGCTATTTAAAAAATATAACGTATTTTTTGAACTGGTTTCAGGTGTGAGTTATTCCAATAATAATTATTTATACGAGAAAAAAACATAAGATACCTACTTTTTGTCATTTAATTCGTGTTTTAAATTTCTGAGCAAAAATAATTTTTGTGTCCAATTTTTATAAAATTCTTTTTGTAAATGGTGTTTTTGCTCTAGAATATAGATATGCATTTACATTTTTTGTATAATACATATTATGCTTATAAGGGGCAGGGAAAAAATCGGGTTTTTCGTTTGAATTTGCCTTTGAAAGTATACATAATAATAAAACTAAAAGCGTTGGGTGCCAGATTTAGATACAACAGATTTAATTGTCTTACACAGCTACCGTTAGCACTCATTGGTGGCAAAACCAATTAATAAACCAAGAATATTTAGACACTTTAAAAAAATGAGATTTAAGTTTGAAAAAAGAGATTTTCCTAAAATTGATTTTTTTAATAGAGGCTGCAAAAAAAATCCACAATCGGATTTTTTCGAAAAGCTTTGTTTTTTGTTAATGTTTTTTATATAAAGTTGGCCAAATTTAAAAAAAATTTAAAAATGCTTAAGGACAGCCTTATTGACAAAGAGAGACTTATTTCATTTCAAGATAAAAAACGTAAAGAAAATAATATTTGGGATAGAGATTTTGATTTTTCTCCTTAAGGGACTAAATTTGTAGTGTCACAACTATAACCGTCACTTTTACATTTTTGGCAGATCGAAGTTTTATTAAAAAAATTCTTATTTTGCAGATAAAAAAAATAAGCAGAGACAGTGCACCAAAATTCATGTTTTAAAGTCAATGTATTTTAAGTAAAAAGATACAAGGGACAACATCATATTAAGTTCATCAAAAAAAAGCTTTAAAAATGAACATTAAAGTTATTCTGAAGAAACCTAAAGAAGCGAATTTTTTAACAACCATATCACCTTGAAACTTATACTTTACGGAATAAAAGTGCATTTTTAACAACATTAGATAATTTATATTTTTAATTTTACATACTTTATTGAAAAGAAAAGCGCGCCGACCCCCCCAAACGCTTGCGTGTGAGTCCAACGCTCTACCATCACATTTTTTTTATTTAAATTTGCGTAATTATGCTATTTTAGATCATGATTTTCAAAAAATCAGATGCTTAATTCCAAAAGGGACGAATGTTAACGAAATCTTAAAGCAAACGTCTCGTACGTACATGCGCAGACCAAACTATTATATCTGTTAAAATTAGTCCTTTTTTATTCTTTTAAGATAGCTCACACATAAGTCCATAAGGTAAAATTGTCTTTCTAATAAGGGAAAACGAAAACTGTAAAAATAAATTGCACTGCAGGCTGAGTTGAGTTCAGCTTAGGTTTTTAACTTTTTCGAGTATTTTCAGATGTTGCATTGTAAAAAATATTACGTGTAGGATCACTTTTTATATTTTTATCGATTTAAAGATACTTTTCACGTCGAAAATGTATGCATTTTACTATTTCATGAGTTTGGACATAACACAAATTCTTTTGAAGTAGAGTTGACATTTCTATTCAATATTTGATAAAATTTCCAGTACGTCAACAGTCTATTTTTCAGTAAATTTTTGAATTTTTTTTAAATTTCAATTGACTTAATCTGAAAAAGTTGGGCATGGATATGAAAAAATATGGTACCATTGTGATTGTATTTAAAATGCCCAGACTCGAGTACATTTTGTTTTTCGATAAATTTATTAGTTGGTTCATGATAAGCAAAAATATAATCGTCTCCCAAAAAAACGATCATATTTTTGCTTATTACGAACCAACTAATAAATTTATCGAAAAACAAAATGTACTCGGGTCTGGGCATTTTAAATACAATCACAATGGTACCATATTTTTTCATATCCATGCCCAACTTTTTCAGATTAAGTCAATTGAATGATGTGAAACAGGGCTTTCAAGAAGGTCATTTTTATTACACAATTACTCTTTAACGAATAATATTTCGGTTATTTGTTAAGTACCCCCAAAATGTTTATTAATTGGAGAATTCAATTCGATATCAAAAAACATTGTACATGCCCCACATATTTCTGCAGACTTAAATGAACTAGAAGCTGCATTGCGGGAATGAGATGCAAACATATCGCTTTCCTTTGTAAAATAAGGCTGTCCTTAAAGGAATTTTTTTTGTTTCTGATTTTAATAAAATTTATTTTGTTTACCTTGCTGCTTTTTTGTTGAAGAATATAAACAAAACTGCAAATTTTGTGCAAACAATTAGAGAAGTTTAAATGCTTGTAGAATAGCAAGACAACTAAAAACAACAATTTAGTGCCATCAGATTCGGATCCAGGATCCAGCAGATCGTTTTATACATTTAATTTTACAAAATTTTTATGAAATGAAGCTGATAATTTTTGACATATGTCAAAGTCCAATCAAATTTGCGTATTTGTGATCACGTGTGCAAAACTGACCAATCACAGCAAACTTAGACTGATAACAGTCCTAGGCACATTATCAATCACTATGGCAACAATCTATGGTTTATAAATATTTAAGTAACAAAAGTATGCTTTGACGTCAAGTGACAATTTAAAAAACGCATTAACGAAAAATGTCGACGTCTCCTCAAATTAGATTTGGAAACGAAAATGATGAGTCCATAAACAAATTAATCGAAGAAACAACCCCAAAAAATACGATCCAAAGCAAAAAATACATTTGGAACATGTTTCTAGATTTTTGTAAAGTACGTAAATATGAACTAAACGGAAACCGATCCATTGAAGAACTAGCAAAAATTCTAAAAGATTGGGCAGTAAATATGAAGAAGAAAGATGGTAAAGAGTTCAAGGAAAGCACGGTAAAAACGATTTGGAATGTGTCTGCTAAGTTATTAGAAGAAAAATATTTTAACGAATTTAAAATTGTTATTAATCCATTTCTGGGAATTGTATTTAAGGAAGCACGAAATGCACGAGATGCAACCAGAAAAAAGTTACAAAGCAGTCCAACAAAACGTAAGATTAGTTCGGCACCTCTGAGTGTTTTAGAATTGGGGAAAATTGTCGATCTATGGAATGATGAATGTCCGGAAGGGCTTCAGAGAAAGTTTTACCATGTTGTTGCGGTGGAATTAGCTTGGAGGGGTGGAGAGGCCTTGGCATGTTTAATAGATTTTTTCGTCATCGAAACAAATAATGATGGAACCCCTACTAATCGAATTGAATACAACCCCATTTTTACTAAGACGTGCCAAGGTGGATCTAAAAGTTGCGCTTCTAGCAAATGGCTCATCCAAAACACTACAAATATTAATGCCTGCCCGGTTCGATTGTTTCACAAATTGTTATTAAAACGGGGCAAAAACATTACTAGTCGTAGGCTATTCTTGCGCCCAAATCGTTTTTGGAAAGTTGAAGGGGACAGGTGGTACGATGACATGCCTTTGGGAAGAAACACCATTCTAAATTGGACAAAAACGTCGGCTGAAGCCATTGGTTTAGACACCAAATCAAAAAAAATTACCAATCATTCCAATAGATCGTCAGCAGTTAGCAATTTGGCTAAAAGTGGGATAGAAGAACAGCAGCTTCTAAAAATAACGGGACATAAAAATCCCAACTCTATAAAACCATACTTGGTACTTGATGAAGAACATCACAATAAAATTATCAACAATATGCGTGCAAACACTAGTTCCACTAATTCCTCTGTTTCCTTTAATTTTGATAATTGTAGCTTTAACAATTGTGTTTTCAATAAATAAAATGTTTCATTGTTTTCTTTATAATTTCAAAAATTATCCGACCGAATATCCCTCGAACATTGATTAATTCTTATAATGATCACAGATTCCTCACGCGCGTTTCCAAAGGTAACCACCCTCCGCCTTCGGCGTCGAGTGGTTACCAGGCAACGCGCGTTCGAATATCTGTGACCATTATTGCGAATTATCAATGTCCTTGGCACATTATAGCCGATAACAACGTCAATAAAATCTAATGCAAAAGTGTATAATTAAGACTCATAGATGGGATTTGTAGATGTATTTTCCTAGACTTTGTTGCCGAATTTATGCAACTTTGTTCACATTTTTCTCGATGAATATAACAAATGGATTTTTTTTGACAGTTTTCAAGGGATCCCTGAGAATGCTCCAAGAGCGTACCTACCATCGCGTTTATGCGCCATTTTTTGGACATCCTGTATAAGTATTGATGGCACTTATTTGTGGCAAAAATTGTAGCCTTATCAAAAGCCGAAAAAGGTTTGGTCCTCTTGCAAAAAAATGAGGTACCTAAACTTTCAAAAAAATAGATTTGCCAGAAACTGTCTTTTTATACTACTTATTAAAAGTTATTAAAAATTAACCAGTAATTAGATTTTTAACAAGAGCTTTTATTTTATTGGTAAAGTTTTCCAAAGTTTGCCATACCTTAAAAAAATTTAAAAAAGGCATAAAGAGGTTGTTGAACATAAGCATTGATAGTAATTGGCACCTATTTGTGACAATAGAGATTAATAATTAAAAAACTAAAAATATTTGAAAATTAATCAAATCAATTAAAAATATTTGGACTTTTAATTTTTTACCCCTGCAAAAAAACGAGTTAAATGTTGTTTGTTTGTTTTGTTTTTTGACTTTCTTACTTGCTATGCATTATCTATAAAAAATAAAAGCAAACGTGTGGTAAATCCGATCAAAGAACCCATCAGCCGTCTGCATACGAATCTAGGTACCTACATAAATTAAGACTGTACCTAACACATTTCTATTTGACGCAGGCTGGCAGGCAGACATCTAGCTAGGCAGGTATCTACCGGAAATGCATTCTATGGCAATGCATCGCCGAAGAAGTGCAACATACTGACACATATTCACTACTGGTACCTATACCTCTAAGCTTTGGATTGGGATGTTACCTCTGTTAACTATTCCTGTAAATAAATAAAATGATTGTGGGTAAAGTTTATTTTCGAGTTTATCTCTTGAGGCAGATAAAAAACTTCCTTGTACAGGTTGTCCGAAAATTGGTGCATAAACGCGACGGTACGTTATTGGGGCATGTCTATAAGGATCCCAAAAAAATTTTGAATGTTGCAAAGGTTTGAACGCTCATACCTTTAAGATAACTGCTGTCAAGTCAAGTCAAAGCTACAGTCTTAACCATTTCATCATTTTTTTTATCTTTTAAATGGTCGAATTTCATTTTTATAATCAATTTAATTTCACAAAGTTTTCATGAAATGAAGTTAACAACCTCGCTAACAACAATGTCGATATAATCATGCATGTGTATGATCAAGACTTATAGATGGGATTTTTAGATGTATTTTCATAGACTGTGTGGCCGAATTTATGCAACTTTGTTCGCATTTTCCTCATTTAATATAACAAATTTTTTTTTAACAATTTTCCAGGAATCCTAAGGCATACCCCAACATCGCACCCTGAAATGTCCTCTTTACATTAAATGTGATACTCTTAAAAAAGTTGTTTATCGTAGCACAGAAATATTGCCAAATTTTGCCATTATGTTACAAAAAATTGATCAACTTTTGACAAAAAATGCGATTTTTAAAAAATATTATTTTAAGGCATACGTTTTTGTCTATTTTGCACTTGGCTGCTGTATTCCATCCATGAAAATAATCATCAATTATTAAATGTTTTCTTACTTCATTTCTTGGAAGCAATTGGTTCACTTTACGTTATGTGTTTTTTACATGCCTCTTTTATGTAGAAAATACCGTAAAATGCAGAAAAAAGAAAGATTTATTTCACAGAAGTACCATATGTGGGTTTACAGTATTTCGTACAAAATGAGTTAGTTTATGGTCCATTGTAGATTGTAAGTACAGATTAATGGTTGGTACGAACAAAACTGTATGCAAACTTCTAATCATACATTTTGTTGAGAAAATGGTGGATGCGCCCAATTAACTTTTTACGATTCTTATTTTATTTCTCGTTTTATTTATTCCTAGATAGATAATTTTTTGACAAATTTTCAGCAAAAATCCGCAAAATGCACTTAGGGTTAGCGGGGTAGTCACCCGAAAAGCCTAAGTTTGCTATATTATATCACAATGAATAGTGCTAAATAAAATTAAAAAAAAATATTTGGTAAAATTATTTCTTTAAAAGTAATCAACTTCATTTCCTTTTCCAAACTTTGCAAATACCTACTTAAATGCAAAATAAGATATTGGTAAAATTTGGTACAGATCTATCGTAAGCTAATGTTGAAACTAAGAGAGGTCTTTTTAAGGGGCTCTAAACTTTTATTCTTTAATCTTTGGAATCAAATTTTGTTCTTGAAATACAAACAAGTTAACTGCCAACTCTTAAAATACTTTATTTCTCTTGAAGCAAAAATAGTAAAAAGCTGATGTAACTATGTTTTTGTCAAAGCACTAATTTCAATTTTTAATAACCTTGTACCGAGCCTTGTACTATAAAATTAGCAACAAAAAATACTATTTTTGCATGGTTGAGGAAAAGCAATCTTTTGCACAATATTGAGTATTCTTTCATTGGTCAAAATAAAAAAATGTATCAACGTGGACTTTTTGAATAAAATTTTAATAAAAAAAATTATTTGGTTAGGTAATAAAGCTTAAAAGTCTGCAAAAAGAATCTAAAAAAGATTCTTTTTTATAAAGACAAACGAGGGGATACATTTTTTGATATTTTCTTTTCTTTCTCGTTCTGTTTCCCTATATTTTTTTGTAAAAGATTAACTAAGGAAGAGTTCATTGGCACGCATTTATTTAATTTAATTCCATGGTTCATTCTTATAAAACTCTTCTTTTCTGCATCGAGTGCAGAACTCGAGGTAAGTGGCACATTGTACTCTTGTGACCGAGACCGCTTCTTTCGCTACTTTATGATGGCCGCATGTCATTTAACCCTATTTCTATTAACTTCTTGATTGCACTTTTATAACATTACTTTTTTTTTTCTGAAAAGTATGCTAACACCACTAGGTATATGTCCAAGTTTGTCATTAAAGAAATAGCTGTTTCAATTATGTTTAATTTTCTTGGAAGTCAAGAAATGGCAAATATGCTATAAAGTTAGAAAAAATAAAGAAACATTTAAAATAAACCGTTTTAGTAAGAAATTAAAAATCCTAATAATAAGTTTTTGTGTTTTTTTACATATGTATAATGTTGGTATCGAGGTTGGTTCCTTTGCCAAATAAAAAGAACTAGGTATAATTATTTTTTGTTCCAAAAGTAAATTCACCAGGTATTTTTAAGGCTGGTTTAGAGTACACTTTAAATAGCCTGACATTAAGTAGTTTTACCTAAAGAAACGGTCTTGTTATGAATAATTACCACCACCATTTTGTTGCCCACTTAACCTTTATAAACGCAAGCTTAATAATTAAAATATTTTCATTTTTACTATATGTATGTAATACGCAGTATTATTTGCAATAGATCAAGTCAAATCCTACGTTATGTACAGATTACAGTGCATTAAAATACTGTCTGTGAAATTTTTTTAGGCAACCGACATTACGGACCAAAGAAAAAGTTAAATTTTTTTTTTTTATGTTTAAGACATTAGCCTTTTTAAATAGTTATTTATATATCAAGGGCGTAAAGTAATTGTTTTTCGCATGCTGAGTTATAGTTGTTACAATAACTCAAGGGCGTAAAACAATTACGCCCGTGATATATACACTATTTTTTTCACGACTGCAACATTTTTTAATATTCTTGTTATAGTCTTACAATATAGGTTAAAAAAAAATAAATATGTAAAACCTTACTTTACGTACACAAAGGCGGGCCAAAAAGTGCACTATTATGCTCGGTCGTGAAAAAAATTATAAAAATTTTAATTTTTTAATTGATCTATCATCTTGACATTTTGTTTTGCGGGCGCAAATAGTACATTATTAACCAAGGTAGAGAAGAGGGTCATTATTGACCTAGCGCAAAGATTGTGTCCCGAGACGCGCAGCGGCAAGGGACACAATTGCGCGTAGTCAATAATGACCTTCTCTACCGTGGTTTATATACTATTTTTTTCACTACTAGCATTTTCTTGAAAAATGTTAATTTAAAAACATGTTCAATTTTTATCAAAACCCTGTATATAATTTTTACAAAAAATTAATCGAAGTTTCCATGGAAATGACTATGACGTTACATTAATCAAAACAATAAAAAGTTCTTTAATTGGGTGTTTTTTCCAAAATAACTCATAATTTGTACGTAAATGGCGTAAATGATTTAAATAATATGATGGTCACTGATAAGGAATTTGTAAATATAATGATAATGATAGAACACTGACACAGCTACAGAAAAAAGTGCGACATGTTTACAACTGTACAATTTTTTTTTTTTGTTAAAATATTTGTGCAATAAAATGTTTTGAAGTATTTTAAAGTAGTTATGTTTTCAAAATAAAAAAATCTTCGTCAAAAAATCACAAAAACTGCTGTAAGTACCGTTTTATTTATGATAAAACCTTGACATATGTTTTGACATTTCATTATTGTACAGTGTACATAGACATGGAAATTATTATTGACCAAGGGAGAGAAATGTGATTTCTCTGGTAGAAAATCGGTCAAAAATTGTCTTTTCTATAGGTAGTAGTGAAAAAAATATCTTTTGCGCCCGGCGGGCTGAAAAAACGCCCATGGTCGAAAAAACCTAACTTTACGTACACAAAAGCGGGCCAAAAAGTGCACTATTGCGCCCGGTCGTGAAAAAACATTATTTTTACATAAAAATATGAATCTTATTTAGGTACCATTGCTGTAGAAATGTCCCCTAATTTTCATTATTTATGATATTTTAAGTTTAATTTACTGTAAGCATGTAAAAATAACTTATTATTTGTAAATAACGATAAACCACTAAAATGTCAGCTATAAATAAGAATTGCTTGAGAAAGCAACCATATCAAGGGGTGTGGTTTGTTCTAGGTACAGAATTTTTTTTTGTTTTACAGTGGTACGAGACCTCTTGATATGGATAATTTTTCAAGCAATTTGCGTTTAAATTTACATCTTGGTAGGTCCGCCATATTAACAGTTTATACGTAACTTCCCCAATAAATTAAACTTAAACGATGATTTGCTAAGAAAGCTTTTTTTTGAAAAAGTGGTTGAATATCTGACAGAATGAAAATTCCTCGCAAAATTCTAATTTCATAGACAGTTTTTTAAAGTGGATCTGTGACCTCTGACGTAGCATTTAACGAGCCCTATTTGTCAAGTAAAATAAGCTATTCTAATCCTACTCTAAATCTGCCTTTGAAAATAAATAATGGTGTGTTTATTCATCTATCTATCAAGTTTTTCTTGTACAATTCAGTACTTTTCCAATACAAACTTAATGGTTAAGAAGGTAGGTAGTGCTAGTGATGTAAGAACAAGAAGGATTCTGAAGTAAAGTTATGAAAGTAAGGCATTGAACTTAAGTGGCCTACTATAAGCCAAGTTCACTACTATACCTACCTTGGTTGCGTTCAACCATTTGGCTAATGATTATTATCGCGGTTATTGTAATTCAATTTCTTCGATTCTCCTTTCTATACCAATAAGTATCAGGTATTTATTTTGTTGTATTTCCTGCAACTAACTTAAGTTAAAGCATAGATAAAAAAGAGTACTTTTATCTATGGTTAAAGGTTACTGCGCTTATAGTTAAATTGGCGCACCTTCTGTAAGTTGTTGGTAAATGCCTAAGGACCCCTTCAAAATTGTTAAAAAGAACCAATTTCTTCTAATCGCTGAGGAAAACAAGTTAAAGTACGATGAGTTTTGCAAAACTTTTTATGAAAATATAAATAAAGGGTGTTGCGAATTCAAGGTCCGCTATTAAGAATTCGCTTACCTAAAAAAATACCAAAGCAGAACCTAATTATCAAGACACTTTTTTGTCAGTAGGTAATCAGATTCTGGTTAAAAAAAATTCCTGAAACGTTTCGTTTCCTAAAAATTATTATCATGCTCCTTTTTTATTATGCGGAATCAAATGAATCAATCAGACTATGTAGGTATTAATAAAAATTTAACATTAGTAGAAAACATTTTTGCCTGCAATTTGATCCAGGTAAAAAAAACATTATCATAATTTTTTTATAATAGACTAAAATTTAATATTTATCTAGACAAAATATTGAAAACCGAACATCTTATAGAAATTCTGGTTTTATTGTTAAATCATTCTATAAAATTTGCTTTGGACTGACAAAAAAAGCACAAAAAGGTGCATAATAATAATTTTTAGGAAAGAAAACGTTGTCGATTTATTTGGGCAGAATTTGATTGCTGACAAAAAAGTGTCAGCATAATTAGTTTTAAAAACATTCCCTAAAAAACAAAAACATTACAGCCAAAATTTTTTGTTTTTTTAAAGATAACCGAAAAAAGTTAGAGATAATTAAGTTCTGCTTGCTGGCGGTTAATGGGCATTAAAATAGACAACTTTGCCAACATTTCGATTTAACAGACTTTGTATCTCTTAAGATAAACGAAATTCCAATGTTAGCTCTCGAACCCGCGAAATTCTGTATAATCATGCCATGTTTTTCTTAATCCTGTTATCTTCCAAGTTTAAAAAAATAATAATTTTTGTAAAATGTAATGACTTTACTTACAAAGCGTGCTGCTGTAAAATTAAAAACAAATGGTCATTGACATAAATAAACACCTAAAAGAAGAATTAGCGCGTTTATTATGTAAATGACTTCACCATCCTCTCTTCAGAGTTGATTTTAATGAAGTGCTTTCAAGAAATTCATGAGAACCATAAAGTTTTGTCAGGAAGTGCAAATAATATTCTAACTATAGCTTTAACAATAAATAAATCATTAATAAAAAATACAATGTTTGCATTTCTATTGTTATGAAAAGCTCTTTCAGCATCCTATGGTAATAGTGAAATGAATTAACGGTTAAATTTGCCCACATAATAGATAATAACTGGTAATGCTTTTAAAATTTCTTTGTGTAAATATTTTAACAGAAAATAGTTTTATTATTTACATTATTTTTTTAAAATCATCTAAAATTGTAAAGTTTGGTGTAAGGTGTGCGGTGCGAAGTTAGCTTATAGAAATCATTGAACTTTTTTTTACTCCAAGTATTTATCCTCTTGGTTAAAACTATCTTTTTATATTTGCGTTCTATAATATGCACATTATGAAACCCGAAATTTGGTTTTTTAAAGTTTCTGAATTGCTTCATTATTAAACCCAAAATTTTATTTTATTGGTTGGTTTTCCTGATGCAAAAAGATGAATTCTTTTCTTGCAAGGTACTTTTTATTTACAAATTTTACTATTATAATCAATCGGGGGACATAGTTTTTTTGTAGAGGGAACTTAAATTTATTTTTTACTTCAAAATGTCAATGTTATGCTATAAAGTTGGTCATAAAAAACAAAATTTCATCTTAAGTTTTTAATTCAAATTAAAAATGCTTTTTAATGAATTAAATGAAGCAAATATAAAAAATAGTATAAAAAACTCGTTTTATAAGGCGTTTTTTATCACTTGTCCATTGGAAAATTCGCCGCTGCGCGGCTCTTTTTCCAAACCTGGACGCGTGCTAAAAAACGTTCCTTATAAAACTCTATGTTTTAATATACTATTTTTTGTACCCACTATGTTATTTTGGAGAATCTTATCTTAAAAACTATAAAATTTTATTTTTTTGGTAAGCAGCTGCACAAGTTTTGCCGCCGAACCAATTTTAAGAAACAGAAATACAGGAAAACACAATTTTTACCAAACAAAAAAATGGGTATTAAACTATTAAAAAAGGGTTAAATAAAACAAAAAATGTCGGCACTATTAATCTAAGGTTTGTTATACCCATCCTGTAATTAAAATTGACAAAAAATAAAATGCGTCATTAAAATTTCAGCATTATAAGTATCGCAGGCGGCTAAAGCACAAAGCCTTTTTTACGCAACAGGTATAAAACATAAAAGGGTCTGCTAAAAGGGTTAAAACTCGGGTTGAACCTTCGAAATCCCACGCTTTATTACACGAACTCTTATTTTCAGATAAATAATAAAACCCTTAACGGTGAATGAAAATAAAAACCCAATTTTTTCTCTTTCTTTTACCTTTCTATTTAGTACTCTCTTTAGTATTGTTATTTTGTAGTTTTATTATCTGATAGGAGGAAGGATGTGGGTCCATGGGATCTTTAAGATTCTACCTATAAATAAAAATATAATGGGCAAATAAATATTGATTTTATTATGATGACTTAACAGTAAACTAACAGGATGTGCATATGGAAAAAAAGCGAGGATGCGGGTTTTCATTAAAAAAAATTATTTGTATTTTACTACCTGATAATCAAAGTACCGATATATTGTATATTTTTAGGTCATAATAAAGTACCTAACCACCCTGGGAAACGTATCAGGTGGCAAATGGATGAAATGATTTTACATCCTTATGAATGTATCAAATGATTTTTTAAATATTATGTTGTTAGCCTAACGGTACTAAAAAACTAAGGCACCAGGTAAAAATCCAGAAAATGGTGGAATTATAATATCATTAAGGGAAAAATAGCAATTCTGGTATAAGCTAAATAGAACCACAGCTGTGTTATGAGTTTTTTAACCAAATTATGGTTTTTAAAAGTAAAAATTTACAAAAAAATTAAATTTTCATTGTAT
This sequence comes from Cartodere bifasciata, assembly GCA_963920755.1. NCBI lineage: Eukaryota > Metazoa > Arthropoda > Insecta > Coleoptera > Latridiidae > Cartodere > Cartodere bifasciata. The sequence continues at coordinate 18,052,954 of OY987195.1, read as the reverse complement.
TATAAATACGTTTATAGTTGTATGTAAAAAATGTCGTATAATTATAGGGTAAGATCCAAAGAAAAATCTATAAAAGAAAGATTACGACTTATCAGCTCTTGACCATTAAATATTGTCCATAACTCGTGAAGAGATTGCCTGGCAGAACTCGATATTAAAACGGGGTGTCCAAGAGTATGTACCTACAAATGTTTAATAATTTGCGTTCTATAATAAGCACAATATGAAACCCAAAATTTGGTTTTTTAAGGTTGCTGAATTGCTTCATGATTAAACCCAAAATTTTATTAGGTTGGTTTTCCAAATGCAAAAAGATGAATTCTTTCCTTGCAAGGTACTTTTTATTTACAAATTTTACTATTATAAACTATCGGGGAAAATAGTTTTTTTGTAGAGGGAATAACTCGAAGAATTGGAGAAACGATATAAACGGTTACATTCCCTCAAAAAGGTCTATTCAGTATTAAGTGAGCAAAGTTTACAAATGTCATTATTCAATATGTCTGACCTAAATTTACTTTTTGCTTCAAAATTTCAATGTTGTCAATCCAATAAAAATAAAATTTTTAGTTATTCAAATTAAAAATGCTTTTTAATAAATTAAATGAAGCAAATATAAAAAATATCATAAAAAACTCGTTTTATAAGGCGTTTTTTAAATTGTTCATTAGGAAACTTGCCCATGCGCGGCTCGCTTTCCAAACCTGGACGCATGTTAAAAAACGTTCCTTATAAAACTCTATGTTTTAATATACCTACTATTAATCCCATTTTTACCAAGAAATCCGGCGCATTCGCCATTTTATTAATAACCCTTTCTCCTACATTATTATCCATTAAATCGGCTTCCATCTTTTAATAATATGTAATTATTGACTATTTTTATTTAATATCAATAGAAATCAAAGATCCTAAACAATACATCCATTCTTGAGTTGACCTTTTATGGCAACTATAATGTAATATCTTGCCTTTACTGTTATTTTCGGTATAGGTTCCGAATTATGTATGTAAAACGATGTTTAAAAACTCCAAATAACCGCTATGCGAGTTTACTTTCTATAATAACGGTGCATAAAACCATGTAACAGAATTATTCACGTCTAACACTTTTCTTGTACAAAGTTCTAACTGTTGTTGGCAAAAGCATGAAGGAGGTTGATATTGCCATTATGGCTATCAGCCAATTGGAAGTTGTATGAAATGAGTGACTATAAGCAAAGGGAGAGGCTCAAGTAATTGCTTTTCATTAGGGTAATGCTCTTTGATCTTATATTTTGTATTATTATCTTTCTCATGAGAACGTTTAAGGCATTAGGAGAACTTACACAATTTGCTGTTTTTCTACAATAGGTCTTTAAACCACATTTTTGAATGTTTGGTATGTGGGAAACCGAGAAGTTAACATTTTTTACATATAAAAACTGCAGTATTAAGGCTAGTACTATCGTGGACATGAAATTTATAACGATCAATTTTTGCATTGTAAATATGGTCAAAAAAGTTTTTTTCTACAAGCGTGCGAAAAAGTACACTTTTCCGCACGCATTTTAGTACGCAAAGTGTCACTTTTCCGCACTAGTGCGGCAATATCTATTTATACAACAAGTAAGGAAACGATGGTCATTATTTCACGAATGCGAAGTTTGCAAAACGAGGCTTTAGCCGAGTTTTGTAAGAGCATAAGTGAAATAATGACTGTTTCCTAACGTGTTGCATACAATATTTTATCTACGACCACTTAATAACTTAAAAAAATTAAAAAAAATAATAAAAATTTTAAAAAAATTCTTGTGGTACATCCTGTAGACCTAATTGTCATCATGACAACATGTCAAATTTGAGTGAAAAAATGATCTCATTTCCTAACTTATTTAATTTCCGTTAGGTTATGATTTCATTACCTAACTCATTTTATTTCCGTGAAATAAAGTAAGTCATTAGTTAACTTAAATGAGTAAGATAAAGTAGCTGTTACCTAACGGTAGTAGATAAAGTACTTTATTTACAACTGCATATGAAATGATGACATTTCTGACTTTTTAAAAGTTGGAAAATGTCACTTTATTAGTTTTATTAAGCTGTCACTTTCCACCCGGGCGGAAAGTAACTACTTTCCGCCTGGGTAATGAAAACAAGTCGGATTTAACTCTTTTGTGGGAGCAAATCCTCTTCGGCCTTTTGCGCACACTCTTTTAATTCTGTACATTCGTCATCACTATCCGACATTATGTTTTTTTTAATATTAGTTGGTTTAAGACTTTAAAATAATGCGAGAAATGACGTTTTTTGAAAATTAAAAATAACTATTTTTTTACTTCGATGTCAAGCAATTGTAATGTAACCATGGTAATGAATTTAAAAAAAATAATCATGTTAACTAAGATGTTAACAATGAATAATATTAATTTCCAAAATTAAAGCTTTTTTAAAATTAAACATAAACGTAAGCAGTTGTAAATAAAATAGTATACTAACCTCGGTGGAAATTTCCTTTCTGTCTCGAGAAATGGTTTACCGCGGCGCTACGCGCCTTGGTAAACCATCTTTTTCTCTCGACAGAAATGAAACCCTTTCCACCCACGGTAGTAATATACTATTTCCGCACGCATTTGCGTGCGACAAAGTGGCAGACGTAAGTTGACGGTTTTACATTTTTTGTTTATTTTTGTTTTTTAATCGAAGCGTCTTTAATATATTGTTCAATCTTAATATTATGTATTATTTATTTATTATTTAATATCCAACACATTTTGCTTTCGATTTTAAGAGGCTTTTGATTTTTTAAGACTTTATTTTATTTAAAATGATTATTTCCTTCCAGTCATCTCCTGCTATCTGAGCTCGCATTTCCTGCGATTTAGCCTGATAACACCACGTTGCTATGACTCCGTTGTGTTATCGCAGCGATAACACAACGTTGCTATGACTCCGTTGTGTTATCGCAGCGATAACACAACGTTGCTATGACTACGTGGTGTTATCACTTAGGCATGGCTAAGCGTTCTTTTCTTCAAAACACTTAACTATGTCTTCCACTACAGGACTACCTCTGGTATTCCTTATCCCAAATAACTATGTGTTGAATCTCCTATATCAACCTAAATTTTGGATAATGTTTTGGGGGAGTTGTAAGTTCTATGATCACAGTATGATCTGTGCAATAAGCAGACTTGATGTTACAAGTTGACATTAGTGACATAACTTGCACTTTTTTTTGATGTGTTGAAAGGTTCTTAAAAAACAGTTTAAAAATGAATGCAAAGATGCGTTTTGTTCGGTACACGTGTTTTGCAAAAAAATAAAGAAATTATGTAGAAAACTATGTATTTAATACCTGAAGACGAAAAAATTTGCGTTGAAAATGTTGTTGTAATGCTACTGAAATGGTTACTTAAATTTTGCAGAAATTTGGAATGTTTCTTATCCTAATTAAAAAAAACTGTAAGTAAGTTAAATTCTGTCAGGAAATAATCTTTCGAATACCACTCATGAATCGAGTATTGCACGGTAATACTAATTTTTAATTTACTCAAACTTCGTTGCGTGAAGCAATTTTGTACTCGTCAAATTGACATTGACAAAAAAACTCGTGCAAGGGCTGCTTCGCAGCCTAGGCACTCGTTTTTTTGTCATGGCAATTTGACTTGTAAAAATTGCTACGCAACGAAGTTTTCGTATAAAATTTAGTATTACCGGCAATCCTCTCATCATTCGTGGTATTACATTTGACAATATAAATTTCAACCATTTTTTTCTTCGGTTACTATGGTAATGACAATATATTTTTGATATACAGGATATACTTAAAAAAACCTAAAACTATTTTTCTTTTCTAAAAATAAGAAAATAAAAACTTATTCCTTGTTGTATTCAACGCTAGTAGAAAAAATATTGGTCCTGACACGGGAGGGGAGCGAGCGGCCAGGCCGCTTGGACAGTGATCACACGATCACTGAAGTCAAGCAACGTCTGGCTAGGTTAGTACTTGGATGGGTGACCACCCAAGTACTAGTCGAAAGGCTCGCAACCTCGTGGTTCGGAACCCACGTTAAGCTATAGGTCTCCCTTGTTCTTAATCCGGACAGCCTTAGGCTTTGGAGTAGCCTGGCTACGTGAATATAGGGTTACAAACATTAAACAAACATTATACACGTGCGAAAGGTATCTTTTACGCACTTGGGCGCATGGCCGAACTCCGCTTCGAGTCGTTCGTCCATCGCTGCCCGCGTGCGGAAAAGTATCACCTTCCGCACTTGTTAGGAAAAATACTATATGCGAAGTGGACATTAACAAGACACATTTTTCTGATGTTTTACGAAGATTAGAGCCTTTTTTTATGCTAAAACAAAATTATTTAAAATAGGAAAAATCTTCTAACTATTTTTCTCGTCAGCAGCACATTTTACATAATTTATTTTAATAAAATACATTTGACGCATTTGTTGTCAACATAACATTCGAAAACTGGCATAAAAAAACCCCTTTCACAATAGAGTAAAATTCAAAAAATCAAAGGTGGCTGATAAATAATCGTTTTAAATTTCATCTCCACCATAGTACTTTAAAGTGATATTTTAGAAGACTATTAAAGTTAGAAGAATCAACTACCAGCGACCCTAACATAACGAAATAAAATGTAAACGGGAATGTCGCGAAGCACAGAAATTGTGGTTATATAATGTTGGTTGCCTAAAATCAACCAAAAACAGCACGTTCAGATCATTTCTCAGTGGGTTTATAAGGGTTAACTTTAATTAAAAATTGTGCTTACCAGCAACATAAATAAACAAAGCACAAGTTGACACATTCTAAAGGTCCATCAATAAGCGTTTAAATACAGAATCTTGGCAATTTAAAATGCAAAAAAATAGTGCTTCTAAATTACCAAAATTCTGTGTTTAATCGCTTATTGATGGACCTGTAGAATATGTCAACTTGTGCTTTGTTTATTTATGTTGCTGGTAAGACTACATTTTAATTAAAATTAACTCTTATGAACCCACTGAGCAATGACCAGAAAGTGCTGTTTTTTGTTGATTTTAGGCAACCAACACTACATAATCACAGTTTCTATGATTCGCAACATTGCCCTTTAAGCGAAAAATTGATTAGATAATTTGTTAGTGTTATGGTTTTGCACAAAGTTTAATTAATTATGTTGTTATTTTTTATTTAAAATATTTTCAGGTCCAAGGTCCATTGTCGAATGACCAGGTGTTCTGAAACTGAGAGAAAAAAAACTTATTATTTTAATTACAGCAAAATTTGTCTATCTATCTATTTAAAATTACACAATAGCAAGCTTTAGTAATGTATGAGAATAGCGCGGAAACTGAAATAAAAAAACCCATTTCGTCCCAAGATGGTAAACAATGAATTAACAGTTCTAACATCTCTCTTAAGTATTGATGTTTTTTAAGCTCCTTCTTAGAATCTCATCATTCAACAAAAACAGTTCCTACCTCTATAAAATATCAGTTTTCTTTTGTAACTTAAGCTTGGTTTCGTTTAGGTCAACGACCAAAATCTGGAATATAGTTTAAAAGAAGTGAGACCCGTTATCTCGTCTTATTGGAGAGGCATTTATTATCAAGCCAGACCAAGTATTAGCTTGGAGGTAAAATCGAATTTAGTTACCCATCATGGACTTCAGCATACGTGGGTAGAAAACTTCTTTCTCAATTTTTTTGGTAAATCAAAATGGATTCCTTTTCATCAGGTTACCCATACCATAAAACCTAAAAACCTATTTGTAAGCATTCGGTTTGTTAATGGTTTTTGACGGCTCTTTAATTATTTCTAATTGGTTTTGGTAATAAAGTAAAACCAATTGCATTTTTTACCTAAAGATCTAAAAAACAAAAAAAAATTCTTCTTGCAGATGTCAGATCTGCAAAGCTCCCATCACTTCTATATGAATTATAAAAGACCACATCTATGTGTAAAGGCCTTATTATCCCTACATATAATTAAACTCAAGACAGTTTTAAAATCTAGAAAGATGTGTCTACAAACCGTGTTTGGTCATTTTCATGTGTTAAGGCTAGAAATTCAAATTCACAGTTTCGATGCTCTGTGCTCCTAGAAGCTCGTGTTAGTCATCGTTGAGCTCCCGCCAATTCTACGAAATTGCACATCTACTACAGACCCCATCGTATATTTAAACTAAATGTATTTTTGAAAACTACAAACGTATTATGGTTTTATTTAAATTGGGTATATCTTTGTGTCGAAAATCTGACCTCAAAATCATTAAACTATTTTTGTTTTTTTTTTGACTACGGATAGTTTTTTTGGTTTATATACATTACGTGATCTATGCCAAACAATAATACGTAAATTTACCCATGCTTTTCTTAAGCTTGTAAATGATTAAAATTGCAACTTACGTTTTTCCCCATAACATAGATGTGCTTGTTCAATGATTTCAATGTAGAAAGAAAAACACCAAAAGTGCTATTTTACCATATTTTTATTATTTCTTGCACTCAACATTATCCTAAATATTTTTAATCATAGTTATTGATGAATTTTTACATATTTTGTTGAAATTTCGAAAATAACTGACATTCAGGGAGATTAATTTTACAAACTTTTGAGTGCACTGATCATCTTATTTATGAATTTGAATCTATAGCCTTAAAAATTAAACTCGAATTGTCATTATTTTGCCCAATAAACCATTATCAAATTCATAACAATTTAGAAGTTTTCGCGCCCGGCGCATTCGCCATTTTCAATTAAAGGGGAATGTTTTAAGCAAGCCACCTTTCGGTACTTTTAAGAACTTAAAGCCTTGAATAAATCCCACAAGATGGCATCATTTTAATTTGAGGTTATGTCATTGTCGGAAAATGTCAAATTATCTAGGTCATATAAAGGATAAAGCACAAAAACGGTTCTATCCGTGTTTTTTTTATTATATTTTATTTTCATGTCTTGTATATGCAGTATTAAATGACAATTCATACGAGAATATACTTATTGCTTAATTGCTTCTTAAATATAATAATTGCTTGACATATGGAGCCTCATTTGCATAAACTTGTGTAGGTAAATTGGATACAATTTGTTGTTTCTAATCATAAAAAACTCGCTTTTGCTCCTAAAAAGAAGTATTTCGTTTTAATTTTACATTTTAGTTAAAAAAAGGAAGTGTACCTTAGTTTCTGTACTCAATCTCGATTTACAGCGCCAATATGGCCCCATTTTAGGAGTAAAACGTTTGTTATGGAGTATATTATTTTCGTTTATGTAAAATGTTATTTTTGTTTATAAAAACTTAAAGAGGCAATTTAGAAGTCGTCGTTCTTTGTGAAAGGAAGCTTCTTTTAGGTAATGTCCATGCAGGTTCTTGTTGTTAAAAAGATCTTGCAATATAGGGCTGTTGATATTTTTAAAATTGTAGGTATTTGCATTTTTTTACTATCTAAAAATGAATTTCTTGTTGTTATGTTAGGTTTTACTTAAGAAAGAGGGTCTACCTTAGTTTCTGCAGGTTCACACTAATGTGATACGTTCCTGTATGTCTTGGGCCCTCCGTATGAGGTAAACTTGTTTTGTTATGTTTTTGCATTCATACGAACTGTTTACGTTCTTGGATTATTCAGAGCAATGTGTATTTTAAATTCCTTCGTACTTTCAACTCAATTGACTTATTTCCACTTTGTTTTTAATGATTTTTAAAGAAACCTTTAGGCGTTTTGTTTTTATCGCAAACACTTGGTTGTTTTACACAAAAGTTTCACTGTGATGCACCTAAAGGACGTGGTGGGACCAGGTTTTTTGTTGGATAATCTTGTAACAGGTGCAAGGGGCTTCGTGTGTCTACGCTCAAGTTTCTTGCGAATGTTGCGTATGTATTGTATTGTGCCTTACTTCGTTTATTCCGTTTATAATTATATTTTGAAGAATCTAGTTTCACCATGCTACAACATAATTTTCAGGTGGATTACGTAAAGTTTTTGTGGAAAGTGTTTGTATACTTACATTTTAACAACAGCTTTTGTCATTTTATGTTGAAAAATTGTAGAATCATTCACTACTAAAGTTTAAGAAGAAATGTATTTCTTGCAGCAAATAATTATTCTAAATAAACTGAAAAACTAGATGAATACTTTTTTGTCACGTAAGTTTCTTTCTAAATGGTTAAATATAAGCAAAGCAAATAGGTCAAAAAAAAATAATAATTCTATTTACTTAAATTTTATATGAATATGCATTATTATGTATTTTAAAAGTATTTCACCTTCTACTTTAATCTTTCTTCTTGCTAGTTAATACAATTTACAAATAGAAATGTGTCCTGTACTCTTGGGAATGATTTTTTAAAGAAGTGCTGTTTTTCCTGAAATTTAGGCAACCAACAATACATTTTATCATAGATTGCGATGAATTTCTTTCGTTTCTGTGCTTACGATATCTGCCGTTAAATATAATTTTTGTGGAAATCTTAAGAAACTTTTTAAGATGCTTAAGCAAATCAGGTTCGATACTTAAGTTAGCAAGCCTCTCATATAATCCCGTATGCCTCGTTAACATTGGTATTATAAACGGGATAGTAACTGGTGCCAGTAACTAATCAGACAGCTACTAATCTAATGTAAACTCATTTTTTCGGTACTTGCCTACTTACTGGCTAGTACAAGTACCGAAAAAATGAGTTTACATTGGATTAGTAGCTGTCTGATAGTTACTGGCACCCAGTTACTATCCCGTTTACTAAACCAATGTAAACGTGGCTTAAGAATAAGTATTTGCACCGCACGTTCCATGTGTCGCAGAGTTATATTGTCGCCCATAAAAACAAGATTTTGATTAACATGTTTATCAAATTTTACCATAATCGTGGTATTTCTATAAATGGAAAATTGAATTTATATTCAGAGAAAAGGTGTACCTCGACTGACATAAATTATTTCACATTTTGTCTTCTCAAGCTTCACATAGCTGCTTTAAATTAGCCACATTTGGAACCTGAAAGGTGATCAAACTCCCATTCCCATTGCTTAACGCCAACAAAATCAAAAATAATTTATATGTAAATTCAAAAATTTTAATTTCATTTAAGTACCCACGTCTAATTATTATCAGGATTCACAGCATCAACATGATGTTGCAATAACGGCCTGACAAGCAGTGAATTTGAAAGTTCAAAGACCGTATTTGACTCTTGCTTACCTCTAGGTACTCGCTGCTTGCAAATTGGGAAATCATTGGAGGATGGTTATTTTCTGGTAGGTAGATACATACCTCGCACATCACGTATGAAAGGCTATTCTCATCAAAACCAGATAATGATTTAATGTGCCTAGTTGCTATGTGGAATTATTTTTATAGCGTCACTTTTCATTAAAACCGTTTGAACTTTTTGGTTAAGTTTATTCAACTTTAATTTCGTTTATTGAAAATGAATTAGCAATACATAAATTATAATGTAGCGCGGATGCCAACACGTATTTTTACAACATATTTTTTTTAAGGACACCTTTTATACCTTTTCAGTCCTAATAGAAAATGGATACGCTAAAAATAATGAATGTCTTATAAAAAAAAAAAATTTCTTGATTTTAAATAATGGTATAATTTTTCAAAATGTTTTAAATTAAACCAAGTGGATTGCCAGCATTGCCAGCACTAAATGACCCCTAGAGCTTTTTAAAGTTGACCAAAATTTAACATTTTCAAACAATTTTAGCAGAACTTTTCGAAGGTTTCGATTTAAATAAAATTTATTTTTCACATTCCTTTTCTACTGTTAAACAGGCCGATTAAAGGTTTTTAAAAAAAAATAAGCTGCGCCTTCGAAGTTGCCTTTCAAATCTCATAGCATTAAAACTAAAAGCTCCGCAAATATTTAAGTACCAGATTCGGATTCAACAGCCCGCTTTACATAAGTTAATAATACATCTTGTTAATGGAAAACAATGTTTGTGATTATGATAATTAAGAAACTGAAAATATTTAAACCATTACCCCTTAAAATAAATGAGTCAAATTTTGAAAAAATACTGTGTTTTTAACTTAAATAGACGAAAACAAATCATCCATCAGAGTCTTTACAAGTGCTTTTATTTTTATTTAAAGTTTTACAAAGTTTAGTTGGCCAAATTTTGAAAATTTATAAACAATCGGAAACAAAAAAGAATTTTATTTCCGATTTTAATAAAATTTGTTTTATAAATTGTTTTTTTTTTTGTTATTGAATACGGTATAATTTTGCAAATACATTTTTTACTTTTTAAAAAAGACATTGATTTGCCACTAAGAGATATTAAAAAAAAAACTGGGTTCCGCGTTTGAAAGTGCCTTTAAATGTTTGTAGTAAGAAAACTAGAAGCTCTGTAAATATTTAAGTGCCAAATTCGGATTAAGTTGCTCGATTTACATAAGCATTAACTGGACAGGTTGGTGGTAAAAATTATTTGTGGCCATGCTAATTAAAAAACTAGTAAAATTTGGACCATTAAACATTTTCAAAAAGCGGGGGCAATTTGCTTCTCTTTTTTTGGTAGAGCATTTAAAAGTTGGCCAAATTTAAAAAATGTTTTCTGCCCATAATTTCATTCTTGGGTCCTATATGAAAGAGGCTTTAGCCATTTTACCATAATGGGCAATTCGAATTCTGCCCTGAAATGGATGACAAAATTTAAAAAGTCCTGTTTAAGCAGGAAGCTACTATCAGGCGTTGGTCAGGTCACATCAACACCTGCATTACCATGACCATATTAAGATGAATGTATTCATTTGGCGTATTGTTACCGGAACGAAAAGAGAACGTCTCTCTTATTTGCGGATAAAAATGGTAGTCCATGAATCTCCCGTTTAATAATCATAACATATGCGATGTTGCATTTTGCAGTAAACATCACATCTAGTCCACAAAAATAAAAAGTAAGAAAGTAGGCTTCCTCATATTTAATCAATTGTTTTCTTTGTTTTCATTTCTTGGCGTGCTATGAAGAGTGATTGGTAATAGGCCATGGCGGTCAACGACCAACCTTCGTGAAGAAACATATTCAATAAGAAGGCAACATACGTTTTGTTCTCCATTACTTATTTCTTCTATTCCAACAGAGCGAAACAACTGATTTAGGAATCTTTTATTAAAACCTGATCAAGCGAACTCTTAATAAAATTCTTTATGTTGAGGTCTGTAAACGATTGGTCGAATGTAGTGTTTTAACGGTATCCATGAATTATTTTTGAAGATAGTGCTTCGGGCTAATGGTACCTATCTTAAAAGTTAAATATTTTAAAACGTGTTAGGCTGGACTATTGTGTTTTTCATGTTCAGTACCTATAATTTAGGATTAATGGGGACTCTTATACTTATACGAGATACAAATCAAATTTTAAAACATCCTTACCTAACTCTATTTTTAGTGTTTAAGTGCTTATTTAATGGTATGAGAGGCTTTTAAAAAGTCTAAATTTTATGGATTAAATGTCTTAAGCCTGTACAGAATTATGAAGAAGAAGAAAATAAATAGGTACAATAAAAGTGATATAATTTTTTATTTTATGCAAGATTATTGGCACAAGACAAAAATAGTTTCAAAAGTAGAATTTCTATAATATTTTCTACCTATCAGGTTTAAATTAGGAAAAAAGCAAAATGCGATTTCCTATGGAATTTGCACATGTTCACATCGGGATGTATTTTGTGATATTTATTGTAGTTTTGGCAAATTTTAAAAGTCATTTTGGAAAAATTTGCTGTATTTTTGAGAAAATTTTAAGTATTTTAGAAGAACATGATGAGACTGCATGGGAAAATTAAAAGTATTTTTAGAGAAAATTGTAAATATCCTACCTATTGTGGGAAAATAAGAAGTGAAGGTATTTTTTGCGATAAAAATTAAACCTCTTTTTTACGAGCTAATGCTTTTATTTAGGATGTTTACAAAACATTATTTAATTGAAAAAAAAAAAAATATGAAGAATAATAATTATTTGAAAAAAAAATTTCCATGTGGTATAATAATAAATGTTCTTTATTAGTTTAAAAACTTAAACTAAATGGCCATCGACCGAAGTACTTCAGCCTAAATGTGGTATATTTATTTTACAAAAAAAAATATTGCTGTCGATATTTTATTTGTTCTTGGGTGAGACAACATGGTATGTTATTTTACCCAATTTTGGGTAACTTGGGTCATTTTATCAAGACCTCAAAAAAACCTTCAAAAATCGTGTGTTGATTTACGATTAACTAAAAGCCAATTAAGAAATCGTTTTTGATTATTTTTAAAAAAGTTGTTGGTTAAATTCAATCAGAAAATGCTTTATTAATTATTGATGTTTTTATAATTATGGAAAAAAAAAATGATTTTGCCGTTTTTTATTTTTATTTACGTTTTTATATGAACACAAAATAAAAAATTTAGAAGGGTTTCAAACATAAAATCAAGTGCTCTTTGTGTTTATATTATAATACTTTGTTTTCGATTATGTTTTTATTCTATTTTATTTGATAATATGACATTACACTACTAATTTTACATGTTGACATCTTATTATTAATTCTGTTTCTATGACAATTTTGTTCTCCAACTAACACTCTGGATTCTAAACATACCCCCGCCCTTGAAATTTTTTGAACATAAAAATTTCGAAATTTTTCTACGACCTCTCGAAAGAACACCAAAATCAGTCTTTGACCACTCCATTGTGGTGCTGATCATTCCATTAGATGATCTTGCAGAAGCATTGTAGGGTTACGAACCATTTCGAAATTTTTCAACGACCTCTCGAAAGAACACCAAAATCAGTCTTTGACCACTCCATAGTGGTGCTGATCATTCCATTAGATGATCTTGCAGAAGCGTTGTAGGGAGCGAGTAACTTCACTTACGAGTGAAGTACTTTTGTACAGGTTTAGAAGGGTTTAAAAGCAGCAGCGCCGCAAATCTATCATTCTTTCTGGTTCAGAAGGTGGGAGGACCATGTTTAAAAACAGCAGCGTTGTTAATATATTGTTTTCTTGGTTCAGAAAGTTCGAAGGACCATGTTTATATTATAATACTTTGTTTTCGATTATGTTTTTATTCTATTTTATTTGATAATATGACATTACAATACTAATTTTACATGTTGACATCTTATTATTAATTCTGTTTCTATGACAATTTTGTTCTCCAACTAACACTCTGGATTCTAAACACTTTGTTTATTGCGGCAATACGACTACCAAACTTTTTCTCTTCCATAGAAGTCATTTGGCGATGTTAAAAGAAGAATTTTTTAAAAGCCAACAATTACTTAATATTGGCACTAGGTATGTCCTTTTATCTGAATATGCCACTTTAAGCACAATTCCCCTAGAGAGAGAAATTTATAAGGACTACCTCTGTTATTTTGCATATTAACTTAATTTCCAGACATTTTTTTTTGTGAACTTTGTTCATTTATATCCAGTTAATTTTGTGTGAATATTTTTTCTTTTTTTTGCAGTTTGATATAAAGAAAATTGAAAGCTTGTATTCACGATAGGTTCAGTTCATCAGATTGTGTGTATAAAGAAACAATATGCCTTAAGTAAAATTCTAAACCGTTATATCCGAAAGTAGAACAAAAGTCTATCAGTTGATAATACACCAATCAAACAAGAGTTGAGAATAACTTGACTGCGTTTACATTTTATTTTACTTTCCGAGTTTACTTTATATAAAAATCCAGAGCCAAAAGCAACATTTTTTTTCTATAAAATTTTGAAAACACCATTTAAAGTCGCTTGTTAATTGTAGAGCAAAAATTTCCTTAGACTCGTTGGACTTATGTCTTTTGAGAAGAGAAAAAAAACCTTTTCTTATTTAGTTTACATTGCAGTAAATGTTAACTTTACAAAAAGTTAAAAAATTTTGGATTTTTTCGACACCAGTTGTTACATGGCAATAAAATAATTGTTGCCATGTTAAATCGCAAAGTTCTCGAATAAGCGGTGTAAACGCAGGCTCTCTGTTCCTTCATCGGGTCACTCAGGAGCGTTGGTCCACATTTGCTGTGTGCTGTGCGAATCTTACTAAGAGAAGGACAAACTTATGGCAATTCTTGAATGCGCAACAAGGAAACAGAGTGCAAGGTCTATGAACTTGACGGATAACTGTAATACATTGCATAAGCGAGTGCTTGCTAACTCCGTTACTACTTTCATTCAATGTCGACGTCAAGTGGATAATGTGCACTAGCCTTCTCGGGTTACCACCCTGATTTTGCTGTTAATTGTTTGATAATTTCATAAAAGGATTAAAGGGAGATGAGGTGGAGGATAACGCCTTTGTAATTAAGATCGATTAGGCTTGAATATTGATGAATTTAGCATTGAAGTATAATATGGCGGATGCGCCGGATTACTTTTTCTTTAATGACGTTAAATTTATTTCTTTGTACGTTTTTATTACAATAATAGCACATTTTTTTTTTTAAATATTGAAACCAAATATGGTTACTGATCAGTAAATGTTTTCAAAAAGTAATTTTTTAATGGGAAAACCCTGTACAAGTAGAACTGTTGCATATACGTCACCGGTTTATCCAATGATAATAAGAATACGATCCTGATTTATTTATTTGTTCTGATAATGAAATTTGCTTTGGCCATCTTTTTTTACATTGGTCTAAAATTTTGAGTCTTTGAGAATGTGGCAAATAAATAATGGAAGGGCTTAAAAGTTTCTTAAGTTCTTTAAACAAAAATTACTTAATAATTTTTTTATATTTGCGTTCTGCTAAATTGCTTTATTATTAAACCCAAAATTTCATTTTATTAGGTTGGTTTTCCAGATGCAAAAAAATGAATATTTTCCCAGCAAGCTCTTTTTTATTTACAAATTTTACTATTATAATTTATCGGGGGAGTTTTTTTTTGTAAAAGGAATAACTAGAGGAATTGGAGAAACGATATCAAAGCCTATTCATTTTGTATTAAGTGAGTAAAGTTTACAAATGATATTATTCACTATGTCTTAAATTTACTTTTTACTTTAAAATTTCAATGTTGCAAATCCAATAAAATTAAAATTTTGAGTTGAGTTTTTAATTCAAATTAAAAATGCTTTTTAATAAATGGCATGAAAAACTCGTTTTATAAGGCGTTTTTAGCACTTGTCCATACCTGGACTAACCTGGACGCGAGCTAAAAAACGTTCCTTTAAAACTCTGTGTTTTAATATACTATTTTAGTTTTCTAAGTAAAAAGTACCTATATTATTTTACCGATAAAAAAGATACCTATACAATGGCCCTATCTTAAATTTATAAGTGTAGGTAAGAATTCTAACTAATATGGGTGAAGGCCAAGGAGCAAGGACCATGCTAAGGTTAATGCCTTTATGGGTTGTATGCCCACTTGATTCTCTTGGAATATTCCAGAATATTTTAATAATAGACGATATACACCGGTTCTTAAATTGAAATAAATACCTAAACTTAATGATGTGGCACTACAGTGGCGCACCTCAGAAATAGGAAGGCTTTAAGGGTACTTAAATTTAAAAAAACATCAAGAAAAAAACTTAAATGTTAAATTGTTTTTAGCAGCCTATTATAGGTATTTTAATTTATTCTTGACCCAATTTTTAAAATTGTTGCAGGCAATGTACTTCAAAAAAGCTCGCCCGAGCAGGGACTTGAACCCTGGACCCTTGGATTAAAAGTCCAATGCTCTACCGACTGAGCTACCCGGGCATACCGATAAATCAACAAGGTTAGCGAAGTGTGGGATTTAGTAGCTAACAAATTTTCTAATTTTAAGGTTATCACAATTTGAAAGTACGTCTTACGTCACTAAAATAAGTGTAATCTGGAAGTGATAAGTTATCAAAATCAAATAGAACATTTAAGAATCTCAATTATGAATTAAGTAGCAAAGTAACAAAAGAAATCGAATAAGGAATAATTGATAATGTATTTCATCAATATACGTAAATCAACTACCTACCTAAAAAAACTAATACATTTTCTAAAGACTGCATCAAACTGGTTTAACCATTTTTTTGCGGAAGTTGATTCCATCAGGAAGAGGAAGTAAAACGTTGAAGGTCATTGTTAAGGAGAAAAGAGGAAAGGATGCTTGCAAAGTTGCAAATAATAATAATTGTACCTATAACTATGGATAATGTTATCCGAAGAAGGGAGCTAATAAATGTACCTACAAGATTCTAATTCGCAATCGCAAATACTTAGTAAAAGAACTACTAGGTTTACACCTTAATAAGCTTCTTGTATTTTGCAACTGAGATTATAAAAATATAAAATTACTTACTGCAAATACTAAAATCTCAGCTTTTTTTCTTAAGTTAAGTAATGTCAAGTTCATAATCTTTATAGTGGATTCGCAAACTTTTATTTAAGAATCTTTTAGTGTAAGAAATTTACGGCACCTCATTGGTTTACTTTAAAGTCTGTCATTTGTCAAATTAAAATGTACTAATGATCTGCCTTAAATCTCTTACTTTAAAGGCCGATGCAACTTTTGACTGTTTTATAATGTAATTGAAGGTAACAAGCTGAATTTTTGCATACGCGTTTTGACATTATAAAAGTCGTCTCAAAGGTCCTTATTGATCCCGTACTAAACTTTTTACGCGGGGTCAAAGGTCACGATTAACCGTTTTTGACCAATAACTTTTCTCCTGTGCTTCTAATGCTAGTTGGAGTTATTACCGAAATTTTAAAGCATCAAATTTTGTACAAATTAGGCTTAAAGCTTTACTAACCCCACTCTTTTCTATGTATTTAAAATATTTAGGTTGTGCACAAAAAAAACATACTTTGGGTTTGCTCCATGCACATTTGTCAGGGCCGGACTAGTCTAAAATATTGTACTAACTTTTGAAGTCGGGTGCAAATTGCTTCATCCAAGTTATGTTTCTCTATGCCTTAGTGTTTTAATATTAGTGTATACTTGTAAGCTGCAAATGTTCGTGAATCCACAGCAAAACTATCTAATATGTATGAAGTCTTCACGATCTAACACAACCGAGGTTACTCTCGGACATTAACATACTTACCTACCTACTTGCATCCCACCATCTAACATCTATTAAGCAACTTTGCAATAATACCATTGAACTTGGTTTTCTGTATTTTAAGGTTAAGCTTTGAAATTTCTTATTTACCACTTAGATAGATACCAGTTATTTCGAACCAAGTTTGCAATTTTAATTTTAAATTAGTTTAAACTGGCTTTTTTATAATTTGGATTGCTTAGCAACATCAAACAGGTTGTTAATTAAAGTGGCGGTTTTTATTCATTTTTGGTAAAAATCTTTATATTTTATTGCCAGCTCTTGGACTATAAATTTTTGTATCAAAGTTATTTCTGCTGTAGCGTGTCCAATAAATTGCGCGGCAAGGAGTCACTGAATAACCGCCCGGGTAGCTCAGTCGGTAGAGCATTGGACTTTTAATCCAAGGGTCCAGGGTTCAAGTCCCTGCTCGGGCGAACTTTTTTTATTATAATAATAATTTAAACTTCAATCTCTATAATTTGTTTAGTTTTAATTTTATCAACATTTGATAACAGTGTTTATAAATATTAGATAACCTAAAATTAGCTTACTAGGGGAAATGGGTTCAAGATCTAATTACCTGCAGATTCCTACCAAAATACCAAATTAAGTTGTGATGTTAAGTAAATTAAAGCAATTTCTTATTTAATCAATCAGCGTATATTAATTAGGTATTTCCTGTTATAATAATTAACCAGAATTGCATATACGCAAGGTTTTTTGCGAGTACCTATGCACCTACATTGAAAATTAAAGGGGTCAAATTATTTAAAATTTTAGAGCAAATTTTTTACTTTATATTTGTTAGGTAGATTTTTTGGCTATGGAGTTTTTTTTTATTTGTACCTTATACCTAAATACTCGACAGACAAAAACAACAAAAAAATAAAATTGTTAAAAAATATCTTAGAAAAAAAAGCCTTGCAGAATTCGTGCAATTTATTAAATTTTAAACGATTTTTAAAAAATTCGTTTGCCTATCTTGTCAGTTCTAGACACGAAAGATGCAAAAAAGTTCAAATTTGAAGGAAAAATTGCCGTCAAACCCTTTTTATTAAAAATACTTAAAACTGAAGACTTTTGATAAATGTTAAATACTATAAAAAAACATTCTTTGAAAATATTTTTTTCAAATTATTTTGTCAGATCCATACATATCTAAACTATACAAGTTCATCTACTGAAAAAAGACCGAACATCCGTTACTATTCTTTAGTTTACCTGCGGAAAAAATATTTATTTCTTACCTTATGCTCTTTTAAAACAAAATAAAATTTATTCCTAAAATATTAACAAAAAACTAAAACTAATTAACAAAATTAAGCCCCCATCTATTCATTAAAAAAATTATAATAGAAAACTGGGCAGGTATAGCACTTCTATTGTCACAATGAAGTAGCTTAAATCCCGATAAAAAAAAAACTACCTGATGACCCAATTTTTTGTGATTCTCAACTTCCTCCATTTATGTCAATCAGTCCAGTTAAATTAATGATAACTTTATACCACATGGACCATATGCCAAAGCCTCAAGAGCCAAAATCGACCTACAAAAGACAGTTGTACCTTCTTCAACACTTCAGCGACAAGAAGCACCTGCCGTTCTTATTCCGAACTCTTAAACCAAAGGAATGCTTGATGAGGGATCAGATTCAAAATTAAGGTTAAAAAAGGGTTGGCTAATAGGCCCTTGAGTCGGTTATTATGCGATCTAAACCCCGTTAGGTCCGACCAAAATCTGGGTCATTGGATATAAGATTTTAATGGGGCAACATCTGGCTGCCCGCCCGTAGGTATAAGGGATGTTGTTTAATGTGCACCTTTACGTATTGTTTGATTGTAATGATGTGCATTTGGCCAGATTTTACCATCTTTTTAAAGGTGCAATTTGAGCTTGAGGTACCGTTAGGTTAGTACCTTTACCTAAGATAAATTATTGGTATTAATTATACACATAATATTTCTGTACACGGCAATTAATTGCTTAAAAATATCTGATACTTATACGTTAAATAATATTTATGATTATAGAGGTCCTAAATCAAAATAAAATAAATAATACTGTAATACAAATTATTTTGCAATAGTAAAATAATCATTCTCCTAGTAGAACCAGTAAAATTAATATAATTATTGCACTAATATAAAAATAAACTTTATACCTATTTTTAAAACCAAAATCGACTCTCCCTTTCTTAAAATTTGGCCTTGTTTGTCAAAGTCCTTTCTGCATTTGCAAATAAACCATTTATTAAGATTATACCCCTACAATGGTTTCGTTTGAGATTCAAAAATTTACCTGTTATTGTGAATTTTAAAAGCATGCAAAAACTTTCTTTTTTATAAGCTCAGGACAGTGAACAAGGACATTCTTTTCTTGCAAATTTTCAAAAAATGGATGGATAGTTTTCTTGGAAGTGTAAACCGTTATTTAGCATTGCTTGAAAAGTTGAAAGGCTTGAATGAGCATTGAAATTACAACAAAAGGGTTTTAGACTTGTCATCTTGGTATGAATATTTTCTTTGACGGCAATGTACATTTTTTGAAGTAGGTATCATTTTTGTACATGTCTTGCAATTATGATATTTTAAGCATTATAATGTGGGAAATACTTTTTTCAAAATGTACAGGGTGTCCAATAAATATTCAGGGATCCCTAGAAAATTATCCAAAATAATCCATCTGTTATATTCATCGAGAAAAATGCGAACAAAGTTGCATAAGTTCGGCAACACAGTTTGTAAAATATGAACATCTGAAAAACTCATCTAGATTCTTAAGCATACAATTTTTCATTTAGATCATTGACATTGTTGTCCGCTTCATTTCATGAAATTTTTGTAAAATTAAATTGATTATAAAAATTGACGATTTGACCATTTAGAAGATAAACAAATGGTAAAATAATGTAAGATAGACTATTATATTTTTTTTTTTGGAAATTAAGATTTATTTATTTTATTTTATTTTATTTGGATCGTGCCTATGTATTTAGACATTTCTTTCGTTAATATGACGTGGTGTTATCTCCAAGATATAAAGGGTTTAAACTTTGGGCCGGGGCCTCATATCTCCGAGGGTATATGAGATAGTATTTTTTAACAATTTTCTAGGAATCCCTAGAGATCCTATAGAAATATAATTGTAAATATAAAATCTCTTTGCTAGAGATGCCCCAACAACGTACTATCACGTTTATGCGCCATTTTTTGGACAGTCTGTATGTGGCAAATATGAACATTTAATAATAAAAAAATGGTTAATAATTTAAAAAAGTGCAATAAGTATTGTTTTTTTGGTATGCCCTTGGACAATATTCATATTCTGATAAAGTATCTGCTTTAAGGCCAATGAATACCACAAGTTAAATAACTCTAGCATATCACTCAGGGTCTCAATACAATTTTTTACAAAGTACAATAAATTGCCAAATTTACAAAAATTTCAGAGTCCAATTTAATGCATTAGAAGTCAAATTATGAATTTTAAGAAACCTACTTTAAAATTTGTGTTTGCACAGTCACAATATAATTACTAGTTTCTGGGGATTCATCACATTCACATAATGGACTATAATGAATTCCTTTGATAAGATATCATTGCAACGTCCATGACACGTGCTAAGATGATTAACAGTACTTCAAATCTTATTCGGTGGATCTTAACTTGGAACCTCTTGAGTGGGATCTGCGATTAATTTATTATTGGACACAGCAACATTTTGCAAATTAAGTTTCCACACATCGGATACTGAAAAGGGGTCGTGTACAAATTTCTCAAAAAATAAAACGAATAGAATGGTATTAAAATCGGTTCTTAGAAAACAGGTGACATTTTTTTGAACGCAATTGAACCGCATCTGCACAGGTAATTTGCAATTGCAGTTAAAAAACATAAAAAGTTAATTTCAAAATAATGTTTTTTCTAAGAATTATAAATTAGGAGTCACATAAACACAAATATCTAGGATTTATAACACATTTTAATGAGTTTCTGGTAAGAAAGAAAGAAGAGCTAGGCATAGTTCGACGACCGCGGCAACTTATGTAGGTAATGATGACGTCAACGTCGTCACCTTCATGTGCTAGTGGTCTAGTTACTAACACTCTTCTTGTCCGCCAATTATGCTAGCTCTATGGTCAAGAGCTAATTTTCTTTGATTATGGGCTGCTTCACCAGACGAGACTAAAGTTGGCTTGAGTCTCGTGAGACCCATAATCCAGATAACGTTAACTTGTCTGGAAGAAATCAATGGTGACTTTAAAACATTTAATGTGCATAAAAAAATAAAACCTTTCTTTCCCATACCAATGCAAAATAAATATAAAATCTACACAAAACTATAAGTAGAATACAAACCAATAATTAAAATACAATATTATGCGGAATCGTTATTATTATACAGGGTGTCCAAAAAATGGCGCATAAACGCGATGGTATACGTTGTTGAGGCATGTATAGGGAGCCCCAAAAAATTGTTAAAAAAATCCTTTGTATTAAGCCATATTTTTCTTTAATATGTGTCGTTGTTTCCAAGGTTTTCAAGCGTTTAAAGTTATGCACTTTAGAGCCCATGGGTATATGAGGTAGCTTTTTTTAACAATTTTTTGAAATCCTTAGGCATGCCCCATCAACGTACCATACAGGTGGTCCGCCAATTCTGGGATATCCTGTATAGGCATTGAACTTTTTTGTAGCTTTATCAGAAAGCATTTGTTTTCTTTATTAATTAATTTAATTAAAGCCTTAAAGGGGATGTCGTAATTAAATCAGGTATAGTTTTTTATTCTTTTTTTGAACTTGTTGTCGATTTGTAAGTTCTAAAAGCTGCTTTTGGTAGACAGGAAATTCACAACTTTTAAACATTTGCCTTGGGCACAATTATTAGCCAGATTCTTCTTAAATTTGTCATGCCATATATATAAAGTTAAAATTATAGGTTTGCTATACACCTTTAAACATGATTTCTTATACGACTTGTTAATTTATTGCCAGCAAATTCGGGATACTTTAATTAAATGGCTCTAAATATAAATATACCATTTATAAGTTATGGTTTTGCCGAATTTACTGATGTATTAAAATAAATCATTCTTATAAAAGTGAATGTTTTTTAATAAATTAGTTAATGTTATAAGTAAGTTTTTCATTTATACTTAACAGAAACAGCCTGTATATTTCATCTTGTATTTAAATTAGTATATTAGCCTTCTTTATGTAAGTAATTATTTATGCATCTTGTATCTCCATAATATCATTTAGACTAGAAATATTTAAAGTTTTCTCTCTTAATGTACCGTTGAAATCTATTTTTGTCCACCTTAACTGTAAACCTGCTTTTTAAAATTGGTGCAAAATATTTACCTTGACGTCACTTTAAGGTCCTCAACAACTAATTTATGTCGGACCCTTCTTTGAAAACAAACTTATTGCGGCACTTGCAAAAATTGCGAAATACTGAGATTTATTGGTACTAAATCGAGTTTAACTTGTTTGAAAATAGTCAAGAACCATAGCTAATGGGATTATTGGCCGGTACTAAAACCATTTGCGAATTATGGCTCTTTGGCCGTAAAGTTGTAATGGCTTTATAACCCACCGACCATGATGGAGTGAATTCCTTTCATAGACCATCAACATTGAGAAATAAATAATTGTTAAAAAAAAAAACACAAAATATGTTTCAATTTTTACAAAAATCCATGAAGCAATAGAATTCATATTAAGAGAAAAACAACTTACTCAAGAAATTAAGGGCGGCCCAGTACTGTTTGAAATTTCACGTTAGTCCCAAAAAACCTTACAAAAAAAAATCCTTTTGGGAAAAAATGTAGTATTTGATACCTAGAAACATAATTACTATGTGCGTACTCATGAGCACATTAGACTTTAGTATTTTGTGCTAGAGAAGCCCCCTTTCATTCGTAATACTAGATCATAGTGTATCTGGATCAAATTTTGGAAATAAATACCAATAAAGGTTCTAAGAAGATTTTTGTAAACAAATTTCTCCTAATAAAATTCCTTACTCCCTAAATGGTCTCAAAAACAGAAATATTTATCACGTTGGTCGTTGGATTTACACCAAATTTTGCAAATAGAATCATAATAATGTTTTAAAGAACATTTTAAAAAGAAAAATTCTATAAAAAAATTTATTCTCGCCTTCCATAAAATATACCCCCCCCCCCAAAAAAAAAAAAATACTTTTATTTTATTTTCATTATTGTTATTATTATGTTATTTTTAGTTACTTACCCTATAATTTAAGTTTACGTATTTGTTACAAAAAACAAGTTTATAAGCATTAATACTTACTTTTTTTACTTGTATTCACACACAACTCCTAAAGGTACACCTTGCTGCACTTTTAGGGGTTCAGTGATTATTTTTAGTTTGTTTATACCTGTTCAAAATAATGTAATGTATAAATATTTAAAGTATAAATAAACTATATTCTATTCTAAAGGGGCAAAGAAAATTTCTGGAAATAATATTTGGTCTAGATCCACCATGATCTAGTATTACGAATGAAAGGGGGTTCTTTGGGGAGCTCTAGCCCAAAATGCTAATATTCGCATAAGTGCGCACATGATAATTATGTTTATAGATATTAAATACTACATTTTACAGCAAAAATTGTGCTGCCCGAAAAATTTGTTGAATAAAATATGTTAGAATTTATCGGACTACAAGTAAATTTTTAAAAATTAATTTTTATGTTGTGAGGTATAAATAGTTTGAAGGAATAGGAATAAAAAAAAGATATTGAATCCCTAAGGAGCATAAGATGCAATGCATTTTACTACTAGTTTACAGGGGTAAAATGCCCACATTAGTCCCTATATTCCAAAAAGGCCTTCTTTCTCTTATGTAGGAAATAATTAATTCTTTATGAAAGCAACTTAATGAATACCACCTCGTATATCCGTGCAAAGCCGAATATGTGCAAGTAAGTAGCAAGAAAGTTCAACAACCTTGCCATGTCCTCGATGGACATCAGCAGAAATGAGTCCATCTTCTTATACTTGTATTGCTAAAAGCTTAAACAACTTGTTGATTTTTTAACCGCGTTTTGTGCCTGTTTAAAATCAACCTATTTGCAATAATCCTTAAAATTAAACCGGCCAAACGAAGACACTTTAATTTACTTGAAATAAGAACATTTCTGCTTTCTAAATAGTCCTGGCTAAAAAAAAGATAACCAACTTTTTTATTATGAGCATCTTAAGGTGGCTGGACTTAAATTAAAGAAGGCCTTCTGAAAATGGAATTTCGGGAGTCTTGTCCATAACTGAGCACTTGTTTGTTTGGATGGGGCATAGTCAAAACCAAAGCCAAAAGAAAAATAGGAATCTCATTTTAAATATTTGGCGCATAGGTTCAATCTTTTATTTTAGCGTCGGAGGAATGTGTTGTTAATGCAAATCTTTAAACCCTTTCTTTTGATCCCCTTTTGCAAAGCTACTGCTAACAGATGGCGATTGATAACATTCTATGTAGTTGAAAAACTATGAAGAATTCCAATGGATGACAAGTTAAATTTCTAAGTTTATTAACTTTTCCATCAATCTATCCAAGTAAATGGCTCTCCATCTCCATCAAGCTTAACTAAAGAAGTAGAATGTGCTAATCAGAAGTGTTACGCCGCCGAGTGTATTGAACTTCTCACTATCTGGAACAATTTATATTCAATTTAATTTTTGTTTCGTTTTAAACTTGATAATAACATAACTGCTTTGGTAAATTGAAATGATCCCAAAAGATAATAACTCTAATAGGTTTTGCACAATACGTTTTTTTTCTGAAACTTCTTTGTCTGTATGCAAGATACAAAAAACGGGGAATTTTGAATAGTCATTACTGACAATGAGTAGTACCAAAATTAATATTTGTAAAAGAAGATTCTTTATTAAAACTTAAAAGTCGTAAGTATAACTACATATACAGGTTTTCCAGAATCGACGCACCACCTGTATGGTACGTTGTTGGGGCATGGCTAGTAATCCCCAAAAAATTGCTGAAAAAGTTTTATATACCCTCCCCATATGAGGCTTCAAAGTTCAAAACTTTAAACGCATTTACCTTAAGAACAATGGCACATATTAATAAAAAGCATGGCTCAATACAAAGGCACAGCCTATCTTAAACTATTTTGCTATTTGTGTATCCTTTAATGGTCAAATAACATTGTCATAATCAATTTAATTTCACAAAATTTTCATGAAATGAACCTGCAGATGATGTCAATAAAATCTGATGCAATAAGGTAAGATCAAGAATCATAGATGGGTTTTAAAATGCACTTTCCTTAACAGGGTTGCCTCTATCAAACTATCAAATATAAAACCGTATTTTCCTAAGAGATAAGAAAAGATGGATTTTTTTAACAATTATAATAATAATAATAATAATAATAATAATAATAATAATAATAATAATAATAATAATAATAATAATAATAATAATAATAATAATAATAATAATAATAATAATAATAATAATAATAATAATAATAATAATAATAATAATAATAATAATAATAATAATAATAATAATAATAATAAATACGTTTATTTCAAAAATAACAACAAAATATACAAGGAAATAAACGAGAACAACAAATCATTAAGTGTCCTAGGGACACTGATCATGATAAAAAAAAAATAGCATTTTGTAATACATATTAAGTAGATATGAAAAGAATTAATTTATATTCTATTATTACCCCTAAATTAACAAAGAAAACAAAAATGTGCACCAATTTAAACAAAGAAAAGATAATATTAAACTTTTAAGTGTTTTAAAAATTTCGGAAGTCAATGTAAGTATTAATGAGTACTGTTCCAGTATCAAGAATATATTTTTTGCAATTTTTATTAAATGTTTTTTTATTTAATCTTGTTTTTTTTATTTCATCAGGGAGAATGTTAAAGCAACGTGACATTAAAAAATAACTGCTGCGCTGCCCTATCATTTTGGACATTTTTGGTACAGGTAAGTCGCCATCATTTCTTAGATTATTACTTATTTGTTTTACATTTCCGTTTTTTATATCTGTGTATGCCTTGTTACACAAGGTTAAAAAATATAGTTGTCTCACATTCATTATTTTAGATTCATTATATAGTTCAATGGATGGGTATGTTGGTTTTTTATTTAATATAATTTTCAAAATTCTTTTTTGTGTAATATTTAAATCAGATACATATGTTTTAAGAACCCCACCCCAACCAATTATTCCATAACGTAACTGGGATTCGACTAGAGCATAGTAAATTATTTTTAGTTGTTTTAGATCCAACATGTGCTTGTACTGTTTGAACATGTAAATGGTTGAGCGCAGTTTTTTTATTAATTCTTTAATGTGAACGTCCCAACGTAGATGCTGATCAATATTTATTCCAAGATATTTTATGCTTAGAGCGGGTTTAATTTTTATGAAATCCGAAGTATTTTTGTCAATTTCGATGTTTTGAAAAGGAGGTAAGCCCGTTTTATTAGAAGAAAATGGTACATAGTGTGTTTTTTCTAGATTAAGAGTTAATAGATGATTATTAAACCACTTTCTTATTTGGATAAAGTCTATTTCGGCATCATTCTTCAGAGCGCTCCAATTTGTACTGTCATAAAAGATAGCTGTGTCGTCAGCAAACCCTACTATTTTACCTTTTATTTTTTGTTCAAAAAGATTGTTTATGTAGAGGATAAACAAAAGCGGTCCTAAAACTGTCCCCTGTGGAATGCCAAAGTGGACAGTCATAGGATCGCTTATTGATTCCCCTACTCTGACATACTGTTGCCTATCCTGTAGATAGCTTTCAATTAGCTTAAGTGGCTCACTTCTTATTCCACAATTATTCAGTTTTTCTAGCAGCTTTTTATGGCATATAGTATCAAAAGCCTTTGCTAAGTCTAAAAATATACATAGCGAAGGCTTTCCTTTATCTACTGACCTATATATTTGCTCCATCAATTTTGAAATTGCATCATTTGTGGATTTATTATGTTGAAAGCCAAATTGATTTTCGGATATGATGTTGTTTTTTTTTATATATTTTTCAATTCTAGTTTTAAAAATTATTTCGAAAATTTTAGTGAAAGCAGTAATTAAAGATATTGGCCTATAGTTTAAAGGTTCGGATTTTTTACCTTTTTTAAAAATTGGTGTTATGATTGATGTCTTAAAAACTTTAGGGCAACATCCTGTTTCAAACATTTTGTTTATAAGAATTGATATAGGCCAACTTATATGCTCTGATATCTTTTTTAACGTTTCAGCTCGTATGCCATCAATTCCAACTGCCTTTTTATTTTTTAATTTATGAATTACCTGTTCCACTTCAACTTTATCGGTGGGACAAAGAAACATAGAATTTTTAATAATTTTTTTGTTACTTACATAATTCTTGTCGTTTTTTATTTTACTTGCTAAGTTACGACCCACGTTTGAAAACGCTTTATTAAATGTATTAGAAATTTGCTTATTTCCCGATATAATTTCATTATCATCAGTTATAAGTTCTTTGATCATTTGTTCTTTTTTGCCATTTTTTAATTCATTTATCGTTTTCCACATGCTTTTATTGGTGTCCGCAGATTGTTCGATTTTACGTTTATAAAAATCTGATTTAGCTTTTTTGATAATAGTATTTAATTTGTTTCTGTATATAATATAGTCATTATTTAGTTTATTATCAGCTATAGATTTAATTTTTTTGTACATAGAGTCTCTTTTATTTATTGAATTTATTATAGCTGATGTGATCCAAGGTTTTCGTTTAAGTTTATGTTTTTTAATTTTAATTTTATTTGTACATAAATTTATTTTTTTTTGTATAAACTCCGTAAATGTTTTTGTTGCATAGTCAGCATCAGCTTGTGACACTAAAGTATCCCAGTTTACGTCTATTAATTCATTGTTAAGTTTTTTGTAATCAATATATTTAATAAATTTATTTTTATCTTGAAATCTAGTGTTTTTATTAAAAACTATTTGTAGCGTTACTGGAAAGTGATCAGTTATGTATGTACTCACAACTATAGGCATTATAAATTCACTTATATCTTTGTGGCTCTTTACAAAAATGTGATCGATGCAGCTTTGTGAATTTCCACAAACCCTAGTATAAGTATTAATCACTGATTGGTAACCAAACTCGTACAGCACATTAAGGTATTCATTAGAAGTTGTATCATTTTCTAGGATGTTTATATTTATATCTCCCGTAATAATGTTAATGTCGCTTTTTTTAGCTACATTTTGTTGTAAGTAATTTTCCAAATTTATGATAAATGTAGCTGAAATTATCGCTGGAGACTTATATAAACCTAAAACATTTATAGTTTGTGTATGAGAAATTAAACTTGCACTTAAAGCGTTGCATTCACCAATTTGTACAATCTGATAGTCGTACGAAATCCCCTTTTTTATAAAAAATACAACCCCATCATTCTGGTTGTAATTTCCCACACTGTAAATTATTTCATACCCTTCTATTTTTAATGTGGACACATCACTAATTTGCCGCGTTTCCGTAAGTACTATGCAGTCAAAGCGATTTGTAAACTGGCTTAAAAATACCTCAAATTCAGTTAGATTTTTAAATATGCTCCTTATGTTTAAATGTATTATTTTAAAATTTTGAGAGTTTGAGTTAATCATTAATACTTCATTGCATTCGCTTGCGGTTTGGACGATTTCTGTATTAACAATGTTTATATTAAAGTCACGTATAAACGGATCCATTAGAAATTATGTATGTTAAAATTTCAAAAGTAAGTAAATTAAATAATGAGACATACAATTCTAATAAATATTACTTAAACATTAACCTAAGCTAACAAATACATTAAAACTAAGCTAACCTAACTAAAATTATTTTACTACCTTAATTACTATAGATATTATTTAGATGCATATATTTATAAGGATTCTACTTTTTTTTTTGGACCTTTTTTACATCTTTCTCTTCGGAGCTGGAGTTTTTTCTAGTCGCAGGTTTTGCTTGGTTTTTAAGTTCTATCACTTCCTTGCTTGGTACAGGCGTACCTTTCTCATCAGAGCTGGAGTTCTTTCTAGTCGTTGGTTTTGCTAGACTTCTAAGGTTCATTACTTCCCTAGAAAGTGCGGTTGTGATTTGGGTTTCTTCTATTTCACTTCGTTGGGTTTCGTTATTTTCGTCTAAATTTTTCGTTTTATTTGCTGTTGGAGTAGCTGGAGCACTGGTGGACTGAACTGCAGGTTTTTTTTTAATGTTTTCAATATCAAATTCTTCTCTGTCTCTTAGATCTTCAACAGTATAAATTTGTCCGCCCGCGTACAGTTTATTTGCTTTTATGTATGCATCTGGATAAGGTGTTTTTGCCAATGTAAGGTTTTTTCGTAATATTTGGTTGTCGATTTGTTCTCTTATTGTTAAGTCTCTGTTTATACTTATATCTGTACCCTTTAGCTTGTTACAATTTTTTAAGATTTTAAGTTTCTTTAAAAAGCTTACAAATTCAATGACAATGCGTGTTTGACCGTTCTTGCTAGTTATTTGGTATGCGTTATTTATATCACTTTCCAATACTTTTACATCAATCAGTTCTTGTATTTTTGGTAGAACAAAATCGATTAAATTTTCATTTTCATTTGGCAAGAGTCCAAAGATAACTATATTGTTTTTTTTGTTATGAGATTCTAAAAATTCGATTTTCCTTTTTAAATGATCAATTTAATTTTCCAGGGATCCCTAAGCATGCTCTAACAGCGTACCATAAGACTCCAAATACTCATAAATTCGTTGAAATAATTTATTGGGCTTAGATTTTTCTCCAAACAAACACAATTTCTTCATTGAAAATGGGAGTAAATAAAAGTTACATTTTCCTTTTAAGCAAAAAATAGAAACTTTCCGCGTCAAGTCCAAGTCGATAAAAATGCGGCTTCCTCAAGACTGCATAAAATTCTCTTGTCTTCTTTCTTTCGTTCTGGTTTTGTTCCACACCTCATGGTTTACCTTTCGCCCCCAATTCGCAGCATTTTTACACCTACAGAGTCTTCACTCAACGACATACTATTTTCTTGGTTTCTTCACCAACTTTAGAGAATGTTCCTAAGACGTACTTCCGTGATGGAAGATTGCAAAGAGCACCGTAACACATTACAAGGTAAGGTTGTTGACCGGTGTTTCACATAACGATGACGCTCTTACTTCGTGGACTTCTTATGGACAGTACCGAGAATTGGGAATTGGCCAATCAGTATTGGACACATATTATTATTTTGGATATGTATCTGTTTTGATTTGTGTTTAATTTCAATTTCCTTTGAAATACCTACACTACTAAATTAATCATAATTGTAAGGCATAAGGAAGGAATGTGGTAGAGGCGCATGCAATCCTTTTTTTTATATTAATGAGATGTACTTACAAACTGAAGAAATTAAATTTGTTTTCATTGGAATTTATAAAAATAATTCATTCTGTTTCGCGACAGCCATTAGACCCAATCGGCGAATTTACTCGATGTTGTCAGTGATTTTTAATAAAAATTACAAGTCAAAATAAGTATAAGTATTGGTACCTGATGATATGACCATTTAATAATAATAAAAGTTGTAAATAATTTAAAAAAGTGATGTTTTTTTAAGATGTTTAAGGACAACATTTTTATATTTACGGATAAAGCATCTGCCTCAAGGTCAAAGGAAAAATCATGAGGAAAATATTTCCAGAATACCAGTGTAGCTATTACCGAAATTCATTTCACGTTCCTCGATGTTAGAATGTGAATATATTCTCCTTCTATCGTGCGATTCACAAAATTTGACGTCGACTCTTGCCTTGCATTTGTAAAATTTCAATTTTTTTTATTGTTAAAACATTGTTGATTGTCATATTTTTGACGTTCCACATCCAGAGTCGACGTCAAATTCTGTGGATCGCACGTTATGAATGTAAATCGTCACAATCTAACACCGAGAAAGGTGAAGTGAATTTCGGGAATAGCTACACAGGATAACTATCCCATTTTATAACATTAATAATAATAATAATTTAACGATTATTGAAACAAAAATTAAAAAATACAATAAATTTCACAAACAATATAATAAACGTGGTACGTACTATCGTGGACATGGAATTTAAAACGATCAATTTTTGCATTGTAAATATGGTCAAAATAGGGCTTAACATCTCAAGTTTTATGCGAAGTGGACATTAACAAGAAACATTTCTCTAATGTTTTACGAAGATTAAAGCCTTATTGTTATCCTAAAACAAAATTATTTAAAAAAGGAAATATTTTCTTACTATTTCTCTCGCAGGCAGGCAAAAAACCCCATTCACAATAGAGTAAAATTCAAAATATCAAAGGTGGCTGATAAAAAATCCTTTTAAATTTCATGTCCACGATAGTACGTATGTAGGTACAATAAATAGCAAAAATTAAAGAGGTTTCAAGAATGATATTCAATTTAATGCATTAGAAGTCAGATTATGTTAAAACCCCTCTCAAAATTGGTATTTGGTTAATTCTCTACAATATGTTTAATAGTTTCTGGAGATTCATCACATTCACATAATGGACTAAATAGTGCTTTCCATTTGTATAAAATATCATTGCAGCGTTCTTCATGACACTTTCCAAGACGATTAACAGTACTTAAAATCTTCCTTGGCGGTTCAAAACCTGGAACCTCTTGAGGGGGATCTTTGATTAATTTCTTATTGGACACGATAGTGTTACAGTTTTTGGTCACCTAGACCATTGTCAACCAAGCTGGTACGACTATGATTAATTTCAGCTGCTGAACAAATTTGTGGGGGCAAGTAGAGAAATTTTTCGGAAAATGTTTGCCTCTAGTAATCTTTGAAGACGCCTTGTCTTTAAAGAAATGAATATAAAGAGGGATTAAAATTTTCTTATTTTGACGGCATTGTGCAATAACAGATCACGCTAAAAACAGGGTTTTTCGGAAACTGTTCTTTTGTAACGATAATTCATAATCAATCAGATAAAAGAAGCAAAAGTTTAAAAAACGATTAACAAAATTTAGGTCCATTTTGTTTGCTCAGATTTTTTATGTTTATAGGAATTAAATATTCGACGGTTGTAAAATCGAATGTAAAATTATTTAAAGAATCTTGGCCTCCCGACTCTTTTTTAAATCCAAAGAAAAACATTACACGTCTGTTTTTTATTTGAATTCTTAATCACGTACACCACGAAACAAGATCTTAACTACCTATTAAAAAGCCATTATTTGAAATGAAATTTTTAATGTAAATACGATCATGGTTCTGCTCAAATAAAACGATAAAATACCTTCAAGTTTAACCTTGTGTTAAAGGCATCTCAAGATTACTTCTTAGGTTCCTAAAGAAAAAAATTTAAATTGTACTTTATGTTACACGGTTTTAAGGAGGATAGTTGCTTAAAATAAATGAAGATTCAGTTCAATGACTTTTGACGTCACTGGTCCTAACCTATCGTAAGTGAAGACGTGGTTAAATTCAAGTTTTAAAGAGTGGTTAAGATTATGTAAGGTCTCTTTGAAAAGGTTTTTTTTATAGACGCTGCATTTTTAATGTTTCCAGTCAATCTAATAAGCCAAAATGTGCCTCAGAGGTACAAAATATTGTTGGGTATTTATTGCTAAACAAAAGAATAAATGGTCCTAAAAAATGTATAATATAATTAATTTATTTAGAGTTAAGAATATTCGTATGTTTAATTATAAAAATTATAAGTCAAAATAGGTATAAGTATTGGTTAATATAAATGAAAAAAAAGCAATAATTTCTTTGGGTTGCCCATGGATAATGTTCATATACTGATAAAGCATCTGCATCATTATCAGAGGAAAAAGCATGAAAAAAATAACCAATATACAGTAGTGACATCCAATTTAATGCATTAGGAGTCTTCAAAATTGGTGTTTGGACAGTTCTCTACAATATGTTTTATAGTTCTGGAGATTTATCAAAAAACGCTCTTTTTAAAGTTTAATATTTTTGACTTTCCGAAAACAGTCATGCTTTAAAACTTTTACTAAAAACACTTAATAAGGTGTATAATAAATTTATAACCAAAATAATTTCTTGCAAATTATTATTTCTCAAAATATTTTTCTTTCAATTTTCACCAAAAAAAGCCTTCTTTTAAGTTTAAAATTTTTGACTTTTCGAAAACATTATTGCTTTAAAACTGTTACTAAAAACATTTTATAAGGCACAATAATGAATTTATAACCAAAATAATTCTTCTTGCAAATCATAATTTTTCCAAATATTTTTCTTTGAACTTTCACCAAAAAAACCCTATTTTCAAGTTCAATATTTTTTTTTTTTCGAAAAAATTTGTGCATTTAAACTTTTACTAAAAAGTAAAACACTTTATAAGGTGCTTAATAAATTTGTAACCAAAATAATTTCTCCAAATTTTTTCCTTTAACTTTCGCCCCATAAACCCTTTTTTAAGTTCTGTATTTTTTAGTTTCCGAAACCGAAAAATACTTTTAAAATTTTACTAAAAACAACCACATTCACATAACAAAAAACAACCACATTCACATAACATAATGAACTATTTTTGAGTGGGATCTTCAATTAATTCCTTATAAGACATATCCACATTTTGCCAATTAAATTTCCATACATTGGATATTGAAAAGGGTTTGTGTACAAATTATTACTCTTGCCATTCTTGATATTTATTTTTAAAATGTTTTCTTTTCAAGACAATTTCTATAAACCAAAACCAATATTTTGTATAAATGTGACAGCACCAACACAGAAATAATTTACAACAATTTCTCGTTACGTGTTTCAAATTAACTTCCAAACCACCGCAATAAAATCAAAATAGCATTGGCTATAAACAGCTTAGAAGTATAGGTCAACGGTACTTTACTTTATGCTACCATATTTCACAAAGTGACAAGTCAACGGTTGACAAGCTTGTACCGTATAGAATACCTCTATCTGATCTGCCATATAGTGGTAAGTTTAGGGCGGTTTGCCATAAACCGCACATACAATACTATAAGATAGAGCAGTAAACATTCCCCAGGGGGTAAGTATGCTTTCAAAGAAAGTTCCTGGGATAATTTCTGAACCTGGCCACTTTGCGGACACCATTCTTGTTAATTTTAACAACTTTCTGTGACGAATTAGGACCTTAATTTTTTTGCCAGCATGGTCAAATTTTAATTTTACAGAAGAAAAAAACTAAAAGTCACTCTTACCTTTCTTCTTTTTTGCATCAGTAACTGAATTATATAGAAATAGCCACAGGAAATATAAAAAATGGGCATTTAATACCGTAAACTGTGAAATTTTTAAAAATTACTTGGAGACCCCAACAGGCAATAAGGCGAGAAGCGTAAGCTATTGTCTCGATTAAGCTCTTTAATTTTGTGAATCACAAAAAAAATTATGTAATTTTTTTGTTTATAGGCTCCTTTCTTAATTTTATTAAAAATTACAACTTCCGCTCTTTTGTACTACGTCAAAATAGATAAATGTTGACCATGCAAAAAATATATATCAGCCAGTTTTTTGATTTGTGTTAAAAAATCTATTCAGAAAGCCAAACCTGAAAATGCCCATAAATAAGATTTTAGAGTTTACTTAGTTAGCTTCCGAAAAAGCCCCCTTTAATTTGCAACATAAGATCACGATGGATCTGCACCAAATTTTTCAAATAGGATGCTCTTAAAAATTACTTCTCTTCCTAAATAGCTCCTGAAAAGTAATATTCAACTATGTTGAATTTACATCAATCTTTACTTTGATAAAAATTAACTTTTTGACAAAAAATAACTATTTATTAATTATTAACTATTTTTTAGCAAGTTAAATTATACAAAACAAAATTGCCCTCACCAAACAAACTAATCATTGTTTTTGCTTTCAGTTGATAAACTCATACGCAAATAAAAACTCTCTTTTTTATCATGGCTTATTAGCACCCGAAAAACACTCGGTTAGTCATTAAAAGCAAATATTAAATTCGCAATAAACACGAATCTAGGGCTCCTTCGAATTCGTTAAAATACGATTCATAAACACTTTTTGCGAAGTAAAAGTTTTATTATTTGGTTTGTGTTAAGGACCAGGTCTTTGACTTTATGTAGCACTTATGTTTACTCTAAATGATATAACCTTATTTTTATAGTTGTGATTAATTTTTGTGATTCGCCTTTCTCTTACCTCTTATAAGATTCACTCAATTATTTTTTATACAATAATGAATACAAAAAACTTTACACGAAGGATTCCCTAGATAAATATAATACAATCCCATTAAAACTATGACTAAAAATGCTTGGTTATGAAAATAAATTTAATGAATATTTTATCAAACGAATAAAAAAATGTGTGGTCAATCCAAAAATACGTCAACGTTGATTTTTTAATTGAGTTGTTGTAAAATATTTACATGGTCTTTTTAAATATTATTTTTTGTAGTTAAAAAGGCTTCTTAAGTGACAAAAGTTAAAGATAACTGAGATAATCGATAACTGTTGAGAAGGTTTCTGTCTTGATTGGGAGTTGGAGTCTCCAGACTTCTATCACGATTTTAGCCAAAACTAATTTTAATTTTAGATCTTGAGCTTCACAATTTGGTTATCTAAATGTGTTTACGCTCTTTGCTATAAAAAACAACAAATTTTGCCTAAAACGGTCGTAAAATAGAAAATAAATTAGGTATAAGGAATGTTATCAAATAAAAGTCCATCAACCTTTTAGGTCAACATTTTCTACATTAATTTCGGGTGACACATCTTAGACATAAGTTTTATCAACATGTGACGTCAGTC
Source organism: Cartodere bifasciata (assembly GCA_963920755.1). NCBI lineage: Eukaryota > Metazoa > Arthropoda > Insecta > Coleoptera > Latridiidae > Cartodere > Cartodere bifasciata. The sequence goes on along the minus strand of OY987195.1, from coordinate 18,017,121 downwards.
CTTGTTTATTTGGGTCGTTGTCCTCTATATTAGCACACCACATTAATATTAATGTCAAGTGAACACGGCGCATATAACAAAATAAAGTATTCTTAAATTAGAATCCAAACGACCTTAAGGGTTGCCGAGATGTTACGTGAGTGTATAAAATTATCATGATGAAGCTCGAACTTCCTCGATCGAACGTGAAGCGTAGCATTGTAGGCTATCTCTCAAGAAGGCCGAGGAAGAATTTGGAGGTTGTTGACCGAATTCCCGTTAAGCTGGTAGTGCGCACTAGTACCGCCTCGCAGCGCTGCAGTCGGTACCATCACGGTCAAGTTTACCGCAGAGATCATGGTTAGTGTTGTAACGACATCCACAATGATCATACAGTGTGTTACAACTGCTAACATGCGGCACTAACCGGCTAAAGAAACGTCATAAAAACGTGTTCTTTTTCAAAATTTTACATTGGAACTTTTTCTAAATTGCTTGTTCGATTGTGCCACATAAACTATTGTTGTTGTTAATTGTGCAAAGACTGATTTACGGATTACGTGATTGTGCAGTGGGTTTTTTTGGGATACTTGTCACTAAAAGCAGCCAAAATTTTTTGGATACCGTGGATTTTATATGCTCCTCCAAAAGACTGTCACAAAGGTAAGAAAACAATGATGTCATTTGCAAAAAACATTATGCAAAAAAACAATGAAGAATAACATGTACCATTACATCACAATGTAACTTCTTATTAAGAAGTTAATAATAATTTAATACGAAACAAAAAATAATTTAAAATCAATATTTCCTCTATGGTTAAGTTCTAATAACTATTATTAAAAAAATTGCATACCTACTACATCTTGCCAACTTGTATCGTTTTATTATTATCTTAAATTATATATTATTTAATATCAAAGCTTACTTATTAGTTATTATAAATAAATAAAATTTTGGCTATGATATGATATCATAGTTCGATGGTAATGACCTTAGAACAAGACGTTCACATTTGATTTGGTGCTTTAAACAATGGAATTTATGATACTAAATTATAATAATCTATTATACTATTATTATATTTACAATTGTAGGTTTGTCTATATTTGATGCAGAAATTTGTCATCTCTTTCTGTTTAGGAATGCCAGTTTATTTGTTAATAACAATTGAATCTATCTCCGTAAAAAAAGTACAAATTGGCAAAACAAGTACTTCAAAGTTTCTGAATGGAAAAATTGTTATAAAAAATTAAATTTTTTTGCTTTGATAAAAAGCATGAATATTTAAAACAATACAGATATACAGTATGCCATGCAAATCCAAACTAAGGGTATAGTTCGTAATTTTATAGTTATAACGATTATTTTCTATGACAACGTATTGTGTAACAAGTCGTTCTCTGTCACTTTGATTTACTAAAATGACTTACGGACTATACCCTAAGAAGTATTAAGAGATGTAATTTAAAAAAATTTGCTTTTAATATTTTTATTGGTTTAGAATTTCTTGAATTTTAATTAAAATCCTTTTTTTATGTCGATAATTGCTCTCGCCTTGCTTTATTATGTATATTCAATCATAATAATACATCGATTTAAATTCAAATGGTGCTTTTAATCATTATAATAAAAAAAAGCTCATATTTATATTCGATACAAAAACCTGCCAGCGGAAAGAATTAATTTCCCTAGGTATCTTTACCTTAACCTTACTCATTATAAACATAATTTGCACTATTACCATTATCTCTTCCAATTATTGTTACAAAGTGTAAAATAATAACAATTATTACAAAAATAGATTTTCCGCATACCCAGGAGCTCTTTTAGCTTTAAGAATTGCTGAAATTTTGCAAAGTTATTAGAGTTCATTGCTCTGACCTCATTAATTAATGAAAAGAGTGTCAACGTGTTTGGCTTCCTAACGGAAGATGGCGCTTTTGTTTGCAACTACTTTCATTGGGAGGGATTACTTTCAACAACACACTTCTGGTTTCAAAAGTTCACTTTTTTTGGTCACTTAAAAATATGTGTTTTTTTTCTAAATATCTATTGTACATTTCAAATAAAAGAATATATTAAAAGGTATTAATTTTAAAAACTAAATTTGTATTTTGAAAATTTAATTAAAAAATAATGTTTTTATTTTATTTTTGGGTTTTTTATACCCAAACTCCAAAGTAGCCTGTTTCTTTAAAAACATTTTTTTCAAAAATATTAAATTTAACTGCTCAAAAGGACCTTTAATAAAAAAATAAATTTGTGTATTTAAAAACTTAAAAAATAAATTTACTAATGATTTAAAAAAATTTCAACAAATGTTTAAATGGAATTATTTATAAAGGTTCATACAGATAGATACTGGATGGACCCTGTATTTAACATAATAATTTTCTAGATGTTTTTTAAGTTGTTGATCGCACCTCGTATTTGACTCAATGAACTTGTTACTAGAAATATCTACGACGAAGTTCAGGTGAAAAAGTAGCACAACTTCTTGCATACTCTCTTTTTACCAGCTACGAGTCAGTTTCAATCATAAAATGATGTCAAGTACAACATACAAAATTTAGTTTAAGTATTTGTGCCATTCTGTAGTTAAGTGTGTTTTTGGAAAAGTTCAGAAAATGTTCATACAGGATAGTTTTTGTATTTTGACACGTAAGTCCTCTTTTTCATAAGTTTGAACCTATATTTTAGCAGTATGGGTACAAAAAATGCAAAAATGCCTTAAAAACATGTTTGAAAAGTTGTAAAATCTATTAATTTTGTGTTTTAAACCTTCTCAAATTTTTTATTTTGTTCTTTGTTACAAAAATAAAAGCATTTTTGATAAAATTTAGCCAACAACTGCTTTTAAAATTACCAAGAATGATTTCTCTTGTTGTTCTTCTTAATTTTGGTTGGGCAAGAAAAAATCTCTTTAAAAAGCAAAAATTTGTATTTTGTTAACCATTTTCTTGTATAGTTTACGTTTTTTGTAATATCTTGTTTTGACTTCTAAAATATGATTTATAAAAAACAAATAAAATGACTAAAATTACCTTAAATACAAGCAACATCTGCCGTTTTTCTAATAAGTAGTAACGCAAACAAGACATCAACAATTTAAACCTACCGCAATGAAAATTTAAGTAACGTAAGGCACAAAATACAAAAGCGGCCCGACATGTTTTTAGATTTGTCTAATCCGAAAAGTAAAGAATCTTCTACAATTCTTAACACAACGACAGAAGACAAAAGTTATTTACTCAAACGGTTCGAGGTAAACTTTTAAATATGTTTTTGTTTAAGTGTCATTCCAAAGAGTCCAAAAAACAACTGTTGTTCTTTTTTCCTACGTTTAAACTTAATTCAAACAAAGTTTTAACGATTAATAAAAGATGTTAAAAATGTGCTGATAAAACCAATTTATTAAAAAAAAGGTTTACTTAAAAGATCGTTTTTCTCGAATAACAATCTCCTTGAAATATAAAACGGCATTAAAAAATTCTTAAGGATCCATCATCCAATTAAACGGTACTTTATGCTATCAAATAAAATATAATACATTATCAAATACACCCTTGAACCAAAGAACTGCAGGTATAATTTTTCATTCTGTTAAAAAGGCCAAAAAAGAGCAGGTGAAGCTCCCACAAGTCTAAAGCTTTCAAACCTATATCAAAATACGATTTAAAGTACCGTTACCTAACCTGGATTTCGTATTGGTTTGTTTCTGATTTGATTTAACCCTTTTTATAAGTTTTTGTTTTGTGCAGGTTGTAATCGTGAAGAGGCAAATAAAACATGACATTTGAGTTATTTTATCGCTCCTTTGGGTGTGCAGGTGGTAATTAGAAATGATTAGAAATCTAGGAAACTGTTAGGTTATATTTTTTTTATAGCCATTAGTTTTAATAAGGTTTTCGGTAAAAACTTGTCAAAAGGGCTAATTTACGCGATAGGGATCTGTTTTTGTGTTTCAGCCCCCGTATTTTATGCTTGTTTAAACAGAAACAAAATCCTTCCAAAGGTACCTGATATTTTGAAAAAAGTTATAAAAATTAAGGCTTTAAAAAAATGGCGAAAAATTCAATTAAAAATCCGGTTATCGGCCATCTTTGTAAAAATATACTGTTACTGTTTATTGGCGGTTAAAATATATAATAAATAGTAGCAATAGAACATTAAAAAGTCAAGTTCATCGAACTGGTCTAGTGTCCTACTATTTTACAAGAATAAGTAACACACGGTAATAGGAAAAAGTATATTCTACAACAACACAAAACTAATTGGTTATAGCTATAATTGCTATTGCCAATTGGATTTCATTTGCGCGTAATAAACATTAAGCTTTTACAATCACAACTAAGTAATTTTGGATTTTATTGTCTTTTTGCACATTTTGAATTAGGTACTAAAAAAAACAATTAAAAGGAAAGAAAAGTGCCTTTTTATAATTTAATAGTAAATATTAAAACATGAAGTTTTATAAGAAACGTTTTTTAGTACGCGTCCAGGTTTGGATAACGAGCCACACAGCGGCGAGTTTTCCAATGGACAAGTGCTAAGAAACGTTTCTTATAAAACTCTTTCTTTTAATATTTACTATTTTTTATATTTGATTCATTTAATTTATTAAAAAGCATTTTTAATTTGAATTAAAAAATTAACTTAGAATATTATTTTTGTTAGATTGACAACATTGAAATTTTGAAGTAAAAAGTAAATTTAGGTCAGAAATATTGAATAATGACATTTGTAAACTTTACTTACAGTTAATACTAAATAAATAGGCGTTTTTGAGAAAATGTAATCGTTGATATCGTTTCTTCAATTTTTCTAGTTATTTCCTCTACAAAAAAACTATGACCCCAATAGTTTATAACAGTAAAATTTGTAAATAAAAAGTACCTTGCAGGGGAAGAATTTATCTTTTTGCATCTGGGAAACCAACCTAATAAAATAAAATTTTGTGTTTGATAATGAAGCAATTCAGCAACCAAATTTCGGGTTTTATAATAGGCATATTTTAGAACGCAAATATATAAAGAATTTTGAATAATACCTGGAGCTTATTTAAGCATTGAAAGTTACTTCTGGAAGTGGAAGTATCTGATTTTAAGTTTTTTTATACATAAAATACAAAAAATCGGAAGCTTTTTAAGATAAGTTGGTTTCATTGACAAAAGCGTGGACATTTTAAAACTAAAATCATCTATGTATTCAAAATTTAAGACACTGACAAAAATATCTGAAAATAATTGCACTTCTTTTCCATAAATCTTTATCAGGAATGAAAAATTCGGTATGCCGACTTTTTTATTCTTTTAATCTGGAAATATAATTTGCAATTTTTAGTTTCTGTTACCACTATTTTTTAACTAATGTCTGTAGAATAATTTCCCACCTGTTGACCAAATTATGAAAATCTGTTAGCTTTCCTATCAATCTAAAAACGTAATTCTCTCTCAATTTCTTTTCTTCAATTCCAAGAAGTAGACACAACAAAATGCTACATAAGAAACTAAGAAAGTAACACTAGTAAATAGCCCAACAAAGATGGATGTACGCTGCATCTAAAACAAGTAAAAAAACCAGTGATGTTGACCATGCATCATCTGAGTGGCCATGATCAAAAAGTAGTTTAACTAGTTAAAGTATGTGACCGTAGAAAAGCTAGATGAGGAAGTACTAAAGGAGTAGTAGGGTAGTCCCGTACAAGTTAGAATAAGGAAGCCTGTAGTATCTGGGTGTCACAACACAACATTGAGAACACAAGTTCATCGACCGACATACTCTGATTTCCCCTTCTCCTGCAACCTGTCTGCTAGTGCTTGCTGCAGCAGCAGGAGAGCCTTGCCAGCGAGCGAGGCCAGCCTGCGAAGCGCCTTTACAACTTTGATTAGATTTTAGATAGACAGTCGACACCGTCTCAAAGGACGTTTGGTAGGACAGCGTCTATTGAATTTTGCATTATTAAACTGAGCTTTTTGGTGCCCCTTTTATTGGCTGCATAAAGCGCATTCTTTTATAGGTATTTCCCTAAACAAAATGAACAAAACGCAATTGTTTTACACATTACTAAAGGAGAATTTTCATCACCCAAAAAAATAACATTTTTGAAATGTACCATTTAATATAAGGTTTTCATTCAAATACAACTTTCGTTAAAAAATCAAAATTCACATTTTTAAAATTACATATTATTTCCAAAACAAATTTTTTTTAAATAAAAATGCACAAACTATTATTTTAGGTGCCAAAATACCAATGATTAAAATATTCTGTATTGATCCAAATAATTCACCTTTTATTGATTGAAAAGCAACAACTAATGTCAGGTGTGGGTTCGTTGCACCTGAGTTTAAAATTTTATTTATACTGTACTCGGATTAGTTTGCTAAACTTTATCAATTATTGTATTTATTACCTACAAATTTTTTTTTGTTAATCATACAAAAATCTTACACAATTTGTATCTTATACAAATTAATGGATATTTTTTTGTAAATTTGTGTTGTACTGTTTTAAGATAAATTTGAACTTTTTGGCGAAAATTGCGGTCATAATAATAGACTCTTTTAAGAAATCTAGACCTTTATGTTTTAAATAACAACTATTTTTTTAGAAGATTTTGAGCTTATTTATTTCTAATGTAAAACATTTACTGTATAAAATTACCAATAAATATTTTGCCACAACATTAACGGTTAATGTCGCGAAGCATAGAAACTGTGGTTATGTAATGTTGGTTGTCTAAAATCTACAAAAAACAGCACTTTCTGGTCATTGTTCAGTGGGTTTATAAGAGTTAATTTTGATTAAAAATTGTGACTACCAGCAACATAAATAAACAAAGCACAGGTTGACATATTCTAAAGGTCCATCAATAAGCGTTTAAATACAGAATTTTGTCAATTTAAAATGCAAAAAAATAGTGCTTCTAAATTGCCAAAATTCTGTATTTAAACTCTTATTGATGGACCTTTAGAATATGTCAACTTGCGCTTTGTTTGTTTATGTTACTGGTAAGCACAATTTTTAATTAAAATTAACTCTTGTAAAACCACTGAGTAATGACTAAAAGTCAAAGTGCTGTTTTTTGTTAATTTCAGGCAACCAACATTACATAACCAAATGCACGACATTTCCCTTTAAATAATATTTTATAATATGGCGAATGCGCCGGATTAATCTTCAATGCAGAAAATGGCGAATGCGCCGGGCGAACACTCCATTGATTTCTTTACCAAATTGCGGTTTCCAGCATTCTAACTACTTGGAAATTTCAATAGTTGGAATGTACATTTATTTGCATTTTCACGTATGCTAAAGAAACTAAAAGTAAACTTTTCCTAGTTTTCCGAAAGTGTCTACAAAGTAAGCAGGGAGGGCCAAATGGCTGGAATCGATCGACTTGCGTGTCGGTTACCATGGAAAGTGTTGGGCCAGGTCATGAGGGGTCAAACCCGGACCTTCCGCATTTATGTTTTCCCGAATACGAGGTCAATCAACCCTTCCTTAGCCTGCGTTTCGCGATTGTTGATCAACAAAACCACATGACTAGATTCTCTTTGTCTTCGATTTTATTTTAGTCTTTTACCTTTATTTCCAATTAATTATAACTTTGAAATTTCTAAAAGATAAAGAATACTTAATGATAGCTTTTATTTTATTCACCACTCAAAAATCTTTAAAAAACTAAACCTAAAAAGTACTCTTGTTAAAGTTTAAAAATTCCAGAAAGCTTGCAGCTTTTCACAAGACATTATATTTAATATGTAATAAAAAAATTTGTTTTTAGTTATTTTATTATTATTTTTTTAATTTGTAAATTGATTTTAATATTACCTTTAATTGATATTTCTTTGGTAAACTAAAGTTATATCATATTCTGTGCATCTATGAAAACAAAATAAAAGTGAAACTGCACAAAATCGATCAGGGTTCAACGTACTTCGTGTTATTCCCCCGGAAAATCCTGGAATCCCGGAACTTACTGCTTTTAGCACAGAGACGTTATCCTTGTTGCTCCACTGAGAAATGTTGAAACATTTAAAACAATAAAAAAATAATATTTATAGTCACTTAAAATTAAAAAAAAATATTCTGTTTGGATTTTACTTTAGGCCAAAAACTGTATCAATTTTTTTTATTCGTAGATAATTTTATAAACATATAAATATTCTGTAGAATTTGTTTAATGTAAAAAAAAATAATTTTTATAATAAGCGTCTACAAAAAGGCTTTGCAGGAACTCGAAAAAAAGTTTCACAATTTTACGTTAAATAATTTACGAATTGAAAATAATGCAACTATAGTTTGTTTGTTACTAAAAAACAATGTAGTAATAACCTAAAATAAACAGAACCTATAAAATTTAAATTAACCAATGAATATCAAGGACATTGCAGTTTATTGCTATATTTTATAGATTAAAACATTGTTAGATTAATACTTAGTTGCAAAAAATTTCTTGTTTTTTAAAAGTTAACAACAAAAATTCTTTATTTTAACTATAATTCGTAGTAATTAAATTAGACATTAGACTGGTATAACAAAAGCGTGCAAAAAGCTGGCATGAAATCCATCGCTCACTTTGATATGCACCCCTAAAAAAGGTAATAATAGTGTTCAAAGACAGAAGCCGAACTTATCTCAGATCAAATCTAAAACCTATTTAAATAACAATATTATCATTAGTTATCCTTAAACATAGACCAATTAAGTTCAGTAGATAACTTTTTCAACCCTACTGATTAGTTAAAATAATTTGCAAAAAAAGCAAAAAAACAAGAGCGGGTTAGATCAATGAATGGGTTTAAATCAATGAGTGGGATAGATCATTTAAAGAATTACACTACGCAGATATAGGTCATTTATGACTATTTTTGTATTGTTATATAATTGTTACACATTCTATATGATACTCTTCGCAGTAGATGATAAAAAAGGTGAATTTTTTGTTTTATTAAAAAAACACTTATTTTATTTTTGTAAACGGATGGTGATACAAAAAAATTATCAGATGCTTTTTTATAGGGAGAAATACAATCTTTAATTTTATTAAGAATATTTTTTTTCATAAAATTGATATTAACCGAAATATGAAGTTTTTTTTGGGAGTGGTTTCTACCCTCTATTTATTATTTAAACTATTTTTTTTTTAAACAATAGGGTTCTTTCCCTAAATGAAATTGATTTATGCACCAAATATCAAGTCAATTCAATAAACCGTTTTTCGTGATAACAAGTTTCGTTACAGACAGACGGACAAAAAATAAAAGTCATAAAACGAACGAATATGCAAACATTTTTGCTCTAGGATAAATATTAACGATTTTATAGAAGATCCGAGCAATCGCAATCTACTCTTCGACTTTGTCTGCAATGAGTATAACGATAGGTACATTTAAAAAAAATAATTATAACTTTGTAGGGAGTATTTTTTTTCGCAAAAAAATTTAGAAATGTTTTTATTAAAAACCAAATGATGCTTATTTTTGCAATGAATCCTAAAAGTTTGAACAGGATTGTGGACTTGGTTTACTATTGAGCGTCTACAAAAAAAGTAAAAAATGAACCCACTTACAAACAGATGCACTTTTTGAACGTGTTTAAAAATTATCAAAACGTCAGAATCTGCAAGAACTGAAAAAACAATCACAATATGCTTCCTGTGTTTGACTTTATCTGCAAGGACTCGAGGTAATAACGTATACCTTGTATTCATATCAACTTTTAAATGTCTAATTTTCTTTTTTATTAACTTGGTTACCTATGTTTGTTTTTGTTTTTGATGTGTAAAACATAGTACTTAAGCTAATAAAGATCGTGAACGATAATTTCCGATATAGGCAGGACTACCTAACATTCAACAAAATTGGTTCAGCGCTCATGTCTGGCAGTAGTCGCGGATGCAACGCCTGCATTTCCCACCGCAGACTGTGTTGTGCTAGGTCGGCGTCAAGACGCCGGTGCATTTTCGCGGTACCGTCGCGTCCCTTTCAACTTTTTATATGCCACAAACAACCCTCATGTGCAAGGTGCGTAACATAAACACCCTTTGAAGTTTAAACAATTATGAACCAGGGGTATTCTTTATTTATCGCTGCTCTTTTATTCTGATGTGAAGGACTACAAGGATAATTAGGATTACGCGTTAAGTGAACACTTTAAACTCAACAACACTTCATTTAATTTTATAACGCATAACAACAACTTGGAATAAAAATTTGCACGTTTTCATAACAAAAACAAAATTTCTGGTGAATGCAATTTGATAATCAAAACTATTTCAAAAATTTAAAAACCGCGCGTCTTATCAAACCAAAAGTTAAATGTCAAGGACACGAATCCTATTTTTCGTTAAAATTGATCGTAAATACCCAGATGCATTTTCATTTTTCCCAAAATAGAAATTGCGTTTTACTTTTCAATTCTAAAAATATCAAAAATATTTTCAAAACAAGTCTGGTAACTTACTGATAATGAAATCCTTTATTGATTTATAAATTCATGGACACAAAAAAAATTACGCTTTGCAACGAATTTTATCACTGGTTTTGTTAATGATTGATTACACTTGGTTAATCTTCGTAGTAAACCAGTTGTGAAATTTAAAAATAGTTTAAAAGAGTAAAAAACTTGATTATTATTAGAGGCGCTCAATACCATCAAAAGTGAAAATTCAAGATGGCGTCTATGCATGGCGCTTTGTGAGCCGCAGAAAATGCACACCCATTGAAGAAAAATTTTAAACTATTTTTACTGCTCTAAGGTAACCTGAAACCCATTCTAAACCCATATTGCCTCATTTTGATAAAAATCATCCATTTATTTATCCTGCAAATGTCCAAAAAGACCCCATTCAACTTTGACCTTTACCATTTGCTGCAAAAATTATGTAATAACTCAAAATTTCTCGAAAAAACACCGCAATAATTGCTATTTATCAACAAATTCATTATGCATGTGAGTATTTATTACCTTTTTTGTGATTGTCGTTGTTTTTTTCAAGCAATTATGCCCATTTAAAAGCGGCAAATAAAATTCAAGTTCGCACCAAGGTTACTTGCATTTTTTTGTCTTAAAACAAATTAAAATAATGTTTTAAACAGGTGATAACGTGAGTACAATAAACATTGCCTGTAATTAAAGCATATTTGTCATTACGATAGGGTTAAGCAATAATTTTCATTGAATGCAATTACCATAATTATTATTTATTTTTAAGATACTATTTCTAGCGTTTATATTTGTTTAAATGTAGTAAGCTTGCAAATATCGCATAAAATTCAACAAAAAATAAACGCAGTGCGTATGTATTTGATTTTATACAAAAATAGTGTTTTATGAATTTTTAAGTATTCCTCTATAATTTATTTTTCAAGTTATTTTACGAATTTTTAATGTTCTAGGAACAATAAGTGCTTAAAACTGCAACTATAAAGTAAATTAAATCTTAAAATATCAAATTATTGGTATTTTAGTGCATGTTTAGGAAACGTATGAAATAATATTTCAATAACATTTTTAGGTTTATAAATTCTGGAAACGAAACGTTTAAGAATATTATGATTTTAGATGGTTATTTAGAGCTTCGGTGGACTAGATTTTGGAAAAATTCAATGAACAAGTACAATTAAAGGAAAATGTCACGAAGCATAGAAACTGTGGTAATGTAATTTTGGTTGCCTAAAATCAACAAAAAGCAGCACTTTCTGGTCATTGCTCAGTGGGTTTATAAGAGTAAATTTTAATTAAAAATTTTGCTTACTAGAACATAGATAAACAAAGCACAAGTTAAAATATTTTAAAAGTCCAGCAATAAGCGTTTAAATAACGAATTTTGGAAATTTAGAAGCAATATTTTTTGCATTTTAAATTGCCAAAATTCTTTACTTAAACGCTTATTAATGGACCTTTAGAATATGTCAACTTGTGCTTTGTTTATTTATGTTGCTAGTAAGCACAATTTTAAATTAGAATTAACTCTTATAAATCCACTGAGCAATGACCAGAAAGTGCTGTTTTTTGTTGATTTTAGGCAACCAACATTACATATACACAGTTTCTATGCTTCGTGACATTCTTCGTCAAGAATAAGATTTTGGATTCATTACTTCTTATTTTGGGTTATTTTGTCTAAAAAGGACATAAACTTCATTTATTAATTTTAAGGTTTTCAAAATTTTGCAAAGCAAGTTTTATTTTCACCAGTTGAAAATACAAGTTACAATTTTCTGTCTGATCACATTTTAAAAGAATTTATTCTTTTATTTAAAAGTTTTCTTAATCATCTTGCTTGTATTGAACCTAAAGTCTATTAGATAATAATTGGTAAAAATAATTGGTAATACAATCTCTTAACAAAAGAACATCCTAAAAAGATTTAATTAATTGTGTTTAAAACAATTGCTTCCTAGAATAGTTGTTGACTCTTGATAAAAGTAAAGGTTGCAGACATTATCAAATTACCAATTTTTTTGTCGGCGTCTCTATTTTAACATAAACTAAGTCATGTAACATTGAATGTATAAAGATCAGTCAGGGTCTCGTGCATTGTGCCAAATGTATGGTGCAAGGATTAACTAGAAAAAAACACTATAAGGAAATGCATGCGATTAAGCGAGATGCATATTAGATGACGTCAAAACTATATGCAATGCAACCTTGCACTAATATTAGTGTGGAATTAAATAACTAAAAACAGCTACTAGAAACTTAGAAATTGTTCCGATGGATACTGCTGCCGTATTTGTGATTAATTAGAGTTACAGATGCGTTAATTATTTGGTGTTTTTCCATGTTATGTAACAGCCCTTGGAAAACATGACTAACGTAATGTTTTTGCGAGTGTTTTTGAATTTAAAATCAACAAAAATAAAGTTAGTGTACCGGCAAATTAGCCGGTTTAAAAATTAATAAATAAAACGTATTTTAACACATTATTTTTTGTTTCAGGACTTAAATGCCTTGAAGAAGAACTGAAATCCTCAGCAAAGGAGACCAAGATGCGTGAGGTAAGTAAAGACAAATGTTAAAATAAGTTTCTTTTAACCCAAATATGCAGGATGTCCAAAAATTGGCGTATAAACGCAATGGTACGTTGTTGGGGCATTCATAGGGTTCTCTACAAAGATGTTAAAAAAATCCGTCTGTTTTGTTTATTGAGGAAAATGCGAACAAAGTTGCATAAGTTCAGCAACACTGATTGTGAAAATAGACCTTAAAAACCCATCTGATTCTTGAGCATACATTTTTCATAAGATTTCAATAAAAATTTTGTACAATTAAATTGATAATAAAAGTGTTATTTGACCATTTAAAAGAAAAACAAGTAGTAAAATAGTTTTAGATAGACTGTGCCTTTTTAAGCCATATTTTTCGTTAATATGTGCTGTTGCTTTCAAGGTACAAGCGTTTAAAGTTTTGCACTTTGGGTCCTCATATCGCCAGGGGTATATGAAATAGATTTTTTTAAACAATTTTCTGGTGATTTCTAGACATGCTCCAAAAACGTACCATAAGGGATGCGCTAATTTTGGGGTTTCCTGTTGATAAAAAACAAAATTATATGTTTTGTTTTTATTTTGCATAAACAATCCCTAAAAATTGAAAATATTTTTTAAAATTTTTCTTTTGTGTTTACTGGAAATATCCATTTGAAAAATTCCTAGATTATATTAAAATATTTGTTTAGTAATTTTCTACGTAATTCTATATTGTCTCATGGAAAAATTTATTTAATCTTACATAGTTAACCTGCGATGTGCTTGTACTGAAACTGAAAGACGAAATCATTAATTTAAAAGATTAATCAACAGAATTTTCCAAAATCATAAAAAATATTACCTATACTAGGAATGTTTGAAAATAATTATTTCACCTATATGGTAGTTCAAGTTTGCCTTTTTTTTAATTAAAATAATTATCCCAGATCAAATTAACCTGTCATCACATGCAGGTACATCCACCCACATAAAATGCAATGCATTCCGGGCAATATTTCCCTTAAAATCTATTAACTGCAGCCTAAAAAGGTCAAAGGTATCCAAGGTTGAGGCTCTGACATTTCAACATTCTGTAATTTCAAGGGTCAAATAGCAATACCTAATAACTGCATTAAGTTCAAGTGCATCTCAAGCTTAAAGGTTAGGGTGTTGCGATTCCGTAATAGTTTAACTGATGCTAAGGTATTAAGGTAAAGTTTTATTTCCGGAAGCACAGGAACATACTTTCATTTGTCGTGTTTTGGGCGCAAAGGTCATTTAATAATAGTCATAAACATTATGCAGCGCGCTAGATAAGGTTTTAAAGGGTAATAAACACTAAATCACTTGGAAACATAATGCACTTTGGTTTATTGTTTAAGTTTTGTTTAGGTAGCTAACGTGTGCACAAAAAATGGTAATATATACAGGACCTGGCGCTTAGAAAAATTAAATACAGGCGATGCCATATTTATCCAAAAGAGAGTACCTAATAATCGCAAACTTCTTGAAAATTTGCAAAGTTTCTTATAAAACCATGTTTGTTCTTTTCGAACGGCACTACCTACCTTTAAGCATGATTAAAATGCACCTAAGATGCAATGCAACGCAGTTTATTCTAATACTCAGTGACCTTTTCAATATTGACCTTTAAAATGTTGAGTCCTTACCGCGCTAACCTGCATAGTGCACACACAAATTAATGTATATGTGGGACGCTAATAAACTATCACGTACATCTTAATACAGGGTGTCCAGAAATTGGCGCATAAACGCGATGGTACGTTGTCAAGGCTATAAGGACCTCCAGAAAATCGTAAAAAAAAATTTATATATCCTTGTAGATATAAGGTCCCAAAGTGCGAAACTTTGAACATCTATATCTTAAAGACAACGGCACATATTAACAAAAAAAAACTGGCTAAATAAGCTTAATACAAAGGCGCAATTTATCTAAAATTATTTTACCATTTCTTTATTTTTTAAATGGTCATATTACATTTTTATAGTTAAAATAATTTTAAACAAATTTTATGAAATAAAGCTGAACCACAATGTCAATAAAATCTAATGCAGAAATGCATGATTAAGGATCAAGGTGGGTTTTTTAAGATATATTTTCACAATCAGTGTGTTCAAAAAATATAACAGATGGATTTCTTTTAATATTATCTAGGGATCCCTGAGAAGTGAGAATACCCCAACAACTTACTACTGCGTTTATGCGCCAATTATTTTTAGACACCTGTATAAAGTAAATTTTTTTACAACATAATTTCCTGTCATTTATAAAATTAAATTGTTGAAAATAATAATATTTAGTTTCGTTTTTAAGGTTTTTAGAATATACATGCAAAAACTTGTAGGCAACTTCTGGATTTTAGGGTACCATCCTTATAAGATTTACTTAATATTGGCATAGTATAGAACAATCAGATTTTAAAAATTTGTTAAAATGCCAAAATAAATTGAAAACCCCTAATGACATTTTTTCGCTTTTAAAATAAGAATTGCATAGCAACAGCTTTGCAATAATGATAGCAAAAAATTGTTTTAATTTTGCTTATTTTCTCCTGCAGGCTATTTCAGGATAATAAAAATGAGCAATCCTCTCAAATTAATTATCTACGATTATTCAAATCAAATACCCGTATAAACATATTAATTACAAACTTATTATAATAATATAAAAATTACTATACACAAATACATTGTAAACAAACCGACACAACATTAATAATTATTAGCATTTTACCTCCATTGTTTAGGAATACCTACCGTAATGCAATTATAAGTTTTTAATTTATTTCAATTTTAAAAACCAAGTGCAGCTTGCAGGCAAAGTATGACGTCATAGTTTAGATAGCAACGTCATCAAATGCAGCGTCTAGTTGGCGTCGGCGTCGGTCGATACTCCTCGCCGTACATACTGACCCATATACCCTTTCACTTTATTGCAATTATGAAAGCATTACACTAACGGGGACGGGGGTAGATAAATTAGTTAGACATTCCTGCAAAGTTATTTATAATCCTGTTAAACATGCACATATTCTGCGTTATCCTTTTTCAAGGATTATACAAATTTTACAAGCGTTACCGAACATAACTTTTTAAAAGATCCTTGATGAATTATGGAGGGCACTGCTGAAACTTTTTTGTTGAAATATATTTTAAGTTTTAATTTCTGCAACAGATACCGCAAAAGACGCTTCATAAAGTTAATTTATAGCTTTATATTCAAAAGTTAACACCAAAAAGCATGACCGTTTTTTTTTAATTTAAAAGAAAAAAGTAAGAAATAATGGCTTTTTTTTTGTTAAAGTCGTGTCCTTGTTAGTCCTTCTTTATATTAAATTTTCCGACTTTAGCAAAATTGTAACAATGTAAATTTAATAATAACTATTCTGAGCAACCCTGGAGATTATTTTTGCAAAGGTTTTTGTACTATTTCCATAACTTATAACTTATTATACTCTTCGCAGACAAAGTCAAAGAGTATATTGCATTTGGACCTTCTCTAAAATCGTTAATATTTATCCTAGAGCAAACATTTTTGCAGATTCGTTCGTTTCATGACTTTTTAAGACTTTTATTTTTTGTCTGTCTGTAACAAAACTTGTTACCACGATAACTGAAGAACGGCTTATTGAATTGACTTGATATTTGACACAAAAATCAATTTCGTTTAGGAAAAGTTCCCTATTGTTTTTGAAAAAAATCAAATACTAAATATAGGGGAGAAACCTCCCCCTAATTAAAAAAAAACTCACATATCTCGGTTAAGATCAATGAGCTATCTGAGTAGTGTAAAATGTTTTAGTGGTATTTTTATCTCAAAATACCTTGCATCATAAAAAGAATCATTTTAATTTTTTTCAATAGATATTTTAGTTCTTCCTGTAGTATTTCTTAAAAATTGCGCTAATTTAAGTTCTTGGAAAAATACAAAAGTGCAAATTATTCACTCAACTTTTATTTTCAGGAGACCATGGACGAAGTAGCGGTGTCATCAGCTAGCGAATTCGATTCAACAAATGTACGAGAGGAAGAGTTCGAATTGCACACCACTTACATCGTACCTGATCTACCTGTTGAGCCTGGAACACCTGACAGGGCTGAAGCAACACTGCCTAGAAACTTGGTCCTTAAAACTTCTGAGGCCCTTTCAGATGTAAGTATATGAAACTATTAAAAATTCAGCGCACAACCAACCTAAATTTCGTTCCTATATATTTACACGTCTTACGAGTATTTAAAATAAAAATATAAACTATAGCATTGAGTAATATAATCTAGGAGTCGGTATTCACTGACTTTAGTAATAAACCAGAAGATCATTTAAGCAAATTAATGTTTTAATTTTTTTGCTGGAGATTAAACATTTTTTTTATTAATTCCTAAATTCATTTTTATTTAAATTAGGCGCAAGGCGTTTGGAGTACGGGATACATCCCAAGAGGAACTAGATTCGGACCTCTTGTTGGAGAAATTTATGCCAAAGATGCCGTACCAAGTTCTGCGAACAGAAAATACTTTTGGAGGGTAAGTTTTTTAATTTTACACCACATAATGTAAATACATTTCACATTTTTGTACATTACGTAATATCAACATTGGAATGTCCCAGAAGGACATTCCTTGTGCACATGTTTAATTTTTAAATCTAATAAACAAAATTAAAAAAAAGGTAATGGGATCTTTTCTAACAATTATATCTTCTTTCGTTTAGGTACAACTCCGGGAAGGATTTTATAGGACCTCTATGGATAAGGTACTTTTTTAACAAACATTTTTTCATATTAACTTTTTTTTTAATACCTCCAAATAAGTTGCCACTGTTTTTTGACTGCATAAGCAGTCAAATATCTTTTAAAAATTGTGCTTTTCAATAAAAAATATGGAGGTGTTAAATAAAAAATTTATAAAAGCACTAACTAATTTAATTTAAATATATTCTTCAAAAAAATGTTTACTTTTTAAAACCTGGTATCTAACTGTGATATATTTTTCAGATCTACAAAGACAATGAACTTTATTACTACATTGATGGCTTCGACACGTCAAAAGCCAACTGGATGAGATATGTAAACCCAGCTTATTCCAGCGAATCTCAAAATTTAATAGCATGTCAGTACAAGATGAATATTTATTTTTACACCATTAAACCTATCCTACCGAATCAAGAGCTATTGGTTTGGTATTGCAAGGAGTTTGCGGAGAGATTAAACTACCCGAGAACCGGGGAACAAATGCTTCAAAGGATAAGTAAGTCGCATTTTACATAAACTCACTATAAATCTGTACCTAAAATCAAACAACAAAGGCATCAACTTTGCGTTTAATTTTCAAGCCTGGTTATTGATTTGTTTATACGTTTCAGGACAACAAGTGCAACAATCATCGGAAGTGATAACAGTGAATACAACGGAACAGCCACCAAAGGACGGTGCACCACCTTACGAACATCAGCTAACGCCAACAGATGGCAGTGTGAGATCTGACGAAGGGTACCACAGCAACGGGTACCACGACGACGCTTTCACACCCCCTGAAGATTCAAGTGATTCAGACAGTGAAAATAACTACGTTTTAGATTTTAGTAAGAAACCAAATTCCAAAGAAACCGCAGTAATTAAGCCAGTTTCCGCTGAGACGCAAAAGAACGATTTTCGAAAAGTAAAAATTAAAATCTCCAAGGCGTACAACTACAAGGCAACTCATGATGGGGATCATGAGCCACCAAAGAAAGACAGCCCCGTGTTAATTGAGACTGCAGTACCTGAAATAGCAACACTAACCCCGAGAATAATAACCCCACCTGCCACTGTCATTGTTATCGACTCGCCTCCCCCAGAAGTTCCTATTAATAATGGCAACAAACCATTTTATGAACCTGAAGTTGTTAAAGCGCAGAATATTATTTCCCGGTATACTCCTCCGACTTCTAGTATCTTGGAAAATATTCTGTTGCGAAATAGAACAGACTCGAACAACAATGACAGCCAACATCGGCAGAACATTATTACTCCACCGCCAAGCTCGCCAACTGAGATGGCGTACTCGTACAAAAAGAGCCACAGGTATGTACAACTTACAAGCCACCAGACAAACTAATGTTTTAAATAGGGCACTGGTGGTCTCTTAATATTCTTGCTGTCCTGTATTCGCCAGTTTTTAGTTCGCCAAACAAATTCTCATCTTATATGTTTTGTGTTACAGATATGGTACAGTTCCTTGCAGCCCGGATTCAAGCTCAAACGTGCAATCGCAAAACATCCCCCCAACAATAAACAGCCCTGCCACTACCCCCAAAAGCCTTCCAAGTTCCAGTCCCATCCACCAAACCACGCTCTACGTTCAACATCCAGACAACTACCAAAACCATAGCCCACCTACGAGCTATTACAACATCTACCCGTCACCAAATGGTATCGTCCACAGCACAATAACGACAGCTCCTCCAAGTAACAACTATTCTCCACCTCCTTTAACAACGGGTTACACGTCCAACCACCAAGGGAGTAATAATTTAGTCATTCCTTCGCCGCACATGTTGTCGAACAGTATTGGACATCATTTAATGCAGCCCTTGACGCCGTTGCAGACGTCGAGCAGCGGACGGACGTCGCCTTGTTCACAGAGTCCGGATATGTTAAGCGGTCCTGGAAGTCCGAACGGGCCGAACAGAGGGTACAGAAGTTTGCCGTACCCACTGAAGAAAAAGGACGGAAAAATGCACTACGAGTGTAACGTTTGCACCAAGACATTCGGACAACTGTCCAACCTAAAAGTGCATCTACGAACGCACAGCGGGGAGCGCCCCTTCAAGTGCAACGTGTGCACCAAGTCTTTCACGCAACTAGCCCATTTGCAAAAGCACCACTTAGTTCACACAGGTGAGCGTCCGCACGAATGTGGAATTTGCAAGAAGCGTTTTTCGTCAACGTCTAATCTTAAAACGCATTTACGACTGCACAGCGGGCAGAAGCCGTACGCGTGCGATTTTTGCCCTGCCAAATTCACACAGTTCGTGCACTTAAAGCTACATAAAAGACTACACACCAATGAACGACCGTATATTTGCCAAGAGTGCGGAAAGAATTATATTAGCGCTTCGGGTTTAAGGACGCATTGGAAGACTACGAGCTGCAGACCTAATAACATTGAGGAGGAGCTTAATGGGGAAGGTTTTGGTAATGGGTACTATGAGTATGCTGGATCTGATGGCAGTTTAGGTAAGTTTCAGTTTTAAAAAAGATTTTTGCAGTCAAAACGATATTAAAACTTGTACTAAATAGAACCCTTTTCAGGCTCTGTCGATTTAAACAAAGAAATGCATGATGATTCCAAAGAGTCATTCGAGCACCAACAAAACAATCAACCCAATCAATTTGGCCACCAAATATTGCACCCTGGACTTTCTAGGCCCTTATCGTCTATGAATCAGAGATCACCCCCACATAATATGCATCCAGGTAAATATAACATTATTTTGGAATGTTTCAAAATACAGCACACCCGACACAAGACGTTGTCAATGTTTCAGGCTCGAAAACTGTTCTTATTTTGAATGCTCCTTTTTCTTTAAGATCTGGGAAAGGACCACCACGAGCCGAAGGACCTATACGAGCACCACCAACCCTCCCAAATGGGACACCAACACCAAGTAATACACCCAGGCTTGTCAAGGCCGCTTCCACCCCTTCAGTCGATTCAGAATAATCAGAGACCACCGACCCAAGGTCCGATGCACCCTAGTAAAGAGTCCAGGCCCAGTGTTATCGAATCATCACAACCACACATTATTGAATGTACCTAGATCCTGAATAAAAGGGTTAATTTCTTCCTGCTCATTAATTTAGTTTTTAGGGTTTTGTTAAGTTTTTATATTTATTTATTGCTAGACATTAGTACTGATACTGAGGTTTTATTATTTGTGCACAGGGTGTTTCGTAATATTGATAAACTTTACTGAAGATTTAGTTATGAAACGTCCTGTACAATGTTCTCCAGATACTCATTTTGCGTACGTTAATTTATTATTTATTTGAGGATAAGACGAATATAAGTATTTCATAAAAATAATCGAATTTCTCTTTAGACTGATTAAAGAAGCAATACTTGAATGTGTACAACCAAACCATGACCTAATAAAAAAAACACTTATAATAACCAAAAACTCGTGGTTTTGTTTATTCTTTAAATGTTTTCGGTACAAGAAAATAGTATTGTTACTTTATTTATACGTTTAGATTTTATAATAAATGTGTTCTAATGTTTAAATATTTATCACAAAAAGTGTGTAGGTGTTTCAAAATAATTATTAACACAATTTTTTTTAGAGTTTTTAGATCCTTTTCCATTTTAATAAAATATTCAGTCTAAAAGTTCAATCAATTTAGAAACTTCTGTTAAAATAAATATTTAATAAAAGACGCCATCTATCCAAAAATTATTATATTTTTTTCAGTGCATCTGACGATATGGTTTACAATTTTTGTATCAGCAGTTCTGAATTGATTGTTCTACGCCTAAAGTGTTGCAAACCAAATAAATTCGTTATTAAAATCCTATTTAAAGTACATGTTGAACTTAAATGTAAGAAAAATAATGGTGCTTGTGAAAATAACTATTATTAAGTATGAATGAAATAAGCTTAAGCAGTGGATATTTTTGTCTGCTTGCAAAAATCAGTATTATAATTTGGTTCAAATTCTCATCCCTGCCCTCTATTTTTTTTGTGAAAACATATTTTTGTATAATTCGAAGTTTGTAAATAATTTTATTTAGGTACCTACGTGCAAATTTTTTGTAAATTTTTGTAAATTGTGAATAATTTTGATAAAGAAAGTCAACCTTGCCTTTTGTATATATAAAATTATTTATTTTGTACTATTTTTTGTTTTTGATAGTTGTTTGTTTCATTTTTACGGTCAGGTATCTAATTTTTTGATTCGGAATTGTTTTGTTTAACAAAATGGGCTGCAGAATTATTGACATTAAGGACTAATTTCTTAGGATAACGATAAAGATCTCTAAATCAAATTAACAAAATTTAAATATTTAATTCTGTAGCCTGCTCTTCTTTGTGTTATTTAAGTTATTATTTTGACAGGCAGTAAAATACAATTTATTTTTTTAGAGGTATGTACTGTGTACAATAAGAATCCTTATTAAGTTTACGTTTAAGTTATTTTTATTTTTCTTTTTCAGAATTCTTATTTGATAAATTTTTAAATTTTACATTGGCTGACGCGTACTGCACTTTTACCTAAATTTTATAGTAGGTACCAATTTCGATTTTTAATAATGTAAGCATTTTTTGACATAACACTCTTGATGATTTTCGCTTGGTTTTAGCGATATATTTTTTTACATTCAAAGTATTTTGGTATCTCATGCATGTAAAAATGTTCATATGACTATTAAACTACACATTAAATATGACGTTGTTGTGTTTTTATTTAATTTTTACCTTTCCTCGTATTTTACAATAAAATATAATATACCTAAGTATAAAAAACGAATAAGCATTTCTTTACATGATACATAAATAACTATTATAATAGGCAAACTATTGTGTAAAACTTTTAAACTGGTCCTCTGGCGTAAATTTTCAACACTAGGGCAAGCAAGAAACCTTAAAGGACCGCTGTTAGTTTTCCGTTCTTATTGTAGATGGCATTGCAAATTACATTTTTCCAAAGCATATTTTTTTTTGATATTATTTCATTTCTTGGTATTTTTTTCATTAAACAAATAATTTTATTTAAATTTTATAGATTGTTTTCCTTAAAAAATTTTGAGTTGTTTAAAATGCATAAAAAATGTTGAAAATAGGACCTCTTTTAATTATTTATTGCTGTTCATTTTTTACTGAGAATGTACTTTTTATTTGGTGTTTTGATTGGCCCGACAAAACATGTAAAAAACTGAGGGTTATTTTTTCACCCTCTTTCAAACATCCAATGGAAAGTTTAAAAGAGGGGTGGGTTTACCAATCGTGGCTCATGGTTTACTTTACCCTCGAATATTTAGAATATCAGTGAGTCAGATTTAGGTGGCTGTTGCAATTGTTTATTAAAGATTGATTTAATTTTGTATTCGCAATTTAACCCAGTGATTTAGGGATTCATCTGCCGAAAAATTATTTGTTAACTTTTTTTTTTACCATTATCTTTATATTGCCATAATATACAACATATCAAAAGTCCCCTAAGATCCCGTGCCGGCGTCATGCCATTTTAGAGGGTCAAAGGTCGACGAGGACAGTTTTCGGTAAATAAATCTCTTCCTATTGGTCGGACAAAAAACATGCAGGATGTAAATTGCAGATTGAACAATTAGCTACAGAAAAATTCATACAAACTTTTCCATCGAGCGACCGTTATCGCGTTGTAGTGTCAATTATGCATGACGTTGGTATACTTTTAACACCGGCTAAAATACAAAAACAAGGAAAATTTCTTCCAAAATTTTTCAACCAGGGTTTTAATTTAACCCCTAAGATACATAATCGGCAATAAAGGGTCTCGTAAATTATCAACTGCTTGTATACAGGCGCTCCAAAAATAAATTTGGATATGTCTGTAATTCCTCAGGTTAATAAAACCAACTAAAATTTTTACAAAGAGGTGTTAGCTCTTGTCATTTCAATGAGTTACAACCCCCTAACAAAGCCCCAAAATATTTATTAATCTTAAAAAAAAATAATACAAAAAAATGTAGCAAAATTTTTAATACAAAGCAAACCATGTATTTAAGGCCATCTCAATAAATTAAATGTAATTTTAAAGTGATGGGACCATTATTTTGGAAGCAATAGAGAACATCATCACGTTAAACACCATGTAATTCCATTCAATTTAATGATAAGGCCTTAAATACATAGTTTGCATTGTATTAAAAATTTTGTCATATTTTTTTATATTATTTTTTTTTAAAGATAAATAAATACTTTGGGGCTTTGTTAGGTGGTTGTAACTTATTGAAAGGACAAGAGCCAACACCACTTTGTAAAAATTTTAGTTTGTTTTATTAACCTGAGGAATTACAGACATTTCCAAGTTCATTTTTGGAGCACCTGTATACACGCAGTTGATAATTTACAAGACCTTTTATTGCCGATTATGTATCTTTAGGGTTTATACAAAACCCTGGTTGAAAAATTTTTGAAGAAATTTTCCACGTTTTTGTATTTTAGCCGGTGTTAAAATTATACCAACGTCATGCATAATTGACACTACTACGCGATAACGGTCGCTCGATGGAAAAGTGTGTATGAATTTTTTTGTAGGTAATTGTTCAATCTGCAATTTACATCCTACAATTTTTTTGTCCGACCAATAGGAAGAGATTTATTTACCAAAAACTGTCCTCTTCAACCTTTGACCCTCTAAAATGGCATGACGCCGGCACGGGATCTTAGGGGACTTTTGATATGTTGTATATTATGGCAATATAAAGATAATGGTAAAAAAAAAAGTTAACAAATAATTTTTCGGCAGATTGTATTAATTTTTGTTTTATTTTCCTGGGTTAATTGTATTCTTCCTTGAAGCATTACTTTTTTAAATAATTGACCAAATGCTGCTTAAATTATATTTACTTTTTGTAAATTTGAATTTGGAAAATTTATTCTATATAATCTAAAAAACAACATTTTCTAATTAAACAAATATGGCGAATGCGCCAGGTGTACTTCGTTAGCAAGTTTTATTAATTTAATTTGTTCTGAAATAACGCCAATGTTAACGAAGAATGTCGCGAAGCCTAGAAACTGTGGTTGTGTAATATTGCTTTCCTAAAATTAACAAAAAACAGCCTTTTCTGGTCATTACTCTGGGGGTTTATAAGAGTTAATTTTAATTAAAAATTGTGCTTACCAGCAACATAAATAAACGAAGCACAAAGTAACATATTCTAAAGGTCAATCAATAAGCGTTTAAATACAGAATTTTGGCAATTTAATATTCAAAAAAATAATGCTTCTAAATTGCCAAAAATTCTGTATTTAAACGCTTATTGCAGATAGACTTTAAGAATATGTCAACTTGTGCTTTGTTTATTTATGTTGCTGCTATTTGGTAAGGACAATTTTTAATTAAAATTAACTCTTATAAACCCACTTTACCCACTGAGCAATGACCAGAAAGTGCTGATATTTGTTGATTTTAGGCAACCAACATTACATAACCACAGTTTGTATGCATCGCGACATTCCCCTATAATTTAAAATATAAACTCTTATTTTTGTATAGAAAAATATAGATTTTAGGAAAAAAAAATTGGCATTTATCAGAACTATTACACTCATAAAATATATTCTGCAAAACCAACTATAATTTAGTTTTAACCAGTACAGTTCTTTTTTGCAAATACCTAGTTTTACTAATAACTGAAAAATACTGATAAAACCTACAAAAAACTCCCTGTGGAATATTGCTGACAGATTAATAAGTGGTTTTGCATAACGGTGACCATTGCTTTACGACCCGACCCATTGATGTTTTTGATTGACAGCTTTGTTAAGAACTATTGTTGCGGAAGCTAAATGCTATTGACGTTTTCCAAACAATTTATTAGCACAACTTTACATTGAATTTGCATTTATTCGTTTATACCAAACGTAAAGGAACAAAAAGTACTTCTTCAGTAAAAAAAAAACTTTAGTTTACTTTTTTGGTGGTAAAAAATAAAGATATATTTTTTGCACTTAAAATTAACCTGATCCTTATCTTAAATTAAGGTTGTTAGTGGTCAAATTGGCGCATTTTTTCTAAAATAAATACCTAAAGTGTGTGTCAACAACAGTTGAGCAAAACACGCGTCGCCCTTTCTCAATTGAATTACACAAAGTTCCCCCTACTTTTTAGCAAAAGAGACGGCACAAGAGTGGGTTGTTCAATTCAATTCTCCATTGCCAATAAAAATCTGAGTCATTCTGCACATAAAAAACAGATAAACTAAGTACACACTCCATTTTGTCGGCTAAAGAACAGCCAATTTGTGCAAAAGGTACCTATTTACAAAGCACACGTTTTGAAGTCAAAAAATAATGTTTAAAACATTTCTTTTATAGTTGTTGTGTTTTGTTAAGGTATGGAGCGCTCGTTTAACAAAAAAACTAAAACCAATAATTAGCGTTTAAACTATTATTCTATTAAAATATAGGTAGCCGACATGACTTAAGAAAACGATAGGGTAAAAGAGGAAAACCCTATTATTAATTTTAAGTTTATAATAAAATGTAAGATAATAGATTCTTTAGATTATTTCCGGTGTACAACAATCTCTTTGGCTTTTAATTCAATTTCTTTACCTTGTTTCTAACGTTTTGTACGCATTTTTAATTGCCTTATTAAATTACCTATTTAATAAAGAGGGTTGTTTTATTCTATTAATTAAGCTACCTAATATTTAAATGTTTTTTTTAATTAAAATTTATTGATGGAATTTGTTTGATTGTGATGACACGACTTTTGTTGTTACAGTTTATTTTTTAATTAAGAAAATTAACACATAAGTAATGCTTTTTTTTGTACTAAGTTTTGGACTAAAATGTAAAAAAGTATGTAACGTTTAATAGGGTAAATTTTGAGCTTTAGGTAAAGCTATCTAATTTTGTATGCAACAAACACCAGGTGAAAGTTCACTACTGTTGTCGCACGCCTCTAGCTTATTTGTTTAGTTTTTGACATGAATCGGACCTTTGGTCCTTATTTCCATCAATATCCCAAGTCCATCAAACTTCAAGTTTTGATGGACATCATTAAATATTTGTAAGGGTCCATCCGGGCACGTGCCTTCTCTAATTCCACAGCTTTTATAAAAAACTGAATAAAAAATACATACTGAGGGCACCGGTCAAATGGATGTAGACATACAATAAGAGCTTTTTTGTGCTGCAACAATAGGGTGGGATCACAATATTTTTTTGGCAAAAGAGAAATGCAAATTTAATCTCTTTATTGAGTAAAATCATCGAAGTGGATCTGTTTTTTAATGTTATCAGGCTTATTTTTAGGTTTTTGGTAAATGAATATTTTCCACCAGAATTACCTTGCGGAATGATTATACAAAAAAATTTAGGAATAAAATATATCCCATACATTTATTTATTGCGTTCAAAATAGACAAATGAGTTAAATAAAAATAGAGTAAAATTTTAAACTAAAAAACTTTATTTAAATCTTAAAAAGCAAAGTACTGTTGATCAAAGTCCTTAGTCAAAACTTATACTATCAAACATCTTTAAATTCAAGTACCAAATAAATTGTTGTTATGTAAAGAAATAAATATTTCACAAACTTATCTAATTTTGCTTAACTTTTTTCTGGTTTTTATTCCTACAGCAACAAAGTTTAACAAGGAACCAAATAGAGAGAACAGAAATCGCCATGCTGCCTCCAATTATAGCCAAAACATCCAACATAATGTACTGGTACCACCTGAGCTCCATTGCCGCTGTTCGTAAATGAGGTGCGCCTTGATGCCGAATGACATACTCCACCCAAAATGTTGCTGTATCTTTTGCCGATCTTGGTCTATCATTCCATATTCTTGACTGCTTTTTTGCGTTTTCCGTGTACCTAAAATTCATGTTAAAACAATACTTAATTAAAATGCTGAACGTACTTGGGATTGTTTAGCAGTTCTTTTAGAGTTGTCTCAAACTCTTGGTCATTTTTTAAATCTTCCAATTTAAGTTTAAGACCAAAACCACCATTAATAGCCCTTCTGGCATTTAAGTCTTGGTCGCCAAAAATTGGAATGGCTAAAGTTGGAACGCCGTAATGGATAGCTTCTTGAAACCCACCGAAACCACCATGCGTTATAAAAACCTTTACATTAGGATGTGCTATAAAAAAAACAAATTAAAGTCTCATTGGTGATATGTTTCCCAAATGTGCAAACCTAAAATATCTGTCTGAGGCGCCCATGAAACAATTTTAACGTTATCAGGTTTTCCAGGCAAGTCTTCCTCAAACTTCCACAGCACTTTTTGCTTTAACTTGGCAAACACTCTGATAATAGTGTCACGCATTTCAAGGGGTATATCTTTGCTCTTAAGATTAGAACCCATGCTAAAGTAAACGGCACCATCTACGGAACTATCAAGGAACTGTTTCAGATCTTTGGGTAGAGTCGTTGTTGGTTGAATGTGGTACCCACCAATTTCAATCTGATTTGGCATTAAATTAGTAGCTTCCCAGGTACTAGTGTGAGAATTCATCAACACTAGCGAAGAATTGTACATAACGTCATAAAAATCCGCTTTGGCATCAGGAAAGACTTCGTGAAACAGCGCTTTTTGGCTAGGAAGGTACCACAGTTTGTAATATAATTTTTGGTATACGTAAAAAAGCGTGTTCTGAACCCGTGTAAATAGGTCCATATGGTTTAGAGTGCCCAGCATGAAGTCCCCGAAGAAAGAAGGCAGCTCTGGATTTCCAACAAGAGGGTTCGTCCAAGAGCTTTGGCCAAACAGACTTAATGTAATAAGAGGTGCGTTAAAATGGGTGGCAATGTATTTGTGAGCTTCGTTTATAAACTGTTCCACAATAACGACGTCAAATTTGGCATCTGAAGATAGTAGTTGTTGTACTTTTTGGTGCTCGAGGAAATAGCGTGCTAATTTGGTACCATAAGTATGAATTACGTAAGTGGTTATCATTTTGTTTTGGTTCGCTGAGCTGAAAAAATTCCTATCTTTTCTCAATTCTAAAAAGAAGTTTTGTCATAGTTTAGCCGACACCAAAAATTTTCACTGTACTGAATTAGGAATACTAACCATTTTGTTTTTCAATTATGCTTTCTAGTACTATTTCAGTCCAACTTCCGTTAAAAGGCTTATCCTTTTGGGAAAAAGGACTCACTACCGTAACATCGTGTCCTTTTTGTGCCAGTTCTTTCATTAAGGAACTTCCAAGGATATAATGGCTTTGGGCCGCTGTTGGAAAAATTCCCAAGATTCTAGCACTTTGCACTACATTTTGTGTTGTTAAAAATACACAATAAAACACACTCAGTACAAGGACCTTCATGTTGTATTAAGGCATTGAAAAGGTTATAATTTAGATAACTAGTTTTTTATAAACTGCGATGTCATGCTTTAGTTGATAATTACGAGTGCGGATAATCAATAAGTACTAACTATGATAATATTTAAACTTCACACGGTGAAAAATAATGATGCACGAAATGTTTATTGATGTCGATAGCGGCAATGTTTTTCGGAACTGTGTGTGTGTTGTTCTTACCAAACCAAGTTTACATAATTTATCAAACTTTATAGTTGAACAAAATTTTTATTTCCTTATCATTTAAAATATTAATAAGTTAAGTTTCTTATAATTTTTATGTTTATTTAGTATCAGTTAAAAAAATTTAAAATAGTAACGACAATTAACAACCAAACTCTTTAAATTGAAGTCCATGTTCATTTTGATGTAGTACTATAGAACTTAATTTTATTACCTAATCCTTACACTAGTTTTGCTTCACTTTTTTCTCGCTTTTATTCTTGCATAACAAAATTTAACAAGGTACCAAATAAAGAGAACAGAAATTATCCTGGTACCTGCAATAACAGCTAAAACATCCAACATAATGTACTGGTACCACCAGAGTTCCATTGCCGCTGTTCGTAAATGAGGTGCGCCTTGATGCCGAATGACATACTCAACCCAAAACGTTGCTGTATCTTTTGCCGACCTTGGTCTATCATGCCATAATTTTGACTGTTTTTTTGCGTTTTCCATGTATCTAAAATTTATGTTAAAAACACGGTTTCAATACTTTTTAAAAATACTGAACGTACTTAGGATTGTTTAGTAATTCTTTGAGAGTCTTCTCAAACTCTTGGTCTTTTCTTAAATCTTCCAACTTAAGTCTAAGACCAAAACCACCATTTATAGCCCTTCTGGCATTTAAGTCTTGGTCGCCAAAAATTGGAATGGCTAAAGTTGGGACGCCGTAATTCACAGCTTCTTGAAACCCACCGAAACCACCATGCGTTATAAAAACCTTTACATTAGGATGTGCTATAAAAAAAAAACAAATTAGAGTCTTATTGGTGATATGTTTCCCAAATGTGCAAACCTAAAATATCTGTCTGAGGCGCCCATGAAACAATTTTAACGTTATCAGGCTTTCCAGGCATGTCTTCCTCAAACTTCCACAGCACCTTTTGCTTTAACTTGGCAAACACTTTGATAATAGAGGCACGCATTTCAAGGGGTATATCTTTGCTCTTAAGATTAGAACCCATGCTAAAGTAAACGGCACCATCTACGGCGCTATCAAGGAACTGTTTCAGATCTTTGGGTAAAGGTTTTGTAGGCTGAATGTGGTACCCACCAATTTCAATCTGATTTGGCATTAAATTAGTAGCTTCCCAGGTACTAGTGTGAGAATTCATCAACACTAGCGATGAGTTGTACATAACGTCATAAAAATCTGCTTGGGCATCTGGAAATGCTTCGAGATACAGCGCTTTTTGGCTAGGAAGGTACCACAGTTTGTAGTATAACTTTTGGTATACGTAAAAAAGCGTGTTCTGAACCCGTGTTAATAGGTCCATATGGTTTAGAGTGCCCAACATGAAGTCCCCGAAGAAAGAAGGTAGCTCTGGATTTCCAACAAGGGGGTTCGTCCAAGAGCTTTGGCCAAACAGACTTAATGTAATAAGAGGTGCGTTAAAATGGGTGGCAATGTATTTGTGAGCTTCGTTCATAAACTGTTCCACAATAACGACATCGAATTTGGCATCCGAAGATAGCAATTGTTGTACTTTTTGGTGCTCGAGGAAATAGCGTGCTAATTTGGTACCATACGTATGAATTACGTAAGTGGTTATCATTTTGTTTTGATTTGCTGAGCTGAAAAAATTCCTATCTTTTCTCAATTCTAAAAAGAAATTTTGTCTTAGTTTAGCCGACACCAAAAATTTTGACTGTACTGAATTAGGAATACTAACCATTTTGTTTTTCAATTATGCTATCTAGTATTATTTCAGTCCAACTTCCGTTTAAAGGCTTATCCTTTTGGGAAAAAGGACTAACTACCGTAACATCGTGTCCTTTATGTGCCAATTCTTTCATTAAAGAACTTCCAAGAATATAATGACTTTGGGCGGCTGTTGGAAAAATGCCCAAAATTCTCGCACTTTGCACTACATTTTGAGTTAAAAATACACAATAAAACACACTAAATAGAAGGACCTTCATTTTATATTAAAACATTGAAAAGGTTGTAAGTTAGATAACTTATTTTTTTTATAAACTGCGTTGTCATGTTCTATTTGATTATTACAAGTGTGGATAATTAATAAGTACTAACATAAAGATAATATTTAAACTTTACAGGTTAGGTTATAATGATGCACAAAATGTTTATGAATGTCGATCGCGGCAATGGGATTCGAAACTGTTCATGCTCTTACCAAACCTAAGTTTACTTAAGTTATCAAACTTCACACTTCATGTTGTCGCAATTAAGAGCCCTATATCCCACCTTCTCTTATGCAAATTTGTGTACAACTTAGACCGCAGTTTTTAGAGTTATTATTAACGCAATGATTTTGAAATTTTGATAGCATTACCTTAACTTCTTTTAAAATACTTATTGTTTGGCACATTTTGATTTGGGTCCCTAGTTTAGCAAAAATAACAGTTTAAAGGTGGGTAAACCATGCCAAAAACAACAACTATTTTTTTTAAGAAATTCAGCGCTCAAAAACAAATTTTAAAAAACAATAAGTATTACAAATTTAATAAGCTTTCCAATGACACCAAGTTTTTAAAAATCCGATAAGAATTAGCAAAGATATTTGAAGTCTAAATTACAAGAATATTTACATAGGAAAGGGTTCCCCCTCCGGCAGCCTCTATCGTACAATGGAAAAAGGATGTATCTGATTTTAACATGTTTACTGATTTATACGTTTTTTGGACCATGCGAAAACGGTAATCATATTTTATACAATATTTTATTGATAAATATTTAGATATTAATACGTCTGAAGGTGTACCAGCAGTTCAATGTGAAGCATATTGAATAAAACCTTATTATTTCAAAATCCGATTTTTGCACATACACTCTTTTTCCATTCGACGGTAGGCCCTCTCATGCTAGCGTTCCCCGCACCGATTCGCGTCTCACCATGGTAGTCGGAGGAGATATGAGACTCTTAAGAAACATTACAAGATTCTTATTTGCATAACATTTAGGTCCCAAATGGGTTCTTATAATTTTTTAGTATATTTATTATCAGTTAAAATAATTTAAAATATATAACAACAATTAACAATCAAACTCTTAAAATTTGAGTCTATATTCATCCTGATGAACATAGTAGAACTCACAACACTCCATCATTTTTTCATCGTACTAGTTTTGTTTTACTTTTTTCTGGCTTTTATTCCTGCAGCAACAAAATTTAACGAGGTAAAAAACAAAGAGAACAGAAATCGTCATGGCGCCTGCAATAATTGCCAAAACATCCAACATAATGTACTGGTACCACGTAAGTTCCATTGCTGCTGTTCGTAAATGTGGTGCACCTTGATGCCGAATTACATACTCTACCCAATACGTCAATGTGTCTTTTGCTGATCTTGGCCTATCATGCATTATTTTGGATCTTTTTTTAGCATTCTCCATGTACCTAAAATACACTCAGTTATACCCTCGGTTATACCACTTTGGTTTTATTTTGAAAATGCTTAACTTACTTTGGATTGTTGAGCATTTCTTTAAGAGTTGCCTCGAACAGTTTTTCATTGTTTAGGTCATGTAATTTGAATTTACGACCAAACCCATCGTTTATAGCCCTTCTGGCATTTAATTCCTGGTCGCCAAAAACAGGCATGGCTAAAATTGGAACGCCAAAATGGATAGTTTCTTGGAACCCACCGAAACCACCATGCGTTATGAATAATTTTACATTGGGATGTGCTATAACAAAAACAAATTAGGGTCTCTTGGTGTTAAATTTCCTAAAAGTGCAAACCTAAGATATCTGTCTGAGGCGCCCATTTAACAATTTTAACGTTATCAGGTTTTCCGGGCATTTCGGCTTCAAACTTCCACAGCACCTTTTGCTTCAACTTGGAAAACACTCTGATAATAGTGTTACGCATTTCAACGGGTAGATCTTTACCCTTAAAATTTGAACCCATGCTAAAGTAGACGGCACCATCTACAGCGCTATCAAGGAACTGTTTCAGATCCTTGGGTAAAGGTTTCGTAGGCTGGATGTGGTACCCACCAATCTCAATCTGATTTGGCATTAAATTAGTAGGTTCCCAAGTACTAGCGTGTGAATTTTGGAACAGAAGCGAAGAGTTGTACATAACGTCATAAAAATCTTCTTTGGCATTAGGAAAAACATCGTGGTAAAGCGCTTCTTGCATAGGGTGGTACCACAATTTATTGAATACATGTACAAAAACATAGAAAAGCGTGTTTTGGACCCTTGTCCATAGGTCCATATGATTCAAGTTTCCCAGCATGAGGTCTCCGACGAAAGAAGGCAGCTCTGGATTTCCAACGAGGTGGTTACTCCAGGAACTTTGGCCAAAGAGGCTTAATGTAATGAGAGGAGCATTAAAATGTGTTGCAATGTATTTGTGAGCGTCGTTAAGAAACTGTTCCACAACAACAGCGTCGAATTTGGCATCCGAAGCAAGAAATTCTTGTACCTTTGGATGCTTTAAGAAATTACTTGCCAATTCAGTGCCAAAAGTACTAGTGATATAAACAGCCAACATTTTGTTCAAGTTGGTCATTTCAAAGACGTTTATGTCTTTCATCATCTCTGAAATTAAATTGTCTATAAGTAAATTACAATAATGGAATGTCTATTAGTGGACATAGAACATAGGAATATTTAATAGTTCTATTATGAGTACGAACCATCTTGTTTTTCAATTATCCCATCAAGTACAATCTCAGTCCAAGTTCCATTTTTAGGTTTATCTTTTTCGGAAAAAGGACTAATTATCGTTACATCGTGTCCCTTATGTGCCAACTCTTTCATGAAGGCACTTCCAAGGATATAATGGCTTCGGGCGGCTGTAGGAAAAATGCCCAAAATTCTAGCACTTTGCACTACATTTTGTGTTGTTAAAAATACACAATAGAACACACTTAGTACGAGGACCTTCATTTTAAACTAACGCGTCGAGTAGGTTATGATTAGGTTGATATTTATTTTATAAATTGTAATGTCATGGTTATATTGCGTAACATCAAGTGGGATTAACTATCAATTTGAGATACTGCTTATATATGATTTAATCTTTTATTTGCCTATAATTATTTGTTTTATTTTTGTTTTTATAATGATGTAGATAAAATAAAGGATACAAAATTTGTTAGTTATTTCAAAAAATATGGGCTATAGAGTTTTAACAAACAAATGTAGGCTTTCCTAGATAAGAAAGCATGTCTTTTATGCATTTGCTTTTATAACTCTCTACCTATACTAAAATAGAATGCCCCATCAATTTCAATTTGACACATTGATTAGAATCTGCCCATGTTAATAATGGGTAATATCTAATATTGGTAAATGGAAATTATTTTGACAAAATACAGTGATCCATCTTTTGACATTAATTGTGTCCTTTTTAGAACTAACATTTAGGTCCCAAAAAACATGAAAAACCCATTAATGATTAGGGTAATTAAAATCTTAGAGTTTTGTATAAGTACAATTTAAATATTTTTCTAGCATTTTAGGGTAGTTTTATCAAACATTTATGTCTGCTTGAGGTCTATTTAACTGGGGTTCTTTAATTTGAAAAACGGCATAAATTTTAATAACAAAATGAGTAGGGATGCAAACTTTAGAATCTATTCACCTGGTCATCTCTATAAATCCAGACCTATGCTAAAGGCCATCTGCAATGTCATTGTAAAAATAAAATAGCCAAACATAAAAGAAACAATAATAATAGTAACTAGAGCAGACTCTGTGGGTGACCAACAATGATAATTTGCTTCAAAATTTCGTTTCTAATAATTTTCACAAACTTTTTGGAAACAGATTTAAATTTACTTACAGTTTAATTTTTTCGCTTAAGATTTAACTGCCTAGGATATAATTACATAATTAAATTAATAAATAATAAAATTTGTTGTTGTTTTGTCTGGAAGATGTCACAGAAAAATGTATACAATTTTTCCGAGAATTTTCCTGTGGAAAATTGAAAAATACAAGGTTAAATTAATATAACATCATAATCTGAGTAAAGAAGTAAATAATCTAAAAAGCCAGATATTAGTTTTTCTTGGAAGTTGAAACCTGGAAGCGAAAGAAGCCAAAACAAAATCTGAGGGGTAAACCAAGCAGTTCCAAAAGGTCCCTATCACACCCACATTTTGTGGCTCCTTAAGATGCCGCGCCGCCAGAAACTTTTGTAATTCATTGACGAATTCAAAAATTACCAAAAATAACAAACCTTTTAACGGGGAATGTCACGGCGTATATATATTTATATATTCGTATGATTATTAATAAACATTACAAGTCATAGTAGGTATAAGGATTGGTATGTGACAAATATGAACATTCAAGAATATAATAAAGTTGTAAATAATATAAAAAAGTACAAATAATGTTCTTTTTGGGATGCCCATGGACAATGTTCATATACTGATAAAGCATCTGCTTCGGGGGGAGGGGCCAGAGGAAAAACCATGGGAAAAATAACTCCAGCATACCAGGGTCACATTC
The DNA here is from genome assembly GCA_963920755.1 of Cartodere bifasciata. Taxonomy (NCBI): domain Eukaryota; kingdom Metazoa; phylum Arthropoda; class Insecta; order Coleoptera; family Latridiidae; genus Cartodere; species Cartodere bifasciata. The sequence goes on along the minus strand of OY987195.1, from coordinate 17,981,412 downwards.
CATTTAAATTACAAGGTACAATAAATTGCCAAAAATTACAGAGGTTTCAAGTTTGATATACAATTTAATGCATTTGGAGTCAGATTAGGTAATTCATAAAAACCGCCTTCAAAATTGGTGTTTGGACAGTCCTCTACAATATGTTTAATAGTTTCTGGAGATTCACCATATAATATATATATAATATGACATATCATTGCAACGTCCGTGACACGTTCTTAGACGACTAACAGCACTCCAAATCTTCCTCGGCTGATAAACTGTGGTTATGTAATGTTGGTTGCCTAAAATCAACAAAAATCAACACTTTCTGATCATTGCTCAGTGGGTTTATAAGACTTAATTTTAATTGAAAATTGTGCTTATCAGCAACATAAATAAACAATGCATAGGGGTTGACATATTCTAAAGGTCCATTAATAAGCGTTTACATACTGAATTTGGGCAATTTAAAATAAAAAATATTTTCTAAATTTACAAAATTCTATATTTATTTTAAACGCTTATTGGTGGACCTTCAGAAAATGTCAACTTGCGCTTTGTTTATTTATGTTGCTGGTAAGCACAATTTTCAATTAAATTTAACTCTTAGGTACCCACTGAGCAATGACCAGAAAAAGTTGTTTTTTGTTGATTTTAAGCAACCAACATTGCATAACCACAGTTTCTATGCTTTGCGACATTCCCCTCAAATTTTCTTTTAGAGTTATTCGGGCTTTTTAAGCCAACATTTTGGGTAAGACATTTTTGGAGCAATTAAAAATACTATTCTTGAAACTTTTATCAATTTTTCAAATAAATTGTGATTTTCTAAGGGCAGTTATTAGACATGTTTGAGTAAATTGGGGTGTTGTCTAAAATTAAATAGATTGTTTTACTATTTAGTAATCAAAGGCAAATCAAACTATAACTAATTTAAACAGTTAAATAACCCCTCGGATTCGACATTGTAATAAAATTCTGATGCGAAATTTTGTATGGGTTGAATGCAGACCTAAAAATACAAAATGCGAGATAAATCAGAGAATTTGAAGTAAGGGGGGTGAAGATACTGTCAACGGGCGGGGTGGTAGGGGGTGTGAGGGTTTTCACAGATTAGTTGTGGACCACGATATACTCTCGAGCACCCCAAACTCTATACAACAAGAACATAACATAGCATTTTAGTTAGTTTGGTTTTTACCTGCTTTTGGTAAATTCTTTGAAGTTGTGCTTCGGGTGACGCTTTCGGATATAACTTGAGTTTAACACGTTTTCCTAAATAATAAATCATAAAATAATTGTTTTGAAATAAAAGTGCTTTTGATTTTTGATCAAGTTGTCGGAAATTAACGCATAATTATTTAAGGTTAGTTCATAAATCAAAACGTGTGGTTAAGATCAACTAAAATTTTTTAAATGGTTTTGATTGTAATAATTTAGTATGTTTAAATTTTTTTAGAATCGATGACTATAATTATGGCTGATGACGATAGTGGGGTAGAAATGTCCCATTGTCGGGCTGATAATGGTAAGTTTATGCAAATTATTTTTTTAAACCACTTAAATTTTTAAAGCTTTTTGAAGAGACAATCCGAGAAACACAGGTTGTGACAAAAAAATTTGTATGTGTTATGAATTTATTTATTTTTGCCTTAAGATCCTTAGGGCCGGTTGTACAAATCAAGTTTAAACTTCGGTTTAGCTAAACTGATTTATAATCATAGAGAGAACAATCTTAGACACTGTCTATGTTGTAGTTGACAAAGTCTGTTTGTGAAAAAATGTCAGTTTAGCTAAACCGAAGTTTAAACTTGGTTTAGCTAAACTGATTTATAACCATAGAGAGAACAATCTTAGACACTGTCTATGTTGTAGTTGACAAAGTCTGTTTGTGATAAAATGTCAGTTTAGCTAAACCGAAGTTTAAACTTGGTTTGTACAACCGGCCCTTAGTAAAAGATAGTTAAACACGAGGTTAAACAATACAAAAAATGTCCTTTGGAAAAATTGTTTTAAAAAATGTAGTACCTAAGCCAATTTTGGGACACACTCTATTTTTCAGCAAATTATACACAGTACCGTAGATTTTTATTTCCTATACATAAGGTTCCAAAATTGACCAGCACCTGTATTGTACGCACTTGGGGCATGTCTGAGGATCCTATTATTCATTTAAAAAAAATCATCTTTTCTTATCCCTGAGAAAATTTATGTTAAAGTTTGATTTTGGCACCTCTGTTACGGAAAGTGTTGTTATTTTTAATTATACCTTTTTACATCAGATTTCGTTAACATTGTTATAAGCTTCATTTCATAAAATTTTTGTAAAAAAAATAATAATAAACGTAATTTTATTGAAAACATAAATTTACAATATGGCCATCGACCGTAGTCCTTCAGCCGGTGTAAAGTTAAATTAATTATAAAAATGTTATTTGACCATTTAAAAGATAAGCAAATACTAAAATAATCATAAATAGATGGTTGCCTTTGGCAATTTTTTTGTTAATGTGTGCAGTTGATTTTAAGGTAAAATTGTTGAAAGTTTCGTACTTTGGGACCTCATTTCCAAGGGTATATGAGATACATTTTTTAACAATTTGAGCATTTCCAGAAATGCACCAGATATGGTCAAAATATTGGCTAAAACATCTCAAGTTTTATGCAAAGTGGACATTAACAAGAAATTTTTCTCTGATGTTTTACAAAGATTATAGCCTTATTTAAAAAAGGAAATATCTATTTACTATTTTTCTCGCCGGCAGCACACTTTACATAATTTATTTTAATAAAATACATTTGACGCATTTGTTGTCAAAATAACATTTGAACTGACATAAAAAACCCCATTTACAATAAAGTAAAATTCAAAAAATCAAAGGTGGCTCATAAAAAATCGTTTTAAATTCCATGTCCACGATAGTACATACAAATGCGTCAATTTTGGAACAACCTGTGTAAGTAATAATAATAATAATAAAATAAATAAAATTATCAAATTATTAAATTTGTTTTATGGCGGATGCGCTGAAAAAATGAAGTACCACTACTGCTTAAATTTGCTTAATTAAACATATTGTTTAAAAAGGCAGTCTTTGTTGCAAATTTGATTGCATTTATAAAGTAAAGAATAATCACTTTACACAATGTTAAAAAGTAGCCATTTTTTCACTTAAAAAAGGGAGCATTTTAAGTTTTGTTAACAAAAATGTTTATTGAAATTTTGATTTTTTATGTGATTAAAAACCTAAGTACAAAAATGATTAAATGCTAAAATAACAAATAAAGAATCATTTTCAATCTTTACAAGTTGGTACGCTCGGTCTGTATTTCTGAAAACTATCTCCGCTTTCCAAAGACGTAACATTCTAGGAAAAATTTATCTAATACCCCACATTAAAGTTCACTACAAAATGTTAAAGTGTGGATAATGATAAAAAATCGATGTAAATAATAACAAGACCATAATATAAGATGAATAATGTGTCTTTTTGTTGTGACGAGATAATGTTATCATATTTTTTGGGTGTTAAATAACGATACCGGATATGCATATGGTTCTAATGTTTGTTTTGACATACTTTAATATTTGGAAATTTTTAATGCGTAGAATCTTTGTATTTCGTTGTAATAAAATTTAAAGCTATTTAAATGAGTTCAGTCAACTTGCAGTGGCGTTTGTTATTGTCTAGGTTTCAGTAGAGAATATGGCGAATGCGCCAGAATGAAGAATTTTAATAAATTATGCCAGAACTTATGAATAAACCAAAACAATTAATTAAGACATTTATAATCATTTGTTTTAAACCCGACTTTTGAATTATTTAAGGCTGGAGATTCAAATTCACAGATCTTCGAGATTTGTGCTCCTATAGAAGACTGTATAAGTCATCTCCGTTAAGCTCCTGTCAATTCTACTAAATAGCACATCTACATGAGGGCCACATCGTATATTAAAGCTAAATGTAGCTTTAAAAACTAGAAAAATAGCATTACAAACGTATTATGGTTTTATTTAAATCGGTTATTTCTTTGTGTCGAAAATCAGATTTTAGAAAACAAAAATATTATAATGATTTTTAAAGTCACATTTTTAACACATAGAAATAACCGTTTTAAATGGAACTATAATAGGTTTAATGCCCTATTTTTCTAGTTTTCATAACTACATTTTAATATACCATGGAGTCCTCATGTATAGATGTGCTATTTAGTAGAGATGACTTATAAGAGCTTCTGGGAGCACAGATCTCAAAGATTTGTATAAATATAAATCTCTTACCTTTTTATTGATTGATTCTTTATATTAAACAAAAATTATAACTTCAGTTAATTAAATAGTTCAAGAACTTTTGTAACAAATACCATAAGGGAAAATAAAACAGAAACACTTTCTAAATGAAGTAATAAATTAATAAAATCAATAACTTGCTTCTTTTTGCCAAAAAAAAATTTAATTGTGTAAACTTTCCTGCCAATTTTATATCAATAAAGATTATTGATTCAACCACCCTCTAAGTCTAAAGTATAACTTTTATATTAAATGAAGTTCGTAAAATACGATTGGGCGTTGCTTAGAAACGCCCCATATTTGATAATGGCGTCACTAAGCTAAACTTCATATTTAATTTTAAGAGGACATTTTAGTAAGCTTTACCTTAAAATACACAACACAAAAAAATATTTCAGACTTAAATTTATGTTTGCTTATAGAAAAGGAAACAATAAATAAAAGCGATGTTGTTGAAAAAAAAAAACGTGTACCGTCTACGATGTTCAGATATTATCAAATAAATATTAATTTTTATTTTAAATAAGTAGGTATTTAAGATGCACCGTTCTGATGTGATAAATCTACATTCAACGGAATTTTGAAAAAACAACAAACGACTGCATTCCAATGCATTTAGTTGTATTACATAATTATCATGGAAATACTTGTGTTTATTTATAATGAGGTTTTTCATTGGCGTAACATAACCATTAGCAGCAACAATCAATAATTTATTGTTAACAAAAAAACTTTTTAAATTAAGTCATGGTTAAAAAGGTTGATTTATAGTTGAATTAACTTAACGTTCCTTAGAATTAACGTATCTCAAATTACGACCAAATTAAGTAAATACGAAAGTTGAAATCACATTTATAGATCAAATCAACGTCACTTAACGTTCATTTATAGCTAATACATATTTGTTAATTGTAACTAATTTGGGGTAAAGTAGGCATCTGTTACCTTTTTCACTAGAGCCATATATCGGCTACAAGACCCAATTTTTAAAATTAAGAAAACCCTAGTATGGAAATGAAATAATGAAATTTTAAGATTTACCGATAGATGGCGTTTAAATATTTAAGTTAGTGAAATTAATGCCCGAATTCACCGCACATTCTTAATTGTACCTTTAGACTTAAAGGTACAATTAAGAATGACTGTTTTCCATTACTAACTTTAGCACAGACATTGTTTAAAATTGTGCTTTCTATGAAAAACAATCACTGAATTTTAAGGAACAGTTAAAAGTTGCAGTTTGACCGGCCATAAGCAATCTATAAATGCATTAATTTGGTCGCGTAAATTTAAATTAATTTTTATTTGTAGTTAAATTAAATTAACTCCACTTAAATTATGGCGACCAAATTATTGCTTTGATAGATAACTTAATTTCGCTAATTTAGAGAAGTAAACGCCATCCATCGCTAAATCTTAGAATCGTAATTAATTGTATTATTTTACCAACTTTATGTCCTTTCTTTTTAATTTCAAAAATTTGGTCTAGTAGCCGATAGATGGCTCTAGTGAAGATGCCTGCTCTATCCTGAATTAATTTTGTGTTAACTCATGTATAAATCAAGCTTTAAGTGACGTTAACTTAATTTAATTTAACTATAAACCACACTTACACACACTTAGGATTATTTCTGTTAATTTGACTAATTTTGTGTAAAGTCGAAATGCTTCGGTCTTAGACAAGTTCGACAAACTAATACTACTCCTCTTTAATCGCTCCTTTCCTTCATTTTAAACTAATGTTATGCAATTAGTGTTAATAAATGGTGGATGCGCCGAATTTGCAATTCTACATTTTTCTGCGTTTTATTTCGATTTTATGTGTGGTATGTTACGCCAATGGCAAAGTTAAGGAATTTTATGAATGGTACATAACTCAACACTATCGTAGTAAACTGGGAAGCGCCATAATAGTTCTTAGAAAGACGTACTTACGGATGAATCTAGGAAGCTCTTGTGGCGGCTTTCATTGGCCCGGGCCTGGCGGGCACTTTTTAGTCTTTCTTATTCTACATAGTTGTTAGAAAAGGCCAGTATAATAACAGAATAGTATAGTAGTGGAGTCTACGCGTAACATAGTGCTACTCCTAGATAACTTCAGGAAAAGTGCGTTCAATGTCGACGATATGTAGTGCTGAAAAAAGTTGTTTTTTGTTGTTGAATTTTGTTGTTTTTTGCTTTGTTGATATTTGGTTTTAATGGAGACGCATGAAGAAAATGGAAAAGGTAAATTTTATCATTACAATTTTTATAAGAACTACTTTTAAAAAGTTTAAAAAATTAATGTATGTTTTTTGCAAATTAAACGCACAGGGGCTAATATTTTTTTTGTTCTGGTCCAACTAATTTGTCCTTTGTTTTTATTTTAATTATAACTTTTGCCTATGTAAAGGGCATCCCAGGTTTAATTCTTCGAATTCTTAATGTTCTTCACATGTAAATCTATTTTAATTTTAATTTTCCTTTAAACATTATTGGGTTACCTTAAAGTCTTTATTTAAATTGCTTCAAGATGGAACTGTAACAATTATTTAACATGGTTGTTTGTGCCGATGTCACATTTTCTAAAATCAACTTATTATAATGCTCCCTAACGATCCTGACTTTACATAAATGAAAAAACATTACTTGTGCTTTTCGAACCAATATTAATGGCCATTAGATTTAATAACGATAAGAATAAACATTTTTTATAGCGGAAATAACTATCAAAAAACCACATGCCTAAAACCCAAGGGAAATTTATTTGAAAGAATTTTAAAAAATTTGAATAAAATGTCAATAAAAAATTATGAACATGCTTTCAATTTTTTAATTGTTGTTTTAATTTAGGGTTTTAGGTAGCGGCGGTGTTTTTAAAAGGGAATATTTATGCATTTTAGTGGGAGACTCTTATCAGTTCTTTTATTTTTTAATTTAAAATCAGAGGCGCCAAATCTAATGATAACAAAAATTACCAAAGGTAATTGATACAAATAATTAATCATCAAATAGCCCTATAATTTTTTAGACAAAACAAAGATAAAATTGTTATATTTCTTATAATAAAAGTTATAAACAAACAGCAGCCAAAACAAATTCAGAATAGGTCTCCTTACAGATTAAAATTTTGGACACAAAGGTTTAGCATTTTATGTGTCGCCAATCTAAAATTTCATTAGATAACAAAAAATTCAATAAAAAAAAATTACACAAGTTTCTACTCAGCTGTTAAACAAATGAGCATCAGCCAACAAGACTAAATATTCTTGAGATTTCGGTCGAAGTGTTTTTCAATAATTTGTTCATTATTCTTCAATTTAAAAATAAATCTAGCCTTATCTATTACATGAACGCCACTGAATTCTAACTAGAAATGCTAACTAGACAATAGTGTTTGACTAGGTAACCAAATATGAGTGCAGGTATTAAAATAAAGAATAAGAAACTTACCCCTAAATGCAACCCTTATACCGCGCGACGTTATCCTTGAACGGGCCGTCCGCTTTGTAAACGAGGGAAAATTTTAACCGCTTTAAGCTCGTTAAGTTTCGTCTATGAGACAAGAGAACCTAGGTATTATATTTCTCTTTACTATTATTATTATTATAGCCAGACTAAATATAAAACTTTCATTTACCGGTACACAAAAAAATATAGACACGGTCAAGTCCTACGTCACAGTTCACAGAAGGGCATTAAAATACTAGCTGTGAAATTTTTTTAGGCAACCAACATTACGGACCAAAGAAAATGATCATTTTCTTCTTATTCTGTGTTTCCAACATTGGTCTTTTTAAAATATTATTTTAAGAAAAATAAAAGAGCTATTTGGGACACATTGGTGTAAAAATGTTCCTTTATATCTTATTTACGATATTTTAATTTAAAATTACCCGAGAATCTACCGCAAGAATTAAAAAATCCCTTATTAATCTGATATGATTATCACCCACCAAGATGTCAGTTAAATGTTAAACGCGAATTACTTGAGAAAGCAACCATATCAAGGGGTATGGTTTGTTCTAGGTAATAGAAAAAAATGTTTACAATGGTTCTTACCAGACCTCTTGATATGGTTGCTTACTCAAGAAATTTGTGTTTAAAATTCACATCTTGGAGGGTGCACAACATTAACACATAAACTGTACATTATAGAGTTTTACAATGAACTAATTTTGAAATATCGAATTTAAGACATTATAGCACATTTTTATACCAAGGGATCCCTAAGAAAGCCTTTTATTGCACAAAATATTTTTCTAAAAATGTGGCTAAATCTGACAGAATCAAAATTCTACTTCACAGACAGATTATTAATGTGGTTCTGTGATCTGTGACGTAGGAGTTGACCGTGTGTAGACTGTAGAGAGTAGATTGTATACTTAGAGGATGTGTATTTGTGCCCAGTTTCATTAAAAATAGTCCTTTGGCAACATTTTTCCAATGTTTAAAGATAGTCGTTGGTTCTTTAATTTGATTAATAAGTTATAACTTCGTTTAACATTAAATTCTCTTGGATTGACCCTTACGTATCGCCAAAGGATGTCTAGCTCAATATTTTTTTTACAGAGAAAATAAAAATAATTTTATTTTGTTTTTTTTAAGGATCCGATGTTGGAAGTGCCAGCCAAGTAGGATCAGAAGCCAGTTTAGGTTTAAGAAGAGGCAAATGCAAATGGTTTAATGTGGCAAAGGGTTGGGGATTTATCACGCCAGATGATGGAGGACAAGATGTTTTTGTACATCAGGTAAACAAATTTAAAATATTCTAAAGATATTTTAAATAAGAAATTACAACCCGTTCCCTAAAAAAAATTGTGCCTAAAATAACATATTTTTAGCTGAGATTAAATAATTCCATTAATTTATGATATTTTATCCCATTTTGGAAAACTTGGGTATTGAGACAAAGCCTTCGACAGCATTCCAAAATTCATAAAGTCGTCTTATCTAGTGTTTTGCCGCAATTTTTATTTTCGAATACACTTTTATACCGTGTGTCCGGTAAAAAGCGCACGAGCTCATATCTTTCTACGTATAATTTCCACAGAATTGAATTGAAATTTCAGCAGTTGTCTAAGAAGACTTTTAGCCTTCTTTTACATGCATTTACAAAAATGTATGACTTCCGATTTAAGCGGAAATGACCTTAATTTTGTATTTTTAAATAATAAATGGACACCTTATATTTTGACATTTTTAGGAACATTCTTTTAATAAGAATACAATCGACTTTAAAAAAATAATGTGAACGCTGCCAATCTATGCTTCAGGACTCTCTGATAAGATAGACGATTATGATGAAATTGGATGATTTTCAAAGAGCTATAGAAGCGTTAATATTAGTGATTTATTATTTCTTTAAAAACGATTGTATCCATTTAAAAATACAAAATTAATGTAATTTCCATTTTAACCGGAAGTCATATGTTTTTGTAAATTTATGTAAAAGGAGGCTAAAAGTCTCCTTAGGCAATTCCTGAAATTTTAAATCTGTAGAGACTATACGTAGAACGTTAAAAGCTCGTGCGCTTTTTGCGGAACACACGGTATATAAACACAAATTAAAAAGTTTACTAGGGCTCCAAACACAAAATCAAGTAGTGTTGGATTATTGTAGGCAAAACGACTATCAAACTTTTTCGTAACCCCGTCAAGTTTCGTAAAGTCATTTTGACGATGTTAAAAGAATAAAAGCAAAATTTTTAAAGACACCAATTACTTAATTAATATTGACAGGATGTCGTTTATCTGACTGCCATTTTCAGCACAATTTTCCTAGGTGGACTATTAAATATTTGAGCTAAATGCATTCTACGAAAATGTCAACTAACTCTTCTGCAAAAAGTAAAATAATAAAAACTCTTAACATTCGTCCTTAAAAAACGTTTATATAAAGATCGATATCTACTTTATTAACCCAAATTGCCACTACCAAACTAAAATATATTATTAAAATATTTCACCCTCGATAAAGTTGGCAGAACTACCTGTTATTTTAATATTAATAAAAAACGTGAAACACGAGGGACAGCTACCGACTCTCAATAAGGGCTGTCAGGCCTGTTAAGTACCTGTCTATTATACTGATTGGCCAATACAATACCGTACCGTCAACTATCATGTTTTTTATGAATATACCTGATTTATAAACTTGTTTCATATATTCACTATCCAGACCGGTGTATGTTGGTGAATTCAATATCCTAGACTAGGCTAGGGGTTGCTTTTTATACTATTGTAATTTTTATTGTGTTTAACTTTTATTCCCTATCAAAAGAATATCGTTATAATATTTTATGATGTTCACTTGGTTATTAAGAAGTAATATTTAGATGGATTTATTATTTTGTTTTTTATTTCTATGCAAAAACGCATTTAGCAAGTAAAAAACCTTTTTTTTTAAGTTTTTTACTTTCCGAAAAGATTTATGCTTTTAAATTTTTAGTATAAACACTTTAAAAGATGCATAATGAATGTTAATATTTTTCTTTGAACTTTTACCAATAAAACCCTTTTTTTTTAAGTTCAATATTTTTCTCTTTCCGAAAACATTTATGCGTTTAAACTTTTACTAAAAACACTTTAAAAGATGCATACTAAATGTTTTAACAAAATAATTTCTTGCAAATTATTCTTTTTCAAAATATTTTCCTTTGAACTTTCATCAAAAAAGCCCTTTGTTTTGGGTTCAATATTTTTTTACTTTTCGAAAACATTTATGCTTTTAATTTTTTACTAAAAAAACTTTATTAGATGCATAATCAATGAATAATCTAAATAATTTCTTGCAAATTATTATTTTTCAAAATATTTTTCTTTGAACTTTCCCCAAAAAAAACCCTTTTTTTAAGATATTTTTTACTTTCCGAAAACATTTATGCTTTTAAACTATCACTAAAAACACTTTAGAAGATGCATAATGAATGTTTAACCAAAAAAACCCTTTTTTTTAAGCTCAATATTTTTTACTTTCCGAATTTTTTTTTTAATTAAACTATAACCAAAAACACTTTATAAGGTGCATAATGAATTTAAAACAAAAACAATTTCTGGCAAATCATTATTTCTGAAATTATTTTTTTTTTGAACTTTTACCAAAAAAACCTTTTTTTTTAATTGAATATTTTTTACTTTTCGACAACATTTATGCTTTTAAACTTTTACTAAAAACATTCAATAAAGTGCATTATGAATTTATAAACAAATTAAAATAAATAATTTCTTGCAAATCTTTTTCTTTTTTCAAAATATTTTCCCTTTAAAACTTGGCCAACTTTGAAAAGCTCTAGAAAATAACAAAAGCACACGGAAAGAACTCGATTGCTGATTTGTTTTCTATGCGTTCTAACAATAACTAATCCTAAAAATACAATTTGAATAACAAATCGATATTTTTGTAATTTTTTTAGAGTGTTATACAAATGAGCGGCTTTCGATCATTAGGAGATGAAGAAGTCGTCGAATTTGAATGCATTATTTCTGGCAAAGGACTGGAGGCTACTAAAGTTACGGGACCCCAAAGTAACGATTGTCGGGGTTCGCATAGAAGACCTGTGGCAAAAAAACGATTCAGAAAATTAAGGTAAAAAAATAATTTTGGATTAATTATAAACATAATAAAATTCTTTTTTTTTTGGGACTAACGAACATTTTTGAATTTTTTAGGTGCTACAATTGCGGTGAATTTGCAAACCACATTGCAGCAAAATGCACAATCGGGCCTCAACCAAAACGGTGCCACAGTTGCAAAAGTGAAGACCACTTAATAGCCGATTGTCCCATTCGTTCGGAAAAAGTCGACGAAAAAACTAAACCAGAAGAGTCTGAAAAAACTGAAGACAAACATAACGGCGAAGGAGAATCTTCAGAAAAAGAGAAAGATAATGCTAGCAAACCAAAAGAAAATCAGTAGGCAACAATTATTTGTATTTGTCCAATTTTAGTGTAAAAAAAAAACAAAACAAATTTGTCACTTTTTGGCAGAGAATTAAAATATTGGCAACTTTGTTTGGTTTTGTCTTTGACGTTGCATTGAATTTTTAAAAGTTTTTCCCAACCTTAGAAGACTGACTTACAAAAAAATGGAAAAACTTTCAAAAATCAAGATTATGTGTTTATTTTTAATGATTTGAAAAGTTCTATTTCAAAAGGGACATTGTCCAGTGACTTATTTTTTAAATTTCGTATAAACTAGGTAATTTTACACAGATTGCAAAATACATATATTAATTTTTGGATCGAAAATTAAATATACCATGAGTGTTCTATCTACAATTTAAAAAATTAATAAATACTTCTAAATGCCTGTGTGTAGGTATTTTTGGCATATTAACTAAAATAGAAACTTTTTTGATTTGCATTTTTAAAAACCCCTTTAAATAAGCTGTGCATTTTTATTTATGTTTATTTTTTTAATTATTAGTGCTTTAGTTTTTAAAATTATGTTTTATTTCAAAATTATGACAACATTAATTTTTTTTCGGTGTGTTTTATTGCAAGTTTTTATTTTTTAGTTTAATTGTGTTTCTTGTGACAAATATGTTTTTTAATTATGCTCAAGTGTAATAAGATGTTTTTGTCACAAAATTATATTTATTTAGTTTTATGATTTGGCAGAGATAAACATTTATGAATTCTAAATTTCAAAATTTGCTTAATGTTTTGTATATTTTTAGTTTTTATGATTTAAAATCGACTGTATAATTTTATAAAGATGCAACAACTACCTCCTTTTACATATTTTTAATTTTAAGTAGACTTTTAACAATAGTAATATTTTTATTCCATAAGACTTGATTTAAATGTACCTGGTCAGAAAAAAATATCTAAATATTTATTGCATACTTAGGTAATTTTATAGGTTAACAAACCCTAAACAAAGGATTTTTACTTTTGTCCTAATCAAGTTATTCTTAGATACAGGCCCAAAATATTTCTTTTCTCTTATTAATAACTTGTAGGATCTTGGATCTTAAAATCGTTAAAAAAATCATAAAAATAAAAAAACTTGTTCTATCAATGTTGACTTTAAAATAATCATTCAACTCAGGGAACATACTTAAGACATTATAAATGATTTTATAACATTACTATAAGATTTCCTTTAATAAACCTTATTATTTGTACAGAATGCATTTGTGTTTTTTTTTTTCATTAGTTTGTTGTTATTTTGAATTCTGTATTAAAATCAAAATGTAGCCTTTGTAAGCTTTCATAAAACTTATTATCGAGTACGAAACATTTTATACTCAAGCATAATTTAAGGGATTACTGGGGTCTACGCACCAAGTATAAGTATTTTAAAATTCATATTAAATTTCATTTTATTTTTGATTTTGAATAAATACAACTTCTATAAAATGTAAATAAAACTAAGTAACACCAAATGCTTAAGGCACATCTACAAATCACAATAGGTGTATTAAATAAAATGAAAAACTATTTCTTTTTTGATTATTTTGAAGCAACCGCAGGCTACGTGGACTAGCACCCTTTTTGGGAATTTAATTTGCATAAAAAAAAAATTATCCTGATGTGGTAAAAATATCTTGTTTGGTTATGATTTCTACAAAAAATATTAGGTTATAAGGACACGTCTTTTTGTTGGATCTTTATAAAGCTTTGTGCCAAAACTGTTTTAAAAAATTTGTAAATTGATATGTTTACTTTGAGTTATTTTATTTGAGATTTCAAAATTTTACTTTCTAAAAATTTATCCCTCTTTTACTATGACTAAATTTCTAATAGCACCTTTTTAATTTTGAAGATTATGTTTATAAAAATATTCTAAAATATCACTTTCTACTGCTGTAGACTAGAATTGATTCCAATATTGATTTAATAAAATCGTGATGTTTAAACAAAAAATGCATTTTCCACTAGGGGTGGTTCTCTTACTTAAAGTTAGTGTAGATTAAAATGTGTACGATTTACCTTTTTGTGAATATCTTAAATAATTATGCCTGATAGTAAGAACCTTTGCATTGTAGGCATTTTTGAGAACTTCGCTGCGGAGAATGATTCTCCCTTTTTTCTCGCTGTTCCTCGCTTTCACAGTAACTCAGAATTTGCTCAGCAGACCAATTATGAAACTGCCTCAGCAAATCCTCAAACAAATTCTTACTACCATTCAAATAGCAATCAACCAAAAAATTAAGAAATTTAAGCACACGAACCGCTTTAACAGGACTAATGTAATCAAAAATCTTGTGATAGTACTGCTCATCTTTGGTTATGTTGTACTCGTCAAACATCCGTTCAAACTCCTGCGCTTTACTTATAAGCCATTTTAGCAAAAACTCCGTAACATTAAGCAACATTTTGTTACATGGAATTAACCGTTGCATCTGCCTGAACGTGTCGCTGTTCTTGATTTTTATAAACATGAAATCTGTTACCATTTTAACCACCTTGACACACAGGTTTCCTGGACCCATTAATTCCGCGACCAGTTTCACACAATTTGAGGCATCAACTGCAGAAACTTCGCTGAAGAGACCCATGGTTTTGGTCGTAATACTGGTTAGCTCGGTTGAAGTTACGGCAGGGGTGCGCGGCAAGTCATGTAGAAAAGCTGAGGTCTTTGCGCCGCTCACACTAGTGAACTCAGCGACATCTATCGGGACGCCGTTGAAGTTAAGTTCACCATTTGTTGCGTGAAATTTAACTCCAAGCTTGTTTATGTTTTTGTTGTTTCGGGTTAGAGCAGCGAATACTTCGTCTTTGTTTTGGAGGCTGCGGGTGTAACGAATTATGTCGCTGTTAGCTGCACGGACGTTGCCGTCGCTTTGTCGGATTGTTTCCTTGGTTATTTTGTCGAAGGTTTTTCTAAAACGACGTCAAACATTAGTTTAAAATATGTGCTATTTGAAGTTAATGTACCTGTGTCTGTTGCTTCTTAAACCTTCGCGGTAGTCTTTCAAATACGTGGCTTGTGTTTCGTCAACAATAGAGTTAACGCTTCGGAAGTTGTAAACAGCGTGACCGAAGAACAAAATGGAAGAGCTAAGTTGTACAATTGTGAGTACAGATGGCGCCTCCTTTTCTCGAATCCATTGTCTTAATACGTCATATCCTGAGTTAGCCACGGATACTCCCCCTATGCCAAGGTTGGTAACATTTAGTGCGTTCAGAGTAACTGTTGCTCCCTGAAAAATTAAAATTGTAAAAACAAAAGGCAATACTTTAATAAATACATAAACACTAATTAAATCTGTTTAAGTTATCCGAGTTATCGTTTAACTGGTTTATTTATTTCTTTGAAAATGCTTCCACCATAGACCAAAATCAAGGATCAAAGAGATTTTATATTTACAATAGAGAATAAGGTATAAAAATTCATTGTTTGGGGCCAAGATCTTTTTATTTACCCAATGTAAGTTATATGGACTAATGAGTGGGAGTAAATAAACAAACGTTTTCAATGGAACCGACCTATGCTTGCTTTTTAGATCTTGGACCCACATACTGAAATGTTATGATTATAAGCAATTCATTTCCAGTTATTCTATTTGTATGATTTTATTTTCATCAGCCCTTTTCTGTTTCTGATATGTGGAAAAATAAGTGGCAAGAATTGATTGAAGATCCAACAAAGGTAGTTCCAGAGTTTGAACAGCCCAGAAGTGTGAAGTATTGTTAATCGCCTTAGAACGTGTCACAGGCTTTGTAATGATATGCTTTATAAATGGAATGCAGCCCGTTAACATTGTTTTTTCGGATAATTATAAAAGATAACATTTTTTTACCTGTCCAAGAGCAACGCCTCTAGTGGCCAATTGTGTAACTACAACGTTGGCGCCTGCGCCAACCAATCCAAATGCTCCAGCTATTATGTTTAAATATGCTCCTCTGGATTGAGAATCTGATAAACTTAAATCCTAAAAAATATTTGCTTTAAATATACAAAAATAAAACCAGGTACACTAATATCAGTAATTCATTTTAAACACATTAAAAGTGCATTCGAAATTTAATCGAGAAAGGTATTCACTTTTATTGCTGACTAAAGCGATACCGTTAGCGAGTAGCCAAACTAATTTCTGTGACGTCACAAAACTGAATCTTCTAGAAAATAAGGCCTCCAGGATTCAAAAAAATAAACATGAGAGTGCGCCGGCCTGATAGTGAAGCCTTGCTACTAATCACGTTTTGTCTGCCAAAAAATGTGACATTTCTCTTGTTGGAATTGTCAATAGAAACTTACTTCTTTGTGCTTAGACCTTGATACCAAAGTTGCAATGGAACGACCAACTCCATATCCGCCGGCTACAAGTCCACCAACTAAGGCAATGGGTAATAAAACTGGAGCCATTGGAATAGCGGGAATAAGTGCTGCTCCCATAACACCTGCCGTGGTTAAGGAAACGGCAGTACTTGCAATGTCCGCAACTTTTAGTACTTTTACTCCAAGACCGCAAGCTGGGGAGTACCGCCTACAAAATAGACCCTTTGTAATTTTGTCTAAGCGGACTCTACAGGTGTTACCATATAACTAGGAAAAAATTCAGGGGGTAATTCCTGAATCCATTTTAAGAAAAAAAGTTTATTTAAACATGTGTCCGAAAATCCTTCGTTTCTGAGATACAGGATGTCGAAATTTCTAAAGAAAAATTGTTTCCTTAAAATAATATGAAACTAAACCAGAATTTATTTGAAATAATGATAAAAAATGGAATAAAATCAACACTTCATACTAATTAACATAAAAATGCCAAACATAAAAATAGTATATTAAAACATAGAGTTTTATAAGGAGCGTTTTTTAGCACGCGTCCAGGATTGGAAAAAGAGCCGCGCAGCGGCGAGTTTTCCAATGGATAAGTGATAAAAAACGCCTTATAAAACGAGTTTTTTATACTATTTTTTATATTTGCATCATTTAATTCATAAAAATGCATTTTTAGTTTGAATTAAAAACTTAAGATAAAATTTTGATTTTATGACCAACCTTTATAGCATAACATTGACATTTTGAAGTAAAAAATAAATTAAAGTTAGACATATTGAATAATGACATTTGTAAACTTTACTCATTTAATACTGAATGAATAGACGTTTTTGAGAAAATGTAACCATTGATATCGTTTCTCCAATTCTTCTAGTTATTCCCTCTACAAAAAAATTATGTGCCCCGATTGATTATAATAGTAAAATTTGTAAATAAAAAGTACCTTGCAAGAAAAGAATTCATCTTTTTGCATCAGGAAAGCCAACCAATAAAATAAAATTTTGGGTTTAATAATGAAGCAATTCAGTCTTCAAGTCTTCAAGTCTTTTCTTGCAAGGTACTTTTTATTTACAAATTTTACTATTATAATCAATCGGGGGACATATTTTTTTTGTAGAGGGAATAACTAGAAGAATTGGAGAAACGATATCAATGGTTAAATTTTCTCAAAAACGCCTTTTCATTCAGTATTAAATGAGTAAAGTTTACAAATGCCATTATTCAATATGTCTAACTTGAATTTATTTTTTACTTCAAAATGTCAATGTTATGCTATAAGGTTGGTCATAAAAACAAAATTTTATCTTAAGTTTTTAATTCAAATTAAAAATGCTTTTTAATGAATTAAATAAGGCAAATATAAAAAATAGTATAAAAAACTCGTTTTATAAGGCGTTTTTTATCACTTGTCCATTGGAAAACTCGCCGCTGCGCGGCTCTTTTTCCAAACTTGGACGCGTGCTAAAAAACGTTCCTTATAAAACTCTATGTTTTAATATACTATTGTTAACCTAGGGCAAATAATTTTTTTCATGAAAAGGGTTGGTTTTATGAAAAAAGAACGAGACATTAATTTTGAAGATCATATTCTAAGGCCTCTAATTATTTTATGAAAATACCAAAAAAGTAACACACAAAAAAGTTGGGGTGAACAACCCCCATGGTACCCCCAAATGTGCCCCTTCCAATTATAATTTTTAACTTTTTTTCAGCGCACATTATGCCTTAAGGCAAGGAAATAACCCGTGCTAAGATTCAAATAAATATCTAGTTCAGTTTCTTAGTAGTCTTAAAAGAATAATTTTGTTTTAGAAATTTTGACACCCTGTATCTCAGAAACGAAAGATTTTCGGACACATGTTTATATAAACATTTTATCTTAAAATGGGTTCAGGAATTACCCCCCCAATCCTAATTATTTAGTAACACCCTGTATAACTAAAAGACAAGAACTGTATGTTCTTGTCTTTTAAAGTGAGAAATAAACTATTAAAATGTTATGTTAATATCAAAAGTATCGCAAATCTCAAGACTAATCACTAACCTTTCGATTTCAACTTTATCTTCAGCATTTCCAGTGTATCTTCCATTGACAGGAACAACCATAACGCATTTTTCCAATTCATTATTCTCCAAGTAAGATTGCCAACTGTCATAAACTCTTTTACCATGATCGATAAAAATTCTGCAAGGATTTACCACTAGACCTAAAGCTTCTTCCTCCTTTGAGTCATCAAAGCATTTTCGTAAAACAAAAACTGGATACGGAATGAAATCAGAATCTGGATTATATTCTTGTTTTTCCTTCTCAGCTTGTTTTTTGCGGGATTTTTTTTGTACTTCTAATGGTTCTGCACAAACGTATATTATTGCCATGACAACTTGATCTTTTCGTTTGGCTACCAAGTCTGAAATAAAAATTATCAATAAAAATAGAAAGCTTAATACAAAAGTATAAAAAAAAAAGAAAATAAATGTGCAATCGGATCTTTTCTAAGTGCTTTCGTTTTATTGGTAGAGCTTTTCAAAGTTGACCAAATTTTAAAAAAAGCTCATCAAAAATAATTTTTGTTTTCGATTCGCATAAAATTTATTTTGTAGACTATTTTTTTGCTGAAGAAAAAGAATCTGCATTTTGATTTTTTCTTAAAAAATATTTTGGAAATAAGAACATTTTGAAAAATATCGTCTGTTCTTTCGAAGTTGCCTTCCAAAGCTTAAAGCAATTAAACCAAAAAGCGTTGGAACTTTTTAGGTGGTAGATTCGGATTAAGCAGCTTGTTTTACATAAGTATTGATGGCATTTATTACTGGCCAAAAATACTTGTGGCCGTGATAATTAAAAAACTGAGAAAATTTGGACCCTTATCCCTTGCTACAAAATGAGGTAAATTTTGAAGAAATAGATTTGCCTTAAACTCTGTTTTTAAGCTTCTTATAAGCCGTAGAATACAAATCAGCAATCAGATTTTTTCCAAGAGCTTTCGGTTTTTTGTGAAAGCTTTTCAAAGTTGGTCAAATTTTAAAAAATTTCAAAAAGGCTCATCAAAAACAATATTTGTTTTCGATTTGAATAAAACTTATTTTGTACGCTACTTTGCTGTAGAATAAGAATCTGCATTTTGATTTTTTCTTAAAAAATATTTTTGAAATAAGAGCATTTTGAAAAAAATTGGGTGTCGCTTTCGAAGTTGCCTTCCAAAGTTCGTAGCAATTAAACCAAAAGCGTTGGAACTTTTAGGTGCTCGTTTAACATAAGCATTAATGGCATTCATTGTTGATCAAAATAACTTGTGGCCGTGATAATTAAATAACTGAGAAAATTTGGATCCTTACCCCTTGCTACAAAATAAGGTAAATTTTGAAAAACATAGATTTGCCCTAAACTGTATTTTTATGCTAATTAAAAACCTTAGAAAACAAATCAGCAATCAAATATTTTCCAAGAGCTTCCGTTTTTTTGTAAAAACTTTTCAAAGTTGACCAAATTTTTAAAATGTCCAAAAAAACTCATCAAAAATAATTTTTGTTTCCGATTTGAATAAAACTTATTTTGTATGCCACTATTTTGCTGTAGAATAAGAATCTGCATTTTGATTTTTTCTTTAAAAAATATTTTAGAAATTAGAGCATAAAAAAAATCGGGTGTCGCTTTCGAAGTTGCCTTCCAAAGCTCATAGCAATTAAACCAAAAGCATTGGAACTTTTTAGGGCCTTGATTCGAATTAAGCAGCTCGTTTTACATAAGCATTGATGGCATTCATTGCTGGTCATAATTAATTTCGAAAAAATAGATTTGCCTTAAACTCTGTTTTTAAGCTAATTATAAACCGCAGAAAACAAATCAGCAATTAGATTTTTTTCAAGTGCTTTCTTTTTTTTGTAAGAGCTTTTCAAAGTAAACCAAATTTAAAAAATTTCTGAAAATACCCATCAAAAATAAGTTTTGTCTCCGATTTGAATAAAACTCATTTTGTAAGCTACTTTTTTGCTGTAGAATAAGAGTCTGCATTTTAATTTTTTCTTTAAAACATATTTTTGAAATTAGAGCACTTTGAAAAAAATCAGGTGTCGCTTTTGAAGTTGCCTTCCAATGCTCATAGCAATTAAACCAAAAGCGTTGGGACTTTTTTGGTGGTAGATTCGGATTAAGCAGCTCATTTTACATAAGCATTGGTGGCATTCATTCATTCATGATAATTAAAAAACTGAGAAAATTTGGACCCTTATCCCTTGCTACAAAATGAGGTAAATTTTGAAGAAATAGATTTGCCTTTAACTCTGCTTTTAAGCTAACTAAAAGTCGTATAAAACAAATCAGCAATCAGATTTTTTACAAGTGCTTTTGTTTTTTTGTAAGAGCTTTTTAAAGTAGGCCGAATGTTAAAAATTTAAATTTGCAAAAAAACTCATCAAAAATTATTTTTGAAATATGCCGGAGTTTAAACAGACTATTAACAGAGATTTTACTTACTACTTTCTCTAAGAATAATTTTAACCAAGTCCAACATCTGCTGCTTCTGCTTGTCCTCATATCCAGTTTCTAAAATAGGGGGCCCAAAAAGAGCAAAACTAACTTTTTCTTCTAATAAATGATGCTCATTGTAATCATAATTATCGTAGGCTCTATCTCCTAACAAATCATACATTGCTTGTTGATAAGCTTCAGCACTAGAAAAGAAAATAAATCAACTTAAAAGAACAACTAAATTGCAATTTTAACGTACCCCGATTTGATCTCATTTTCAATTGGTTCAGAATCTGTAAAATTGGGATTTAGTTCTTCGATTGTATTTTCGTAAGCTCCATCAAACTCTGAAATTTCAACCATAAGCTCTTCCTCCACCATTGAGATGTTAAAGTTCATTGAATGTCCAGTTTTTAAAGTATTTTCCAGTCTAGTTATTAGATTGCTTAAGTTAAAACTATCGCTTAGTTGAAAAACCATTTTTATGTTGTTATTTTCATCCTCATTGTAAATAAAGCCGCATAAACAAGATTGTTTATTATTAATAAAAGGGCATAAGTTATGTAAACCAAAATTTCGAAGAGTGTGTAAAAGGACCGGGTGATTTTCTGAATCTTCAATGTCCCATCCAAGCAAAAAAACATCTTTTTCGAGTAAGGCTTTTAATCTGTCATCGACGAGGTTGTAAGAAAAGGCTTTAGAAAAAAGTTCCGATTCGTTGTACATACAAAGGAGTAAAATTTTGCACTAAAACAAAAAAAAAAAATTAAAAATACAATTTTGTTTTTGCATATTAAAGGGGAATGTCTCGAAGCATAGTAACTGTGGTTATGTAATGTTGGTTCCCTTAAATCAACTAGAAACAGCACTTTCTGTTCATTGCTCAGTCGGTTTATAAGAGTTAATTTTAATTAAAAATTGTGCTTACCAGCAACATAAATAAACAAAGCACAAGTTGACATATTCTAAAGATCCATCAATAAGCGTTTAAATACAGAAATTTGTAAATAAAAAAGCACTACTTTTTCGCATTTTAAATTGCCAATATTCTGTATTTAAACCGAGATTTAAACGCTTATTGATGGACCTTTAAAATATGTCAACTTATCCGTTGTTTATTTATATTGCTGGTAAGCACAAATTTTAATTAAAATTAACTCTTATTAACCCACTGAGCAATGACCAAGAAGTGCTGTTTTTTGTTGATTTTTGGCAACCAACATTACATAACCACAGCTTCTATGCTTCGCGACATTCATCAATGTTAATACTACAGTCAATCAGTCCTAAATAAGGGGGGTACATCGACAAAATTCCTGGTAGAGCCGCCTTTTTTATATGATGTAACTGGATGTCCAAAGAGTAAAACCCCAAATTGGCGTATACACTACCTATTGTAGAAACGGAGTTATGGCCCCCCAAAGGGCCCCCTTTAATTCATCACGGTGGAACTGCACTGCAAATTTAGCAAATAGATGACAAATAAGGTTTTAAAAGATTTTTATAAAACAAAAATCTCTAAAAAAATGCCTTCACCTCCTAAATAGCCCCCAAAGAGTAATAACCAATCACGTTGAATTTACTCCAAATTTTGCAGATCGATGTAAAATAAGATGCTTAAAAATATTTCCTTACAACTTTTTTTCAAAAAATAATTTCTTCGCCCCATAAACGAAGGAGGCTTTTAAAGGGGGCATAGAATTTTTTATTTCTTTTTAAGTTATAAATAAATATTTTTTAGCATCTCATTTTACATCTATCTGCAAAATTTGGTGTAAATCCAACGTGATTGGTTATTACTCTTTGGGGGCTATTTAGGGGGTGAAGAAATTTTTTTAGAGATTTATTTTTTATAATAATCTTTTTAAAAGCTTATTTGACATCTATTTGCAAAATTTGGTGCAGTTCCACCGTGATGAATTAAAGGGGACCCTTTGGGGGGCCATAACTCCGTTTCTGCAATAGGTAGGTATACGCCAATTTGGGGTTTTACTCTTTGGACATCCAGTTACATCATATAAAAAAGGCGGCCCTACCAGGAATTTTGTCGATGTCCACATACGGATTGACTGTACTATAATGTTGCATACCGTTTCTTTCTTTAATCGCATATCGATAGCTTGCTCCAAAGTACACGAATTTAAAACAATGTTAAGTGTATAGTTCGTAAAGATGTTTGAAACAAAACTTAAAGATGCTACTTCCTCTGGAACTAAAATTATTTAAACATTAGTTACATGCTGCAACTTTTTTAAAGAAAAAATACCATTAAACGAAAGTTCCGTTTCCATTTCATTCGTTTCCATATTTTGTCCTTCCATATTTTTATTATGCATTTTGTCGCAAAGAACTAAAGTAGAAAAATTGGACAAAAAATAATCTAAAATGTGATTATCCTCATATTGGCTGAACTCGGTGTAATATTGATTAATGTCTAATGAATATTTTTCTGAAATTTCTCTTTTTAGCTCTCCTAGAATTTATAAAAGCTTTGCTTGATCAATAGAACATATCGCGGTGATGGTACAAAACTTACCTAACGTGCTGTACTTATTTATTTCCAATACTTTATCATTGTTCTTCCAAATAATGTTTAACTGAATTATTTCGTCCGTTGCATCCATGTTTTAGGACTCAGCACCGAAAGAAATCATTGTGGAAAGCCTAAAAATATACCATTACGAAATTAAATACCAATTTTAAAGCAGGGGAATTACCGAAAAGCAAAAAATTTAATTAAATTGGCTTATGCAAGTTGATCGTAAAAAATAATTTTATTGTACATGTAATAAAATTCGCCTTCTATGAATCATGTTTACCTTTTTTGTTACGATTGCAATAATTAACACTGTTTTTCAACAAAAATAATTTACGAATAAAAATCAAACACATTAACGTCAAACAAACATAACTAACCTCAAAAATGTTAGATGTCACTGTCAGATAACAGCTGCTAGGGCACTTAAAATCTAAATACTTCGTATTTATAGAAACGTAGTTTCTAGCAAATGTAGTTGCCTTAACAGCTGCTTCCGAATGATGTATTCGTTGTTCCGAAAGTACTCGATGAGTCGATGACGTAGGTCGAAGCTTGACAGGTGATGCAGTGGAACGCTTCCACATGCTTGCCGAATAAAATAAAGGAAAATTTTACAAAACGCGTAAATTGACTTATAAAAAAGTGATATTCATTGGGAATAGCTTACTGCATGTTATATTTTGAAAAAAAGCTACATTCCTAGTTATCAGAGGCAAGGTAAGAGTAAGCGAATAAGTAGAATTGGATGATCTTGAAAAGGTTAATCCTCCATGTTGTTGAGTTCAAATCCACATGGACCCCAAACTTTTTTGTTTCTTTAACCAAATTTTATGAATTTTAGATTATGGATTTGCCTAATGATGAACCAAACCCACCAACAAAACGAGGCAGAGGGAGGCCTAAGAAAGGTGAAGTTGTTGAAAAAGCAAAGAAAAATTCGAATACAGAACATATTCCTCCAATTGAGCTAGAAGAGGAACCAACTGTATCGAAACGAGGCAGAAAGCGAAAAACTATTAATTATTTAGATGTGGTCAACAAGGACAATGATTTGCCAACAGATTTAGTAAGTTTAAAATATTGTAGTGTTTATTCTCAAATAATGCAAAATTAAAATGAAATATGTAGGGGAGAGTGGGCGACCTTGGTACATTTGGACGTGGGCCTAAAAAATCAAAAATAATAATTCTTTTAAGGCGCTAAATTTAAGAGAAACTAGCTTTATACATGTTCTTATAAAAACCAATACAAATTTTAGTGCTCAACCTCTCCAAAAAAAACCACACCAGTAAAACGCGTTAAAAAGGAAAAAACAGATGAAGAATACATTCCAAAAAAATCAAAATCAGAAAAAAATGAACAAGTTTCCGATTCAGCAAGTAATATTCCAAAAGTTAAAGAATTAGCACCGGACTTACCAGAAAAAATATTAGATGAAAATGAAACTAAAAATGAGTCTTACAAAAAATATAACTGGAATGGAAATACCACATCAATGGTAAACACATTATTCAGTAATTTCGTGAAGGAAACCTCGGAGTTGAGCATCCCGGACAAAATAGTACAGACTGAGTAATTTTTAAAAACATTCATATTCGTTTTTTTCTATAATAACATTTTTAGAGCACCAAAAATCAAAAGAGGACGTCCAAAAAAGGGCGAGACTCCAACGATTAATATTTCCACTAATGAGTAAGTGAACTACTAAAAAATAATTGCATTTTTTTACAGTTTTTCATTTTTGTAGCGCAGCGTTTGCAAAAGTCAAAATTGTAACGTGTGCTGTTTGCCAAAAAGAAATTCCTAAACAAAATTGGCTCCACCATAAACAAAGATTTCACAATAACTTGGCTTGGAGAATCGGTGAAGACGCATTGGTAAGAGAAACACAAATGAAAATTTAAAAAAAAACTTGCGAATTCAACGACAATATTTTCTTTTAGGAACTCACAAACCAAACCCTTGTTATGTCAATCCTAAACACACTCTACAAAAACAAAAAACCGCTGTATTGCGACAAGTGTGACCAGCCCAAAAAGTCAGTTCTTGGTTTTCTTTCCCACATAGCAGTGTGTGGTAAAAGTGCTGATGAATTTGAGGAAGCAAAAGTAAAATGTGAAATTTGTTTAAAAAGAGTAATGCCATCTAGTATGACTTCACATATAAAGGCCCTTCATGAAAATCCTTCAAGATACGAAGAGGTTTTCGTTCCAGAAAGTAATTATGAATTCGAAAATGAAGAAGGGCCTAAGGGAAAAATGACTAGAGGGGCTGCAAAACAGTAAGTCAATTTTATTTGTTTTAGAATTCGTCAATTTATATTTTATTAAATGAAAAAAATCAAGAAAAAAATAGAAAGTAAATTGTGATCTATACTTTAAAATATTCCTTTTTTTTAGAGCAATGCAAGTAATAGACAATTTTAACGCATCTAATTTACTTGGAGATAATTCTAAATTTGTAAGTTTTAAGCGGAGAAATAAAAAAAAATTATATAAAAATAAGCTTGGTTAAAAGAGATTTAAATTTACCTACAGGTCTTCTAATTTGTGCTTTTAGAAGCTCGTAAAAGTCATCTCCGTTGAGATCCAGTCAATTCTACTAAATACCACATCTGCATGACCCTATCGTATATTAATATATTATTACTAAATGTAGTAATGTGAAAACTATGGTTTCATTTCATATAAATTGGTTCATTTTTTGTGTCGAAAATCTGACTTTAAAAATCAAAAATATTGTAATAATTATTAAAAGTCAGCTTTTCTACAAAAAAAAAAAATATGCAATTTTAAATATTTTTCTACTTTTGAAAACTACATTTAGCTTTAATATACGATGGGGCCCTCATGTAAATGTGCTATTTAGGGAAAATTCAATTTTTGGAAAATTGACAGGAGCTTAACGAAGATGACTTATACAAGCTTCTAGGAACACAGATAAGAAGATCTGTGAATTTAAATCTCTAGCCCTTATACGGCACTTGTTTTAGGAATCGCATTTTACAAACATTTCTTTTATAAGCGATCCATCAGTAACAGAAATACTAAATCAACAAATTTTAGACAACGATTTAGTAACTTGCAAATACCCAGAATGCAATTTTGAAACGGCAATAGTAAATGATATGGTTAAGCATTTGGAATTTTGCATAAACAAACCCATTCAAGTAAATTACCAATGTTTAAAATTAAAAAACCTAAATAAAAATGTACAAATGGTTTAATTTTAGGGATACGTCTGCAAAACTTGCTTAA
Organism: Cartodere bifasciata; assembly: GCA_963920755.1. Classification (NCBI taxonomy): domain Eukaryota; kingdom Metazoa; phylum Arthropoda; class Insecta; order Coleoptera; family Latridiidae; genus Cartodere; species Cartodere bifasciata. The sequence continues at coordinate 17,954,661 of OY987195.1, read as the reverse complement.
CCATAAAATCAACAGTACAAGAAATAGCCGAGCATGTAAAAAATGATCACAAAGCTGCTATTAATATGCCTGTAAATAAAAGAAAATCTAATCACGACTACGGAATGGCTAATATTAGATATGATAACAGAAATAGCTTTATGAATTCCACAAGAAGTAATGTTTAGCGCTCATTCTTGAATAATTAATTTTCATAAACGTTTTTAGAACATCTAAAATTTTTGGTTAACATCCCTAAACAAAAGGACAAAATATTTATTAGGTCAATTCCATGGGCGCTAGAATTGTAAGTTTATAACTTGCATATGGCAAATTTCATAAAAAAAAAATAACGTTTTTCAATTTTTAGTTACGAAAAAATGGAATCGGTACCAGTGCAGACAGACTTATTTAAATGTTTAAAATCAAACTGGACTTTAACAAAATTGGATGAAATTGCATCTCATTTACCTGGCTTAGAAGAATCTTGTGATTTTGCATTTACAAAAGTTGTTGGTTTTGAAAATGTTTTAAAAAAGGAGCATATTTTTGATAAATTAAAACTATTTGAAGCTACAATTAGTGACTTTGGTAAGACCATCCCAGCAATTTTAAAATAGTCAATGGGTCGTATTCGTACAACAATTAGTTGGGGTTACCTAGGATATAAGTCATACTACCCGTCGTTCAAGATGCTTACTGACATTACTTCTCTATTTTATCATTTTATGAAATATAACGCAAATATACCAAAAAGGCAACAAACCGGTTTGAAACATTCAATGTACCAGCTAAAAGGTTTGAATAACATTTACGGAGTGGTTTACATCTTTAATTCTTCGTAATTAAGTAGGTAAAAAAGGGCATTGAATGTTTTAAACCGGCAGTTTGTTGTTTTTTGGTATATTAGCGTTATACAGGGGGTCCAAAAAATGGCGCATAAACGCGATGGTACGATGTTGGGGCATGTCTTGGGAGTCCCGAAAAATTAAAAAAAATCTACATATATATGAGATATGAGACCCCAAAGTGCGAAACTTTAAACGCTTATATCTTGAATATAACAGCACATATTAACGAAAAAATGGTTTAATACGAAGCTACAGTCTATCTTAAACCAATTGATCAGTTTTTAAAATTTAAATGGACGAGTTACATTTTTAAATTCAATTTTATTTTACAAAATTTTTATAAAATGAAGCTGACAACAACGTCAATAAAATCTAATGCTAAAGTGTATGATCAAGACTTATAGATGGGATTTTTGGATGTATTTTCCTAGACTGTGTTGCCGAATTTATGCAACTTTGTTCGCATTTTTCTGAATATAACAGATGGATTTTTTTTGACAATTTCTAGGGATCCCTGAGAATGTCCCAAGAGCGTACCATCGCGTTTATGCGTCATTTTTTGGACACTCACACTGTATTTGATAAAAATATAAAATAGAGAAGTAATGTCAGTTAGCATCTTAAACAACGGGTGGTATGGCATATATTCTAGGTAACCCCAACCAATTTTTGTACAAATACGACTCATTGTAATGAAAAATTTAAATGTCTCTTTCGGTATAGGAGCTGCTATTTTCATCTTTTCTGATAAAACATTGTTTCTTATTTTATAAAAACTTTTGTAGGAAACTGCACAATGTTTTGTGGAGGCCCCATTGCCGCATTGGCTTGGTTACCAACACCGTACAATAAATCATCAACAACTCAAATTCTTGCCATAACTACGTCCAAAAACCCTGACGATAAATACATTTCAAACACAACTCTGAGCGAGAAGTCCCTAATACAATTCTGGGATTTTGGGCCTTTGGAAAATTTTAATCTAAAACCCTACCAACCTAAAATGGCATTTAGTATAACGCACAATCACGGGCCAGTATTGAGTTTAGAATGGTGCCCTTCTAATTGTTTTGATTTAGACGAAACGGGGGCTGAAAGTTATAAGAGATTAGGGGTTTTAGCGGCCAGTGGATCTGATGGTTATGTTTATATTTATTCTGTTCCGGTTTTACCGGAAGATACAACGTGAGTTGATTTTTTTGTTTAGTTTTTTGATGATCAAGTATTTGGTTTTTTAGGAGAACGTTTTATGATACCATTCCTTCAATAAAATTAAAGGCATTTACAAAGATTAATGAGGATTCTAGTTTTAATGCAAAGTCATTTCATCCAACAAAATTGTCTTGGACCAAGGTATGTATTAATAAAATAAGAATTTTTAATTAACTAAGTCTGTACATTTGAATGAAGTTGTTATGCTCTTCGCAGACAAAGTCGAATAGTATTTTGCATTTGATCGGACCTTCTCCAAAATCGTTAATATTCATAGAGCAAAAAATTTTGCAAATTCGTTTGTTTTATGACTTTTTAAGACTTCTATTTTTTCTGTCTGTCTGTGTGTCTGTCTGTAACGAAACTTGTTATCACGATAACTAAAAACGGTTTATTCAATTGACTTGAGATTTGGTGCAAAAATCAATCTCGTGTGGGGAAAGAACCCTATTGTTTTTGAAAAAAATAAAATAATAAATTGAAGGTAGAAACCACCCCCAAAGTTGAAAAAAATTCATATTTCATATATTAATTTTACGAAACAAAAAATATTCTCAATAAAGTTAAAGATTATATTTTTCCCTATAAAAAAAAACATTTAGTAATTTTTTTGAATCCCCACCCGTTTACAAAAAAAAAATAAGTTTTACGTTTTTTTTAATAAAATGAAAACTGCACCTTTTTAACCATCTACTGCAAAAAGTATCATATAGAATGTGCAACAATTATATAAAAATAAAAAAATAGTCATAAAAACAGACTGCGAATTGTAACTTTTTAAATGATCTATCCCACTCTGACTGATCTTATCCATTAATTGATCTAACTCGCTCTTGTTTTATTTCTCTTTAACTCGAAAATGTCTTGCAACTTTTAGGCACCAGGACATCAGTACATGGCTGTTGGTTACTCAAATGGTATAATAGCTATTTTTAATTTGTTTACAAGGTCCAGTATTTTGCGCAGAAAGGATAAAAACGGTGTTACTATTTTGCTGCCCTATAAATCATTTCATGCTCATAGAAATATTATAACAGGTTAAAATTTTTAATACCAAATTTAAGAATTACCTGACTAATTAAATATTTGTAGGGCTGACGCTAAGTCATCTAAGTGAAGGAAATAGATTCTTATTTTCAACATCATTTGACAGAACCTCTTGTTATTGGGATTTGAATAATGTAACTACACCCATAACTAGTACTAAAAAGCTTCCTATTAATGATGGATTTTGGTTGACCCATTGGCTTAATGATATTGTAGGATATGATGAGAGTTCTACTAGTGGTAAGTTTTCCTCGTAGTACTTATGGTACGAGAGCTGGCAACCAAGAACCACATCATCGAACGTTGTCATGATTTTTTGTGCATTACATTATATTTAATATTTCTTAACTTTTGTCCAACACACTGGCAGCGCTAACAGGTAGCGCTTTTTTTAAACATCGGAGGTGGGATATTTTTTTTTGAAGAAATAAAATAATATGTGCAAATATGAGCCTTAACACTTCCAGACATTTATATAAAATAAATTTATATTAAATAACATTTTTTAATTTTGTGTAATCTGTAGACGTTTATGCGCAAAATAAGAAATTTTTATTACAGGGTTTTCTGTCCTTGGAAAGCACACTTGAAAAACGATTAACCCATCATAAAGGGTTGGCAGGGTTATTGCTCGAAGGTGCAAAAATCAATTTTGTTGTACGAAGAAAACGATCCCATTTATGATGTTTCTACCTTAAAAACGCTACCTGTTTGGCCTGTCATTTTGTTGAATTAAGAAAGTAATATTAAATATTATGTAATATCTAAAAATCATGACAACGTTTATTATGTGGATTTTCATGTTGATAGTTTCTATACTATTAAGACCTCAGTACTTTAGAATGTTTTTTTCCTATAGGACTGATTAACTCTGTCCTGACGATGACGCGACATTTTCTTAGCGAACACTTTACAATGTTTAATTCCGCTGCGTCCGTTAATACCCTGGCCGAAAACATTTGGTTGAATGGAATTTTGCAAGGAAACACGGTGGGTGAAATAGTGGCAGTTTTTCCGCACCAACTTCAGCAATACATTGATCGAAAAAATACCAAATTCAGAAAATATGTAAGTACCTTCCTAAGTTTATTAAGGCGTTAGTTTTTAATGGCTTATTATTGTAGTTGATGGGGTATACAAGTTTAGCAGAAAAATCAAAAACGCCCTTCGAACGCGATAGAGAAGAAATGGAAAAACAGAAGGCTTTAAAAAATCAATTAACTGAAAAGAAACGTAGCAAAACTGATACTCCTCATGCTGATTTTAATCCACACTACAATAAATACGAGCCTTTTACGTATGATGAGATAAACCAAAAGTATGCGTTGATTTTTTGCGACCACGCAATGGTAAGTTGTTAATATCATTGACTAAAAATCACACATTTAAAAGACCTATATGAAGCAAGAGAGAGGTCAAACAGTTGAAAAAAGTGAGGTCGCCTTGTTTGATAAACGGATACTATAAGTGTCAAAATTCAGGCCTGCCAACTCAAAATTTTGAGGATTATGAATAAATTCCCTAGATTATTAAATAACATAGGGACAATGACCTTTTAAAATTTTCACATTTTTTTAAAGCACGCTTTATTGAAATTTTTACTTACACAAAACGCAATGACAAGCTAAAATTCTTTAAAAAACCGTTTCTTTTACCAAAGAAAAAAGGAAAAATAAATTAAAAGTTTATAACCCCACTTTGAAATGTAAACTGACACAAATGGTCTCCAATGGCCTAATTTTCCATCTCGTTCTACTGCATGTGCTGTAGCCTGCGCTCACGGTTCAAAATTCATATAGTTCTTTTAGGTATGTGCTAATAACATGCGTAATAATTACGTAACAAATGAAGCGTATTCGTACAAAAATTGGTTGGGGCAACCTAGGAGATCTGTCATACCACCCGTCGTTTCAGTGCTAACTGATATTACTTCTGAATTTTATATTTTTATCAAATATAAAGCTAATATACCAAAAAACAACAAACTGTCGGTTTAAAACATTCTACGTACCAGCTTAAAGGTTTGTATAACATTTACGGAGTGATTTACAACTTCAATTCTTCATAATTAGGTAAAAAGGGCATAATGACTCATTAACAAATGTACTTTTAATGCAAAGTCCGTGCATCCAAAAAATGCGGTTTATTTTAAACATTTACGGAAATTCTTTTGTAAATGAATCATAATTTTCATTTTTTACCTAATTATTAAGAATTGAAGTTGTGAAACACTCCGTAAATGTTATACAAACCTTTTAACTGGTACGTAGAATGTTTTAAACCGGCAGTTTGTTGTTTTTTGATATATTAGCTTTATATTTGATAAAAATATATACGAATACGCTCCATTACGCATAATCTCGTAAAAACTATTTAAACTTTATATCTACTGTTATTTATTTAACCAAAATATGCTGAGACCTGGTTTAATTTCAGGACTCCTTTAGTAACTTTCCAGCATCATTAGAAAAAGAACTGGGCTACATATCTAAAAGCTTTCACATCTTTAAACCAAACGTGTATCCCCTACAATCAATAAACAAAATAGCATACAATCCAAATCGCCAAGCATCACTATATTTTGCCACTGGATATCAAGCTGGGTTTGTACGAGTTACTTATTTTAAAATGTTTGACACGGACAAAGACATTCAAATTGATTTTAATAATCTAAAAAATGGTGTGTAAATAATTAAACAAAGCATGTATATTATTAATTATTAATTTATTATTTTATTAAAAAGAAATGAACGTTAACTATTACAAAAACTTAATTTTAATTACTACTTCCCTCGTCACAGATTTCTATAAGGCTTTCAGATTTAATTATTTCTGTTTTGCTTTGATTTAGCTCAGTTGGTTGAACTGTATTAGATTTTGTTAGTTTGTCTTCGAGTTCCTGAATTTTTTGTTTGTAGTTCTCGTTACTCAAAATAAGTTTTGTGTTGTTTATTTTTTCTTCTTTTAAGTGTGAAGTTAATAACTCCAAACGTTCGTTAACCATTTTGCTATTTTCTTTGTACTCTTGAGTATGTCTCATGCACTAAAAAATTGGTAAATCTGGTTAAATCTTAAATCGCCAAATTATTGGATACCTTTTAAATTTACAAGGGTTATTTATAAAACGTAACTTTCACTTTACTTCGGCGTAACTTCACTTCCACTTAACTTAACAAATTTGCATAATTTATAGATTGCAAAGTTACTTAAAATTGGGAACAGTTAAGCGCATGTGTCTAAACTCGCGCGTGTCTTTTGACTATTTACACCTCGACAATAAGGGTGAATATCTCATTTTTGCAAATTTTGCACATGATCGGCCAAGGATGGCTGTCGACTTAGTACGACTTAATACGACTTAAAGATAAATAAAACAGCAAATTAGCGCTAAAGTATAGATTTGCAAAAATACATTCCCATGTATTTTATTTATTTTCGGTTAAGTTACGCCGCAGTAAAGTGAAAGTTATATTCTATAAATCACCCTACAGTTTTCCTAAGCACTTACATGCATTGTGATAAGTTTGGTCATTAAATTTGGTTCCATTAGAGTTTTGCAAGTTTCGTTGTTCATTAGTTCGGATAGCTTATCAAATTTAGCTGCAAAACAAAAAAATAAATACTTTGTCGTCTTAAAAATGCTTATTTTTACCGGAAAGTTTGACTAACTTGTCTTCCAACTCGAAGTTCTTATTTTTAAGATCCTTATTTTGTTTTAAATAAAAATTAAGCAGTTCGTTTGAATCTTCGACCATTTTAGCGTATTTTAAAACGTCCAAGATTTTGTTTTGATCTTTTTGAAATTGTTCAACAGTGCTTAAAAAAAATAAATTACTTTTGCGTGATTTTTTATAAAGAATGTTAACAAACTCTTCAAGTTCTCCAAGATGTTTTTTCATAGTTGTATCTTTTAATACAAGCTCATTTTGAAAAGCAATGTTGGTTTTTAATCTGGATTCCAATTCTGTTACAGTTCTTGACAGGTCCAGTTTTTCCATACCGATTTTTTGCAACTGCTCTCTTAATGTTTCGTTTTCTAGATTCTATAAATAAAAAAAAATTTAATAAAGCTAAATAAAATTATCGTAAAATTGACGCACCATTTTTTCATTTATAATTTTATTCTTAGTGTACGTGTTGACAATATTTTTATGCTCCTCTTCCATATTTTTTGTTTTGGTGTTCAAAAGATTAAAGTTGTAGTTGGTTTCAGTGGAGAAGTTTTGAATCTTTTCCAAATTGCGTTTTAGTTGGAATATTTCATTGTTGGCTTTTTCTAGATCATTTTTTAGTTGTTCTACTTGTCCCTTGAAATTTAATAAGGAAAAATAAAGCTACATATATGTATTGATAAAATCAGAAATACGCGAAAAAAAATTTACCATGCGTCGGTACTCGATAATGGAAAAATGTAAAGAAATACAAAAAAAAATGTTAAAACTTACTCTTTTGAGTTTGAGTTCATCCTTTATTTCTGTTATAACAATTTGGGTATTAAACAAATCATTTTGATCCTGCTTAAAATCAGCGTTTGTAAGAATTGTTTTTATTTGTTTTTTAATGGCGTCCATTTTTTTCTTTCGATAATGATTTTTAATCTAGTAGGTAAATATATATTAAAAAAAAATATTATTTAAGTAGGTACATTATCTGATATTTTAATATCGTACGACACGACTAATCGGCTTTTATCGAATATGACAGGGAAAGAAACCTTAGAAAAAGAAGTATAAGTTCCTTTACATTATTCTCTTCGATATGAATTCGAAAAAAAAAGTGAATTGTGTAAATTATTAAGAATAGTCTGAATTAAAAAAAAGAAAAAATTGTACCCTATCCACAATTATGTGCGTCCGTTTCTGGGGTAAAAATGTATAAAAAAATTAGCAACAAACTTTCTCCTTTTTAATTAAAAAAATATGTTGCCGCGAAAAATAGATCAGTTACTATTTTTACTTTTTACGCGCTCTAGTTAAAAATAAACCTATAATCGGATTAAGATGCACTGAAAATTCGCAACAAAATTTAATTCCCTTGCAACTCTAAAAGAGGTTACATTGAAATATTAACTATGGAAAACTGGATTAAAAATCAGTGCGATGCCCGTTTTTCAAAATACACCATTTTTATCCTTCCGTACAAAGTTAAACAACTACTTAAAATTAACCTAAACAAAGATACTAAAAACAAAGAAAGCTCGTGCAAGTTTTTAATCGCGGAGGACTCGATTAAAATATCAAATAATGTGCAGATTTCCGAAAAGAAAAGTGTACCTAATGGAATTACTATTCGAAGTAACTCGGTAAAAAGTGCCAATTTAAATTATGATAAAAAAGACAGCCCAGAGGATGAGGGATTTTTAAGGAGGTACAGTTATCGAAGTATAAAAGGTCGAAGGGATTCACGAAGAGCGTTGAAACTTGAGGAAAAAAAGAAACCTATGATACCGGCTGTTTTGAGAACTTATGAAAAAGGTGTTATTTCCAATGTTGGCCCTCAGTGTCCTCATGGATGTGGTTGTCCTCAACAGCAATGGCTTTAAAAAACTTAATCTCTCTGATTTGTTTTTGTTAAAATTGCCCATGAATGTATTTTGAGTTTCTGAAAGTAAAGTTGTCTATTTCTTTTAAATTAATTTACTTACCTATTTTAAATTTATACTATTTCGTTTGTAAAACATTTAAATACAGACAAAAATATGAAAAAAAAACGCTTATACTTGTACTAATAGTTCTAATTATTCTAAATAAATTAAAATCTTTAAACTTGCACTAATTTTATCTGCCCAACTTCTTTTTAAAATAACCCTATTAAATTTTTGCCTTTTGACTTGTAAACAAGTACAAAAAAAAGTAGTAAAATCCAAAGACTACATCGATAATCTAATAAATTGAGTGAGACAGCAAATTTAGCATAATTTTCATGATTTTTCATCCACAAAATTAAATTTCCAACTCTGCTTAGATTATGCTAACAAAATCAAGAAACGATTTTATTTTGTGTTAAAAATGTATAAAAGCCTTGGTTTAAACTCACAAATAATTATTTGTTGCTTGAAGCACGCCCAGAAGGGACCTCAGTAAGTATGTTTTTAAATCTTATTCGCAACTTACCTTTTATTTACAAAAATATTAGCTTACAATCTGCAATACAACACTAGAACTACCTGTTTTCAAGATTGTTTACAGTTTTGACAGCTCATGTGTTTTGTTTTCATGGCAATTTTTTTTAGCACAGCCTACCACGTTTTTAAGAGGTCTAAACGAAAATGACGGGAATTTTTACTGGAATGTTTTTCGTAATAACGATTTATTTACTATTTGTTCATCAATTTTACAACGTGGTTGCTTCGCATCAAAATATTGGTAATCCCTCGGAAAATCCAAATAGACACCAAACTAGACCAAGATTAGGTTTAGTAAAAGGAAATGGAAAAGGATTTTCGCAGTTTACTGTAAAGTTGAGACCGGAAAATAATTTTTTACTGGGTAAGTTCCAAATCCTTTTTTTATAGAAAAAAAAAAAAAATAAAATATGTACTTAATTATTCATTAAAAAAAAAATTCATTTTTAATTCTATTTTTTTTTTTAGATGAAGACGACATTTTCGATCTTTATAAAAGGCAAACTTCATCTGATGATTATGGTCATCTTAGATTTGGCAAGAGAGAGGAATCGGATGATTATGGACACATGAGATTTGGACGAGGCGGCCCAAATTAATAATAAATTAGATTTTTGATTTTTTAATATTAATTGTAGTTCCTTAGATATGAAATAAAAGAATGACCCTGAAATGTTTTTTATTTTTTAGGATAGGAATACAAAAAAAAACAACTGTTAATGGTTTAGTACTTTTATTAATATTTTTCTAATGAAGTTCATGATAACTTTTTTCATTGTAGATTGACATTTTTTGATTAAATTATGTTTGTACTGTAGAATTTAAATAACTTATTTGCAAATTAAAGGAATAAATATATACTATTGTAAATACATCTTTACACTGTTTAAAAAAGTTACCCTGCTATGATAATAATAAAGTTAATAATTACAATTCGTTAATGACATAAATAGAAGAAAATAGGCTTTTCTATTGTCTTTCGTAAAATAATTCAAAAAAATATATATAAAGCGATGGCTCATAAGTAAAAGAATAAAATCATAATTAAGAAACTTGCCTGAAACCTTGGCAATCAAGCGCTTAAAATTTTGTTAATCTTTCATAACAAAAAACTAAAACAAGGTCCAGTAAATTCTTCGAGAAAAAAATAAAATGTGAATATGCCAATATTTACAATATTTTATGCACTTCACTGGGATTGGGCTTTCTTAGCAAATTAAATAAAATAAGATAGGCACACTTAGTGTTAATAAAATATATACATTTATACTTTTAATATAAGATATTAAAAAGAGTTGAACAAAAACTTGTATCTATGTTTTAATAATAAGACTAGGATGATATTCAGTTTTAGGTGCACTTTTATAATAAAATTAGAAATCCAAAATAATTTTTTAAACTTTCAATAAATAATATAAGTGTAACAATTTGTAAAATCAATTTTAAGTAGGTAGTTATTCTTTAAAAATACTGACACAAATTAAATAAAAATAAAACTAAACGGTGCAGATAGTTTTTTTTTGATTGGGTGCTGCTTAGACCATGTTTGGTTTTATACCACTAGTGGTTAGTATTTTGTTAACAAAATTAACAATAGCTGTGGCTGGTTGCTCTGGTTCCAGCTCGGCAAATAGATGGCACTGATTGTCCGGGTTGTTTACGTTTGGTTTACGAGCCACAAAACCAAAAATTCGCCTAAAAAAAACCAAAAATTAGACATTAGTTTTAAAATTTAAGAAGTGGGATTCGTCAAAAACTATCGGATTTAATGATAAACTTACTTGGTTGTTTTTACTTTGGTGTCTTCATTGGTTACACTCCACATTTTCTCGTCAGGATCGAGCCCAGCGTGTGAAATAGTATTAATAGGATAATGCTTCCTAAAGAACAATTTTCGCTTATTATCCGTCAACGTGATTCCTTGACCATTGACCTTAAAGTGTACGACGACTGTTTCTGGTACCGGCGATCTCTTTATAGCGCTTAGTACCGCTTTACGGATAGCTTGAGGACCTGTTAAAGATTCCATATCGATGGATAAGATGTACAGGACATTACATGCCGCACCTTGGTTTAATAATTGTTGTTGTGGACTTCCAACAATCTCGGTATGTAATAAGTCGTGTTCGGGGAGGACTAGCAGACACGGAAGTGCCATTGGTTTGACTGAATGTTGGTAAATTAGAGCCGAAAGTGAGGTGAAAACTGGTTCGTTTTGGCAGCCTTTTAAGCGCACTCCTCGTGAGGTTGGTTCTATTAAAAAGTGGCGAATTAGTTCGTCAGTTCCTTGTGGCTTGGTTTGGAGGTTCGGTGGTACTGAAGCTACACGTAGAGCGAGACCGTAGGCATTTGGAAAAGAATTGGAGTCGCGCACGATGAAAGTTCCTGGTTTTTGATGCCGAAGAACATTTATAGCTACAAAAAAAGTTGTCATTAGCATGCAAGATTCTGTTTTTTGGTTGTGTATGTTACCTTCTTCCCTAGAAATGGAAGGCTTGTACCAAAACTTCGAGGTGTCCCTCACAAACTTAACGTTAGCTTGTGATACCTCAATAGGAGGTTCACTGTTGGAGTTTACTGAACTTCTTCTAGATGTGCCGTAATACAATGTAACTGGAGATGTGGATCCATTTTGCATGCTCTTTGGGCTTTGGTTATGTGTTTCTCCGTCTCTGTAGCCTGATGTTGGTGTGGCCGAAACACTTCGATGGGATATATCGTGAATATACTCTGAGGCCGAACCATTTAGGTAGTCTGTTGGAGATGTCGGTCGGTCCTTTCTAAAATAAGAAGCAACATTTAATAAAAAAACATTAGATAACATAACACATGAAGTGTTATCAGATCATTTAATAGGACCTAAACATTCAAAATGATGCGGTAATATATCAATACATAAAGTACCATGAATTATATTTGTGTGCTACGAGTAAACATATCATATCATGTAAATACATTTTATCTAAAAACATGTAAAAATAGTAAATTGTGCAAATAATATTATTTACGTGACAGAACGGAAATTGAAAAATAGCATGCACTAACAATTTTAGACAACATTCAAGTAATGTAAAATTTACCTTTCAGGGGAATACGACCATTTCTTACAAATAACGTTTGATGGGCAACTTAACCGCCTAGAATTTCAATTACCGGTTAAAATTGCATTCATATTTTGCCTGAATAAAATAGTAATGCTTGGCATGCTAACAAGTTAAGCAAAAAAAACCGACGACATTTAGGTACTGCAGAAAATTATATTTGTGGTTATCCTAGATAAAGGCTTCTTCAAAATAATAGAGGAAAAATCGTAAAAATTATTATATCTCCCCAGTTTGCGGGACCTTATTGTTTTGAAAATATTTAAAAATTGTTTTTACTGCTTAACAAACTTTAGTAGGTATTTTTCGCATAAATCTTGTTTACCTCGTTTTACACTATTATCTGGTCATTTGAAATTTAAGTGCTTACCGTTGGGTTGTCGGACTCTTTGGCGGTAATCGTTCGGATCGTAGGTCGAATTGAACAGTAGGGGTAGATGGGTTTGTGTACCCAGGGGTTCGGGCGTGTACTGGAAAAGCGGGAGTCTGTGGCCTAGGTGATGAACTATGCGAAGGACTTGTGTCTACTTCACTTGTAGAATTGTGCCACTGATCATCCCGGTACTGAAAATTATTATTAAATTATTGTTTGAATAAAGAATTAACACTTTTAAAGGTGTGGAAAAGTATCAATAGAAACTGTTTTAATTAGTTTTTGTCTAATAGATGGGAGGAAAAAGAGAAGGAAAAACCTTGTCAATGACTAAAGTCTGCTTTATTAATAAAAAAAAACACACAAAAAGCGATAGTTAATTCTTGTTTTTAGACTATATTTTTTTACAATGCACAACATTTAAGTTAATGTTAGCGAAATCATTGGCAACAAAATTGTAAGTGTAATGGAAAAAAATATTTTAGTTTAAACTAAAAAATAACTTTATTAATTTTTAAATTAACAATGAAAAATGTTAAATATAAAGACTAGGAAGATAAATGAACTATTCTTATGTAAGTAAAAAAAAATTATTTATTTTTATAGTCATTTATTGATCCTACCCAAACAAATTGAAATAGTTTTTTGTGCATTATTTTGCTACTGCATTGCAGTTGAAACACTTAGCTAATTAGCTATCACGAACTGAAATTATGTTGGCAACATAGACCTAACCATAAGACTAACCTTAGTGATTACCTATTAGGTATCCACTATTTTATTTTGGGAATGCATTACCTATAATGTAAATTGTTTAAAAATTAAAACACGTGTAAGGTAACGAAAGATGCATCACAATCTTTTGAGTAAATTTATTTGTTTTGATACCTGGTGCATTCCTGGCTTGTTTATTTTGTGTTGATTCATCTGTTCTTATTTTAAAGCAATACCAAAACATAGTATATATTGTTTACTAAGTCTAAAAACAATAATATCCGAGAACGATATAAACTTTTAACTTTTTAAATCTGAACCTACCAACATTTTTCCTTCTAAGCTGTGTGTGCTCATCACACACACAATAAACATATATTTCTAAATGGAATCTACGAATGATAATTAAAATGATGTGTGTGTAAATACCTGTGAGGGACATGCAGTTGATGAAGTGTTAATGTTGGAGCCACTAGACAAGTTAGCTATGAGATTACTAAGTGCATCTACACGAGCATTGCTTTGCTGGGGGTGGTTATCTGGTGATGAGCTTGCAGGAGAAGAAGAAGCACTACTCTCTATACCCACCAGCCCTCCTTGATGATTATACCGATGTTGTGACAGCGATGATCCGGTATCGTGTTTATATTGCTCGTGCTCCACTAGCGACAACAGTCCGCTGTCGGTGGACTCTGCTCCTCGTGAGGGAGAGCGGATTATTTGACCAAAGGGGTTAGATGATAGTAAATCGGCGGGGGAGGAGCTCTGTAAGAGGTTAGCCAGTGGTTCGTGAGTTATGTTCATGTGCCAACAGAAAATGATTTGAGCTTACCTGCGCGAACTTTTCATGCGCACGTTTCACTGTCATAAACGGCCGTTCCGTTCGATTATTGTACGCTCGGCTTTTGTAGGAGATGTAAGTCTTGGTGGGGTCGCCGCCGGGTGAAGCCGAGTTGTTCCGATGCGTCGTGTTTATGTGGAGGGGGATAGAGTAGTCATCATCGTCGTCAGCGAAAGCTGTAGTGTCGCTTGTGTAGCCGTCCAGTCGATGGCTGGCGGTAGGGCGCATGTGCCGCGATTGGACAGACCGCAGCTCGGAAATGAGTCGCGATTCGTGAGGGAGACGTTCTTCCCTTAGCTGCATTTCTCTGCGTTCTTTGAGTTTAAGCTGTTGGCGTTGGAGCCATGTTAGATTGTTGTTGGTTGCGTATCTGTAAGATAAAAAATACCTGCTTTACAAAGTTGGTATAACCTATGAATTTTTTAACCCTATTCTGTCGGATTTGTAGATTTATAATATTGTTGACACTGTAAAACGATTGTGTTGCATAAATTTATTTCATTCATTAATCTTGAAATAAATATCAAGGACATTTTTGTTTTATATTCTTAAGGTAATAGGTATTTGACGCCTACAACAATGCATGAGTCGTACTCATACAAGGTGATGACTGGTTTTGATAAATATGCATTTTTTTATCGAAACATCTGTAGCTTTTTTTTTATGAAAACTGCATTAAAAGTAAGTAGTTAGCCAAATTGGTTGATTTATTCTAAAGACTTAGTTATGCTAAAGCATAAATTAAAGGATTTTCTATAATATCATCATATCCAAGTTATTAATTATCATTGGTATGTGGATCTTAAGTCAACAACCAATAAAATAAACAAATAAAATCATTTGAAGAATCTTCATGAGGCTAAATACATTCTTGATGTACAAAGCCAAGGTAAGTCTAATGTATATTATATCATACGTATTTGCTAGAGGTAACTGTATTTTTTTCTGGATGTTTACTCGTCTTTCCAAATTAAGAAATAAGAAGTTTCCTGCAAGAATGCTGTATAGGTTATCGCGGAGGTTAATGACTTTTGTAATATTTTCTCTGTGGATATTTTTGTAATTATTGCAATTAATAGACATTTTAAAACACACCATAATGAGAAGAATATGCGACTATTTTTTTAGCACAAAGTTTTGACCAGTCATAAGGGCGACAGTTTAAAAAACGTTAACGCCATTTTTTGTGCACATTATGAGACACAGCTTGAGGTTAAACACTTTCAAATAAAAAAGCATGAAATTACTCATAAATTAAACAATTAAGATTAAATAATGTATCCAATTGTTTAATGTCCATAGCTAATTTTAAATATTATCTTCGTTTCAATGTCGTGAAATTGCAGGATGATTCCACTACAAATAAGAATACTGTAATTGTTTCTTCCATTAGCAAAATAAGAACGCAGATGTTACAACTCATAATTGAATTGCGTTGAGGCACACCTTATAAGTCTCTAGCTACATTCAATTCCTGAAATTATGACCGTGGAAATATCAAAATGGTCCAATTATGTTATGACGATGTTTTTGTACTTAAGCACCTACGCTAACAAGCAAATTATCCTTATTTGCTGAAACGTGAAATAAGCTTATTGAAAAGTAGTAAAAAAACAACGCACTTAAAAACTAGGAACTATTTTGGCTAAGCAACACAAATTTTGGTTCCCGTAAGAAATTGTGTGCTAAAAATTGTAAAATACATATAAAAGCCCACCTTATTTAACATAGAACATCGACCTCTTTAGTAGATATTTCTCCGAATTCCTTAAATTCAAAATACAGCAGTAAAATTTAAATTTTTGAAATGCTTGTCTTTATTTTTAAAATAAATGATGATCGTACGCGTAAATAACCCAAATTAAAACATATTTTAGCTTTATAAGGCGAAGTTGGATGCTTCTGGTAAGATTGAAGACTTTCATGACCATTTTTGTTAATGTACCTATCGTACAAGAATTAAATTAATTTTATTCTTGGCTTGGTTGAAAATAACAAAGCTAAACAAAAATGTATCCTAAAAAGGGCAGACTGGTAGGTATTTTTTGTAATGTTACAACAAAAAATAACACCTATCTATGTAGTAAAATTAGTTTCGAATAATCATTGAGTAAAAATGACGGTAATGAAAATTCTTCTTTTTGTGTTAATTTGTCAGGCTTCCATAAAAAGAAAACTTCTAGGTTTCAAATTTAAATTATGTTCCCTAATTATACCTTATTGCCTATTTTTTGCTGTAATTGTTTTGTTTTAAACTTGCTAACCTCCTCCACTTTTTATTGATCAAAAAAATTGTCCGCCTCTTGTTGTCAATTATCTTTTTGAACCTACAAATTTTGGTTGTTGTCCATATACTAAATTTTCTTGCACCCACTTTGAAATCAACCTAATAAAATATGAGCAGATTTAGATAAAAATTACGAGTAGGTATTATTGATGCTATAAATAATGAAGTCACAATGCTACAATGAATTTAAATACATATGTGGGAAGATGTTTGTTTATTCATATCTTTTTATATACAAGTTGATTGAAAGTGATCTTATGTAAGCCAAAAAAACTAAACAGAAGAAAATAAGAATTAACAAATCGAAATCGGTTACCATTACTTTTAAAAAATCATTATTATTAGGTGTTTTTCCACGGTTTAGTGAAGAAAAGTAAGGTACATTTTTTATTGTAAAAGCGTCATTGAAAGAAAAAAATCATAATTTTTTTATGTGCTGACATTTTTTATTAAACAAAAATTATATAAGCTATTATTTTACTACCTACGTCTGAACCTAATTATTAAATAGAACAATGAAAAAAATACAAAACCGGAGCTTAATAACAAATTATCCATCGTAATTAGAGTATCTAATCATTAGAAAAGTAATTACTTAATTCAATAGTCGTTTAAAACAACATCCATGTGAATTAATCGTCCATCAACAAGAAACATTATTGAATTATATGTGTATAGGATAGGTTAACGTTATATTACATAAAGAATGCACAGCTAGGAGCTGGAATGTAGGTTAGATATCATATGGTTGCAAAAATTCAAATAAACTCTTTAAAAATCTGCTGTTTTCTGATTTTTTATTTCCAATCGCATTCTGTTGCAATAAATTATAGGAAACATAAAAATTTTAAATAAAAAGTTTATTTTAACAGCTTTATTTCGTGTTTATAAAAGCAATACCGGAAAAGTTTTAGCTTGAGTTTAATGCATTTTATAGTAAAATAATATAGACCACCTGGTAGGTACATGTATTATTTATCAGAATAAAAGTTAATAATATGTTATTTTAAAAAAGAGCTTATTTGGTATTTTTTAATAAAAGTTTACATTTTTAGGATTTACTAAAATCTAATTATGAAGTTAATCCAAAACAAGAAGCTATAGTCAACTTTTTTTTACGGCAAAGTAATGATATTTTCATTTCTTTTCTTTGTACCAGTAAACAACTTTCCAATGATTAAATTAAATATAATACCGAATCCATTTCTAAAAAGATCAGCTTATAAAGATCGATGAAGAAATAATATGTCTCCACTTCTCCCAAAAAGGCAAGGTCCTTTAATGGAGAACCATGTATGAAAAGTTATATTTTCAATTTAAACGACTTGTTTTTGTTTTTAAAAGAAAAAAATTTGCTTGCAACTATCATGGGAAATATGTCACGTATGTATGTGCAAATATGCGCTTAGAAAATTTCTCTTTGGATTTAATGGAAATTCTATTTGATTATTCAATAAATAAATAAAGGCTAGAAATCTAGATAATGCTTTGATAACCGATAAGGTCCGTTTAGAGATGCTTGAATTAGCTTAACGTCACTTAAATAAACTTGATCAAATTAGTGCATTTAGAGACTCATTAATTTAACTAATTCAAACGTGAAATAAAGAGTCTTGTTCAAGAAGTCCACTGCAATCCGAGTTACTCTGCCCTATATTAATTGCATTAATTGCAATTTCCACCATGGCCCGAGCATCTCGACTTAACATGAACTTAGTCAAATTCGATCTATAAATGAGATTTTGAATAATTTATTGAACTCTTTGTTAAGTCTTAGGCTGTTTACGTAAAAGGAGGTTCTAAAATAAAAGGGATCTAGGATTTGTAACTTTTGATGTTAACCGCAAAACCAAAACTACATTAAACAACTTTGAAGCTTAAATATTGTAAGCCACAAATCAATATCTTAATAAACAAAGGCATTAATAAACAACATACCATACCAAAGGAAGTACGAGAGGAAATACCCAAAGCAACACAAACAAAATATAAACTTACGTTTCATGGAAGTCTGGCGACTTTGTGGAATTCCTAAAAGCGCCAGGCGGACTTAGACTCTCCGAATCAGAGTAAGGACTTGAAGCTAACTTCTCAGGACTCCTTCGTATGGTTCCTTCAGTTAGACTTCTCTTCATGGGGTCGTACCGTTTCCTCTCGTCCTTGTAAAACTCTTCGTGAAACTCGCGTTTAATCGGGTGGACTTTACTAAGCGCACTATCGGTAAAAATGTCATCAATCGGGTCTTTTCGGCGCGCGACAGGCGACAACGTCACGCTTTGGTAAGGGTTGCTCTTCACCCCGTACGTTGGTTTGGGGCTAGAATACGTGTTATGTGAGGTAAAATCAGGAATAGCCTTGTTGGAGGAATACTCCGGGTAGACCTGCGTCTGCACTTTATGTATGTTATTCCCGGAACTTTTGTTAACACTCGCTTTTCGCACCAAACTCGGACTTGAAAGCCCTTTCGACTCAGTAATCATGGTGTTTGAATTTATTCCGTAACTAAAAGGTCGCGAGTCCTGTCGCGCGTGGTATGGGACTTCTTCCTCGTCGATGTATCGGACTTGGTCTAAGTTGAAGTTAGACGAGGGACTGTCCTGGGTTTTAAGGTCTGGAATATTTTCGACTGTCATCATCATGTCGTTGAGAAGTTCGTCCAGCTCGCGATGTTGTTCCTCGGGTGTGAGGGGGGAAGGTTGCGCTGTCAAGGGGGGGCTTGCAGAGGCGTTGGTGTTGGCGTTTTGTTGGTGTCCTGCGAAAGAAGCGTGGAGTTAGCAACAAAACAATGTAAAAGAGACAAAATTAAATTTGATGAATTAATTTTTTAATTTAAGCTTTGTTTTGCCAAAAAAGGGATAAAAAAACTGGGATGACATTAAAATATTTATTTTTGTTGGCTTTGTAAAAATAAAATTGCAATGAATATGTTCTGAACCATATACTGATCTAATCCATTTCTTGTTATAAATTTTAAATTAGGTAGTAAAATTGTGGCTAAAATGACATACTTTTTGTTGGAAATTGAATAATTCCATTAATTTATGAGTTAATGCTTATGTTTAGAATGTTTAGGAAACATAAGTTAATTGGATTATTTATGTAAAAATTAAACTTGTAATTAATTTAGAAAAAAGTGTTGTTGGTGTCATTTTAGCCAAGTACTTGAGTAAATCAATTTTGTATTTTTGCCTAAAAACTCTTTAATTTTACAAAATTTTGGAAAACGTAAGTATAACTTATAAACGCCATCGAAACTCTTAAGCCCCCCAAAATTCGTATTTCGTTTTACCTAAGTTGGTGCCAATAATTAAAAAATCATTTTTGATAATTTTTTCAATGAGTTTTTGGTTTAATTCTATCATAAAATGTTTTTCTAATTATTTCAGTTTCCATATTTATGGTAGAGAGAGTGATTTTGCCATTTTTTATTTTTGTATACTAATGTCACAAAATAAAAAGTTTAGGGGGTTCCGAACACAAAGTTAAGGGCTGTTTGTTTATTGTAGGCAATACGACTACCAAACTTTTTCAACCTTAAAATTCAATTGGCGATGTTAAAAAAATAAAAGCGAAATTTTTAAAAGCCACGAATTACTCAATTTTCACGGCATGTCGTTTTATCTGACTGGTATTTTAAGCACAATTCCCCTACTTGCTTAAAACAAAACTTTTAAAAAGATAACTTCACGTAGCTAATGCATAATTTGCGATACCAAAATTGACCATCAACCAACACTCCACATTTTCATGGACATTTATTCGAAAGATTATCGATGTCTACAGACAGACCTCGCAATACAGACACAATTACCAAGATTGTTCTTAAACTTGAAACTTATTGCACTAAACTTGTTGACCAGCCAAAAGTAAGTTTAGTTATATTATTGTATCTCGGATTATGTTGTAGCAATCAATCTTATAATTATCTTATAAGGAGTTCATTGTGAACTTGAATTAAAAAAAGATACAATGCAAAAAAAGTACTACGCCGATGTTGGTTTGTCAAGGTCAAAATTATGCAATTTTAATCAATGAAGTGATTTTGCCAAAAGGATAAACATGAATAGCGCAGCAATTATCACCCAGGGAAATCAGGAAAAATAAATAGGTGCAGGATTTTATAAAAATTAAATCCAAGTTTTTTTTTCATTTTTCGCTACAAATCAGAATGTTTTTTTCTCGTAACATCCTGTATATTTTTAAAGTTACCATGAGAAATCAGGAAAAATAAATAGGTGCAGGATTTTATAAAAATTAAATCCAAGTTTTTTTTTCATTTTTCGCTACAAATCAGAATGTTTTTTTCTCGTAACATCCTGTATATTTTTGATGTTACCATGAGCTAATTTAGTAATTTACGCAAATTGACGTGAAAAAAGATAAAGAGTCGTGTTTTACCTGCAGAAGATATCCCAGAGTCCATCGACACCGTCAAAGGACTGGAAACAGCTCCAGGAGATAACTCCGGTTTCTTCGCTATTGTAGCATAAATACTTCCGTCTAGAGGTCCAAATGTGTGGTTTACGTCTTCTGTAACAATTACCATAATTATTTACACTTATAAAACACCTCCTGGCTTTTTGTACGTTATGATTTTCACGAGAATTGAGTACGCGTTGAAGCAGCAATAAAGAAAGCCGTACTGTGGAAAATTCTAGCTGATTTTTCTGTAAAACTTATCTACTATTTTTCGCTTTAGATATACCAAATTTTATCTGCAGTTTTTTTTTGTGGTAGAACGTGTGAAAAACAAACACTTTCTTTAATATTTGTGCCTATTTTTTTCTAAAATTAGGATTACAGTAATCGTAATCACACAACTTCAAAACAAGGTCGGTCGTATTTCGGGAAACAAAGTTACCTGGATTAACTTAATTGGAGGCTACCTATTTTAGAATATCAAACGGTTTTATGCTTCATAAAATTACAGACCAGTAAAGATTAGAAATGCTTCTTTAAATATGCCAAAATGTTTAATTCATGTTTTTTGTATAAGGTTTTTGGCAGATAATTAGACCCTTTAGCAAATTGTGTAATTACCGTTTACTCCTATAAAAGAAAATGCAAAATAACAACACCGCTGTTTAGATAATTTGGTATGTATTAAACTAAATTATAAGGTAATGTTTTAATTGCTTGATTTGCACGCAAATTGAATTTGCTCGATAATTGTTGGGTATTATACCTCTAAGCAGGGTTGGCAAAAATCATGATTTTTTTAAAAAAATCAAAAATCATGATTTAAATCAAAAAAATCATGATTTTTTTGATTTATTTGATTTTTTTGATTTTTTTACCTAAAAAATCGTATCTATGATTTTTAATGTTCTTATATTAATTCCAATAGGATTTTGAGCTGGGTTAAACTTATCAGAATCAAAATAATCGTATTTTTTTTATTAAAAAAAATTTAAGATTTTTTTAAGGAAGATAGAAAAATTAAAAAAATACCCAATAAAATGCATTATTCAAGTTAGCTACTCCAAAATCTTATTGGAATTGAAGTAATAGCATTAAAAATGGTATAAAGGTACCTATTACTTGCAAGCTGATGCAAATGACGCAAAATGAGATAGTTTCAGTATTTTAATTATAAAATTTAACAAAAATATACCTGTTCTTAGCGGGTGGTTTAAAAAGGTATTAGTCTTCTATTGTAATATTGTCGGCTTAACTACCTATTAGGTCAATGTTCGATAACACTTTGATAAATATTTAGGCTTTTTAATTTTTGATTTAAATCAATGATTTTTTTAAAAAAATCACTTGATTTAAATCATGATTTAAATCGTGATTTAAATCAATTGATTTAAATCAAGCCAACCCTGCCTCTAAGTAAACTTCATAATTATAATGAAGCACTCATGAAAGTCTCCAATTAGCCTGTTATTGCATTTATTCCATGCACTATTATCTTGATAAAGTAATGGAAAATGTACATCTAAGTACATTGAATTGAAATTAAAAAACTACTTATATGTGCAAAAATTTAGAATATTATACCTAGATTTCAGTTTTGTGTTCCAAATTAGATCCATTTGTTTGTAGGGAACATTTACACTTGATAGAAAGTACCTATAAGCAGTTCAAATTGTTGTTAGAAATTATGAATCTTCTGATTTGATTTGCCTTTGAAATCAAAAGAAACTCAAACAGGCTTAACAAATTGAAGAAATGGTTCGCAACAGCGCTAATAAGAATTAATATAAGAGTTCATAATTGGCAAAAACCGAGGAGTGTTACTAAACATGGTATGGACAATGGAACACAATTAATTCTTAAACCATATGACTAAACAGTAACAGTACTTTGTTTTTAGTAATAAAATGTGTAGGAGAACCAGACTGCAATTTTAAAATCGTGCGATAACTATGCGAATCATTCGATCGAACTATTTTAACCCCACGTGTAAAATACAGTTTATATTTTGTCAAAGAAACAAGGCTTACCCTTCTTTTTAGAAGAACCGTTGCAGCAGAAATGCATCGAATAAGCATTTTTTGCTTCGGTACTATTACAAATACTTTGAACTGATGGTATAAAACTAAATGTTCCTAACTAAGTCGGCATCTAACACAAACTAGCGTATAAAATCTTCCTGCATTAGTTGCAACAGCTAAGATATCTTTTACATTTCTTTGAGTGGGAGTTCTTTACTTAAAAGTGTTTATTCTACTAACTAGGAGTTAAGTCCCCACTTGGAAGTTACATTTTAGCGCCGCTTTCTGATACGCTAAGTAATAAGTTTTAATTCCTTTACCACTTCTTTATTTGCTTACCAACGCTCTTAAATCATTGTTCTCGAGATCCTGTAAAATGCAACCTTTAAAGCCTTTCATGACATTTTATTTCTTAAGGAAGCAGAGCAGCAAATTTTGTTGTTGTTACAAATTTAATTGCAGAATGCAGACTAAATAAATACGATTCTTTTTGACAAATAAAATATGAGTGATTTTTCCTCAAGCAAAACTTATTTTTAGTGTGCACACATTTTTATAAAGCAGGTTTATTAGTGCACGAAAAATTGCATAATTTTTAGCTATTTTTAAGCTCAAAAAACAATAAATTTGACCGGTTTATGTTCTAAACTTGTGTGGGATTTTTGTAAAATAAACAAAAATTGTTTTCCTTTTGTTCTATTTGAAGCGGGATTTGAAACTTACATTATTTAATAAAATAATTGCTCATAGACATAAATTTAGAAATATTGCCTAAATCTAAAATGGTCTAACCAATTTTAACGCTTAAGTAAATAAGTGTTGGTCAGACCAAATAAACTGCGGAATTTTAAAAGATGAGCACAAAATGATGCAATTTAAATTTTATGTTAATTACGATTAGTTCTTTATGACGTATTATACCGATATAATGGGCCATCTGGCTTTTATAAAACGTAATTAAGTATTTCATATTTTAAATGGCATTACATATTTACATTAAACATAAGGAAGCCCTGAAAAATTTCTTGGAATTAAAACAAAATGTTATTAAAAGCTTAAGCTAATATTAGCATAAATTAGGAAAGACAAAATATTACCAAACAATTAAGCGATAGTTGTGTAAAAATGTAAATATTTAAATTTTAAAACAATATTAGATGAATATAAGTACCTATTGTTTTATTGCAAAAATCTCACTTTACTGCTACTTTGTCGGTACTATCGATTGTCGCGGAACATTACCGATTTATTTACAAATTATTTTAAGAATTAATTATTACGCACTTGTTTTATCCATACTATGACATAATCTCGCGTATATTTACTAATTTATTCACGTAAATATGTAGTTTAAATGGAGCTCCTATAAAAAACTTAATGAAAGCCGAGTGGTGTTTGTCGGACTGATTTAATTTTAAACTCTAAAATAGGTACGACGATCGACAAAAATAACGTTGTTGCTGCAAGGAAATGGGCAGGTTTTCTTACTACTCGACTTGAGTTATATTTAGATAAAAGCGCCAATTTTCAAACACTAGGTAAATAATTATCAGGCCCGTTTAAAATGGAATAATTACTTTTGTTTGTAAAAAATAGTAGATTACGTACGGAAAGGAGAAGTCATTACAATGGAACCTGAGGCCTAATCTTTTTAATAGGTAGTAATAGAGATTAGAAAAAAACCTAAGACAAGTGACAGTTGGAAGTAGAAAACCCTTCGGTTTATAATTCTCACACATTTCTATTTCTAGTTTTATTGAAAAAAAGCTTTCAACAGTGTTGTGCAAATTACCTAGGCAATAAGTACTTTGTACTATTTTTCGTAAAAACTTTAACCACACGTTATTATTACCTATTCATAGAAATTGTTAACATTTGCATGTTATAAAATAAGTATACTTTATGATGTCGCTAAGGGGTGTAGAAAATTGCATAGTGAGTGAGGTGCCAATTATAGTAAAAACAATTGCCACACACATACTTGATTTTGTCCTAGGGGATTTACAGTACCCATGAGAGGTTCTTAGCTCGGTTCTTAACCATCATAAAGTAGGTAACTAGCTTTAGGAAAACCTCACAGGATTCAATTATTGTATTTTTGGAATATTAAGTTGGTTTTGCAGCTGAACAAACATGGAATCGTTTTACATGATTTGTTGGTTTTAGACGGGGTAAGAGGTCCCCTTAAGGTAAGCTTTAAGTTCTTTTGAAAAAAGAACAGTTACATATTTTCTTAGTTAATTTAATTTGAACTTGTCGCACTGCAACAGGGCAAAAGAGCATTTTCAAGCAATAACGGAATAATTTTTTTTTTATAATTTCTACAATGTCCAAAAATTGACGCATAAACGTTATGGTAAAATATTGGGGCATGCCTTGGAATCCCCAGAAAATTGTTTAAAGAAAATCTAATAACGTGCGATCCACAAAATTTGATGTCGACTCTGGCTGTGGAATGTCAAAAATATGACAATCGACAATGTTTTAACAATGAAAAAAATTGAAATTTTACAAATGCATGGCAAATTTTGTGGATCGCACGATATATTATCCTTGACGATATGTGTCCCCAAAATTCAAAACTTATACGCTTATATCTTGGAGATAACAGCACATATTTTTTCATAATTATAACGATGAATTTTATTAACATTTTGCTAGGAATCCTCATAAGTGCCCCAACAAACTACCATTGCGTTTATGCGCCAATTCAATTTGTGGTCAGCCTGTATAATGACGCTACTTTTGATTTGGGTAATCGCAACTTTAAATTATTTAGTAAATATCTCTTACTTACTTCTCATTTTGTTCGAATTATTTTCAGTTAAATAATCACTACTTAAATCTAATTTTTGGCACTTCTAATTACCGAAGTTCGCTTGGCAACACTAAAAAATCGTATGTATACATTTTGCTAGAAATTTTTAAATAAACAATGAACCCATGCAAATATACCGAGAAAAAACATCAGGGCCAATTATGTTTATATAACAGTGAATAAGAATAAGACGTTAGAGATGGGATTAGTTCGAAATTCTCATCTTGGCATTACCTTGTTCTATCTCATTTGCAAATAGTTTTGAACAAACACGAACATTGCTTTTGAACTAGCCTGTTTTGATTCCTTGATATTGGTTTTAAATTTAAACTTTATTGCTTTTTGTAATAAACCAAAAATAATCTGTTAACCAAGAATATTGCTCACATATTCTATTTATTGTTTTATGATCGAAATAATTATTATTTTATTTATTTTAAGAACAAATTAAATCTTTCGTTAGATCCTTTGCAATCTATTTATTGTCATAAGTCTAATTGTTCTCAAAAAGCTATTTTTTTGCCTTGTTTCATGAAATTCCTAGCAAAAATCACTGAGTTTAGTGGCAAAAATGATTCTTATCGCACGACTTGATAAAATCTAAAACAAGCCTTTAGCAATGTATTGCAAGTCATTAGTAAAGTGGCACTTTACCCACGAAGTAAAATTGCAGCAAGCTCTTTACCCACGAGCCAAAGTTAGCGTTGCTTGCAAAAAATGGCTGATGACATTTTCTGCATTTAAGTTGTCAAAAACGTGTTATTTAGGTTTTCTTTTAATAAAAATGAATTCTTTTTAAAGTTACAGTAAGAAATTAAGTATATTTTTACATTTCCCAAAAATTAAAGCCATAGCAAATGTTGTTAGTGTTAGTTTATACGGATGTCTGTTAGAAAAACGCGTTGAAGCTAAAACCGTGAGTTGTTTTTGGAGTATTTTTATAATTTTAGATAGTATTTAGTGTAGCAGAGTAGGATTTGGATTTAACGTAACCGTTTATTAAATATTACAACATGTATTTTCATTTCTACTTCTAAATTTTTTTTTCAAACCTAACTTTTCTTCAAGTCGAGTTTTGTTTCTTCTAAAAAGTCCGATATTGTTTGAATTTGGGGTCGTACGAAAAGTATAGTTCGTAACATGTTTTATAAATCTTTATTGACTCGTTTATAAAACCCTCGATTGCGATCGTGTTTTAACAAACTCGTGAATAAAGTCTTGTTTATAAAACTACTATTTTATTATTTTAAACTTACCTAAATCAGAGTCTTCATCCTCATCGGATTCATCGAACATGATTGGGCTGTCGGCTCGAACTACCGGATCATCTGTGAGGGTAAATGTGACAGCAGGCGTAGGAGCTGGAGTAGGATGTCGTATTTCCGGTACAGGAGAAAAGTGTAGTTCCACAGCCCCGTCACTTGGAAATCTTGAATCTGAAAAGACAACATCTTAAAATACTGCCTTCAATAAATTCGTTTTGGATCTCTTAATTTTGGATCAGTAAAACTGAGCTAAGTTTAAAATATTCCGCAAATAAAAAACTTAATTTTTGAATGTTTTTATTTCTCGGTTTCTAATGGTTTAATTTTTGTGTAATAAAGTGCATACCTTTAGAGGCAAAGTCGAGCTCCTGCCTCGTAAAACTAAGCGTATTTTCAGCTATGGCACAAGTATGAAATTGGCACGCGAAGATGGTCTCCCTTCCCTCGTTTTTTCGGTGATAACATTTGATCATAATATCACCACGTAGCGGAAGTCCAGTTCTTCCAGCTCTTTCACCTGCTAGATTAACTGTGAACTGGCTTATCCCACTTGATACTGCGTATACACCTGGAATCATAAAATAGAGGCTTTTACTATGTTGAACTAGTATTTAAGTAAATAAGATAAACTGTGTATCTACACCCATTTATGTGTATTTTGATGCTTTATTAGCATACTAAAGTGAGTCATAAAAATATTAATATAGAACATTTATGGAAAGTACTTTTCATTATGCAGGGTGTCCCATGTTTAAATTGTCACCCCATTGAAAGAAATTAAATAAACAGTTTTTTGCAAATAATTAAAAGTGCTTTTCCAAAAAATAATTAAACGAGGGGCAATTCAATGAAAGAATTAGTGTACATTATTTAAAGAATTTGTTGGGAATTTGTGAAGAATTTGTTAAGAATTTGCAGAATTTGTTAAGAATTTGTAAAATTTGTTAAGAATTTGCTGAGCATTTGTAGAATTTGTTTAGAATTTGTTGAGAATTTGTTAAGAATTTGTTAACAAATTCTAGAATATTCGAATTAGTGTACACAATTTGCCCATCCTCGTAAATAATTAATAACCTCGCAAATTTCTTAACATTAAATCAAAAGATTTAAAAATATGGTCTATTCGACAAAAAATTAAAAAAATAAAGAACACATGAATTTAAACGTATTTGCAAAGATTAATCAATAAAATTTCTTATTTTTATGTTCATCTAAAATTTGCGTACCTATAACCCATTTGTTTTAACAATAAACTTATTCATTTAACAGTTCTAGTGTTTAACAAAGGTTGTAAAATTTGTCAATAACATTTTTAAAATAAACCAATAAATGGGCAATAAATAAATAAATAAAAACAAATATTATAACTACCTTGGATTACTACGCAAAATAAATAATTAATTTACGTTTGGGATTTAAAAATAGTTTGTCGGTAGTTGAATTTATTTATATTAATTAATTACCTTAATAAAATATTCAATTAATTTAGATAAAATCAAGTACGATAAAAATTCATAAAAACCTCACACCTGCCACTAACTGTTTAAACATAAAAGAACTGAATCCTTTTGATTCTTTTATACCGTAAATAAGAAGAAATAGGTATTTGATTTTTTTTGATAATATTTATGGATTAGAAATAATTCTGTTGACTATTTTTTCAAAATGACTAAGCCCGCGATACGAGTCAAAAAACAAACAAAAAATGAGCAACCATTAAATAAGGATTTAGATATAAAATTGAGAAAGCAGGAAAATGAAAAAAATTGTAGAACTATTTTTTTTCTATTTTATGTCGGAGATAAAAAAATGGTATATCATGTTGGGTGGCCGATTTAATTAAGCATTGACAACATCCTTTAACCATAAATTTTTTTCTATGGGAATATACTTAATATGATTGGAGATATCACTATGTGTAACACCAATATTTCTTTTGATACTTGTTACCTATGGTAAAGTAAAAAAAAGGTATTTTTTAATTGATAACTTGATTCATAAGAGTTGTTAAAACGTGGAATTTTAATTCTTCCATTTCTAAGTATTAGAATTTTACACAAAGAAATGTATGGCTACAGGCTTCCTTGAAAATTACTAACTACCTTTGATCATTAATATAATTATTAATAAGAACTTGGTTAGTTATAATTCTTACGTAGATAATTGGTACTTTAGTTGCGATACTAATTTTCGCAGATAATTTGCAGTAAAATCTAACAAAGTGCTTGAAAACCGAATGCCCTAACCGGCAATTTATTCGCCATATTAATGGCGGTAAATGAACATATCTCTCAAGTATTTATTGTGACATTTATCTACTTATATCGTGTAAATACCACTGAGCACGCTAAGCGATAACCATCTTAATTGGAGAGTTTTTCTGCCTCATAGCCACAAACAATTTCATTTGGCGTTTTATGAATTAATCATTTTAAGCTGCTGAAGGAAACACACTAAAGCAGCATGTTACCGATTTTTTTCTCGAATCATAAATGCTGATATTTGAGACTGGCATATTTTGTTTTAGGCGCGTGATTCTTGGCGCACACGAATCAGTGCAATGTTCTTCTTCTTATACTTATTATAACGATATAGCTGCGGGGTTTAACTCTTGCTTTGATTTGTGATATGATTTCTGCACTCTGCTAATTAAAATTTTGATATATGAAGCACTTATGAATATTTCTCATGCTTAGTGAAATATTTAGATACTGGTGAAAATTAGACCGTCATTTCGATTTATCCACTTCAAAGCTTTAGAAGAACACTAAGAACTTGAAATAGCATAAATTCCTTTTTCTAAGAAACATCTTACCAGGATTAAATAACTTTACAATGTTAGGAACTATGCGATAAAGTTACACAACAAAAATTGGACAAGAAAGTTTAATTAGATACCTTAATTTTACCCCAGTAGCGCAATATATTGGACCAATATTTATTTTATGTTGGCCCAACGAAGCAATATTGGCCCAACATATGTGTTATAAATATTGGTCCAATATACTGTGCTACTGGGGGTTTCTTTAACACGTAGCACCTAAAACCCCTGAAATTAAAAAGTACTAAAACACGAGAATTAGTTGCAGTTTTGAAAGTAAAATGTCATTTTACCTACACTTCGTTTCTTGTTAAATTGCAAACCGATAGAAACCTATTAGTGTGTTTTGAAGTAAAAGCCGCATAGCCGCAAGAAAATGATTTACTATAGTGTACACATGCAGAAATACCATTTCCGTTACTTTTATTGGCACTTAGATACATTGTTTTGTCGGTTTAATGCTGTTTTTTTGCAGTTGCATCATTTTAGAGAGGTTTCCTGCCTAGGGAAATTCACAAAAAGTCACGTTAAAATCCAACCCATTGTTGAAGTTAGAAGATTTTTCACATAATAGTACAGTCAATCCGTATTTGGACATCGACAAAATTCAGGGTAGGACCGACTCTTTTATGTGATGTAACTGGATGTCCAAAGAGTAAAACCCCAAAGGACCCCCAATCAAGTTTTGCAAACAGATGTCAAATAAGATTTTAAAAAGATATTTGTAGAAACATTACCTCTGAAAATTTCCAATAAATAGCCCCCAAGAGTTAAAACCAATCAAGTTGGATTTTCACCAAATTTTGCAAAAAGATGCCAAAAAATATATCTTTATAACTTTTTTTTAATAAAATGTTTATTACCCTCTTACGGGCCCCCTCGTTTATGGGGTGAAGAAATTTTTTTTGAGAAAAAATATTAGGAAAAAGTTTTTTAGCACCTCTTGTATCTATTTGTAAAATTTGGTGGTAATCCAACGTGATTGGATATTACTCTTTGGGGGCTATTTAGGGGGTAAAGGAATTTTTTTTAAGGGTTTTTTTTTTCATAAAAATCATTTTAAAACCTTATTTGACATCTAGTTACAAAATATGGCGTAGTTCCACCGTGATTTTAAATAACAAATTAAAGGGGGGCCCCTTTTGGGGCTTATAACCCCGTTTTCAAGACAGGTAGAGATACGCCAATCTGAGCTTTTACATTTTGGACCTCCAGTTATAACATATTAATATGACGGCCCTACCTTAAATTTTGTTGATATCCCCTCATTATTTAGGACAGATTGACTGTACATAAAGAAAAATGTTGTTTTATGAAGGAGGTTAAAGCTTGGAATTTAATATTTTACCTATTAAACAAAAAAAAAAGATAGTACTTACCGGAAGTGTAAATCGGGCTCTTTCCTTGGTAGAGTTTCAAAAAAGCTCGACATCCTCCCTGTTCAAAAGATGGAGCGCCAAGAACCGTCACATGGGTCAGGTATAATGGGTCCGTATTTATTTTGATGTTGTGTGATAGGAGCCCGGAAAAATAGTCTACGTATCTGAAAAAGACAATTTTTGATGGTTACTACAATAACTTGCCAGAATTTAATTCAGTAGGTTTCAGTTCTTAACGAGGATTCATGGGAATTTTTAAATATCCTTTAAGGCTTACCGTTTATTTGAGGGCAGTTTAAGAGGTCCAATACTGTCCTCTAAGAATCTTCTCATGGAAAATCGATCCAGAGCCTGCTCTGCATTCCCACATATGCTTGAATAGTGCATGTAAGACGCCACTACAACACCCAACTTATCTTTATTACCTCTGCAAAATAATAACATTCCTTTAGATACATAATCCCATGCGATTTCCGACAGTAGTAATATGTAACAAAGTTATTTGCATTTACCACTTTACTGTGTAATAAATGTACAAACTTTATATTATTACGATTATAAAATTAGTTACAGTTGGTGTTATTTGTTAAGTAACGACTATGGGATGGTAAAATATAGTACAGTCAATCCGTATGTGGACATCGACAAAATTCCTGGTAGGGCCGCCTTTTTTATATGATGTAACTGGATGTCCAAAGAGTAAAACCCCAAATTGGCGTATATCTACCTATTGTAGAAACGAAGTTATGGCCCCCCAAAGGGCCCCCTTTAATTCATCACGGTGAAACTGCACCAAATGTTGGAAATAGAAATCAAATAAGGTTTTAAAAAGATTTTTATAAAAAAAAATCTCTAAAAAAATTCCTTCACCCCCTAAATAACCAATCACGTTGGATTTACACCAAATTTTGCAGATAGATGTAAAATGAAAGGCTAAAAAATATTTATTAATAACTTTTTTTGAAAAAAAAATTCTATGCCCCCCTTAAAAGCTCCCTTCATTTATGGGGCGAAGTAATTATTTTAAAAAAAAAAGCTATAAGGAAATATTTTTAAGCATCTTATTATGCATCTATCTGCAAAATTTGGTGTAAATTGAACGTGATTGGTTATTACTCTTTGGGGGCTATTTAGGGGTTGAAGGAATTTTTTTAAAGATTTTTTTTTTATAAAAATCTTTTTAAAACCTCATTTGACATTTATTTCCAAAATTTGGTGCAGTTCCATCGTGATGAATTAAAGGGGGCCCTTTGGAGGGCCATAACTCCGTTTTTGCAATAGGTAGATATACGCCAATTTGGGGTTTTACTCCTTGGACATCCAGTTACATCATATAAAAAAGGCGGCCCTACCAGGAATTTTGTCGATGTCCACATACGAATTGACTGTACTACTATGGGATGGTAGAAAATAATAAAATAACAAATACCTTGCATGCAGAACAGCGATTCGATGTTGGTCTTCTTGAAGCCAGGAGTCTATTTCTTTGCAAATGCTGCAAAGACTTTCTAATGCTGGAGCGAGATCTCTTGGCCATCCAACTTCTTTTACCCTTTTGTGCTCGGATTTCAGGATTCTTTTCGGCTCTGTGAGATTGAAGACCTGGAACAAGATTGAATGGTAATCCTTTGCGGAATTGGGTTTTGCATTTGAAAAACAGGCTTCAACGACCGACAGACAAAATACAGGTAGGTAGTCCCAGAGAGATGGGCATCTTTGAAACCGGAGTTTCAAATGTGAAAATAATTTGGAACAACTCCTTGTGTTTGGAAAACGGTAGTCAAGTTTCAAGGTGGCCCACGTCTAACTGTGGTCCACCCTTCATATGCCACTTTTGCTAAGCAGCTTACAGAAACTTTACATTTTCTTGCTGTTATTAGTCGGTCTAAACAGACCAAATGATATTATGCACGTTGCAGATAGCATTACACCGAAGCACAAGGTTCAATGTAAGAACTATCCTAAGAGCAAGCATAATAAATCTTTGCAAGGTCTTGATGCTATCTTAGTTGGGTATCAAATTAATACCACTTACTTATTTAAAGCGGCACTGTATTAGCAGAACTATGAGTTTTTATGTGCTTCTTCGTGTAACTACCCATGAGATTTGTTATCATTTTGGTAAACCTGAGATCTGTTAATTACAAAATACAGAATGAGATAAAACTAACTTAATGAAATGTTACATTAAAATTGATGATGGGATTTTGTTTTTGCAAGCTAATAGAGCATGATTAATTGCATTCGGATCATTGGAGTTGTATTAATAATTTCCTTTAGCAGAGATTGTATCTTTTTTAAACCGGCAGGATATCAGTCAATAATCTTTGAAGCCTTTTTTTCTGATGCATCAAAAACAAAGCTATTGGTCCTATTGTTGTTCGTAAGGGTAATATTTTTCTTACCATATATTTATTTCCATGTTTGTTTCGCAGCATGTGAGCCGCTTGACGTTGTCCTTGTCTGTAGGAATCTGTAGTGCAGGATGTGGGAAACCATATTGCAATTATCCTTTCGGTTACGTAACTTAAATCCATATTACTTGGAATACCATTAGTGACACTTCTTGAGGATCTTGGCTGTGTTGTGTGCGTTTCTCCAAATCCATTGTAAGAAGACGATGTTATAATCTAAAGAAAAAAGAATTTACATCAGGGATTCCTTTCCAAATTACGGTACGTTAATGTCAATGGAGTAAGGACCAAGAAAATACTGCAGCAAACAAAATTTATAACCAAATGTTGTGTTCGCTTTGAATTTGATTTGTGAAAAATTGCAACCGCTTTTGCATAAGATGGCTAATAATATAGAAAATCTAAGTCGAAATTTACATATTCAAGTGAATTACATAAGGAATGTCATTGCAAAATTTATGTTCAATGCAAATAACACACTCGTAATAATGGTGATAGTAAATTAAAGGGAAAAATAAATTATTTTATATGGTTCTATGAAGTCTTAAATGTTTGTGAAGTAAGTGGATACATAGAGAAGAATTTGAATTCACGTCTATATTTAGTGATTTCTCAACTTTATTACATTAGCTATAAAACAATAGGATTGAATCGTTAAATAGTCATTTATGTAAGAATGTTGTTAGATGTAAATGACATCATTTATGGCTTTATTTTACTTTTCGCATAAGAAAGATCGAACTTCAAAGAAAAGAAGAATAAAAAACCACGATTAATGATGTCCAAATATTTACCTTGTTAATGTCGTGTCCATTTTTCGTTTGGTCTTCATGACTATGCTGCAACAAGAGAAAACAACGTCAATAAACGTTTTACGGTTTTAAAAACAAGAACAAACAGAGTTTAGGTTAGAACTGGCGCCAAAGTTAAAGATAATTTATATGTAAATATAGAAGGAGCGCTGGAAGAAAAGAAATTCCTAAAAGGTGTCAAAAATAGACGTTATGTTTGTTTCTATATTTAAAGTTAAAACAAAAGAATATTGAAATTGTCGGGTTTGAATTGGTTTACGTTTTTTAGCGGATTTCCTAAACATTAAGTAAATACAATATTTTTAAAAAAACTATTGACAAATCATTGTAAACTTAAAGGTATATCCGAAAAATCTGATGAGAACTTTAAAATTCAGTTTTAAAGATCACCAAAAAGAGCTGTGTGGCCCAAGATTTATGTAAAATAAAAAACAAAAAAAAGAACTACTTATAATGATCACGTTGGCGAAGCAGTAGAGTTAATTATTAATAGGTACGGGAACAATAATTTGCCTACTTAAAGTCCTAACTCTGTTATTATGTTCAATCTTATGATTCCGATGGGCTACTGAGTTTTATTTTATTTCCAAAGATATTGATTCCAGAAAAATGTACAAACATTCTCTAAACTATTCTAAATTTTTATGTTTTACTGTTTTGATTAAAATGTACAAACTAATAAAATTGGGCATTTGAAGTTGCTTTCAAAGGGGCAAAAGGCTAGGTCTTTTGATAAAAATTTCTACCCGCAGAATCAGAATTTACCAACGGAAATGCAAAAATAATACCTGTTGCAAGTTTTGAATTTGAAAACCAACGTGCCACAGCGAAAATGCAAGTTTGTAAAATAATTTCGTTGAAACTTGCTGAATTGTAGCTTTGTTAGTAAAATCATTGACGCAGCAACATTTTTTATGTGTTAAATCAAGTGTTAGTTCGTTTTTATTTGGCATATTAAGTTACACAGACAACACGTTATAGTAAATGTAAA
The DNA here is from genome assembly GCA_963920755.1 of Cartodere bifasciata. NCBI lineage: Eukaryota > Metazoa > Arthropoda > Insecta > Coleoptera > Latridiidae > Cartodere > Cartodere bifasciata. The sequence continues at coordinate 17,919,192 of OY987195.1, read as the reverse complement.
AAAAAGAACACAGTTTAAGAATGTTAAAATATCACAGAGAAATTAGCCTTTTAAATTGAGAATAACAAATTTGATTTCCGTTTACAAGCCTTTGAATGTATTCAATTAATTTTATTTAGCCACAATCTTTAGAAAACTTCTTTTATACTAAACATAACATGATAAATTTGTTGTAAACTCCGGCACAACTCCGGTCTGTGGAAAGGGACACGCCCGCTTTTCCAAACCCGGAGTCTGAAATGCATCTCTGATGGAAATTCGTTCCAGTTCGGCTCGTCTCGTTTGCCAGAATTGCACCTTCTTATATTTTATTTACATTAACTTTTTCTTATTTAAAGGTGGTTGCTCTGATCTTAAACGAAAATGTGTGAATTTTCCTTTAGTAGGAGTGGAACGAGCGTTCTAGTCTAGTTTATGATTTTATTAAAAATTCCATTTAAATTACCCTTACTTCATGAATTTTAAATTAAGGATAAATTGAAATTGTGCTACTAGGCCACTTTATAGAGTTCATAAATATATGTTGCTTTTTAACGTCCCAGATCGCATTCGGAGAGAAATAGAGCAGTTTAATAACTAGGCATAAAATTTCTATATAATTGTTTTGTAAAAAATGCAAATAGCAGTTTTATAGGAAACGTTTTTTAACACGCGTCCAAGTTTGGAAAACAAGCCGCGCAACTGCGAGTTTTTCCAATGGACAAGTGTTAAAAAACGCCTTATAAAACGAGATTTTTACACTATTTTTTATATTTGCTTCATTGAATTTATTAAAAAGCATTTTGAATGAATTAAAAACCTTAAAATTTCATTTTTATTGAATTGGCAACATTGACGTTTTGAAGTAAAAAGTAAATTTAGATAAGATATATTGAATAATGACATTTGTAAACTTTACTTACTTAGTACTGAATGAATAGGCGTTTTTGAGAAAATTTAACCATTGATATCGTTTCTCCAATTATTCTAGTTATTTCCTCTACAAAAACTACTATGTCCCCCGATTGATTATAATAGTAAAATTTGTAAATAAAAAGTACCTTGCTAGAAAAGAATTCATCTTTTTGCATCTGGAAAACCAACCTAATAAAATATAGAATTTTGGTTTTAATAATAAAGCATAAAAAACCAAACTTCGGGTTTTATAATGTGCTTATTATAGACCGCAAATATAAAAATGCATTTTTTTTTAAATATAGCAAACAGTACTTAAAATAATGCTTTTAGCATTTCTTTTGTTTGTAGTAATAAGGATTGTCATAATTTCTCTATTCTAGCTAAGCGAGGCCCATTAATTTCTATAATTACGTGTGCCTTATTGCTTAAGATGTTCCTGCTCCTAAATAATTAGTAGGCATTATTTATTAGAAATCGTAATGAAATACGGACTTTACAGTGATATACCGATACCGAAGTAAAATATTCCCAACATAAATAACTGGATAACTAATTAAAAAGCGAATAAAAACTATTTGCAATTATAATTTTGAAAAATGCGGTAAGTTTATACAAAACACATTAATTAATTGCTGTTTTTCTAATAAATTATAGTTGTAATTGACAATGGTTAAGCTTTACTGTGATAGGTTAACCATGGGTGGTCAACTTTTGAAAATCATAGAAAATGGTTGCGTTCGATTTTCGATTGGTGTTAAAAATCATTCAAGTAATATTCTATGTGAAGTGGCCCCCTTTTAAAAACGTTGCTGAGCAAGTTGATTTTGTTTTAAATCTAGATCTTTCCTTCGTAGTGTCATTCGAAAAAAAAATATTGAAAAAATGACTATTGCATTTGGGAAATTACCTTGTTTAGGGTCCAAAATTTGTAGAACAACTCCTTGCTTTCGGTCAACATAGTAACAGCCAAAAAAAGAATATAAATCACAACTAAATACTTATTTGCTCACGAAATAAATACTAGTTGTGGCACGAATTTATTAGCACATTAAAAACAAATATTTTTTCAACCAATTAGACAGGACATTTCACTTTATTTTTTTTCATTTAGCACATCATTCTAATCTTTAATCTAAGCGCCCCCGAGCGCTTTCCTTTATTAATTTATTTACTGTTCACTTCACAAGGAGGCAGCGTGTACTATTGTGTAAACTGGCTTTGCTAGAGGACGCAAATTTTTTACAGCTAAAGTGTAGTTACTTTAAATCAAATAGTGGTGGCGCAGTGTTAAATTATAGGTTGATGTATGGCTTAAGGGCATTAATAAATTAAACAAATAGGCGGCTTTGTTTCTTTATGTTTATATTGTTCAAAGGAATTCCGATTTTTTTGATGATGGACCGGATTTTTGATGAAGTCATTTTAATGATTTATTGACTATTGGTTATCATAGGTCAGGTTATTAAGATACAATGTTTGTGGTCAAAAAGGTCGATTTATTACGTTAAGTTATCGCACCAATTTAAAAAAGGAAGTACCTAACACAAATTAATATACAGGGTGTCCAAAAAATGGCTCATAAACGCGATGGTGTATTCTCACGGATCCTCAGAAAACTGTCACAAAAAATCCATCTGTTATCATCGAGAAAAATTCGAACAAAGTTGCACAAGTTGAGTTTTTAAGATGTATCGAGTGAGCAAATATAAACGGCCCCTAAGTAGGCTATGAACAATGTAAAATCTGTCAATTAACAATATTTTGACAATCCTCATGGCCTACTTATGGGCCGTTTTTATTTGCTCACTCGATACATCTTAAAAACTCATCTAGATTCTTGAGCATACATTTTTGCATTAGATCATATTGACATTGTTGTCAGCTTCATTTCATAAAATTAATGTAAAATTAAATTGATCATAAAAATGTAATTTGATCATTTAAAAAATAAACAAATGGTAAAATAATTTTAGATAGATTTTGCGTTAGTATTTAGTCATTTCTTTCGTTAATATGTGCTGTTATCTTTAAGATATAGGCGTTTAAAGTTTCGAACTTTGAGGCCTTATATCTCCTAGGATATATGAGATATTTTTTAACGATTTTCTGGAGTTCCCTATATATGCCCCAACAATTTATGCGCCATTTTTTGGACATCCTGTATTTTTTATAATATATATATATATATATTCGTATGATTCTTCTTAAAGTTACAAGAAAATTACAATAAGTTTTTATTCGTTGTTCGGTTGGTGGCGGCAACTTTTACAAGCCCGGGAGAGTCCTAGGGACATGGTCCGGGCATCTAAGTGACGACTATTTGAACTGCAATATATATAATATAAACCCCTAATTTATAAAAAAAACGAAAGGTGAACCTTAAGTTAGTTTTATATTATTTACTTAAATTAAGTTTGGTCCTGAAACTCTTAACTTAAAATAAAAATAGCAACTTAAATCGGAGGATGATTCAATTTAAGTATAAATTAAAATTCCGTTTTTTAATGTTTTTCAAGCTGATATGCTTCAATAATAATTAATGATAATAAAAACCAGAATTTTTAATTAAAAAAACATAATTTTACAAATTAATTTAATCTGACTTTTATGAGGGTCTCTTCTACAAACTTAGGAATTTAAGAATATAAAATCAAAATTTTTTTATTCACCTATAAATTTCGGAAATGGGTCCTGTCATAGAAACCTAAGTAGAAATTTAATGCCTTGTTAGACAAGTTTTCTTTGTTAAGGTTTTATGCCAGTTTAGAATGGCAAATACAAAAATTACGTAATCGTTATTTTAAATTCGGAGTTTGCGAGTTTTGCATAATAATTACTTTTTATGGTTAAAAAATTTACATTACACCAAATCTGACATACAAAAGTTGCTTATAAGCGTTCCTGGAAATAAGAATACCGAGTACCTACCAAATTGAATCTTTTAATTCACGTAATTTCTTGTTTTATAAAATTACAACCATAAATCTTACATTTTAAGAGCACGTGTATTAAAAATGTAGTCAAGAGGTTTTTAAATTCATCCTTAATTTGGTAAACCATAAATTTAAGTAATCAAAATATTTAAATAGGTTCGTTTTTACAGTCAATAAATAAAATTGTAATAAAAATATTTATGGCAAATGGATCCTCTTTACTTGTAAAAGGTTTCAACAATTTTATCAAATTGATGTTTTATTTATGGAAATACTTTAATCGATTAACTTTGAAACAAGACCATCAGAAGATCGAATTAAATTATTCGATATTGTAGGTAATTTAATATAGTTTTTTGTTATTTAATAATGCATTGATTACATTAAGTCCATGTTTATCTTAATAATAAAATAAACTGGAAAGAAAACTATAAATATGTAGAAGTGCGGTTACAAAAAGTAGGCAAAGGTTTTTTTTAAATAAGGGTAGAAAGTGTTTTACAAAATAATATTAATAAATAATTACTTTAAAAGGTGTGTACCCACCATTAAAATAAACTATTATTAACGAAGACAATAGAAGGGATACTTAACTAAAAGTTGTCAGGTTTTAATTTTAAAAATCTATGGATGGAGTTGGACAGTTATTGTTAAATTATATAAACAAGCAATAGTAAAACATATTGCAAATGCTCAATAAGGAAAGTGTTCATTATAGGTTTGCAATAAATTTTAAAAAAAATTGCTTTTTTTTGCCAATTCCCTGAAATTACATTCACGTTTTTGGAGTTTACCTTCTGATACGAAGCTGGGTGGTCCCTAATAAATGCCAGGCAAGTTTTCTACAACATATAATTAAAATAAAAAACGACTGAAATTAACTAAAAACCCCGCTAAAAACCCAAAACATTTTGCACCATTTAAATTAATTTAAAAAATAGTTGTCTTCTTGCGATAATAAAAAACCAATTTAAATACTTATTTTGGGTAAAAGTAAGAGGCAAGAAAAACAAATACCTTTGTTATACTTAGCATATGTTTCACAAGGCCCTACGGACATAATTAGACCTTAATTATTGTTCTTTACGGTCCAATAATATGTCGTAGATGTCTTTCTAAAACTAAGTGTCTGTGAAGTTTAGAATAGTCAATAAATTCAATCTTTCAACAATCTATAAGCCTTATATGTATACAATAGCTGCAAGATACAGTTATTATTAGGTAGAGAATAGTGGTAAAGAACGACTACGTAATTTTTTAGGGCTAAAAGATAAACACATGTCTTCAGGTTGCATTTAACGGACTAATCGAGTTAAAAAAAACAAGTATGAATGATTTAACTTCGTTACTAATTTGGCGGTAATTAACAATCTATAAATTAGGCAAATTCGTTAAGTTAAGTGAAAGGTAAGTAAAGGCCGAAGTAAAGACCAATTTAGGATTTATTAATCGGGCTTAAAGGTAAGGTAGCAATGCACAAACGCACAAACATATGGTAAATTTGTCATCTCTCATATCTAATTTTAGAGAAATTACAATTTACCGGCCTCGACTGGATAATTTCCCTAATAAGCTAGATTATGTTTAAAGATATTCCGTGTTACACATTATGGGTAGTGATAAAATATGCTCGTTTAGTTTACATTATGCCTCGCATTATACATAAAATTCCATTGGCTGTAATTTATGTGGAAAATAACAATGGAAAATGCAGCGAATAATAGAAACACTTTAGTGATATGAAATTCTTGGTTTACCAAAGAGGAGGTTTAAGCATGCACAGCTAATGGGATAATTTATGTTGTGGTTAATTTTGATTTAGTCCATTCAATAAAATTAAGAAGATATTGTTTATACAAACACATGTTTTCAGGGTAAAAAATGGTGAATGCGCAATCATTTGCATTTTGTGGCATCAATAAATAGAACTTATTTATTATAAATTACAAAAACCGTCGTTGTCGTTTCTTTTATAGTGGATTCACGTAGTTTTATTAAACAATTAATTAGCCCAATCATTCTAATAATGCACCCAGAAAAAAATCCCAACCAAGATCTGCTTATGCAGGATTGAAGGCACTATCCCCAGGAACATAAAAGTGAAAAATTCCCACAAAATTTCCGTGACGTTTAGCCCTCATCTTGCATAGAAGTGAGGAGTTAGTTTTATGTTAATACCTAAACTATTCGGCACTTTTGAAAAAAGTTTTAAACATTTTTAGGAACATTATTTTAATAAGAATACAATCATTTTTAAAAAAATAATAAATCACTAATATTAACGATTTTATAGCACTTTGAAAATGTGCTAATTTGGTCCTACAGAGAACGCTGCAATCTATGCTTCAGGACTCTATGACTAAGATAAACGATTATGATGAAATAAGGTGATTTTCAAAGAGCTATAGAATCGTTAATATTAGTGATACATTATTTTTTTAAAAATGATTGTATTCTTATTAAAATAATGTTCCTAAATATTTTTAACACTATTTTCAAAATTGCCAAATAGTTTAGGTATTAACAAAAAACTAACTCCCCACTTCTATGCAAGATGGGGGCTAAACGTCACGGAAATTTTGTGGGAATTTTTTACTTTTATATTCCTGGGGATAGTGCTTACAATCCTGCATAAGCAGATCTTGGTTGGGATTTTTTTCAAAGGAACCTACAAATTTTAAATAGAATGATTGGGCTAAATAATTAATTTAGGAAATCTACAGCAGCTTATTGGTTCATTGCAAAATCTGCTGTAGATTTCTTAGATTATTTCTTAAATTAAATGTTAATACACCATATTAGTGATGACGAAATATGAAGCCAACAAAGACAAAATCGCATCCTAGTTTCCATGGTTTTGAAGTTTTGCCAACTACGTGTCAAAAGGTAATTGTCGAAGTAATTGTTAAAACTTCAAAACCATGGAAACTACGATGCTATTTTGCCTTTGCTGCCTTTAGTGACGACACACTAATATGGTGTATTGTTAAATGAAACTACTACGTGAATTTAATATTAGAAATGTTAAATAAATGTCTAAATTGCAATACGGTATACACTCATAAATGGTAAGTTTAATGCCCTAATATTTTTTCAGTAGCCATATTAGCTTGTAAAGCTAAATAAAATCTTTTATTATAATTATTATTAAAACCCCTTTTTTTAAAATACGATTTTCCTACTAATAATCATTCAATAAAAAGAGTAAATAGAAATGTTTTGTTTCGTCGAATAAATTTGTGATTAGTGTTTTAGAGACTGTCCTCTTAGCGGATGGGTCTGCCTTTTGTAAACTTAAAAAACTATTTAACATACCAAAAATAAGAAGTTAAGGTAACTTGGACGCAGTGCACAACTGCACAACTATTTGCCAGATATCCTTTCAGAAAGCCCCCTTTGAAATCCGCACTTATTTACTCGCACAAATCACAACATACAAAACACCCGGCGTTTTACACGTTTTAACTAACCTAACACCTTCCTAACACTGTCAAATAACCATATGGTGCGCCAGAAAGAAAGCAGAATGTAGCACACTGTCGCAGCGGAAGTCGTGCACTTTGCAGAAGCGTGACGAACGGCGGGCGTCTGGCGCGTCTCGGCGCATGCAGAGGCCGCCAACGTGACAAGTCAGTGACTCTTTCTTTGCGTTCTGCTGAATGATGTCTGATGATCTTGAGGCACTGAGCCAAGGTAGAGCTTGTGAGGTGTACCTGCTGGCTCGAACGATGCTGCAGGAATGGCCTGTTGCAAGAGCGATACTAAATTGCGAATCATGCTACTGCATGCCGGCTATGGGCCATTTGAGGCTTTAGTTACGAGGTGCGATCCAGTAATTATAAGGAATCTCCCTGCGGCGCTTGCAGGAATTAAAAATGATATGGGCTACATGTCCAAAAGTTAAAAAATGATGCTCAGCATAAATTAAAAACAATGATCAATGATCTGAAAAAAATGGTATTTGATGATTGATTCCTTGAATTAAAAAAAAAGGCTTTTTTTTCTTAAAAAACAAAAAAAGAAAATCCACCTTTTAAATAGGCCGACGTTTCGCCAAATTGATTAGCATCTTCAGGACACAAAAATTCCACAACGCAGCAAAAATAAAAACTATCTACAAGCAAAAAATCATTTTTGGATGAAGATTCAAGGAAATTTTATTTGGTTTTAACAAAAAAATAATGTTGGGCTGATTTTAAAACACAATATGTTTAATTTAAAGTAACAATTCCTCTCCTGCCACCAATTCTCTTCAACTTCAAAAACTTAATTGATGTTTTTAATGCTCTAAAAAATTATCTTCAATTTTATACAACATTTAGTCCAAAAATTAGTGCCCCAACAAAGTACCATACAGGTGGTGCGCTAATTTTGGGACGCTATGTATCAGTGGTTTTGGCTTCAAATAGATTTCAATACGCCATATTAGTGATGACGAAATATGAAGCCAACAAAGACAAAATCACATCGTAGTTTCCATGGTTTTGAAGTTTTGACAACTACGTGTCAAAAAGTAATTGTCGCAAACGTTAAAACCACGGAAACTACGATGCGATTTGTCTTTGCTGGCTTCAGTGACGATACACTTATGTGGCGTATTGGTTTTTCTTAGTCTTTTGCAAAAGAAAACATTTATTTCAAAGAACGTAGCACCTTATGTCATGGCATGGCGCCATTAAAGCCTTATCTAGTTGCAGGAGTAAAGTGAACCACGAGCATCTGCCTTTAACTCCCGCAGTTTCTAGTTTCCAATAGCTGTTTTTACTATCTCAACACATGTATCACCCTTTTAATTCAATTTTAAATAAAAAACACGTGTTCATGCAGCCGCTAATCAAGCATTTACCGGCATCAAAGCGATACCTTCTTCCGTTTCTATGTTTATACCAAGCAATCGTGTAAACTTATATCGCACGTGCTTTAAATTTTATTGTGTACTTCCTATTTTTTTAAGACCAGAAACAAACATTAATGATTGAAGTGACAAGAAATCTAGAAAATGTGTATCTGATTTTACAGAATCTTTAGTATAATTCGATAAGATAAAATAAGCAACTCATGTTTGTAAATGTTAAGTCGTTGTGTGTCCAAAATACCAAGACTTGTCCACGACTAATGTTTGCGACTTTTTGGGTGTTAATTGAAAGACCGGTTGTAAGAACCATTTACTTTAAAAACTGACGTTAAGGGTTTTTAAAACATTAAAGCCAGTACGTTTAAGTACCTCTTAAAATTCTTGAGGCCAGCAGTATTTTAAAACCATCAAAATGTAAATATCCTTCTGGCAAGGCAAGAAGATTGTTTAAGAATATTACCGAGAATATTACCATCGATTAATAGGCTGTAAAATCATATTTTGTATCATGGTTACAGTAATTTATAATGCAAATGCGTGTAATTACTTCATTTGAAAGTGTTTATGTTGTAGTGTTTCAATCATAAATTGATAGCTGTTTTGAGAGATGATCATGCATTTTGATTTAATGGCTTGTACCCTTGTAATGCTTATGGTTTACCACAAAAAATAAGTATGTCCTGGGAATAAATCACGCTTTTGCAGGGCCATCGTTTAAACGACAAGTTTTCTGAATTACTGTATAGCTATTTTAACCCAATATTATAGGCACTGGATAATTTATTGAATATGACTTATTGTTGAATTCATTATAGCAAATCCACAGCTGTGTTTATTTTCTTATCAAAACAAACAAGACAAAAATAGTTAACCCCAATAACATGAAATAACGCAAACTTGTGAATCTTGTTTAATTCTGAAAATGGATATGGAATATGGATTCGCGGAAACGGGCCACTCCTTCCACATTTAGAATTCTACTCCAGTTTATAGGTCATGTGAAAAAGTGGGTTAAAGAGGTAATGACTAGTTTTCCGGTCATAAATTTACAGCGAATATTGCCATAGCTTTGATTGTAAACTGTCCAATCATATATGGCTGTAAAAACCTCCGCAAATCCTTTGAAAAGAAAGTACTGTATTGATCTATATTTTTATAGCGGATTTTACTTTTTCCATAAATATTACTTAACAAAGGCCGCAAAACTTTTATATGTATAGAAATGTGTTTTTAAACAAAAATAATATTTTAATATAAATAGCCCAATCATTCTAATAATTCCCCCAGAAAAAATTCCCAACCAAGATCTGCTTATGCAGGTTTGTAGCCACTACCCCCAGGAACATAAAAGTGAAAAATTCCCACAAAATTTCCGTGACGTTTAGCCCCCATCTTGCATAGAAGTGAAGAGTTAGTTTTTTTTTATTTTTTATCTGACACTTTTAAAATGAGTTTTAAAAATTTTTAGGAACATTATTTTAATAACACTTCAATCATTTTTAAAAAAATAATAAATCACCAATATTAACGATTTTATAGCACTTTGAAAATGTGCTAATTTGGTCCTGCAGAGAACGCTGCAATCTATGCTTCAGGACTCTATGACTAAGATAGACGATTATGATGAAATAAAGTGATTTTCAAAGAGCTGTAGAATCGTTAATATTGGTGATTTATTATTTTTTTTTAAATGATTGTATTTTTATTAAAATAATGTTCCTAAAAATTTTCAAAACTTTTTTCAAAAGTGCCGAATAGTGTAGGTATTAACAAAAATCTAACTCCTCACTTCTATGCAAGATGGGGCTAAACGTCACGAAAATTTTGTGGGAATTTTTTACTTTTATATTCCTAGGGGTAGTGCCTACAATCCTGCATAAGCAGATCTTGGTTGGGATTTTTTTCTAAGGAACCTACAAATTTTAATTAGAATAATTGGGCTAAAACTTTTATATAAGGATCCTTCAGCCAGTAGCCAGCCAGGATAAAATTTTGTCCTTCTATCCTTTTTTCCAAAACATTTAAAATTAATTTTAATAAATTTGTTCGGGTTCGTTCAACTATTTCTTAAAATAGGATCTTTTTTGCATTGATTGATTGATTATTAATAGCATGTTAACACCAAGTGATCGATGGTCAATTACCTTTTATTCTTTAGAATGTTGAATGATTGAATGGCATTTTTATTAAAAATTATAAAAGTTTAAATGTGTGGATAATTAATATTGACACCACTAATCGTCTTAAAATAATTAAGGCGTGTTCCAACTCACTTTAGCTAGCGAATAAGAATAAGGAAAAGCAAAATGTTTATAATTGTAACGATCTAATGTTTTCTAGACCCATGTAGCTTATTTCTACTACTCGAAATTTCATACTTTTTCGTTTATCGATAAGTTAATTCGAAGTTAATTCATTTAAAGTAAGTCTAAATCAGCCTTTATTATTGCCAAAGTTTAAAAGTAATTGAGCAAAATTCAGTGTCAAGGATAAAATGGTGGTAAGGTGCAATTCAATTGCACCGACATAAAAGAACGCTTTTTTTTGAATTGGTTTACAAGATGAGCTTTTGTAAGTTTATAGAAAATTTCTTTTGCTACTTTGCAAAGAAACCGTTTAGAAGTTTAGATGTCTTTTTTGTTAAGTTTATTTATAAGAAAATGGTTTGGCTTCTAGGTATAGCAGTAATAGTTCTACTAACTAACTTTATTACTTAGGTTTAAACTTGATACTTAAAACGACGCCGCTGCTAAAAAACCTCTAGTTTCGCCACGGGAAACACAACTTTTACTTCTAAATCTAACAACATAATTGGCTATTAAAAAGAGTTTTGTAAAAGTGCATTCGATCGGTGCAGATTGTTTGCGCCTAAAACTCGTAGATTACACGATATCTGCAGGTAGTCAGTCACTTATTTATACCAATTATAAATTATTATTCACGCGGCCAGCGGCGGTACGATTGAACATTCTTGTTATGAAATGCAGTGATCAAAGAAATCCGATATTTTATATTTTTCCCATTTATTTAAATCAACGGAATTTGTACTTGATGTAATCTTGCACACGTTTTCTTATTATTATTGTATATTCTATTGTGTAGTTTCTCTTAATTTATATTTTAGCCTCCATCACAACTCTATCTCAATCTATGCACCGTGTGTAGGTACAAATGGTATGGTCAGCGAGAGTTTAATAATGGATAGCTTTCGCTTGAATTGAACGCTATGGGAATAGAAAAAAGATATAAAAAGGTATTGTTATGATTTATCTTTGGTTTTATTAAAGTTTTGTGACCCTTTGAACTATTCGTAGCATCGGGCGCTACCGCGTCGATCCCTAACTTTAGTTACCAAGGTCATTTATTCTACTTCAAGGTCATTAAAATTCATGAAAACTTTCAGCAAACCAACTTTAGGTTCTGTTTAATACAACTAATGCAAGTTGCAAAGATTTGAAAGTTAGAAAGTAACTTCATCCCGAGACAACAACAAAATTAGTTTGGTTAGTAACTTTTTTTCTTTACACAAACTGATGTTAAAGTTACTAGAATTAGTTTCAATACGGTGCAAAATACAAAAAACTCTACTTCATACATTGTTGTAAGTATGTGCCACAAGGTTAGTTTTTTTTGTTTACTCATTATCAAGTTAAACTGCAACTCCATAAACACAACAAAATCTTACCAAAACAACTTCAACCGTCCTATTAACCGGTTCATATTGACATTCGCTTGGAAAGGTTTGTATGCTAGAAATATCATCCACATCGGTATCCTTATTTGTTTTCGTCGCTAAACTTTCGTTACTTGTATGAGTATTTGGCGTTGTCGTTTTATTGTCGGCGGTTTTATCAACTTCATCGTTTTTAGGATTTGTCTGAGGTTTTTCTATGTTGTTATTGTTACTAATTGGGAGAAAATCACCGTCTTTTCTTTTGCTTTGTCGAAAAATGCGCCAACTTGTGTCCGTGTAGCGCTGGGCTGCTTCCTGAAAAAACTTTTAAATGTTTCTTGTTTCTTTACAACTTAATATTAGGAAAGTTAGATGCTTTGTGTTATAGCCTTGACAGTAAAAAATTGCTAACAGAAAACAATGATTTTGCATTTAGATAAGCGAAGCCGCGTGTTCTTTGACAGGAATATAAATTTGATGAGTACCTGAGATTGCGATGTCTTCTAAAATAACAAAACTATTTACTTAATTAAATTTTTATCTAAATTATTGTGGCTATGTTTGTGCAAAGAATCTAAGATCAGTTTGTCATGCTGAAACCTTAAGGGCATTTTCCTAATTGAAACCGCAAATCAACCTCAAGCTTATGTACTTTAACCAGGGATATATAAAAACAATGTTTTTATTACGTTGACCCTGTACAAATGAAACTTAATAAATAATTTCTTAACAGTATCAATTTACACTTCAGCATCAATGGAGTAGAATAATAAACTAACCAATTCAATCAAATTATTTATTCATGAAGTGATTTAAATGAAACTTCGACAACAGTACTCAATACTTAAATAAGCATAAATATTAAATAGCATCATTCCCGTACTTATAAAGTATAGACAATAAATTATACTGAGTCGATATGTGCATTAAGTTTTATTGGATTTAAATAATGGCGGAGTTTGACTTTGCGGAATAAATGGTTTTTTGCATGGTGTTCTTTGTAATGTCGAGACCGCCTTTTAATGCAGCTTATGGCAATCTTAAGGTGCGTTCTTTGGTTTCTACTTTCAAAGGGGCCATAAGTTTCACCCACATGTTAATCAGGATATAAATATCTATGGTTATAGTTTTGTAAAAATAGATCTAGAGGGTATTTCATAGGAACTTATTTTAGAAATTATGATCTTGGAACAAGATTGTAAAAAATCTGTTATGGATATAATTAAAATAAAAAAAACTACCTATTTAACTTAAATACATTCTTCTATGAGTACTTAAAAGTAATAAATAATTTCTCTTTTTTATTTGTGTACCTGTTCAATTTCCAAAATCTCCTTTTTAGTCGGTCGATATTTGACTAATTCCCTGCTGTTGGTAGGAGCCATTTCACGAAACTATTTGTTTAAATAATCAACATTTCCACTTTTTACGACACATTTTACTTTAGGCTATAAAAACAATGCACTATGTTTTATCAAAATAGAAAGGAACAAAAATGCACATTTTTATAATCACATGTTTTCGGTTAGACGTTTAAAATGCTAATTTTATAATTATGAATGTTGATTTAGCAAAACTAGAAACCGATTTGTTATTTGCATCTTTTTAATAGACTTGCGATGATAAAATAAATTAAATTTAGAAACGGTATTGCACGAAAAATGTTAGTTAACAAGTGTACTTTATGATATAATACAGAGAACTAACCTAAAAGTGATGTCACTTTTTAACATAGCCGATCTCTGTACTTTCATTATGTACCTACGTAGACATGATAAATTTACGTGTAATTTGTATAAACAACTTGGTAATTGACGTTAAAATTTCATTAAAAAGTTTTTAATGATATGATATTAACGATGGGTATAATTTTTTATGCATTTTTTTGCAGTGTAGCGTAACATTATAATAATTTTGTGAGCGATAATTAGATAAAGGATGTTTTTTTAAAATAGGAAAGCAAGTAAACAGGAAAAAGAGTTTAACAAAATTGAAATGGTGGCAGGTGAGGGTTCGTTACTAATTACTCAAGGTCGCGATGATTAAGAATATATTAATAAACCAAATTTAATTAAAAACAACATTTTTTATAGCGTTCAAATGTAACGCACAATGATTTTTATCGGTTTAAATTTTTTTTATAATTTGAGTTTATATTTCCACTACTAAATATTTCTACAAATTCTGAGATTCTTCTTTACAATAAGGCGTCTTTACTAAAGGAACTATTTAAATATTAGTCTTTACATTAATAAATGATAAACGTTCATTCACCTTGCGAGGTAATATAAAAAAATTAAACAATTTAGTTTAATTGGGTCAAAAATTAGTACGCATAATATTGCCATATTTTTATTCTAAACATCCGTGTTAGCGAATGCTTGTTACTATATAGATTAAGTCATTGTTTAATTACCATTTTTGGTATTTTAAAATTGGGGTTTCCGTTAGATCAAGCTAATTACACGCAAATAATCCTAATAACTAACAGTCTAGATTTTTCAAAGTTATATGGATAAAGACCGCTACATGTTCAATAATAGCAATCTTCTTCGTTAAGGTCATGCAACGCTAGCAAAAAATGATAATTAGGAAGCTCTAATTAACCAAAATTACAGGTTTTGTTATACTACAACAATTATGTTATCTTCATTTGTATCTTTCGTATCGTTGTGGAATTTAAAACAAACAATATTGTTCTTAGTTAAACCAATCTTTGATTTTGCCTTAATTTTCTTTGCTTTAAATTGTTACGTAAAGCAATACTTATATTTTACAACTGTAAAATTGTAAAATATAAACGACGACAGCGACGCCGATGTTGGAAACGACGCCAGTAATGCTATTTTAATCAAAGAAATAATAGAATTTAATGTTTTAATTTGTTTTATGTTTGGGTAATTTTAAATTTATGCATTGTTATAAATAGCTTAATGATCTTATAAAAGAGAATGGGTTATTGAACACATATTCTTTTATTAACATAACGAGTGAGCAATAAAAATGGTCTTGGCCCAAAAGACAATTATTGTACTCTTAAAAAAGCAAAAGATAATTTAAAAACAGTCCAGACCTCACTTAAAAAGATTCACTCATTAATTTGAGAAAAAAAAGATCAAATTTTTAATAAATTTTCTACAAAAAATTGCGCAATAGTATAAACCGAGGTTTAAACAAAAAAATGAGGGGCAAATCGGATGGGCATTGTGTACACTAGTCACTAATTCACAAATTTTAGAATTTGTTAACAAACTCTTAACAAATTCTAAACAAATTCTCCACAAATTCTTAACACATTCCTAACAAATTCCTAACAAATTCTTAACAAATTCTGCAAATTCTTCACAAATCCCGAGGGGCAATTCAATGATGATTAATGTACATTTTTTTAAGAATTTATTAAGAATTTGTAGAATTTGTTGAGAATTTGTTAGGAATTAGTGTACACAATTTGCCCACACGATTTGCCTCTCGACAAATTCTCAGCAAATTCTTAAAGTAAGGTACACTAATTCTTTCATTGAATTGCCCCTCGCAAAAAAAACCTATAGGCATGGATTCACCTAAAAATGCCAAATTTTAGTACCCACTATTTTCTGACCAACAATTATTTTTTACATTGCGTAATTACCTATGCATATACTTCCTACATATAATTTTAAACTTTACTACGTTCTAACTTTTTGCAAATAAAAAAAAATTGTACTCTAACTGCGAAGAGTAATTTCTAACCCGCTCTAGATACACCACAAATTAGTAGGTGCCAAAATGTTCGGTGAAGTCTCGTACTGTAAATAAATGTGCAGTTTTGCGTTATATTTGTTTATCACTGTTTTCTTATTTTGCGTTTACTTTTACACTAAATTTAAAAACCTCTCTTTAAAAAAACTGTCACCTAATCACATTTTTTATTATTTTAATTATTTAATTCACCAACCTAAGGCCCCTTAAAGACGTCAAAGTCTTAGAAAGTCAGTCAAAACACTAAACTACCTAAATCTCAGCATCTACTATAGCAGGTTCCACACCACGCGTTTTTAAACTTTCTGTTATGTTTACATTTTCATTCAATGTTCCCCGTGTACTGTTCGGTACGGTAGCTGTAATTCTTGTTCAGTCAACACTCAATAAGAGTATAAGGGGAATTGTAAATTGCTCAAATATGCTGCTTTGAAGTCCCACAATAATAATTATATTCAGACGAGGGAGCACTCATTTCAATTTATTTATTGCAATTTAGTTTGGCATAAGTGGGTAGGGCTGAAGCATAATTTTGTCAATAGTAAAATTAGGTATACTTGTGCTTATTTAAAAGGAAATAACCGTTAATAAATGTAAGTATGTGATTATAAATTTATAAAATAATATCAAAAGTACTTGAACATCGACCTCAAGTATAAAACTAGATATGGGTTAGGTCAGTGGATAGGTTAGATTAGTGAGCCTGTTAGAGTTTTTTTTATAAAATGCCGACATTTAATAGGATACTCCTCGCAGTGGGTAATCAGAGAATAATAAAATTAAAAAAAAAACAATAATTTTTTAATATTATCAAAAAAACTCTGCGAAGAGGTTAAACTATTAATTCTTCTATAGAAAAAACATTTATTTGCGAAAAGCATAAATAGGTATCAATTATGACAATGGCGTTTAGGATTTAATTTGGCTTTGGAAGGATGTTTTTGTTTCAATTTTTTTTGCAAAGCCACCTTGACCGAACCTAGACTTAAGTGACTTAGAGCTTTTTAATCACCAAAAACCTTTATTTTGACCATTTTTGTCTTAAAAACTTCACAAAAAAAAAACAAAAAATATTTTTTAATACAAAATTTAATTTCCTTTCATTTTTATGACCTAAGTTTTTTTTGTAAATTGAAAAATAACGAAGATACGGCTTTTTTTTAAATTGGGGGGCTTATGTGGGGCCGGACAAAAGAAAATTAAATATACTTTTAGTAGAGAATTAAGAGGGCTTTAAAGTTACCAGAAAAAAAATTCTGTAATTTTTATGATAACTGAAATATGAATTTTTTCTTACTTGGGGGGTGCCGCAGCCCCCCTTATTATTTTCCGATTTCTTTCAAAAACAATAGGGATCTAGATTTTAATGAGAACGATTTTTCCTGAAAATTTAAACTTGATGGGATCTTTGGTACTCAAGTTAGAGTGTCTACAAAAAACGTGACAGACGGACGGACGGACGGATTTTTTGAAAGTTGTTCAAAATTTGATGAAACGCACGAATCTGCAAGAATTTTTGCACTATGACGATTTTTGACGATTTTAGAATTTTCAAAACAATCACAATATACTCCTCGTTTTTGACTTTGTCTGCGAGGAGTATAATAAGGACTAAACCTCAAAAGGATTTAAAATCATGCAGCAATTCGGAAACGAATTTTGGGTGATTGTATGTATATATGGAATTGACCAATAGCTTTTGATCCTGGTTTGACTAATTTACAAACTCCAGTGGAACTAATTTTTCATTCTGTGTTTATTAGCCATACTGTTATAGAATCAACTTTTCGCAGCAGCAGGACAATATTGTTCAATAAAAAATAAAAATAATAAAATTAAAAGAATAAAGATTGATTAGTATAATCTTTTAACTCTTTTAAAAATAAATGCACCTTCGTATTTTTACAATATCTTATCCCAAGTATCCCTGTATGTTGTTGTACTTAAGTATCGATATTGTGAATAGTTCTTTAGAATTTTTGCTTGCGAAAAATACGTCTGTTAACATAAGTGCATATTAATTATAATTGATTTGCATTTGTTTAAAAGGCGACGTGACTTTGATAGAATTGCAACCAACACTAACTAAGCCATAATGTTTAATAATTGATTTGGTTGGAAATGGCTTATAAATAATCATTTGATTTTCCATACAGTAGGCATATGCATAGGCGTTTCTTTTTTTTCTTTTGAGCATGCAGAAAACAAGCTAATACTAAAATAGATTTTATTACTTTTGTTAATGACAAATCCATTGTGAGATTTTGCGAAAATAAATCAAAACGTTTATTGCTGATTTTATTTCTTTTCAAATTAAAGTTATGCAGTGCCGGTGAGTGTATATTAAAATTTTTCCAAGGACATAATATTGCAGTCCATTTAATATTTTGAATTTATCAGAATTGCATTTAACGACAATAAAAAAATGCATTGTATGGATATGATGTAAAAATAAAAGTGTTAAACACAACGACTTTTTTAAGTTTCTCAATTTGCATTTATATTTAAAAATTATTGTTAACTTAAAGGCTGATTCATAAATACCTAGGGTAATTTTTTTAAGGAGAAGTTAAACTTGAAGTTAAGTTAGTTTAAGTATGGTCTTAATGGGCTTTTTTTTAATACCGCCTTTTACTTCCATTATTATTATTCATATGCATAATTATAGTTTATAGAAAAAAATGGTTCATTCGCCATTTTCTCAGCCTATCAATATTATACCTACTAATTGACTTCCATAACAATTTATACGAAAAGCAATTAACATCTCATGCATATCGTTACTGATAAACATGGTTATTAATTTATAATTTAATTAAATGCAAAAAATTAAAATAATTTATTATTGCAGATTGAGTAAATGCACTTTTGAAACCTTATCGAATCCAAACCACCCACATAGATTAAACGTGCTGTACTATTAATTTAACTAATAATTTATAAAGTAAATATTTATTTATATGTGATTTATATCTCTGTAGATTATTATTAACTCTTGATAGGAGTGTGTTGGTTTCGTAAGGCTGAACTAAAAGCCATTTTTTTAGGAAGTTAATGATAGGTATCTGCTTTGTTTATTTATTTTATTTATATAAGAAGGTATAGAGAGATGTTAATTAGTGTTGACTTAGGTTGGCTGAAGAAATAAATAAAATCAGTATGGACGCCCACGTATTCAACTCAATTAAAGCTCTTGCCAATGGACCAAGACATTAATGACTTGTTTTAATGGATTCTTGATATCAATTTAATAAAAATTATGTATATTTTTTATAAATAATAATTTTTACATTTTTTTAGAAACCATCGCTTAATGTTCTTTACATTTTTTTTTTATTAAAGGGAAATGTTGCGAAGCATAGAAACTGTGGTTAGGTAATGTTTGTTGCCTAAAATCAACAAAAAACAGCCCTTTCTGGTCATTGCTTAGTGGGTTTATAAGGGTTTATTTTAAATTTAAATTGCTTAATGATTATCAGCAACATAAATAAACAAAGCACGCAAGTTGATATATTCTATAGGTCCATCAATAAGCTTTTAAATACAGAATTTTGGCAATTTAGAAGCACAATTTTTTTGTATTTTAAATTGCTAAAATGCTGTGTTTAAACGCCTATTGATGGACCTTTAGAATATGTCAACTTGTGCTTTGTTTATTTATGTTGCTGGTAAGCACAATTTTTAATTAAAATTAACTCTTATAAACCCACTGAGCAATAACCACAAAGTGCTATTTTTTGTTGATTTTAGGCAACCAACATTACATAACCACAGTTTCTATGCTTCGCGACATTCCGCGTTAATAATAATATTTAATTACAATTATTTAAATAATGTGCGATCCACAAAATTTGACGTCGACTCTGGCTGTGTAACGTCAAAAATATGCCAATCGACAATGTTTTAACAATGAAAAAAATTGAAATTTTACAAATGCATGGCAGGAGTCGACGTCAAATTTTGTGGATCGCACGATATAAGTACTATAAATATGTAGAATTATAATTTTTCAAAATCCCTTACGATAAAAGAAGAATTATTGTAAATTTTATAAAGGAAATATAATACACACCTGTCATGGAAAGTACCACCCATTTGAATGGTTATGGAGAATTTATTTTTAATAATGATTGTTAAGCTTTCCTGATAGCAAAATCGAACAATATCGAGTACGATATAAAATTTTACAAAGCGTTATTTATGATGTTATTGTTGTTTAAAAAAACGTAAACCATTGTTTGGCGTAATATTATAAAGGATTTGAGAAATAAAAGGTCTGGTTCAAGTACTTAATCTTATTCTTATCATACCTTTACAAGCTGTGATAAATAATTATTTTTTCACTTGTCAACGTTAAATTAGCGAAATAACATACAGATAATTCTTAAAAAAAATTTTGGTGCTTACTAAGGTAATTTTTTGTAAGTTGTTCCTTAAAGACATGGAGATCCCAGCTAAAGCTAATGCGTGACCACAAAGCACGAAAGACGTTTATTTGCGGAAGACCTTTATGCAGAAATCCGCAGTATATTTTAGTGTCTTCTAAAAAATACAAGCTTGCATATACCAAGTACGGTGTGTAGTTGTAGAAGTCACGACTTAACATGCTCTCCCATCAAAATAAATACGACTTCATTTAGTTCATTGCTTTTGTGTTATTGTAATGGATGAAGGAAATAAACCATCTTCTTGTTATTCATAATTCTATGTCGATGTCGAGAAAGAGCAAAAATTCTTCTTATATATTTTTTTGAATAAGTTACACTAGGCGTCACAAGAATTAAAAGGACTACCTATATCAAAGATCCTTTTTTTTAAGACGCTTGTAAGAAATCTTCATTTAATAGTAGTAATTTTCTTTCCCCGATTTTTTAGAATGTAAAAATCTTTATTATTATTATCCCTATGATTTGGAACAATTCAGTTATTGAGTAGCCACTACGGTTTTTTTTAGAGGCATAATTGCATTAAGTTTTTAATATAAATTTAATTAGTTTTTGAGACGTTACTATCATCAAGGACTATTTCATTTTTTTTTATAATAAATCATGTATACATAGAGCGGTAAGTTTTTGATACAATAACAATATCCATAAATCTAAGAAGCACAAAGAGTTTAAATATTTTTAATACGTTGTTAAATTACAAAGTGCGCTCTACGAAATGTTTAAATCATAGTACTTATTTAGGAACGTTTATTAAATATTTGAATAATGTAGGTATTATAGGGTGTGTCTAATATTTTATTTGAAAATAAATATTTATTTAATAACCCAGGTATTTAATCTTAAAAATGTCAGAATTAAGAATAGTGATAAACGAAATTCCAAAATACTATTTTGGTAGAATAAGAAAGTCATATAAAAGAACAACAAATGTGTAGGCGTGGGATTTTGGGCACTCTGTATATAATAATAACTTGGGCTTTTACTAAGCAGAAATAGAAAACGCACATGTGGTCTCAAGTACTAAGGGTTGTTTAGAGGTACCAGGAAAGGCGGCCAAGGGCAGTTAGTCGTGAAATGAGTCTCTTAACAAACAGTTATGCGTGCAGAGTTTAGTAGTGTGCAAGGCACTGGTTATTAGTTAATTAATGTTGAGTGTTAACATTGTGGCCCTTAGTTGGCGGAATACTAATAAAGGATTAACAAGGATTCTGCGTGGGACGCAGGTAGCACACGGAATACTCTAGTATGCTGCGTTGGACGCAGGTAACACACGGGAATACTTAGGTATGTGTGTTTAATGGTATTGATAATCGCAGCTAGCTCGGTTCTTGGTCTCCCCCCATTATAATAGGAGTACCATGTAATGATCAGAACGCGGGAAGGGGTTGCCTCCACCTTGACGAAGGTGAGATGAGGTGTGTTCTGGTGTCCAGACGGAAGGGACAGATCTTCCGGGGCTTGTGTTGCGGCAACAGGGTACTGATATCATACCAACCCTGGTAGCACAAGGTACTAACCCTTTTTAGGTATCGCGATGCAGAAGGCCCAACGCTAATTATAATGTAAAGACAATAGCTGAGTACCAACAGAGATGACAGATGACTTACCATGGGCGAGGGGTCACGGACCCCGGGTTAGTAAACTAATTATTCCTAACAGTAGCTAGTAGTAATTGTAATCTGTATTTCATGTATATGAGCCGGCCCTGCCTTGAGTGTACCGAAACCGCTAGAGAAGTACTTTATAACCCTGGTCATTATTGGTGAGTAATTGAATTATTGCCCTTATAATAAATATGAAAAGATCCTAATAATGCCTGTAAATACAGGCCTACAATTGTCAGAAGTGTGGATAATATAAAAATTAAGTGGCAATGGTTTAGTTACTTTACCAATAAATAAACATTTTTACAGTTAAATATTGCCTGGAAAGTTTGTTTGTCCGCAAAATGTCGAGTGAAATATTGTCAAAAGCGATTTTGGTTTTAAGTACTTGAAAGGCGCCTTACATTTACTTAAGTCTGAATATCTCTCAAGATAATATGGGTGTGAATGATGAGCGATGCGTAACTTGATACATTTGGGGCGATATTTTTCTAAAATGTCTCAAAAAATATTCTACCCTGCAGTCAACGATGGTCATAATGGTTAAGAAATTCTGCAGGGTACAGACCTCCCAACAAGTACCTACATGTGCGTTGCGTCTTCTTGAGATCGAGAAAAGTGTTATTTATTATCTCATAAAGGGTGTTTGTGATTTTGAAAGTTTAAAGAATTTCTTTACAAGAAAAGAATTGACCCTGAAACCTTACCCGAAAATTAAAGGCATCAACTTTAGTTTACAAATAGTTTCCGGGCTGTAAACACCCTTGCTTTAATTTATATTTTGCTGTACACAAGTTTAATTTCCATACAACATGAACATGCGTCGTAATACACGTGCACCTACCTCTTCTGAGAAAGCAATGAGCACCCGTTCACGTTCAGGATCGGGTAGTGACCACGGAAACGCACCTTCCGCGGAATTAACCAGAGCTCTACGTAGCTTAGTGGAGGAACTTCGTGCCCCGAACATGTCGACAAGTTCGCGGGAAGGCATCGACATGTTACCTGAGTTTGACCCAGAAAATACTGATCTAAGTGCTTATGAGTGGATAAGAAAGGTGGAAGAAATAAGGAACATCTTTAATTGGAATGAGCGTACGACCATATACTTTGCCGTGACTAAGTTACACGGGCTCGCAGAACAGTGGTATGCGTCGTTGGAAACCCTTTGTCTTACCTGGACTGCCTGGAAGGATAAAATTTTAGCAGCATTTCCCAGTCAGGTAGATTTCAACGACCTGATGGAGCAGGCAGTGGCTAGGAAAAAGCGAACAGACGAGAGCTACGTACGGTACTACTATGAAAAATTAGCAATTTTGCACCGTATGAGAGTGACTAATTAAGCAGCAGTCTCCTGCCTCATTGGAGGTATAACTCATGATACCATAGCGA
Organism: Cartodere bifasciata; assembly: GCA_963920755.1. Lineage (NCBI taxonomy): Eukaryota > Metazoa > Arthropoda > Insecta > Coleoptera > Latridiidae > Cartodere > Cartodere bifasciata. The sequence goes on along the minus strand of OY987195.1, from coordinate 17,895,649 downwards.
TTGGAGCACGAGCTGGACGTTACAAAAATCCCGAGGACTTGCTTCAGTTTCTTAAATTATGCGAGTGCAATACAACTTTTCAAGGGGAAGCCTCGTATGGCTTTAATTAGCAGAAAAAAAGATATAAACAAAGACCAAAGTGCGGAAACTTAAACTCGGTACCTATAGTGTCGGTGGTTGTAAAGAACCCCTATGGTGAGGGTATTTTACAATCTGCATTATAACATTCTAGCACTGGGCCAACCGATGGTCACAAAAAGAACAATGATCACTAAGGATTTGGTAGTTTAATGTATTAGTTTAATTGTTATATGTAGAAAGTAAGACAATTTACCTACTTAAATAATGTTATGTTCAATAAATTTTCGTAAATAAATGTACCTAATAAACGTATCACTCAAAGTTGGTTTATTATCTAAACGAATACCAAGCGGTGTGGATTCTTGGGGACCAAGAATATTTCAGGATGGCCGAACTGTAGGCGTGGGATTTTGGGCACTCTGTATATAATAATAACTTGGGCTTTTACTAAGCAGAAATAGAAAACGCACATGTGGTCTCAAGTACTAAGGGTTGTTTAGAGGTACCAGGAAAGGCGGCCAAGGGCAGTTAGTCGTGAAATGAGTCTCTTAACAAACAGTTATGCGTGCAGAGTTTAGTAGTGTGCAAGGCACTGGTTATTAGTTAATTAATGTTGAGTGTTAACATTGTGGCCCTTAGTTGGCGGAATACTAATAAAGGATTAACAAGGATTCTGCGTGGGACGCAGGTAGCACACGGAATACTCTAGTATGCTGCGTTGGACGCAGGTAACACACGGGAATACTTAGGTATGTGTGTTTAATGGTATTGATAATCGCAGCTAGCTCGGTTCTTGGTCTCCCCCCATTATAATAGGAGTACCATGTAATGATCAGAACGCGGGAAGGGGTTGCCTCCACCTTGACGAAGGTGAGATGAGGTGTGTTCTGGTGTCCAGACGGAAGGGACAGATCTTCCGGGGCTTGTGTTGCGGCAACAGGGTACTGATATCATACCAACCCTGGTAGCACAAGGTACTAACCCTTTTTAGGTATCGCGATGCAGAAGGCCCAACGCTAATTATAATGTAAAGACAATAGCTGAGTACCAACAGAGATGACAGATGACTTACCATGGGCGAGGGGTCACGGACCCCGGGTTAGTAAACTAATTATTCCTAACAGTAGCTAGTAGTAATTGTAATCTGTATTTCATGTATATGAGCCGGCCCTGCCTTGAGTGTACCGAAACCGCTAGAGAAGTACTTTATAACCCTGGTCATTATTGGTGAGTAATTGAATTATTGCCCTTATAATAAATATGAAAAGATCCTAATAATGCCTGTAAATACAGGCCTACAAATGGTTGTCTAAATCAAAAAACTTTTCTGTTTAAATTTATTTCTAATCAATAAAGGAATCTTTAGAAAACTAAAACAGTAAAAGAAATAATAGGATTTTTTTTGTGCAGCGACGAATTTGCTCAAAAGTGTCATGAGAAGCCACTCAGTTTATAAGATAAAACTATTAATATTTGAATGTGTGTTTTAAAATTATTAAACTATTAAATTTTCGACGTGATTTTCATCATTATGTCAATAATTACCTACTAACCTAATCACGCGCTGGAGGTACCACGCTTGTTAATACACAATGGACATGGAGCATAAATGACGTATGAACCAACGGATGGCGCTACCTATGTTTCATATGCGAGATATAGCACCGGTCCAATTTAGGAGGTGGTTCAAAATATGTTTGACATGACAATACAATAAAGCTAATAATTTAAAGAAAAATAGTGTTAATTTTGTAAAAAAAAAATATCACCGTTCATAATTTCGTAGTGCAACAGAAGATGCTGTCAACATTCATTAAATATAAAAAAACTCATCCATCATAAAAAAAACTTTTAAATTAATTAATTAATATGTTTGCATCAAAGCAAACATTTTTTTTATAAAATTAGAATAAAAAAACTTACAGTAGTATTAGTTTCGTTCTCCATGTCAAACCAAACAAATAACAAACGACATAATAAAAGTTCACTTTAAATTGTCCTGTCGTTAATATCCTGAAAGCGCACTAACTCATGATGTCAGTCATACTGTCTACTATAACCTCACACATAGCAGTTTATTTCACCTGTTACAATTCGCGAAATCAACCGTGTTCTGTAACGGATTGGACTAAAAGGTTGCCCAGTGTACTTGATCACTAAACACCATAATAATCTACCAAGCAGGATGAAACAAACGCGCATCCAAACTCCAAAGCCACCTTAGATTCAAGAAGTATCCTGCAGCCAATACCAACCTTTATTCTTTAAGGGGCAAGCGATAAGTGCACGATTTGTTTAGCTTTCTAATATTTTCAAAGGATTAGGTGCAAAAGAGGTGAACTACTAATGAACTCGTACGCAGGACTGTTTCTTACAAAAAAACCATGAGGAGCTTTACCAGGAACATAGAAGTGCGGGTGGTATACCTGAGATTTCTGTGATCACTGAAGCTTGCATGTAAGGACGTTTAATCTTGTTATCGAAGCCGGTCGTGCCTTATCTTTGCTAGTATACTCTAGATTATTGGCCTATATTATTAGAAAATTGCCGATTTAGATATTTACCGAAGGTGAAGTAATTTGTTTTGGTATATGTATTTATTTTTAAAAAATGATTAGGTAATTTGGCGTTACAAAGTTGTGTTTTGATTGTATGAATCATTGCTTATTTTTTGTTTGTGCATGAGGTGACTTGGCGGGGTAAACACATTTTTTAAATGTGTGTGTTATTGGTTACCTTTTATATGATTGTTATTTTCACAACGGAGAAAATTAAACACAAAAACAGAATGCACTAATCTGTTTAAAAATATCCCAACGATAGCTTTTTTTGCATAAGTAAAAACCAATATTTTTCTACATTCCATATTTACTTGTATCTTTTGGTCTACAAGTGCAAAAAACAATGATAACAAAATTAAATAGATGGAGCATCATTTAAATACGTAGGCCCAACATTTGGCTAACAAGTAAGGGAAAGATGTTGCCCCCTCTTCATGCAAACTTGTGAGTACATTTCAAATTTCAATAGCGAATTATTTCCAGAGGATACATTTATTTTCAAAAATGGTTTTTAATTTTAAAGCAAAATTCGTGATTAAGGTAAACAAATTACACATTTAAACGTTATTTTTACGTGAGATCTACGCGAGGTAAAGTTTGGTACACCTTCAAAAACAAAAATTAGCATTCTATTTTTTACTTATGTATGTGTACAAAAAATCAACATGTATTGTCGCCACTATTCGTTGCTGCCAATGGTGTTTTTTAACCTCACATCTAGTCCATTATGTGAATGTGGTGAATCTCCAGAAACTATTAAACATATTGTAGAGGACTGTCTAAACCCCAATTTTGAAGGCGGTTTTTATGAATTACATAATCTGACTCAAAATGCATTAAATTGGATATCAACCTTGAAACCTATGTGATTTTTGGCAATTTATTGTACCTTGTAATTTAACTGGAATGTGACCCTGGTATGCTGGAGTTAATTTTCCCATGGATTTTCCTCTGGCCCCTCCCCCCGAAGTAGATGCTTTATCAGTATATGAACATTGTCCATGGGTATCCCAAAAAGAACATTATTTGTACTTTTTTATATTATTTACAACTTTATTATATTTTTGAATGTTCATATTTGTCACATACCAACCCTTATACCTACTATGACTTGTAATGTTTATTAATAATCATACGAATATATATATATATACAGGGTGTTGCAAATCTATGGGTCTATTAGAAGTATCTAGAGAACCGCTTTACCTAGCGCTCTGATTTTTTTTTTATTAATTCTTAGGACATAAAATCTATAGCTCTAAAATATTTTGAAATTTGGGCGACTTCCGGTTATACCGGAAACTCACACCCTCTTCCTTATTTTAAATGGAATACCCTATTTTTTATTACGGATTTGGATTCCTTTTTAAATTTAATGATAACTTTGTTAATATGACCATACCCCAAATTTGGGCCGTTTTCCTGGAAAAAAATATTTTCTCCAAGATTTGACTTTCGCAACTGTTTTGAAAACAATTTATTTTCAAAACATGAATTAATTTTTCGTAATAAAATTTGAACCACTTATTAACAAAGCCCAAAGGAATGTTTAACAAAAACAAAATTAGCATTTTTACTAACCGGAAGTGGAAATTTTTTTGGTTAAACTTAAGAAAATTAAAAGTGATTTTTCTCAAAAAAATCAAATGCAACTAGTATCTTTTTATTAGCCCAAGAGATTGCTTTTTCTATTTGCTTTCCATTGGTACCATGGTTCCCTATACCGATTCTTAACCGTTTTGGGGATACGCGCAAAATAAGGAAATTCCCAAGTAAAGCTCGTGCTCTTACATTACCAGGTACTGTTATAAGTGGTATTTCCATTACGATTTAGCATATTTTTAGTTTTACAGCCCATACAAATCTAAAACGCACCCAAAAGATGTTTTGGGGGCTTGGGGATTGGGGGAAAGTTAGATACAATTTAAAGTGGTTGCGCTTTTTAATTGTGCATACGTGCGTTTTTTTCTTTGTAATTATGGTAAAAACATGAAAATTTTATTTTTTGGAAATGTTTTGGGGGTCTTGGGGACTGGAGAAAGTTAGCCAAAATTTAAAATGGTTCATTTTTGTTTGTGCATAAGTCCATTTTTTGCTCTTTTAATTATGTTAAAAAATTTCAAATTTAAAATAATTTTTTTTTGGAGGTCTAGGGGGCGGAGGAAAGTTAGCCAAAATCTGAAATAGTTCGTTTTTCTGTGCAAATGGGCATAAAAATAAGGTAAATCGTAATGGAAATACCACTTATAACAGTACCTGGTAATGTAAAAGCACGAGCTTTACTTGGGAATTTCCTTATTTTGCACGTATCCCCAAAACGGTTAAGAATCGGTATAGGAAACCATAGTACTAATGGAAAGCAAATAAAAAAAGCAATCTCTTGGGCTAATAAAAAGATACTAGTTGCATTTGATTTTTTTGAGAAAAATCACTTTTAATTTTCTTAAGTTTAACCAAAAAAATTTCCACTTCCGGTTAGTAAAAATGCTAATTTTTTTTTTGTTAAACATTCCTTTGGGCTTTGTTAATAAGTGGTTCAAATTTTATTACGAAAAATTAATTCATGTTTTGAAAATAAATTGTTTTCAAAACAGTTGCGAAAGTCAAATCTTGGAGAAAATATTTTTTTCCAGGAAAACGGCCCAAATTTGGGGTATGGTCATATTAACAAAGTTATCATTAAATTTAAAAAGGAATCCAAATCCGTAATAAAAAATAGGGTATTCCATTTAAAATAAGGAAGTGGGTGTGAGTTTCCGGTATAACCGGAAGTCGCCCAAATTTCAAAATATTTTAGAGCTATAGATTTTATGTCCTAAGAATTAATAAAAAAAAAATCAGAGCGCTAGGTAAAGCGGTTCTCCAGATACTTCTAATAGACCCATAGATTTGCAACACCCTGTATATATACATAACCTCACATCTGTAAATTTGTATGTAAGTTTTCCATAACCAAACCAAATTTTTAAGAAAATAGATATTACAAATATAATAGTACATTAAAAGGTGAATATCAGTGTTTAAAAATGCAATATCATAAACAAAAATTAATGAAATTTACCAGTTGCTGTTGTGATTCTTATAAGCCTATCAGAGAAGAGGTAAATATAAAAAACTCTTCTTTCAACTCCCCAAAATAATACCAAATAATTTTGGTGTATATTATATCTATTTAATTCTCTCATCATTGGCAATAAATATACTACACCTGCAAAAAAGTTTTACTTTCCTCACGTTTTCAAATAATGTTGTAAATCCTTGTTTCGCACAAAAAAATTTAAAATGCTTTTATGATCTTGTTAAAATTTTGGATGCCTTACATTGTTTTTATTAAAAACTGTTAAGGAAATCATCGCCATCATTTATCAATTATAATAATTATCTTGTCGACTGCAGGAATTCCGGATTATACAAAAATGTGCTTGTATTTGGGACAGGTCATTATATAAAGCCTAAAAAGTCCACTAACATAAAGAAATATGTGGAGTATTCAATAGCGACCTTCTCAGCAGCGTTGCAGGAAAAGCGAGGTCAGGGCGAAACTAACTGCATAGGACATGCAGACATACAGACTGCTTGGCATTGCTGCCGCTCTTGTAAACCCCGTAAAAACTGGAAGCTGCCACAATATTACCTAATATGTGCCTTGTTGCTTGCCTACCTTGATGTTGCGGTTATTTGCTATTCTACTAAAAATAAATTGTTGCTCCTAACAAGCAAAAATATACATTTACTTAAGTCCTTTATAAGCTTGATGTCGCATGATTCAAATAACATTGAACGACTCTATTTAAAAATTTAGTTCTTTGCACAATTTGTTTAGAAATGAACCAATGATAATAAAACTAAAATTCAAAATATATTCAAAAAAATACTTCACCGTCGAAGTTTGAATAGTTTTAAGTTGGTTCTCTAAAATATCGTTAGATATACCACATGTGGTGAATATTTTTTTGAATATATTTTTGGGTTCCTATGGAAATTTTTTGGCAAATTTCACGATACCAATTTGCTACAAAAATACTATTTTTAGGAGCAAGTTGGTAGAGTGAAATTTAAAAAGTTTCCATAGGAAACTTAAAATATGTTCTAAAAAAATATTTTACCTACGAGCGTGCGGTAAAGTGCACTTTACCGCACGCATTTGCGTGTGGAAAGTGTCACTTTACCGCACGCTGTTACTTTACCGCACGCCGTGCGGTAAAGTACTTTACCGCACGCATAATAAGTGTTTATTTATTTTTTTTTGCTCGTAGGTAAAACGTTGTACCTAACACGTGCGGAAAGTTTCTTTACCGCCCTTGATGGCATGACCGAACTCCGCTTCGCGTCGTTCGTTCAACTGCCATCGCGTGCGGTAAAGTACAACTTTCCGCACTTGTTAGGTAAACTACTATAACACGAGTGGTATATGTCAAGATTATATACCGAAAGATAAAACATAACGATTTAAACGGATTATAATGTATTTTTTTCACTACTACCTATAGAAAAGGCAATTTTTGACCGATTTTCTACCAGAGAAATTACATTTCTCTTCCTTGGTCAATAATAATTTCCATGTCTATGTACACTGTACAATAATGAAATGTCAAAACATATGTCAAGGTTTTATCATAAATAGAACGTTACTTACAGCAGTTTTTGTGAGTTTTTTACGAAGATTTTTTTATTTTGAAAACATAACTACTTTAAAATACTTCAAAACATTTTATTGCACAAATATTTTAACGAAAAAAAAAAATTGTACAGTTGTAAACATGTCGCACTTTTTTCTGTAGCTGTGTCAGTGTTCTATCATTATCATGATATTTACAAATTCCTTATCAGTGACCATCATATTATTTTACGTTATATTTACGCCATTTACGTGCAAATTATGAGTTATTTTGGAAAAAACACCCATTTGAAGAACTTTTTATTGTTTTGATTGATGTAACGTCATTGTCATTTCCATGGAAACTTCGATTAATTTTTTGTAAAAATCAGATACAGGGTTTTGATAAAAATTGAACATATTTTTAAATTAACATTTTACAAGAAAATGCTAGTAGTGAAAAAAATAGTATATAAACCACGGTAGAGAAGGTCATTATTGACTACGCGCAATTGTGTCCCTTGCCGCTGCGCGGCTCGGGACACAATCTTTGCGCTAGGTCAATAATGACCCTCTTCTCTACCTTGGTTAATAATGTACTATTTTACTAAAATCTTCTAATAAAAACTTAAAATTATCAGTCATAATTTGCTGTCAGCAAAATATTATCGAATATTCTGCACCATGCAAAATATTCGCTGTAAGATGTCAGAAAATGACATCTCAGATTGTCGGAAACCACTATGAGGTATATAATCAGCAGTATTTTTAATTGCAATACTTAAGCAAGACTACATCTACTGCCTCCTACAATATATTTTTTTTAACATTGCAATCTGTGGTCGAAGTACTTTATTTGACTCAACAAATAATTACGTAGAGTGATACTTACTCTTGAAGACAGATCTACTTTAGGTAAAGTCAGGATATTGACTTGTATTTACTAAACCGACTAAACGGCATTATCTAATTTCTTATGAGTTCTAAATTCTTAGTAAACATTGTCTATAAGCTAGGCAATGGATGCAGTTAGATGTTTTCTTTCTATCGTGCTTTCTTGCTTTTTTCTCAATAGACAATAACTAATTGTGAAGCCGGATTAAGGGGTTTCTTATACAGAAAATAGGTTGCAGTACGTATTATTAAATCACAGGTAACATGTTAGCAAGGAAACTATCCTCTTAAGCTTATTAATACCGTAGATTGTTTTTTACAAGTAAACGCCCTTAAATAGACAGATTTTTCAATACGTTTTTTTTTCAAGAATTGCCTTTTATTGTCTTAAAATAAATATGGATTTAAATAATAAAATTGACCTTAGTTTAATACCTATTTTCTTGTTGAATTTTTTTAGCTGTTTGCTTGAAAAAGTTTTTGTCAAAAACATTTTCAAGCACTTGGAATTTCAAAGATCAACCATGCGTTTAAATATAACTGCAAAAAAAACGAATTGAACCTTTTCCAATTTTATTAAATCTGAATTTAGCCAAGGACCGAAAATAAGTTTGCCTTTGATGTCTTTTAAAGGACCGAACATTTGAAATTTTGTTTTATTATTATTTTTGATTTGATTGATGAATGACGGAAGAAAATGTGTATTTTTTATTGTTAGTAAAAAATCTCAAGTTGTTTTTTATAGTAAAATAAATGTCAATGACATTAATGACTTTGTACCTTCATTATAAATAGTTTGTTATTGTAATAATAATTCTAATAAGTCTGTAAAAATGTGTAGCCTCAGCAAAAAGATAACGTCAATTCAAAGTTAAGACAAGACAGATGCGGCGCCATTATAGCTATCTTTTTAATAGACACAATATAAACTTAAACATATTGCAAAATTTCTTTAGTACAAAATTTAAATATTAGAAAAAACCTAAAATTTTCTTAAAACAAAAAAGTAAAACGCAGTTCGGTCTGCCTAGGTATGTTTCTAAACATACACGTGTGTAATGTGTGGTGCCTACCAAGAACATTGTTTCTCCAAATGTAAGCAGGAATTTGACTTGTGCTGCCACCATGTAAGTTTCAGGCGAACTAAGAGACAGTGGCGTAACACAACTGTTTTCTCGGCGCATTCGCCATTTTTGTTGCAAAATTTATTTAACTTACGTAAAACTAAAAGTCTAATTTTTTTTTTAGATGTTTTGTATGAGTCATAATAAAATATTTGCCCAATTATTTATTGTGTTTGCACATTTTATTTATTTTAAGTTTAAAAATAAAATTGGTTGCAATTTTATTTTAATAAGCAATTTTAAACAAGATAAATTTATTTACAAACGTATATAGTAAAGAATCAAGTCAAAATAATGAATCATAACATTCAAATAAAATGAGAACTGCAAAATCTACCCACATTCATCAGTGGAAAGAATATGTAAGTTCCTTGATTGTATTTCATTGACAACTATCAAAGGTGTGTTCAAAAAAATGATCAATGAATTTAAATGAATGAAAGAGAATAAAATGCTTTAACATAATAGACAGTCGCTACGAGTATACAATTCTAGCACGTAAAAAGTACCGCTTGAAGGCATACATTTATTATTTATTGGGTAATCCGGTGCGCCAAATTTCAGAGGATAGTATAATGCCGAAGTGGCTTTAGAAAATAAATTAGAGAATAAATAAAGGAGCTAGAGGGAAAATAGTATTATTGTTTTATTAAATATTTAGTTCTATTAAGAGGTTAGAGCAACTCGGTCTTATTAGTTACAAATAAAACCAATTGTGGTACGGATAATTTCTTTGATACTACGAAATGCCATTGTTTCTAAATCATATGTTTCGTTTAAATTATGCAAAAAATTATGCAGTTCCGCTTTGTCATGCCCTATTAAAAAACATAACTAACGAGCTTCCATGAATCAAAATTCCGAGCAAAATTCCATTCCAATCAGCCAGCATGGCTCGCAAAATCTAATAAGTGCGCTTTGCTTTTGTTATTGTTTGCTAGAATTCTATTGATATGCGCTACCCATTTATTATTTAAATTTAACAGAATAACAATGAGAATCTTATTCGTATGTTATACCTAATGCATAAATCATAGGTATACCTACTTGGCGGTGCGACTGTATAATAGAATTATAAAAAAAATTGTCTTTACAGTTAGATCGTTCTTCATACTATTGTACTGATTTTGTGACACCGTAGTGGTAAATTGTTATAAATTATAATTAGTATGACATTTTGTCTTTCAGAACATATAAATTCGCAAGTAAATAAAATACAAAAAAATGCATTTTAAAATAAGTCTAAACTAAAGATTAATAAACTTTTTAATTTAATACTCTTTCGACATATGTATACAGTTGTAAATCTTTATAAAACTTTTAAGACTCAAACATAACTTTAGATAAGACTTTATGAAGAAATAGATGTAAACTTTACTTACCTTGCTTTCGCAGACTTTATGACAAACATATTTGCAAACTGCAACAAAAGAAATATATTAATACCTAAACAAAAAAATTTCTTTACGCAAATAAAAGAATAACGTGTATTTTTATTTCTTTAACAAAGTATCCCGGCGCATTCGCCATTTTCGCTAATTTTTGCGAATTGGTAATAATTATTAGTTTAAGAAAACAGTTTCTTTTTGTAATTGTTCATTGTTTTAAAAGAGAAATACTTAACACAAGATATTCCTAACGACCAATAATAATAGCTTAAAATAAAACAAGGCAAAGATTTACAGAAACACTAACTTTCCTACAAAGAACTATAGTTTAAAAGCTCATCAATCAAGCTACAGTACAAGAAGTAAAATGCCATCGTAAAACAGAAATAATGCAATGAAAATCATCTATAATTCCAAAGATAAATGCTCGTTCATTATTTCCGTGTTGTTTTATGTATATCTGTGGGTAGATTGTATAAAGTAGATACCACAGAGTTATACAGGGTGTTGCAAATCTATGGGTCTATTAGAAGTATCTGGAGAACCGCTTTACCTAGCGCTCTGATTTTTTTTTTGTTAATTCTTAGGACATAAAATCTATAGCTCTAAAATATTTTGAAATTTGGGCGACTTCCGGTTATACCGGAAATTGACACCCACTTCCTTATTTTAAATGGAATACCCTATTTTTTATTACGGATTTGGATTCCTTTTTAAATTTAATGATAACTTTGTTAATATGACCATACCCCAAATTTGGGCCGTTTTCCTGGAAAAAATTATTTTCTCCAAGATTTGACTTCCGCAACTGTTTTGAAAACAATTTATTTTCAAAACATGAATTAATTTTTCGTAATAAAATTTAAACCACTTATTAACAAAGCCCAAAGGAATGTTTAACAAAAAAAAAATTAGCATTTTTACTAACCGGAAGTGGAAATTTTTTTGGTTAAACTTAAGAAAATTAAAAGTGATTTTTCTCAAAAAAATCAAATGCAACTATTATCTTTTTATTAGTCCAAGAGATTGCTTTTCTTATTTGCTTTCCATTGGTACTATGGTTCCCTATATCGATTCTTAACCGTTTTGGGGATACGCGCAAAATAAGGAAATTCCCAATTAAAGCTCGTGCTCTTACATTACCAGGTACTGTTATTACATTACGATTTAGCATATTTTTATTTTTTAAGTTTTACAACCAGGAAATCTAAAACGCACCCAAAAGATGTTTTGGGGGCTTGGGGATTGGGGGAAAGTTAAATACAATTTAAAGTGGTTGCGCTTTTTAATTGTGCATACGTGCGTTTTTTTCTTTGTAATTATGGTAAAAACATGAAAATTTTATTTTTTGGAAATGTTTTGGGGGTCTTGGGGACTGGAGAAAGTTAGCCAAAATCTAAAATGGTTCATTTTTGTTTGTGCATAAGTCCATTTTTTGTTCGTTTAATTATGTTAAGAAATTTCAAATTTAAATATTTTTTTTTTGAGATGCTTTGGAGGTCTAGGGGGCGGAGGAAAGTTAGCCAAAATCTGAAATAGTTCGTTTCTCTGTGCAAATGGGCATAAAAATAAGGCAAATCGTAATGGAAATACCACTTATAACAGTACCTGGTAATGTAAAAGCACGAGCTTTACTTGGGAATTTCCTTATTTTGCGCGTATCCCCAAAACGGTTAAGAATCGGTATATGGAACCATAGTACCAATGGAAAGCAAATAAAAAAAGCAATCTCTTGGACTAATAAAAAGATACTAGTTGCATTTGATTTTTTTGAGAAAAATCACTTTTAATTTTCTTAAGTTTAACCAAAAAAATTTCCACTTCCGGTTAGTAAAAATGCTAGATTTTTTTGGGGTTAAACATTCCTTTGGGCTTTGTTAATAAGTGGTTTAAATTTTATTACGAAAAATTAATTTATGTTTTAAAAATAAATTGTTTTCAAAACAGTTGCGAAAGTCAAATCTTGGAGAAAATAATTTTTTCCAGGAAAACGGCCCAAATTTGGGGTATGGTCATATTAACAAAGTTATCATTAAATTTAAAAAGGAATCCAAATCCGTAATAAAAAATAGGGTATTCCATTTAAAATAAGGAAGTGGTTGTCAGTTTCCGGTATAACCGGAAGTCGCCCAAATTTCAAAATATTTTAGAGCTATAGATTTTATGTCCTAAGAATTAATAAAAAAAAAATCAGAGCGCTAGGTAAAGCGGTTCTCCAGATACTTCTAATAGACCCATAGATTTGCAACACCCTGTACATTATTGCAAATTCTTAAGAATGGACCACGATTGGAAAAAGGTTTTATTGGTTGCCAAGTTTTAAGTGCAAATCACCTATTCTATGAATTGCGTAATTAACAAATTTAGGCTAAAATTTTTACAAAAAACTGTTTAGCACGAACTAGAAAGTAGTAATGGTGATTCTCTACGACAGTTTGACAGTGAACTTATTTATTTTGTAGCTTAAAATTGTTGATTAAATTGGGCCACATGAAGGCCTTACAAAGTGCTTTAAAATCAAATAAATACTGCAACATACCTTAACTACTATTAAGATGGAATTACCTTAATATATGCCGATTTACAATATCCAATAATAAATTCGCAACACCTCACAGTTTTTAGGATTACCAAATTACAAGAATCACCTTTTTGGAACTAAAAATGTAAACAAACCATGAGAATGCTGGATTTTAGCAGGATTTAAGGTTATTTTAGTTTCAGAATGTTTGAATCCAGCGACAGCCTTAAACATCTTTTGTTTCTATACTAAGACTCAAGAAAAAGTGCATTCAGTTGTGTTTTTCACACAAAATTGTAAATAAATGTTATCAACAAGTTTCACAAGAAGAATGATCTTTTTCATCAGCCCTGTATATTTTATTTTTTAATCTAAAAATACTAAAATTGCTATTGTGAAGTTTTATTTGGTCAGGTGTGGGTCAAATTTGAAAAAAATTACTAAGATTCTCCAATAGATATCAATATGAAGCAGCACGATTGGCCCGATTACATAAGAAACAAAAGCTAACATCGCTTGGTTTTTAACAATGCAGACATTATTCAACATCATGATACAATACAGGCATTTAAAATTATATACGGCCGTGTCATACAGTGTGTCAGAGCGTGGCGAAAATAACAAATTACTCCAGTTTATTTTTTATTTATTGTTTATTTGATGCAATTTAACTTGTCGGTAATGCTTAAATTGCGCTATTGAAAGCCAAGCATTCAGATATGCTTTTAAGTGGATGTTTGTAGCAAGATCATTATCCGTATGAGTTATATTGTTTTGTGGTTAATAAAGAAACTCTTAAGGCGAGCATGACGTTTTTTCTGCTACTTGTATTATCAAAAATTATTGGTAACATATTAATGATAAAGAGAATACATTGTTTTAAAAAAAATAATTCTTATTCACAACAAAACATTTTCTTCAAATTAAAACTGTAAAAAAACTGTTCTGTAAAACAAAACTTTCAAAAATTGTTTCCGATGGGTGTCCTACAATATTATAAACAAATACTTTTTTTATGATTTCTAAGACTTTTAAGAAAGTGTTCAGTAACAACAGAAAGGTGTTAATTTTACTCTTAACCCAATCAATGATGATCGATAAAAAATGCAAACTTAAGTCTCTAAGTATGCATTACAAAACGTTAATGGCCACCTTCATCGCAAAAATAACATTGCATCTCATGGGAATGAGAATAACTCCATCCACTCATCTCAACAACAAGTCATGATTCTTTAAAATATTAAACTGACATTGACAGGACAAAACACCCACGTCATGATCATGCTCTTTTTATACTCTTGGCTACAAAAAGCATGAAGACGAAAGTAGTAAGGCACTAGGAAGAAAAGTCAGGTCTTTTGAAGACGTTTTCAAAAAAGGTAGCATCCGAAAAGAAATATTTTTTTTGGAAACACAAAGCACTAATAATAATAATAATAGTCTTTATTCAATAACGAAATAGTATATTAAAACATAGAGTTTTATAAGGAACGTTTTTTAGCACGCGTCCAGGTTTGGAAAAAGAGCCGCGGAGCGGCGAGTTTTCCAATGGACAAGTGATAAAAAACGCCTTATAAAACGAGTTTTATATACTATTTTTTATATTTGCTTTATTTAATTCATGAAAAAGCATTTTTAATTTGAATTAAAAACTTAAGATGAAATTTTGTTTTTTATGACCAACCTTATAGTCCCCCGATAGTTTATAATAGTAAAATTTGTAAATAAAAAGTACCTTGCAAGAAAAGAATTTGTCTTTTTGCATCAGGAAAACCAACCAACAAAATAAAATTTTGGGTTTAATAATGAAGCAATTCAGAAACTTTAAAAAACCAAATTTCGGGTTTCATAATGTGCATATTATAGAACGCAAATATAAAAATACAATTTAAGAAGTTAAAGCTAAAGACTGTAGTCCCCACTTAAAGCAAAAGCTTTGAACGTGCAATAGACTGACAAAATTTGAAAGAGTAACAGTAACAATATTAACAAAATAATGATTCTTTAAGGACTGTTTTAACCTTTGTATGATCTTATCAGTAAAGCATTTAGTGTTGATAAATTTTCAAAAGAACATTGCTTTTGCAACTTGCCTGGCCCAGAGATCTAGACTTAACACGAAATTAGTCAAATTAACAGAAATAAGTTTTAACGCTTAAGAATGGACCACGATTGGAAAGATGTTTTATCGGTTGTCAAGTTGTAAGTGCAAATCACTCATTCTATAAATCGCGTAATTAACGAATTTAGGTTACAAATGTTGCAAAAAACTGTTTAGCTCAAACTAGCAAGTAGTAATGGTAATTCTCTAAGACAGTTTGACACTGAAATTATTTATTTTGTAGCTTAAAATTGTTTATGAAATTGGGCCACATGAAGGCTTAACAAAGTGCTTTAAAATCAAATGAAAAACTGTAACATACCTCAAATACTATTAAGAAGAAATTACCTTAAAGTATGCCGATATACAATATCCAATAATTATTTCGCAGCGCCATACAGTTTTTAGGGTTACCTAATTATTACCTTTTCAGTATTAAAAATGTAAATAAACCATGAAATGCTGGATTTTAGCAGATTTTGAGGTTATGTTTCAGATTGTTTAAATCGAGCGACAGCCTTAATTGCATTAAATTTCTATCTTAAAGTGGAATCTTAAACGACGTTAATTTACAAAAAGTCTCAATCGGTCTAACTTAATTTAACATAAATTATAAAGTTTATGAATTTGACTAATGTGCGAAGTAGCACTTCTAGAAGTTCATCTTTTAACCCAGTCCAGTTAACATCAGCAAACCTTCACAAGTACGCTTTTGAGTTTTAAAACGACCAGTCATAACTTTATACATCTCAAGTTGAAGGCGCACGTTTTACTGCGAATTCCAGATGTATATGCAAATTTCAATTTGAGCTCGAATGAAAAGGTAGTTGTTTGTTGGTGATGAAAGCCCAAGAAGAAAAATTTAGACATGTAACGTCTTGACTATTCAATTCATATAATTTCTTTGTGGAATGTCGAAATTTGTTTGAATGAATCCCTAAGGACTTACCTCTACAGCAGGATCCTTCGTTCAGGATGGGTTGATGGCAAAGGTGACATGGTCGAGGCTTCTTGAAGGTTTTGTTTCGAAATGCATGGCTTGGTCCGTGCTTGATAACTTCGTCAGGCTGGAACAAGAATTCAATTATTTATCAGAGCAAGTTAACTCGACAAAATAAGTCATAAAAACATCGATTTTCAGAAATTGCAATTACAATAGTACATTTCCTTTAGAGAAATGAACTAAAAATAACAATCGTATAAGGAAGTACAAAATAAGACAGTAATCGGATTTTTTTCAAGTTGTTCGGCTTTATAGTACAGTCAATCTGTCCTAAATAATGAGGGTACGTCGACAAAATTACTGGTAGGGCCGCCTTTTTTATATGATGTAACTGGATGTCCAAAGAGTAATAACCAGTCACGTTGGATTTACACCAAATTTTGCAGCTAGATGCAAAATAAGATGCTTAAAAATATTTCCCTATAACTTTTTTTAAAAAATAATTCCTTCGCCCCATAAACGAAGCGGGCTTTCAAGGGAGGCATACAATTTTTTTTTTTGAAAAAAAGTTATTAATGAATATTACTTCTCATTTTAAATCTATCTGCAAAATTTGGTGTTAATCCAACGTGATTGGTTATTACTCTTTGGGGGCTATTTAGGGGGTAAAGGAATTTTTTTAGAGATTTTCTTTTATAAAAATCTTTTTAAAACCTTATTTGACATCTAAACTGCTCCAACAAAGTTAGGGATATGGTTGTTTGTCAACCTTCCTAAAGTTTTAGAAAGAAAATTTTTCTTTTAAAATAACAAATAAAAAAAAACAAATCTTAACATCAGATTTTTTTTTAAATTTTATTAGGGGTTCAATATTTTTGTAGACTTTGATTAAAATGTGGATTTTTTGAATTTTATAATCGGTCCCCAAATTTTTTCTAGTCGTTTTTAAAAGTAGAGTTACTGTCTTGTTTAATTTTTAAGAAGGTCTAGAAGCCAATAGAATACTCTGGATGATTGGGACCGGACGTCTCTGGTTGATATGGTCAATTTCTTTAACGTTGGTCAAATTGTTAATCCTTCTTTTGATAATCGTCAATTTAAGACAGAAGCTACTTTTAGAAGTCCTAAAAGTTGTAAATCAGGCGCTGCAACCAGTACCAGAATGATACCTTACAGATCAAGTTCGGAGAAAGCCTTTAAGTCTGTGTAGGTCCTTGCGGGAACGGCCTCCGAATGCCGATGGTGCTTCTGAACCCATTTTAAAGGTAAAAAAGCGTCTTCACGAAGTCAATGTAAGATCTAGGCAATTTGTAAGAAGAGTTCCGTCAACCCCAGATCACAAACAAAAACCATTGGGAGGGGAAAAGAAAAGAGTATATCGGCATGAAAAGTGGCAATCCGTACTGCTTACAAACGATTCCAGATTTGGTAGATTTTCTGCTAGTCGTCATGTACGGGTCAGGAATCGTGATCATACTTAGAAATCTGCTGCATGTGGATTCCCCTGTAATCAGTACAGATTCCCACTTTTCATGCCGATATACTCTTTTCTTTTCCCCTTCCAATGGTTTTTGTTTGTGATCTGGGGTTGACGGAATTCTTCTAAAAAATTGCCTAAATCTTACATTGACTTCGTAAATACGTTTTTTTACCGTTAAAATGGGTTCAGAAGCACCATCGGCATTCGGAAGCCGTTCCCGCAAGGACCTACACAGACTTAAAGGCTTTCTCCGAACTTGATCTGTAAGGTATCATTCTGGTACTGGTTGCAGCGCCTGATTTACAACTTTTAGGACTTCTAAAAGTAGCTTCTGTCTTAAATTGACGATTATCAAAAGAAGGATTAACAATTTGACCAACGTTAAAGAAATTGACCATATCAACCAGAGACGTCCGGTCCCAATCATCCAGAGTATTCTATTGGCTTCTAGACCTTCTTAAAAATTAAACAAGACAGTAACTCTACTTTTAAAAACGACTAGAAAAAATTTGGGAACCGATTATAAAATTCAAAAAATCCACATTTTAATCAAAGTCTACAAAAATATTGAACCCCTAATAAAATTTAAAAAAAAACCTTATGGTAAGATTTGTTTTTTTTTATTTGTTATTTTAAAAGAAAAATTTTCTTTTCAAAACTTTAGGAAGGTTGACAAACAATCATATCCCTAACTTTGTTGGAGCAGTTTATTTCCAAAGTTTGGTGTCGTTCCACCGTGATGAATTAAAGGGGGCCCTTTGGGGGGCCATACCCCCGTTTCTGCAATAGGTAGATATACGCCAATTTGGGGTTTTACTCTTTGGATATCCAGTTGCATCATATAAAAAAGGCGGCCCTACCAGGAATTTTGTCGATGTCCACATTCGGATTGACTGTACTATTATGATGAAACTCATATAAAGTTGCCAAATTTTAAAAATTAAAAAAAAAATTGGTTTTAATAAAACTTGAATATTATGTGGACTTCTTTTTAAGTATGTTTAATTATTTAATTACAGTAAGTGAAAACGTGACAAACAAACCAATTAAAATTCTTTTTAGAAAAAATGATGACTGAAAGATGTTTGCCTTAATTCAATTATTTAAATCATTCTGTTGGTTTAAATAAACTTTAATTTAATTAAGGATGAAATATTTAAAATGCAAATTTATCTTGTAAGTCACATCAACGAGCACATTATTGATTAATCTCTAATTTGTTTTAATTTCGCTTAATATGCTCCGTTTAAGATCAATCTTACTGCTGTCTACATTTTAAATTATTCTTAAACTAAAGTTAGTAATGAACTCTTCTATTTGTAACAGAATTAAACATAAAGTTACCTTGTTATGTCAATTCTCTTTGATCCTAACAGGAAATCTAAAATCCGGCATTTAATATTCGCATTAGGCATAAATATTTACAAATACTATTACACAAGTGATCTCATTGCATTGATCATTGATGGTAATCGTAAGACCAGACTAACATTGAGTTCCTACATGTAATTGAATTAACCATTCGTTTATCATTTGCATGACTGAATAAACAAAGCATGCATATTAAGTCGCAAAATACTTGAATAAATCTTCTGTCAATTTTCTTATAAAAGGGTCGAGTTGATGTCTGTTTATTATTAAAAAGTTTGACCTCCTTTTTGGTACATTTATTAGAGACAAGAGCTCTTAGTGAATTTTAACATCAAAAGAAGCGCCATTCTAATCAACGATAAATTAAGTTATCAAGGAAACTAAAAAAATCGCAAAAATAAAGACATAATTTAACATTCTTATATACAGGATGTCCAAAACCTATATGGTACTCTGTTGGGGCATGTTTAGGGATCCTTGGAAAATTGAAAAAAAAAAAAACATCTTATCTCTGAAGAAAATACCGTCAAAGTTCGATAAATTTGGCAACTCGATTAAAGGGAAATGTCTCGAAGCATGGAAACTGTGGTTATGTAGTGTTGGTTGCCTAAGATCAACAAAGAACAGCACTTTCTGGTCACTGCTCAGTGGGTTTATAAGATTTAATTTTCATTAAAAATTGCACTTGCTATAGCAACATAAATAAACAAAGCACAAGTTGACATATTCTAAAGGTCCACCAATAAGCGTTTAAATACTGAATTTTGGCAATTTAAAAGTACTTTTTTTTGCATTTTAAATTGCCAAAATTCTGTATTTAAACGCTTATTGATGGACATTCAGAGTATGTTAACTTGTGCTTTGTTTATTTATTTTGTTGGCAGGTACAATTTTAGATTAAAATTAACACCTGTAAACTCACTCAGCTATGACCAGGAAGTGCTGCCTTTTGTTGATTTTAGCTTATTTTTGGCAACCAACATTACATAACCACAGTTTCTATGATTCGCGACATTCTCCGTTAGTAAGAAAAATGCATTTAAAAACCCGACTATGATTCTAGATCATACCTTTTTTCATCAGATTTTATTGACATGTTGCCAGCTTTATATCGTGAAATTTATTTTGTAAAATTAAATTGATTATAAAAATGTTAAAAGATAAACAAAAAGTAAAATATTTTTTGATAGACTGTGTCTTTAAATTAGGCATTTTTTTTGTTAATATGTGCTGTTGTTTTAAAAGTATACACCTAAAGTTTCGCACTTTGCCTCATACACTACCTACTAGATGGTAGTGTCTCATATCTCCAAAGGTACATAAGATTTTTTTAACAATTTTCTGTGGATCCCAAGACATGCCTCAACAACGTATTATACAGCCAATTTTGAAGCACCCTGCAACATTGATAGCCCGTCAATTAAAAAAACGATAAAGTGCCTCATTTGGATCCAGCAGCTCGTTTGTTATAAGCATGTGCATGTTCATTGGAGACAAAAATCATTTGCAAATTCTGTATGTTAAGTACTCATGGTTAACCTAACTTGTATCATAAATTTAATATTTTATTCAGCATACCTAACGTTTTCTGCTTATTAAATTGATGGTAAATATTAGTCGACTTCAACTTCAATCAATTTAAGCACACATCCGCAAGGTAAACGAAGAACACTATTCAAACGGAACAATGATAATGGTACTCAATCTGGCACGTGCTTCATTAAGAAGGCTTTTTGGGAAGTTAGTGATCATTGTTAAATGTGGTAGAATAAACGAAATACAGCTGGTAGTTAAAAGCTGGTTGCAGCAGCAGCGTATTGATTCTGAGTGTTGTTCTCCGTATTATTCTGCATTTGCCCTCGAACCTCTACCTATCCAATTCTGCACATATTGCGTTTACCATCTGGAGTTTGAGAGATGGAATTATATTGAAATTTATGAAAGCTAGGTTTACTCTCCTGACATCTCTATATGGTTTTTTAATACTGCGGTACACGAATCAAGGCTTTTATGGAAACCTATAATAAGAGCGCGGTAGGTTACTGAAACTTAACTTAATAGAAATAGCATAAAGTGTGATTTATAGTTAAATTAAATTAACTCAACGCCACTCAAAGCTACTTTACTTCACTTAACTTGACGCTACTAAATTAAGGCATTTATAGTATACATTTACACGATAATTTACAAGACGCTAATTGAGTAGTCGTCATCTATCGGTAAATGTTAGAATCGTGTTATTTACAGAAATTCATCTGAAATTCTTTGATTATCTTTGTAATTTTAAAAATTTGTCCTAGTAGCCGATAGATGGCTCTAATGAAGAGGCTTACTTTACATTGAATTAGCTGAAATTAACCAAAATTAAGAAATAGAACCTTAAGTAAACGTCAAGTTAAGTTAATTGGATGTGTAAATGCGATTTCATCTTTCGTATAATTTATTTCAGTCGCGATACGTTAATTATAAGTGAAGTTAAGTTAATTCATCTATAATTCAAGCTAGACATTACTACCCTTGGTAGTGATTTTTAGAACCGAATTTTACCTTAGATAATACGATACATAAAATGAATATCTTATCTAATCTAATAGTCAAAATAATGTGGCTACCCTTTTTAAAAGTCTAGCAACCACCTTCACCTCATCCTTATTTACATTAACTCCGGAATCCTTTAAGAATATCAAATAGTGAAATGCATTAGAAGACACTTCCTGTCGCCATACATTGCCGTAATCCACCTCCGCCCGGCAAGTATACTAAGGGATTATAAAAATTGAAATTCCACACCTTTAACTTTTCAACGCTTGTTAAATTGTTCAACACTTTGTTTTAACCTACCAGCGTCATTTATTTCCCCTCGGTGTTTCTTACAAAGTGCCGATATGTACTTGAGCTTTTACTCGGTGTGTATAACAACACCATAAAAATATAATGGGCTTGTTAAAAATTACATCACGATCACCTTTATTATTGTAGGAGGGAATGGGTGAAAATTAGACGTTTCTTTAAGGTTTTTTGTTGCTTAGATTGGACACATTGGTTAGCTTAAGTATGTTTAAAAGCTTTGTTTCATAGAGCTTTCAAACGTGTAATTTGTTGTATCTGATCCTATTATGTACAATTTGAAGGCGATATAAATAAATTTGTTTTTAAAATTGGTGGAAGCTTTAACGCCTTAACACTTATCTTCTAAAAGAGTAAAACTTCTACTCTCTCTTGCATTAACGCATTTATAAAAACCGATAGGGTTGAACCTTACAATAAATTCAAGTACTGACAGTTCAATACTTTAGATTCCTACTCTTCCAATCGCATGATTAAAACTTTTTGCGTTGGATCGACAACTCAAAGCTTAGTAAACTTTACAAAACACTGCATCAACATCAATGGTGCATCTAGTCAAACAAATATTTATAAATAATGAGTCTCCAACTTGTACTCAGACACCACATTTTATCACGCGATGCTTCAGGAAAATAACTCATTTAAAAATCATTGAATGGTCTGTCTATTTAACCATGAAGTTAAGTCATTGCAATGCAAAGAAAATAAGCAGTATATTTAATATAAATATGAAAAACAATAGATGTATAAGTATAATTGTTCAATAGAACGTCATATGGGCATCACGAAAGACCTCCCATGTTGACAAAGCATTTTTAAAGCATTCAAAAACTTGCTAACATCATGGAGTCGATTGATGTTCAAAGTAAATGTGGTAGATGGAATCGCATGAATTAGAAAAGCATAACAAAAGTTATTTGGTTTAGTTTAGGTTTTAACCATGATTCCTCAGCACCAAAACTATTGTTTCCGAACACTCAACAACTGCTTTGTCTCTAGAAGGGACTTCATGTCTCAAACTCCTTTTTCTTGACCTCATCATCATCCAGTTCCTTGCTGAACAAAAAGCGATACATCACAGACATGACAAGACTGGCTGAAAATGGTGCAATCCAATAAATCCAATGTGAATCCCATATGTTCAAGATAGCAGCAGGTCCAAAACTACGAACAGGGTTCATGCTTCCACCACTGATTTTTGCAGCACTCATTATCAAACCCATGACACCCATTCCGTATTTCAACGGAGCTGAATCAACCTTGTTTGCATTCCTTCGGTCCCAAATTGAAGCAATAATCATAATTAGAATAGCAGTGGTAAAAAACTCAGTCCAAAAAGCAGCGCATGTCGAATGACTTGGGGCAGTAACACAATATCCAGTTTCATAAGTGTTGTTCTTACATTTCTTTGAAATTGGTGGTAGAATTGCGGTGACCAAAGAGTATCCTGTAACGCTTCCAGCCATTTGGGCCAAAATGTACATTGGCAGGACCACAATGGGTCTGTGCCCCAAAATAACTGAAGCCAGAGTTACCACAGGGTTCAAATGTGCACCAGAAATGTGGGAAAAGATGATGTAGCAAATCATGTACGCCATTGCAAAAGCAAAGGCTTGGATGAATAGTGTTAGATCCATGTGGTGCTCCAAACATCCCAGGCAACCAATAAAGAGCAGGAAAGCTGAGCCCATGAATTCCCCAAGAAAGAAAATGAGGTTTTCCACTGCAGTGCTGTCGTCGAAGAGAAATATTTTTCTGGCTTGAATAATTTTCATTTTCGTTACAAGAGAGTTAAAAATGTTAAAAGTCGGAATGACAATAATAAAAGTCGTAATGACAATGAATGTCGATGTTCTCATCGAACCACAGATTGCATAGGTATTCTTATTTTCACACGCATCAACAAACAGAATTTGCATACTAATAAAAGGCTTCTATATACGGACACTTTAACTTAATTTCTTCACAAACATTGCCTTATTCGATTGAATATAATGAACATTTAGTTAAATTTAAATGAAAGGAGTCACATAAAGATATTAGCATTTTTTAGTGCTACTTCTACTTCTGTTGTTAGCGTTCTGCAAATTGTGAAAATAAACAAAGAAATTTAAAACAGAAAAGTTTATAAAGACTGTTAAAAACAATCTGATCTTTTACATAAAGATCTTGTTCGTAAATAAAAACAGTGATAAATAGGGAATGTTTAATAGATAAACACCTGAATTCAAGGAAATTTTAAGCTATGCATACTATTTGTAATGTTTAGACATGAACAAGAAACTAGCAAAGGTAAACTATTGATTTTAGAATCTATACAAGCAACAATCCCACAAGGTCCAACAAGGCCGAGAGCATGATAATATCTCACACATGCCAAGGGATGCTTATTTTAGATCCAAAATCTAGAGTGGACACGGTCATTACCTACTTCCTAGAATTGCGGTCCAATGCCCAATGGTAGATTTGTACCATGAAGGGTGCTGTAAGATATTTACAAAAGAATCTTATAAAATGGTAGAATTTGCTAACTGAAGCAGCCTTTGCTTGTAAAGCTTGTCACTCTTAAAGTCTGTAGCATAAAAAGTTAGGTTTCCCTTCTGAAATGTTGAATATCTATTAGTGCAGGCACTACGGTCTGCGTTTTTACATTCGTAAAAGAATTCAAGAAGTTTTTTAACGTGTTCTTGTTTCTTATGATGAATTTTATCACGACGAATGCACCTCCAGCGCATACCTAATCTTTACGGGTAGTTTTATAGTTTTCGGTTCCCCAGACATTACCCAACGTCGGCCTTTATGTTATTACCGACCTACCTCACCCTAGTTTACGTAATAACCTGCCAGGCGACGTAGAGACGAACCAGTTTAGTTTTGAGATTGTTTTCTTTCATGCGCCGTTTAGATTCAAGCTTGTTGTGATAAAAACAATGGGTCCGCACCCCGTTCTGTTTCTTGTAAGTTTTAAATGTGGGCTGATTTATTGGTGGACACGATAACGCAATAGGAGGTATTTCTTTCGATGGTCATTTCGTAAAAATCGTAAATCTTTTAGGTTATTACATTCTGTTTGGAGTCGTTTAGGCCCAAGCTTGATTATTGTTGTATTGAATTTAGATTCCGCATCAGCAGCAGCAGAGTGTTTCCTTAGTAATTCTGTTAACGAGGGAAGTTTGATCAAAAAGCAATTTCGACTTTGGTAAATTAAATCCCACACTTTGCTCTTTTGGTGCGCACATAGAAATAAAACATTCCAACCAGGAGCGCGGTTTATTCTAACTCATCAGGAAACATTTCGTTAAAAACCTTCCAGGAAATCCCATGTGTAGAACCCCAACCTTTTCAGAGTTAGGAAATATAGAAACTAGTTCTCGTTAATTTGTTTTCCTCACGCCGCCGGACAATTTGAAAAGCTGAGCTTGAAAGCATCCGGATTTTACTATTGTTTGACCGAGTTGGCAAATGCACCAAGACTATTTGTAGTCTAAATTTAATAAAGGTTGTAATTTGCAATGCATTGTTTAAGCAAACCAATTTGACAGTGTGTAAGTAATTAATGCTAAAACTGCTTAGAAAGCAGTTTATACACCGAATTGGGTCATCATTTTGTCAAAACAAACAGTTCTACTATAGTATAATTTTTTTATAGAGAGAATTTTTTACCTTTACCTTAAAAAAATTAGTTACTGTGATTGGTTGCATGCTCCGTGAATTTACACTAGAAAAATTCAAAATGGCCGCAGCAAAACATATGTTTTTTTTGGCATAAAAAAAACTTTGGTTATGCTTAACGTCAACTTCTACAGTGTCACTATAACAATCAAAACAAAAGTTGAACAGTTGAATTTTTTTTTAAATGTCAATATCTTGTCACGTCAACATGCCAGTTAAAATTCTTATAAAAGAAAGTGTTACTTTTATAACACCATAAACAAATTTTAAATCCTCTTTACCAAAAAGATAATTTTTCTGGAATTGCTGTTAATGTGGATTGTGCATTGTAAACCTGTGTTTAATAGTTAGGCTGCTTCCGAAGATCCTGCTTTAAGAATCTTTTAAATAAATTAAGAGCATGGGACCGAAAGGGGGACTGGAATTTGAACCATGAACAGGAACTGCAGAATTTGTTTATGCGAAAACTCTCAGGATCTAAACTAAAGTCCCTTCGCAAAAAAGGCGGCCAAATTTTGTATACATTATGCTTCACAAGCGGGGTTTTAATAAGTGGTGATTTTTGCGGATGACGCTGTTTTAATAGTGCTTAAACGGAGCTTATCTGTTCTGCAATTTTATAAGTTTGCCGATTGAATAGTTTACAATAATCCACCGATTCTTCTAAGTTGTGCCACTAAACAATTATTTATTTTATTTCATTAAAATTTATTTTATGTAACTACAACCTTTGAGAATCTAATATTATAATTTACAAATATTCTAAAAAGTCTTTCACTGCAAGTTAAATATTTTTAGCGCTACACTCAAATCATTTTATTTCCAAAATGGCTTGTTCTTAAAGCTGTTTATTTTGCTGTCTGATGTTTCTGCAAAATGACCAAAATATCCTGCTGCAGTATGAATCAGTGTGGCACAATTGCATTGAATTAAAAGGGAGCTTTTTGGCTTCTCATTTCACGTTTATATATAATTTTTTGCTCCTTTAATGCTTCTACATAACTAATACCTCCAAGATGATTGAGAATCCCCTTTATGGCCTCTATGGTATCCCCAACCGTTACCCAACACACAAGACACTTTAACAACTTGTTACTCATTAAGAAATAGGTGTATATACATGTATATACATATGGACAAAAACATTAAATTTGTTTTGAATTTTAGTTTTTTGTGACAGATTTGTTTAAATCTTTCAGTTTTGACAAACGTTAGATTTTGAGCTTTGTTCGAAAATACAACAAAAAAGAGGAAAATTACTGAACAAACCCCTAATAGGCAACCCAAAAAACACATTTATCGTGTGGTCGGAGTTTCTCTCTATAAAAAAAATGAACTATAGCTTTGTTTAAAATCTGTAAAGCCGACAAATCAAAAACAGAAAATAATTTTAATTATTTATTGGAGCATTTTTTAAAAGCAATTATCTTACTGCAGATGAGAGTACAAGCGGCAGAACTAGATAAGTTCTTTGATTTATTGTGCATTTAAAACATAACTGCATTGCAAGGATGTTGTTATTTCTATTTTTGTACAATATTAATTGAACAGAGGTCATAGTTGATGTAACGATTAAGATAACAAGTAACCTCTTATATCGTGTAATTAATAAAGAACAGCGCCTCTACTTACAACCTTATTTGTTGGAGTGTAGCAGATCGAAGTTCCGGAATCTCCGACACTAGACATGATAGTTCCCATACTTTCAGTATGGTGCCAAGAACATTCTTTTAAATATGGGTAGTTTGCTCTATTAAGATTTATTGCAAACGTTCTTGGATAAGTTAATTATTTATGGTAGAAGTGCATCCTTTATTCAAGACTGTCTGACATTTGAAGCGATGTTAAAATGAATCGTTTTAAGTGGTCTCAGTATTTTGGACATTCGTTATATTTGGTATAATGTTCTACTTAATTTGCAAAATCCAATATTCAGTATTTTCGTTAAAATGTTGTACAATGTTGGTTTCGTCTTTGATTGCGATCGGTGTAATGCTACATTAAATAAGGTTCCCAGCTTACTTTGAATAATTGTTTGTATTTATATAAACAGAAGAGTAATTTCTCCAAGTGCTCTTTTCCTTGACAAATTAAAAGAGACTTAAAAAACTAAAATAAAAATGTATACGAGAGAGAAGCTGTCCTAATTTTAAACGTGACATGTTTAATGAACGATGTTTTTATTAACAGTTTAATTACCCCTATATTAACTGAAAGTTCTCATGGAACATTTTCTCTTAATAACACTTAACTTTTAGAAACGATCCTGGGATAATGTTTAATTCTTATTTCTGTGTGTCTAACACAAAGTAATAAAATTTCTAGTCGGAAACGATACAACTCAAATGTCGGGAAAAACTCTTTTCTATTGATTGAAGTAACTTCTCACATATTTTGATTATTAGTAATCTCTTGACACTTTAAAATAGTATTCATTCATAAATATCCTTATCTTGACTACTGTTTAGTTTATAACCCATAGAAGTACTATTTTGGAAACTGTAAACAATTTTATGAGGTCAAATTTTTATTAACATCACGTACGGATGTAAAGATTTCAGAGCTGTATCTTTCAAATTAAAATTTTAGATGCATTCTCACGAGAATAATATTTCGTGGAGTTTGCAAAATAGAGCACGTAATATAATTTTTATTATTTATTTGGTTCGGTTTCTTTGGTCATAACATTTTGGACCTTAAACCATTTGCCTAGATAGAGGAAAAGTGTTGCACCAATTATGAACAAGCAGTTCAGTGCTTGGTAAAATAATGCTTACTAAATCAAACTTTTTACAGGAAAAACAGCGATTTAGTTTATGTGAATTTTTTCTTCTTGCGCCTCAGAAAAACTGTAGTACCTAACAATAAAGTTTGGACCACAAACCACTAAATAACGTCGCAGTTGGTTTTGTACGTGATTCGGACTACATATACTTAAAACATACCAAATGGGTTTCTATGGCTACTCTTCTGATAAACTTTTAATGGTGAATAATCTTTACTGCTTTGGAACTATAAATATCTTAGGAATTACTCATTTCTTTGCTGTGGATCATCATAAAGTCTTTTCCACAATTTCTCTTATCAAACACCAAGGTTTTTAATACCTCCATGAAAATAAGTCAATCTGATTTGGTTTAGTGAATAGGTGGCAGTTGCGCCCAGTGGCACTTGCGCTGCGGATTAAAAGAGTGGCACTTGCGTCTCAAAAAGGTACAGGATTAAGCAGGTATAAAAATTACGGATTAAAAAGTGGCATTTGCGCTGCGTTCAAAATTCAAACTCATTAATGTAGGTATACATTTTGCATTGCAGTTTGTGACATTAGCTCATATGTTTAAATTTTCTTTTTAGCAGCAAAACTTACCCTAACCTACCTAACCTAGTGTCCCCCAGTGGAAAAATGTCATCCAGTACTTTTAAAACAGTCTGTCTGAAACGATAAAACTCAAAAACACATGCATTGAGTACTTGCTGGCTTGTTTTAACAATAATGAAAGTGTGTATATATTATCCTCTGTTTTATAATTTTCTAATATTGTATCTCAATAATACATCGGATACATAAAAATAAATCTAGGCAAAAGGAAGTTAATAAGACCGCGGCCAGTACGACCAAAATATGAATCAAAAATTTTAACCAATATTATACCAAACTTGAATTATCTAACCCACTTAATGATTTAAACATTATAATAATTTTATGCAGCAGCGCAAATGCCACTTTCTGATATTTTGTTTTTATACCTGAATTTTAAAAACTCGCAAGTGCCACTATTTTAATCCGCAGCGCAAGTGCCACTGGGCGCAAGTGACACGACACCGGTTTAGTTTAAGGCCAAGTGCATTAATCATGGGGCGGCATAATTGATATGATATTAAAGCGAAGAATTTTAATATTAAACATATCTCTATACGGTTAACGATAAGCATTATTGTTAATAGTTTTTATGGAATCTAATAATTTTAAAGAGTAAGAAAGCATTTTTTGATTAAAATAATGTCTTGAAGTTTGTAACTTTTGTTTTGTGCACATTTTTTAGTACAACAAAACGCAACTGTTAAAAAGAGTCAAAACGCCTGGTGCATAATAACAGCTTATTACAATAAACTTTTTCCGAGTTGCAAACTTCTGCTTAGTAATACAAAACAAAGTTAGTTACTTATGGTGACATTGGCTTTTTGAACCCCTTATTACCCTTCTCTAAAAGTCCTCCACTTCCCATTATTAATTCTTTGTTGTAGTTGTGTACTTGTAAGATTATAGTAATCTTTGCATAAAATCCCCAATGGCTTTATTGTCCTGTTTGTTTGCAAATATTTGCAGTATAGTTGAAAAATTTGTCCCCTATGACTCTATTAGGAAACTTGGACTTACCCACTTCCATAATCCATAAAGTTAATAGAAAGATGTGAAGTCATACCTGAAAATAAAAAAAAAGTTATATTAAAACCTCTCTCAACGGTCTTGTCTTGTTTCGCCACTTTAGACGGGTTTAATATTTGAAAATGCGTGATCTTAAAATTGCAACAATTTGTTAAGCCAACATTTCAAAATGTCATTCAAAATTATAGATACACATCACTCTGAATAGTTAATAATAGTACAGAACAGTTATTGAACATTTGCAAATCATGAAGTAACACCGATGATGTAACTTTCTAATTGGTATTCAGTGATTGAAAATGCTCCCAATAAATCACTCAACAGTCAAAAGCCAACATTTTAATAATAATTTAAACGTGAACGTACCTACATTGTAAAGGTATGGTACATTAAATTGAATAAATAGAACTGTTTGTTTAAATTATAAAAAACAAAAACATTTAAAACCATTAACTCATTGTCGTTAAGTTAATAGTGCGTCCATTAACACAGATTTCTGTATATTTTAAAACTGGAAAATCTAAATTGTTTTGGTAATCAAATAGGTTATAAATGAGGCGGCTAATTAGGTCGAATTAATAAGCTAGGCGTATTCATAGAAAGCGATCCATGTCAATCATGGCGATGAATTTAAAATTGGGAGCACACTCGCATAATGGAAAATGCATCTGCTTTTTATTTCGGTTTATGATCCCAACAGCTGATTGCATCTAGTGTGCTGTTGTACGTTTTTAGTTTTAGTTTAGGGGAAACCAAAAGCTTCAAAAGCTCAATTTACGAGGTATTATGAATGTGAACTTCGCCATAAAATTGATTATATTGAAAAGGCGTGAACATGCTCGATAATAGATGATAGACACCGCCAAATGCATGCCGCCGGCTCACAAAACAACCTATCCATTCTCTTTCCATGAAATCTATGCATTACAACAACTAAATTATTGTTATTGTTGGGGAAAAATAAAAATTAAACATTTTATAGCTTTTTAAATTCTTTGTGTGGTACAATACCATGGAGCTTAGAGCAAGCTCAACAGCAAACGTAATTTGGGGAACAACTATTTCAGCAGATGAAAATGCAATTGTCAACGCACCTTCAAAAGTAGTAGTTTGGTTTTTTGGCAAAAACGGTACTTGGATATCGACATCGACAATATTTCGGGTAGGAACGCCTTTTTTATGTGATGTAACTGGATGTCCAAAGAGTAAAACCCCAAATTGGCGTATCTCTACCTATTGCAGAAATGGAGTTATGGCTTTAGGGGAGGGGTCCCCCAAACAAAGACCCCTCAATTCATCACAGTGGAACTGCATCAAATTTTGCAAATAGATGTCAAATAAGGTTTTAAAATGATTTTTGTAAAAACATTATCCCTGAAAAAAATGCATTACCCCTTAAACAGCCCCCAAAGAATCATAACCCACCACGTTGGATTTACACCAAATTTTAAAAATAGATGCAAAACAAGATGCCAAAAAATATTTTTTATTAACTTTTTTTCAAACGAAATTTTATGATCCTCTTAAGGGCCCTGGTTATGGGGTCAAGGCATTTTTTTTGGAGAAAAAATATTAAACAATTTTTTAGCACCTTATTTTGTATCTATTTGCAAGATTTGGTAGTAATCCAACCTGATTGGATATTACTTTTTGGAAGCTATTTACGGGATAAAGGAATTTTTTCTGAGGATTTTTTTTTACGAAAATCATTTTAAAACCTTATTTGACATCTAGTTATAAAATTTGGCGCAGTTCCACCGTAATCTTGCATAATGAATTCAAGGGAGCCCTTTGAGGGCTTATAACCCCGTATTCAAAACAGGTAGAGTTACGCTAATTTGGGCTATTACATTTTGATCCTCCAGTTATAATATTATAATGGCGGTCCTACCCGGAATTTTGTCTATGTCTTATTATTTAGGACAGTTGACTGTACTTAATCTTGATGCAACATTTAAAAGGTACAGCTTGAATACTAAGACATGTTTCACACGGTCCTACGTAAAGGTCCACGATCACCTTAGAAAAGAGGCGCATATTGCCGTTTTATTGTTCCCTGACATTGTGACCTAACGCTTGGTTCTTGCGTGGAGGTGAAAAGACCACAGTTTTGATTTAATCTTTTCCAGTTGCATTCTTGCACACAACACGTGCTTTCAACAATGAACTAAAAATATAAAAGGTGTTCACCACGACACGCCGCCCGAAAGCTCTAGACCTTTTGACATTCAGAATTTTTTCCAAATTCCAAAAAAGTTTCCATCTCGGATCTAGGTTTGGTTCAATGAAATAGCTGTTTCAGGTCATGTAATAGGTTTAAATCCTTAATTTATTGAACCCTGACTAATTTGGTGATTTACTAACAATTACCCGAAATAAATGAAGATCCATATCGAATCAAATATGAAAGAACAACATGAAAAGCATTGTACAGAGTATGATGTATCTAAATACATTAATCTGATGTGTATCTAGTACATTTGCGTTGGTTGTTCCCCTCAGGCTTCCATTGTAACACAAATTTTAGTAAAATACAATTAACATATAATGTTCAAATGACTCAATTCCATTACGATGACGATAGATTAATGTAGAGATCAAGTTCCATTTTAACACAACCTTCTTGCGAATATTCAATGCCAGGTCATTTATAAGAATAAGTATGACATCTCAATTACAGAAAATGATTGGTATTGTGTGAAACCCAAAAGTGTGATTCCATTTTAGAAACGAGACTCATCCGTCTTTTGTGCGATTTCAGAAAATGTATCGCGCCACAATTTGGGGTGGATTGCGTTACCAATAGCTATTGAATGGCCGGAAGGAAACATTCGTTAACTTTGATTACATGGTCGTTTTTTATGAAAAATTGGCAGTGTTGATTTCTTCTTTTATTTCGCGTGTTCTTCCAGCGTTGAAATATTTCTATTTGCTTAAGTCGTCGAGCGGTGTAATCTGAAAGTGAATCCATTAAATTTATTATCATCTGATTATAGAATGCGTTTTCTACTGGCCATTATTAGAAGTGATTAGATCTACAACTTCTTCTCCATTTATCTTTTAAGCATTCTCGCACACTATGTAATTAAACGTTTTTCGTTTATACAGAAAGGTAACATGTTATTTTGTAGTCCTCCAGTTAAGTACGACCGAAAGTACTTATCTATTTAGCTTCTTGGGAGGTACGTAGTACTTGACTTTAAAAAGTTAAGTGGCCGTTTGATTTCGTTGCTTTCTCTGTAACGAACCCCAAGAAATAAAAGTGCACAGTCGTTGTTTTTATGAAGTCACAACTTCCCATGTCACGATGAAGATTCTTGGTATCGAAATGAAATTTAATATTTCTTAATTGGTCTCAATACATCAACTCCGTAATCGTTTTTAATTACGATCTATAATTGCAGAGACTCCCGTATCAGTATTATTAATTGCTCATTAGGTTTCTAATTAATTTCTGGAAAATTAAATCTACATGACGCTTTAGTTCTTCTTCTGGAAATAAGTTTAAGTGGCATCATAAAATATTATTTTATGATGCATCGGCGACTGTGAGTATAACATAATGTGTTTTGCGGCTTTTTGCGAATAGCAAACACGTGTGAAGACAATAATCTTAATTTAATGCGCCTTCACAAAATGCTAAAAAGGAAGCTTTAAACATGTTTAAATACTCAATACTCTTGAAGCATAACTTTGGCGAATATATTAATAAAACAATGTATGTACACTAAAACTGAATTATACGTTTCGGGAGGAAATACGTAATTTAGAAAAAAGGATTGTTACGTAGCCCATTAAGGAAACTGGAAACCTTTTTCAGCAACCAGGATGTAAAAAGACAAGTAATAAAACTCCGAAGAGAAAAGGAAAAAGCTACGCCAGAAATCCTTATTAGATGTTATTGAGGACGTACTTGATAACTTATAAATTATTAATGTGGTCTTAACCATAGGCGAAGTAGAAGAATGTTTGCTTAAAATTAAACCAGAATCAGGACAAATTTCCAAATGCTGAAGGTAAAGTCCTTAAAAGCATTATTTTTTGAGTGTTTCTTTAAAATAACAAAAAAAAATGCATTCTGGTACAAGCTTAATATGCAGAAATGCGAGTTCTAAGTATTGCATTGTATATGTTGTTTTTTGTTTGTTTAAATCAGGTCCATAACTCATGTTTGCAAGTTAATTACAACATTGTTTTCGTAATGACTTCATAAATAAAACAGTGATCCAGTTCTTACCACAGTATGTAATTTATTAAATACATTACTTAGATGCTAAGCATCATAGTTTACTACTGGCATTTATTTAACACTATACAGGGTTTCAAAAAGTATGACTTCAAAGCGTCTTCTGCTAAATGAAGGAAACATTATTGTATTTTACGTCATGTATGCTTAAACGCAATGTTTTATCTTCATTAGCAATTTAAATAGCCATTTCTAAGCAGTAGTCATACCTAAATTTTGAGAAATGTCGTCCATTTTGGGAGCTATTACTTTGAAAAGAAAATAAAACCTTAAAAGGTATGTTTATAGTGCAAAGAATAAGAAATATTTAGAGTAAACTATCTAATTGATTATAGCAATTTAAGATACTTACAACACCTACGAGAACGTTATGAAAATAAAATAGCCTCAGCGGGAACTATACGTATAAATTTTGTTCTTAAATTGATACACTGGACGCCTACGTTTTGTTCTCAGTGTAAGAAGTACCATGGAAAATGTTCCTTAAATGGACGCAACATGAAAAGATAAAATCAGTTAAAACAATAAACACCAATTTTATGAATTAATTTCAGGAACAGTTGGCGCAAATTGTCGCAAAATCCTAGTTTGTTTTATAGCTCATTTGAAGTACAGGAGTTTTTATGAATTTTTAAATAACTTTACAGCTATACCTTTGCAAGTAAAAGCCGCCATTCTGCTTATTTAGAAATTCCAACTTGATTACTTGCGTTTAGCATTTTAAAAATAATTAGAATACCACTTTGCACTTAAACAAAAAACGATAAGAATTTCTGTAGTTAGGAAAAGATTGCTTTGGTACTTAGGTGAAGCATTTTCCGATTTAGGAATCTGCACTTCTAATAATTACTTATGAGCATACTTAACTAAGTTGTAGTATAAATTATCCGGGCGCGAATCTGGGTTACCTGACTTAAACTGCTAGTAAATGTCAAATACAGTCTAAATTGTCTAATTAAACTGGCAAAGACACTGCCTTGAACATAAATCCGCAAAATGTTGAATAGGGTTAGCTACTACCTTTATATTTTGTTAAAAATATGGTTTCAAATTTGATGTGGCTTTAGAGTTGCCACCAAATTCTTTATCCAAAGAGTTTATCTCCTATACACATTCAGCGTATTTAGAATTTTAAACAAACAATT
Source organism: Cartodere bifasciata (assembly GCA_963920755.1). Taxonomy (NCBI): domain Eukaryota; kingdom Metazoa; phylum Arthropoda; class Insecta; order Coleoptera; family Latridiidae; genus Cartodere; species Cartodere bifasciata. Next base: position 17,860,291 of record OY987195.1, on the reverse strand, counting down.
TTCTGACCTCATATGGTAGTGCCTACTGAAGTTTATTATCTCTACACTTTCCTATAATTACCATGCAATGTTTTAAAATCAATCTTAAATAGTTACAAGCCTTTCATCTGCATAACTAATTACGAACTTGATCAAAATTTACAAAAACCAGTTACATTATCATTCAACAACCTTAAGCACCTTAAGACTTTTAGTTAAAGTGAATATGCCTTGTTACAAGAGTACTTCATAATTAACACTTAATTAAAAGCAAAACTCTTGAAGCATGTTACATTCCTTTTCGGGCGAATTTTGACAGATACTCGTACATTATAATTACCAGCGGGCGGCGTCAAAAGCATAGTTAATTCGACTTATTTTCTTGTTTTCTATCTCTCCAAATAAGCTGGCTCATTAAACGAAAGATGTTTAAAAACATTTCTTTAGCAGCTAATAATTATTATGTATGGTGTGCAGTTGAAAATCATCGTTATTTTTAATTTTATGCTATTGAATGTTATCTGATGGAGTACCAAGTGTCATTCATCTAAATGTTCAATGCATCAATGTTTATGTTTGGCTAAACGTTTGTAATATTTATTTTTGATTTTTAATTAACTTCATAAAGAAGGGCTGTGGGAATTGCCTTCATCAGCGTTTCCTATAGTTGACCATATTATTTTGGTACTACCACTGAAGTATTTAAAACTGGATGATACTTTTTTAAATATTCAATATTCATTCCACTTTCTGCCGCTATCTACAAAGGATACAGCTTCTTGTCTTTAACACAAATAAGGATTTTCATGTTAAAGCACATGCAAGTAAATTTTTGTATTTTTTCCTTTCTTGATTATTATGAATAAGAAATGAAACCCCTCAGGGAAAAACACCCAAGTTGCTGTAGAATCCCGTAACTTTGTAAGAAAATCATGAGAATCTAGCTTACGCCAGCGTCAAAGAAGAATAAATTAACATATTATTATTACTACAGTAAATATACTATAGAGGAATTCAATTGATACCAAGACTATGCATATAATAATTCGATATGCTGTCAATAATTACATCTAATTTTATTTACAATAGGTATTAAATTTGCAACAATAAATAGCAAATAAAAATAAATAATAATAACTTATTTATACCAGATGGTAAATGCTGAAGGTGATGGTTTTCGTCTTTTTATTTTGCTGTTGTAAGTCATAAAACTGTCGTTTAGATCATTTGCTAGCTTCTGTTTAATAACTCATAGTTTATATGAATTTAAAATAATATTTTTCTGTCATTAACTAACATGAAATAATAAAGTATGATACACGAGGCAAAACAGAACACCCTAAAAATTATACATTAAAACTGCAACATGAATATAAAAAAAATCCAAACAAAGATAAACATTACTTTTTCATGACCTTAAAAGATTTCGCATCAAAATGCTTTGGCCAAAAACGGTAAACTCACAAAACGTTTCTACAAAACAAGAAATATAAAAAATAACACTTTATATTCCATACAGAGCTTTTTTATGATAATTTAGTACTGCTACAAAACATGACAATGTTCAATAAAATGCGTTTTAAAGTAGAAGAAGCTTGTTAAAGTGAAGAAAATGACATTTTTATTATACACTGAAACAATTGGTACCGACAAAAGTGCACTTTCTATTGCCTATTTGTTCACTGTCGGTACAACAGCAGATACGGTGTACACAAGTTCTGAATTTATAATTAATGCATATGTTAAGGCGATAACTCCTAACCCATACATTGCACGGTGTCAGAGCCATAATGTACATCCAAACAAACATTAAATACCATGGAAGAATGCGCTAAAAGCGCAATTAAAACCAGCACTAAAAGCAGACACACACAGAGATTAAGAATATTAAGTGTCTTAAAAAATCAAAGGCGAACGTCTTGAGGTAGGTACTGTTGCACTTCATTATGCAAGTAAACTCCAAACAAAACCAGAATGCAATTAGAAACTTTGAAGATTGGTTACGCATGATAATGCTTGCATCAAGACGGTTTGCAGCAGCGAATGTCAATGTGCAATTTGATTACAGCGAGGTAGAGAATAGGCATCTGAATACTAAGGTCTAGTGCACAAGACACAATGATGAAAGGGCAATTATAACGCGCAAAATTGTCCACGGTTCATTAATCAGTTATCTATTGCGAAAATTTATAGAGCTGGTAAATCAAAGTTTATGAGGAACTGATGATTACGCTAGGATAAGAAAACTGTCATCTATTAGTTGTAAATATTGTTTACACTTTCCTGGACACGGTAATTGGACGTGGGTAGTACCAATGGCATTTTGCAAACTATTGGTTAATTGAAATTCTTATCTAGAGCTTTTAAAGAAAATTCATGTTAATTACCATGCAAATCAAATCCTTACTTTGCATGGAGATAAATTTAGTGCAGGTACTGCACCGTACTGACTGAAGACCAAATATTAGTTTCTTTCACATGGCATAATTCACATTAACATGAAAAACGAACATTGCGTGAACAAAAATCAGCGTTAACCTAAAATCTCAAGACAATCGTTTCCATAATAATACCTTTTAAAATTATAAACGCATTACTTGATGTTGGCTTTAAACTTCCTTATACATTTTATTTAATATTTTAAGTACCCACATCTTAACATAATAGCATCAGGACAAAATAGCCCATAATTGCCCTACGTAAAAAATCATCGTCCAGAGGTAACAGTACCTTTCCAACAAATAAGTAGGTAAAACACAGATGTTATGCCATTAGCCATTTCACATACCAAAGGTGTACTATTTTTGCTTTAATGTGCTTTTAGAATAATGCTACTTTACTAACGATCCTTTGAAAGAAAAGAGAAGCAAAGGTACTGGTTTAGTACCTGATATAAGCAGTAATATCGTGCAAAATCTTTTATTTCTTGAAACATGGAGAAACGATCGTTGTCACCAAGAATCTCCGCTGTTAAAAAAGCAGCATAGAAATTCCTGTCTTTGTGATAAGATTTTCGTTGTCATTTTGCTCTTGAGATTCAGTGTTAAGAATATGATATAAGTTGAAGAGCTTTATCGACTTAGTCGAACTATTAAATTCTGAGATCGAAATAAACTAATGCGATAATTCAGCCTTACATAAAGGCATTATAAAGTCATTTGTATAATCTAAAATAAAACCGAACTTGTTTTATGTCTGCGAACGAGCTATTCAGCATTTGTGGCTTTAAAATTCATGAGACAATGATTTACGGACGGACAAAAATGCTATTGCATAACTTCGCTTCCATTGAACAAAAAAGGGTAATTCTCAGACGGAAGGAAAACGAATACTCATTTTGAGCACTTGAGAAACGCAATTTATCATAACAAACTGCGCCTCAAAGGGTTATACGTTAAAAAAACAATTATTGTGGATATAAAATAATAAACTCATAATTTCCTTTTAGCTTTTAAGGTGTGGAAGTGTCTCTCAATATGGCTATTAACGGTACGTTATAGGTAGGTACATCTCCTAATAGATGGGGATTGAGATAACGAAGGAATATTCTAAAACCTTACCTATGTAAACAGAACTTTTCGTCAAGCTTTCCGTATGGGCGATAACGAGACGGGTGGCGGCAATCATCATAAACACATCTTAGACATAGATGGGTGTTTTTAACTGTTTAATAAATGGTAAGTCTACAATAGGACAAGAGATAGACAAACATTAAGTTTTGAGACATATTTGACTAACCCGCATCGTCGGATCATTTAAGGTATTTCGGTTTTAGTTTATTTAAGTGTGAATCATTTTGGGACGACCATAAACCGAAAATGGAATAGGATCGGTGAGCGGGTTAACAACTATTTTGTTGCCGAATAATGCAGCTAATAATTTTAAGCTAAAAAAATTACAATTTAGGGCCCTTTGAGTAAATCTAATTATTATTCTTCTCCATGTTATTCTCTCGCCGAAAAACGGCAAGTGTTTTCGTGCTGAGGGTTTTTTTTTACTTGTCACTATTAATTGAACTGAATTAATCCAAATGTATACCTAAGAATTGCGGTAGAAGTTAATGCCGCTCCTGCAATAAAATTTGCCCAAAACCAAACTCATTATCGCCGGTATTCCGCCGGAAGTATACCCCAAAACCCCAGATGCTTGCACTCATTTCCCTTTTACAACGCACGTGCTTTACAAAAACCGAAAGGGTGGGTCCTATCAGACCCATAAAACTTATACCCAAACCAAACAATGTAACAAAGATGACGTGCTACCTACCTCCATAAGGGCTACACCCTCAATTTATCATTACTTTGAAATAGTTTAGATGGCCAAATGGTAATAGACGCAATTTAAATTGGACTGTAAATATACCAAGGTAATAATTAAGACAAAGTACGTTTATGAGCGAGGGTTTCACGGTGATTAAATGACATGGCTATCGTGTTGATAAAATGGGGGGCGATTGTGTGTTTTTATTTTGAAATATGATCCTGAATTACATGCTAAAGGCAGTGCCTTTTTTTAATTTCGATAAGTGGTATTGAACTACATCTCTTGAAATAATCAATATGAGCAAAACAGTTTGGATGCTCAAAATGCGAACCGAATAAGGAGATCCTCATCTGGGTTTTTATGTATAACCTTGGCAAAGTACCTTCACCCAATTTTAGGTTAATAGAATATTTATGAAGTAAATAAACGCTAATGTAATTTGAGCAAATATTTAAGTACTTGTTTATGAACAGTTTAAAAACACAACTTGCATTGTTAATTTACTTCATAACTTATATTCAGTATATGTGCGACCTTCAAAAAGCCTACGACAACTTATACCATATCTATGTATTATTACTTATTTCAGGCAAATGTCCATAAAGGTAAACTTCCCGTAAATCTTACGTCTTTAGAGAAGTCGCAGTTGTCCAACTGTCCAGCATTGTTAGGCAACAACAAAAATGAGAAAACAACGTGCAGTGCTGTAGTACTCTTCTCTTTTATGAATGGCTTGCTGCTTCCTTTTAAGGCACAAGATACAAAAGCTAAAACTCGGAAGATTATTCTTTCTCAATGGTTACAACGAGAAAAGTAGAAACTTCAGGTACTAAATACTTGCGTGCATTATCTATATTTATGGCATGTGGAGCATCAAACTTATTTGTTGAAACTAGAATACTAGGTACGTGAAATCCTTGAATTCTGTTTTCAATTTCGTGGACGTTTTATCTGGTGCCAATATTTATGTTTTGTTCAATTAAAAATTTGGCGGCGCGTAGTTTTTAAAGGGGTGAGATGTTTTCATAAGATATAGGTAAATGTATTTCAGTAAAAGCTTTCAACTTAATGCTTTTTGCGCTAACAACCGGTGCGAAGTGCGATGTATCCGAAGATAAGTACATTACACCTAATAAAAGTTCGTAGCTACGTAAAAGATAAATCTACCGCTTCACTTATTAAAATATAAATCACATTTTATTGAGGAAAAATGAAGTTCTCTTTTAAGTCAGCATAAGATAAAATCTGAGAATAAATGTACGAAAACCTTTCATTCGAGATTTCCAATGAAAAGTTGAAACTAATGACGAATGAAAGTGGATTAACTTTTCTGTTTACTTTTTAACAAAAAAGTAACCCAATTTTTGTAACATTATTTAGGGGTTTTATAGAACCTATATGCCCGCCACCGATAGTTCTTGTTTTCGTAAATTTACCAGCAATAATAACCTACCCTTTGGTCGGACTGATAAATTTAAATCAAACTAGAAAATAACAAGGTTCTAAAGAATGCTTGTCTAAGCAAGAGCTTAGTTATCAAGTTATGTTACTTTTGTTTGAATTCCCATTTCCAACCGTTAGTGCCCTTTAGGTAGCAATGATTCCTAGTTAAGAATGGATGTCATGTCTTTGTAGTAGATTGAGATTCTTCCTCATTGACGATGCAACCATCCTCTGTCAAGTAGCGTCTTATTACCGTAAGTACGCGGTTCACATTTATTTTAAAGTCTTCTATAATGTGGACTGGGTATGCAAATAATTCAACTGTTAAGCCAACAAAATAAATGGTAAATGTCAGTAGCTGACACTTTTATACTGAGCTCGATTTAAATCCATTAGTTGAAACAATAAAGTATTTCTTTTGTAGTGGTAATTGTACGCATGTTTGATACTTGATTCTTCTGTTTTGTGATTAATTAAATTTGTTTTTCAGACATGTTGAATGCGGGTGTTCTCATCGATCAAATCTAGGAATTAACACCATTAGTGCAAATTGTTTTTATATCATTGTAATAACGCAAATGCTTCATTGCTTCTTACGCTTTTAAACTCTTAAACAGAGGTTAATCTTTATGGAGTACTCGAGAACGTGTGGGTCGAAAAGTGATTTCACGAGAACTAACGCTTTATTTCCTACCATAAATTTTATATTGATATAAGTGATAGCCTTTTGACCATGTTTGGTTCTTTACCGGTAATAAACTTAGTTAACTTGATCAATTCTGCTTTTGTTATTGTCGTAAATTTTAACTTCTCCACGGTCAATGATCAATGAATTTCACGTATAAATTGGAAAATTGACTCTGTATCCAATTGGCATCACTTGTAAGAAAACGTGGGTGAAATATCTACTTTTATTAAACTATTGAAGTTTTAGTGCTGACCTAGATTGTCACGTTTTGGTTGGATTGGATCTGCTCCTTTTGAAGTTGCAGCCACAAAACGAAAATATAATATAAATAATTGATTAAAAATTTATGATTCACTTCAATTTGAGCTTTAAGGTGCGGCTCTATTCGTCGAAAAGTATCAATCACTTGTCCAAAAATGTGGGCCTATATGCAAAACAACCACAAAGATTTAGTGATAATAAATTCGGCTAAAAATTTTGAGTAATAAAAATTCAAATTAACACTGTATAGCTTTGAAGTAATTCACTAAGTTATGCATACAACATTATCGATTTGTCAGTTGGATCGCTGGCTTTAATAAACAAACAAAACCACATAAAAAACAAAATTCAAATTAGCTTGTCCAAAAGAATAATTAATAATAATTGTAGTTCAAAGAATCTATAACTTTCGCTGACGATGAAAATAAAAATTAACATAAAGAAGACAACGAAGTACCTACCACACAGTAGAACAGTAAAATAAAAGTATTCCAATAACCAAATGTCTTTGTTTCTTAAGAATTCTATTTTTGGCTAGTAAATTTGTTCCTTGTTCTTTCAAAGAGTATCGGTATGTTAATACAACATTTCTATAAGTATCACTTCATTCATTACATGCTTATTTTCAAGCATCTTTATAAATAACATGTTCTGAAAGCTATGTGGTTCTTTTACTCTTTGGTTGAATGTTTGTAAACTTTGTCTTCAATATTTCGGTGTTTTTGTTGCCAGAGTAAAAAACATTGAAAAGGTTTTTAATGTATAAAAAAGCTAGTTCTAAAAAATTTACATTGCCTTGTTAAAAATCAATTATAAAACATTAAGAACTAAGGAATGACCCTTGAGGCAAACCGTTTTAACATTTCTGAAGTTTTAATGCATTACCTCATTTTGTTATTAACTTTTCTTCATAGGGGTACTTTTAAGTCCTTAAGTTAAGGTCGGCTTATTATACAGGTTCATAAATAACATTCTGAGGGTTATTAGATTTATCTTCATTTTTTTTTTGTTATATCCATTTACATGAAAGGGTATAATCGACACATTTAAGATCATTAATATTACTTAAATTAGAATTAGAAAGATATTATTGGATCATGGAAAAATAAATCACTTTAAGAGTACGATAATTGTTTTTAAATGTTCACATGCCCATTTGTTCTTTTCAGAGAATTAAGAAACAAAAATAAATCATCATTAACACCAAAAACCATTAATATTTGAGAAGTTCATATAAAAGGAGATTGAACTTTCCCAGTAATAAAACGAATAAAGTATCTTCTTCGATTAACACCAAGTTCAACACAAGCTTCGTTTGAGTAAAATGTAAACAAATTGAATGACGTTTAATAAAAGTAACAAAGTTGGTGTGAAATGTTTGAAATAAAAAGCGAAATGTTTAGTCTGCATATGGGTGGGTTTCTGATGCGAAAACACGTATAACTCATGATTGTAATGGTACAATTACCGAGAAGTTAAAATAAGGTACTTTAAATTACTATGTTTATTGTGGTTACAAGGAAAGCATTTTGTGGACAACCTTGGCTTTTCCAAGACAGTATATTTGTTAAAAGGATCATAACGTTTGGCAAAAATAAGTCTTTCAAAATACAAAATTTCAATAATGTAAATGAGTTACGTTTTTCGGACCAAATTGTAAATAAAACTTCCGACTTTCTGAAAAGCGGAAACACTTTATTCTAGCGCTGAAGCCAACAACAATTAATTATTCCGCCCTACAAAGGATTAAGGAAATAATCCGGATAAAACATATCTTTATTTTCATGAATTATTATGCAAAAATAATAATGATCTTAGGGAAAACCTCTCGCCTACAGTTTTATTGTAAAGAAAAGAAAGCATGAAATATATATTTATTATTCAGGAAACTAATCTTTTTACCTGAAAGAAACATTAAATAGCAAAAGGTATAAGATTCCCAAACAAGACACCTCTAGATAAAAAAGAAAAGCTCGAACGTAAAAAGACAGAAGCTAAGTGTCAAATAAACAACTGTGATACTATCTGTACGTCTGGGATCCGTTTACTTTTCTTTTAAGTTAAACGTGTCATTAATCCTAATGGTGTGTGCGAAGAATTACACAAATTTGAAACATCGTTAGGAGGAGTGCTTTTGGCTGTTTTTTTTATTTAGTATTTGTTTGAAGCCTATATTAAATAGTTAAAAATAGAGCCGCAAAAAAGAAAAGAGCTTGTGTCGTATTCTCGACGCAAGGATAAAATACTCAAATATTAGGTGGAATTTTGTGGGCATAGGTGGAAAAGATTCTGCTATAATAATTTAAACTTTTTGTGGACAAACAAAGATTTATGACAATTTATTACTGTATTTAAGTTAATAAGATAAGATATCACTACATTTCAAGGATTACCAAAAAGGTTAAAATATTTGCTTTATTTAAAAAAAATCATAAACTTTAGTTTACAAAAGATATACTACTCAAATGCATAGACTAGATGATTGCGCTTGCGATTGCGAGTGGGTCCGTATATTTTCGTAGAGAGATTTAAGATGCATGGCAAAATATGGCGGACATGAAATTATAAGAATTTTAGGTCTTTTTTCAGTTTCTTTATAGGAATTTAAGAAAAACTGTTTTTTACCCATTGAAATTTATTCCATATCGATAGTTCCAACTGTTGTTTGCATTTTCTTACCCTTTAATTATAAAAAAGGCTTTAAAAATGAATATTTCTGGACCCCACAAGGACTTGGGTAGATTTTAATTTGTGAAGCTACTGGCAGAAGGTTCAGTATCGAGACCTTCGAGGAAACTATTAAATTTCATTCAGCTGCTTTACTGTATGGTGAGTATACCTTCCACTTTAATAGATTTGTTTCGCACATTTAAAGAGTTTGTATGTTAAAAAAATTACACACACATTGCTCTTGTTAAATGCCTACCGTTTTATTTTATGGCGTTTAAAACCGCTGTAAAACATTTCTTGGATTTCAAATTAAAACATTTTTTTTTAACTGTAAAAATTATGCTTAACATTAATTTAAGTTTATCATTTTTATAGAAATAACCAATTAAGGAAAAATGTTCTTTTTTAGTTAAAGTTAATGCAGAAGCTTAGAAGAAAGTTTGAAAAAAATCGATTTATTTAAAACTCATTTATTTTTTAGAACACCAAATATTACGGGTACTCAGTATTTAAGGTATGTTTCCGATGGACCTAAAGCAAGAATCTCTAAATACAAAGCGTGAATTATAGTCACAAATGGAATGTCATTTTCATTAGTAACTTTTGCAGATGTTAAATATCTATTTCGTGTTGAAAGGGTCATTAAAATCAACCTTTGACCCATTCCGCATTTCTGTGGCAAAGGCGCATAATTTTCCATATTGAAAGCCTGTCAACTAGATGAAAAGATATGAAATAAATAGAATAGAGAAGTTGCAATAGCAGTCAGGCGAAATAAAACCGAACTGACTGCGAGCAAAGAGTAATGCCTTTAGTTTATTTCTCGATATATTTACAACGTGTAGGTGTGCAATTGTAATAAAGTTAGATAGAATTATTTATATTGTAACATCAGTAATTCAAATACTTATAATAGAAGCAATAAATCAAATGGTCAATGTCAAAGTCAAGGTAGTTTGCGAATTATTAAGTCACATAAAAAATGCATTTCATGAGAAATTGTTTAGTTAATTGTTGTTACTTTATAAATTAAAACCTTAACAAAAAAACAATGTTTGTACATAGTCACGGTAAAGTTTCAAATACGTAATAAGAAAGGCCTATATGTAGGTACAGGGTGTCAAGAAATTGGCGCATAAACGCGATGGTACGCTCTTTAGTTTCATTCATTCTCAGGGATACCTAGAAAATTGTCAAAAAATCCATCTGTTATATTCATCGAGAAACATGCGAACAAAGTTGCATAAGTTTAGCAACACAGTTTGCAAAATACATCTTAAAAGCAAATCTAGATTCTTAAGCATACATTTTTGCATTTAGATCATATTGACAGCTTCATTTCATAAAATTTTTGTAAAATTAAATTGGTTATAAAAATGAAATTTGACCATTTAAAAGATAAACAAATGGTAAAATAATTTTAGATTGATTATGCCTTTGTATTTAGCCATTTCTTTCGTTAATATGTACTGCTATTTTCAAGATATAAACGTTATCCGTTTCGCACTTTGGAGCCTCATATCTCCGAGGATATATAAGATTTTTTTAACAATTTTCTGGGGCTCCCTAGACATGCCCCAACAACGTACCATCGCGTTTATGCGCCATTTTTTGGACACCCTGTATATCATAGATATAAGATTATACAGATGAGTGACAGTCAAATATCAACGCACACCTACCAGAAAAAAGGAGTAAGCGACACGTTTTTTTTTGCTGTTCCTCTATCACCTCGAAAAGTACTACCTACTTACAACTAAAATTGCGACCTGCATAACATAATTTAAGTGAATAATGAACTAATTTGAATTGCAAAATTGTTTATATAATTCTAGGAATTCATTTGTCGGCATGTTTTTTAATGTGTGGAGCATACATGTAGGTACTTACTATCAATAATATAATAATTATTAAATCGTTAATTGGCCAAGTAGGTAATTTGTTTATAAACGTTTTCAGGAATTGCATTAAGTGTAAAAAAAACTTTCAAGTACCTTTAAAATTAAAATCCCAAAAAAAAGGCATGACATATGACCCTCCGGGCAAGATTTCCTGCATTGAGAATCTTTTCATGATGTTCAACGAAATTGTAAAACCAACCGAGTGTAAATCTCCCAACGCACCCATTTACCTAACAATTAGCAAAATAACCCATTGAACCACGTACCATTGAACTTTAAAACTGTTAAGCTAGCAAAGCAATTAACTTTAAAAGTGAATGACATTTTTTAACCCAATATAGCTTAATAGGAGGTATTGTTATTGCGTAAATGGAACTATTAATATTATGTATTATTACTGCTAATGTATGCGCCAATTCACTTCTTTTTTAATAAAAACCCGAACACAATGGAATATAAATTGCGTTTATTGGTTATTTTAATATAAACATGTCAAAATTACCATAATATATTATTGTTTTTGATTATGCTTTGCCTTAACTTCCACTTGGGAGTTATCAGAGAGTAATGCTCTTTTGCACCAACAGTTAAAACAAAAGAGCAGCTTCGTAGCTAAACCAAAATCAACGTAATTTTTTAACCCTTTTTAGTAAAATAATAAATTACTAAAAAATATACAAAATCGTCTTAATTGATGTTAATATTGAATCTTACCTTTTGCAGGAGATGAATCGGAGGGCTAATAGTTGGGCACGTCTTCTTTTTCTCTTGTTGGCACAAGCACGACTTAATCCACGGCATTTTATTTAAGGTTATGTGCGAAAAGCTCGATTAAACTAAGGGTTAATAATCGGCACTTAAAACTAGATTAGTAAAAGCTCGAATAAATATTAAACAATCATAATAAATGCACGTCTTTGCGTCAAGTTCGTCAACCAGGTCGTTGTTTTGGGGTTGTAATTTGGACAGCTGATGCGTAGATCAGCATCATAACATCAACACGTGCGTCGTATTACGCGCGGAGTTTTATTGTGGTTGGAGAGTAGGCGGCGGTAAACAGCTGCATGCGATGCTATGCGCTTGGAATCCCGGACGCAACTAACAGAAAAGCGAACTTCCATACTTCATCGTGAGTCCGGAACTTTGGTGTATGGACTCCCATATGGACTCTCAATAGACGATATTGGTAGATGAAGAGTATCCTCAATGTGTTGACGGAGTTTTTCTCCTTTGTGTTTTTTGCAATTAATCACTGCTCAGAAATGGATATGACAACAAAACCCCATTTTTGGCAAGATGAATGAATCCGAAGACCTAATTCTTTTTTTGTTAAACGTTAAGAAAAGAATAGAAACCAAATATAAATATAAAAAGGTATGTAACATTTAAGTTAACTGTTTAACAATACTTGAGTTTATTATTTTACAAAAAAAAATTAATAAAACAATTCAATTGGATTTTTACTTATAGTAAAAATAGGTATTAGTAATTGGGTATGTGACAAATATGGACATTCAATAAAAGAAAAAAGTCAATGGAGCGTATTCGTACAAAAATTGGTTGGGGTAACCTAGAAGATCTATTATACCACCCGTCCTTTCAGATGCTAACTGACATTACTTCTGAATTTTATATTTTAAACTATCGGTTTAAAACATTCTACGTACCAGCTAAAAGGTTTGTATAACATTTACGGAGTGTTTTACATCAACTTCAACTCTTCATAATTAGGTAAAAAAGGGCATAATGACTCAATTACAAACGTACTTTTTAATGCAAAGTTCGTGATTCCAAAAAATGCGGATTATTTTAAACATTCACGGAAATCCTTTTGTAAATGAGTCATAATTTTTACCTAATTATAAAAAATTAATGATGTAAAGCACTTTATAAATGTTTTCCAAACTTTTAGATGGTACATTGAATGTTTTAAACCGGCAGTTTTTTGTTTTTTGGTATTATAGCTTTATATTATTTGATAAAAATATAAAATTCAGAAGCATCTCTAACTCCAGCATCCCAGGATTACAATCCAGTTTTATACAAGGTACAATAAATTGCCAAAATTACACAGGTTTTAGGGTGATTAATTTATTACAACTTTTGTTCATTGTATCAAGACTTTTGGACATTTTAAAACCAAATCAATAAACCAGATGGAGGCAATATATATTTGGGCAAAATTGGTTCATTAATCAAGTTTCTTAATTCTTGTTGTGGTAAAGAAATGGTTAAAAGTCAAAAAATCAAGCAAAATAGAGATTTTGGACCACCACAGGAGACTTTATTATTACATATTTCCTAATAAGCAAATTTATCGCTCCATAATTAGATCCACTTCTAAATGGTTTGATGTGATCATTGAACTTGACTATTTTAAGCTTATTATGGTGTTATGTAATAATTATTGTTTAAATTGCAAATCATACCGGACTCGTTTATTGAATGCTTTATAGGATTTTGCACGTTTTGCTAGTAAAATTACGGAATTTAATGTATGCATGGTAATTTCACTCTTTATTAACCCCTTATTATTTATTTTTTCAGGCTGTAATTTACGAATAAAAGCCGGAAAGCTGTGTCGTAAAACAAAAACTCTGTCAACATAAACTCGACTGAGAGTCAACATTTTGATTTTAAGTAGCTGTATAATTTCGAATATTATTTCTGTTATAAAATGTCCAAGTTTGATATAAAGTTCGCAAGTTGCTATAATATTTAACCCTAACTAAAATTAGGTTTAGGTACTTCACTTCCGCTTCAGGACAATAATGTAGTAAACAAAACTTCACCATTAAAAATCCAGACCGAAATTTAGACACCCTGTAGGTATATAAGTCTTTATTTGGCAACATGCAAAATTTGCATATTTTTTTTACTGCGGTGATTTTATCGCAATAAATATGATAATTATCGAAGGGATTATTTGAATATTTGCTCTTTTTAATCAATTATTTATTGACTTTAATAATTAGCATTTACTTCTTACCTAGGCTTTAATTCTACACTGATATGATAATATTTACATATTCGACAGAAGGCTAAAAATGCCTTGAGGTATTAATAAAATTATAAAGATCTTTCGCAATATTTTTTGCATTAGTGCAATGTGCTTTAGAACAAGGAAAAAGTTAAACCTGACGCAATACAAGGGATTGTTTATAGAATTCCAAAGCAATGATAACACAAATTTATCTTGAAAAATAAAATCTTATACAAATCCACAATCTCACTTTTCACCTTTCCAAAAGAAGTAATTTTTTTAAATATATTACGCACTACAGTTTATTTTTTGTTAATAGATGTAGTAACTTTTGAGAACATGTAAACAAAATGTGATACAGTGATTTCTTAATTTGATGCCGACAAAAGATTGAACAAAATATAAGTCAGTCTGGTCATTAGTTCACAAGACTATTAAATTTCTCGAGCTGCTAATGTTTTCTAAAAACAACAGTATTGAATTTGAACAGAAAACTCGAGAAAAAGTAAAAACTTGAATACTACATAGAAAGCAAACATTTTTTTGTAGGCATTCCTTTTTTTTTCCTGTTAGTAAATTTTTAGGGCTACATCCAGGGCTCTATTTATATAGCCGCGAGTCGAAAAATAAAAACAAATATTTTAATTGAAACTCCAATGTGATGGTCTGGCAATTATCCATGTGCCAATATCAGTTATAGCCTTTGGGATTGGGTTAATTTTAAAACTAAGTTGCCTTACGTAGGTAGGTACAGGTCTGTTTATTTAAAATTAAAATCCTGTAGCTAATGGTTAAATTGATTGGAAATTATATATTTATAGAATTTAATGTTAATTTAAACGTATCTGCTCTGCTATTTAAAAATTAAAGCACCTACACGTTAATCTGTTAAGGTAAAGTCAAATTACGAAGGAGTATTTTTAGAAAACATATTTTGCAGATAGGTACCAGATAAAATAAACATGAACTTTTCGGAAAGCTAAAAGCTCAAGCTCAATAAATTTGAAAAGTTTAATAAAAATGTGGAAAATATATTGCTTTTTCTTTTGCCAGCCCTACTGTGGTTTCAAAAGCATGAATCAAAGTGGGATTATTTTTCATATTTAAAAAAATGAATTTATGCTTCTATTTGCAAAACTATACTAATAAAACTCAATTCTCGAGCCATTTCAAATTCAAAAATAATATAGGATTTTACTAGGGATCATGATTATAAAATACATGAAGCAAATTGTAAATTAATGAAACGGAAATGGATGTAATTAACCAATAGAAATTCTGATTAGTTCCCATAAAATCCATGTAACCAAAATACAAATAATTGGTTTTACTCTAAAATAAACCTGTGCTATACCTACAGTTTATAAAAAAGTAATATAAGCACTCGTAACTTTAAGGACAAAGGTATAAAACTGTTTATTTATTTAAAACTGATCTAGATTTTAACAATTTTATGTTTTAAATACAGGAAGAGGTAATAATAATTTCTTACCAATAAGTACACATTTTAATATTATTTTTTTTACATAGTTTCTTAAAATTCTATTTTAGCAAAATAGAGGATTTTCTTTTATTGAAAGCATGATTTTTATCACCATGAAAGTCCGTGTCTTATTACAGTCGTTTACAGAATACAAAAACGCAAAATCTATACAAATCTACAACTATCGAAACGTAAAATCAGATTTTGCAGGATCTGAAGCCGACAATTCATATTTTAATAAAAAGTTTCAATATAGCTTTTTCTCATAGTAGAGAAAAGGAAAGAAATTTGCCACATGGAGCAACCAGGTTTGAATTGATATAAGTTATGTAGCATCTTTTAATTCAAAATTGTTATCAATAAAAATATTATCATCAACGTAAATTCGTTTACTAATTTCTAAATAATAAAGCATAAAAATTATTCATAGTTAATTTGGAACACAATAAATACATTGTCAGTTCCATAAATTAACTTTTCAGATTCATATTTTATGACATTGGCCAGATTGCCCTGATTTCAGTAGCTGTTCTCTTTTATTTTTGACTCCTATCTAAATAAGATCTTTGCAAAGTGGTTTTGTTGAAGTATGACCATTAATATCTTCGAATATTGTTTCATATTTTATATTTTTTATCTTTGATCTTGATAGATTACTGTTTTCAACAATTTCAACGCTATTATCCTCAGTATGTATGTGTGCTTATGTAGTAATATGACGACACAAAAATTGTGTCACCATAATTAGTAAATAATCAAATTAAAATGTGAATAATGTCCTTTCAGCTATTGTGGTTTAGAATAAATATGTAATTTATCATTTTCTTAAATATGTTTGTAACCACTCCTAGTGTTGCTTTGTTGTAAGATTTTGAATAAAATATAGCACCTTAGGGTGTGGAATACATTATAGGGATTATCCAAAAAGTCTACGGTACGATTTTTATGTGTATTCAGGTAAAAAAATTGATGAAATTTTAGTCTGTTTCTGAAGAAAACTTGTTAATGAGATGAAAACAGTATGATTCCTATATTAACCTTACCGTATTTTTAATTTTTAACGTAAGAAATCTTAAAGCAAGAACAAAGTTAAAGTATTGATAAAATCGAGAAAAAAAGGTTTTTTATAAATACAGTTACATATTTTAGAGTGCCTTGATAATTTTGACAATTATTGTCGCCCTATAGAGTGACGACATGCATCATTCTTTCTCTGTCATACAGATAACGTCATCAACGTTATAGCCAAAGTGACAACAATTACAACTTACAATCACAATTAATGACGTTATCTGTATGACAGAGAAAGAATGATGCATGTCGTCACTCTACAAGGCGACAATAACTGTCAAAAAAATCAAGGCACTCTAACATATTTTACTGATATAACCGACTTAAGAAATGAACTTAAGAACCTATCGACTTAGCCAGTTTTTCTATTTCCTCATATCAGCTTAATCCTTGTTTTGTCATGTAAAAAATAATCCGCAAATTTACGTTTGTCTTGCAGATTTGCATGCTTAAATAAATCATCATAAAATGTTAATACGGATTATTGAACATATCATTAGACAGATCAAGGCGATAATAGAGTTGTTTGTGTCGATGAATCAATAATTTTTTAATATTTAACACAGCCTTTTTCGGTGTTTGAATTTACATTAAATTTAAATTTCGTGGATCCTAATATAATGCATCAATTAGCGCGTTCTAAAATGGTGATTTGGTAAAACAATAAAGATTTTTTTTGTTTTTAGCGTGGGATTGTTGGAAGATATTATTAGCTATTTGCTGTTAAACTTATGTTTACAACAGATTTGATGGTTTTGTATTTTTTTTAGTCGCAAGGTGGCAAAATTTAATGATCAGTTTTCGATAAATAGTGTCAGGTGTTGGCACTATTCTATTTTTCATGAATTTATTATTAATAATAAAACTCATAAAAGTAAAAATAAAGGGAACTCTGGCATAAATTCTCTACTAAAATCGTAAAAATTCTGCTATAAACCATTTTTCCAAAATTTTCCCTTACCCATAATTTTAGATTCCGCAGTTATTAAAGCTATAAAACTTTGACCTTTGTTGCCGTATTTAATAAAAATCTCGTGCAATTTTGTGCAATTTACAATATTAAATAATTGATAGTTGCATCACACATCCTTTCATGTGATGCATTTCTGACATTATTTTATCATACGTAATTCCTCTGGATTGTTAATAAAATTAAATTGATAGGTAAAAAATTACACATATTCAGTTAATGAATTTAACTGCTCTTTACACCATTTATGCTAAGTTGTTAAACATATAAATTTGTTTTAAAATTCATAATTTTAGAAACAGAAAATGACGCATGGACTGCCACTAAAAAGCCTAAAACTAAACTAAAAGGAATTATTTACGACCTTTAAAATTGTTTTGCAAATTTAATTTCATGATTTATTTAAAATAAAAACATGAAATATGGGTGTCTGTTTTCTGTATGTTTATAAACAAGCAATAGAGTAATAGACATGCAAATTGGGTTAAATAAACTCTCTTATAAAGATTAAACGCGGAAGACAGCAGCACGAGAGCAGATTAGGTACAGTAAGCGAAAAATATTTTTTTACAAAAAGAATCACAGAAGAACAAAACAATGGCATGGTAAAGGTTACGTTATAGTTATAGATGAAAGATGAAACAGCTTTACCCTCTACAACTTCTTACGTTAAATGCCGATTAATATTCTCTCCCAAAGCTTAAAATGCTCTTCCTTATCAAGTTTTTTACCAGAGGTAATCTGACGGTTGCTATTTTATTTCTTTACCTATACGACCTGCCTACTTTAATCCACAAACATAGGTGTTGCACATGCCCAACCTTAATTGATTGAATTTAAATTTATTAATAGATGTTGAAGTAGGTTCCTACATCGAACAATTTGCATGCATCAAAGATAGAAGGTAAATAAATCGTAATTAAAAACTTGAATGGGTACAGTACGCACCGCTATAAACCTCTAAGTATAAATAATTACTGCAAAACGATGCAGGAATGCCAATATTTTCATAACCGTTCGGTTCAATAACTTTATTATTGTTGTGCACCAAAATTCATTCCTGGAAATTTAATAAAAAAAGTTGTGTAATTTTAGTTAATGATTGAATGGTTGTCGAGTAGGTATTAAGAGTTAAATAGAACTACATAAATTTTATTATTTATTCGTAAAATAAATAAATCTAAATTTTTTTTAAATTTTTTTTTTTGTTTTAGGGCACTTTAAAGAAAATTAAGAAGCTCATAGCATTTTTGTATTTGCCAAAAGCTCTTATTTAATTAAAAGGGGAATGTCGCAAAGCATAGAAACTGTGGTTATTTAATGTTGAGTGCCTAAATTTCAAGAAATACAACCCTGCTTTGTTCATAGACTCAGGGAATATAAGAAACATTTAGAATTAAAAAAGGTACTTACCCGCAATAAAAAATCAAAGAACAACATAAAGTAAGTTGTTTTAAATGAGTATCACAATGCACTAAAATACCAAATTTTGTAAATTTAAAAACACTTTTTCTTGGCCATCTTGTAACTCTGTTTTTATCATTTTATTCAGCACTTTTTAGGTTGATTTACGAACCCAAAATAAATCACATTGTTCTTCATTTTACGTAGAATAATTATTTTTTGCATGATAGATATTTTTTATTCGAATAACCTCTGAGTCCATGAAGATAATTTGTAATGCAGTGGGTGGACGGTATCATTGATCTTTTTTCTTGCGGGTAAGTAGTACCTTTTTTAATCCCAAATGTGTTTTATATTCCCTGACTCCATGAACAAAGTGAGGTTGTTTTTTTCTGAAATTTAGGCAACCGACATTACATAACCACAGTTTTTTTTGCTTCGCGACATCCCACATTAAATGAATAAACAAAATATAAAATACAAAGTAAAAGATTTTTACCATTATTTTTAAACCATTGCTTTTACCAAAGAAACTACTTTAGCCAAGAATACATACAGAAGTCGCTCAAAGTGCAACTTATAATAAATCTATCAAATTGACGGAATAAGCCCGTCAGCAAAAGTGCTTTAGCACCAGGAAGAAATTAAATGCTTATTAACGTTTTGAAAGGATTAGTACACATTCTGAAACAATAGTGGGCAACTTTTACTTACAATGTTAGTACGGTTATAAAAAATGAATTATACCTATGTAGCCATTAACATTAAACTGCTAATTAAAAATTTTGTTTTTATTTTGCAATAAAAAAAATCATGTTTAACGCATCCCCTCTGGTTTATGAGTAAAATAATAAATTACCTACTCGATAAACACTTTTAATAAAGTGAAATCCCATAAGGCTTTATAGCCATAATTTTGCATAAATAGTCCCACCTTTGTTATAATTTACCTATTAAACCAAAACTAATGAAAATATGAATCAAATACGCACCTGTGGCCCTTCTTCTCTAATGTGTGTAATAATTTTCTGCTCTCATATAATAGAAAAACCTCGATAAAAACAAATAATTTTTGGAATGCTTTGTCAATAATACAATTTTTCTTGCTCATATTTGATATTTATTTATTGGTCAATAAGCTACATATGTAAATGTGACAAGTCAAATAATGGATAAAAAAAGTAGAAAAAAAACTAAAAATCTGCAAAATTCGTTTATCGATCTAACCGATTTCTAATTAGTTCGCTTGAAGTGATAATTAGGTATGCTTAAAACTTTAATTGCTTAATTAAAGTAAACCAAACTTCCTTATCTTTAACGTTTAAATTTTGCTCCATTAGATACTCAGCAAAGTAAGGCATCTTATTGATGAATATTGATAATTTATGCTGATGTTAAAAGCTAACATTTTCCGACATTTATTTCATGTTCGAAGAGCCGGAACGTGAACGATCTGTCATAGAGTAGTCATGCAAATAGTACTTTGCTATTTCATCAATCGCGTTTTCTCTAAGAAACATCGAGAGGATTGCGAAGTCGTGACTCAGTTATTTTCCTTGTTTTAATTTTGAGCACACCATCAAAAGCTACCTTTTACCTACAGCAAGATATTTTACTTAAGGAGATTCCGAGAGAGATTCTATATGTTTACTACAAGATTTGTTATAAAAGACTATTTTTTAAACAATCTAATTTCATCATATCACGATGATTTTTTACTTACAGGAGAAACCTAATCAGCTAATCCCTGTCTAAAAAATTAACCACCTGTCAAATGTTGTTTTTGTTCATGGCTAGTCGAGTGGCTAGTGTCGTGGATAGCTCAAAATAAGTAATTCTAGAATTTACCTCACACGATGAAAGTTCTATAACATCCTTTATTCAAGTATTCATTTTTGCATCATCATAATATTATACACGACACAACACAAAGAACGAATGATTCCGTTTATCGGATAACCAGATTAAGGTCTGAATAGGATTAATGTCAGATCTTGTCACTGTGTAATAAGCACGGTTATAAGGTGAATTTTCACAGCCGAGAGGTAGGTTTAACGCTCAACATGATTTAAATGCAAAAATAAAAGGGTAATATATTCCAGGAATTTCCCATATAACAGCAGGGGGCATCTTAATTTTGAATCATGCTCGCTAACATCAAGGTAGGCCGATTGTATTTTGTCTGCATGAGTTAAAACTAAGAAAATAAATACTGTGTCTACAGGGTGTCATATGGAGCATAAACGCAATGGTACGTTATTGGGGCATGTCTAGGGAGCCCCAAAAAATTGCTAAAAAATGGCATATACCCTCGTAGATATGTTGCCCCAAAGTGCGAAATTTTAAACGATTATAACATGAATATACCAGCACATATTAACAAAAAAAACGGTTTAATACAAACCTACAGTCTATCTTAAACCATTTCACCATTTGGTTATTTTTTGAATCCTCGAATTACATTTTTTTAATCAATTTTACAAAATTTCCATGAAATGAAGCTGACAACAATGTCAATAAAATCTAATGCAAAAGTGTATGATCAAGACTCATAGATGGGATTTTTAGATGTATTTTCTTGGTATTTTCCTGGACTGTGTTGCCGAATTTATGCAACTTTGTTCGCATTTTTCCCGATGAATATAACCGATGAATTTTTTTTCACAATTTTTTAGGGATCCGTGAGAATGCCCCAACAGCGTACCATCGCATATATATGCGCCATTAAAATGAGAATCATTTTAATAACGCACTAAAAAAAAGGTAGATTTTATTCTATGAGTCTAATTTTTTCGACCACTTATCCCATAATGTTTTAAATGGTTCCCAAAAAGTAAGTCGAAATAGATTTTAAAATGATTGTTTGTTTTATTTTATAGTATTGTTGCAGTTTAATATCTTAATTTCTAAATCACGTCGGTCACGATTTGTTTATTTATCTAAATTCTAACCTAAAATTATGTGTTTGCCGTGGATTTAAAGTAGGAACCTAAATTTATCTAAGTCGAGGCCACAAAGGTGCCTTTCTTGCTTTTAAAAAGGCGTTAAATTTATAATAAACTATTCCAAATAATTGTTGCAAAAGAAATGGCAAACACATTTGATAATTGTCTCTTATAGTTTTTTAAATGACTTTTAACATCTTTTTAAAAGTTTAAACTAAACTTGCCTTATGTTATTTAAAAAAAATAAATTCAACCCTTATAAGATTTCTATGAAAATAAACTGCTTAACATAAGAAAACCATTAATCATCCAAACGTGGGAAATTCTTCTATTTAGGTTGTCCAAAATTCTTAAAATTAAAGCCCTTTTAACACCCAGATAAGAAGTACAATATTTCAAATAGATTTAGATGATGTAGCCCCTAGCGACTTAACCCCTGCAACGAAATTCAGAAACACAAATGGATGATAATTAGCTGCATCTCATAACTTTGGCACAGAAAATTTCAATTCAGATGTTGGTTCTTGATTAAAATTTACAATACAGCAAAAAAAATCCCTTGTGAATTAAGAAGTTTTTATTAAATTCTAGATTAAATCGTAAATATTTAAAATTATTACCATCAGAATATTTTATTGTGCAGTTGAAGAGGTGTTTCTTTTGACCCTTTAATAAATAAAAATAAAATTATGCTTTTTAATTTAACTTTTTGACATGCATTTAAAATTACATAAAAGATTTATCTTCGCCATTATTTTTGTTAAGCAGGAGTGATTATTAAAATTTTAATTGAATAATTTTCGCCTTGGATAATTTATTTTATGTCTGTGCCAAAATGTTATTTTAAAAGTTTTTACGAGTCGGTACTTAGCATCTTCCGAACAAGGGTCATTAGAAACATAATTTAAAATGGAATTTATTCATTAATTAAAATAATTACTGAATCAGGCCGATTGTTTTTTAAATTGAAGTCGAATTGAATAAAAATAAAGTTTTTCCTAGAAAAATACTTATAATAATTAACTGGGTCTAGGTACAATAATAAAGTAAACTAATTAATATTCACATTAATATTTATATTTTTAGGCACATCACTCCCTGCAAAAGTACCTAATTGAATTTTGTTAAAAATAAAACAAAACTCTTTTATTACTTTCAAGTCATTAATTTGGCAAAAATCTTGACTGTAATCTTAAATCCTTCATTAATTTTTCTACAACCGTATGATGTTAACATGTGAGCCCACCTTTTCTTAATATATTAATGAAGAAGCAACAAAAATAAAAATTAAAGTATTACATTGTAAAAAGATTAATGTTTAATATTTTGAATGACTTTATCTTAAACAAATCTCAACTTCTTTGTCTGTTTGAAAAACTGTTTGTCGCAAATTTTTTGATAAATGGTTTAATAACTGCCTGTCTACGGTCAAAAGCCGCATGAAAGTTCATTAATTCTTTAAAATTTTGTTTCTTTTTTATTACTTTAATAAAACTGCAGATGCTTTAAATTAAAGGGGGGATTTATTTTAAATAATTAAGTACCTATTTTGGTGCCATTTTGTTGGTTGTTTATCTACAAAATAAGAGAAATTTCGGTTCTAAAATCGGAAATCGAATCTCTTCATAGTAATATTTATATCAAATATTCTTCAAAAATGACATGGTATGTACAATCTGAAAATATCTTTAACATCTTATATCGGATATCATACATAAACTGTAGGTGGTCTTTGATACAACATGAAATAGGATGTATGTTTGACAGGAGGCAGCATCAATAGCATTGAGTACAAACATATTTTTGAATTAATTATGAGCTTTTATATGGCTTTATTTTACCTTGAATTTAACGCTTCTCACTTCTTTTTATTACCCATTTAATTCAACAAAGTGGTCGTCGGTTGGTTTGCTTGTGCAATTAATTTAATCTGGAAAACACTTCGTTTAAAGATAAAAAGACCGTCGCTGAAGTCGAGTAGTATTTTAATTTTTTTAGTTTTGAAATAACTAATTTGTAAATAAATACCAATGGTTTTTAAATCCTACATGCTATTAAGTTTTCTAGGGCAGAAAACTCTCTTGTATTTTTGGAAATTTCTATTTTATGTAGTCACTATACCTTTATAGAGGATTACTAATCGAAGTTTTATTGACTTCATGACGTCGAAAAATAAGGGGAAAAACACCCGAGTCACTAAACTAATAAGTTAGATGTCGACTTTTCTTTATAACTTGACGCCAAACCAATAATGCAAGATAATGGCTTCTGAATTCTGATCATTAATAAAAACTAAAAAGCAACTCGCACGCGATAATTATAAGGTTTTCACTAACATTTCGTGATCAAAGATATAATGATGGTGATAAATTAGGATAGCATAAAACCTCTTCAAAGTGCGATTAGGTATTTTCCAATTCGAAATGATCCTATTCCCTTATTAGCTCCCTGGCGGATGTCTTTACGGAAAGTGACCGCACCTACCCAGAATTTATGCTTCATAATGCAATTTGGCATAATGTTATAATAAAAATAATATAATGAAGATGTTAATTTTTTTTAGAGCGGTTTTTTGGTATACCTACTTTAGGTGCACCATTCTTAAGCAACTAACCATAATAAAGCGATAAATAGTTCGGTAAACGTGATAAAATATATTATTTTTTTTTATGTGTCAAACGGGAAAGCTCAGGACAAAGAAAGAAGAAAAAAAAGGTGCAAAATGCAACTAGGGTGCTACAATTAAAATGTTATGATTTGAAATGTTAAGTGCTTACTTAGAGTGTTCCTTGCTTTGTCGCGGTATTTTTTATATGATAGGATAGGGGTAGGTATCCTTCTATGATGGTAATTTTACCTATACATTTAAAACCGCAGAGGGGTTCTTTTTATAAAGTTACATGACAGATTAACAGATTTATGTTTACCTACCACCACCCAATAAAATATACTTAATAAAAAGTATTGTGTTCTTTGTTAAAGCTCTCCAAAACCTCAGTGGTACTTTAGGTACCTAGGATCGACACTCTTCAGTCGAGGCAATTACACAACAGAAAATTGTAAGGGTTTAACATAAAAAAGAGTACCTTTATTAGTAGGTAATCGTTCTGAAATTTTACAAACTATAACGGCAGAGTCGGTAGATTTTTTATTTTTAAAAATATTTTAAGGTCCAAGAATGCTGTGTACTGTTGGTTGCATTTAAGTGCTTTATGATTAATAAATTTATAAAGATTTAAATTCAAATTAATATATTTACTTACCTAATGGTAAAAACACTTTTAGTTTGACTTTTCTACTAAAAGTTAACAAGCATTTTTAAAACTTAGACTCTTTTTTTGTAAAAGAGGATTACATAAAACGTTAACTCTAGCGCAATCTTTTATTAAACTTAGGAACTATAAATAGATTGCTACCTAATAAACCAGTGGCGTAGCAAGTAAAAAAACAGAACCTATCAAGGTAGTTGAATAGGTAAAAAATAAAAAAAAATAGTCTTAGAATTATTATTTCATAGAGTAGGTTTTATAAACAACATCCAGGGCAATTTTTTTTAGAGCATTCCGTTTTACACACTAGTGTATTTATGTGTGCTAATACTTAAGCGATCTTTAGACGCAGCGGACCTTAGACTGAATTTTTAATTTCAAGGCAAGAACAAGGGAGTATAGCTTTATTTTTCATCTACTAAACGCCTTTATTTTTTTCCAACTCAACTACCCTACTCAATACCTACAGATTTTTGGCAGATATTTTTTGGTATTTTTTTTTAGAAATATTAAGAATAATTTTCTGCAGCTTTTTATCAAAGAAAACTGAACAAGCTTTCCAAGTGGTAATTGCAAATGTTTTAACAAATTGTTTTAGGATTTATTACTATTTTTCTTTGTTCTTTTGGGTAAAAAAATTAAGGATAATTTTCAACAGGTTTATTTTTAAAGAAAAACAAATATTTTTTTAATATTAATTTATTATGTATAAAGATACCCAAGCAATACACAATAATGTATGTATTAATATAATAATATGGCAAATAGGTATTTATTTAACATTACAATAATGTTGCTCTTTTATTGCACCTACCTCTACTTTATAAACAAGGAGACAATCAAAAACTTAACATAATCCTAACTTAAACATTAGGAACATCTTCGTCATCAAAATAAATGTCATTCAACAATAAAATCTCAAAAAAATCTACCTATATGTGTAAAAAATATTAAGTACAAAATACAACCATATTGTCATATGGATGAAAAAGAAATGCAAATATTTAAATATAACAAAAAAAAAACATACATTAATTCGGGTTAGGTATAGTAATAAGATCTAAGTTTATACACGTACACCTATTTTATATATTTTTAGGTATGGGCTACGCGATACTGGCCTGAATTAACAACCGAATTAAATCAAGCTTAAATGAAGAAGTTAATTCAGTCCAGTACGTAGACCGTATAATGCCTGTAATAGCAAAACTATATTTTGTGAACGGTTCACCTAATCTACAAAAGTACACACTATGTTGAAATCGACTGTTGTCGATTTACTATTTTAGGTTAGGAACTCTTGTCAGCGAATGCTGTATACAGAAGGCACCCAGCCCCTCAACGAGCTCAAACAAAGAAGTTGTCATGGCCAAAAAAAGTAGTTGAGGTACTGTACAAAAATTAGGAACCAGTTTCTTGCCATTTTTTGTCCATCGGATATCCAAGTCGGACAATAAGGTTCACATTGGGGTGAACGAATTTTGAGGTTATCTACTGGACTTATTTGCATTTCTTACAATGACTGCTGTAGAGTCCTATAAACAACAAAACTCTGCATTTTTTATGGCGCAATCAGGGCGTCAGAAAAAATTAAAAGTCTCGTACTATGGCACCGAGAAATTCTTTAAGCTAGCCATTAGTCCCTAGGGAGTTTTGCAAAACAACTGTACAATTCTAAATTTAATTATAAGTATAGTTTAAGTACAAAAAATACCGGTTTTTTCCTTTCTTAAGATAAGAGATCGGAAAATATTACTTTCTATTTAAATGCTTAATCTGAGGTAAATGAACGGAATTTTCTCTGAGGTAGGTAATGAAAAATCAATCACAATATCTTCCTGAAAATAACATTTCGCGTATTGCAGTTTTGAGTTGATAATAAATACACTTCTTAAAAAATAATGTTAGTAGAACTGCAATCCAAAATAAATAAGTACAAGTCCTTAAATCAAAAAAATATATACAAAAAAGGGTTACCCTATTTACAAAAAATTTCATGAAAAATAAAACTCAACTCACGAGTTAGTAAGCACGAAAAAGTACGGCATATCCACAATTTTTAATAATTTTAAAGCAATTTAAATTCCACTGGTTATTGAAGAATATGCACAAAATGCTGCTATAACTTTTTATGAAACTAGGAGTGCTACTTTTTGTCATTAAATTTAGTATACATTTGTTATGTTAACAATTATAAATCTACAATCAAACGACGATTACCATTAGCCGTTTCTACCTTAAAACCTTATACAATAATTAACAATGACCCCTCTCTAAATATGGTGCTTTCGCCGCGGTTTCTTTAATACTATCATTACGTAGTAGAAGCAATTTTTGTAACATTAAACAACTATGCAACAACGATCTAGAGAGCATTTCGACCAGATTGAAAAGTTGGAAAAGATAAAATGGAAGATCAGTAAATTACGGAAGTCATTAACGATATAAAAAAGTACGGTTGATGTAAGTCTGTGGAAAAATCTATAACTATTGAAAATGAGTATTTACTTTAACTTATGATAATACCTGAATAATTAACCTGACAAAATATCACTTATAAAATAAAATGAGTGTTTATTATTACTATGTTATTGGCAAGACTCTTTAAAAAAATCCCTGATGTATTTATTAGTGGTGATAGATTTTTTTGTACTTTGGTAGTGTATGATATTTCTTTATTATTATTCGAGTATGTTTTATATCCTGAGGTTTAAATAATATGTGATTGCATCCGAGTTATTACACATTTTAAAAGCGTATACATGAATAATTTAGCGTAAAAATTACATACAAAAATAGTATTATTGGAAAATTAATCTGTTTGTACTATTTTTAACCTGGAAACGTTTTTGTATACACTTTGCAAAAAATCAAAAGAAGAGAAACCAAATTGTTCGTATACTCCAAAAATTATTATCACTCACACAACTAAGCTACACTTTGAGGTAGACGGATGGATTTCTAAAATTATTACACCACATCGTAAACTAAATCGCACCCTTACCTGTAAACGAGCAACATAAAAGAGAGTATTTAAAAATATCAACACTAAAAAATAAAAAAATCACACTGTCAAAACAATTATTTGCTATCTGAGAATGTAGAACTGAGGTAGACGTTAACATTTCTAAGGTTTACTTGAAAATAGTGGCAAGTTCGGGCTACTGTTTTAAATCATTATAAACATGGACTGTTAATCCCTTAACATATATATTATAGAACTACTCTCCAACTTTAAGCGCATTGGGCGGCTCATGCTCGTCGTCACTGTAATCATCATCTTCTCCACCTGAGGAATCATTGTCCTCATCTCTGTGATCACCACGGTTCACCATCTCAGCCTCGCCTCGCCGTATGTCGCCACGTTTCATCATCAGCTCGTTAGCGTTATGCATTTGCTGCTGCATCTTTTCAAGGAAATGTTGTTGCGAGGCCTTATCTAACCCCATGACATTCAACTGCGCCAGTTTAGCAGCGTGAACAGCGGCTGCAGCGTGTTCTGACGACATCATACCCATCATTCCTGAGTTCTCGGTTATGAATTGGAGGTATGTGTCTAAGATGGCGGAGCCAGTGGTGTTTCCGGTGCTGACCGGAGGCGGTAGAGGTGCGGGGTAGGGTTCTTTGGATAGATTGTGGATTGAGTCTATACTTTTAGCGGCGACTGCGGCTTGTCCGGAAACGTTAAAGCGAGGGTATTGCTTGTAGTTATTTTGGTGGTTTATTGGGGACGACATGCCTAGGTCAAAGGCGGAAAACCTAAAAAAGGATAGTTTTATAAAATAAAATTACATTAAATTTGTTTTAAAAGCTACTCCTTGAAAGCTCGGTGCAGAAAAATCGTTTGGTGCAAATTTAAAAGGGCATTTATACATGCAGGGTGTTTAAAAATTGGCGCATAAACTCGATGGTATGATGTTGGGGCATGCCTAGGGCCCCCCAGAAAATTCTTACGAAAAACCTGTTTTATATATCTTTGGAGATGGGGCTCCAAAGTGCAAAACTTTCAACGCATCCATCTTGAAGATAACAGCACATATTAACTAACAAAACAAGTGGCTTTTACAAAAGCACAATCTATCTCAAATTATTTTACCATTCTCTTTATCTCTTAAATGATTTAACTATTTTTTTTAAATCAATTTAATTCTACTAACTTTTTTCGCATATTTGTTTCTATATAATATATGGATGGATTTTATTAAAAATCTTTTTAGGAATCGCTGAGAATGCCGCAACAACGTAACATTGCGTTTATGCTCCAAATTTTTGTGTTTTTATTCTTACCTATTATGGGACATGGTCAAATCCTCAGGGTCATTATCCCTGTCCCCACAAACGGAGCTACCAGCTTCTGAAGCCGCTCCTGAATATGCACTTTTGGCGTCTAATTTTACATCAGATCTGCGAGGTCCTGTTGGCGAAGCTCTTGCTCTTAGTTCAGCAGGGCTTATTTTTACACCTGCTTTGGCCAATAACCTTAAATAAAAAAGTGATTAGCACAGAACTCTTCAAGAAATATCATCCTAGAATAGTGGGATAGAAACTTACTTGCTAGCTAATTCAGGATCAAAAGGAGCAGGCATTGGAACCACTGGCAGGTCCTTCGTGCTTATTCCGCGATGTTGCCTTGACATATGTGAGTGTAGAGAATTCCTAGACTTGGCAACTGTTCCACAAAGTACACATCGATATCCTGGACAAATTGTATGTTTATCTTCTAAATGCGTCCGTAAAGTATGAGCTGATCGATAGATTTTGCCACATTTTGGACAAGGACGGGGATCAGTTGCTCGAACACGCATCATGTCCAAAGAACGACGAGACACTGCAAAAAAACAAAAAAAATTAAAAACTGTGTCAAATTAATTGGAAACCAAAAAAATGTCGAGACAACCCAAAACGCGCCAGGATAAAAAATAAAAAAACGCTGTATAATGATGTAACCTTTATTTACTAATGCTTTTGTTACAAAGATACATTTTTAAGAGCTTAAAATCTGCAAAAAACTTTCCGTCGCTGAGATTCGAACTAGGGTGATGTAAATTATTAACATAGGGTATTAACCAGTTAAGCCATAGCGGTGAGAATCCGCGCAAGCTCTACGTCGAACCAGTTCTACAAACACGAAGCGTCCATCCAGTGCCGTGTTAAAATTACACGTTATCCAACTAAATTACTAAATATCCTAATTCTACTAATACAGACGTTGTTAAGGAACTTTAACATTACCAAATGATAAAATACTACACAATAATTACTTAAACACTGACAACTAATACTATAATGTCTTTAAATGCTTCATAATGCTCCATTCTTTTGGATGTTTGGTTCTCATGTGATTTCTCACGGAATTGGGATGCGCGAAGTATTTATTACACTCAATAACTGGACAAAGGGGGCTATCTCTTGGGTAATGCTGGTCAATGTGTGCCCTCATTTCGTTAATAGGGCTCAGAATAGCGTCGCAAA
Source organism: Cartodere bifasciata (assembly GCA_963920755.1). NCBI lineage: Eukaryota > Metazoa > Arthropoda > Insecta > Coleoptera > Latridiidae > Cartodere > Cartodere bifasciata. Next base: position 17,829,489 of record OY987195.1, on the reverse strand, counting down.
GGGGGCACTCAAATTTCATGTTGTCTAATGTTGCCTGGACTTCGATTCTTGATGAACTCGAGGCATCTGTAATGCCAATAAAGCTCTGCTGCACTGTTTTTGTTTTGAAAACTTACAAAGTAAATTTTACAAAGTTGCAATTGCGTCTAAGACGTTTATTGCGTATTTTTTATGATTTCAGTAGTCGATATGATAAAAATTCGAATGGTAGTTTTAACTACCATAATAAAAACTTATCCTAGCAAATTGCGGTGGGGTTAGGGCGTTGTCAACAGAAATAATGTGCAATTAGGTTAATGTAATGGTTACCAAGTAGAGAAAACAAAAGGGATGCTTTCAGTTTATAACCATTGAAACACAATTTACATTTGCGTCGGCAATAATAATAAAAATACAAGAAAGCAGATACCCAGTTATTATAAGAGATTTATGTCTGTAATAAAAGTACTCCATAGAAAAAATACGAAGTTTAACAAAAAAGTTACGGCCAATTTAATGGTCTTAAAATGTAAGAAAATAAATTCTTTTTTGGGGATGAATTGATCAAATACATTGAGCCCTAAAATAGATTAAAATAGTCGTTGTAAAATATTTTAATAGCTTGATTTACTATTGATTTATTATTATCTGCACCATATAAAAAAAGTTCGATTCGAAAACTCGATTTATTTTTATAATTTCTTTTTTTCCGTGCAGTAAACTTTGTTGTTGTTTACTTATTCACAATCGTCAATCCATCCATTACTTTCGATTTCCACTGATCGTTAACATTGTTTACGAGGAGCATTCACCGAAAATTAAATTACATCCTACAACTTCGGTTTGCTGAAAAAAATATGCGATGGAATCGAAAACAACTTTGCCAATAATCTAAATAAAAAGCTTTGAACAGGAATCCCGACGCGCCGCGACGGAAATTATTACTCAATTTTGACACTCTAATCGATGCAGAATAATAGAGTAAAAAATTGTAAATTCAAAACCCTTTGAAAACTGGCGCCTAACTTTTGTTTTTAAGTTGAAGATTTTATCACAATGATACTTTACCTACTGAAAATATAGCGTAGGAAATTGTTTTTATGAGTTTCTTGTACAGGGTGTCCCACGTAAGATGACCCAACCCCTTATCTCAGGAACTAAAAACGCTAGCAATTTTTTTTTTCGCAGGATTGTTTGTAATGAACCAAATTTTTATTTTTAGTAATGTTCCACTCTACAGGGTGTTCCATTTACTCGGAACACACATCCACTTCCTTATTTTAAATGGAACACCCTATATTTTTTTATATTTTTAAATACTCCCAAAAATAGGGATTATTTTGTTAAAAGTCCGAAATCTCCAACTTTTTTACTTTTTGCAAAAAAAAAATGTTTCTGAAATTTTTGCCAGTTGCAGCAGTTTTTTAAAAAAATCATTGCGCTTTTCATGGCTGATATTTTTGCATGAAATTTAAAAAAAGTATAATTAAGATGCTTTAAAAACATTTTCATTTAAAATTTGACCAAAAATCGTAACCGGAAGTGAAAAATTCGCCATTGAATATCGATACATTAAAACCGATTTATTTCTAAAAAATTAAATGCAAAGCTATATTTTTTTTTGGCCCATTAAATTTACTTTTTTATTTCCTTTCATTTGATACCCCACTTCCCTATACCTATCTCCAACCCTTTTGTAGATACTCAGTAAGGGTGTTTTTAGGATTCGTTTTTACCCCAATTATGTTTTATTTAAATTTAATTTAAAAAAGGCTTAGACAAATCAATTATCTTTTGAAAGGGGACATGTAAGTGATATATTTTTTGTAATTGGGGTAAAAACCATTCGTAAAACTACCCTTATCAAATATCTCCAAAAGGGTTGAAGATGGGTATAGGGAAGTGAGGTATCAAATGAAAGGATATTAAAAGGTAAATTTAATGGGCGAAAAAAAAATATAGCTTAGCATTTAATTTTTCAGAAATAAAATGGTTTTAATGTATCGATATTCAATGGCGGATTTTTCACTTCCGGTTATGATTTTTGGTCAAATTTTAAATGAAAATGATTTTTAAGCAACTTAATTATACGTTGTTTAAATTTCATGCAAAAATATCAGCCATAAAAAGCGCAATGATTTTTTTAAAAAACTGCTGCAACTGGCAAAAATTTCAGAAAAATTTTTTTTTTGCAAAAACTAAAAAAGTTGGAGATTTCGGACTTTTAACAAAATAATCCCTATCTTTGGGAGTATTTAAAAACATAAAAAAATATAGAGTGTTCCATTTAAAATAAGGAAGTGGATGTGTGTTCCGAGTAAATGGAACACCCTGTAGAGTGGATCATTACTAAAAATAAAAATTTGGTTCATTACAAACAATCCTGCAAAAAAAAAAATTTGCTAGCATTTTTAGTTCCTGAGATAAGGGGTTGGGTCATCTTACGTGGGACACCCTGTACTAAAATTGAGTCACTGAGTATAATGTTTGTTTCAATAAAGCCTACATCCTTTCTATTATTCTCAACCTTTGGAAACTTTGAGTTGGTAAAATGACCCGTAAATATAAGCTTCCTACTTTCTAGTAAAGAAGGAGTCCTTTTGTCTAACTTCTTGCAAAGAATAGCGCCTAAAGTAGTTAGTTCCTCCTCTCCCCGTAACATACGAATCGACTTCCATTTTATAAACAGCTTTTCTAGATTTCCTCTTTATGCCATTTTTCATTTCTCATCAAAAATACCCAGTTACGTCTTCATATGGACGCAAAAAAATAAGGCAAAACTTAAAGTGTGCTCTATTTATCTTAATCATAAAAAATGTTTTTCAACAAAAACTTTTCTTTTGCTTTCTCATCCTTTATTGGAAAATTTATCCTGGCAGTGCACGAAGGGAGCAAACTAAAAGGATCCTTTGTAGTTTTGGTTTGCGGGTTTGCGTAAAGTAGGCCATGGTGGATAATGCATAGTCGTTATCGACAATTCGTGCCTGGACGCTATAACGCACTTTTATTACTTTATATTCGATAAAGCTCCCTTTGAGACTGTATATTTTAGGAAATTACAATTCGGTATTTCTTTTATATCACCAATAGAAAGAACGGATCGAATTCAAATGCTCCTTTAAAGATAACTATAAGGCAATATCTTTTGTTAATTGTATTATTGCGAACGACTTCTTCAAACCCAACGCTGATTCAGACTTTAAAAGGTCCTTAAATGTCATCGCCTTCTAACTAATCTTATTTCCATGAGTTCGTAACAAAATGAAATAAGAAAAATTAATTTCTTGACTCAAAGTAATATTATTACGCAAATTTAAAAAGAAGGCTTTTTAAAGGAAGTAAAAACAAACGCAAAAAGCAACTAAATTACCCCGCTAAAAATCCACAGATAATAAAACGCAGAATGAAATAAAACGGTAGTAATTTAGCCGCGTATTCCTTCCTATTTTGATCGCTCATTCGTGTTTTCGACTGAACAACAATTCACTTCGTGAACGGCCTAAAACAGACATACGGACTTTTGCTATAAATCAATATACCAATGCCGAGTTCTATTTGAGGGAGAAGATGCACAGCAATCTTGATGTTTGAATGTGCGTTTTCTCTCTATCTTTAGCAGTTGAATAGGCAATACGTATTAGAGATATTGGAACGAAGGTACTTTTGCAACCTTTACCTGAAGAAAATGGGGAAAATCAGGAAACAGAGAAAACGTTTTAAATTTATTTTATTTGGTTAAAGTTGTTTCGATTGGATATTTGCGAGTTAAATTCTGCTTTAGAAAAAAAAGTACAGAAAAGGTTTGTTTAACACAAGAACTTTACAATTAGGATTTAGTCGGAGGCGGTATTAAAACTTTTGGTATAATTTTGGTACAGTTTTCCGAAAAGAACTTTACAAATTTACGTTTTATTAACGAGAAATGTCGCGAAGCATAGAAACTGTTGTTATGTAATGTTGGTTGCTCAAAATCAACAAAAAACAGCACTTTCTGGTCATTGCTCAGTGGGTTTATAAGAGTTCTTATTAATTAAAAATTGTGCTTACCAGCAATATAAATAAACAAAGCACAAGTTGACATATTCTAAAGGTCCATCAATATGCGTTTAAATACAGAGTTTTGGCAATTTAAAATGCAATAAAAAAGTGCTTCTAAATTGAGAAAAATTCTAGATTCTAGATTTAAACGCTTATTGATTAGAATATGTCAACCTGTGCTTTGTTTATTTATGTTGCTGGTAAGCACAATTTTTAATTAAAATTAACTCTTATAAACCCACTGAGCAGTGACCAGAAAGTGCTGCTTTTTGTTGATTTTAGGCAAAAAACATTACATAATCACAGTACCTATGCTTTGCGACATTCCCCTTTAAGTGATTTACTTTCTAGAAAAAAGTAACGAAACATTTTTTCGGTCGTCTATATTTAATGTGTCCCTTAGCCCAATCCATCATTTAGTTAAGTTCTGCTGATAAACCTAATTCTTTTTATTGTATTTTAGGTGCTTAGGAAACGAAATACGGCAACATATTGCTTTTTTCGGATGTTTGGCTTTGCTTCCGAATACCCAAGAAAAAAACGCCCTCCAGAAATAAATGCAATTGGCACACGATCCAATCTGAAATCCAGTTTAAGAAAAGATGATGTAGGTGTTATAGTGAATATTGGAAAGTTAACGGCCGGCTAAGCAAGCAATGCCAAAGCAAGACCCATTTTCACGCACACTCATATCGGCTATCATCAATATTGCGCGGCCCTTATCGACCTCGCAGAAGTATTATATTCCATCCAACGTCCTTTTTAGTGTCTCCTTCTAGCTGCTTATTGCAGTTAGTTATTATTATCGCACCTCTGCCAAATGACCACTACTCCTTATACTTTATGTCACTTTCAGGGTGTTCTTTTAAGCGATTTATTGTTATTGGCGTTTTCTTTAGTATTTAATTAAGTTAGTTAAGATTTAGCAATGTTTCTAATACACCAAAAATAACAAAAACTAGAAAATTGCAAATTAAACAAATGCTCCAAAAACAATGCGAATTATGAACTTTATTCATTGGTGTTTGACAGTCCATCCCTAAGAATTTCACATTTCTTTTAGTCACCACGGAACAGATCTATACCCAAACTAGATAATACATCTTCTTGTCTCTTTAACATGATCCCCTCATTAATTTCTCTTCTATTTGTCGAGTTTTCTCCCTTACAGTGATCCCTTTATGAATTATGAGAATGCCTACTATTGTATTGTTTCCGTAATACGCTGTAATCGATATTGTACAAGCTTCCATCTTAAAATTAAGCTCTGATAAAGTCTGCTTAAAGCTCTATGTACTGTAAATTGTGCTTTAGTATTTTGTGCCAAAATTAAAGATAATTTAATAATTTACGTCCTGAAATTGCGAAACAATTTATTATTAAAATTGGAAAAGGATTTAGAGGAATATCTCTCTCTGAAAATAAGACTCTAGAAGTAATAAATAATATCATTTGGCTTAAATAAGTCAGTCCACCCCTCTACTTGTCAAGTTTCATTTTTCATATGAGCTTTCTTTCTGGACCCTCTGTGACCACTGTCATGTCACGTGACATCATGTAAGGTCCCTGTCATAACACAACAACTATAGCAAGACGTTTGGCGGATAAATATAAAATATTTAATTCAGTAGATGGAGATGCTGGACCCTTTTAGATGTAGAATTTTTTATTAAGGGTATTTTCTCGATATTTTTTTGCAGTGGCATGTGTCAAGTCCATTTAAGAATTTTGTGTGATTTGGATAATAAAAAAAATGTCTTTTTTAACAACAGTGTGTTGTTTTTTAAACACAGAATTTTTTTTGGGAATAAAATTGCGTAATTTTAATAGAAAATATTTTTACTTACCAAAACTATCAGCGCTATTGTGCATTCCGGAAGGGCCTGGTAATAATCCTCCTAAACCTAAAAACACAAAAACAGTTTATTAAAATGTCTAAAAAAAAAAATATAATTTATTTTTCTAGAGCTCATTGCGTAAATTTTTTAAAAAATTTCGAAAAGAAATTACACCCGACTTTAATAAAACTTCTTTTGTAGACGACTTTTATGCTGTATAAAACAAATCTGCATTTAGATTTTTTCAGAAAAATATATTTTGCCGATTAAAAGACTTATACGAAAATCAAGTTGCGCGTTTAAAGTTGCCCTTAAAAGCTGATAGCATTAAAACTAAGCGTGCTATAAATATTTAGGTGTCAGATTCGGATTTAGCAGCTCGTTTTACATAAGCATGTACGTTTTAACTGTTGAAAAAAATGATTTCTGGCCGTGTCATTAAAAATACCAGAAAAATTTGGACCCTTACAAAAAAAAAAATAGACAAATTTCCAAATAACAAATTTGCATAAAACCATCATAAAACTATACTTTTAGACCAATTAAATACCGTATTAAACAAAACAGTAATGTGTTTTTTTTTCAACTCGTTTGGTATTTGTGCTAGAGCATATCAAAGTTTTGAAATCTTTCCAAAATACTTAGGGGGAAAAAATTTGCCTCCGATTTTAATGAAACTTATTTTAAAAACTACTTCTATGCTAAAGTTAACATATTTGCATAAGGATTAATTCGATTAAAGCACACTTAAAAAATTAAATTGCGCGTTTGAGGTTGCCTTTAAAAGGTCTTAGCGCTAAAACTGAAAGAAAGCTGAACCTTCAAAAAATGTTGGATACTTTTTTAACATACCTTGTAGTCCTAAAAGTGCCCCAGGAAATCCAGGCGTTCTAGCTTGATCCATAAGACCCCCATTCGTGTTGTAAGGATGATGTTCATCAAACGAGGGGTACTCTGAAAGTTCAGTCTTAGGGGTTATGGGATCGCCGTGATCACTTATGGCTGTGTCACTACTATTACTGTCTTCACCGGTAGAGTGCGCTTGAAAAGAAGAATTTGTATTCTCCCTCTTTTGCTAAAAATAAACAAAAAAAAATTTAAGAAATTGCATGAAAAATTTGTCGGAAAAAAATACACAAACAGTTTAAAATTGTTGAGAGTTGAATTAATGTCTTTCCCTAATGTACACATTTGAAGCTTATAATTTTTATCAATAGTTATTTAACCAGTAAGTGTGTTAATAAAGGCGATTAATAAACGAGCGATCAGCGAGCTTGTTAATAAGTGAGTTTATTAATCGCCATTTAACATACGAACTGGTTAATATGCTTTTTCGTACATGGTAGATCATTATTAAATAAATTATAAAATAAAACTGTTATTTCACCAACTAACAGAAACCATGCGTCGGCCATTCAAATTTATTAAAGTTGAAGAAGAAGAAGAGCTGTCACCGAACTTTTATTAATTGTGAATAGAAAATGAATGTTATTCCCTTAAAATGTGATAAAATAATCTGCTTCTCATTCTTTCTAACGGTAAATATTTATTTTTCTTTTGGTTATTGTTGCTTGAACCGTAATTCAAGCTACTTAACATTTGTAATGTAGAAACATAAATAGTAATTATTAAACTATTAAACATAGAAGAGCGTTACTATGGGCTCGAATCCATTTATTAATAAGGGTTATTAATCAACGATTTGAAGTGCGTTAATGAATGTTTTTAATAAACGATGTGCGAGATATAATTTTAAAAGTTAGTCCTTATTATTTTGCGAATATTTTAAATGCAAGCACCCCTTTTTTAAGCCCTCTAGCTTAGAAAAGTGTTATCTTTTTAGAATCGCTTACCTCCTTTGTAATGGTTGTATTATTAACTTCGAGGGCCTGCCCCAAAAGTGTGTCTTGAATATCACCGTTGCCCCTTGAAGGACTACGCCGCCTATCTGGTGTATAAATTCCCCTATCTGAGCTTCTGGACCTCTTAGCCGGGGGCGGCGAGCACCCTCCGTCTCGAAGAGAATCTGGCCTGTCTGTCGCCCAAGGCAGAGATGACGAATTTTGCTGAAATACCAAATATTATGAATACAGAAATATTTTCAATATGCTAAAAGTTGTCATGTGAAAAAAGCAATTGATTTAAAAATTGCCTTTTCCGAATGGCATTTGCAAAGTTCACCATACCTAAAGGTGCTAAATACCTTTTGCAGTAAAACACTTGAATAATGAATATTTAATTTATATGGTCCATAAAAAAATGAATTATTGTAACAATGTAATAAAGCTTAAGTTTATAGAGTGTAATATAAATATTTAATAAAAATAAAGTATGTTTGCGTGTACATTTAACTAAAACACGAATGTTGGCACTACTTTAAATAATATAATTATGCTCAAATGTATGTATTTTACCGAAATTGATTTACATATTTTAACTAAAAGCCTTCTCTAACAGGAAACCGCAAAAAGTAGACTGTAAACAAATTTTGATTACTGCAGTTTATCATTTGGCTAAGTAAATGTTATTTTTATGTAAATTTCTTATTCATATTTTAAAAATTTCTTGTAATCAAAATAATCCAAAATATCTAATTAAAAGCTAATTTTTCCCAGCAACCTTGACGTTTACGTGTTTGAATATGCATACCTTCTTAACTTGAAAGTATCATAAAAATAATTAGACAAAAAAAATTTGGGATATATTCAAAAATCCAAACCAGTTTAATTATTCATAATTATTCGAAAAAAAGAACAACGCATATAAATCAATAAATGTGTTTTTTATTTAAAGTAAATAATATGCGGACATCTTTGTGTCATCTACTAGATTTCTCTACATAAATTGCTAATTAAAAAAATAATTCGCGCATTATGACCTTTCAAAACTCCTGCAAAAATGTAAATTACGAGTAGGTAGGCATTTTATTATCTGTGGTACCTACAAGTAGATGTCATTGAATAAATTTGAAATTGTTTTAATAGTTTTTTACATATTTTATATTATAGCTTTATATAATTAGAAATCTTTGGGAATTTAAATATTTAATAGGTTTTTACAAATAACTTTTAACTAATTAGATAACAAATGCAAAACTTTTACAGTTTTACCAATTAATCGGCAAATTAGCCTGTAATTATATTCACGATACTTAATAATTTCAAAAACAACGAAAATATAATATATAATTTTAATTACGCAAGGTCAGAAACTGTTAGCCTCTCTAACATCAAATTGGTGCCTTTCGGCGCACCTAGGTTAACAATTCGTTGTCTTATTCACAAATAAGTTTATCATAGGATATTGTTTATGATATGATCTAATGATATGTATATGTAACGGGAATATTTAATCTTATTTTTAAATGTTAATTAACAGATTTAAGACATAGTTTATAGCGTTTTTAGGACAACATAAGTGAGAAAAAATTACGATGAATGTGACCCCTGGGTTATCTGATTAAGATTATAAATATTACTGTTAATTAGATCTACTGTACCGCAGAATAAATTTGGAAATCTTTTTTTTTAAGATTTATATCATAACACATCTACGATGGGTTTGGCAATGATGCGTAAAAGAACCATCTAGAATGCGTACTTTCACGAATCAAATTAATAATATTATGTTTGTTGTAGCACGAAAAAATCCAATTTTTTGGGGAATGAACTTTTTTTTTTTATTCTTTGTTTACTTACAGGTGAGATCTTTTGTTCAGTATTTGAGGTCAGTCTATGTCCAGCGCTTCCGGGCGAAACGTCCGCCAATCCCCGGACTTGTAACATTTGTGCAGTCTTTAAAAAATCTGTTAAATGTTCCTGGCCTATGTGTACTTCCCCATTATACATAAATCTGCAAAAAAAAGTAATTTTTTAATATAATTTAATGCTTTATTAAGATGACTAAGTTATGAATTGAGTTTTGGAGTCACCAAAATAACCGCCGAAAATAAAATTGTCTACTAAGAATTGCGCCGGAAATAATTAAGATATATTTATGTATGTATAAGCAATACATACAATATTATACATTTTATATTTAATAGTTTGGTTTTATGTTACCTTCCCACTTTATTTGATTAAAAATCATTTACATTAACAATAAACAGGTTTCATCTAGTACGGGCTGTGGAAAATAAATTTTACCTAGTTCTCATTATAAAAAAATACAAAATCCTTACAAAGTTTAGCAAGAATATTTTACATCAGACATTTTTATGCTATTTAAATTTATTAGAATAATTATAAACGACGTTTTAAATTTCCCGTTTTTTGTGTCTGCAGTCGGTTTTTTCTAGTGCATTTTTTTTCTAGAGCTTTTTAAAGTTGGCCAAATTTTGAAAAGAACAAAAATGCTACGCAATTTTTTTTTGTCTTTGTCGATACAATAAAAGTTATTTTGTAGAATACTTTTTAGCTGTAGAATACGAATCTGCATTTAGATTCTTCCAAAAAGAAATGTTTGCGCAAACTAGGGCACTGTGAGAAAAATGGGGTGTCACGTTTGGAGTTGCCTTTTAAAGCTTATAGCAATAAAACAAAAAGCGCTGGTATTGTTTGACCAGATTCGGCTTTAGCGACCCGTTTAACACAATCCTTCTTGATAACATTTATTGGTGGCAAGAATTAATTGTGGTGGTGCCAATTAAAAAACTGCAAATACACACATCAAAATAATCTAGGGGACAACATCTTTTCCTTAAATTTTTTGATGGTGATTTGAAGTTTAGTTGTTTTTACCATTGCAGTATATTCTTGCAATGCCTCCGCATAATTACCAATCATTTTCAGCGAAAAAACTAAATTAATAAAGAAAAAATAAACAGGGATAACATCGCTTGAAATTTAGCTAATTTTAAAAAAAATTTAAACAACAGTTGTGAACAAGCAAAAATGTAATGCGATCTTTCAGTAGTTAGTATGCCTCCTTCTGCTGGTAATTACGGCTTAACATCTTCTTCGCATGCTTAGAATACGGTTGTCAATCAATTCTTGGTTCAATATGCTCCACTGCTCTAAAACGCACTAAGAGAGCAGCTCACTTTCCCCAAATGGTTTAATTTGTTAAGTAAGGCTTCCTTTGAGCATGCTTTATCGGATTTAAATCTAATGACTAAGCTGACCAATTCATAACTGCAATATTCTCTTTATTTCGATAGTCGCGAATCAACATGGCGTGATTGGGACAGGCGCTATCATGTGTTAAAATAAAATCGTGTCCAATATTATGTGTATATGGAACAACGACAGGGTCCTCAATGTTGTTAATGTATCCGTTTGTATTAGAAAAGCCATCCACGAAAACGCGCTCAGTTCTTCCGCCAAAAAAAAATCCACCAAAAACCATGATTGTGCCATCGGTAACTATGGACTTTCTGTGCAGTTTCCAAACGACCATTATTTCCATACCGTCTCCAAACACAAGTTTGTCTTGAATTTGATTACAAACCAAACCCTGATCCGTCTGTGAATAACACAACACAATTATGGGTTTAGGTAAAATTTCTCTTGGCGGAAGAACTAAGCGCGTTTTGGTGGACGGCTTTTCTAATACAAATGGATACATTAACAACATTCAGGCACTGTCGTTGTTCCATATACACATAATATTGGACACGATTTTATTCCAACACATGATAGCGACCGTCCCAATCCCGCCATGTCGGTTCGCGACTATCAAAATAAAGAGAACATTGCAGTTATGAATTGGCCAGCTCAGTCACCAGATTTAAATCCGATAAAGAATGCTCAAAGGAAGCCTTACTTAACAAATTAAACCATTTGGGGAAAGTGAGCTGCTCTCTTAGTGCGTTTTAGAGCAGTGGAGCATATTGAACCAAGAAATGATTGACAACCGTATTCTAAGCATGCGAAGAAGATGTTAAGCCGTAATTACCAGCAGAAGGGGGCATACTAACTACTGAAAGATCGCATTACATTTTTGCTTGTTCACAACTGTTGTTTAAATTTTTTTTAAAATTAGCTAAATTTCAAGCGATGTTATCCCTGTTTATGTTTTCTTTATTAATTTAGTTTTTTCGCTGAAAATGGTTGGTAATTATTCAGAGGCATTGCAAGAATATACTGCAATTGTAAAAACAACTAAACTTCAAATCACCATTAAAAAATTTGAGAAAAAGATGTTGTCCCCTAGATTATTTTGATGTGTGTATTTGTACCCTTACCCCTTAGTTTAAAATGAGGTAAATTTTGAACAAAGGAAATTTTCTGAAATTGTGTTTTTGGGCTAATTAAATCTGCAATCGGTTTTTTTCCAAAAGCTTTTGTGTTTTTTCTAAAACCTTTCAAAGTTGACCAAATATTAAAAAATTTTAAAAACCCTAAGCAAAGAATAAAAATAAAAAAAATAGATTTGCCTGAAACTGTGATTTAAAACTAATTAGAAACCGTACAAATCAAATCTGCTATTGTTTTATTTTTCTGGAGCTTTTTAAAGTTGGTCAAATTTTAAAAATTTTCAAAAATGTATCTGATTACAATGAAACTTGTTTTGTAGACTAATTTTGAGCTGTTAAATATGAATCTGCATTTGGATTTTTCTTAAAAAAATGCATTTAAAAAAACCCTCAGCAGGACAAATACCCCAAGATTCATTCATTTAATTATTTCCGCAAAGTTTATTTTGGTCGTCTATCCCTCTCTTATAAAGTGTGATTTTTTTAAAAATGTGTGTGACCTTGGCACGATTTCTCAGTTTTCTTCTTGTTATGGCATGGGAAAACGCATTGATGATGTGTATCCTATTCTATTTAACAAGAGTTGTTGGATATACTTAATCTACGCTTTTTTTTCCCATCGCAACAAGAAGAAAACTGGGAAATTATGCCGAAGTCACACACATTTTTAAAAAAATCAGACTTTAGATATAATTTCAAAACTTGCATTTTTATAAATGACCAGTGAAAACGGATTTTTTCAAGTTGTCACTAGCTTAACATTAATTTATGTCCAGATGTATATTAGTATAAATTAATCTTGGTGTTTGCACATTTATTTTCCTAACCTAATTATTCATCGTCTACCTACATAATGGTTTTTTTTGGAAGGTATATGTTGTTTGTCATGTAGTTACAAGTAATATTTATATTATAAAAATAATGTAATGTGACCTGTCTATAGATTATTATTTATTATTATTACCAATTTTTATGTTGTTCTAATGGGGTCCTAATGGTCATTTTTGGTATGTCTAATACTCGGTCTAATAGTATACATTTATTTATAAAATGCCCACTTAGTTATGTCTTGTATGTAGCTTATTTAAAGCTAATACTTAGAACTAATTATTAGATTTTTTATTAATATTATTTGCTTAAAAAATATAGGCTAAAACAAAGCATTTCCATCTCTCTTCTTACCTTAATAAACTTTCCATATCCTTCTGCTGAACATCCCTAAGGATAATAATAGGATGTTGACAAGGATTGGCCTTCAATAATCTCCTAAAATACGGACTACACGCCGATAACACGACTTTATGGGCTGTGAAGGAACATCCATCACAGGCCAAAGTAACGTCCACAAAGTCCTCTTCATCCCTTAGATGCCTAAAGGAGGACAATATGGACGAATGAAAGTCGTTCCATCGCAGCGCGTACTGCTGCTCTGGGGAGGTTTCTGCCCCCATTGGGCAAAGGGATGGAGCTATTTCCACGCCAATGATGGGGCCGTTTAAGACTTCGGGTGATATTGTCGCACAGACCGGTGGCCCCTGCGATTTGGGTTTGGCTATCTTTTGTGCTTCATTTACAAGTTGATCTAGCGAGGCATTTAATGCTTCTATTTTGATGCTGATTGTGTTAATGGTTAGTTGATGAGGTATCTTTGGTTGTGGATTGTTTGGCTTCTTGATTTACTTGTTCTGGAACAAAAAATTAGCGTTAGAAGGTTTGTTGGGGGCACAGAAAAAGTAAGATGAATGCTTATGCATTTTATGCTTTATTCTTTTAGGCGTTTATATTGCTAATAATTATTTATCGTATCAAATGTAAATTTACCCAAAGCTTCGCATTAAACTGCTTAAAACAAACAAAATTTAAAATTTTAAAGAAGTGCACATAACCTCAAACAACAGCAATGAACTAATTGAACTACATAATCTAAGCTCAGCTCAGCGTTTTGAACTACTACCGTTAAAAATATTTGGAAGTGTTTGTGCGAAAGCTCTAAAGCTACGTTTAGTACGTTTTGTTCTTTGGTTAACGAATGCATAATTTTTAGTGCAGTGAACACTGAACACGTGAACTTTTTTTTGTTATTTTGTTTTGGAGTAATTTTATGATTGTAAGTGTTAATTGCTAACAAACAGATGGAACAAATGATTATGTACCTTTGTAAGTATTTTATTAAACCATAAAATCCAATTGCAACAACATTATTAAGTACTTATCTTGATTTTCAGGTTTTAACTTGAGTTTTATTTTATAATTTTCAGGTAGGTACTTATTACTACTTTTTTAATAATTAAGAGGAACTTTGGAATTTCCAAACACGACCAAACGGAAATATAAAAAAGGGAAGCACTATGAAAATTACCCCACTGCTGCTCCACTTGGGTAAGTCCTAATGTCTTCAAAAAAAGAGCTTTTTGTAAAAGCCATTTATATTCAATTCCTGATAGGTATAGTAGGTACCTGCTTAATTTTTTCTACCTTGTTTTAATAGTAAATACACAACAAACAAAATATCTATTTTGGTACCTACACAAACTTAGAGAGCTTAAGGCTTATGTTACGATAATAACATAAATTAGGTATTTTATCCAATTATTTTTATAGGAACCAGTTTAGTTTCTTTTTGGAGTTAAACTTTAAAGATTGTGTAAAGAACACTAAAATAAAATGGTAATTATAATTATTATTTTAATGAGAAAGAAACGCATACATGTTTAATAAACAATGTATGAGTTACTCTTTGCAGATGAAAAGCTAAACTTAAGCTAGGGGGAAAGTACAAAAAAGACTGTGTTAATTAATAAAAACTTTAAAAGCTTTTAAGGTACTATTTTTGGGATTGCCTAGTTTTTGGAAATTTCTCTTTCCGATTTGGTTGCGAACAAAATTCACGAATGAATTACCCATTAATTATTCTAATGGTCTGCGAAACATAAAACTTATTCTAAGCAATAATTCTCGTAATAAGTATAATAATTATTATTCTCATAGTTGTTTTACAAATTAAATATTTTATAATTCACTTAAAGCAGGTTTAAAGTAGTTAGG
Organism: Cartodere bifasciata; assembly: GCA_963920755.1. Taxonomy (NCBI): domain Eukaryota; kingdom Metazoa; phylum Arthropoda; class Insecta; order Coleoptera; family Latridiidae; genus Cartodere; species Cartodere bifasciata. The sequence goes on along the minus strand of OY987195.1, from coordinate 17,814,393 downwards.
TACATGAGATAGAAATAATTAAAATATCTCAAAATTATGCTTAAAATGTTGGGATTGTTTAAACTTTTATTGCAATTAAAAATAATAGAAACAATTATGTACTTTGCACACAACAAAAATAATTAATTATGACTTAAAAATGTACTTAACAAAAAAAGATTTCTTTTATCTAATTTTAACTACTTCTCATATTAATGCAAAATGTGTTGTTGTTACATTTTATGACTTTTATTATTTAAAACTAAGTAATTCTCGTGAAACAGTAGGCGCGCGATGGCGACAAAAATATGTCATTAAAATAAAATCCAAAGAAATTGTGAAATCATACGTACACGTGGACAAGCTTTACAAAAATAAGTAGGAATATAATTAAAGAAATAATATGTATAGTATAGTAATAGAAATTGGTTATTATAGTGTCATACTATCTGGCTTGAAGCCAACTAACAACTTAAAAAAATAAGAGTGTTGAGTCTCTAATGAAACAGGACCGGACGAAAAACCACAAAATTTTTCTTTTTAATTTAGTTATGAATAAAAATTGTCATGAGAATTCACGAAAAATTCTTATTGTGAAGAAGTAAGCAATTCTTACTTTCGTATTTACTATTAAAACTGTCTCAAAAATCATTAAGCTACACTTCTTGCTAATGAATATTTTACAAACGTTATTAAGGAAGAAAAATGAAGTGGTCTAAGTATTAAGTCTTTCAAAACGTAATTACTCATTATGACTTGGCTTTTATTCTCAGATACCTATGTGTCATCCAAAATAAGACATACTATAATAAAGACTTGCCATTAACACCTACATTTGGATTTTTATTTAGGTACTTACAAGAACCTACATTATCATTATTTAAATATTAGTACGTACTCAGATATAAATCTTATTAAATTCAGCTAGCCTAGCATCATCCTATTCCTAATAGTATGATCCTATTTCGAACGTTTTCCCAAAGTTGTATTAGTAATTATTTAGACCCGAAATGTTGGTACGAAATATCTACAAGCTAATCTGTAGTAATGATATATTATTACAAGATTATTTGGCATAGAAAAAACAATTGCGGCGGCAATAATAACAATAAATTATTTATGAAATAACCTTTAAAAATAGAAAGCTTGTTATTCATCTTGATTTCTTGGGATTAACAATAATTACTTGACAGTTATCAGCGCCCACTTGGGCAAATTTACACAAAATAGATATAAAAGATGGTCAACTATTACAATTTGATGATTTACATGCAACATTTTGCAAGAAATTCGCAATTTTACAAATATGTCTGGCTGAAGGACCGCGGTGAATGGTTTTGTTGTAATTATTATTTTATTGTCTATAAAACTATTTTTTACCTATTATTTTTACAACCTGTTAAAATATAATTCCATCCAAACTTCAATTAAAACTATTGCAAAATTCTTTTTTAATGTTAAAATAATGTTGGCCGCCCCCGTGCTAATAACACCTAATTTAAGTAGAACCGCATTTAAAAGTTAAGGTCTTCCTTTAGTGGTAATTAAAACGATTTGATAAGGAGTAAAAATTAACAAATCAAATATCTAAACAAAGAATAAGTTGAGATCTCTGAAATTCTCGCTAAATATTTAATATTCATTACGTATCAAAGCAAATCAAAACTTAATATTCAATACTCAGTAGATTTGCAAGGCAAATCATATCACAAAGTGCATAAGGGTACAAAATGTTATTTGCAAACTAAAGTTATAACTCCAATATATCCCGATACATTTAAACACTTGGTTTTTTACTAACATGTAGCATTGTTTTAAACTTTTAATAACAAAATATAGCATAAAATGTAACCAAATTTGAAGCACGACGAATCTTTAAATAAATATTAAGTGACAAGCCCTTAAGATTCACAAATTGGCCAATAAAAGCAATAATATTTGGTTTCGCACCTGAGATGGAAGCGATTCGCATTTTTAACCCACCACCCGACACCAAACTGCTACTTTTAATCAGAAACTGTTTTCCCAAGAAGCTATTTGCGTTAAATTATTAAATAGGTTGCACATATGTATTCCTATTACAAACTGCGAAGGAAAACAATATTTCATACGTCAAGACTCCTTGAAATGAAGAAAGAACGCGCGAAAAGGAATGCCTATAATAAATGGAAAAAGATGAAAATCGCATGGTGAGGTACAATAGCGGAAGCGTTCAAATAAATAAAATCAATACAGCACTAAAAATTAGTAAGTGGACAATGGCGCAATGGCAAAAAATTCGGTATATGCGCAAAAATAGAAAAATCCATTTAAAAAATTCGTCTTATGTGCGCATTGCAAGTACAAGAAAAAAAGTCCATTTGTGATTGGTTCTGGATAATTGTAAAATCAATACGATGTTTAATTTAATTGATCAAACATTGGAAATTGTTTTAAAGAATTTTCAGCGCGGTGGAAAGTCATTTCCACAGGAACACCCGCAAGGATGTCAATTTGCGATTTATAATCAAGTTGCCAGGCTTTCCCCCACTACCATGACAGTTTTCACTTGGGAAAATACCGCGTGCTTTTTAAAAACATTTGAAAACATGCAGCAACTTTGACAATTTCTTACGACGCAAAAAATTACATTTTCTTCCGATCAGCTTAGGAATTTGGATTGAAGGACTATTTCGGCTTTTATTTAACTGCTTTTTGTAAAAATTTATTACGTAGTGCTTTCTGCATTTGCATTTGTAAAACTTACTTTGTTGTTGTGGGGTAAGATAAAATATCCAAATGGTAAAAAAATTAAAAGTTCCAAGACAATCACAGTATTATTGTAGATTTTCGCTTTAACGAAAAATAAAACTAAATGTCACTTCACCTCAAAATAAGCAAACGCACGTAAAATCAAAACAAAACACTGCACAAAAAACAATTGCAGTAAAATGCACGTTTTAGTAAATATAGTAAAATATGGTGTGTTGCAGGTCCGCCGCGCGGGTGCAATTGTTGAAACAAATGAAAATGAAACAATCGCGCTTCGTCTCTCTGGTTACTGTGCGTGCAGAACACTTGCGCGTCGGTCGACCTGCCGCTTTTGCCGCCTACTACGATTTGAGCGAGCTTTGCGGAGTAGATAGAGGATAGGTACTTGCAGTGTGCTTTAGGTGGCACTTAGCTGTATGTATGCCCAGTTTCCATCAGCATGGCTGCTTGCTGATCGGAATTCGGGGCAGAAACCGGCCAAGTGCGGACTTACTTCACTGCAACTTTTAGTCACGTGGAGTTGCTCCTCACACACATGATTTAAGAAACCATTTAAAAAAGGAATTTTCTAGGATTTAATAAACCAACCAAAATTTTTTTACTTTGCTCCTTAATAGAGTAGTACCAGATACATTTCGAGTAGGACACATTTTCTATAATCGTAAATTTGCAGAGGTTGCCCTACAACCGGTTAAAATCAAGAAAGCCCTTATGGCAGGAGGAATTTATAAAAGACCCCTTTTCTGTATCCGATGTGTGCAAACTTAATTGGTAAAATGTTGATGTGTTCAATGAGAAACAATGAGAAATAATCAAAGATCTCGCTCAAGAGGTTCCAGGTTCAGCCGAGGAAAATTTGGAGTACTTAGAACGTATAACGGACATTGCAATGATATGTATTATACGTTAAATTGCACTACCTAGTAAATAAGGTGAATCTGGTAAATCGCTAGAAACTATTATACATATGTATTGTAGAGGACTGTCCAAACATCAATTTTGAAGGCGGTTTTTATGAAATGCATAATCTGACTCCAAATGCATTAAATTGGATATCAACCTTGAAACCTCTGTAATTTTTGGCAATTTATTGTACCTGATATGGTAGAGTTATTTTTTTATGGGTTTTCCTCTGGTCTTGTAGATACTTTATCATTATATAAACATTGTCCATATTCATCTCAAAAAGAACACGAAAAACATATCATTGCAACGTCCGTGAGGGACACGTATTAAGACAATTAACAGTACAAAACTTTCTCGGCTGATCAAAACCTAGAACCTCTTGAGAGGGATATTCGATTAAATCCTTATTGGACACAACAACATTTTGCCAATTAAGTTTCCAAAAAAAGGGGTCTTCTATAAATTCCTCCTTCAATGCCTTAAGGGAATTCTAGATTTTAACCGGTTGGGGGCAATCTCTGCTCTCTGCAAATTTCGGTTTATAGGAAATTTGTCCAACTTGAAATATATCTTGTCCTACTGTAGTAAGGAACATAGTAAGAATTTTTTTGTCGGTTTATTAGGACTTGTTTGCTCTTTTTTGAATTTTTATTAACATTTTTTATTATTGAATGTATTTTGTTGTCACCATACCAATACATTCCTACTTTAACTTATTCCAGTATTTGGGTCATGTTACAATTTTTCCTCTAATTTTGAAGCACTTTGTAAAGCCTTCAAGTTCAATTTAAAGCTACAAAATAAATAATTTCATTGTCAAAATGTTGTGTAACCAAAGCATAACTACTTGCTTATTCACATTTTGTGTAAAAATTATACTAAATTCGACAATCAACTTCTTTAAAAAGTCGTTACCAATCAAGGATACTAAATGTTTAATTTTGATTTTTATCAACAGATAAATGTAATAATTAAAATGCAGCCACTTATTAACGGATTAAAAACACAAACTGTATTATTTACCTTCTAAACCCACGCGTTGGTTCAACCCATTTCTATTTAAATTAAAAACACAAATTGATTTTAATTAGGTTAACTTAAATTCTAAACGTCTATAGTGTCTATAAAACTGAATTGGCGTATTTTTAAATTGCTTAATATCTTAACAATTATTAACTTAGTTAAGGGTGGTTGTTAACTCCACGCACCTTCTATCATTGCATTCTTTCTTTCGTTTGGCCAGCAAGTATACTCCCCTATTTGCACCCACAATTTCACTCTCACTCTTTTGCCTGCATGCTGTCCTTTCTTACTTTGTTTTGTGCCCTAGGTGGTAGTCAATTTCTATAGGTTCTTTACTTTATTTTGGCAGAGCAGGTAGGTATATTCCGTCCTACATACACATGGTTTTAGCTAGAAGAGGGTTGAAACATCCAAGAACTAATGCATTCAATTTTTTGTTGAATTTGGGTTTTAAATAATGGAACGACTTTAGTATTGGGTTTTGGAGTTGGTTTATTTGAAATTCACACCTTGTAAAAAATGTAATATTACTAAATATGACGTCATAATTTTTAAATCTTCGTTTGTTCTTTTTTAAAACATTTTGCCTCATGGATTGTTTTTTTTTGTGAGACATTTTAAACACCGAAATTAGATAAAAATTGTTTAAAGGAATCATTTTTTTTTTGTTTGCGCCTACATTTTTTGGAACCACTGTGTGAAAAAAATATTTAATCTCAAAAAAATGCATAATTTTTTTTTTATTATAAATGATGAGTTTTTTACCGCCCTAAAAATTTGCACTTTCCCCCTCAATTTTGCAGGAACATTTTTTTTTATATCGAAAGATTTTTGTAAATTAGTTACTTAAAAATTGTTTCAAAAAATGTATTATGAAATAAAAAAAACTTACCAAGAAAATTAAATCTTGAAAACCACAATTGAGCACAACTTAATAAGAGGTAACTGTGTACAGATTGACAAATTTAGAATTACTGAATCTCGTTCATTATACCTTGTAATGTAAATCTATATTGATAATTTACCAATTTTTTGCTCGCCGCGATTGTGTTAAATTGAAATAAAAAATGACATTTAACATTATTGTGTGTTGTTAAAAGATATACCTTATTGTGGTGCGATAAGGATTTTTAAATTAAAAATGATTGCAAAGTGGATTTTTATAAAGAATACTAGTACGATAGCGGTCAAAATAATTGATACTCTAATGCAATTTTAAAGTTTTGTTTTTTATTAAAACAATACAATACAAAAAAAAAACATCCTAAGTAACTAAAGAAGGCTCGATTTTTATTTTGCAAAAGTTTTTCATTTTCGAAATTAGAAACGATTTTAAAGTTTTACCAGAAATACCTTTTACAGAAAACTTATTTCTTGCACTTCTTTGGGGATTGAAAAATAAAAATTTAAGAATGTTTCTGTTAAAAAGAATACCTAATATTAAAGGGGAATGTCGCGAAGCATAGAAACAGTGATTATGTAATGTTGGTTGCCTTAAATTAACCAAAAACAGTCCTCTCTGATAATTGCACAGTGTGTTTATAAGAGTTAATTTTAATTAAAAATTGTGCTTACCAGCAACATAAATTAACAAAGCACAAGTTAAAATATTGTAAAGATCCATCAATAAGCGTCTAAATATAGAATTTTGGAAATTTAGAAGCACTATTTTTTTGCATTTTAAATTGCTAAAATTCTGTATTAAATCGCTTATTAATGGATCTTTCAACTTGTGCTTTGTTTATTTATGTTGCTGGTTAGCACAATTAAAGTTGACTCTTATAAACCTACTGAGCAATGACCAGAAAGTGCTGTTTTTTGTTGGCTTTAGGCAACAACATTACATAACCACAGTTTCTATGCTTCGCGACATTCTTCGTTAACGTGTTTGTTAAAAACAGCAATTTATTTCTCAAAGCGAAACTAAATACTGGAATTTCAGTGATTTGTATTTAAAAGTTGGAAACCCCAAACATGTAATGCCTGTTTAAATTAATACAATTTTCGCTTTAGTGCGTATTTGTGAAAATCCGGAATAGTCTTTTTTTGCCACTTTTCCACATCATTCCATTCTCCCTTTTGCCAAGGTGTCATTTTCACGAGTTGTAACGTCGCCGCTCTCAGTGGGATTCTTCTGTCTACCCTACACCCCATTTCCCTATATTTGTCTGCGAAATCACAGGAATTTGCTTATCATGATGTTACGCCAGACGTTTTAATTAGAGAATCTGTATTTCCCTTTTGTTTCTTTCATTTCATTAGCTGTTTTTACAAAGAGATTTTCTGTGTTTGGGACTTTTGTTTTGTGAATTTGTTGCCAAGGATTAAATTAAAAGGGTTGTACCAAGATTTCTAAAATTTTCCGGAAAATGTTTGTGTACTTGGGGAGCGCTATTTTTAGCTTTGGGTAAGAACTTTAAACTAAGGATGCGAGCAGTAGAATGTTTATTCTAAAAGCATAGAACTAGAAGCATTTTAAGTAAAATTAGAAAAAGAGAAAGCATTTATCAGGGTGAAAATATTACTATTCTAAATAAGGGTTACTTTGCAAACTATCACTTATAAGATTTTAGTTTTGTTTGAGATTTTTAAAAGCTATAAAAAAAACAAAAACAATAATACTCACAAACCACCGTAAACCAGCAAATCTTGATAACAATACAAAACATTCCGTGTTTCTCAAATTACATTTTTGTCTATTGACTAAACATAACTGCAATAAAGTTCATGTGTAAAAGGAAAATGTTTTTGTGCGTTAAATCGGTAACATCGCGTACCAACATACGCACTTTCTCTAAATGCCCTCCTACCCCTCCTAGCTCGTATCTTTGCGTTGCTAGCATTTCCTTTCAGCCCTTACTTAGATACCATCCCTTTCTAGTGCCTTCAAGCTGTACAAAACAAACCATATCGATTGGAAACCGAACGTACGAGTAGTTTATTACATTTTGCACTGGACGTTAACGGTTTACTGTTTTCTTTGCATTTTCCAAGGTTTTTAAATGCTTTTTAGACTCCCGAAAAAGTATTATAACTTTGAATTGCGAAAGGGGCTTAGTTTGTTTTTAAAAACCATTGGCATTTTTTGCCACATTTTCGTTTTTTTCATACAAAGAAAGCATAGGGGTATAAAAATTATATCTTGGAAGCACATATTTTAGAAATGTACTCTCGATATTAGCCAGAACAAGAAAATCATTTTGATTTTTAAAATGGCATTTTACGACCCCATAAAGTATGAAACTCTCATCAGAATAGAATCAATACGCAGGGATGTTTTATTGTTATATCAATTTAAGAGTGCATTAAGATAAAATTGGAAGACTGGGAGTGCTGAATATTACATACTTTTATTACTTTTTTGCAGTGCAAAAGCTTTTAAGGAAAGGCACTTTTTGAAGTTAATATTTAAGAATGAGGCGCCTAATCTGCCTAAACAAAAATTCACAACAGTAACACTCCAGAAATTGGCACCCAGCGACTAAATTTGATGATAATTTTCTTTTTGAAACGCTTGGTTTTTTTATTTTTCAACATAAACTGCTGCTGAAAAAATGCTATGTTAGCTGTGTTTGTCTAAGATCTGAATACATTTCATATTAAAATGGTGTATTTATTTGCATACGTAAACTTCTTACTTCTGTTTGAACGCATACACACACATAAAGGGCCTTTTTTCAGTAAGAAGCAACCAAGTCGTATTTTATCCTTAAACAAATTAAACCTCTACGAAAGGATCGATAAGGACCTCGGGCCAAACAGCAGCGGTAGTATACTCCCTATGAATTCCAAGTAAACTACATGAGTTACGATCTAGTTACTTGATTTGAATTGGTAATAAAATTGGAAAACTAAATTTTCTTTGATTTACGCACATGATATTTGGTGGAGCAAAAAATAATTCGGCGGATAAGGTACCTAAAGTTCTTTTCTACTGGAATTTATGGAGTTCTTTAGTCGATAAGTATTAAGTCGGGTGGAGTTTTTCCCCAAAATTCCTTTTTAATGGATATCCTTTACGTCATTGAATTGAAATCCGCGATAACAAAAAATGCTTTTTATCCAAGTACTTTTTTCTTTGTAAAACTTAACTTAATACTACTTACATTCGAAAGTTTTTTGTGTTTTACCAGAATATTGACCACAAATGTCATTATAAAATGGCGAATGCGCCACTACATGTTTGCGCATTCGCCATCTTATACAGAGTGTCCAGAAAATGGTGCGTAAAGCGATGATACGCTCTTGGAGCATTCTCAGGGATCCCTAGAAAATTGTCAAAAAAAATATCCATCTGTTATATTAATCAAGAAAAATGCGAATGATGAAGTTGTATAAGTTCGGCAACACAGTTTGTAAAATACATCTTAAAACTCATCCAGATTCTTGTGTAAACATTTTTGCATCATCATATTAACATTGTTGTCAGCTTCATTTTATAAAATTTTTGTAAAACTAAAATGTAATTTGACCATTTCAAAGATAAAAAAATGGTAAAATAATTTTAGATAGATTGTGCCTTTGTATTTGGCCATTTCTTTCGTTAATAGTGCTGTTATCCTCAAGATATCAGCGTTTAAAGTCTTTGGGACCTCATATTTCCGAGATTATTTAAGATTTTTTTTTTAAATTTTCTGGGACTCCCTAGACAAGCCCCAACATGTACCGTGGCGTTTATGCGCCACAATTTGGACACCCTATGCGTATTATTGATGCGTATTTATTTTTATAATTTTGTTTTTCATAAGCTCCCTATCAAATTTCTTTGTTTTATTAAAATAAATAACACTTGTTCATTGGAAAATTCGCTGCTCTTCGACTATTTTTCAAACTTGTCGTGCTTGCAAAAGTTTCTTATAAAACTTGAAAGTTTAATGTATTTAAAAACTGTCATATTTTTTTTTAATTATAACGTTTTGGTGAAAAATACAATTATTGATCAAAATAAAGAAAACTCCTTCTCGGTAAAATATTTCTAAAATAAAATGTAAACCAAATTGTATACCTGTTACCATCTTTAATAAAAGCTTACATTACAACATTCTTGACGCAATCCCTTCTTCTACCCAAATAACTTTATGTTAATGTTAAATACCTAGTAAAAGAATTCAAAAAGTTGATAATCACCTGTGTGTTATAAAAAAGCTCTAATATCCATTGTATTTATTTCGTTGTTTGGTTCAGTGTGTTTTTTATAGGTAGAGAGCTATAAGCGAGGCCCTATAAGCTTGATTCTAAGGGTAAAGCGGTAATCCTGATATTCTTACAAAACTGCTTTATAGCGAGTGAAATTGTTGCTTTAAAGTAGCTCTTGCACCTGGTAAGACCATTTTCAACACACGGCGAAATCGTTTTTATCAAAATAAAAAGAGAGGGATTATTTTTTCAATGGTTTAGGTTATTACCTACGAACCTTTTTTACGATGGCTAGCCTGCAGGGTCTTACTAAAACAATGATGGTTATATTATCTCATTATAAAAATGCTTAGAATAATAAAAAAAAGAAAACAGTTTTCTATTTACAAAAGGTACATTTTTTAGTTTCAAAAGTTTTACTTTTGGTAGTCAACCTAACAAATATGTTTATTTGTCTCAATTTCCTTGAGTTCACTGCTGATTCGACCAAATTTGAGTCCTCAATCCCTAGTAACACGCTTACCTTGACAAGGGAGTATTTCTTGTTGAAATAAATAATGCTTACACCTTCATGGTCCCAAATTACTTGCTTCATTTAATTTTAATATGTTGAAAGGAAATAAATAGGTACAAAGATCGTCTTATTGCATGTTTGAAAGCATGTGTACACTCGCCCAAGCTTAAGCACATTCTCTACGTGTATAAAACAAGCCAAGCAGAAACTAGGAACGGTAGAAATAACAATAATTGACGCACCAATACACCACCCGCATGGATTAAAGCCAATCGATCGCCTAATAAATAAAAAGCTTATCTGATTATTACGGGGTAAAGACCAAATACGTATATGTCAGCGTATTTAACCTAAGAACCTTCAGTAAAAGGAAGACTTATAAGAGATGTAATTTGTCGAATATTAATTTCACTTATCCGTATTGGTTTTCATCAAAGCATTCATTTTTGATGCTATCAATATCAAAGGTATTAAATGAAATTTAGACCTGTTTTGATAGTTTAGTGTTCATCAATTATTTACAATTCTATATTTGCGACGAAGTGAAAAGGTATCCCAAAAGGAAGTTAGGTATCAGAGAAATTAGAACGGACTCAAATTCTCTTGCAAATTTTACTATTAATCTTGTTGACATAGTCAATGTTATCAGTTGATGCCGTACCGAAAAGGAAAGTGTCTTATTTGACCTAGGGAGGAATTATGACCGACGCTAGAATATACCTATTTTCCTGTTTTATTCATAATTAATTGTGTCTGATGCAAACGCCCAAATAAGTTAATTAATTAAAAATATGTAATTACAATATTACCAACTGATTGTGGAAAAATAAAAATAATTGTAAAATGCATTTTGAAAAAAATAAGGTCCGACCAAAGTCGAATGCAAAATAATCAAGATTCCTCTGAATTATTATTTATGGTAGATAGAAAATGCACTGTCTTAGGTATTATAAAGTTTTTGTTAAATAAGGCCAATGATTAAAAGTTTCTTAATTTAAACCAACAATCTAATATGGGAAGTAGAGAAGGAATAAAATGTAATACTTTTTATCCTCTAAAAAGCTTAGGCAAAAATTAGCAAAGTACAATGACATTTAAAATTAGTGCCAAGAAACTTCTACAAATCCTGCTAAAAAATCTTTACGAAGGTATCGTTTCGCAATGTAGTATTGCTGGCGCCTCCAAACCATTTTATCTTCATTCCAAATAAACCAACTTATCTTTGAGATGTAGGCCGAAAAAACACCCATTAAGAAGGTCATCGTCCTTCCCTCCTTTTCCTTCGCGCGCAAACTCTAACTTGGTCCTTCTCTTACTTTCTAGGAAATGAGGATATCCCGTACAATTTTCCAATCGATACACAGTCGCTGGTGACGTCATAGAATGTCCTGCCATCCTGCGGCGCGGGAAACTCCGAGTCTCGACGATCGGTAACGATTTTGCAGGTGGTGTTCTGATTGACATTTCGTAATGTGGGTGATGTGCTATTTTCACAGCTTTTTAAAGCCTGTTTAAAAACTTTATCGGTGATTTTTAAACAAATGGACCTTGCTATTGTGCTAATGCGTAATTCCAGTGGTTATTTCAGACTCTACACCGCTTTTAAAGCGGCGGTTGATCCAAGCCATGGGTTTGGCGAAGGAGACATAGGTTACCTACTTTAATCTAATTACCAAAACATAAGGAGTTACAGCCTTTAAATTACTAGTTTTCCATCTTAGACGTTAGATTAGTGGACATATACTCATAAAGTGACTTGACTAAAAGTTTTAGTGAGTTGTTAGTATTTAACCCTAAAAATGGTCCAGTAATGACCGGAGCAAAATGGTGAAATAAGGTCATGACATCAAGAAAAACCAATTTTCTCGATGCACCACAAGCTACTTCTTATTTTTCCACACAGGTAATGATTCCGTTTGATTAAATGTTTGATAAGCAAAGAAAATAAGGGAGCTCTCAGTTTGAAGCATTGCAGTATTTTGAGCCCTGTTACAGCAGGTCATGACCTAACCACATTCTGTCATTTTCGTTCTATTCGAGGGAGAGCTATTTTTGTGATAACATTGCTTTCCAATTCTCTTTTCTTGCTTGTCTTATATTATTGTTGTTTTTTTTTTAAGAAGCCTAGAAATGATGAGACATAATAATTGTTGTTAATTGGTGAAATCCAACTACTATTTCGTAATTTTTTTTAATTATTTATTTTAAAGAAACCGCGCCCGACTTTAAGCAACAGCTAAGATAATTTAAAGATTATCAATAAGGCTTTTAAACATACCAAGGTCATTTTAAAATAACCTTAACAAGAGAAAAATGGAGACCTCGATTTTCAAGGTCAAAACAAGACTATTGACTAAAGTCAAGGTCATATGCAAGATATGTTCTTCAAAATTGTGTTTTATTTCAATTAAAGTAATAACAAAGTCAAAATTATGACTTTTATGTATTATTTATTTGACCTTGGTATTTAGACCTGTCTCAACTACCATTTAAATTGGGTTTTTTGCTGTAAATCTTATAGGAGAGCGTAGAAAGAACCATAAAAAATCGAAATATATACCTAGGAGGATTAAATGTTTTCCGCTTCGTTTATTATAAAGCTTTAAAAGAATTGGAATGTAAGGTAGGGGCTTTAATAATCGGATAGGTCTATGCAGTGGCGCAATGTAGTAATGAACAAAATCCTACAAAAACCACTATAACTTTTAACCTACGTCATGATTGCTTTGAAAGACGACGTATTTATCACAATATCTAACTACTCATACCTTTTCGGTCATGCCAGGTAAAATAAAGTTGAACATCGAATAACTATTACGGATTTGAAGAATTTTGGTTTGAAACATTGGTAAACCAATGGGCGGCATTTCTACACATAGCTCTATCGTAAATATTTTAGATGAGTGCTAACTGCTAACTTTAGGTGCGAGATTTAAAGTAATGTACTAAGTGAATTTGCATGTTCATACTTTTTCCCAAAAGTTTAAGGTAAAAATCGAGATAAAAACATGTCTTGTAGGCAAGTAAAGTAACAGGAGTCCAACGAGATCATAAAGTGCTATTCCGGCGCATTCGCCATTTTTTTAAACTAAGAATTCACGACGTTGGTTTATGGTAGGTAAGTTCCTGTTCAAGAAATTGATTTTAATGATTTTGGGTGATCTATCACGGTTAGTGTTTTGGCGCTTACCATATTAAAAAAATCGGTATCCTTTGCTGTTATCCCAAAGAAATAAATCGAATGCTTTGCAGCAGTTAATTTAAACTTACAGTTTAAAATTTATGGGCATTATCTCGAACCTTTTTATTTTACATTTTTACCTGTTTCTAGTATTGTCTTAGACGCATTAACTAATGAAACATCTTTACACTATTAATCTTACCAAGAAAAACATTTCTTTTTAAAAAGAATGTACATTCTGGAGGTACAAAAAAGTAGATAAAAATCTGTTAAATTGTGTAAATTAAAAACTATTACACTAAACATCAGTTAACGAGATACAACATTCCTTTTAATTTTCCAAGACACCCAAACACAGATTTGCATTTTTTTTAAATGTTGCAACCATATAGATCTTCTTCTTTTTCTTCTTTTGGTAATGTTCCTGTTATATGAATAGACTTTGCTAAATACACTTATTTACATTTAAATGGGTATATTATTTTAAAATATTTAAACAATAAACATTGTTTTTATCTCAACTAGAACCATGCAAAAATGTATGTAATTATTTCCATAAAAAAAATCCTAATTCTTACGTTTTTGTATTTGGAGATAATCACAACTAAAATTTGCATTTGTTGATTAAAAGTTGTTACAGACAACAAAAGCAAATTTTGATCTGATCTTGGTACCTAATTAAATTATATTTTAAATATGATACATAATAATTCTCGGTAAACAACCACATTTTTTGTACTTATTTCAATTTCAATTCATGCAAAATGCTTAATTATAACACCGACCAATGCCTATACTAATTAAAAACATATAATTAAATAATGTGGGCTTATATTTAACCTTCATACCCGAAATAAGTATTTGTAATGGGAGGTACTATTTTGCTTATTTTACATATTATTATCGTAGTTACTTTGTTTTTATCGGTGTTTTATAAATAATTAGATCCCATGCCTTTATCGAGCACTTGGGCAAAACGTGATTAATATTGTGTAAAAAATTATTGTTGTTAGATTGTTTCTAAAGTATAAATTACAGACGATTTTAGAGTTTCAGTATGGTTATTTATAATAAAATTTAAAAATGTCAAAAGGTAAAAATCTTTAATACAGAACCGACTGCTTCCCTTTTAATAGTTTTCCTAAAGATGATGCTATAGTAAATCGAAACTAGTGGTACGTGTAAATTCTAAAGGCCTTAAAATGCCTCCAAAAAATCCACCTTTTTTTATGCTCCTACAGTTGTTTTGTTTTACCTGAACAAAAAGAATACTCTTGCATTTAAAAATAAAGATACCTGATGTACCTTTATTAAAAATTCTATACCGCCCGCTGTGTGTTGCAATGTAAAAAATATCAAGTCAACTATGGAAGGAGTGGCCACTTTATTTCAACCACCTTGCTGGTTGTCTAATATTCGATGTTAAATCACCCTATTCAATTCGATTCTGGTACCATCGAGGGTACCATCTAACGATCCCCCGCGCCCTTCAGGCTCCACCTAGCTGAACCCTGGCTATTGTTCCCAAATATGAAATCTGCTAAAAATAATTGTGGGTCTTGTCCGATTGACATGATAAATGTGGGTAGGTTGTTTTTAAGACCCATGAGATGGTATTGCATTCTGGTTATTTATTTTAATAATAAATTCTTTGAAAGCTTTTAAAAATAACATTGATTTTCTGTTTGTAAGGTGGTCGGTTTTGTTAAAAAGTTTAACGTTTTTTTAAACAAGTTATCAGCAAACTTATTTGGAAGCGTTAATAATTAATACAGGGTGTCCAAAAAATGGCGCATAAACTCGATGGTACGTTGTTGGGGCATGTCTAGGGTGCCCCAGAAAATTGGTAAAAAAAATATATCTCATATGCCCTCGGAGATATGTTGCTCCAAAGTGCGAAACTTTAAACGCTTATATCTTGAATATTTCAGCACCTATTAACGAAAAAAATGGTTTAATGCACCGCTACAGTCTATCTTAAGCCATTCCACCAAATGAAGCTGACAACAACGTCAATAAAATCTAATGCAAATGTGTATGATCAAGACTCATAAATGGGATTTTTAGATGTATTTTCCTACATTGTGTTGCCGAATTTATGCAACAATTACAATTTTCTATGGATCCCCAAGAGCGTTACATCGCGTTTATGCGCCATTTTTTTGACACCCTGTATAACTGGAATTAGAAAGTGCGCGATAAAGCGGCGAATCGTAAAACATGCGCTTATTAAATAATAATTTTAAGCATTTTAATTTATTTTTGATTTTTATGTCTCAACAAAGAAATATAATTTTTAAGAAAATTTATCAATGTTTTGGCTGATCGTATCGCAAATTTATTTTTTCTACATTTTCTACTATAAAAAATATTAATGAACATAAAAACATATGTTTCGTAAAAAAAATGCAACGGCAACCAAATAGTTTCTTTAAAAATCCAATAAATTTCTCATAAAATTGTCCAAATTGGAAAGTATCACCTAAAATCCCAATTAACAGAAATCCTCATTAATATAAAAAGAAATATTTAAAGTAGAAATTGCCGTTTACTAAATAGATTAAAACTAGTAGATAAAACCAAAAACTCATTAATATCCCACAACACTGAATTTAAAAAATGTAATAAAATATTGTTTACATTAAAGAAGATTTTTAAGGTTTTCACTTAACATTTAAGATAGGTACATCATCAAGAACAAGTGGCCAATAACAATAAATTATAATTTCTAGTTTTCTATAATTTAATTCGAAATGGGTACCTATTTAGTGAATATTAAGCAGTTTAATTTTTTTTTTTGGATTTAATGACATTATTTAATTTAATCTGAATCAAAATTAGGTAAAATTATAACTTTTTATATGTTATTCAATAATTAAATTAAAGCGATATTTGCAGAAGATCCGTTATTAAAAATAGTTCCACTCGTTTTTATGAATAATCAAAAGAAGAGATCTTCAAATCATTTCTAAAATCCAAATTTATGTAATTTTTTTTAACTAATTATTTTAGAAATTCAGGTTTTAAGATTTTGTAATTGATAAGTTAGATAAGCGCATGTGCTGTAGAAAAATTAGATACAACCTTAGAAAGTCTGTCTATGTCCGATTTCTGAAAATGCAAAAATTACCATATTTATTAAAATTTACTAGTAGACCGCACCGCTTCAGTCTATTGCAAAAAAATAAATTTATTTGTTGCGTTCAAGCTTTTTAGAACTAAACACTTCAAGGTCCCTTTTGCTTTGTTTCGGCGTTTACTCATTCTTTTGATGAAGTTATTAGAAATTGAAACCCGACTCCATACTAGAAATAAAATAAAATGCTCGATAATTTAATGATGTGAAAACGGTTTTTAGATTTTTTTCTTGATACAAGGACAATTTATGCAGTTTTCTGCCCAATTTAGTCATCAGGATCTTCTTGTTGTCTGAATCTTTACATTGGTAATTAATTTTTTATCGAATTAAGCAGATTTTCTAGAAAAGGGAGTTAAATAATTTTGAATTTACATTCCTTTTCTGTAAATAATGTCTGGTTCATGAAGTCTCATCTAAAGTCCGATTTATACAACGTAACTTTCACTTTACTTCCGCTTTACTTCGGCGTAACTTAACCGAAAATTAAATAAAATACATGGGAATGTATTGGCAAATTTATACTTCACGTTAGCGCTACTTTGCTGATTCATTTAGCTTTAAGTCGTATAAAGTCGTACTAACTCGAGACCCGAGCTTGGCCATCATGCGCAAAATTTGCAAAAATGAGATATTCACCCTTATTGTCAAGGGTAGTGATTACGGAATATCGCTTCGTACGATACCTGTTAGATCTTCTTATGAAGGTTTTGTACGAAGCGATATTCCGTAATTACTGTCCAGGTGTAAATTGTCAGAAGTCGCGAGTTCAGACACATGCGCTTTACTGATCCCAATTTCACGTAACTTTGCAATCTGTAAATTAGGTAAATTTGTAAAGTTAAGTGGAAGTGAAGTTACGCCGAAGTAAAGTAAAAGTTACGTTGTATAAATCGGCCTTAAGAATCATTTAAAGTAAGAAATTAAGGCAGGTGATTGGTCCATTTGGGTTTGACATATGTCAAACATAAAAGTCAAATTTAAATAGACCAATGGGTTGCCGTAAATTTCTTACTTTAAATTATTCTTATGAGACTTCATAAACCCGACATAACAGGTAGTCAGTGCATTTCGTAAATTTAAGATAAATCCTTATCCAATTTTACGCTCGAGTTGTTGTTTAAAAAATCTTGTTATGTAATTTAATAACAATTAATTTGTAAGGTATATTGTTCATTTAATGCACCAATGGGTTATTATTTTTTGTTAGAAGGCAGCTGCAGGTTAGCAAGCGTAAATTTGAACATATTGAAAAACCGTTTATTCTTAAATGAGTAAATTTTACATAACTTTAATTTATCCTTGCAAAATTACGCTTGTATTACGCACTGTCTTGTTTTGAAACCGGCTTAAATCAAGATCTAGAACTGAAGAGAACTGCAAATTTACAAAAAAGCCAATCAAATTTTTGGCACATACAAATTGGGTAGATCAAAATTAAGTAAAAATGTTGTATTGCCTTTGGCAGGGGCCCTTGTTTTTGGTACAAAAACAGTTTGCATTTTTGCCCAAAAAGGTTGTTTCAAGGGTCTAGGTTCTAATTTATATCCCCTTCCCAAAAACTTAGTGACGTAATTTTTAAATGAGCATGTTGGTGTAATTTGCGTTGAACGAAAATGAAACTACCTGTCTAAAGGAAGTTGCTCGCCATCTGCTTCTATTCGCCTGCTTGATCTGCTTCTATCTACCAAGCAGATCACGCAACTTAAAATTTGTAAAAACATAACCTTATACCATACCTTATGGTTGACGAATGTGTCTAATTATATTATTTATGAAGTTATGCTCATAAAATATTGTAGACCTAAGACTAAGGTCTAAAGGAGAGATTAATTTTTTGGAAATGATATATTCTAAGTCTTTGCACCTGGTGTTTATTAAAGAACCATTAAAATCCATCTGCTATTTTGGAGCGCGCCCACCGCGCGGCTTCTTGGTGTATCTTTGACGCGATGCAGATAGGGTTAGATTCTTTGCTGTTGGGCACGTTCTTTATTTGTTCCACGTGCCTCTCGTTCCACATGTAATCACATAAAGCGTTCTTCATTACGTGCATACAGCTGGACGCTGAAATGGCGAATGCACCAACAATGGCATCGATTGCAATCATAAACAGGTGTTTCATAACACATAGCAGTACCGATAGTTTCTGGGATAATAAAAAAAAAGAGTTCATATAAATGGAGTACAATTAAGAGTTCTAATATAATGGGCCTTAAATACAACCTTAGTTTTAACTACTTGTACGTATGCTTAACAGCCGCCTTTAAATTAGGATTTAAAGAACGCCTGTGAAGCTAATACTTAGTACGCTTAAAAAAAATCGTATTCCAAGCATTTTTTGTGTTTCAAAACAGGCAAAAAATAAATTATTTTTATTCATTGAATCATAATGTAAATATTCAAATACTCATTTAAGCAATAAATTTTGTAGCTAACACCTGAAAAAAATAATAATAAATTGCAGAATTATACCATTTTAATTCATATTTTTGTTTGTTAAAATAATCAAAGATGTAAATACAGTGCTATGCGAGAGCTGAATTCCTAATACAGTGGTAAATTTATTGGAGAAACATGTAAATCTTTATCATTAGACACTAATGGTACCTAGTTGCATACATTTTTGTTTGGTTTGCGTGGGCCAAATTCAAGAATGAACTTCGTCTAATCTAATGATGCCAAAGAAGATTTCATGGAACATTTATTTAAACCTAGATTTAAACTAAAACACTACTTCGTGTGCAACTTTAAAACTCGTATCACAAAGAAATTAGGTGGTACTACATTATCTAAAGGATGTTATAAAAAGAGTACCACCAACACTCCATCCTTGCTAATTTTATCATTTTGGTTAGTACTACAGTCAATCTGTCCTAAATAAGGGGGGTACATCGACAAAATTCCTGGTAGGGCCGCCTTTTTTATATGATGTTACTGGATGTCCAAAGAGTAAAACCCCAAATTGGCGTATATCTACCTATTGCAGAAACGGAGTTATGGCCCCCCAAAGGGCCCCCTTTACTTCATCACGCTGGAACTGCACCAAATTTTGCAAATAGATGTCAAATAAGGTTTTAAAAAGATTTTTATAAAAAAAAAATCTCTAAAAAAATTCCTTCACCCCCTAAATAGCCCCCAAAGAGTAATAACCAATCACGTTGGATTTACACCAAATTTTGCAGATAGATGTAAAATGAGATGCTAAAAAATATTTGTTAATAACTTTTTCTCAAAAAATAATTCCTATGCCCCATAAACAAAGGGGGCTTTTAAGGGGGGCCTTAAATTTTTTTTTTCAAAAAAAGTTATTAACAAATATTTTTTAGCATCTCATTTTACATCTATCTGCAAAATTTGGTGTAAATCCAACGTGATTGGTTATTACCCTTTGGGGGCTATTTAGGGGATGAAGGAATTTTTTTAGAGATTTTTTTTCATAAATATCTTTTTAAAAGTTTATTTGACATCTATTTGCAAAATTTGGTGCAATTTCACCGTGATCAATTAAAGGGGGCCCTTTGGGGGGCCATAACTCCGTTTCTGTAATAGGTAGATATACGCCAATTTGGGGTTTTACTCTTTGGACATCCAGTAACATCATATAAAAAAGGCGGCCCTACCAGGAATTTTGTCGATGTCAACATACGGATTGACTGTACTATAGTCCCTAATTTTAGCAGCTTCCTGGGCAGAGTCTTTAGAGTTATTCAGAGTCTGAATAACAAATGTTTTTTTGAGTTAAGAGAACTTTTTTTCAGTACTGTTAATATTAATGTATTCGTAGTTGAACCTCCTGATTAATACTTTATCGAATTTATAATTTTATATTATAGAATATCGAGGAAGGTGAAGAAGGTTCAGTAGCTGCAGGAGGTCCTCCGTTACTTCAGGCTACCGCTGTAGGTGCTGCTGGTCAGCATCGCCATCGTACTCGCAAGTTTGTCACGTCCGCCGGAGGTAGCCTCAGCGATAGCTCCTCCAGTGTCAAACGACAGGTAAGTTCATAGTTCTTGTATGTATTCTAATGTAATAATTATAGATATGAAAGTGGAAGCTGGTATGTAAATTCATTATTCGTGGGGCTTAAATCAGGAGCTCGGTACCATCGTACGATTATTAGTAAAAATTACGACTTAAAATATGTATATTCGCATAAGGTAGTGCATTCCACTTATATAACATATTATTGCAAAGTCCGTGACAAGTTCTAAGACGATTAACAGTACTTAAAATCTTCCTTGGCTGAAAATCCTGAAACCTCTTGAATGGGACCTTTGATTTTCCATTTCCTTTCCATTTTTCCAATTAAGTTTCCATACATCGAATCCTGAAAAGGGGTCTTGTACCAATTTTTCTTGCCATAAGGGCTTTTACTAACCTCTGCAAACTTAGGTTGATAGGAAATTTGCCCAACTCGAAATGTATCTTGTCCTACTAGTTTAACAGTCATTTTTCTAATGTCGAGGGGTGCCAGGAATCCTAATGATCCATCAAATTATGATACTTTCTATAGACCTATCATAAGAGGTTATGATTGGTTGGATTTCTAGGATTCATAGAGCAGACGAAAGCATCAAGAGTAGGTTTTAAGGGCACAATTTTACCGATGTCAAGGCAGCTGCTAAAGATAGCTGCTAATTTTTCCGACAATACCCGAATCCCATGGAGTTCACATATTATGGATACGAATGTTGAGTCATAAGAGATATTTTTATTTTTTACTAATTACTGTTAAAAATGTGTATAATTAAATTTATGTTAACATAACATTTAAAATTGATTAAAAAAAACTATAAAACACCTGTAAAATATTAAATGATACAATAATATTTACTATATTTGATCCCATAAAAAGATATATATTTTTTTAAAAGAAAACGGCACACGAAATCGATTTCTAGTTTTTTGCGTTGTCTACTAGAGAATGCGTTAAAAAATACTCCAAAGTCAAATTTTCTTGCAAACCAAAAATGGGGTAGGGAAAAATTATTTTTACCCTTAAAATGTTTTATTTTTTTAAAAGAAAACGGCACACGAAGTCGATTTCTAGTTTTTTGCGTTGTCTACTAGAGAATCCGTTTAAAAATACCCCAAAGTCAAATTTTCTTGCAAACCAAAAATGGGGTTAGGAAAAATTATTTTTACCCTTAAAATGTTTTATTTTTTTAAAAGAAAACGGCACACGAAATCGATTTCTAGTTTTTTGCGTTGTCTACTAGAGAATGCGTTTAAAAATATCCCAAAGTCAAATTATCTGGCAAACCAACAAAAGGGTAGGAAAAAATTATTTTTACCCTTAAAATGTTTTATTTTTTTAAAAGAAAACGGCACACGAAATCGATTTCTAGTTTTTTGCGTTGTCTACTAAAAAATGCGTTTAAAAATACCTCAAAGTCAAATTTTCTTGCAAACCAAAAATGGGGTAAGGAAAAATTATTTTTACCCTTAAAATGTTATATTTTTTTAAGACAAAACGGCACACGAATTCGATTTCTAGTTTTTTGCGTTGTCTACTAGAGAATGCGTTTAAAAATACCCTAAAGTCAAATTTTCTTGCAAACCGAAAATGGGGTTAGGAAAAATTATTATTACCCTTAAAATGTTATATTTTTTTAAGACAAAACGGCACACGAAATCGATTTGTAGTTTTTTGCGTTGTCTACTAAAAAATGCGTTAAAAAATTCCATAAGGTCAAATTTTCTTGCAAACCAAAAATGGGGTAGGAAAAAATTATTTTTACCCTTAAAATGTTTTATGTTTTTAAAAGAAAACGGCACACGAAATCGATTTCTAGTTTTTTGCGTTGTCTACTAGAAAATGTGTTAAAAAATACCCCAAAGTCAAATTTTCTTGCAAACCAAAAATGGGGTTAGGAAAAATTATTTTTACCCTTAAAATGTTTTATTTTTTTAAAAGAAAACGGCACACGAAATCGATTTCTAGTTTTTTGCGTTGTCTACTAGAGAATGCGTTTAAAAATATCCCAAAGTCAAATTATCTGGCAAACCAACAAAAGGGTAGGAAAAAATTATTTTTACCCTTAAAATGTTTTATTTTTTTAAAAGAAAACGGCACACGAAATCGATTTCTAGTTTTTTGCGTTGTCTACTAGAGAATCCGTTTAAAAATACCCCAAAGTCAAATTTTCTTGCAAACCAAAAATGGGGTAAGGAAAAATTATTTTTACCCTTAAAATGTTTTATTTTTTTAAAAGAAAACGGCACACGAAATCGATATCTGGTTTTTTGCGTTGTCTACTAGAGAATGCGTTTAAAAATATCCCAAAGTCAAATTTTCTGGCAAACCAACAAAGGGGTAGGAAAAAATTATTTTTACCCTTAAAATGTTTTATTTTTTTAAAAGAAAACGGCACACGAAATCGATTTCTAGTTTTTTGCGTTGTCTACTAGAGAATGCGTTTAAAAATATCCCAAAGTCAAATTTTCTTGCAAACCAAAAATGGGGTAAGAAAAAATTATTTTTACCCTTAAAATGTTATATTTTTTTAAGACAAAACGGCACACGAAATCGATTTGTAGTTTTTTGCGTTGTCTACTAAAAAATGCGTTAAAAAATTCCATAAGGTCAAATTTTCTTGCAAACCAAAAATGGGGTAGGAAAAAATTATTTTTACCCTTAAAATGTTTTATTTTTTTAAAAGAAAACGGCACACGAAATCGATATCTGGTTTTTTGCGTTGTCTACTAGAGAATGCGTTTAAAAATATCCCAAAGTCAAATTTTCTGGCAAACCAACAAAGGGGTAGGAAAAAATTATTTTTACTCTTAAAATGTTTTATTTTCTTAAAAGAAAACGGCACACGAAATCGATTTCTAGTTTTTTGCGTTGTCTACTAGAGAATCCGTTTAAAAATACCCCAAAGTCAAATTTTCTTGCAAACCAAAAATGGGGTAAGGAAAAATTATTTTTACCCTTAAAATGTTTTATTTTTTTAAAAGAAAACGGCACACGAAATCGATATCTGGTTTTTTGCGTTGTCTACTAGAGAATGCGTTTAAAAATATCCCAAAGTCAAATTTTCTGGCAAACCAACAAAGGGGTAGGAAAAAATTATTTTTACCCTTAAAATGTTTTATTTTTTTAAAAGAAAACGGCACACGAAATCGATTTCTAGTTTTTTGCGTTGTCTACTAGAGAATGCGTTTAAAAATATCCCAAAGTCAAATTTTCTTGCAAACCAAAAATGGGGTAAGAAAAAATTATTTTTACCCTTAAAATGTTATATTTTTTTAAGACAAAACGGCACACGAAATCGATTTGTAGTTTTTTGCGTTGTCTACTAAAAAATGCGTTAAAAAATTCCATAAGGTCAAATTTTCTTGCAAACCAAAAATGGGGTAGGAAAAAATTATTTTTACCCTTAAAATGTTTTATTTTTTTAAAAGAAAACGGCACACGAAGTCGATTTCTAGTTTTTTGCGTTGTCTACTAGAGAATCCGTTTAAAAATACCCCAAAGTCAAATTTTCTTGCAAACCAAAAATGGGGTTAGGAAAAATTATTTTTACCCTTAAAATGTTTTATTTTTTTAAAAGAAAACGGCACACGAAATCGATTTCTAGTTTTTTGCGTTGTCTACTAGAGAATGCGTTTAAAAATATCCCAAAGTCAAATTATCTGGCAAACCAACAAAAGGGTAGGAAAAAATTATTTTTACCCTTAAAATGTTTTATTTTTTTAAAAGAAAACGGCACACGAAATCGATTTCTAGTTTTTTGCGTTGTCTACTAAAAAATGCGTTTAAAAATACCTCAAAGTCAAATTTTCTTGCAAACCAAAAATGGGGTAAGGAAAAATTATTTTTACCCTTAAAATGTTATATTTTTTTAAGACAAAACGGCTCACGAAATCGATTTCTAGTTTTTTGCGTTGTCTACTAGAGAATGCGTTTAAAAATACCCTAAAGTCAAATTTTCTTGCAAACCGAAAATGGGGTTAGGAAAAATTATTATTACCCTTAAAATGTTATATTTTTTTAAGACAAAACGGCACACGAAATCGATTTGTAGTTTTTTGCGTTGTCTACTAAAAAATGCGTTAAAAAATTCCATAAGGTCAAATTTTCTTGCAAACCAAAAATGGGGTAGGAAAAAATTATTTTTACCCTTAAAATGTTTTATGTTTTTAAAAGAAAACGGCACACGAAATCGATTTCTAGTTTTTTGCGTTGTCTACTAGAAAATGCGTTTAAAAATATCCCAAAGTCAAATTTTCTTGCAAACCAAAAATGGGGTAAGGAAAAATTATTTTTACCCTTAAAATGTTATATTTTTTTAAGACAAAACGGCACACGAAATCGATTTATAGTTTTTTGCGTTGTCTACTAGAGAATCCGTTTAAAAATACCCCAAAGTCAAATTTTCTTGCAAACCAAAAATGGGGTTAGGAAAAATTATTTTTACCCTTAAAATGTTTTATTTTTTTAAAAGAAAACGGCACACGAAATCGATTTCTAGTTTTTTGCGTTGTCTACTAGAGAATGCGTTTAAAAATATCCCAAAGTCAAATTTTCTTGCAAACCAAAAATGGGGTAAGAAAAAATTATTTTTACCCTTAAAATGTTATATTTTTTTAAGACAAAACGGCACACGAAATCGATTTGTAGTTTTTTGCGTTGTCTACTAAAAAATGCGTTAAAAAATTCCATAAGGTCAAATTTTCTTGCAAACCAAAAATGGGGTAGGAAAAAATTATTTTTACCCTTAAAATGTTTTATTTTTTTAAAAGAAAACGGCACACGAAGTCGATTTCTAGTTTTTTGCGTTGTCTACTAGAGAATGCGTTTAAAAATATCCCAAAGTCAAATTTTCTGGCAAACCAACAAAGGGGTAGGAAAAAATTATTTTTACCCTTAAAATGTTTTATTTTTTTAAAAGAAAACGGCACACGAAATCGATTTCTTTTCAGAAAATTTCAACATGATTGGAGTGGAGATTGCGTTCTTGAGATATTGTGTTTCGACAGACAGACGGATTTTTGCTCTACGACGAAAAATAACGATTTTAGGTTTGGCCTGATCGAATTTATAATACTCGACTTTGTCTGCGAAGAGAATAAAAATTAATAAAAAAAGATTAAAAAGAATACTGTTAGTCTCTCACAGTTTTTAATTTTTAAAAAATTTCTGTAATTTTTAATTCGTCTCTTGTTTTGGAGAAATATCGACAAATTCGTTTTCATTAGTTTGTTTTTTTAATAGATATTATTTAAAATAAATCTCGACTTTTATTTTAGGTACTTTTTTTACGTTTTTTATAAAAAAAAAAAAAAATGAAACACAAAGATAGGCTGATATATTAGTTTATTCTGCTCTAAAAATAATTTGAAACAACATTGATTGTTTTATAATTCACATTAGTTTTATGATAGGTTATAAAAGAACATTTTTGCGAATAATAAAAAAAAAGCTAATTTGGTTTTAAACTAAACATAATTTTAATAACATAAATCATCACAAAAAATCACTTTTATAAAGGTACTTATTTCTAAGTAAAAATAAACTTAAATTATCGACTTAAGAATCTAAATTTGCATTGATTGACTATTATTAGTTTAGATAAATATAAATATTTTACAATAACTATAAGAAATGATCGATATTATTCATAAGTTATGTTTTCTCGTAGAAAAAATAATTTACAGTCGTTAATATTGTCATTGCATTAAATTTCTACAGTGTTTTTTTCTAGACTTTACTTGCGTTTTTAAAAAACTGATTTGAAATTAAAAGTCTAAACCGTATTAGTTCAGAAAATCTGCAAAAGTCGCTTGAAAAATCTAAAAATAAACACCCTGCAAGTGAAAAGATACAGGCAGAAAGAGTTTTTGTGTTTGTGTAATGTCAGAACGACATATTGGACAAGATTCACAACGCAGTGCGCATGCGTGACACGCTTTAACGTGACCACACAGCACAAAGGCGCAGTGTCTACTTGATTATCCATGCAGATTTTGCACGTCAGGGAATCTAGAAGGCGGGTTAAATGTCTACTCTACACGTAGCTTCTTGTCAGCTTCTAGAAGCTAGCTTCTTCGTTGTTCCTGGAGGATTAAAATGTTTTGAGTATGCGCGCGCAAAAGAAGTTAAAATAAATCAAGCACGGTTTGATTTCTTTTAGCTTCCTTTGCGCGCGCATACCTAAAACATTTGAATCCTCCAGTAGCAGCGAAGAAGCTAGCTTTTAGAAGCTGGCAAGAAGCTACGTGTAGAGTAGACATTAGAGTTTCTTGGGAGTCCTGAAACAAACAAAATAATAAGATTTTTTCATAAAACTTTTGTTAATAATTTTCTGTAGTAATATATTAAGTGGCATTAAAAATTATCGAAAATTTTGCATGAAAACTTGTTGCCTAGAAACTGCATGAATTCATTTTGATAGTTATTTGACAAAAAGTGCCCGAGACGAAGTTGAGGGCCCTTTTTTGCTCAAATAACAATCAAAATGAATGAATGCGGTTTCTTAAAGGCAACAAGTTTAAATGCAAAATTTTCATCATCATCATTTTTAATGCACGAAATATATTTATTTGGCTATTTCCCTCACAGAAATGCCATATTTTGTTAACTAAAGTGGGATTCACAATGAAAATTAGCTTGCATGCGGTAAGAATTAAGGTAAGGTGTAAGAGCTTGAAATATGTATTTGGGATATACCATTCACAATGAATTAGCTTGTATGAGCTCTTACAAGCTAATTCATTGTGAATGGTATATCCCAAATACATATTTCAAGCTCTTACACCTTACCTTAATTCTTACCGCATGCAAGCTAATTTTCATTGTGAATGAAGCTTTAAGGGCCGGTTGTACAAACCAAGTTTAAACTTCGGTTTAGCTAAACTGACTTATAACCATAGAAAGAACAATTTTAGACACTATCCATGTTGTAGTTGACAAAGTCTGTTTGTGATAAAATGTCAGTTTAGCTAAACCGAAGTTTAAACTTGGTTTGTACAACCGGCCCTAAGTACACTTTGCAAATTTATTTAATTTCTGACGTATTACTTGTCAGGGTGATTTTCAAGTTGAAAAATGCACACTATCCAATTTTCACCCTAAGTCACAGAACATGACGTTTCATCTCCTAGCAAAAGCGTTTAAATTCTATGAGGGAAATAGTCAGCAACATTTTAAATCGTTTTAAAAGCATTAAAGCTGTCGTTTAATTTAAATAACCTTAAACAAATCTAACCTTACTTTAATATACGGTTTGTTTAGAGTTCAGGTTATTTGATTAGGTCAGATTTAACCACTTTTTTAAAACAATATTTGTAGAAAAAAAAGGTTTTCTCAGGGAACCCTTGCTATCAAAATGTGCCATAATGTCTTATAAACAATATTTTAAGTAAAAGTCCAAAAATTACATGTTAACTGTTAATGTTGCTGACCCACCAAGTAAAGAATGATTCAGGACAGTTCGTTACAAATTACTTCCGTAGCACAACATGACGTTGACATAAGAAACATATATTCTTCATGATGCCAGTCCCAAGAGAACATCTACCTGAGTTATGAATTAAGCGTTTGCAAAATGTACATTGACGACAATTACTATCCAAGACTTTTTTGCAGCAGAACAAACATAAATCATTTATACTTTCGGAATTTTCTAAAATTGTTAACTTTAAGATATTTCGGTAGGCTTCCACGTCAACTGGTTTATTTAATGGTATATTATTAATGAAGTTATAAAAAAAGTAGCATATATATACACCACAGTTATAACTATCTTGTTGCACAATATGCTGTGGTAATTCAATTGACCAGTTGGTTGTATCAAAACAAGTGTGTTTTCTAACATTTAAAATCGTTAAAAAGTTCAGAAAATTGCTTAAATAATTCTTAACATTAGGACACTCTTCAACACCTGAAAAATTTCGCGTTGGATTCATAAAGTGAAATCTCTTATTTTTCATGTCAGCCACTGCCAAGCACCAATGATTGTTACCAATTATTATTGGGAACACTAAAAATAATTGGTTGATAAACCCTTTCAGACTTTTTAACATGAGATTAAAAAAAGGTCCTTCGCTCAAATTATTACATAAAATTTCCAACGTATAATTGCAATGAAAAACGTAAAAATTTCCATTATTGAAAAGGTGCAGAATTAACTCAATCACAACATCGGATAACCAATTGGAGCCATATAATGTTTTAAACTCTGAATAAACTAGTTCATTTAAATGAAAGGAAGAAAATTTTCCAATGGTATACCCAACATTATTTGGCAACGATTTGTAATATTCTAAATATTCGGAAACTAATCCATTTGGAAACAGAGCTAAACTTTTATATTTGTCAAAATCAAACTTAGGAACAAGGGATGGAAGCATGAATGAAAAATAAAAGTTTTTTAGTTTAGGAAACATTCTTAAAAAAAAATCAGGATCTCTATCAATGCGATGGATATAAATGCCAATGTCCGTAAAAATTATAAAATCGCACCACTTACGTTGTGTTAATTCAAGTAAACCTTGAACCTGGAACATATACTTGTGGTTTTCTTTTAAGTGATTTTCCTTATTTAAATAATTCAACGAACCTTTCAATGGGTGTTTGTTTTTAATGGAATAAGGGCACTTGACTTCAATTATTCCTACCTCACCAACCAAACCATCGGGTGAGCCTGCTAAATATTTAAAGTCAGGGTGAACTACTAAACCGGAAGACTTTACCTTTACCTTGCGCTGTAATTCATATGCAGCAACAGCCTTGGGTTCATAGGCTATGCCATGTCTTATTGCTGCACATGAAAAAGATTGGTTGGAGGTGTATTTTTCAGCCAAATTTTGTAAAGTTGTGTTAGATGCCTTACACACCTCTCCAAAATTCGAAGCAGTTACCCGCTTTTTACGTTCCTCATACCAAATAGGGTTGTCTCTTTGACCCTGCGTAATAATTTCAATGTCTGCAACTACAGATGTGACTTTTTTGTCACAAAATTTGCATTTAAAATTTGTGGAAGGGCCATAAGAGATTTCCCTGGTTTCTACGGGAATGCAAGAATAGTGCACCCACTCTACACAGTCGTCGCATCTTACCCAGTTAACGAACTCAGTGTCTAACATGGTATCAGGACTAATACACTTATTGCAGTAAATACATATGTAATAGCTACTGTAGATACTTTCAAATTGAACTAAGCTATTATCCTTTACCGCCTCTGATTGCTCAATGTTGATGTTTTCTGTTTCAGATGGATTGACTGTTACAATAAGGGCTTCATTATTATCACTATTAGGAGGATTATTAGTACTGTAGATACTTTCAAATTGAACTAAGCTATTATCCTTTACCGCCTCTGATTGCTCAATGTTGATGTTTTCTGTTTCAGATGGATTGACTGTTACAATAAGGGCTTCATTATTATCACTATTAGGAGGATTATTATTATCAAGAATTAAAGATGTTGCTGCTGCATTTATATACTTTAAAGCAAAGTAATTGTTGGGCTGTTTCACTGCTTTTTTCCAAATCATTTTGGTATTTGAATCTGATATTAATTCATTCGTAGGATTATTATTTTTAGCTGTAAGACCATCCTTTGGAATTTTTAGAACAATACTCTCCTCATAATGGGAATCAACGGTCTCTTTAAGTTGTCTTATAACTCTGGAACATTTTACATTTTTTTCCTTTTCAAGCAAAATATTTTTTACAAAAAAAAAGTTATTTTCAGCATACCCATTGCTCACTCTATTTATAGCATGCCCAGTTGCTTTTAACATAATTCCACTATATAATGAAACAAAAGGAATATATTTATTGAGAATAAGAACGGATAACTCAGGATTATAAAATTTATTACTTACTGATGTTTCATTAGAAAGAGAAATTATGTTTTTGGTATCGTTATAGATTTTGATAAAATGTTTATAAAAAAGACTTTGACTATACAAAGATTTTTTAGACAAATCAATATCGTCTTCATTTGGAGGTTGCATCGAGATAAACTCTTTTTCTTCTAACAAATCTTTGTCAGAATCTGAGTCTAATTTCCCAATCATTTTTAATAGTGCAAGGGATCGATCGACTGCCTCACTACCTGATGGTGATTCTAAAATTGTAACAACTGATTTAAACCACCGCACCATATCTTTAAAATCGGTTATTATAATTGACAACGCCATCGCCTCCTTCATAAAGGTAGATTGTATCTCTGCATGCTTTTTGAAATTCTCAATTTTGGTATCCTTTAACAACACTTTTACATTCCGTGAAATCATGTGCATGTAGTGCGAACAACACAAATGGATGGAAATAAAATTTTGCGGAATATCTTGACCGTTGACCACAATGTTAAAACAGGTGTTGATGTACGTAATTAAAGTCATGCTATTGAAAGCTTTCGATGCAGCATGCAGAGTGGCAAAACTAAAATCACTCACAATTCCCGAGAAAATTGGCCATTTATTTTGTTGTTCACAAAAATCTCTAAATGAGATAAATAAATCGAAAATTTTTTTACTCCGATGATTGTTTGACAACATGTCAAAGACCGAAGTCACTCGGGAATTGTGAGAAACCACCGCACTGTATAAAAAGACCGATTTACTGTTGTTTTCGGGATTCCGAACTACGTTTCCCGTAGCGTCAAAGTAAATTAAGGGAAGAACCCCTGCTTTAAGACTATTTAAAATAATGAACTGTTTTTTTCCAAATAATTTTACATTAAATGGAATGGCCACTTCTTGAATATAATCTTGGTGGTCATTTCTCATAAGCAAAACATCAACGAGATCATTTTCGGCGCGGTCCAATTGACGCCGAACCTCCCATCTTGCTGTTCTAATGGTGCTGTCTGATTTAATGTTCTGCAAATTACCGGCCAATGCTGGAATTGTTTTTTTTTTTCGAAGAGTTAAGTTTTTGTATATTGCTGGTTTTGTTTTGTGTATATATTTTTTTAATCTTAATCTCTCTAAACCTTTGGCATAAGTGGTCAATTTACTTTTGTGACAAAAATTAAGTGAAGTGGTTTTAACCTCCGCCACATATTTTTTTTGTTTTAATGTGTGGTTATTTATTATAATCTTAAAAAACTTGCAGTTGCTCTTGTTATGCTTACACACTGCATGAATGGCTAAAAACGTTTTGTAATACTTCACATATTTAATCGTAATAATGCATGTCGTATTTACACATTGCGATATTTTATTTCTAATAAAGGTGGGATAATAAGTGGACTTTAATTTTAATTTTTTGTTATCGAAGATTTCCCTCCACTCTTTGCTCGAAATAACAAATTTTCCCTCTAAAACCTTGCAATTTTTAAATTTTAAGGGTGAACAATTTATTCGAAATATATTTTTTGAACTAATTGGGAGAATTTTGTTGGGGATTGGTGGAGGTTCATCACCAAGTGCCTTGGGAATCAAAAAATCTAAAATTGAGCCTTTTGATGATAATGAGGCAGAGGTAGTGGCAGAAGCAGAGGTAGCTTTAAGAAAAGGTTCAGTCAGATCATGTTGGTCATCAGTTGCTTTTGATTCAAAATCGGATGTAAATGAAGCATGTTTAAAAGAAGAAACATTAAAATTCAAGTCTTTTAAGGTATTATTCACTTCAAGACTTGACTGATTCTCAAATAAAGCATCAATCACAGCATTTTCTTTGGCGGGCGTCGAAAAAAATATTGCTGGTTGTGTGGAGAATATCTGAGATTTCACAATATAATTGTGCTTTCTATTTATAGCTCTAATAAATAAGCTGGGATATATAATTTTTTTGCTCGAAGAAACTTGCTTGCAAATTTTTTTTAGCAATGGACTGAATTCTGAGATGTTACCTATGTCATGTTTGGACAAACCTGGATCGCTTTGCAAGAGCAGAGATATAATTGTATCTACCCATTTAGTTGTAAAACCCATTTTTAAAAAGAGTAATGACAAATATCTCTTAACAAATAGAAAAAACACAAAACAAAATCTTATGTGTGTAAAGCAAACCTAGATAAATTTAAAAATGAATATCTTAATAAGTCCCTAAGCCTATTTTTAACTAATAGCCAAAGCTAAATAACATCAGCTAGTAATAAATAGCTAGAGTCACTGATAAACCTAGAGTCAATAAAATAGTGGTAAAAGCTTCACATAAAATAGAACCCTTCCGTACAAGCTCTGAACATCAACAGCGAGACACGTGCCGGCTTAACTGTTACAATAAGTTCGGACTTATTCGTATAAATTTCCGAATATAATGAGCAGGGATATAAACAATTTTTAAGAATTGATAAAAATTCATTTAATTTGGGTAACTAAACAAACATTTTGATAGGGAAAATCATTAATTTAAATAATTGACTAATTTTTTTATTATATTAAGACAAATAACATTAAAAAACACGCCTAAAAATCTAAATAATAAAACACAAACCTTCTATAACTAGGAAATTCTGATTGCAAAGTAAATTTTTACACATTTTCTAGTAAACAACGAATAAAACTAGGAATATATTTCGTGTGCCGTTTTGTCTTAAAAAAATAAAACATTTTAAGGGTAAAAATAATTTTTCCTAACCCCATTTTTGGTTTGCAAGAAAATTTGACTTTGGGGTATCTTTAAACGCATTCTCTAGTAGACAACGCAAAAAACTAGAAATCGATTTCGTGTGCCGTTTTCTTTTAAAAAAATAAAACATTTTAAGGGTAAAAATAATTTTTCCCTACCCCATTTTTGGTTTGCAAGAAAAATTGACCCTATGGAATTTTTTAACGCATTTGTTAGTAGACAACGCAAAAAACTATAAATCGATTTCGTGTGCCGTTTTGTCTTAAAAAAATATAACATTTTAAGGGTAAAAATAATTTTTCCTTACCCCATTTTTGGTTTGCAAGAAAATTTGACTTTGGGGTATTTTTTAACACATTTTCTAGTAGACAACGCAAAAAACTAGAAATCGATTTCGTGTGCCGTTTTCTTTTAAAAAAATAAAACATTTTAAGGGTAAAAATAATTTTTCCCTACCCCATTTTTGGTTTGCAAGAAAATTTGACTTTGGGGTATTTTTTAACGCATTTTCTAGTAGACAACGCAAAAAACTAGAAATCGATTTCGTGTGCCGTTTTCTTTTAAAAAAATAAAACATTTTTAAGGGTAAAAATAATTTTTCCCTACCCCATTTTTGGTTTGCCAGAAAATTTGACTTTGGAGTATTTTTTAACGCATTCTCTAGTAGACAACGCAAAAAACTAGAAATCGATTTCGTGTGCCGTTTTCTTTTAAAAAAATAAAACATTTTAAGGGTAAAAATAATTTTTCCCTACCCCATTTTTGGTTTGCAAGAAAAATTGACCCTATGGAATTTTTTAACGCATTTTTTAGTAGACAACGCAAAAAACTATAAATCGATTTCGTGTGCCGTTTTGTCTTAAAAAAATATAACATTTTAAGGGTAAAAATAATTTTTCCTTACCCCATTTTTGGTTTGCAAGAAAATTTGACTTTGGGGTATTTTTTAACACATTTTCTAGTAGACAACGCAAAAAACTAGAAATCGATTTCGTGTGCCGTTTTGTCTTAAAAAAATATAACATTTTAAGGGTAAAAATAATTTTTTCTTACCCCATTTTTGGTTTGCAAGAAAATTTGATTTTGGGGTATCTTTAAACGCATTCTCTAGTAGACAACGCAAAAAACTAGAAATCGATTTCGTGTGCCGTTTTCTTTTAAAAAAATAAAACATTTTAAGGGTAAAAATAATTTTTCCTAACCCCATTTTTGGTTTGCAAGAAAATTTGACTTTGGGGTATTTTTTAACACATTTTTTAGTAGACAACGCAAAAAACTATAAATCGATTTCGTGTGCCGTTTTGTCTTAAAAAAATATAACATTTTAAGGGTAAAAATAATTTTTTCTTACCCCATTTTTGGTTTGCAAGAAAATTTGATTTTGGGGTATCTTTAAACGCATTCTCTAGTAGACAACGCAAAAAACTAGAAATCGATTTCGTGTGCCGTTTTCTTTTAAAAAAATAAAACACTTTAAGGGTAAAAATAATTTTTCCCTACCCCATTTTTGGTTTGCAAGAAAATTTGACTTTGGGGTATTTTTTAACGCATTTTCTAGTAGACAACGCAAAAAACTAGAAATCGATTTCGTGTGCCGTTTTGTCTTAAAAAAATATAACATTTTAAGGGTAAAAATAATTTTTTCTTACCCCATTTTTGGTTTGCAAGAAAATTTGATTTTGGGGTATCTTTAAACGCATTCTCTAGTAGACAACGCAAAAAACTAGAAATCGATTTCGTGTGCCGTTTTCTTTTAAAAAAATAAAACACTTTAAGGGTAAAAATAATTTTTCCCTACCCCATTTTTGGTTTGCCAGAAAATTTGACTTTGGAGTATTTTTTAACGCATTCTCTAGTAGACAACGCAAAAAACTAGAAATCGATTTCGTGTGCCGTTTTCTTTTAAAAAAATAAAACATTTTAAGGGTAAAAATAATTTTTCCCTACCCCATTTTTGGTTTGCAAGAAAATTTGACTTTGGGGTATTTTTTAACACATTTTTTAGTAGACAACGCAAAAAACTATAAATCGATTTCGTGTGCCGTTTTGTCTTAAAAAAATATAACATTTTAAGGGTAAAAATAATTTTTTCTTACCCCATTTTTGGTTTGCAAGAAAATTTGATTTTGGGGTATCTTTAAACGCATTCTCTAGTAGACAACGCAAAAAACTAGAAATCGATTTCGTGTGCCGTTTTCTTTTAAAAAAATATATATCTTTTTATGGGATCAAATATAGTAAATATTATTGTATCATTTAATATTTTACAGGTGTTTTATAGTTTTTTTTAATCAATTTTAAATGTTAGGTTAACGTAAATTTAATTATACACATTTTTAACAGTAATTAGTAAAAAATAAAAATATCTCTTATGACTCAACATTCGTATCCATAATATGTGAACTCCATGGGATTCGGGTATTGTCGGAAAAATTAGCAGCTATCTTTAGCAGCTGCCTTGACATCGGTCACAATTTTACCATCTTCCGTTTTTTGATAAAATTCTCAAAAAATAAAGCTACCGTCGAAAAAAACTGAAATCAAATGAAATGCATCGGCAGTACCTACATCTCAAGTAATCTATCAACATTTGTTTTAGGCCTATTCCATGTATAATCGACCAAAATTCGGTTTTCGAGTTGCTGCATGATTTTAAATTCTTTTGAGGTTTAGTCCAGTGCTCACTCCTGGTAACTTCTTTCTATTAAAAAATTAGCAGCTGCATATTTGCACTCCTTCCCCATCAGTTAGCACCTTAAACTATGAAAAATGACCAAATTTAGGTCTAAAAAATGCTATGTGGGAGTGAGTAAATTTTTATTATTTTTATTTTAAAATGTTACCAAGGACATAGTATACAATAAAAAAAATAAACGATATTGTGATTCGATTTTTTGTAAAGGTAGGATATTAAAACCTTTGCTGTTTCTAAACGAGGTTAAATCACAAACATTTTTTTTTACTTAATGCGTCTCTATTGTCACATCAACATTTTAAAAGTATAAAAAAAAAAATTTACCCAGTCCCACATAACTTTTTTTAGTGCCATATTTGGTCCTTTTCCATAGCTGCCTGGTAGAGAAGGAGAGCAATTATGCGGTTCATATTTTTTTTGTAGAAACATATGTCTATTGTCAACTAAAAACTACTACTAATTTTAATCTTCCAAGAATTTAAAATACGATTCGATCGTGTTTAAATTTAACGTAATCAGTAACATTTTACAATCAATGCTGTTTCTAAACGAAGTTAAATCACAAACAAAATTATTTTTATTATGAATCTCCACTAGCACAATAACATTTTAAAGTAGTCTAAAAAAAAATTTACCCAGTCCCACAGAGCTTTTTTTGGATCTAAACTTGGTCATTTTCTATAGTTTGGGGTAATTAATAGTAGAGAAGGAGGGCAAATATGCAGCTGGTGATTTTTTAATAAAAAGAAGTGTCCATTGTCAACTTAAAATTACTACCAATTTTAATCTTCCAAAATCGTAAAATCGGAAAATTCGATTTTTTGTCTAAGACAAGAAAAATTATGAAAATTCAGAAAATTGTTTCTTTTACTACCTTTACAATGGATAAGGATTGTACCTACCAAATATCAAATAAATCAAATAATAGCAACTATGATTGGTCGATTTTACATGGAATGTCCCTTTATGCATATGCATTTTTGCTAAGAAGTATTTTCAAGTTAGGTGTTTATTTATATTTGTGGGTCAGCAGTACCCTTAAGTACTGCAAAACTTTCGTATGAAACCCAATTCTTTTTAATTAAATAAATAATTGCTTCTAAAATCATTTATGCACAAATAATAGATCAGTTAGACGGACCCACACATTATAGCTTTCATTATATGAATTTAAATTAGAAATAAATTTCTTATGGGCGAGGTACTTGCACTAGTTAAAAATGTACTTAATCTAGATTTCCATAAGTAACTGTGTTTTGGACCTTTATAAATAATAATTAGATCAGATATTTATTATATTAAAGTGTACTTTATTTTTGAGTGATGTTCTTAGATAAATCCAATAGATACCGGAAAATAATGACGTTCTAACAAGAACTATTATATTTCTTTGTTTTGGTATAATAGTTAAAAGTTTTAAAACATGTTAATTAGGTGGAAACCTAGTGGCCTGTGGCTAGTAGGTACTTCTTTAGTTGAACAATTTTAGGTGTTTTAAAAAGAATATTTATTGTACCTAGTTTAAGTGTTTGCTTTTGTAAACCTATGAAGCCTTAAGCTAGAATTGTAATTTAATATTTTTTACGTATGCTTTAGTAATTTATTTTATTATAAATCATTCCTACGCATCTGTAATTCTACAATTTTGAATTTTCTTTTCTGATCTTTCACAGCGACCAAATTTTGGCAGTGGCGCATCTATAACTTGTTTTTTTATTAACTAGAATGTGTAACAAATAATATCGAGATAATGCATTGAGTTATTGGACGGATTAGTTTAAAACATTATTTTATTATTTAATAATGCGTCATACTAAATATTATCATTAAATTTAAATAAACATTACGAGTACCTTGACATTTAGGGCGTTTATTTTTTTGACTTATCTGCGCCACTGATTTAAAAAACATTAAAATAATTATTACCTGTAGTTGGGTAATATGGGCCTGGTATAATAATTAATAAGATAAAAGAAAGTATCTATGATCATAATGGTCACTTAAAATAGTCATAATAAGTAGTACTTATGCAACCAAAATTTATAATTCAATTTCTTAGATAACCAAGTACTTAATGGAATGCAAGTGTACGGTACAAATAGTTGACACATTACTTAGCTTTATCTGTCTTTTATCATCTTTAAAATTCCTTACCTGTAACCAGTTTACTTGTAATTAGAAATTCTGAAAATTTTAATAACTACGTAGCTTATTGAACATATGCATGTTTTCATTGGTGACAAAAATTTGATTTGTCCAAAATTATGCTGTTTGGACGCTCCAAACAAATCTGTAATTTCATTATTTCCAAGAAAATAGTTTGATTTTTTGCTAGAAATCATAAATATTGTCAATTTTTTTATATTTTCCAAAAATTCTGAGCAAAAAATATTTTTATAAAACCCATTTTTCAGACTACTCTGATACTGTAGATCATTTCCAAAAACATTTTTTCGCCGATCAGAAAATCGAGTTACGCGTTTAAAGTTGGCTTTGAAAGCTCATAGCAAATAAACCGAAAACTCTGTAAATATTTAGGTGTCAGATTCGGATTGGGCAGCTCGCTTTAAATAAGCATGTAAGTTTTTATTGGTGGCAATAACTATTCGTGGTCACGCCAATAAAAAAACTAAAAATATGTATTTAGACCCTTACCGGCCTTACACAAAAAAATAAGGAGAATCTCAAAAAAATAAATATGCCTGGACGTATTAGAGTGCTAACAAAACAAAACGGTAATGGGATCATTTGGTTTTATTGCTAAAGCTCATCAAAGTTGCCCAAGTTTTAAAAATCTTCTAAAATTCTTAGAAAAAAAAATATGTTCCCGATTCAACTTATTTTGTATAGACTAATTTTATGTTGTAAATTACAAAGCTGCATTCAAATTTTTCCAAAAACATTTTTAGGCCAATTAAAGAAAAAAATAGAGCTGCGCGTTTGCAGTTGCCTTTACA
Source organism: Cartodere bifasciata (assembly GCA_963920755.1). NCBI lineage: Eukaryota > Metazoa > Arthropoda > Insecta > Coleoptera > Latridiidae > Cartodere > Cartodere bifasciata. Next base: position 17,775,578 of record OY987195.1, on the reverse strand, counting down.
AGCCCATAGCAATACCAATAAAACTGAAAGCGCTGTAAATATTTAAGTGATTTGAATTTAGGAGCTCGTTTTACATAAGCATGTGAGTTCTTAGAGCTGGCCAAAATTATTGGCAGTTTTTTACTAACTAGTTTTTTTTTCTAAATCCCTTCAATGTTGCCCAAATCCTAAGGATCATATAGAATAAAATATTTTTAAATTTAGTTAAATGTAAACTTTTCTTAAATATGAAAGAATAAGGTACTTTTTTTCTGACAAAGAAAAGTTTGCAGTCCTTTGTAAAGGTCACAATTTAGACTGAACTGCCAAAAGCACGTAGGATAATTCACATGCATCAGTAGAGAACTAACAAAAATAATGTCAGTTGACTTGTCAAAAACATTGTTCACCCAAGTGTGGGACAGAGATAAAATTAGCCAAGTTGTAGGCGTAAGAGTGAGATGCCCAATGCAAAAGTTATTTCATCTGAAAACTTACAATAAGATTATTCACACACAAATACCTGCTTATAAAGGAACAATACAATAGAAACGTGGATTTGCTGTTACACTCTTCACAAAATATTATGCGAAAAACAAAATTATTAATTGAAACAAATAAACATCGTAATCCTATGACCAAAATTATTACTACAGTCAATCTGTCCTAAATAATGGGGGTACATCGACAAAATTCCTGGTAGGGCCGCCTTTTTTATATGATGTAACTGGATGTCCAAAGAGTAAAACCCCAAATTGGCGTATATCTACCTATTCCAGAAACGGAGTTATGGCCCCCCAAAGGGCCCCCTTTAATTCATCACGTTGGAATTGCGCCAAATTTTGGAAATAGATGTCAAATGAGGTTTTAAAAAGATTTTTATGAAAAAAAATCTCTGAAAAAATTTCTTCACCCCCTTAATAGCCCCCAAAGAGTAATAACCAATCACGTTGGATTTACACCAAATTTTGCAGATAGATGCAAAATAAGATGCTTTAAAATATTTTTTTATAACTTTTTTTAAAAAAATAATTCCTTCGCCCCATGAACGAAGGGGGCTTCTATTCTATGCCCCCCTTGGACATAGAATTTTTTTTTAAAAAAAAGTTATAAATAAATATTTTTTAGCATCTCATTTTACAACTATTTGCAAAATTTGGTGTTAATCCAACGTGATTGGTTATTACTCTTTGGGGGCTATTTAGGGGGTGAAGGAATTTTTTTAGAGATTCTTTATTTATAAAAATCTTTTTAAAACCTTATTCGACATCTATTTCCAAAATTTGGTGCAATTCCAACGTGATGAATTAAAGGGGGCCCTTTGGGGGGCCATAACTCCGTTTCTGGAATAGGTAGATATACGCCAATTTGAAGTTTTACTCTTTGGACATCCAGTTACATCATATAAAAAAGGCGGCCCTACCAGGAATTTTGTCGATGTCCACATACGGATTGACTGTACTATATAGACCAAATCAAATTAATGATATATTTTGCAAACTCTCTTGTTTTATTTTTTATTAAATAATTCTGCTACATTTATTTGTCATTGGAGCGGATTTGAGACACTTTAAAAAGGTTTAATTGAGTTTCCAAAAACTGCTTTCTGTCCAAATGTACCCCACTATTCTCTACCTATTTTATAGCTTTTTTTGTATTACAATGAATCTCTTTTGGTGTCGACTTTTTGATATTCGGATTTGCCAAGAGAACATCTATCGAATTCAACTTTTCACCCACTAGTTTTGGAATGCTTCTTAGTTTTTAAAAGAACTGTATTTTACCTGATATATGATTTTTGGATTTTTATGAAAAGTCATGCTTGCTTTTACGAACCGTTGCGTTTTTAATGCAGATAAATGTCAGGTACAAAAAAGGTTTGATGTATGTCTTTCTTTATACGTTTAAAATAGTGTTGTTTTTTTATCGGGCCATATATCTCATTTTAGGGGCAGTTACCACTTGGGAATTAAAATAAATTTAAACTAGAAATTGCTTTCCTACCTGTACAGGATGTCCTCCGAAAGATTCTTAAAGATTTTTAAAGCATTTGTAATTTAAAATTTTTGTATATTCGCGTTATATTACGTTAATTTACGCAAAGTCTAAATCGGCCTTTACTCTTTCTTAATAGGTAATTAAAGAGTATTAGATATAAACAACATATTTAAATAGAAAGTACCCATGCACATAATACAGTTCAAATAAATTACTTTCCGTTTTGACAAATTATAATAGAACTTTTTGACCATCTATAAAAAAGTAAAAGTTTTTGGGTGTGCATCTTATTATTTACATATTGATCGCCTATTTCCATTTTAGATATGCAATCTCTACTTTCTGCATATTGTTTATGGTACCTTAAATATCGAGCTTAAAAAAAACGCAACTAAGCATGATTTTTATGGAGCACGCCCCCTAACGGATATTTCTTTCAACGAATCATGAAGACGTACATTTACAAATTACAAAAGGTTTTCTTATCCAAAATTTCAACTAGTGCTCAATTATTGTATGAAATGTATAATTTTTAATTGACAACTCACAATATAATTATACGATGTGAACCTATGAATAAATTCAAATAAATAATTGCTTTTGTAATGCTAGAAAGAATATCAATTATTGCATGAAGTCTTTTTATGTGTATATTATGGGCTCGTATTTAAAAGTATTACTTATAGAAAATTATATTGTTTGTTGTTAACAAATAAGCGGGAAATAATTTTATTAAGCAGATTCCATGGCTAAGAATAGAAAATGGAATGGCATTCCAATATATTTATTAAGTACAGCTTCTTCTTTTAATGATCTGTACGTTTGCCAAAATATATTTTTTTTACGAAGCATTTATTTTCTGTTAGCTATGTATTTTTGATTTTTCGAAAAAGCTTCTAAAATTTTTAGACCCAGTTCCAAATGAGATTTTACTCTAGAAACAAACAAAACATATAAGAGTAAAAACTTATGATTGATAGTCGAATATAACCATTTTAATAAATTGAACTGTAATTATTATAATTATCAACACTATTTTAATTCAATATTTAAATTTAATGCGTTGAATTATTCAGTGATATATCTAACTACGTTGGCTATCTAAAATCATTTTGCCCCTGGGATTTTTATAAATTATTCCAAAAAAAGTACTGTAATTTCTTGAGCGGGTATTAGGTTAAAAATTACGATAATTAATCGTCGAATTTATTATAATTTACTTGTGAGTTTGACTTCTTGAATATTTAATTCAACTTTTTTTCATAGCAGAGAGGAAATAAATAGACATAATTAAGTGAATTTATAAAATATAGTTAATAGACTAGCAGAAAATAATTCCAAAGGAAATACTACCAAATTGACTAAAAAAGCTCCATTACTTATTTTTTTAGCTGCATTTTTTTAAGGGGAAAACCAATGCATGACAACGATATTACAAATTATAAACACTTAAACGATCTCCAAAAGGAAGCGTAAAGTTGTGTACGAGTAAATTTTAAGTTAACTGAAGTATGTGCACCAGATTTGCCATTTCGGAATTACATACATTCAAAGGAAAAGGGTTAACTCTTAACTAGTCAAGAGGGGGAAATTATATCGCGGATAACACACACGAATTTGTAAAAGTAGATGCGTACGTGTAATCAAGTGTACAGAGAGATAAGAGTTAAATTAGGTAAATTACAAAATATACAGTTAAGTGAATAGAACTTTAGGCAGCTTTTAGAAAGTTTGCAAAATGTAACTAAATTTAAGACAAAGATTCAATACTGTACGCAAGGTAGAAGAATCCAATTTCTTTAAATTAGAGGTGTCTAAACATAGATAATACGCAACACAGGCGTAATTACACAAAACTTTGTAATATGGCGAATGCGCCGGGCGATAATTGTGTGTTTTTGCTGTTTTCCTGATAAATGAATTTGTAAAATTTATAAACAAGCTATGTTTTTTTAAAAGCTATAGTTTTTATGTATTTAAAATGGACCACGATTGGAATTTTATTCGTTTTAAGTACAAATCACCATTCGTAATTAACGAAATCTCAATTTAGGCTATGAGTGTTACAAAAAACTGTTTAGCACTAAATATAACAAGTAGAAACGTTACTTCCGAGGTTTTTTTTCTACGACAGTTGGACATTAAAATTATTTATTTTGTAACTTAAAATTGTTCATGAAATTGGGCCACATAAAGGCATTACAAAGTGCTTTAAACTCAAATGAAAAACATACCTCAAATACTATTAAGATGGAGTTACCTTGAAGTATGCCGATTTACAATAGTAAATAATTGATTCGCAACACCACACAGTCTTTAGGATTACCAGAATCACCTCTTTAGAACCAAAAATGTAAACAAACCATGGAAATGCTGAATTTTAGCAGGTTTTGAGGTTATGTTCGTTTCAGATTGTTTGAATTGAACGAGAAGGTAGTAGCTAACTCGTTATCGGAACCTTCTATTGCACCCTTAGTGTAATGCAAATAGGTACAATAAATTCTCCTTCTAGAAAATAGGTACTTTTTCCAGTTAAATTTTCTAGGTCAAACAAAATTAAATGCATTAAACTTAAGAAATAGACAAAAACTGTTAATCTTGTCCAAGAATAAAGTGTAGTTAATGCAATGACAAGAAATAACAGATGAACATAAATTATATTTTGGGTTGGAAAGAAAATAATACCCATGAACTGCTTAACATTAAGACCATATTGTTCGGTATTGACCGTCAGACCGACACAATAAATTGCCTGAGCCTTTTCGGCAATTAAAGTTAAAGTTATTGCTTTTCTAATGTCGTTACTTGATATGCATTATGGGTAGGTAGAGTTTGACTTAACTTTAGGACTTAGCATGTGCATCATGTGTACCTACCCAACTATAAGCCGATTTCCTGTTCTAATTACTATACAGCTAATATGGTTACTTTTCTGAGAAGTTTGTTTAGTTTACTGACTTTGATATATTGGATTTTGTCATATCTGTATTATTTTCTTAACAAGGATGTTTCAAAAACAACAAACATCAACAAAAGCTGCTTAAAACTCTGCCTAAAACCCAAATTGAATTTGCATTATTTAGCAAAAGGTTGAACTAGAGAAACGCGATCTTAACTTGCATTTAGGGATTCATTAATTTAACTAATTCAAAGCATGAGCTACAAGAAGTTAACGCATCTATAGGTATATAAGAGATTAACGATTCTTTTTAAATTTATCTTTCAAATTTTTTAATTATGACCTAGTATGATATAGTGCCGATAGATGGCGCTAGTGAAAAACGGCGACTAAGGCAACTACATTTGCTAGAAACTACGTTTGATTTTAAGTGCCCTAACGGCGACAGAGGAGTAAATTTAATGTAAATGAGATTTCATTTCAACTTCCGTATGATTCATTTAATTTTTTGTTAATTTGCGATTCGTTAATTTTGAATGGAGTTAATTAACATTAAGTCTAAATTTGGCCTAAAAATGTTTAGGATCTTTGGAAAAATCATCTCTTATTAGCAATCTTAGCTTCTAAAGTGAATACTTAATTCACTGCTTAATATTCACTAGGAAACGTAATTTAGAAATGAGAAACTTTAATTATTATTGCCCAAAGTTCAATCCAATTTTTTTAAACGCCAAACAAGTGTATCGAATAAAAAAACACAGATAAAATTTATTATAGCCATAATAATAATAGTATCAAAGCTTCGGGCCAACTTTACGTTAGGTTTATTACTTTCAAATAAGTATTTACGTTTAAGAAGTGTACATAAAAAATTAAATAGGTGGGTTATACGATACCTAGACCAGTTTAATTTCAACTTTTTTTAACTGTAAATAAATAGTAGGTACAGTAATTATTTATTGAACTTGTTTTACTATACGATCGCATTAATCTAAAGAGGGTCATTTTTTAAATAATTTAGAGACCTAAACAAAATAGACCAGTTTTGAAGAATAAGTCGAGCGATTGATAAAAATAAAACCGCTTGTAACATTCGTTTTTTAACTTTGTCAGTATTTAAAGAATACGATAAAAAGTTTCTATCTCTAAAGCAAGTTTACGATTATTCACAAAAATAATTTAGAATAATAATTACGATATTCGTGACTTATTTGGATGAATAAAAATGATTGTATAGTGAGCTGAAGGTAAATTTAGTCAGGCAAATTCATGATTACCCTGTTTTTAAGGTACCGCCTCGGCATGCGCTAGTTAAACATTACAGTCAAGAACATAAAAGATTTCAAATTTGATAAATAATTCTATTTGGTCACGCCAAACTATTATGCATTGAATTTATTTGAAGTTCATTTTTATTTCTTAAAAAAATATTGTTTGGGCTTTATAACCGAAACTAACTGTTTTGTTAATTCTTGTTGGATTTTAGGGACAAAGGGAATTGATTCCATAGCAACTACAAAAACTAAAAGCATTGATTTTATGATATTTTTAGTCAGTAAAAATGTAGCTACAATTTTAAGCGGCTTATCAAAATTTTTAACTTTACGCAAATAAATTTGTGTTTTCGATTTTAATGAAACGGGTGTATTTGAACTGCGCACATCCGCTGAAAAACACTTATAACTGCGCCCAAAGTTGAGTTTGAGCAGCGCACATTTTAATCCTTCTACCTGGAAGTCCCAAATTGTATTTTCGAGAAATACTAGAAATTAATCTAATAACCTGCCTAATCCTTTTACCTTAGACTATGAGTTGTAGGGAACATCGCAGGTTTTTTTTTTTTAATTTTAGGGTTTTAGACTGACTTTTATGAAAGCACTGGGGGACACTTTTCCACTGGGGGACACTAGGTTAGGTAGGTTAGGTTAAGTTTTGCTGCTAAAATGAAAATATAAACTCTAGCTGTTGATGCCAAAATTTTGCGTCCAAAATTTTGTTCATTACTATGAGGGACATATTACTAGGTGTTGTTCTCGGTGTTGTTATGTTAAAAATGGATCAACACAGTCAGAAAGCATTGTAGTTTAAAATTATACAAAATAAAAGTATAAAATATTTTTACTGACTGCTGTACCTATATCTAAACATCGTAAATTAAAGGATTATCCTTTTCTTAATGAGGGTAAATGGATTAACTCTCCATAACAAAAGTGTGCGCAGCTCAAACTTATTTGGTATACCTAAAGGGTTGTCTGTGCGCTGTTCCCATATACCCAATGAAACTTGACTTGTAGGTTTTATTGCAACAGAGTACAAATAGATGGCGCTTAGTAAAAAACGGTGACTGAGACCTACTTCACACAAAATTGGTCAAATTAACAGAAATAACCTATAAGCGAAATTAATTTAATCTATAAATGAGATGGCAACTTAGTAGCGTTAATTTACGTAAAGTTAATAAATTTAAAGTGTGATTTATAGTTAAACTTAACGCCACTCAAAACTACTTAACTCCACTTAACTTGACGTGACCAAATTAATGCATTTATAGTATAAATTAACACGTTACTTTAGAACAGTAAACGCCATCTATCGGTAAATGTTAGAATCGTATTTTTAACCGACATTAGTGTCTATTCTTCGATTATATTTGTAATTTTAAAAATTTGGTCTAGTAGCCGATAGATGGCTCTAGTGAAGATGCTCACTTTATCCCAAATTAGCTGAGACTTGGCAAAATTAAGAAATATAACCTATAATTAAACGTAAAGTTAAGTTAATTGGATGTGTAAATGCGATTTCATATTTCGTATAATTCATTTAATTCGCGATACGTTAATTCTAAGTGAAGTTAAGTTAATTAATCTATAAATCAAGCTTAGATAACCTCGTATTACGTAAAGTTTTATTCTCCGTATCAGAAACGTACAATGTTTAACAAGAAATGTAAATTTACCAATGTACTGCAATTACATGAGTACAAAGTAATTGGTATTTCCTTTCCTCAGCAGACGTTAATAATTACATAGGCCAGATTCCCACAAGTAATTAATTATTTGGGTATTTTGCACTGAGAGTGCATCGCCGACACAGAATGTTTACACACCAGTTCTCAGAATTAAACTAAGCAGCGCACCACAACAACCTACTAACTAACAATCATTTATTTTATACACCAGTCTATAAAAAGCCAAAAAAAAGCACTAAAATTAGAGATCTTAAAGATAACAAATGTTGTAACATCGGTCGGCAAAATTGCATTTGAGTTTGTGCTTTAATTTGAGCGTAAATTCTAAAAATCAAAACCACCTGCTGTTTCAAATTAAGAAGAGTACTAACCCACAAAAAATGTGGTAAAAGGTACCTTGTCTTGTCCTTGAGACTTTTGTATTGCCTGCAGCTGAGCTTTTAGCAAGTGCAAAGATGTTAAAAGCGTTATTAGAATTTGGAACAGTTTTAAACCCCAAATTTTAATTGCATTATTGAGGCCAAATAAAAATAGTGGATCACTTAATACTTATGGGCGCAAAAAACTGTATCTGCAGCTGAAGCTACAGCTTTTAATAATAATATTTGCGACACAAACCTTTTGTAATTAGTTTCTAAATAACGATTCTTGCGAGGTAGAGTTTTTTACCTTTGCGAGGATACCTATCAAACAAAACGGTGTGTTGCTTTTTTTATGCCTTCTGCTAAGTTTTAAAACAGATAAAATTAAACCCCAAAGATTTATCTGTTCCACATGAAAGTCATTTTAACTGACAAAGTTGCAATTTGTTTAGTGAGTTGTTTATTATTTTCATAAATCTTGCATTTGGGTTGAAAAGGCATTCTAGCAGGTACAGGTCCCTTCAAACCCGGTGGTCTTAGACGATAATTGTTTTGTAAATTGCATAAAACCAACGAAAAAAAGTTTTTTCTTTACTCTTATAGGATTGCTAAATGGGTTTTATTATGGTAAATGCAATTTTTTTGTTTAGAAAATAAAGCTTTGTTATATACCGCTTCAAAGTGAAACATATCGTAATTTTTATTGCAAAGATACTAATTAAAGAGTGGTATGTTTATTACTCCAAAATTTACTTGGAACCTAACTGTTTTTTTTTTTTTGCATTTACGACTTTTTATCTTTACAACTTTGCTAAGTAAATCATCTATAAGGAGTAAAAAAAATAAAAAATCAGCTTTACGCTGGGAGTAATCTTTATGAGAATTTGTGATTTTACATAAAAAATTAACAATTTTGTACGTATACTTATGTGATCCATGAAAGCATCTTTAGAAACGTTAGTGATACAGAAATACCTAGTAAAATTTAAAGTGACTTTAAGGCCACAACGTTATGCATAATAAATCATTTACATTTGTTAGATGACAGTTGCAGAAAAATGGAATTATTTATTAAATCGTTTATAACGTGAATGTAATAACAATCATGCGACTTTAGAATTGTGCATTCAAACTATTCAAAGCACAGTATGGTGAGTTTTGAATAAAAGGATCGTTGTAAATGTGAATCTTTTAAAATCCACCAATTTATATCAGACCTTTTGACTTTGTATAATACAGTAGTTGTTTACTTTGAACGCTTCAACCTAGCTGAATAGCACCATCTGATCTGTTGACGAAATGGCGTAGCCATACGATAACAGACTGCCTGTACGTGAGTCCATTTTGTCCCGGCAGATGGCAGTAACGGCACTTGTCCTTTCTTTGGCTCTTGCTTAAATTTACAAATATCTGAGTTTCTGCATCGACTATATCCTGATGCGTGATTCTGATGAGCACCAATTGGGCGAAACATATTATCAATGCACATGCGTGCCAAACATTAATTAGAGGGAAGTTAAAATAACACCTTAATACTGGTTAATTTACTACATAGTCTCAATAACTTAGAACAAGTGGTCCAGTTAATAAAAAAATTAAATACATTGGAAAGACGCTTCATTAATAATGTGTGAATTTGTTGCGATGAGTCGCCAACTAATAGCTATAAGGCATGCAATGTGGTCAGGTAAAATTTGGTCAATTTACAATCAACTCAAGGACGGCGGCTGCTGTGGCATTACTGCAAATAACAAAACAAAAAAGAGCAGTGTTTCGGTTCATGATGAATGTTGGTTATTCGGACATGTTCTGGGAATGGCAGCCATGTAATTATATCCATCAGTACTGCAACATAGATCAAGCATTGAAGGGGAGGGTATAGTCTCTAACTTTAACCTACCTGACTAGGCTGGCTGGTTGGATGACTTTTAACGCAATTTTAAAGTGGCATATCTGTGATATGGGTCGAGAAAATGTCTTTTGTTCATGTTAGTTTGGACCTACCATAATAATCGTTCCAGACTTGGGATTCATAACTTGACTGGGCCATTTTAACAGATGACTATACATAGTGATTGATTTAAAACAAGGACGCAACAAAAGAGCACTTTGCACCAAAGTGGTACCCTAGTAGTGATTTGAATTTTTACTCAGTCGCATGAGGCACTAGCTAATTATTTATCCAGATAAGGAATGACTGTCTAGTGATTTAAATTGGCTACTAATTAGATTGGGTTACCACGTACTACTTTTGAGTGGCCGCGCGTGCTCAGTGTACACCCTTTCCGTTCGTCGGTCGACGCATCTTAAAAGCCGTCAGAAGGACTCTTTCATTTCTGACGTATTTGGACGTAGCTGAGATGCGTCGACCGTCAACTTTGATAAGAACTGAAAGGGTGAATACATTATTCTTGAATATGAATAAACCATTTCAATGTGATGTTAGTAACTTTCCATTTATTTGCTTCTTTGGTAAAAGAAACTGTTCTTTAAAGAATTTAAGCTTGTCTTTTTGTTTTGTGTAAGTGAAAAACCCAATAAAGTGTGCCTTAAAAAAATGTGAAATTGTAAAATGTCATTGCCCCTATAAATCTTAAAAATCTAGGGACTTATAATAATCTTCAAAATTTTGAGCTGGCAGGCCTTAATTTTGACACTTATAGTCTCCGTTTACCAAACATGGCGACCCTACTTTTTGCAACTGTTTGACCTCTCTCTTGTTCTTCATAAGGTATTTAAATGTGTGGAATAAACAAGTTCACTGCGTAAGTCACTTCTGCCTCGACAGGTGGCAGTATCGGCACTTGTCCTTTCTTTGATACTTGTTGAAAGATACCAGTATCTGAGTTACGGTTATGCACCGACTATACCCTGATACGTGATTCTGCCCCAATAGGGCGAAACAGTTGTCAATCACTTCAGTTTTGGTAGATACATACCCTTAAGAACTTAGAAAGGACATCTTTAAAAACTTGACAGTTTCGCTTACGATCGTTGTGAATTTTAGATTTCACTATTTTATATCGAGCTCACTGATTTAAAAAATGTTGGTCACCTTAATTTCTTCACTCTGTAAATGCAGTCACTATTCAGCATTATTTAAAGTGCATACACGTTGCATTTTAGACCTCGAAATTAGAAAAAGAGGGGCAAAGAGTGGGGAATTAAGGTACCTGCATCTTGCTAAATAATATTCTTCTGCCACATCAATACCGTATGTTTACCTCGTTGTTATTTGAGATAGCCTAAAGCACAATTTTTAGGAGGGTACCTACCTACAAAGAGATACCTTTATAGCACCATACATTATGAGTCAGTAATGACAGCGAGGGCGATAAAAAGTTGTCTGCATTACTGGTCAGGTTCCATAAACAAGGGTGAACCAAACAATGGATAAGTAAATTATGTTTTCTTACGCTTTTCTATAAGGGTCTTAAAGTATCAGGGTGACTATGGATTTTTTAAATATGCATTGTGTAAAGTGTTTACCTTTCAGGTTCTTGGAGAAATATGTTATAATATTCTTTTCAAATCAAATGCATATCCATTCAGTGGTCGTTCCCATATATGAAATGTGTTTAACCAAAACGAATCTCTTCTCCCGAATTTCAACCTTGATGATTTTACCCTTGAATTTAACCTGATTGCATCTCAGTCCGTGGGAGTTAACGTTCATTAAATAGTAATGCAATATATTTTTTGTGTTCCTTTTCTTAAGCACTGCAACTAAATGCATTGAAAGAATTTTATGGTGGACCCTTAATTTAAGATTCTTAACTTAAATAAAATACTTAAATAGTTGTTTTATTATTCGGTTTGAGGTGCTTTGAAATGGTTTTAGATCAAATCTTGAAATTATTTTGAATTAAATGACTTTAGGTCGTTTATCTTTTTATATAGGACATGAGAACCTCATGTCTAGTAGTCTAGAGGATTTTTGTGAAATTGTATTAGAATAAACCTATATTCTTTAATAATATAAAGCCTTAAAAATGCCTCAAGGAAAGCGTTTTTTGGCTGTCAGTCAGGAATATGTTACTCATTCCAAAGTCATATTTAACTCATCGTCGTAGCATGTTTTAAATCAAATAATAATTTTTCGTCGGTAGGGCAGTCACGAAACCATTTAAAGTTGCTCACCTATATTCTTCAGCACGTGCTGTTAGGCTTGCATGCCGTTTTCAAACCAGACATGTGGCAAGCCGTGAAGGTCCAAAAAAACGAAAAAAGTTTCGTCCTATCGACCTAGTCCCCACTTGGAAGTCTACAACGCGATATGCAAAATAAAAGACAATTTTAAAGAGGTTTTAGCACCAAAAATATTTTTAAGAAATGCAATAAGTAAAGAATGGTAGACCCCTAAATTAAAAAAATTAAAAAAGCATCATCAAATTGACGTGATTTTTTATTACCTACTCCTGCAAACTTATTATAAATTAAGTTTCGGTCTTGTTCTAGCATCGAACGTAAACTTTTGCTCTATTTTTTGGTAAAAAAGTTGGGTGTGTCTCAATTTCAACTAAATTAATTTCTGTAATTAAATTACAGAGTAAAAATAACTCAAATTATTTTGATTAGTCTTAGCCGGACCGGAAACGGCGAGGTAATTTATTAAGTGGGAATCTACTCCATCCTTTTTTGTTGCTACAATTTAGTTAAACGTTTTTAAATTAACTTGTTAGCAAGTTATTAAAAAGGATGAAAAATGATTGAATAATTAATAAAATATGATGTTCTGTCTGATACTTAAATAATTAAACTAGTTTTATGTACAAAGAATTATAAGTTTATAGAGAAAACTTAAATCTAAAATTATTTTGATTCATATTTTTTTTTATCTTACGTCGCTGGTAGCAAAAATAAAAAATAAATGGTAATTTCACTGAAATTCATCATACACAATTTTGCTTGTACAAAAAAACTCTCTTTTTTATAACTTACAAAACCTAGTTAATTTTAATTAGTAATTTATGAAAGGTTTCCATTTTCTTAATTATAACTAGGAGCATTATATTCAAATCTTGGAACTGTTAATTGTAATAAAAAAAATATAATTACATAAATCATTGCTATTTTACAAGTTGTCGTAATTACCTACGATTTTTTTTGTTTTGGATTTGCATTCAAATGGGTTTATATTGGGTTAACTTTTTGCAAATTAAGTGGTAGTAGTTAATATACCAATTTAAATTGCTTAAACGTAAACTTGGAATTTTTGTTCTTTATTTAAATTGGCTCAAAAATATTCTTAAATTATTAAAAAATGTAGACAAATTTTAAAAACATAATAATTTTTTTTTTCAGGAATCGTCCCCAACTTTGACGCTTATCTCGTCAAAGGTAAGCAGGCTATGCGACCGCAACGTTGTCCAATCAAGGTGTGTGTAAATCTGTGCTTCTTTTGTTTAATATTATTTTGGACTTCATTTTCCAATGCCTAAAAATATGTCGGGTTAGTACCTGCTAAGTTGCTTTATATAGAGTAGTTTCTAGTGAAAAATTCATTAAAATAGGGTAGAAGGAACTTACCAGGTACTATTAAACCGGCTCGACGTTACCTAAATACTTCTTTTGCAAAACTTAATATGGTTTTTGAGAAAAAAATTGAGAATATGTTGCTCCAAAATAATACGAACTATCGCATAACTGAAGGCTATTGAATTAAATGCACCTTTATGGTCCTGAAAACATTTAAGGACTTCTTTTGCACGTTATTAAGCATGAGTGTAGATTATTAGGCTACTTCTGTTTTCACTCAAAGTTAAGCTTTTTAAAAATTTTTATCATACAAAAATAATGCCACAAATTGTTGCAACGCATTAAAAACGCATCTATCGGTATTTGGCTTGTTTTTTTTTTTACTTTTTAAAGTTTGGTCCAGTAGCCGATAGATGGCGCTTGTGAATAACGGTGACAGAGAACTACTTCACAAAAATTAGTCAAATTAACACTTTAGCTTGATTTATAGATGAATTAACTTAACTTCACCTAGAATTAACGTATCGTGAATTAAATGATGTTTACGAAAAATGAAATCGCATTTACACATCCAATTAACCTAACTTTACGTTTACTTATAGGTTATATTTCTTAATTTTGACAAGTTTCAGCTAATTCAGGGTAAAGTAAGCATCTTCACTAGAGCCATCTATCGGCTACTAGTCAAAATTTTTAAAATTACAAAGATAATCGAAGAATAGGCACTAATGTCGGTAAGAAAATGCGATTCTAACATTTACCGATAGATGGCGTTTAATGTTAACGTGTTAATTTATACCATTAATGCATTAATTTGGTCGCGTCAAGTTAGCTGGAGTTAAGTAGCTGTAAGTGGCGTTAAGTTAATTTAATTTAACTATAAATACACTTTATAACGTGATCTTTACGTGAATATTCGTAATACGTTAATTTTAAATGGCGTTAATTTACGTAAAATATAAATCAGCCTTAATTCAAAATAGCGTTAATATGCGTAAAGTCTAAATCAGCATTTTTACTCAAAACAGAATTACGTGACGTTCGCGATTACAATATTAACACCAAATTTATTGTTAAAATATACTAGGAATTTTTTTCATGCGTGAAAAAATGTCTTAAATCAGATATTGATATAAGTGAGTATGGCTATAAAATGCGGTGAAATTTTAAAATAACTGTTCCTCAAACGCACATGATTTAATATTTATAAATCAACAATAACAAGCTTCATTTTCTTTAGTCTCCGCGTGACGCACATTATACCCATTATTACACTGGGCGATCCTCAACCATGGCTTCTAAAGAAATAATATGCTCCAATCTGACAGCTCAATCAAATTGTATTCAGTTACTTTTCGTCTCGAGCATCCATAATATGTATGCTAAGTTGTCATAAAATTCCTTTAATATTTCTATTAGCTTCTTACGACTTCTTGATTTGCTTCTAGTTTAAATCAAGGAGAAGTTACCAACCAGAAATTGTTCACGTAAATACTGAGGCTACCCCTTTTGATATATTTAAACAGTGTTTAGTGCCGATGAGTATCGACTTATCCCGACTTAATGTAAATGAATCACTAAAGCAGAGATATAGTAATGTATAGGTTTGCCCATGTCGTTTATTTAATTTTCGGTTTATTTACGCCAAAATAAAATTAAAGTAAACTTAAATTTACCTTTTATATTATATTCGGGCTTTTTATAGTATTAGCAAAGAGAATGAATATACTAGAGTATCAGTGCGCGAGGTTTTAAAAGGTAGAGGGCCACTCTGAAAAGTAGAGGGTGCTTCAAGCTTCAAAATTTCCTGTCCCCAAAAGAAACAGTGGATGCTTTAAATTACGACATGACGACGGCAATTACGACAAGCTTAAATAAATCAAAACTGGAGTTAACTGTTTGAATGAATGCAAAAATTCACCGATCTTGGCAAAAAATTCTTTGGAATGCAAAAAAAAGTAGATCTACTCAATCTGTTTGTGTTTATGCAACACTTAAATAACAAGCGCGTACGTAAACTTTATTGTAGAAGGAAGTATCAGGAGTTTTATTTGACATTTTTAATTTAATTTTAATAAAATGTCATCTATGTACTTGGTGTAAATCAAAATAAAAATCTATACAAAAACCTAACCTTAAAATAAAATCGCCAAAGAAAACTGTAAAATTTTACAGATATCTGAAATACCGCGATTCATGAAAAAGGCCGTCACTGTCAGTCTAAGTTATGATTTGTCTATGGTATTAGGTAGCATCTTATTTTTTGGGGGTTAGGCTCTTAAAATTTAATGATAGCAGTTTATGACTCAAACCACAATTTTATTGACCTTGGTATTTCTAATAGAAATTTATGAGGCTCCAAAGTTTTGTGCACTTTTTTTTTTTTTTAGAATGGAGATTCATCCTTAAATATAAAGAACTAACCTAATTGAATATGATTTGACTCATTATTTTCTAAATAATACGTTTAATAAATCATTCGAAAGCGCATGATCTATAGCTGTAGATAATTCCAGATTACGAAAATAAGAATTAATCTTTATTATTACTACTAACTGCGCAAGAAAATAATTACCTAAGTTCAAACTATTGGGATTATTAATGACCCGTAACATTTTTTATTTTCCGATAATTTAAATTTTAAATTACGCACTAAATGCTAGCTGTAAAAATCTTTAGTTTGAAATTTTTATAAAGTATCAATTACGACAGAATGTTAAATAACAGATGAAAAATTGGAGGCACTTTATCTTAAAAAAGGAGATTTTTATGAAAAATGACACGCATGGTTTCTTTATTTTAATGCGCTCGGGTTAAAGTTTCCTGAACCTGTGCCAAACATGACAAATCTTATTTCGTAGTTTTGTGACAATAAATTAATCTCTACTTTTCTCCGAACAAAATTGTTTTTTTAGTGGAACTTTACTTTCTATACTGGCCAGTTACATCCGTTCTAAATTATTTAGATTAAAATATGCAACAATATTTTTATCTTTTATTATACTTTGATATGATGAAATTCGACCATGAAAGAATGTATGGAATAATTTTTTATCAATTTAAAATTTTTCAGGAAAATTAATTTTAAAACAAAACCCAAACTTTACTGTCAGGTGTGGGCTACTTTGGTTTATTTTCAAATTCGAATGCACTCTAATTTCATATAACTGACATATTTAATAATATATTAAAATAAAACATAGAGTTTTACAAGGAACGTTTTTTAGCACGCGTTCAAGTGTGCTAAAAATCGCCTTATAAAACGAGTTTTTATACTACTTTTCATTTAATTTTTTTAAAAGCATGTTTAATTTAAATTAAAAACATAACTTAAAATTTTATTTTTGTTGGATTGTCAATTGACATTTTGAAATAAAAAGTAAATTTAGGTCAGACATATTGAATAATGACATTTGTAAACTTTAATACTGAATGAAAAGGTGTTATTGAGAAAGTGCAATCATTGAAATCGTTTTTCTAATTCTTGTATTTATTTCCTCTAGAAAAAACTATGTCTCTCGATAGTTTATAATAGTATAAATTATAAAAAGTACCTTGCAAATGAAGAATTCATCTTTTTGCATCTGGAAAACCAACCTAATAAAATAAAATTTTGAGTTTAATGCAACCTTAAAAACCAAATTTCGAGTTTCATAATATGCTAATAGAACGCAAATATAAAAACTATATTTAACCAAAATTGAACAAAGTGAAAAATGTTGGTACGCAACCTCATGCATAAATATTTTATTAGATAATATTGTTTGATTCATGACAGAATTATTAAACTAGGATGTTGTTCATAAAACGAACAAGTAATAAAATCATGGTTTTATTACCTCGCAACTAAAACGTTAAGATGCTCACCTATCATAATGGATATTTTATGATTATTTAAATAAACGATATTCAGTAGGTATACCAGAGCGATTTATTGTTGGGGCAATCACCTTTTCGCGGGCAAATAGTTTGAAAAAAGCCCCAAGAAAGTATCTGCGCGCACATCTAAATTAAGCGGTTACTTGGGCTATGCCTTTAAGAGGCAAATCTACGAATACTTGCTTTTAAACGACTTTCATTGCCGAAATTACCCAAAGAACAAAACCTAATTTATGATCGAGACTGTAGGCAACAGGTTTAATTAAAATAATTAGACTATTAAAGTTTTACTGACCTTCGTAGAATCGAGTTTGGTTATAGGTAATAATTCGTAACAATTGCTGTTTTAGTGTTTTATGTTATTTGGTTCCTTTTATTTATGTACATGCCAATTGGTAAATTTAAATTTATTTTTATGCTTCCTAATGAACCTAAATAACGTATTCTTTTAGATTTTTATCACCACAATATATCTCTTCAGTTGCCTGTTAAAATCGAAAATAGTAGAGAATTTTCTCTAGACAATTTTCTGCAAATTATATTTTTAATAAAAAAAATGTACATACTACTTTATAAATCCAAAAAGCTTAGGGGCAGTTTACAAGTCGGCCCAAGGCATTATTTTTAATGCCTAATTATTGTTTACAGCGCAAGGTGACCCCTCTGTATGTGTTGGTAATAAATATAGTCTGAATGCTTGCATCTCTTTCAAATCTCATACCCAAATCCATTGGTACCATTAAGTACCTATACACATGCAGGTAAGATTTGGGTACCTGTTTCTTAATGCAGGTTTTACTCTACATTATCTTTTTTAATGCCGCACCAAACATCAAAATGTATAAAGTTTGAAGAAGGTTCATGGGAATGAAACCTTTTTTACTGACGCGTATTATTGATACTGGACAGTACCTATGAGCTTTTTGTGACCGATCTTTTTATGTTGTTGTATTTTGTTCGACCGTTGACTTTGGTGTGAACGTTAGGATTATAATAAATAATTTGGCTCATTGTTAGTTGAAAAAGGTGGTACTGCTTTCTTATGGCGAATTGAACTGCAATTTTAGTACTACCGTAAAACTTTTACTCTAGGTCTACATAATAATGGGTGTTTGAATTATGGTACTGCTTTAGGTATCCAAAGTCATGATAATCTTAGTGCAAATTTAGCTCAGCTTGCTGGTTGTTATAGTACTCCTATTTCTTTTTTCTTGAAGCATTTTAAGATCGGGTGGGTTTCGTGTCTGCAATTTCTTGGTACCATTAATTTTTAGTGTGGGTTTATTTTAACTAGCATCGTCCGTTATTACCAAAAAACAGTACCGCCTCCGGTCATTCTGTATTTGCAAGTAAAAATAGTTAAGCTTAGTAGACCAATAAATCGAATCACAGGTTCCAATAAATAATGATGTTTATCGACATTAGGAATGTAGTAATAGTACCTATATGCGCTGGTCAGCTTGTATTATAGTTACAATAATGTGTATAATAGCGGGCGTAGGTACCACTCAAAGGAACCACTGCTGCCTAAAGTCGTACCAAGGTTATCCACTCCACAATGTATATCGTCGTTTATAACTTTGAATTTTATGTCGTCTGCATTATTTCATACCATCCAAGTTTGATGTATAAATTATCATCGGCTTTAGTACCTTTATCGTATGTTTTTCAATTTTATTTGTCTTGGGAATTGAAATAAAAAAGAACGATAACGAAGTAATGAGCCAGCTTCATTCTTGGAACTGTCAGGGAACTTTTGAAAGATGATCCTACATGAGATTCTTTTTGTACTGTGACTGTTTGCAACTTGGAACCACTTTCTTTAATGCCAGAAAAACTTAATCAAACTTTTATTAGGACACTTATGTGGTTCTTTTATGTGTTTTTATGTATCAATTACATTGCAGAACAGAATGTGCAACTCACTTGTTTTGCACTATTTGTTCAGACTGTTTATTTGTAGATAATTTACGTAGTACTCACGAAAGAACTTTTGACAGTACTTTGACCATTAGTGATATTATTATGTAATTAGGCGCAAAACGGGTACTCTTGACTGTGCCCTTTTAAGAGTGAGTACTGTTAAATGAATACACAGCTTAACGTAACTTCATTAAACTTCGAAGTACTGCCAAAAATACTCTTGAAAGTGCATATTGTTAAAATTCCTAATAGATTATCATAAACCTTTTTTTTTATAACAACACTTATGTTGAGAAAAAATTGAAAGAATAATTTTTAATTAACAAAAAAATAACATTTTATGTTCAGTTTTGGTCTGTAGCAGTACCTACCTCAATGTTTTATTCAAATATCGCTAAAAGGTGCCTGCTTTAGAGGCTGTCTTCTTGTTTTTGTAATATTAGGGTAAGGGAAGCTATCCAAAAGCCTCGAGCTAAAAAACTAAACGAATTAATAAGCCATTAAAATATCCTTCTTGGTACTACCGATGTTTCAGCAGCAGTTCTGCATGCACCTTTTAAACTAGCTATAAACCGAAATAAGTTTTCACGGTAATTTTTAAGAAGATCTTAGTTGTGTGGAACTTTTTGAATTGATTTGGTAAAATATGCAATTAACGTTAAGATTAACCGTTCATACTTCTGATAAAATAGAACCCAATCAGTACCGAAAATTGACTTATTTTTAGCAACTGAATTTTAAGATTTTGGTTGCACATGGGTCCAATTAACTTACAAAAGAACTAGTCTTTGGCAAATCGTGTTCCTAATGAATTTGAGATTTTATTTCTGAGAATTGTTTAGCATTATGTTAGATTTTGAAAATACACCCATTGGGTATAAGCTAATGTTGGTTAAATTATATTTTATAAGACATGAAGTCTGTGCAAGATGGATAATTATTATAACTAGCCTGTCCATCATTGAATATTTTTTTAATGTGGTAGGTAGGTGGTTTTGAAATATTTGAATGAATCAAACTCTTTTTTATTTGTTTTGTATAAACCAAACCAATTTTATTGAAGTAATGTCGAATTGGATTTTTGAAAGTACGAGGCTGTCTTTTATATTTTGCATATAGACAAATAGGGAAAGACACCAACGGGATGCGATTTATGAAATTCCACTGCGAAGAGAAGATTTTGAGTCATTCATTAATTAAAGCCAGTCTACTTTGTGCCTCTCCAATAAATTGGGCTGTCCAACAGAAAATATTTTTTTTCACATTTAACTTTTTATGGAAGATTCTTTCAGTCATTTAATTGCCTTAGATCTTAATCTTGCTGTGTCACTTGTGCATTTTTGGGTTCTAATTGGCGCAATGCATCCATGTATTTCCGGGACAATCCTGTTTTTGGTAGAGCTGTGATAGGCGCTAAGACTGGTGGGTCCATGTTTGAATTTTAAGAATCAGCAGGAAATAGTCTATTGATGTGGTGCATCGTAGCCAAAAGTAAAAATCAACGCGGCAAGACACGTTGTTGAGATAATTTTCTATAAAAGTAGTCAAACATTTTTGCACAAACATTTTCTCGGCACTATTCCATTTTTTCAAAAACTTTCCAACTTAAAAATATTATTGTGGCTAAAACACTTGTCGTATCCTAACAAAACTTTCGGTATAGTTCTAATAGACTTAAAGAGTTTGTTTGGCACATGTGGTGACGTTCGTGGTGCGCTCTATTTGTCCATATACAAAAGACAATTCTCGTAAAAAGTCCAGTATCTAGTTTTGTAATGAATTGTCCGGCGCATCCGCCATATTCTCGTTCCGCACAGTTTTATCTCCAATCCGGTCCTGCTCTTAATTTAACGATCTTAAACACAGCAGTAACGACTGCAAGTATTTATGAGATACTTATGCGTACTTGGCAGCTTGGCGTTGCAATAACTGGTGTATTTTTGTACTGCAAATGAATTAGATATGCCGCGAGCGAGCTCCGTGGCACGTGTGCGTGAAACGCTGCACCAGCGGTGCGTAGGTGGTTGTCTTTACCACTTACACACTTATAAATGCTATACGATGACTTTTTCTTATTCCTGCTGCTGCCGCACGCTTGCCAGGTACCGCTTCTGATGCATTGATTGTTTTGGGATTCCAGCTACTATTTTTATAAGTTTTAATAAACACTTTCGTTCGCTGTATGTATTTGTATGGCTGCACTCATTAGATGCGACATTCGATCTTTGGTATGTGGTTATTTTATTTTGATCTATTTTCGCTTCTAGGACCGGAGTTGGGAAAATTGTACGCTGCATCATTGTCTTCTGGATTATTGTTTTGCTGTATTATACCTTGTCAAAAATATATAATCTTTTACCTTGCAAAAAATGTTTAACAGTCAGATTTTTTATAGTGTTAGAACATCTATTTAAGAAGCTAAATCCACTTCATGGACTCGAGCAAGAGTCTAGAAATGGCGTGGTAGCCCCCCCAAAAAAGACCCTTTATTTTGCAACATTAGATCACGATGGATATGTACCAAATTTTTTAAATAGGTGCTTAAAGGAATCATTTTTTCAAAAATCTTTTTTGAATCTAATTTGTTTTTAAAATTCGGTGCAGATCCATCGCGATACAAAATAAACGAGGCTTTTTGGGGAACATCTGCGCCAACCCTTATTTGTGTGCATTTGTAAATTTAGCTTTCTGAATAGATGTTTTGACACATAAAAAATCTGGCTGTTATATATTTTTTTGTAAGAGTTGTTATATGTTTTTTTACTAATTACCTCTTACAATGTTGCAAAATACTTTCGCCAGAAATCAGTTAATTATTTAGAAGGGAAATTTCTTTTATTTCTGACGATAAGACAGTCATTAATAACTATATTTGCTTAACTTCGAAAGCACAAATATCCTAAATAAGTTGTTTGCAAAGGCCTCTAGGGTCAAGTTCCAAAATACCAAGCTGAAAATGGCTTGTGGGCCGCCTCCCCGTGGGCACACATCAAACTAGCGCCAACATTAGATACGCGTTCTAAACCACAATTAGTCTGTCCATCAGCAAGTGAATGGACAGACTCTCCGTCGGTCGGCACGCCAACAACAATGAGAATCCTTTCCTGCCAAAACCCACTAAAGATGTGGGTACCTAGTCATTTTAAACGATAATTAAAGGTACACACCTCAAGGCTGCCCTTTGTTTCATCTTTAACCGTAATTAGTTTACAATTATTGTTTATTCTCAATAAGTAATAATGACTTGTTCGGGGAATAAGTGTAATTATTTGTAATGATTTTGACAATCAAATTATGTGGATGTTTTCGTTCTACCCACACATTTGAAGCTTGTTTATTACCGACGAGTTTTTTATTCAACGCATACATCATACATTTTCTTTAGGCTAAAGATATACTATGTAAAGCTATTTATTAAATAAAGCATGTTTTATACGATTTTGGTACAAACAGGAAAATAAAAAGTTTCGTTGGGCCGCATTTTCTTTTAATCTGGTTATTTCTTTTTGGCAGAAAATACGCTGTTGTATCTTAAATTTGTTGGTGCTTTGTCCCTTAATGTTGAATCTACAAAATAGGGTTTCCTATAGCTACTTAAGGTCCTAGTTAAAGGATATTCGCGCTCAGGCATTAGAATCCTCGTAAGTAAACCACAGACCGCAAACAAAATATGTTGAAGGCCACGCATTCAAACGCTTTGGGTGGCAAGTTAACTCAGTAATGTGACAAAAACATGTCTTTTGGACCTTGTTCATTTCTTCTGTTTAAAATTTACCGACTAATTGAGATACATGGTTTTGGCTTTGTCTATACGAAGAGTGCCTAAAATGATATTTAATGCGGGAATGTGAAAATTCAAAAAAGTGTTTCTAAAAATGTGCACCTATAAGATGCACCGAGGCCAACCAGTCTGATGATATTGTTGGATGCAGAATTGAATAGCACACAAATACCCAAAATAAGATTTATGTTCTTCTTTCCGGACATACCAAATAAAAACGCCTAACCATCGTGTATGGACTTGTAATCTTAACATTAGAGGACTGAATTTTTATCTGTATCGGCAGAAATCATTCTTGGTAAATATTAGAACGTACATGAAGAAAAGTTACTTCATTTTTGGGTAAATATGATTCATTATCTGAATATACAGAGTCAGGTATGCCATAATATAGAATTTTACGCCAGAAATACGTAATTTCGCTGTTTTGTGAAAGTTCTGCATGGCATCATTATAATAGTGGAAAACTGTTGTCTAAATTTTCACGAAATTATAGTTCCTCTCAACAATGTTTGCTATTAATCTATAAGGAAGCGAACATCTACCTAATTAAATATTTTCTGATATTGGATTAAAATAGGGTACAAAGTCTTTCATTTGGTGTAGTATGTGCTGAATGCTCTTTATTTTATTAAGTAATTGTTTTGCTGAAATCAGCTAGGTAATTTTCGTCTACTTGGCTAATGTCTAAATGT
This sequence comes from Cartodere bifasciata, assembly GCA_963920755.1. Lineage (NCBI taxonomy): Eukaryota > Metazoa > Arthropoda > Insecta > Coleoptera > Latridiidae > Cartodere > Cartodere bifasciata. Next base: position 17,751,616 of record OY987195.1, on the reverse strand, counting down.
AAAAGAGGGATCCAAATTTACTAACAAAGTTAGAGACTACTCCCTAACAGCAATTATACAGAGAGGAAGCACAACGCAAACAACTCAATTATTAATTACAAACTAAACCCTTTGTATGATTAAATCAATACTTTGTATTAACAAAATTACTCGCAAAACTTTACACAGCTTTAAAATAGATGTTTTGTCTGAAAGCCTTTGTAATTAAGTCAATAATACAAACTGAATTTTAATGCACATATACCTATATTTGCTAATTTGGCATAATTGTTGTAATTAACTAAGAGCTTCCAAAAAGAAACAAAAACTTCCAAGGTACTATCTTTGGCTTAGCCATACGAAAACGAATTACCTAAGCGTGAGTCACTTTCGTCTCGATAGATGGCAGTAACATTAGTTGTCCTTTCTTTGGTACTTGTTAAAATATACAAGTATTTGAGTTTTATATGATTATGCATCGACTACACCCATCATTCGATTCCAATGAGTACCTAATAGGGCAAAACAGCTGTCACAGATTTGATCCTTAAAGGGGAAGGGCACGCCGCGCGAAGCATAGAAACTGTGGTTATGTAATGTTGATTGCCTAAAATCAACAATAAACAGCACTTTCTGGTCATTGCTCGGTGGGTTTATAAGAGTTTAATTAAAAATTTTGCTTACCGGCGATATAAATAAACAAAGCACAAGTTGACATATTTTAAAGGTCTATCAATAAGCGTTTAAATGCAGAATTTTTGAAATTTAGAAGCACTATTTTTTTGCATTTTAAATTTTTAAATTCTGTATTTAACGCTTTTTCATGGACCGTTAGAATATGTCAACTTGCGCTTTATTTATTTATGTTGCTGGTAACCACAATTTTTAATTAAATTAACTTTTATAAACCCACCGAGCAATGATCAAAATGTGCTGTTTTTTGTTGATTTTGAGCAACCAACATTACATAACCACAGTTTCTATGCTTCGCGACATTCTTCGTTAAGAAATAAGGAAGAACATTTTGTATATCTTAAACGTAAACAACTTAGACCATTCTATGCTTCGTGGTTAAAACGGCTTACAGTATTATTACAATAACCTTGAAATGTAGTGTCCAAAGCTCGTTCTACCACCAAAGCAAAAAAAGCCGCATTCGCGAGAGAATGAGACTTCCAGGAAATACGTTGCAACTACTGACACGATTTCTTGCCGAGCCGAAATAATCCTTCCTCTGTTAAATGTGTTGGACGTTAAAGACTTGAAACAATCGAAAATATGTAGATAAATCGATTACAATACTTAGGCACGATTTAGGCATGTTCCTTTCGCTATAAATTATGTCAAAGTAGTCCTTGATAATATTTAATTACGTCAAGTAAGTTCAGAGACTAGAAGCCGATTTTTCGTTGGTATTTTTAAATTGTATTTTATTAAACTTTTTGTGCATAAGTATAATTATATGGAGGATCTATAAAACGTATTTTAAAGCCAATTATAGATAATTAATCTGAGCATATGTCATCCGCAAAACAAAAGTTATGTATGCTTTTTTTGATTCATTTATAACGTGGTCTTTGCTAAATGATCTTTTTATTTAAATTACCGACGTAATCCTGATATATTCAAGCTTTTTAAGTGATGTTTCTAATCAGAAAAAGTATACATAATTTTAATATTAGAAAAAATGCAAATGACTATAAAATAAACTAATTTATTTCAAAATCAAACCAAACATTATGTTTTTGTACGGAATAAACTGTATTTCTTTGAAATTTTATTAGCTTTAACCGTTTTATTGATCTTGTTCAACAAAACAAGCACATTTGGTAATGGCCAATTTGTATGCAAATTTTTTTAGAGAAATAAACGACCTATAAAAATATAGAAACTTGAAGTTATTAGAATACATAAAATTTGTTACGACTTTAAATAATAGATTTGAAAACGTATTTAAAAGCTGTTAAGATGTGGGTCTTACATGAGACCACCTTGAAAAAAACATAAAAATTGAACCTAAAATGGGTACGTAGTCCTTAAAAAAAATAATAAAAGATATTCTAAGCAATTGGGTGCTCCAATAGTTATTTTATTTATTTTAATTTGACATAAAAATTAAAATCAAAAAAAATTTTTGTTTCATACGAAAAATATACAATCTTTTATTGATTAAAATAATAATTAAAACAAACTTTAATTTAAATTGAGAATCTGCACTTAAAACTGTTAAAAATAAAAAATTTAGCAGTTTGTATTCAAAACAAATTTCTTTAAAAACTAGTTTCCATTCAACCCAAATAAAGGTGCACCTGCAAAAATAATTTTAAGAAGATTGCACATTATTTACCGATTTCTAATGGATTTGAAATTTAATATCCAATAATTTTGTATCCAAAACCTTTAAAATTAAGAGGTTTCCCACAATTTCCATTAATTATTTATCAGCTTCATAAAATTTTAGATGCATTAGGTACATTTGAAATATCCTAGCAGGTGTTGAGAAGTCATTTGCTACTACTCTTCTTGATTGAATTTTAGGCGATAATTTTTTTTATAGATTTCTAGTAATTTTATGATCAGAGAACCAATAGCAAACTCACATTTCTTTTTAATTAAAATCTTGGGATCTTGCTCTAAAGAATACAGATTATGAAATCCTGTTTAGATAGGCAGAGTACATTTTAAATCAAACTTGTTTTGGACATTTGTTTAAAACCACCAAAAGTTGGTATACAAATGACTACGATTTACTTGAATATTGATTATTTCAAGAATTATAATAAGCGTTGTTAAATCCATTAAAAGATACATGTGATCTAAAAAAATCATTGATCAGTCATTAAATCTAAGCAATTCTAAACCAGTTTTTAATTAGGTATGAAAATTTTGCTAGCTCCTTTGAATAAAAAGTCTATATTTTTTGTAATTTATTGTTACATTGTTTTGATTAAAATTTGCGACCCACTATATTTAATGATTGCTTGACCTAGTTTTTATTAATTTAGCCTTAATTGGCTTAAAATTATAGGTAAATATTTTTTTTTGGTTAATTAGTTAAAATTTTGCATACCTAATTAAAAACAACATTTATAAAAGAATGTCTTTCATGTTTTCCAAAAATCATGCTTCTACACGGTTTTCTAAACGACCAATAATTTAAATAATGTATTTTTGAAATATTTTGTTTCAATAAAAAAACCGTAAAAATGTGATTGATTTTGTACTAAAATGTATATCGTGCCAAAACAAACGGTCCCGTCCAACTTAAGTAATTTAAGCAAAATATTATGTAAATTACTACATGGGCTACCAAAAAAATTCAATTTTGATTGACTGCCTAATACTTTAATATCATTAAAAAGAAAAATATGTAAGGGATAAAAAAACATAATCTATTTATCCTTGGCGAATGTAGACATAAAAAATTAAAAAGTAGTTATTTCATTGCAATTATTATTATTGAAAACTTGAAACCTAATAAGAAAATTGCATGCTTGTATTAAATTTAATAGTTTTGATGCGTTTTGAATAAAGTATAATTACGAATTATCTTGGGTTCCATACTATTATTAAATTTAGGTAGGTACCTTATTTTTTACGTAGGATGCAGGAACCTCTTTAAGGTAAACATCGTTTACGTGCGTGGACCAGTATTTATACAGGGTGTCTATTTCATAATGATAAAACATTTTTTCTTTTACCTGAATAATGTGGAACCGGCGCATTCACCATATTATAAAAGAGAAATTTTATGTAGTTACCTGTTAGTATTGCACCTTTGCTTGGGTACGTTCGCGCGTGTCCTCTTATTTGCGGACACTTAATTTGCGGACATACTCAATTTGCAGACATAAAAGGTCAAAAACCGAAAGGTTAGAGGCAGTAAGTTTTTTTACCTGGGTAAAGTCCAAATGCAATTTTTTTTTAATTTCAGGGTTTTAGACTGACTTTTATGAAAGCACTGAGGCACATTTTTCCAGTGGGGGACATTAGGTTAGGTAGGTTAGGTTAAGTTTTGCTGCTAAAATGAAAATATAAACTCTAGCTATGTCGGTGCCTAGCAGTGCGTCCAAAATTGTGAGGATTACACTGAAGGACATATTACTAGGTGTTGTTCTCGGTGTTGTTATGTAAAAAATGTATTAACGCATTATGAGAATGAGAAAGCATTGTAGTTTAAAATTATTTGATCATTATACTAAATAAAAGCACAAAATATTATTACAGACTTCTGCACATAAACATCTCAAATTAAAGGATAATCCATTTCTTACTGCAGGTAAACGGATTAACTCTTACTTAATTACTATGTTTGCAAATTGGAGAGTATTTTGGAATGTCCGCATATTGGATGTCCGCAAATAAGAGGGCTTTACGTTCGCGTTGGTACGTAAACACAAAATTATTAAAAACCAAATGCCAATCCGGTTTTAAAAAGGAAATTGTAATATATTAACGGAATTGTTAGAGCAAAAATAAATTTCGCAACGGTTCTATCGAGGAATCTATGTAAAGATTTTTAAACCTGTAGGTATGTAATTTATCTAAGAAGTCTAGTAAAGTATTTTTAAATAATGTGTGTGTGTGCGTTTTACGCAACACTGGGTAATGTATCCAACCCACGCTACGCACCTTATTATAATATCTTTGATCTTTACTATGGAAAATTCATTGCATTCATTTTATTGATCCAATAGTTTAGGTATAATTGAATCAAATTACATACCTTGTTACCTGTTTGTTGGGTGTAACTGCTTTCAGTGCTTTCCCCATAAAACTAAACAATATGAGCATAATGCTTATAAAATAGTTCCCCACATCAATGTTTCGTGTTATTTAAAAATAAATTTAGGTACTCCTAAAATATAATACTTGCTATTATTTTTTATGAGGCAAGAAGGAAAAGAAATAAATTAGGGATCTCATTAAAGAAAACGTTAATGTCAAAATTGAGTACTAAAAATTTAAAAAGAAGGGGCAACAAACTATAATGATAATTACGATGTTGGTTGTGGGTAATTTAATAATTAGCTATTTGCAGTTAGGGAAAAAAAGATTTAAAATTTAAAAGTTTAGGGTATCCCAAAATTGGCATCCAACCAGTATGGTTCTTTGTGGCTTGCCTAGGAATCCTTCCAACTTTTCTTACCTCAGGAAAAAATACGGTTGAAGTTTAATACATTTGGCAAAAATGTTAAGGAAACGGCATTTAAAACCCATTTATGATTCTGGATCATGTCTTTTTGCATCAGATTTTATCGACATTGTTTTCTGTTTTCTGATGTTGATTTCAAGGTATAGGCATGTTTGGGTTAACCATTTTTTGTGCATTCCTTCAGGGTGTCCAAAAAATGGCGCATAAACGCGATGGTACGTTGTTAGAACATGTCTAGGGAGCCCCAGAAAATTGTTAAAAAAAATCTCATATACCCTAGGAGATATGAGGCCCCAAAGTGCGAAACTTTAAACGCTTATATCCTGAAGATAAAGCACATATTAACTAAAGAAATGGCTACATACAAAGGCTCTATTTATCTAAAATTATTTTACCATTTGATTATCTTTTAAATGGTCAAATTACATTTTTATAATCAATTTAATTTTACAAAAATTTTATGAAATGAAGCTGACAACAATGTCAATGATATAATGCAAAAATGTATGATTAAGAATTTAGATGAGTTTTTAAGATGTATTTTACAAACTGTGTTGCCAAACTTATGCAACTTTGTTTGCATTTTACTTAATGAGTATAGCAGATAGATGTTTTTTAACAATTTTCTTGGGATTCCTGAGAAAGCCCCAAGAACGTACTATCGCGTTTACGAGCCATTTTTTTGGCACCTGTATGTATAGGTAATATTTTTTAGCTTTTGCTGTTTCAAAGTATTCCTATTTAAACTGTTTTTAACGAATAAAATTGTTGTTATTCGAGGTTTCAGCTCATAGAGTTCATAGAACGTCTGAAAGTAATAAAAAAAATATAAATAGAAAACTATAACATATTCCCCAACATTTAATTATGTGCTAAAATTGTGGCATTGTCGCTTCGTAAAAAAATACCCAACACATACCAACGGAATCAATAAAGTACGATTTAAAAACTTATTTTAAGACAAAGAACTTTACGTTTTTTGTTTGTTTGAACCATTACTTTTAATTTAAAGAATAGGTACTACAGGTTCAGGTTTAATTGATGCGGCCCTCTAGATAGTCAGTGATGTACGTTAAATTAAATAAATAATGGGTCTTGTAGCTCTTACAGTAATTACTGGAGATGCTTAGATGAATCTATTTGATCCGAAAATAACGTGAGCGAAACACGTGCTCCATTAGAATAGCCCAAAACAATAAAAAAAATCCAAACAAAGGGAATTGAACAAGAAGTACGAGTTCATGATGATATTGCTGATTTGGTGTTTTAAAAGTAATTTTTAGTTCTTCTGAAGTGTTTTTTAATAATGTAGATATTAAATCTTAAGTGTGTTTAAGAACAATAATTATGCTACATTTTAAATTTCCACTTTTAAAAAAAAAAAACTTTAATTGCATTTTTTAACCATGCAAATTTCTAAATAAAAACTTCAGACAACTTTATTTTGTGCATCTCACTAAATCCCAAGCGAGTATATTTTACCAAGATTCGTGAGAGTGGTATAAAAATGATAAGTGACGGTAATTTCACCTCATAAAAAAGATCCGTGCAATGAATAGATAATTTGGCAAAAAGATGAATAATGACATGATTAGCTAAGTGCCTCGTGAATTGCAGATATAATAAATAAAGTAATGGGAAATGGCTTTTTGATAAATTGTAAAGGTGATAAAGTCACTTGCGGTAAAGGGGTGGTAAAAGTGCACCCCTATTATCCATAAATAAAAAGGAAAATACGAATTTTAAATTTCCTTTTTGAGTATTACATCTTTACTAACAAACGGTTTTAGCTTTTTGTCATGTTACGTAAACCATAAATCACTTTTTAGGGAATATGTCGCGAGAATTTTAAACATTGTGCCTGCTTTTTTTTTACTATTTTGTTGCCATACCCTTCACTGAAGTAATGTGCCAATAAAAAGAATCTGCTAAAAGTAAAAAGTGAGTTTATACAATTAATTTTTGCGTTCGTTATAAAACAATACTTTTATTGAAATTCTGTTTTAATTAAATTTTAAATTAGTTGGTTTTTGAACGCGGTTATTAACCAGGTTACGCCAAAATTAAGATTAATTTGGGGACAACTCAGTTGGTCCAGTAATTATTTTATATTTATTCATTAACGGTAAAGCACCTGCTTCGGTTACAAAAAATAAAATAAACATTAATAGCAAAAGACATTTTTCTAAATATTTGAAATTTTTATGTACTTTAACTTATACATATACACAAATAAGTGGTTTTGCTCATTAATCTATGTCATTACCTTTTTTATAATTCAAAACACGTTTAGCTGATAGTTATAATTGATTTGTAAGATTTAAGATTAGGCGTTGACTAAACACTTTAGTGCTGAATTTAAATAAAATATTGATTTCGTGTTGCAATCATATATTTATCATAATTTTCAAATTAATTTTCTGTAGGTACAGAAAATATAGATATTCGAATAAAAGTTCTCAAGAGCAAATACCAACATTACAGGTTAAGTTATGATGAGCATTATTTTACAACATAAAAATTGCAAGTTAATTTTTTAACGCTATTTTAAAAAAATCTTTTAAACCTAAAGAAATAACAAAGGGTAATTTGGTTTAGAAAAAATCTGCTGATCTAAGTTTCTTTTTTTAATAAAACTGGATTACCTACTAAATAGGCATTTTTGTTTAACATATCTTTGCTCAAAGTTCAATTTTAATAGATAAATTATAAGATAGATAAGAAGATCCTACCATTCTTGAAAATAATACTTGGTAACTCCCATTTAAATTTGATGACAAATAAAAAGCAGAATTGCCACTCTCTTTACATAAATTCCCCACTCCTCTAAGTAATAAAATATGTAGAAACTAGAATTATTGTGAATAATAAAATGGTCTGAGATGAAATTATAATTTCTGCATAATTTTAACTATCTATTTTATACTCAACATGGTATGTACCCACAAGGTGTTTTTTTCCTTGAACTAACGTTGCCAAAAATGTTATGTTTTACTGCCTAAAAGTACTAAGTGCGTCTTAAATGGCCCCTTAAGAAATTGTAGGGATTACGTTGTAATATAAAATATTGTGTTTTTGGGTGGTAAACTCTTAAGAATTTTGTTAAAACTTTTTACTAAATCTTTCTTGAAGTAGTTTCTTTAAAATCACCACATGTTGGATTATGCGTAACAAAATAGTTCAAGGCCATTCCTGTTTATTTGGTACAAACATTAAAGTCAACAAAATGCATCCAAAACAAAATTAATGAGTGCTGGTCGAAAAATAAATATCACATTGCACTATACCATATGGCTTATTTAGGTACCTAACTTTTGCACTCTAGCTTCATGCACCGCAAAGGCTCTGAAAGATTGCTTTTGGACGACCGGAAATCCAATGTGTTTCTAATATTAAATTTACACATAACAACTACCTATTTGCTGTAAGAAAAGTGCATCTGGTCCTTTGTAGCTTTGCACGTTATTACGTAGCATTTTTACCCTCAAAGCTAAGGGATGTTGCATGTTGTACAAGAAGCTATAGCGGAAATATCACGTACGATGTGTTGATTTTTGGCTGGGAATAATTTTAAGTGACTTTTAAACTTACTTGAAGCCGACAAAGGATGCATTAATTTTATGCAAAATGCACTTCTTTTTATATTTGCGTTCTATGATAAGCGCATTATGAAACCCGAAATTTGGTTTTTTGAGGTTGCTGAATTGCTTCATTATTAAACCCAAAATTTTATTTTATTAGGTTGGTTTTCCGGATGCAAAAAGATGAATTCTCTCCTTGCAAGGTACTTTTTATTTACAAATTTTACTATTATAAACTATCGTGGGCCATAATTTTTTTGTGGATGGAATAACTAGAAAAACTGGAGAAACGATATCAAAGGTTACATTTTCTTAAAAACGCATATTTATTTCGTATTAAGTGAAAAATATAAAACAAAGATTCTCTCCAAACCACACTTTATTTAGAAAAATCTGAATACGTATTTCGACAGCTAAGCTGTCATCTTCAGCAGAAGATAGAATGATTACAATAACACTTAAATTACCTTATATACTAAAAATAGTTCCACTTGACTAGATACAAAAAGTTATGCTTGACTACCTACGGTTTAACAATCTAAATAAGGGGCTGTTGGGATTAGGTCCCATGTCATGATTTACAATATTATTTCTATGTTTTAAAATTTCCAAACTTTCCAAAGTATCCAATGAACGATTATCTATTACAGGTTTGACTAATTTAAGATTTTGAATACTAATTGAATGATTATTACTTATAATATAAGTACCAGACCTGTAATAGATAATCGTTCATTGGATACTTTGGAAAGTTTGGAAATTTTAAAACATAGAAATAATATTGTAAATCATGACATGGGACCTAATCCCAACAGCCCCTTATTTAGATTGTTAAACCGTAGGTAGTCAAGCATAACTTTTTGTATCTAGTCAAGTGGAACTATTTTTAGTATATAAGGTAATTTAAGTGTTATTGTAATCATTCTATCTTCTGCTGAAGATGACAGCTTAGCTGTCAAAATACGTATTCAGATTTTTCTAAATAAAGTGTGGTTTGGAGAGAATCTTTGTTTTATATTAAACATTCGCCACAGAAATCATCAAATATCCATCGTATTAAGTGAGTAAAGTTTACAAATGTCATTATTCAATATGTCTGACCTAAATTCACTTTTTACTTCCAAATGTCAATGTTGCCAATCTAATAAATATAAAATTTCAAGTAACATTTTAACGTTACATTTAAAAATACTTTTTAATAAATTAAATGAAGCAAATATGAAAAATAGTTTAAAAAGCCCGTTTTTTAGAACTACAAGTTCTATCTTCATTGGACTAGAGTGCCTTGATGTCATATTGACAGTTATTGTCGCCTTATAGAGTGGCGACATGCATCATTCTTTCTCTGTCATACAGATAACGTCATCCACATATTAGCAAAGATGACAACAAATACAACTTACAAACACAATTGATGACGTTATCTGTATGACAGAGAAGGAATGATGCATGTCGCCACTCTATAAGGCGACAATAACTGTCAATATGACATCAAGGCACTCTACATTGGACCATTCCAATTGGGCGCGTACTAAAAAACGATTATTTGAATTAACTAATTATCATAAACCTATGTTGACACTTACAGTCAAAATAATTTCAAAACAAATGTGAAAGTAAATACCTATTTATCTAGATAGCAGCTAGAGATGCGCAAAGATAACCGAAAAAGTATCTATTTACTTAAATTTTTGGTCCTTTATTATCTTAATTAAAAAAAAGTTTTAAACAATAATAAATTATTGCTTTACCCTGCACATCTTTTTACATGTAGGCAACCAACAAAACAGTCTTGAGTTGGTCCTTAAAAAGCATTTCGTGACTAATAATTTCTGCACGATCAAAATTTATTATTCCTGAATCCTGTTAAAAGTAGGAGTAGGTCGAGACACCTAGCGGCTTAAACGTGCACTAAAATATTCTTAGCTAAGAGCTGGATGATTTCATTTTGATTTTAATACAATAAAAACTCACGAGATGGCAAATAAAGTTTCAAATTTTATGAATTGTAAATATACCTACTGTTTAAATAAACTAAAATTAATCTATTTGTTCAAAATTACGACAATACTTTTCATAAAATTAAAAATTATTAAATGAGAAAATGTGAAAATATTTTAAATCATTTTAAGGGATATTGTTGTCAATTCTTTAAAACGTACCTAATGCCACGATCTGGGCCATTAATGGTATACATGTACTTACTATTTAAATGATTTCATAAAATGTTAAATCAATTTAAATTAAAATTCGTTCTTTACTTTTTTTTTTAAATTACAAATAAAAACAACATAACCGAAAGTGCCAGTCCATACAACCACATAAAAATTGGATTTTATTATCCAATTTTAACCTTTACTTTACACTATTATACTCTTTTACAAAATAACACAAACGCAGAATGCATTTTCAAATAGGTTTATTAAATCCCCTTGTCTACATATGTTTTGCATAAATATTGTTAAATATTTATTGAATGAGCTTAAACTACAATTTTATTAAGCCATCGAGTGATGGTTGTTCTAAATTTAGCACTAAAATGCCTGGCTACCTAACATAAACTTTCTTGCCAAACATTATATTTTGTCACATAAAAAATTCAATTCCCTTTAGCTACACAATATTACCTGCATTTTAAATTATTTGTAAATGTTTGTACAAAATTTAGGCTGTGAAACCCGTAAAGTGTAAAAATTGTGATAAATCAAATTTACATGCTCAATTTTGAAAAGCGAAGTACTTGAACGAAAATAAATTTGGTGCTGTGTTTATTTAAAAGTGTTTAAAAATAAAGTTAAGGAGAGTGAATACAAACATGATTTCAAGGCGACATCAGCGTAATAAGCCCCACAAAAAGATTACTTACAATCCATTTGGACTACCACGTAGAAGGGTAAAATTATTTTTTAGGCATTTTTAAATTAATTTATTCCTCTTGCCAAAGTTAAATCGCCAAACTTTGCCTCTGCTTTTAAAAGTTGCGTAATGAATCATTAATAAGTTCAAAGATAAGTTTTTTAATATTTTGGAGCACTATAACCAGTAAAGATATTAAAAAGAAAAAATATTTATAATTTATTTAAATCAATAATATGGTGAATGCGCCAGCTTAAAAATAATCTTAGTAAATTGATTATTTACAATATCAGTATTTTTTATAATTTGCTTTACCAGCATTAACTATTTCAATAAAATAAGGCAAAAAATATATGCCAAAATTTTTTTATTTGCTATTTATAGTATTTTGTTTCGTTTCAATGTCAATTTTCATGATTGGCATCTGTAAAAATAATCTGGTAATTTGTTAATTAAACGCGATGAGTAACAAAAATTAAAGTTACTGAATGTAGGTGTTTGCTATTTTTATCAATGATTTAAAAACTGAAAAGAATTTGGTGAATGCACCTTTGTCTATAAAAGCTATAAAATACTCATAGAAACTAGAAATGGGTAGAAGCAGTGAATATAGACTCTATATTACTCAATGGTAGAAGTCGAAACGCGTAGAAATTACTCTTCACAGATAAGTAGCTCGAGTAGAATTCGGAATCGGTAGAAGTGTAATTTTGTAAATCAAAGCTTAGTCTATTTTTTATATAATTGCTACACATTCTATGGTATACTCTTCGCAAGAAAACTATTGTAAAATAATTAATAGTCTAATATAAAAAAAAAATTATGTAAAGAAAATCTGCGAAGAGTGCAAACTATTAACAGAAAACACGAAGAATTTAGTTAACGAAGAGGATAAACGTCAGTTCTGACATTTAAAATATTTGAGGTTATTTGTTCTGACAAGTGGTTTTGTTTCTTTGTTTAAAATATTTTTGGCATGGCCTTCTTGACCGACACGTAACGTGATTTGGACTTAGAAGTTTTTTGCTATTGAAAAAGTTGTTTTTTTGTTTTTTTAACCTTACTGGCTAACTTTACAAAGAATGAACCAACATTTTTAATAGAAAATTAAATTTTTTTTGTGGTGGGGGGCAACGGGGGGGTCTGACAAAAAAACCAACGAATACTTTTTTATAGAGAATTAAATTTCCTATGTTTTATGTCGAATAATTTTTTTTGTAAATTTAATAATAATTGAGTTACGATTTTTTTTTTCACTTGGGGGGCCGAAAAGGGGGCTTTATAGTACTCAGATTTTTGTCAAAAACAATAGGGTTCTTCCTCTTATAGGGATCGATTTTTTCTTAAAATTTGAATAAGATTGGAAGTTTGGTTCTTAAGATAGCGTGTTTACAAGAAACGTGACATCCCACAGACCGACCGACCGACGGACGGACAAAAAATGAAAATCTTAAAAAGTCATGAAACGCACGAATCTGCAAATTTTTGCTCTACGACGAAAATTGACGATTTTAGGATTTTCTGATCGATTGCAATATACTCTTGTGAAGAGTATAATAACTTAAGTTATTTGTTATTTTTAAAACACGATGTTTTATCTATTTTGTTTAATTAAGGCCGTTCACCTTTTTATAGATTTTGCCTAGAAATTGGCTCTAGTAGGAAATTTAATTTTTCATGTTATTATTTCAAATAGGTACATAAATATTGGCATATCTTTAAATAGACCTTTAAATAGATTATTAGAAACGCGTTAAATAAATTATAAGAAAATAAATTCCAGACTATCTTAATTAGAATAAAACCAAAAATATCAAATATTTATTTGATACAAAAAGCAGACATCGCAAAAATTTTGAACTATTTGTAATCTTTAATCACTTAATATTAAATAAATATGCGTTTTTGGGAAAATGTTTGTAACCGTTGATATCGTTTTTCCAATTCTGCTAGTTATTCCCTCTACAAAAGCTATGTCCCTCCCCTGATAGTTTGAAGTAGTAAAGTTTGCAAATGAAGAAAATCTTGTAAGAAAAGAATTCATCTTTTTGCATCTGGAAAAGCAACCTAATAAAATAAGATTTTGGGTTTAATAATAAAAATGAAGCAATTAAGCACCCTTAAAAAAACAAATTACGGGTTTCAAGAAAATTAAAAAAAATTTCACTTTGGAACATACTGTGTCGCTTTTTGAAATCGACTGAGACCACGAAGAGTATAAAAATCCATTGCGGTAAAATAACAAGAATACATTCAAAATAGAAACCCCGAAATACAATCGATTATAAAAACTATCAATGCAGTCTGACCAAGACGTCAAGACACCATATGTGCGTTCCGGCTAATTGCGAATCATTTCAAAAGATTCCGGCTTCCCGCGTTCCCGCAGGAGCGCAAGCAGGAACGACGTAAAGTTAAAATACGGCGGCACTCCCCCACCGTGTCAAATACATCGTAGTCAGTTGTTTTAATCGATACCTACGCATGCGCCCTGCCATTTAACCCCACCTCTTGATCTGTGTACAGTCCCGTCTCCCTATGAAATTACTTCTTCTTACTGGTGCCTTCTCGTGCAAAAAAACACTTTTATCCAGAGTGTACGAAACCTAGCGGAGTTTCCCCGCATTAGTCTACGGATAATATTTAGCAAAACTGAAAACATTACTTTTCATTCAGAAATCTTAAAACTGTTCATAACATTTGTACCTTAGTAATAGATCCAGTGCAAGTACCGAAACTTAAGCATTTGTACTTCCAAAACGTTGAAAAGCCCTCCATAATTTTAGTGTTTTATATAAAATAACCGTTGTTTTAAATGTCAACACGTATTTGTTTGTGAAAATTGAGTTACAATTTTGGTGTTTTCTTGTGACCAGTTTCCCGTTTTTGTTTCTTCGTTAAGGATTTGTTTTTAATGTAAAAGGACATGTCGCAGGATGATAGGATACAACAATCATAACAATCAAGGATATAATAAGTTATTTACTCAGGTATGTTTATGTTCTTGTGCAAACACAAGTTTTTAAAAGCATTTTTCTTTTAATGTAAAATCCTTGTAATAGTTAATACAAGGAAAAGAGCTGTTCTATTTGCCTCATTTTTCGTATTTTTAGTCGATATGTGTAAGAAGAATTTAGGTTTTAATAATACAAGCAACCACAACCCAGTTTTAAATGATTTATTTATATGAAATTCCTCGATGTTTGTGTATTTTCGATAGATTTTCCATACTAAACAGGATAATATAAATTTTGAAATTGTGCCCCACATGCATCGTAGGCAAAGCTTAAACTCTTACAACAAAATTAAAATGAACGCAAAATACAGACGAATTATTTAAAATTATATTTTATGACCTTGAAATTTCATTTTTATGACCTTGGACTTTTTCAATGCTTTTAGCTTTTATTGTGAATACATTTTTTATTTTGGTTAAATTTTTAAAAGCAATAATGCTGGAATAAACCTTTTTAAGAAATTAGCTTAGGCAACGTAGAATTATAACAACTCTGCCTTTGAAATTCTTTTCCAGTTACAATTACTAGTTTTATTTAGAATTTCTTTACTTTATATGAACCATCAAAATGAGTATTTGAATCTAAAAATACAGATGTTATGTTTCCTAAATATAATGCCTACATCAATACGAATTAATGGTAAATGTACAATTAATTATTGGCATTGGCAAAACATTTTAACAGATGAAATTTTTCATAGAAGTAATTCCAAGAAAGTACAATTTTAACTTTCGTGGAAATCAAAAATATTGCACATATACTAATTGGTTGCTTCTCTGAGATTTTTAATTTTATCAATTTTCGGAATTTTATTTTTAAGCGAAGTATTGATCTTAAAATAAAGGATCTTGCTTGTCCATGAAAAAAATTGTTACAAAACTCAAAAACGAAATTCAATAATCTTTGAGTAGGTCAAATGGACTACTTTTAGCAGGAAAGATTTTAATACCTAATAATTATTAATGAGGTATTGATTCTTGTTACTTTTAGTTTTGTCTAGGTTCAATAAATAGATTTTAAATACCACTAATTATCTAAAAATAACTTTTCTTTTCATTGAAACCATCCTACGACGTTTCTTACTAAAGTTCTAGGACCCTTGATAAAGGGCAACGTCCTTTGCGCATTGCCGTCAACTTTTAGAAGGTAACTACGATTTCGTATCCTGAACACCACCATCCTGAATAAATAATGAAACTTTTTTCAATTTACTTAGAAAATGGTATTTCTTTATGCTTTTAATTACAAGGTTTCGTTAAATTGCGAGTGTTGATGTTGGTTTTGGCGCATTCGCCATTTTATTGATGTTTTATTATTTTACGGAATTGCAGTTGTGTTTTTAATATTTGTTGTCGTTGCATGCTGGTGTCTCAAGAGATGTCTAGCTTTATGACCTAAAAAATTATTAATATGGATCGATAAATTAAAACCCCTGAAGACGTTTTATAATGTCAGTTAAATTTTAACAACCATGTTGCTTTGTTTATCTTTACACAACCAAAATATACAAGGTTGTTTCTTTTTTTCAATAAAAGGGGTTAAGAAATATATGTAATAAACACAGAAACTGTTTTACCTTAATTTTAAAGTTAAAAACAATATAAACTCAAATCAAATTATTTACCCAATTATTAGGTAGCTTGTTTTATATTTTTTCCAAAATGTTGCTAATCCAAAACCAAACATTTTAACAACTAGTACTTTGTGTTAACATGCATTGAAATTTTCTTAATGTCGCATGCTTGCAGTGGCACCGCATCTAACCTATGTCCAAGTACACTACTCTGGTAAGGTTTCATAAAAAAAAACGTTTTAGCACCACGTTAATTGCATCTGCATTGCACCCTTTAAATGTATCATCCATTCATTATCATTTAAATTGCCTAAAATTAAACACGCTAAGAAAATTTGTCATTTGCTTCAGCCAAAGAATGAATCCTACGGAAACACACAAAAATTGCAACAGTGTTACATACACATTATTAGCGTAAAAGTAATTACAAATTAAAAAAAAGTTTTAATTTAATAATACGAAGATTTATAGTACCAAAGTGTGACATATTTTACGGTTTATTTAATAGCTAAATAAAATAATTTTTATTTCAGTTTCTATGTAAAGTAAATCCAATAGCAATAAAATACAGTTTTTGGTTTCAATAAATCATTCTGTTTATTGCGCATTTATAAATAAAATTTAGTGGTTATAACTTAAAAATTAAAGAACTTTAGGATCCCAAATAGTTCCTGGTATTTTTGGATTATTATATTGGATCGCTTTTCCATATTTTTAATACTTGAAAAATTACATCTTGAAAGGCTTTGTTTTGAATTATCGATAGAGAAATCATCTAGCATCACAATATGTAGTACTTATAGAATCTTAGAAACTACCTACTACGTAGTTTATTTTTTGTAATTTTAATTTATTTTCTATTTTCAGGGCTCAGCTGATTCCAATTATTCCCAACCTTCTTCAGATCTTTCGCTGGACGAGGAAAAAGAAGCACTTCGACGGGAGAAGGAGCGGCAAGCACTTAGTCAGTTGGAAAAGGCGAGGGTACGAATCTTTTTTAAAGCCAATTTATTTTGTTTTTTTAAATAAAAGAATTTTTAGAAATTTTACAAATTTTAAATACAGTGTCCAAAGATTGACGCATTAAACGCGATGGTACGTTGGAGCATGCCTAGGGACCCCCCAGAAAATTGTTATAAAAAGTCTAATTCATATTCTTTGAGATATGAGGCCCCAAAGAACCTGTATTAGCGACCAAAAATTGATTTTGTCCAGTTTTGTTGGTTTTGTCCAATTTCTTCCGGAGGACCGGACAAAATCAGAAAAAGTGGATAAAATTACAACCCTGCTCAAAGTGCAATACTTATTACACTTATACAAAAATATGTTTTTTTTTACATTTTCTAAGGATCCCTGAGAATGCCTTAGGGCAACGTACAATTGCGTTTATGCGCCAATTTTTGGATGCTCCGTAGTATATAAAGGGTGTCCAAAAAATGGCGCATAAACGCGATGGTACGTTCTTGGGCCATTCTCAGGGATCCCCAGAAAATTGTCAAAGAAATACATCTTTTATGCTCATCGAAAAAAATGTGAACAAGTTGCATAAGTTCGACAACACAGTTTATAAACTACTTCTTAAAAACTCATCTAGATTCTTGAGCATAAATTTTTGCATTAGCTCATATTAACATTGTTATCAGCTTCATTTCATAAAATTTTGTAATTGATTATAAAAGTGAAATTTAGCCATTTAAAAAATAAACAAATGATAATTTTAGATAGCTTGTGCGTTTGTATTTAGCCATTTCCTTCGTTAATATGTACTTTTATACCTTCAATATATAGGCGCTTAAAGTTTCGCACTTTGTGGCCCCATATCTCCCAGAGTATTTAAGATTTTTTTTAACAATTTTCTGCGGCTCCCTAGACATGCCCCAAACACGTACCATCGCGTTTATGTGCCATTTTTGGACTTTAAAGTTATGGCGCAGTATATTTGAGTAAAATATTGCAAATTTTATTTTAAAATTATGTACCCTAGAAATTTAGTTTAGGTTTATTTGGAACTCTGAAAATCAATTTAGTTGCTTTATATTTTATTATATTTTAACTGGCATATTTTTAAGTTCCAAATGCACTTATATTATTTATCACATTTTAATGCAAAAACATGGTATTCCTTGCCAACTATCTAAAATATTGAAAACTTACGAAAACTTATAGTTTCTTTTTGACCAGAATTTTTCTCACAATTCTCCTACATTGCACGTTAAATAATATTAACGACAAAAATTTATGTTTTAGACAAAACAGGTAGCATTCGCCGTTAGGACAAATGTATCCTACAATGGTACATTGGATGACGATTCCCCAGTTCATGGCTACGCTATTTCCTTTGACATTAGGGATTTTTTACACATAAAGGTAAACAGTCTTAAAAACAATAATAAGTTTTGATTTAATACCGTTCTTTGTTTTAGGAAAAATACGACAATAACTGGTGGATAGGCCGCCTAGTAAAAGAGGGCTGCGACATTGGTTTTATTCCATCGCCAGTAAAGCTAGAGAATCTTAGACTGCAGCAAGTGCAAACAAGGACAACAAAACTCTATTCGAGTAAAACAAGTTCTAGTTCTAACATAGGTGGCGCTGGTAACGATGTTTCCAGAGGTAGCACTCCCCCCACGCCTGGTATGTCCTCCCCACCTTCAATCACAACAATTTTTATCTGTTTTTTGTCTTATTCTGATGTCCCACAATTAAACCTATAAGCTAAAGCTAAATGAAAAAAAGATATTTGCAACAGTCACAATCTTTCCGATTTTGGCATGATGAAAGTCATAAGGACGGCCATGTGGACCCAAAATGGTGACAGTGGCAACTACCTGTCGAGAGAGATTTAAATTCACAGTTCTTCTCATCTGTGCTCCTAGAAGCTCGTATAAGTCATCTCTGTTGAGTTCCTGTCAATTCTACTAAATAGCACATACATGAGGGCCCCATCGTCAATTAAAACTAAATGTAATTTTCAAAAATAATGCTACAAACGTGTTATGGTTTGATATAAATCGAAAATTTCTTTGTGTCGACAATCTGCCAAAAATCCTAACAATATTTTTGTTTTTTAAAGTCAGATTATCGACACAAAGAAATAACCGATTCATGCGAAACCATAATACGTTTGTAGCCCTATTTTTCAAGTTTTCAAAACTTTATTTAGTTTTAATATACGATGGGACCCTCATGTAGATGTGCTATTTAGTAGAATTGACGGGAGCTCTATGGAGATGACTTATACGAGCTTCTAGGAGGATAGATTAGAAGATCTGTGAATTTGAATCTCTAGTTTTAATTAAAATGGTAAATTGGTTAAATAGAAAAAAATAAAAAGGGAGTTATAAACACGAGGTCGCTTTTGCTTTGTTATGTTAATTTAAAAGTACAAAATTTGGTTCATCTTAAATAATCTTAAAATGCGTTAGTTTACAGATTGGCTTAAAAACTCAATCAATTCAATTCCCAGGAGAAATTTATTATTTAACAATTATTATATGAAAACTTTTTGACTTATTTTATTTAGGCACCAAAAAACCTCCTTCTTTATTAAAATTTTTGTAAATACTGTTTTATTCTGAAATTGGGCAAAATCAAACCCCTGTGAACCGGTTTTTCTTTTTCTTATTTTAGAAATGTACCCTTTTCGTTATGTGGGACATCACGTATTTTTTGTCTATGAAGATTGTGAACCGTCTAGCTATTATACTAAAAATTAAATAAGCTCAAAATGCAACTTTTTAATGTCTAGCGGTTCACTACTTATTTTTAAAACTTCTACTTTCAAATCCATTAAATTGATTTATGTTTTCATGTTTTTGTTACGACATTTTTACTGCAGACATAATTTTGTCTGCTGTGTTTGTCTGAGACTCCTGATCCTTTTCCATTGTCCTTAAGCTAATAATCCTTTCTGCTAATAAAACCTTAGACAGTAGAAGTGCTTATAATGCAGTATTAAAATTAGGACTTTATACAATTAGTATCTAATTTTGGTATGTGAAATATAAAAATTAGAAGTTTTTGTTTTAGTTTTTATTACTTAATAATTTTTTATCTTGTTTTGTTTTCTTTACGCTTAAAGTAATAAGTTTAATTTTTAGGCGACGAGTCCGATTCTGTGGGTAACGCTCGACCCGGAAAACCTCTTACCACTCCACCAGCGAAAGAGAAGAAAAAACCATTTTTTAAGAAACAAGAAGCAGCAGCTCCTTATGACGTAGTTCCCTCTATGAGGCCTGTAGTTTTAGTAGGTCCTTCTTTGAAAGGATATGAAGTTACTGATATGATGCAAAAAGCCTTATTTGATTTTTTAAAACATAGATTTGAAGGAAGGTACTATTTCTTCTGAAATACCCATTCCCACAAATACTAATGCTTTTTGTTTCAGAATTATAATAACACGGGTAATGGCCGATATTTCTCTAGCAAAACGACTGAATAATCCTTCTAAAAGAGCTATAATGGAACGGTCAACCACTAGATCATCATGTTTAAACGAAGTGCAAGCT
This sequence comes from Cartodere bifasciata, assembly GCA_963920755.1. Classification (NCBI taxonomy): domain Eukaryota; kingdom Metazoa; phylum Arthropoda; class Insecta; order Coleoptera; family Latridiidae; genus Cartodere; species Cartodere bifasciata. The sequence continues at coordinate 17,730,947 of OY987195.1, read as the reverse complement.
GAAATTGAAAGGATATTTGAACTTGCGACAACGTTACAACTTGTGATCTTAGATTGTGATACAATTAATCATCCGTCACAGCTTGCCAAAACTTCGTTAGCTCCATGTATTGTGTACCTTAAAATAGCTAGTCCTAAGGTAAACTCTTTTATCTGCAGATGAATGTGGAAAATAAACTATTGTTTTCATTTTTCAGGTCCTCCAAAGGCTAATTAAATCAAGAGGCAAAAGCCAAGCGAGGCATTTAAATGTACAGATGGTTGCCTCAGAAAAATTAGCCCAATGTCCACCAGAAATGTTTGATGTGATTCTAGATGAAAACCAATTGGAAGATGCTTGTGAGCATATTGCCGAATACTTAGAGGTTAGTACCTGTCAAAAACAGTCTTCCATCCCTTGGCGATGTTTAATTTGCAAAATATATATTTATATAAAAGACTTTAACAGCCCAAAATTTGTGGCCGTTCAATTTCCAAAAGGCAACTTAAAGGACGGTGTTATAAGAGGAAACTTTTGTGTATTTATTTGAATTCTTTAATTTCAGAGTTATTGGAGAGCTACCCATCCAGGAACGGCAGTACCAAATGTTTCCAGACCCATTGGTAGCTCACCACAAGCCTCTCCCAGCGGGGATCAGGGTCGTCCAACATTGCCAGGTAAGATTCTTTGATTTTTAAATAATTGTCGTTGTGTATGGTCCCAACAAATCATCTTCAGTGTCACCTTGTATTAATATGGATTCATTTTCTTTTCTTTACTAACAAATCTTCTAACTCTAACACTAACCCTTTCCTTACAGCTCACCATGATGTGTATGGCTGCTTCCCTCACCACGATGCTCGAGGTAGTGATTCTAGCGTGATTTTAAATAATAGAAATAGAAGCACTAGTGTTTATTACAATAGTAGTACTGAAGGTGTTAGATACATGGGATTGCCATACGCTGACTCTGTAGACTCTCTAGAATCACTTTCTTTCTTATAAACACTGCATGGTTTTTTGTAATGCATTTTTATTATTATACAGTTTTATCTTTGTCTATGGTAATAGCTAGAGTAGGGCAATAAAACTAAAGACTGGCATTCTTTCTTGATTTTTTAAAAGTATTGGTTAAAAGAGTTGTTCAAGAAAGAATGACAGTCTTGTTTGGTAGATGTTGACTAACTTTTTTTGTATTTTGTCTCAAAAAATAAGGATCTATTGGGTAACTCAATTTTAGCTCGCCCACTTTAATAATTAAAGCTCTATTATTTTGTCCATTTGAGAAGCCCAGTAGATTTAATTCAATATTTTCCAAAATGTGTTTGCTAAACTAATTAATGTCAAAATCATTTTCATATTTAGGTCCATAATAAACTAACCGTACTAATCTATTTTCCTATTACATGTTCTGCCTGGGACCAATAAACGCAATTATCGCACACAACTGGTTTTATTGATTCTCGTCATTATTTCAGATTATAAATAATCGGCAGGCATCCAATTTATTATCAGTTTTATTTGATAGACTTGCCAGCTCAATTTTGAAAATATAAATCTCAGGTGGTTCTTTAATTGCATGATTTAATTTTAACAATTTTGTGTTTGTTTATTTCATTGGCTGCTTTTTAATATACAACGCCACTTCTTCGCTCTTTTTTTAATACAATACACGCACTTTAAGGTGCTCCAGCTCCTGGCAAAATATGGCGCGCTGGATCCACTGATCTTTTTGCTTAATCTTTTCTTTGGTATCTTACAGTAAGTTTTTGGACACGAATGCACCACAAACGGTGCAATGTTGTTTGTTTTTTTAGTGGAAGTCCTTTTAGTGTATTTGTAGATTTGTGTTGAAATTTGAGTTAATTGTTCGTTTGAGCAAAACGGAATGTTGGATAAACGTTTCGCTGAGTTTTATAAACTTTTCTGGTACTTTTGGCGATTTCAATTATTTTATAATGACACCTTTTAACACCGAAAATGTGTTTTATGTGTTTTGGCGTAGTCCTATGCACCTAAAGAAAAGTTTATAAAACTCTAATTAACAACAAGCAGCACCACAGAATAATCTGGAACTGATTGGTTTCTCCCACTAGTGCCCACCTTCCACACCGCGCACTCCAGAAGCGTTAGAGGGCGCCTCGAGCGCGACGTAGAATACGACGATTACTCCGAACGTGACGGATACACGTCGCAATCTGGCATGCACCACAGCAGTAGCGGAGGGGACCAGCGCCCCTTACGAGGAATGCGGGTCAATCCAGAAGACGACTACGTGTCCCATAGGGGTCCCCCAAGGCGCGCGCTAAACGCTATCTAGTGCAGGCTTTCTACGGAACAAACTATTGAAGAGGAAAATCATGATGATCAGTCGCCCGGAGCGGAGGGCTACTACAAACAACCTATCCCTAGAGAGTACCGTGGCGAGGAGAGACATCCCTCGAATGATAATCGGGGGTACAATGATCGTAGGGGTAGGTATGAAAGAGGAAGGCGACTGTCTGATGATCCTACAAGACAAGAAGGACGAAATTATAGAACTGAGTTGTTAGAAAGGTTTAATGACATGGGTTTTGAAGACCATCTTGATTATCCGACTCGTCAAAGATATTACGATTAGTGTTTTTTTCTGATTTGGGTTTTTTAAAACCATAATGTGGGGCTAGGAATTGCTAGATGTTAGGAGCAATAAAGTAGTAATTCAACAACTGGCAAATAAGCCTATCGTGTAGCAAATCCAACAGCTTCAATTTTTATGTTTCTCCAATTTGGTTTTTTGTCTTAAAATTGTTAGTTTTTCACCGAATTCTGCACTTTTTTTAATGCCTTTACTTTAAAGTAAATTATACGGGTATAATGTTAAAGTGCCAATAAAAAACACACTTGGCAATGTAGATAAGTTTTTTAAAATAGTTTTCCTAAGAGTAATATCTTTGACGATTTCTTCAAAAGGATGTTCCGTACACTTAGGTAGTACCTAAGCATAGTTAATTTAAATTATTTAAATTTTGACCAGTTTGGTGCCATTTGAGTAATAGCTCAATTTTATTCACTCTTATAAAATATAATATTTAAGCTTTAAAAACTATAGTGAAATAAGTAAAGGTACCTAAAATTTTATTTCCAAGTTGTGCATAAAATTTTTTGTATTTGAAAAAGTATATTGAACGCTGAAAAAATCTTTTGCATTGTGAATACCTAAGGGTTTTTTAAAATATTAAAACCAATGAACTGATTCAAGTTTTTAGGTATTGTGAAAAATAAACAAAATTGCGAATAAGTTTTATTTTTTGATGTAGAATTATTAAAACTAATTTTACGGGCATAATTTTTAAACGGTAAAATTATGCTCGTAAAATTCTTTTCTTTTGACTGGGTTAAAAAAAGTTTTTGCACCTTGATGCTTGGAACGTTAAAGTATATGTTATACATAAATAAAGTACTAGGAAAAATTAATAAGTTATTTATTCTAAAAGGATGTATTGTTTAGAGTTCATTTTTTTTTAGGCAATATGTTTCCAGCAGTTTTAATGACAATCATTATTTTGTAATGTAGAGTTTTTTTATTAAGTTTTAATTGCCTCAAAATAGATACATTTTAATTTTAGGGGGGCAATTAAGGGCCGTTTTAATTGCGGTACTTTAAATACAAAATATAATTACCTACTAAAATTTGGTTTCGAGTCTTATATTTTTAAAAAGTAACGTTGATCAAATTCGGAAAACTAAGCTATATTTTTTATGTAAACACCTCGATAATCCAAAAATTGAAATGAGTTTATTTTGAGACACTATGTAGATCATTCTAAACAATACAGCCCTAAAACACAAATCAAGAATTTATTAGAAAAGCAAATTGATGGAAAAATAAAGAACAGGATTTTGTTTAGTATCCTTTATTCATCAAACCTTATTTGAAATTTTGCCAATTCCCAAAGTGGCTATCATTGACCAATTTCATAATCGCTAACAAAATGTTAGTTAGAACTGATAAAGTTTTTAAAGAATCCTGCAAAGTTTTTCCTATTTATTAGGTACCCATATTTTATTTAGTTGACATTTTAGGCATTGTAAAATTAAAGTTTTAGTTTAATTGTAAATAAGAATTACATATGTAAAAACTTTGTTAGATTCCATTTTTGCTAGTTAATAGTGGCATTATCTATAGAATTCCAAAAACTTTAATAAATAACCTTTACATTACCTACCTATAGATCTTTACGGCGAAAAAATTCAAAATTTGTTATTATTAAATGAGTCTATAAATACTTACCTTATTAAATTAAATATTACAAAATGCTAAAATTTGATACTTTGTAAATAGCTAAAAAGTAATAAAATTCTATGTAATTTACCTACCCATTTGAAAAATTGGAGTTTTGTTGTACAAAATTGTTTTACGTTAATTGCTTTTATCTCTTCCTTAAAAATACATTATATGGCTAAGTAAATAAAAATTATTAAACTATTTTCTTTGTCACGGTAGAGTGGTTTTATGGTTTAATAACTGAACTTGAAACTCAAGCAAATCTGCACTTTATTTACAAATAGCTAATAAAAGGCGTTTTCATAAATGTTTAATGACTCTTTAATAACAAATTGATTCATCCAAAAGTAATGCTTCGGAAATTTTAAACCTCAAAAGAAATATTTTCGTAGTTTAATTTTGCAGTTAAATATTTTATGAAGTAAATGCTTTTATGTTTTGGAGTTACTATTGGTTAAAAATTAAAAGACCACTCTATTTTTAGTGAATATATCTGAATGCCTTGTTATTATTTTTTTTACTGTTAGAAAATATCCACATAAATGTAAAAAATAAAGAGAGGCACTATTGTTGTGCATTTTTTAAATAAAAATTATTACAAATCCATTTGTTTAATTTTTAATATACTTTATTTATAAAATAAAGGGTACAAGATAGAACGTGAAATATAAACATTATATACATTTTTATCTACATTATTTTTTTTAGAACAAAGTTTAACAATACAAATTTAAAATACTAAACGGAAGTATACACTATAAGGCACTTAAGTGGAAAAATATCATTTAGAAAGTGTCCAAATGTTCTTTAGGGGGTTTTCCTAAGATATTTAAGAAATACTTGACGCTACTGTCTGATCTATTTGTTTATCAACGAATAATCGATTATTTTAATTAATAGTACATATAGGTATCTGTTTTATCTTTTTATTTGCGGAGTATTTTAATTGGAATGTTTATCAAATTATTTGATAAGTATTATGTATTAACACACGTTATCTGCGTTATTGATAACTTCAGATCAATGTTTCACTTTATAGAACGGAATGGAGTAACTTTATTTCCACGTTTTATTGTGGATCATATTTCCCCCTTTGCATTTGTGTCCTCGTTTTCGTTAAAAACAATCTTTTCAGGGGAATTATTTTCAGAGTTAGTTACAGTAGTTTCGACACTAGCTTCAAGATCAGCGTTTCTGTCTTCCTCTTCTTCGTCAATAATACTGATGTCTCGAATAGACGGCCTGTGACTTCTTCGCCAACCTTCTGGCACTGTGGGGAATTTGGTTTTGGTTAAAAGAAGTGGTCCTGTTAGAGAAATTAAAATTGCGCCGGTTGGTGCTGTTAGAATTATAGACAAAATGCACATCATTAGGACTTTTTCGGCGTAATCATGTTCTTTGGAACCCGCGGCTGCAATTCCCAGTGCAACAGGACCTAATGCTGCCTAAAAATATCAACAATTTATTATTTTATACTCAATAGACATTTAGTTGAACTTACTTGCACAGTGGCTTTGGACATCCAACTCAGTGAAACAAAAATCTTTTCCTTTAGATTCAACTTAGAACCACAACCAACAATAACAGTTGCCAAAATTCGAATTAATACACCTCCAATAAGAATACCTAGCAGGATAAAAACTTGTCCACCCTCCAGTTGCTTCAATTTAATCTGACAACCGGTGACTCCGAAAAGAATAGGCTCGAAGATCATCCAGAAGATCTCAAAAGCGGTTGCAGCAGGATTATCCTCTATTTCCCATCCTTGGTTTGACCAGAAGTAAACTGATACGAAAGCTGCTGTGACGCAGCCTAAGGGACCTGCTCCTCCATAACCTTTACAAAGTATAATTAGAAAAGGACTTATGCCATGAGGTCCTTAACTCACCGAGTAGATCACTGCCAAAAACTGCAACCATTCCACCCATCAACAGAAGAAGAATTCTTAACGGTACCATAAAAGGATCATGCTTTTCAGGAATGAAGTTACAAAGAACACCCCAAATAATTCCAAATCCAATCCCACCGACTATAGAAATTGGTCCTTGAAGTATTTGAGATGTTACGGATTCGTTGGAAAACATGATACTTTTTATTATGCCAAAAATGGCAACTGATGTCGCATCATCAATTCCTGCTACGGCTATGATTAAAGTTGGAATTCCTTTGGCCACTCCATACCCTTTAAAGGACACGTTTTAGACCTACAGATCTTTTTTTGTAACGTAATTTACCTTTGGCGCGTAGGCGAAAAAGACTTGGCACAACAACAGCTGGCGAAACTGCTGCAATAATGGTACCCAGCATAATAGACCAATCCCATGGTAATTTCAAGATGAAATGCGCCAAAATTGCGTTGAATCCTGCTTCAACTGCCCATGGTACCAAACCCAACTTCAACACGCTGAATTTCAGTTTTTTCAAAGCGTTAGGATCCAAATCGAGACCAGCTCGAATAAGAATTATAACCAATGCGATGTTCCTGTGGAATATGTTATTTTTATACTGGTGAGTTGACAAAAAATCGATTTAAAAACATGGGTATTAAGATAGCAATTACTTTTAACAGACATAAGTACTATGTTCGACTAGGAATAATCCAAAGGTTTAATTTAAAAAAGGTTTGTCTGAAAACTAGACAAATAAAAAAACGTAACAATTTAATGCTTGTCCTTCAGCATTCTCCAGATAATATTTTATTAATTTTTAAATTGTAGCATGCAGTAACAAGAATAATTTAAGTTTCTTTACCTTAACTCCTTAGTGATATACTCAAAAGAGTCATCAATATCCACAACGCCAGTATTCTGGAACAAAATTCCAGCAAACAGCATACCAGTTAAAGCAGGAAGAGTCGTAAGACTTATGAAAAATCCCCCAAAATAAGCTCCCAACGTCAGTATAATAAGCTGGTATAATCTCCCACCTGGTGCTACCGTTCTCCCAATTATAGCGTAAAGAACACAGTACGCTATAGCAATTATCAAAAACAGGGCTATCAACCTGGAGAACTGTCGGTAGGTCGGACAAAAGGGGTAGGGACACATTCTTGTCCATATCATTGGCTGCCATGAAGGGTGGGATTCTTCCGAACGACATTTTAGGCAGAAGGTGTACCACCAGGACCTGAAATCATATTTGGTAAGTCATAGTGCAAACAAAATTTGGACTAGTGCGTTTGCATATTTAGTTTAGAGCTATGTGAAATTGCAAAATGTCTGTCTTGCTTGTCCTATTTCTAAAATATGATGCCAAACAATTTTAATATGACCATTTGCTAGATTTTTTTGCATTTTTTCTTCTAGGGAAAAATTATTTTCCTCCAAGCCCCAAAAAAGCATCCATAGATTGACGTAATAATTCCAAAACAAACCCTTTAAAACTTAGTCCTCCCTGGGGTACACCAATTCCCTTAGTTACTTTTCTGACTAGTTTTGTACAGTTAAATTGCATAACTCTAAGTTATAACATTACATTATAACATACAGGGTGTCAAAATGGCGCATAAACGCGATGGTACGCTCTTGGGGCATTCTTAGGAATCATTAAAAAATTGTAAAAAAAATCCATCTTTTATATTCATAAAGAAAAATGCGAACAAAGTTGCATAAGTTCGGCAACACATTCTAGGAAAATACATCTAAAAATCCCATGTTTATAGTTTCACACTTTGGGGCATGGGGCAACATATCTCCGAGGGTATATGAGAAAGACTCTTTTTTGGGACTTCGTAGACATGCCCCAACAACGTACCATCGCGTTTATGCGTCATTTTTTTGACATCCTGTATATGCCGCTATACAAAAGAATGGATGTTTTGAAATAAAAGCGATTACGACAATTTAATCCAGATAAATGTGGTTTATTGGTATTGTTATTTACAAAATTATCTTGCTAGTTATCTTTTAATCTATCAACTAATTCAATGAATATTTCAGTTAGTTTTTTTTAGTTGCAAAATTAAACCGTTTGCATAGGGATGATTTAAGTATTTTGTTAAACTATTTTGGTCAGAAATTACATGTCCCTTATAGATTTTTGTTTAAAAATTGTAAACTTACCTGTCTTCGTCGTCTTCAAAATCCGAAAACCTAGTTTTTGAGTGTACCGAGTCGCAGACAGAGTGTTTTTTAAATCTGGCTTCTCCATTTGAATGTTTCACATTATCTGTAAAATCAACTTTTTTGTAATACATTTCTTTGAACTAAGGTACAACACCCTTTGCGCAATTTGAACACATAACTACTACTTTGTAAATAAATAAAAATGTTTTTTAAATTTTATAGCGGTCGTTATATCATTGAAAGTTAAAGATTAAGATTTATGCTTTTTAGATAACATAACAATAAGTTAAAAAAAATTATATTATAATATTTCTTACGAGTTCGGTAATGAAAATGTGAAGTGACTTCATGTTCATGCAAATGAAGCTGTGTCATTTTGAATTGTCAATATTTTGACTCTAAAATGTCATTCACAATATTTGTCATCATAGATTTTTTGCATAGAAAAGAATATTTAAAAATCATCTACACGTCTTGTCTTCAAGACTAGGTCCGAAGAGTATATTGCAATCGATCAAAAAATCCTAAAATCGTAAATTTTCGTCGTAAAGCAAAAATTTGCAGATTTCTGCGTTTCATGACTTTTTAAGATTTTCATTTTTTGTCCGTCCGTCTTTCTGTCACGTTTCTTGTGGTCACGCTCAAATCTCAAAAACCAAAAGCGATATCAAACTCAATTTTTAAGGAAAAATCTACCTCTATAAGAGGAAGAACCCTATTGTCTTTAGTAAGAATCTGATTACTACAAAGCCCACTTTTAAGCCCCCCAAATGAAAAAAAAAATTGTAGCTCGATTATTATTAAATTTACAAAAAAAATTATTTGACATAAAACATAGAAAATTTAATTCTTTACAAAAAAGTATTCGTTAGTTTTTTGTCCGACCCCCCAATTATCCCCCAGCACAAAAGAAACCTCCTTTATCCGTTATTATTCAATCTACAAAAAAAATATTCTTTACAAAATTAATGAAAATTTAATTTTCTATTAAAAATGTTTGTTTGTTTTTTGTAAATGTTGATAGTGAGGTTATAAAAACAAAAAATAGACGATTTCAGTAGCAAAAAAACTTCCGTAAAAAAGTCCGAATCGCGTCACGATTTTGTCAAGAAAGTCATGCCAAAAATATTTCAACAAAGAAACAAAAGCAGCTGTCAAAACAAATAACCTCAAATATGTTAAACGTCAAAACTGACGTTTATCCTCTTCGTCAACGAAATTCTTCGTGTTTTGTCTGCTAATAGTTTGCACTCTTCGCAGATAAATAAAAAAAATTGTTTTATTTTAAAAACTATTATGCTATAATTGTTTCTTGTGAAGAGTATTTCATAGAATCTGTAGCAATTATATAAAAAATTGATGTAGCTCTTATTTAAAAAATATAAAATCACACTTTTACCGAATCCGAGTTCTATTCGGTCTACTCATTTGCAAAGAGTAACTTCTACGCGTTTCAAATTTTACCCATTCTAGTTTTATAGTGCAACCTACAATCTGCATGAGAACTAAAAAGCCTTGTTTTACGAGTACAAACTAATAATGATGATGATAATATAATAATAATAAAAAAAATTACCTTGTGGATTTATGTTGGTAGGGTTCAGCTCATCCCCATAGGCGGACGTTTGCATTAAGATACTTTTCTTTCTCACAGGTCCAATTACGGCATGTTCAGAATTAACTTTTGATATGTGCCTATTGTGCTCGAACCCATGATTTTCATACCCGTTATTTCCATCCGCGGTACCCCCTTTTCTAAATGCCGGATTTGAAATATCCAGATTTTGAATTGGGGTGGTGCAGCGGGATTTTTCTGGTGTGTTTTCATTGATGTTTTCAACCGACATTTCTTAAAAAAAAACTTATGCAACACATTTCCTTTAATGAATTACAATTATTATTAAATTAACCAAGACTAGATTTACATATGAAGAATGCATTGTTTTTTGTTAGGATATTTTTAAATTATTAATAGGTACTTAACAATCAGAACTGGCAAATATAATGGGACACAACGTTGTGAATGAACGTCCAAAATTAACCACTTAATTCGAATTATTGAAAAATAAGTTATGCTGATACGGTATTTTTAAGTTCCATCTTAATAAATTCTTAATTCAAAATTTTAAGTTAGGAAGTTTGAGAATTTTAACTTTAAAAAGTCAGCCCACTGTTATACTTTTTATGGCTGGTAAAATATTTTTTTTAAATTAAATTAAAAACAAAAATGTTGTAGGTAGGTACTAATATTTTGTTTTTTTGTTCAGTAGGTAATAAAGCTTAAAATTAAATAATTTCTTTTTACTAACATTAGAAACAAGCAATTTAAAAAATGGAAATCTTGGTTGGATTGTGGTGTTAAGTCATTCAGTTAAAAATATCCGATAGATACATAAAGAAAGTAAGTACTTTGTATGCAATTGCCTGGTATCGGAAATCCGCTATAAAATTGCTTTTTAAAGAAACTATGTTACGCATTGATGTTACCATGCGTTTAGAATTTAATTTAGACATTTTAAATAATCGTGGTAAATTATTATGTTGTTTTTCCACGTAGGAGAAGAGCAAAATTTAATTTTCCTAAAATATAATACTTTTGTAAATGTAAGTACCTATTTACAAATTATTAAAGTAATCTAATTTTTGCAAAAAACTGATTTAAAAAATAATGTTCCATTGAAATTCCTCACATGTTTAAGGTATTTTTTAACTGGTTGAAAAAAATGTCCTTACTCTAATGAAAAATTAGATTAACTGGTGTAAATCTAAATCTAATAGTGTAAAAGTAATTCAGTTTGAAGAGGTATTTCAAACTATAATAAATACTTAAAATTCAAGTATAAAATAAAAATATTTTTTTTTCCAGACATTGTAAGTACCTACTAGGTGTAATAAAAAGAATCACTTAATTAGCGTTGACACCCATTTTTTTTGTACACAAAACCCAACAGACAAATGTTTTAGTAAACTCAGTTGTACTCAGTAGGATTTTCTAATGTTGATGATATAATATATAATATTATAAACAGTAAAGTGTTATTTTTATTACTACTAGGTCATTTTTATTAGTTATCTTTCATGGTATCAGTACTTCCAAGGTACATTTTAGGCAAGGTTTTATTCCAGACACATTTTTTTAATATTTTGTTAGATAAATAGGTATTTGATGTAAAATACTAAAATAAAATGAGCAATCTTAAAAGTTATAATTGGTGACAGTAACTCCGAAGCAATACGGGATCAAGAAAGCTATTTTTTTTAAGATGAAAGATGAAAAATATCGTGGACTGATTTTATATATTGATCATTCTTGATTTATTATGATTTAAAAACGGATATGCTTAAAAATTTGGGCCAAAATTTCTGTTGTTGACTTAGCAATAAGAATTATCCTTTCTTTTTAAATAAAGGATATTCGAATAACAGGACCTTTTAAATTAGGTATGGACATTTTAATACACATGTTTTTAGTTCAACTATTTTTTGAGTGTCGGATTATGGATTAGATTTAAAAAAATTAAAATCACACGATATTCTCATACTTTCTAATCGTGATTTATAATTGTATATTTTTAAAATTTATAATAATTGTAATCCTGGAAGTTTTTTCCTTTTTTTTTCCGCAATTGAAAGACAATGAGGAATCATAAGGTTAATGTCGTGATTTGAATTAAAAATTAAGTACCGCGAGATTAATTAAATTAAAAAAAAATGTAAATATTTTTATATTATTCCGGGTATAATTCTACAAAAAGCATCTAAAAATAGGCGAACTGCTAAACAAAAAAATTTACCTACTCTTTCTTTTTTTTTAGAAAGTTTTTAAATATTTCTTTAACTGTTGTTAATTGGTATATGGTTAATAATAAGTAAAGAAATGAAGTATAGAACATACCTATGTGCATAAGTAGATCTTCTTCAAGCTAGCAAAAAAAACTTTTTATTTATTCGCTTTTTTTGTTTGGTTTTTATGCCCATTTTAAACCATGAAAAATCACGTATAAAATTTAATTAAAATTTAATACATAATTAAATAACCGAGTCTTCATAAAAGTTATGTTTATCAAACACTATTCTTTTATTGTTTGCAATTTTTATTATTTTTCTAATCAATAATAAAAATATTTCTAGGAGGATTTGTGTAGGTAATTTTTTGCACTATTGGTATGATTTTTTACGGTTTGTATCTTTTTTCATAGAACTATTTACGCGCAAAAAGTGAATAAACAACGGTAATTGTGTGATTATTTTTAATACTTTTGACCTTTTTCAAAAATTTCTGACATGTCACATTATTTATGAAAAAAACTATTTATAAAAAAAACAACGTATTACTTATTTTTTATAACTTTTTTAAATAATAAAATATATCCTAATTGCAACAATAATGAGTAAAGTGTCATTATTATACTCTTCGCAGACAATGTCTAAGAGTATATTGCATTGTGTCGGGCCTTCTCTAAAATTGTTAATGTTCATACTATAAAGCAAACATTTTTGCAGATTCGTTCGTTTTATGACTTTTTAAGACTTTTATTTTTTTGTTCATCTGTCTGTAACGAAACTTGTTATCTGGATAACTGAAGAATTGTCTATTCAATTGACTTGAGATTTGGTGCAAAAATCAATCTCGTTTGTGGGAAGAACCCTACTGTCAATCAAATAATAATAAAAAATGCACCTTTTTAATCATCTACTGCGAAGAGTATCATATAGAATGTGTAACAATTCTATACCTATTTTAGAATGATTGTTACTACTACTTATGGTATTTATCAATGTAATTAACTAGGACTGCTAAAAAAATCTTTGAGAAAGAGTCTTTCGCAAAATACAAGTTCTATTAACCTAACAACAAACCTTGTCTGCTAAAAGTTTGAACTAAAAATACTATAGCAAGATAAATTTCGGAAATAAATATTCTGTTAAAAAATATTTGCATTTATTTGTTACTGAGAAAAAAAAAGGTCCTTTTTAAACATTTTTTTGTTAAAAATATGTGCATAAACCTTACCAAATTACTTTATAAGAAAAAAAGAAAAAAAATCTTAGACAAAACTTTCCAAGAAAATGCGTTGAGTAACTTTGTTTTTAATGGAAACTTTAAAAACTATTTCAATAACAATCGAAGTTATTTTTTTATTACAAACTCTTAATAAAGAAAGTATTTTTACCTTTTGTATGTTCTTGGTTATTTAAGTTATCACAAATTGTATCACAGTCAATCACTTTTGTAACTCCCCCAAAGTTAAAGAAGTTCAAACAATTTAAAATATTTTGAAGATATATCACTAACCCATTGAGTTTAATTTTACATACTGACACTAAGCACTCAATATAATACCAATAAATACTTGTAGCCACTGATGGTGATTACTTTAAACTTATACCTAGTAGCATTGTTTTTTATTTGTTCGATAGATAGGTATATCACTAGATAGAGGTAATTCGCGCAGCATTACGTCATCGTAAATAGTTCAAAATTACGAATTGGTTTGGCTGCGCAATTTTTAATGTTTAAAGAGCTTGAGCCATCGCAATAATTTAACATAAAACTTGTTCTGTTAGGGTTGGAAATTAATATCTGAAGGTGATTGTTACAACTATCGATTATTGGTGGCTTCAACCTCTAGAAAATATTAAAAATTTATAAATTGGTTATCTACGTATATTCAAAATGGAATTAAAATAGCATGTTAACTTACTTTTTGTTTTGTTTAATTACCTACATTAAATTACCGAAGGGTATCAAACTACCTCTAGGTCTGCTACCTATTGATAAATTAATGTTAAGATAGAGATTTCAAACTTGAACATCGGTGCATATTTTTAGCAGATAGACATTCTATCAATTAAGTTTTATAATTTTGTTTTACTAGTTTTGCAACAAACCTAAACCCACAAAGTATACATACACGACTTTTCTTTTTAAATACTAATTTTAATAACTGAGAAACCGTTTTCAAATTCGAAAAATTTACATTTCGTTATAAGAAAAAAATAAATCACCTCTCTTAATATTGTGGTAAATTTAATTAAAAACCCTAAAAACCTAAGGTATATTAAAATATAGAAGCATAGTAGTTAATCTTAATTACCCATTTATTAGGGCTATAATTTTTTTTGAAAACAAATTTAAAGTTAATCGCATTAATAGCCATAAATTTTTAGGTAGGACATTCCTAGTAAGTATATTTATGCTTAAGTAACTTACAAGGATTCTCTCCAATAATCCTAATTAATAAATGGATCTAGTTTTATATTATTTCTTCTAATTTTAGATCATCACAGAATATTGAATAATATAAACCGTCAGATAAAAATATATTTACTTAATGACCATAATAAAAAATTTATTAGCCTAGGCCATAAAAATATTCCATTTCTGTTATTATGACGAAAGGGGTAGACTCTAAAAAAGAACTAGCTTAAAAAAATTATTGTATTTTCCAAAACAAGTACCTAACAGGTAAAAGAATTTAACCTTTGCAATAAAACAATGAGATTAGATTTTGTTTTTTAAGTTTCGCGTCTCGTAAATATTTGGCAGCCTTTATTATGTATTCTCCAAAATGTGGGTGTTTTTATTTTCGACTTCGGTGCTTCAATACTTGAAATTGAAGGGATAATGTAAACGGTTTTTATTACCAATATAAAATAATTATTGACGACATACGGTTAATCCAATCTCTCTTATCTATATCTGTAAAAGTACCTACCTATTAAAAAGAAGTAGGTACCTACATTTTCTTCGCTTTTAGTATGCAGAACATTAATAATTAAGTCATAAAAAGTTTTATTTTTATTTACAACTCATCACTTAAGTTTTAATTTTTAATATTAATTACTGCAATTATAAAATGGTGCAGGCGCCGGTTTAACATAATTATAAAACTTTATATAACTCTAAGTATGTCCTTCTGATCTAGCATATATTTAGTTTTACAAAAGGCAGGGGTATTATTTTACAGTTTCTTAATAATAATGGTCTCTAGATTTACACAGTTATAAAAATAAACATGTTTTAATAGAAAATAATAAATTTCTTTTAATGAAAAATATTATTAAAAATTTCACGCTTTTAAACTTAATAACTGATTACATTTTAATCATGGTAAGATTTAAAAAAAACAGCAAATTGTTAATTAATTCTTTTATACCATCGTTCACAAACAACAAAAAATTCCTAGTAGTATTATAATACGTATCTACTTGCTACTTACATAGTGTATAATATGTTTTTAAATTATTTTACACCCTGTATATTAATTATCTAATGCTTAAAAACATATGTGTTTTAATTATTATTATTTGCATTAAAGTAGGAGTGCTATTCGATAATCTTTTAATAATAGGCATTAGGATAATTGTGTTTTTAACACTTTTTGCCGTTTTAATGCATCTAAGTACATAATAAAATATGTACCATAGAATTGATCTAAAAAGTTAGCTTTCCTTTTAAGAAATTGAATAATAATAATTAATGCTTGCTTTTTAAATTTTAAGGAAAACCCTAGGATAAGACGTATATTTCAATTTGTAATCAATGTACTTATTATTTTTTTAGTAAAAAATCCTCTATTATTTCTAAACATTATTTTTTTTAACTGTATAATTATTTTTCCAGCACATGATACAAATTTTGAAATTTACCTTTATTATCTTTAAAGTAAAAAAAATTAAAAATCAATTAAAATGTGGTATTGATGTTTTGATTTTAGTTTTTGAGTGGTATTAGGTACAAACAAATCAAAATTATGTTTTCTTTTAGTTGACTGCACTGGATTGGAAAAAACATGTCCATGTCTTTTACAGTTTAAAAATAGCCTTAAGGATAACCCCAAGAGCCTTTTTCAAAAATGATTTACCTTACTGCAAGCTTGAAATGGGCACAATTATTGGTCTAAGAAAAATAAAGCCAATAAGTTGAGCTATTTCTGCAAAATGCCTTTCTGTTTTCTTTTTTTACAACAAATTCTTAAAAAACAAACCAACGAATTTGTTTTAAATTTTTTATAACCTTTGAGTAGGAAATAAAAATACCTTTAAAATGAGGTGTCACATGACCCATCTTTTCATTCAAAAACACAAAAAAAAATTTTACCCCTTATGCAAAAGTAAAAAAAAAATTATTTGGTGTTGTCAAAATTTAGTGTTTTTTTTAAACAATTATTTAAAATTTAAGAAGTAAATATCAAAAACCGATCAAAAGTTATCGTCAAAAAAAGTTCCTCTTATTATTTCAAAAAGGGGTCAACCGATTTTAATTTTTTTAATGCCATCGTAAAGCTTATTTTTCTCTCTTTCAAATAAGGTATCGCAATATAGGGGTTGTAATTTAAAAATTGCAGGTTAGGGTTGGTGGGTGACAGAGGGATAAAGAAAAAAAAAATTTATATATTTTTTAGAAGTCCCCCTATGTAACTAAATTGACCTTTTTTTTCTTAAAAATATATTTGCTTTATTAAGAAAGTTATAGGGGGTGTCTAATCCTCAATTGAACACACTGTATATGTATTTACAAATAAAGAAAATCGCGTCATTTTATCAAATTTTAGGCTGATTGAAAAATTATTTTCCAGGAGTTTAATATCATAACAAGGCAAGATTGGTTTAATAAAGGTCACACATTTTTGCATTATTTATAATAGGTATGTACTTAAAGGAGTAAACAAAAAATGGATAAGAAAAAAAATTAGATTGAAATATGTAGAAAATTTTCCATAATAGGTGTCTACATTTTACCATTTGCCATTTTTCAACTCATACATTCTAATTTCTGTTTGATAAGCAATAGAATGATTGATTGATTAATTAAACGGTTTGTGTAGTACAATAGGTACTCAAATCAATCACGCTTTTCATGATATAATTCCAAACAATTTGCAAACACGCATGCAAATATGTCGAGAAATAAATAAAAAAATAAACACCGGCATTTACAGGTGTTTAACATAAATTTTGGTTTTTTTAAAAGTGCGTAGGAATCAAAAACATTTTACTCAAGCGTGTTTTAAAAATCTTCCTCACAGGTAATAAGTTTCCGCTATTATTGATGTCAAGAACCCATTATTCCGTCCCTAATAATTGTGCTAATTCTCCAAGAACACATTCGCCTAATAGTTAAGTTAGCATTACGTTTTCAATTATATCAAACAACATAGTAGTTAATATCTTTTTTGTAGTTTTTACGTCCATAAAACACTTTAAAATGCTCTAATTGATGATAACACAAATCACGAGAGATACATATCGGAACAAAGTTATTAAATAAATAAAACCTAAACCGCTTACAATAGCTAATGTACTTTTAAAGAAAATGTTTACTAACCTTTCCCTACTAATTGAAGTTTAATGTAATTGGATTCACGCGTTTTTTTTAATAAAAAAACAGATTTGTTTAAATCTTGACACGCGATGAGTTGTTGGCCAGGGAGTAAAAAGGTGCTAACTACAGTTTTAATAACTTAAAGAACTCAAAAGTATCAAGCTCGAAACAATCTTAAAATATTGCAACGGACAGTTAGTAGAATGGACCAAACGTCCTTATCTAGGCATATTTTTTTAAATTCGTTATATTCTTTACCATTCTTAATTAAATTCTGTAATCAATTTAACTGTTGATGTGATTTATTATTGTTTTGGTCATTCGTCAAAAATCAATTTGTACTTACCCAAATGAACTGGAAAAATCCTAATCCTTGGAGGTTTTCGTTTCATAGTGGCAGCAACTCAAAATGTAACAAAATACAAACTAACATAGGTACAATGTTTTTTAAGAAGCATACATTAGATTCAACTGAATTAGAGAATATAATTGTAATTCATTTTAATAATAGTTAAGGCACAACCTACACTTGGTTGGGGCAATCCTTTATTCAATTATTGTAAAGACTTGTTTGGCATAAATTGCTTTGTCGGAAATGAATATTTATATTTATTACACCTCTATAAAGACACCACAAGTACGCGTGTCTTATTTTTTATTGCTAATTTTTGTTTAAACTTTTAAATAAAAAACGATCCAACAATGACTGAATCATTATTACACCCGTAGTTTCGTTTGGCTTTAAATAAAATATATATTTATGTTTTTTAAGCATGATTTCATGTTATTTCATTATGTTGATAAAATGAACAAAAAAGCCAAAAGAAAATAAATATTTATACTTTTGAGAACCAACCTAAAAGGTTCGCCAGACTAGAAAATCAAGAAATAATTTAAATCCCAGAGTTATTTTTAACCTAATAATACCATAAAGATAAACAACCATTGTAAATATAAATACTTTATTCCAGAATATTTATAATTTTATACGAATATTATTTTAATTTTAGAGAACGCTCACAAAGAGATATTTCATTAAAAAGTAAAAAATAATTAAATCTAGGTACTCGAACTGCGATCTTTGCTCACGTTCTTATTACAACGCAACAGTCAATAATTTTTAGGAACAAATAAATGCTGGCTATAACAAAATGCCACGTTTTGTATGACGTATTCCTTGGCATAAAAACAATTATAACAACTTAATAAAACTCTTAAATAATAACAAATCCATCAAGTTACTTGGACACACTATTTTGATCACAGTGTTAAAGTTTTACTTTATATCTTAAAAGAAGTTTTGATCAAATCATCAGTCAGATATGATTTTGATTATCTAAATTTTGGTAGGTATTTAAAATTCCACATTGTATTAACCTAGAAAAAACAATAAGACACACTCAAACAGAGATTTCTTGAATTTGTACACGTTTTTTTACAGTTCCTGGCGTGGTCGGCACTCCGTGCGACCTCAAAATACCGGTTTGATTGCAAGCACTGGACTGAGGTTGGCTTTTGGGCGGAGGGGGAGGTTCGGGAATATTTGGGCTCCTTTGATCCATGTTAACGTTCGACGTGACATCAGGCGGATGAACGCTGCCACTTTTTTGGGAGTTAGAATCGCGGTTAAGATGATCTCGGTTAAGATGGCATTCGCCGTAATTCTCGTTCCGCTTCGTAGCGGGAGGTGGCGAAGAGTTAAATTCTTGCAGAGGTAGCTCCGTCATCTGCATATTGGTCATGGAGCGTTTTTCGCAGCTATACTCGCCTATGAAGTTTGACAGTGTTTTGGGGTCAAAACTGCCCGCTCGAGAGATATCGTAGGATTTGTTGCAGGCATACATTTGGTGGGACTCAAACGCTTTATCAAAGGCTTCTCCAGAGGAGCTGCTACAACTTCCTAAAACATATAATACGCTTTTATTAAACTGCGCAAAAATAAAATAGTATAGCATATTGAAATCGATTTGGATCCGCTCATAAACTTTCTATCTCTGAATGTTAAAACAGAATTATAGGCGACGCAGGAATAGGAATAATAAATTAAGTTATTTAAAACTATGTCGTACTTGGAATACAACCAACGATTTAAAAAACGGGAGCATGTTTCGGATTAGTTTTAAGCATCTTCAGGTTAAATACATATAACAAAGTGTTTACCTGCTTCGATCAGCTCTTGTTTCTTTTGCTGCTTTTGCTTCCCTCGATCCCTTTGATGATAAATCCCAGCAAATATCAAAATATTTAACAATAATAAAAAGCACCCAACGGCAATGGTAACCGTAAGGGCCGTAGTATACGATTGATAGTGACTTGAAGCTAGTCTTTTTAACAAGTTATTGTTTTTATTGTTTAGCGTATTGCCTGACACAATTCCTGTTGCTGTAGTGTTTGGAGGGCACTCTGTGGTGGTTGCTTGGAGAGCTGTGTCCGATTTTGGAGGAGACATCGTGGTGGTCGAGCTTGTAGTTGCGGGCGGAGGTTTTGGAGTCGTTGGGTGGGGCTTTGGATGGTGGATGTTTGGTTTTTGATTTGTTTGGTCTCGTACTGAACCTGTTACATGCCAAAATGTTATTTATATTTATGTTAATAAGTGCATCAACCTTAAGTTGACCTCCATTTAAAGCCAGATCCAGATTTATGTTAATAAATATTGTTTAATTTCTTACCATCGTAGTATTGATCTCCTTCTTCCAGAAAGTGATGGTGTCTCATCGACATATCGTCGCTTTCTCCTGGTCTATGAAGTTGCGGTATTAAATTAAGCCAGAGAGACATTTTATGGCCCCGGTAGTGATTTTTCATCTCAACTTGATTTCCTGAAAAACCAAAAAAGTTAAATATTGATTCGAAACTCATAAAGCGCCTGGGCGCGCTTTGTTTCCGAACAATTGGAAACAGAATTTAAAGAAAACATTTTTAATGTGATTTTGTAACCATTTGATTTGAAATAAAACCGAATTCGATTTGATGTAGAATTCCGGCTGATAAATGTTTACTTTGAATATTTAATGCCTAAGGTTTGTGCAAATATTATGAACCATTACCAGAATTATAACTTAAATGCGATTGGATCGTTAACATTTTTGCATCGGGTCTCATGACTCTGGGATATGTAATAAGCTTTTACTAAGATCGTTATTCTCATTTTTCTTTCTCGTCACTCGTCAGTTAGGAAAATATAAACTATTATCTTCATCTCTATGAGTCTCTTGCCCCCAATTTAAAATAATGTGCATGTTTATAATCTGCTAACTATCAGTTTTCCCTACAATTTTTGTCTTGGTTTCCGATTATACGAGTAAAGCAAACAGGGAAGGCAAAATACAAGCTCTGCTAACTATCGCCACATAATTTATCCGAGACCAGAACACCTATAAAAGTTTGCAGAGCTAGCTCTTAGAGCGATGGTCACTTCCCTTTTAATGGAATGTGAAAACGAAAAAACCTTTAGAGACTGAAGAAAAAATCGGACAATTAAAATAAATAACAACCTCGTTTATCTTGATGAAAAAGGACCTCTATATCAAAGCAGTTGCAGCATTTGGAGGATTTTAATTGAATAAACCAGTCCTGGGCGACGTCTCTTTGCAATCGTATTAATCATTCCTCGTTTAACACGAAAAACGTTATTAAAATGATTTTGGCGTCTTGCCTTTCTTACTACATAATCGTTTTAGGATTTTTTTCTTGTTCTTTCCGGAAAAGTTTTCGGTTCCTTTGTACAATCTCAAGCACAATGCTTTAAATCAGGAAATTATAAAAGTCCTTTTTTTATAATTAACGAAAGTGCACTGAGTATCATTGGGTACTAATCAGGAATTTGAAGAATTTTAAATTTTGCAAATTCCTGATTCCAGTGATTTGAATGTATGTTGTAATAATACAAAACGTTTAGTTAATAATTCGGTCTAGTTTTTATTGTGAACGTGATGGTCCTTAAAGAAACTTCACTTTTAACAAATAGACAAATTTGTCTGAAAAGAAATGTTGTAACTTTCTTTGAGAGATTTTAACAAGATCCTTCAAAGCTGTTCTCAGTAATTATTTTTTGTTGCAATACTTTACGCGATTTAAGAAACTCCAAGAAGTTTCGAGTTCGTCATTTTTATGCTACACTCCAGTAGATACTTATGTCATATATTATTACAAAAAGACTTTTATATTTTTTGCTAAAAAGCCATTCAATTTTCAATATCCATAAAACGTGAAAGTTTATAAGCTTTTCTTTGCTTGTTAAAGTTTTTCTAACAACTTACATGCTTGAATTTTATGTTACACAAAATATAACAGCATAAAATGGGACTTTTAAACTCTAACTCGATGATACTTAAAGAAGCATCACGTTTTAAATTAGTACGAACAGAAAAGAAGGTATTTAATATATTTATATTTGAGTGCAAAATGCATATTTACAAAGATTTTTATTGCAATTACTTGCCTTTCTGAAAAACATATTTTTCAAGTATTTATAAGAGATTCTAAATGTTTTGCTAACATCACGGAGCTTTAGCGGTTAACTGCATTTCGGAATTTATCTCGTTAAAAATGCGTTTAGAGCGGAATCTTTAATAATCTTAGGCATAAATTTGAAGTTACGTTTCTTGTATAACAAACTTAAAATTATTAGATGCTATAAGTACTTGAAGTTCGAGAAAAAGCATGACCAAAATTCCTGGAAAATAATGTCACAAATTCATTTATCTCAATGCCGACATATTTTACCAAGATTGCTTAATTATAAAAGATTTACGAGGCAGCTCTACATTGTACTTTTATTAATTGGTATAAAATTACAATAATCCAGGAAGTTTTCATAGACCGGAATTTTAAAAATATTTTACTATGCTTTTGTAAAACGAATCACGGCGAAGAATGGTTTAAAAAATAAATCTAAATCGAGGTATAAAGTAACAGGAAAATATTACCTTTAAAGATGTAGCAAAACAATATTAAATTCTTTGAAAAAATCAATTCTAATAATATCGGCTTATGCTTAGAGCCGAGGGGTAATCTCGTGGTCAAAATCTGTACACCAATTCCCCCAAAATGCAATAAATTTCCACAAAATTCGTCAAATTCATTTAAATTCCGTTTCATTTCTCTTCAATTTATCAAGTTTTTTAAACGAAAATGAGTTTAGGCATAGTGTTTTGGCGCAAAATTTAAATTTTTAAACTTTTTAAGAATAACATTTTTCAGTTTTTGGCGTTTACTTTTAAATTGCACATTTGTGTTTTTAGCGCAAAACTATAACATCTACATAACCACTTTTTTACATTAACAAAATAATTATTTTAGCCAAAAAATGTACCAGAAATTAAGTAATTTAAATCTTCTCAGTACTTTGAATTTCCTCAATTTTTCCTAATTCGCTGATTCTGTAGATGCATTTCTCTACCGAATCGCCCCTCGTTTAGTGCATTAATTTTTCACATAAACTATTTTTAAAGTTTTAAACTTTTATCAATTTTTTTTTGACAAAAAAGTTCTTTAAATTGACTTAAAATTTTACGATAATTTCTGACAAATAAGTTATAAGATATCGATCTTTTAAAAACTTTAATACTACCACACTTATTTTATTAGCGCATAAAATTTTAGAAAGAGATTAACAATTTTCATATTTAATGAAAATTAAAAGTTTACGTTATCAGAAACTCAAACCTAAAATGGTAAAGTTTGATCCAACTTTGGATTCTTTCAGACATTGAGGTGGTAATGGAAAAGAAGTCAAAGTTGGACAAACACTTTATTTTGCAATAAGTCAAGTTTCGAGTTACAAGTAAAGTTAAGTTAAATGAAAATGAATTATCCTTTAGTTAGACTTACCTAATTCTAAATAAAGTTGATTGATTGTATCGTACGTATCCCAGAAGGGTGTGTCCACTGGCTGTTCTTTTTGCTGAGCATCCTTACTGGCTTCTGATGCAGATACATTTGGAACAGCGCCATTTGGGTCTCTGTAAATAATAAAAAGTTCATTGCTTTCGTGATTTCTTGTCTGCAGTATCGTCGTTATGCCTTTATTATTCTGTAACTTGCGCATAATATATCATTTTAAAATATTACTTTTTAAAACTGTATACATTTAAAGGTAACTTTAACAAAATTTGAGTTAATATGTACGGTCAGTTGGAGCAATTGAAAACACTCTTGATAACTTGATTTTGGAGTTTGGTCGTTTATTTTTTACCGCAATTATTATTGTTTATTGTTTGCTAATATCAGGTTCAAATATGTCTAGTTTTTAATTGCTCCAACGGTTTTTTCATTTTTTTAAACATTTTGGCTAGTTGTAGACGAGAGATTTTTTTACTATTCGAGAAGAAAGAATTTTATTTCTTTGCCTGTCTTAAAAATCTTGAGATTTAAAATTAAAGAAGGTCAAGAAGGTATTTGTTTATTCGGGATTTAAATAAATAATGAATCAGAAAAAAGAAAAGAAGGGATGTAAGCCAGTTCAGTTTGCTATCAAGCTGAAAGTTTTAGCATTTAAATTTTTGCTTTAACGGAGAATGTCGCGAAGCATATAAACTGTGGTTATGTAATGTTGGTTGTCTAAAATCAACAAAAAAAAAGCCCTTAATGGCCATTGCAGTGGGTTTATGAGTGTTAATTTTAATTAAAAGTTGGGCTTACCAGCAACATAAATAAACAAAACACAAGTTGACATTTTCTAAAGGTCCATCAATAAGCGTATAAATACAGAATTTTGACAATTTAAAATGCAAAAAAATAGTGCTTCTAAATTGCCAAAATTCTGTAACTACACGCTTATTGATGGACCTTTAGAATATGTCAACGTATACTTTGTTTATCTATGTTGCTGGTAAGCACAATTTTTAACTAAAATTAACTCTTTTAAACCCACTGAGCAATTACCAGAAAGTGCTGTTTCTTGCTGATTTTAGGCAATCAACATTACATAACCAGAGTTTCTATGCTTCGCGACATTCACCTTTAAAGAACTTTCCTATCTCATAACTAAAACCTACCTACGCATATTAAAACTTTTTAAAACGAAAAGTTGTTCTATAAAAAATAGGGATAGTGAATACGAAAAGCCAGAATAGCTTTCATGCCGTAAATTTCATTTAATAAACCGACACACTAGAACTTAAAAAGTAACTCAAAATGCATTTTAGTTTAATTAATTTGTGGTTTTCTCGCTTCTTTTTAGCGAAAGTTTCGCAACATCTAATTCCGTTTTCCATGTCATAATTTCATTATGATGCATAGAGCTTCGTCAAGCGCTTACTGGATTCAGGCCCTTAAATCATATGAAATATGATAAGGATATATACGATAAAGAACTTTTGGGGAGGATAATGTTATATTATAAGCAATGAGGAATCACTTTTGTGGAAATAATTCTGAACAGTAGTTATCCGGGTATCTTTGTGACATCCGCATTTGATGATTTCTTGTCTAAAGCATGTAATAACGGTGAGATACCAGTATACAGTCTTTATTTTGATTATATGCCATGATATAAAATTGCACCAAAAGTATTTTGATATATATATTCGTATGATTCTTCTTAAAGTTACAAGAAAATTACAATACGTTGTTCGGTATTGGTGGCGGCAACTTTTGCAAGCCCGGGAGAGTCCTAGGGACATGGTCCGGGCATCTAAGTGACGACTATTTGGACTGCAATATATTCCATTCCAGTCCATGATGAGCCAAACGTTGGCTGTCGTCTTCCATCAATTAATAATAATAATAAAACATTGTAAAATTTATAAAAATATTGTAAAAGAAAGTAAAAAAAAACTTGACATATTTTTGACAAGGGCTTATTAAAAAAAAAATTTTGATAAAGACTCTTTAATAATAAAAAAAAGAGAATACAAAACACACGTAGATATTCGAAAAAAAAATTTGGTTAATTTTTCTTAAAAGGTTTCAAAGACAAACAATTTTTCAAAATTAATTTGTCTTTAACTGTAATTTAAAAAAGTGGACCCAAGATATCTTCTGAAAAGGTTGTTATAAATAAAGAAACTCTTTAAATATGAAAAAACAACATAATTCAACTCAAAGAAGAATGTCGCGAGGCATAGAAACAGTGATTATGTAATGTTGATTGCCTAAAATATGTTGTTTATGTTGATGGTAAGCACAACTTTTAATTAAAATTAACTCTTATACACCCACTGAGCAATGACCAGAAAGTGCAGTTTTTTGTTGATTTTAGGCAACCAAAAATACATAACCTCAGTTTCTATGCTTTGCAACATTCGCCGTTAAGTGAAGATACTGTGTAGATTGATATTCACATCTTTAATCTTCTATCGTGAACTACAATATCATTTTAAAGCAAAAGTACCTAAACTTTTGCATTAAAATGCTATAAAAATATCAAATAATATTAAATTATATTTTTATCGCTGTTTTTTGGTGTTGATATTTTGTTTGGATAAACAAATCATTTGCGAAGCGTAAAAAACTTAATAAAATTTGAAATGTTTACATTGAAACTTTCCCCAAATTTTAAACTCAACTGAAAGCACAACATATGGTTTAAAAGTTTACAATGTACATTTGAATATTCTCGCTTGGCATACATAAAATATTCTTTCAAACTGTAAATCAAATAAAGTTTTAGGAGCCAGACAAAATACGCTAAAATTTGAACACAATAATACACAACACTATTAGAAAACTAAACATTTTTATGAATTTTCGGAAAAACCGCAGGATAGTAGGATATAAAAACGAAATTTAATTTCTGTCGATGTTTGTGTAACTTTCGTATAAAGGACTCATCTGCATTTGGGTTGTCCCTTGGGGTAAATCCCCAACGGCATACAATCTGAATAAATTAAGGATAATCTTGCCTTCTCTAATAGTGGACCCAATAATGTGTTTAAGTTTGTTTGGGCGATAGCTTCTTGTAATTATGGCGTAGAAAGGGTTTCTCAAATTCTCATCGAAATCTCCTAAAGCAATTGTGGTGTTAACCAAGGACTTATCTAAACTAGGCTCAAACAAGACACAGAATTAGCTTTAATTAAGTTTCTGATCATGTGTGTTTGTTTAGGAACTGTAAATGAACTGATCATTGCATGACCTAGTGTTGAAAATACATTTTTATTTTTTAATGAATAGAACAAAAAGGTTATTTTTCTGTGCAATAAACTTAATCTGCAGCAGTTTCTATGACAACGGTGTTAAAATAAGCCTCGGGGTTTTAACTAGTGAAATAAAATGTAGGTAAACAAATGTTTATGAATGTGTTTTGTAGAAATGAAGTTCAAAATGTAAATTCAAATTATATTTGGTTTAATTTTAGGTTTGGTATAAAGCAAGTACGCATAAAATTCACTCAGATCGATCAAAGTTGGCAATTGGCATTATTAATCAAGAATGCGTTTCAGTGAACCAGAAAAGAAAAAAGAAAATGCAAGAGCTCGCGTAGCTCCAAATTTAATTACATCAATGCCGCTAAATGAGTTTCTAGGGCTTTAAGTCTTTTTATATTTTTTGCAAGAACAAAGGTCGTGAAAAATCGAAAATTGTTAATTTTGTTTTGTAAAGAAAGAACAAATACTGTTGTTAATAGAATTTTAAAATACAACAATGATTTGCTAAATTGTTACCCAAGTATTTCGAAAACGGCAGGTAGTTAAAAATACTGTGTTAATCGGTATTAAAATACAGAAACTAGAAAGTCATAAAATTAAAGGACCAACTCGATGGTACGTTGTTGGGACTTGTCAGGAGATCCTTAAAAAAATGTCTAATCTATATTTTCCAATCTTTAACGAAAATACATTATTCTTAAATTTTTGTTTGTACATTCTTCCAATATAACAAAAGTTAAGGCATTGTTTAGCTTTCAATACAACAAGGTATTTTTCACTTTAAAATAATTAAACAAAGTTTAACAAAGGATAATTAATGAGCTTTTATGAGGTCGCAAACTGATCAAAGCTTAAACAATAATAAGCTAACTTTAAAACTAACTTTTTAACTAAGCAAGAAAATGGGATCGGTATAAAAAGCATTATAGTCTAAAGCAATCTCAAAGAAATGTTGTTAAATTAATGCAGTATCAGGTGAATAAATTATTACATATTTTTAACTTTTCCAGTGCCAATTTTTGGCCGATAAATAAACCTAAAAATTAAACTCAAAAGAACATCTTCAAATAAAGCTAATTTACCTTTGAAAACCTTGTTTTATTCAGGCAAAATTGACTTAACCAACTTTAATCAGGCATCTATTGTTACTTTAATAAGAAACCTTGCTCGAATAAATTGCTTAAAAAAGGTTGAGTTAAAATTTAAAAAAGATTGTTTTTTTCGAAGTTTTTTTTCGCAACTATAAAAGATAATTTGAATATAGTTAATTTTGCATGAACAAATTTGCTAAATTCCAAAATTGGGTAACTATATATCCATTTTAAATCAAGACAAACAAAACTCTTTAGAGCCAGAAATTGGAAAGAGCTGTTTAAAAATTTAACAAATAAACATTGATGGTATCGCAAAGTTTTCATTTCATCCCTATCTATTCTTTCAGTAACAAAAACCAAGCGGAAATCTCATTTAAAATTTATGCATCGTGGTGAATGAGTGTGTGTTGAAATAAAGAAAGTAATAAAAGGGCATAAGTGCTTTTGAAAATGTAATAAATACGTATTTCAAATAAAATAAGCGTTATTTTCAAACTCTTGTTTTGTGAGGTAGGCATGAAGAGGCTTCTGTTTAAATATTAATAACCAATGTTAAAACTTAAGCTTTATATTAAGTTCGGAACTTCCACCGAACAATATTTTTTCATAAGAGATTTCTAAGTGGCAAAAAAGTGGCGCATCAATGTTTCAATACATATTTTCTCTAAATCTTTCTGAAAAACTTAAAAAGCTCAAAAATAGACACATCTTTTTATAAATAAAAATAAATATGACCTGCATATTTGCACTCCTTCTCTACCAGGCAGCTATGGAAATGACCAAATATGGCACCAATAAAAGTTATGGGGTTATATTTAGATCTTTTTAATATTTAAAATATAAAATTAATTTTGTTTGTGATTTAACTTCGCTTAGAAGCAGCAACGGTTTTAATATGCTACATTTATACAAAATCGAATCACAAGACCGTGTATTCTTTTTATTGTATACTATGTCCTTGGTAATTTTTAACATAAAAATAATAAAAATCTAGTCACTTCCGCATAGCTTTTTTTAGGCCTAGATTTGGACATTTTCCATAGTTTGAGGTGCTAACTGGTAAAGAAGGTGTGCAATATGCAGCTGCTAATTTTTTTAATAGAAAGAAGTTACCAGAAGTAAGCACTGGGCTAAACCTGAAAAGGATTTAAAATCATGCAGCAACTCGGAAACCAAATTTTGGGTGATTATATATGGAATAAGCCACATAAAAACAACGTTTTTGTCAAAATAGAACTTGGCTAGCCCGGCGCATTCGCCATTTCAAATTCCTAAAAGTTAACTTAATAATTTAAAGAAAGCTCAACTTACTTTAGATTTAAATCAACATTTTAATGCATTTTAAAAATAATTTTTCTTCTTTTATATAAAAATAAAAACAGCATTGTATGTCTATTTTTAGCCAGACACAGTTTATCTTTTGTTCTGAATCCAACTGGGTAGCGCCTTACAATCGAGTTCTTTCTTGACAGATTAACATCTTGGATTTCATGGCTATAAAATGGAAACAATGCTTTCCCAATAATTGCTGTAAACATACTTTCTCTAATCTTCAAGTTGACTTTAAAACTGTAAATCCCAGATTTATATTTTTCATTTCGGGAATTTAAAAAAGTAATTAACTTTTTCGAATTAATCTTTTTTGTTAAGTCGACTGTCGACTTGAATAATTCGTTCTCGTTTTTTTAGGTAATTTAAATAATTAAATTATTAAATCTGCGCAAATTACTGGGTGTCTATACAAATTTGCATTGATGCCCTAAATGAAATTAAAAGTAAAATAATTACCTATAACAAATATTAATTTAATTAAATAAAAGCTACAACAATGCATATTTTGTTTCAATAAATCACCCCCCGTCTCTCACTAAACATGTTCCGGTAATTTGTTGGGTAATAAATATTATTTAACACCATAATTGATTTGGTTAATTACGCAAAATTAGTACGTGTTAATGAAATTAAAAATGTTTCACAAATGAGTTTTAATTAAAAAATTATTCCAAATTTAAAATTAAAAAATGTGTTACTCACCCCTTCCTGGCGAAGTTTCCAAGGTAATAAATCAGAGCTTTTGCCACAGACACATCGCCATTGCTGTAATTATGTGGAAAAGACCCTCCACCAATCAAAGGCAAGCCTAATACATAAGGGAGATCTTCGCCACGAACACTGCCGGGGTGCTAAAAAAAACACAAAATTAAAATGTTTTCGCTACGCCCTTAGTACAAGTCGCGTCTGATTAGATAACATCACAAAATATTTTATTTTATATTCATAACTTGTGTAATTTAACCGCTGTTTTTCATTTAAAATGCACAAGATATATTTTGCAGGGAAAATATTCTGTCGGATTTAAATTGAATTAGGTTTTCTGTTTACCAGATTCGTTATACGTCAGTTTTCTTATTAAGAAAATAAATGATTCAAACATCTTTTCAAACTCATGGTAAAAAGAACAAAATAATATTAATCAATTCTTAGTAACGTTAAAATGGCCAACATCTACTAATTTTTGCTTAACTCTTGCAACGATAGCTCTATTAACATAGGGCAATTTTCTGAAACATACTCTTTCTAAAATGCTTTTCTAAATTGTAAAAACAAAGTACAAACTTGTAATGGGCACAAATACCAGGCGCTAAGTTAACTTTGGTCTTTGGACAAAAGTTTTTATAAGACTCTTGGTAAAGCTAGTCCATTTTAACTTTAGAATTCTTTTCATAGTCAACACTAACTACCAGATTAACAGTACACAAGTTTACTTAGTGTAATGAAAATTGTAATTCCCACTTAACTTTGTTTGGGAAACCAGACAAGAAGTTAAAGCTAATAAGAAGTTGGTTGAAAGTTTGCAGGACAGGTTATAAATGTGGCTTATTTAACTATAAGAAATAATTTTAGCAGCACTATTTAAACAGTATTAAACTTTAAGCAAATTAACAATATAAAATATTACTATGCTATGTAATTTTAATATTCTGGTTATTATCGGCCTGATGATAGTGCTGTAAGCGTCGAAACCGGTCATTGCCAATTTTTTGTAAGAATGGGCGAGGTCGCCATAAAATATAAATAAAATAATGTTAACTTAACTGAGCTCTGATGTGGCCTTACAACGCATTGATTTCACGAGAAACTGTCGAACTGATTTAAACTTTAATAAAACCTACTCAAACTTTAACAAAGCGCTCTATAAATTTTTAAAGGTAGTAACATACCATTGGGAAATCTCTCTCGCCAGTCTGATGATGAAAATGTAGAAAAAACGTCTTCCCACCTTTCATCGAGTGTAAATATCCGACCCTTATAAGGGGCGCCGACGTGTGTCCATCGCTCAGCACATCCAGAGTGGCATCTCTAACGCTTAGCGGATTCTGAGAGGGCCGTTCCCAGTCCGTATATTCATTCTTTAGTGTGGAAAATATCTCATTCAAGTGATAGTAGTACGAATTCCTCACGTACGTCCTAAGGATTCGGTCACGTCGTGTTTCGTTGAAGCCAAATTCTAGATCCTGAGCGCTTAGGTCTAAATAAGATTCCGTGGACGTAAGTCCGAAGAGAAGGTCACGATCTGAGAAGTCCGCAAACTCATAACCAGCAGAGGTGGCGATGGTGGAGGTGCTTCCTTGTGGCGGGGGGCTGGTGGGGTTTACTAAGATCGTACCGTCCACGAAGGGGGCAAATCCTTTAGCAAAAAAAAAGTTTAGTTAATTTAAAATAGGGCCCTAGGGTTTTGTCACAGAATGTTAAATAGTTGTGTCATGACTATTCGGAGGTGCACCCTAAAAAAAATCTTTTAGGCATTATGTGTAATATAAACAAAAAAATAAATGATAAAGCGCGCAGCTGATCTGTGAGCAAGATAGCATAACTATACGAATTTGGATTGCCTGTGCGTGAGTCACTTATGTCTCGGCAGTTTCTTAAGCTTTATTTAAAGCCCATTTAAATCCACGTAAATTAACGCAAATTTTACGTTACCAAATTAGTGAATTTAGAGATTAAAACATGCATAAGGTTAACGAACCCATCAGTATGTCTCCGCAACTTCATAATTTTGTTTTTATTAACTTATTTTACATCGTTTTGTTCCTGCAACTAAAGCTTAATATCGATGCTCTGTGTAAGACTTCCCCAACCGAGAAATTTTGTCATATCTTGTTCTTTTCCAAAGACAGGTAGATCTCTTTTACGTGCACATGTGCACAGGGGACCACATCTTTTACTTCGTCTTCCGAGCAAAGGCATTTTAGAAATATTTTTCCCACCACTAAATGTTACCAGCAGATTTTTTTTTCATTTTCGAATTACTTCCGGAAATCGAACCCAGGTCACTTGGGTGAGAGGCAGAGATGCTTGCCCCGTCACCACCGTGCTTGCTGGTAAAACTTCATTGTTAAACAGATTCTACAGATTTCTTTTATAATTTCCAACGTTTTAAAATTTGGTCCAATAGCCGATAGATGGCGCTAGTGAAAATTGGTGACAGATGCCTACACGAGATTAGTTAAGTTATTGGAAATAACCCATAACAATACGTTAAGTGGAGTTAATTTGATCTATAAATGACATTTCATCTTACGTATAAATTAATTTATTTTGTGTTAATTCGCGATACGTTAAGTGGCGTTAATTATTAAGGGGTACTTTGGAGAACCGTTACTTTATATGTGGACAAAAATGGGCACTTTGTTATAGGAGCTTTTCTCTTGTCTATATGTGTGGAACATCGCCCTGAATTATCGTGACGTACTCATGTAACACTCCGTTGTATGCCCCTTGAATGGCACACTTTGATTAACAATCCAGCATGAATGCAAGATCAAGATGATGAAAGTGTATTGTATGCAGAATCACGGATAATACAAAAGGCACAATAAGGAGGCACTGACCTGGTAAAAACCTTGGGGATTCCACTTTAACGTTAAGCAGCTGATTCAGGGGCTTGAGTCTCAAGCAAGGCGCTAGATCGTCCTCTAGTAGATCTCCGTGACACCCTGTGTGCTCCGCTACTCGTCTCTTTACAGTAAGTGGCTCCCTCTGCACCGCCCATGGACTCAAGGCAGATCCACTTAATAGTATCACTCGATGCAGCAGGTCTGAAACAATTGCAAGCGATTTCATGAGATGGAGGACTCTAGACGCGTGATAATCATAAAGAAAGGAACAACAGTTAAGTTCATTTGTAAGTGACTAGGATTCTTAATTATTTATGTTGCATTAAAAAAAGACCCTTATAAATGGACTAAGTTTTTGGAAAAGGTAAAGATACCTAAGAAAGCAAGATAAATTGAAGCCTTCAAAGACAAAATTAAAAACGCATGTGGTCAATCCCAAAAATTTCAGCAGTAATGGACAAAAATAACACAAAAGCAAAGTTATTATTTAACGAGGAATGTCGCGAAGCATAAAAACTGTAGTTATGTAATGTTAGTTGCCTAAAATCAATAAAAAACAGCATTTTCTGGTCATTGCTCAGTGGGTTTATAATTGTTCATTTTAATTAAACTGTGCCTACCAGCAACATAAATAAACAAAGCACAAGTTGACATATTCTAAAGGTCCATCAACAAGCGTTTAAATACGGAATTTTGGTAATTTAGAATGCAAAAAATAGTGCTTCCAAATTGCCAAAATTCTGTATTTAAGCGCTTATTAATGGACCTTTAGGTGTCAACTTGTGCTTTGTTTATTTATGTTACTGGTAAGCACAATTTTTAATTAAAATTAACTCTTATAAACCCACTGAGCAATGACCAGAAAGTGCTGTTTTTTGTTGATTTCAGGAAACCAACATTACATAACCACAGTTTCTATGCTTCGCGACATTCCACTCTAGGTTCATTTGTAAGTGACTGGGTACTCAATTATTGCGTTTGAAAAAGAATATAGATTAAGTTTTTGTAAAAGGTAAAGATGCCTACAGTAGCAGCCATTAAAGACAAAATTAAAAACACATGTGGTCAGTTTTAGAATCCCAAAAACTTCAGCAATCATTCATAATGGACAAAAATAACACAAACGCAAAGTAATCATTTGAAACCTTTTTTTCATAAACTTCTAACTTGTTTGAAGCTAAAGTCTGGATGTTTTTACTGCCGCCTTGTTTGGAAGCTTGTAATAATTTACAAGCGCACCCTGACCCTGTTAAAAGCGTAAATCTCATTGCATATTAAAGTTTTCTTATCATCCAGTACTTAACACAAGTTAAAAGTCCTAATATCATAAAAATTTAAATTAACTTTTACAAAGCAGAAACTTCTTGTTAAAGCGAAAAGTTTTCCCTAAAAACGCGATATTTAATATAAAAATTAGGACTATGATTACATTACGAGATTTGTATCTTGCAAGTTTAAAAGTACGCCATTATTTAATAATAAAAAAAAACTTTTATTCATCTATAAAAATTTAGTTTTAGCATTACACGGTAACTTATTTAATTAAAAAAATTAATAGAATACCCATTCGTCTAGTCCTTTTATAGCTCGGAAAATGTAACATCCATAATATAATTTATATGGGTTCCTAGAAGGTTATATAAGTGATTGCACATTTTGTCGAAGTTTTGAAGAATTTTAATTAAATTTTCCTATACCTGGCATCGACTTTGGAGCTGCTGTTGACGATAATGTTTTACTGTGATCTAAATTTAGGTTATTAAACTTTGGTTGGATAGACAATCAATTTGATTAAAAATATCCAGGAGCACTCTGAATTTTAATGAGAATTTTTAGACACTTTACCTACTTGAATATTTAATTTATTTTTAAAATGAACTAATGTTGAAAAGAAAAAGCGCAATGCTTGTCAATGAGAAGATTATTAAAGCGTATTCAATTTAACTCTTTTCATAAAAAAAATTGCTTATTTGTTAGTTACTTTACTCAGCAAGGAATCTTTTTTTTTATGTATTTTAATCAAAAATATCTGTTATCCCTTAAGAGATTTTATAATTTAATTAATATGAAACAACGACAATTTCAGTTATAACCAGGACGAGGATCGTGATCCTTGGACACAGTTCAGATCGAGTTTCAGACTGCACCAAACAATAGACACATTTTGTGAGACTTTCTGTCCAAACATTATTTTATGCTTCTTTTTGTTACTTGAACTTTTGGTGTACTTTAAAATGGTTTTCTTTATAAGAGTCTTAAAGTGACTTGGCAAGTTTTTGTAGTTCGAGAGTAATTCTTTGGATGCGATTTCCACACAAAAAAAAAAGACCTTTAGGTGGTAAATTCTCAAGTGAATGTTTAACAAAACAGGGATTCTGCTCTTATTCTATTTGGTTTAGAATCTGAATACATTTCGACTGCAATGTTAATGTTTAAACGAGAATTAAATGAGATTATTTGGTCTTGTTTGCGTCTACCCAAAAGCAAAGTCCAGTGTTAAAGCACCAATTTTATCCAATAACAAATGCGAGTAAAGTGCTTTATACAAAATTTAGCAATGCTCTAAGAACAACTGCTTCATTTTTCTCAATTATCCCAAGCCTTTGCATTAAAACTAGTGGCATGTATTGTCTGTACTCGTAAAACGTTCTCTTGATGGAATTAAACGGAGGTTACTCGACCTACCTTAATTTCTAACACTCCAAGACAAGACTTTTATGTTATTTTAACTGAATTAGAGTGATTCTAGATCTGCAGGAATCCAGTGTTTAGACAATGTGGCTCGCCCGGCGCATTCGCCAT
Source organism: Cartodere bifasciata (assembly GCA_963920755.1). Lineage (NCBI taxonomy): Eukaryota > Metazoa > Arthropoda > Insecta > Coleoptera > Latridiidae > Cartodere > Cartodere bifasciata. Next base: position 17,695,420 of record OY987195.1, on the reverse strand, counting down.
TTTATAAAACATGTGTTTTACCCGGCGCATTCGCCATATTATATATGCATTTCTTTAGTTGAGGTATATACGAGGGACATTTCATATCAGCCAATCATAGTTGCTATTATTTGATTTGTATTTGGTGGATACAATCCTTACCTATGGTAATGGTGGTAAATAAAACAATTTTTCAACTTTTCATATTTTTCTTGTTTTAAACTAAAAATTAAGTTGTGTTGTGTTGTATAGGGTTTTTCGATTTTGGAAGATTAAAATTGGTAGTAATTTTAAGTTGACAATGGACATTTACTTTTATTAAAAAATCAGAAGAAGCATATTTTCACTCCATCTTTATTAGTAAGTACCTCAAACTATGAAAAATGACCAAGTTTAGGTCCAAAAAAAGCTATGTGGGACTGGGTAGATTTTTTTTTGATTATTTTAAAATGTTAATGTGCTAATGGAGATGCATAAAAAAATAATTTTGTTTGTGATTTAACTTCGTTTAGAAACAGCAATGCTTTTACAATGTTACAGAGTACGTTAAATTTAAACATGATCGAATCATATTTTGAATTCTTGGAAGATAGTAGTTTTTGTTTTTTGTTGAAAATTGACGCTTCTTTTTATAAAAAAAATATGAACAGCATTTGCACTCCTTCTCTACCAGAAAGCTATGAAAAATGACCAAATATGGTACCAACAAAAGTTATGTAGGACTGGGTATAGATTTTTTTTTATTATTTTAAAATGTTAATGTGGTAATAAAGACGCCTAAAAAAAATTTGGTTTGTGATTTAACTTCGTTTAGAAGCAGCAACTGTTTTAATATGCTACATTTACACAAAATCAAATCATATGATCGCTTACTTTTTTTTAATTTCTTTTGGTAACATTTTAACATAAAAAAAATAAAAATCTACTAACTGTCACACAGCTTTTTTAGACCTTAATTTGGAAATTTTTTATAGTTTAAGGTGCCAACTGGTAGGGAAGGAGTGCAAATATGCAGCTGCTAATTTTTTGATGGAAAGAAGTTACCAGGAGTAAGCACTGGACTAAACCTCAAAAGGATTTAAAAGCATGCAGCGACTCGGAAACTGAATTTTGTCTGATTATACAGAATATCCCAGAATTGGCGCACCACCTGTATGGTACGTTGTTGGGGCATGCCTAAGGATCCTTAAAAAATTGTTAAAAAATCTATCTTTCCTTATCTTTGAGGAAAATAAGGTTAAAGTTCGATAAATGCGGCAACTCTGATAAAAAAGGGCACTTTAAATCCCATCTATGATTCTTGATCTTACCTTTTTGTATCAGTTATATTAACATTGTTGCTTTTTTTTTATGAAAATTCCGTAAAATTAAATTAACTATAAAAATGTCATTTGACCACATTAAAGATAAACAAAAAGTAAAATAGTTTAAGATAGATTGTGCCTTTGTGTTAAGCCATATTTTTATTTAATATGTGCCGTTGTTTTTAAGGTACCATGCGTTTAAAGTTTTGCACTTTGGGGTCTTATTATTATATCTTCGAGGGTACCTATATGAAATAAATTTTTGTTTCACAATTTTATGGGGATCCCTAGACATGCCCCAAAAACCTACTATACAGTTGGTGCGCCAATTTTGGGACACCCTGTGTACGGAATAGGCCACAAAATAAAAAAACAGGGTAGTGAAATGTTTCATTCTCATCAGTCTCTGAGGAAGGCCGTTGGTAAACAGTGCCAAGTTGCTAACGAACGCGAAGATATGACTTTATCTCTAATTAGAATCGTTGGCAGCTGGAGAAGTGCAAATGCTCCGGGCTAATGCTCGCTTGCTTCTATGATTAACTACTGCAGCTATGCACACTTTAGCTGCTAAGGTATGTGAGAATGTTGACTATGGCTAAAGAGGCCAAAGTTGAAAATGCAAAGTCTCCTCTACACCTTACCTAGTAACCTCTTTAAAAACTAGGGGCTTAGATAACTAATTGACCTATTTTCTGGATTCGCTGCGACTCGGCGGAAACAATGCAAATTCACTTTGTGGAAACTTTCAACCAGAATTATAAACTATGGTTGTATACAATGACGCGAACTACTTCACTGTTTTATATTTTATTACCCCGAATAAAGCTTCTTAGTTGTTTTACAATGTAGTCTTGGATTTTGTGAGTTTGTGTGACAATCATTGTTAACGCTACATTGAAATAAGTACAATATCTTGAATGTAAGTGTTTAATGTATTGTATTTAACAATAACAAATTATTTCATTCTTGTTACTCCGCTAACTAATACTGGGTTAAGAAAATGTTTTCTTACTTAAAAATGCCTTTAAAATGACACAGTTTATAAAACTTGATACAAAATCTACTATGAAAATAAAATAAATAATATATCTACAGTTTACCATAACGTTACTAGAATTTGCAATTTTATTTTAGCGCATTAAAATAAAAACGGCAATAATTTTATTCTTTATGTCTTTTATTCTTTAACAGTTAAAACACCTTTTAAAAGTTCCTAACAACCTGCTATGAAATTTTATAAGAACCAAAAATATTTTTATAATTACAATAAAACTTTTATATACCCAATAATATTATAAAGTTGTTAAAAACGACATTTTGAAAGCAATTAAAAAAAGTCAAACCATAATTATGATATATGATTAATTTAATTTCCCTTAAAACTGCTAAGAATTGCTCGTTTAATGCAACGACAATTATTATTTTTTAAGTTTTAGTAGAAATGGATCGTTTAAACAAAATTAAAAATCCAACTAGGTATTAAATGCCTCACAATTTATCACAGACTCATAAGGATTAAGATGACGAATGGCAATTTTAGCTCTAGAGTTGTACATCGTTGTATTTTATGTTTAACATAAAAATGAGTAAGTTCCGTATGATTCTGTAAGACAAGCAATTTAAAAACTTCCTTTTTGAGATATCCACTTGACAGAAAATCGTAAGGAAGTTCATTTAATACGAATCTAGATTTATGGTAGGATTACGGATATACTATAGGCTGGTTTCTTTGAATACCATATTATGGCATTACGAAACTTGATGCTTTCAATTCGCTCGTCCATATTGTTGGCTTCCAGTCATTTATCTTCTTTTTTTAATAGAAACTTTTTGAAATAAATCGTTCTTCACTTTTTTAATATAAAGTTAATAGTTATATTTACTTCGACATAATTTAAACTTATCTAGTGTTTCAAGCTAGAAGACCTTCTGAATGCCGGTTTACAGAAATTGGTAAAAAAATAAATATATAGAAGGTAGGTATTATGAAGTGAACAAAAAATAACTTCCTTCTTTCCTTTCTTAAAAAAATATTTGAAAATCCTCGGCGCTACCCATGCCAATTGAAGATTGGCTGCCTAATACCATTTGGACAATAATGTTATTGCAAGGAAGAAACAGAATTGCCCCTGTGAGAGACATTATCACAATACCTTAGTGCTGAAATAACAAATTCAGCTAAGTTACATCGTGCAGAAACTTCAATCACGAGTCATATCATTCCGGCCTACTTGCTTGGAATTCTGCCGGAAAAAAGGTTAAATAAAACGAATTTGGAAGCATTAAATTAAAGAAAACTTTTAGTCTTTTTGAGAATTTGATGTATTAGCCGTGAATTTGTTTAGTGAAAATAATGCTCTCTGTATAAAGGCAAATCTGACAAAAAGCTGGGCCTATATCCAAAAGGCATTGCAAAGAATTTTGTAATTAATTAATAAACCCTCATCAATTTAAAACTCTGAGACTGATTTGCAAAGATTTACTTCAAGCGAATTTTGACCAATTTTAATCTCTATTAAAACTAAACAAAACTTTTTAATAGAAATAGTAAAAATGCCTAAAAAGAATGATTAAAAGCAATTATTAAATTACAAGATTTATTAGACAATCTTTACTTACATAAGCACCTATAACTCAACAGTTAAATCTAGCAATTTAACATTTTATAGCCTGAATTAAAAAACTACGAACCTAAGCATTTATAACTTTTTGCGTCATAAATCTAAAGAACACCAGGCTTATATTTAATTTAATCCTTTCCCTAAACTCTAAAGATTTAACTTTTAAGACATATTTTTCATTTAAGATGAGGTACACACCGCCACAACGAACTATTCATAGAATATATATTTTTTTTACCCACCGTTTTTAAAGTCTATTTTGAATTTACATATTTCAAATTTTATGTATGTTTGGATACAATCAAAGCCGAAACTTAAAAGTTATCTCAAACTTAAAGATATATTGATTACTCAATTCCTAAAGCTCAAGAGATTTATGAAGAGTAATATTGTTTATTTATTGATCTTATTAAAGTGTACTGATCAGTATCAACAGTTTCTCAATAAACACACATGAAGTCTTGTGTGCACAATTTGTTGACGTCAAAAACAGATTGAAAAAGTTGGCTTTGTTCAGTGCCCTGCGAGAATATCAGGGCTAATGAAATATCTTCTTTTATGTCGATTTCAGGACTCTGATAATAAACACCTTTCAGCCACTTCATTTGCTATCTCTTGTGCAGTTAAAAATAGGGGGAAATCTTTTGTAAAGAGTCCGCAGGGAATGAAAAGCATATTTATATTTTTTCAGAATAATAAATAAACCTCAATGACGACCTACCAGCTTTTAATGCGTGTACTTTAAGCAGTTTTTTGTGCGCAAAAAATATCTGTTACACCACAAAAGTTGGGTAACATCTACTAGAATTGTACCTTAAAAAACGTGGTATAAAATGTAAGAATTCTTATAGATCGTTTTTGTGTTTGTTTTTTATTGTTTTAAAGCCAATTTCCTTAAACAATCTTACCTTTAGCCACAGGTGACACCGCAATAAAGTTGACTAAGGCCGCCCCTGTGCTATGGCCCATAAGTGTCACTCTCTCGGGATCACCACCGAAGGCTGGTAAATTTTCCCTAAGCCAATGCAACCCAGCTACTAGATCCATTAGGCCAAAATTCCCTTGTGCACTTCCTTTTGTACCAGTCTTGAGAAATCCTGAAAAGATACAATGATTTTACTATAGGATTTTTGCATGGAATCTACGAAAGTGTATTAGCTTTATCTGTAAGTAAAATGGAAGTTATTTTAATGCAGGGAATTAAAGAACAAGTTAGATTATTGAATCAGTATTCCGTCGCAACATTAAGCCAAAAACAATTCTGTTAGAAAATGGTATTAGCCAAGGTTTTGCTTTAGTTTTGTCTATTTTAGAAGCCTAGTTATCGAAACTGTTTTCATAGACTAAAATAAAATTGCTTACATCGTGTGATAAACGTTTGCGAGGTACGAACATGTTTTAAATAAAGTTCTGCTTCAAAAAGATCTAAGATAACATACACCTTTCTGTGTACTATTTTATGAGGCATTGAAATTGGTTTAGAGAAAATACGTTAGTAAAATATACAGGTTTTATGGCTTTATGTAAATTTGGCAATTTTATGAGCCACTTAGGACTAAACAGAAAACTTACCGTAGTCTTACTATAATCTAGTACATTGTTAAAGATGCCATAAACTTAACAAATTGTAGTTTTTATCGAGATCATTCTTTAAATCAGCAAACTTTAACCTTTTTCTTGCAGCAGAAGCATGTTTGGTTATTTATGAATTTTCTTTGAATTTTGGAGCCAAATTTTGCTTAAGAAACGGGGCATTTTTTAATTCAAATAATCTTTTTATATTTGCGTTTTATAATAAGCACATTATAAAACCCAAAATTTGGTTTTTTAAGGTTGCTAAATTGCTTTATTATTAAAATAATAAAGCAATTTATACATAATTTTATTTTATTAGGTTGGTTTTCCAGATGCAAAAAGATAAATGGTTCCCTTGCAATGTACTTTATTTATACAAATTTTACTACTATAAACTATCGGGCGAAATAGTTTTCTTATAGAGTAAAAATCTATAATAATTAGAGAAACGATATCAACGGTTACATTTTCTCAAAAACGCCTATTTATTCAGTATTTAGTGAGTAAAAGTTACAAATGTCATTATTCAATATATCTGATCTAAATTTACATTTTTACTTCAAAATGTCAATGTTGCCAATCTAATAAAAATAAAATTTAAAGCTATTTATTAAATAAATAAGGCAAATATAAAAAATAGTATAACAAAATCCGTTTTATAATGCGTTTTTTAGCACTTGACCATTGGAAAATCGCCGCTGATGGACGCGTGCTAAAAAACGTTCCTTATATAAAACCCTATGTATTAATATACTATTATAGGTGGGTAATGTTATTTTAAATTTAATACCTATACTTTTTAAATGTTCTTGGATAAAATTTGTGGCTAGTTTTTTTTTTCATTTGTGAGTAAAGCAAGTTTTCTTCAACTTTAAATTAAAAAAAAACATGAAAGCACTTTTTAAATAATAAAACTAGGATAAGATCTTTTGTATCTAGCGTTCTTAAAAAAGCAATTTGTTGCACAAAAAAGTTAATTATCTCCTTTTATTCTGCGTTGGCGTTGCGTAAACATTCTCTGTACCACACAACTGTTAGTTTACCATAAACAAAAGATACTGTGGTTCAACCGGACTTTTCATATGCACTTTTTATCTTAAAAATGCATGTACAATTCCGGTGGGAATCACCTCATTTAAAAACTTTTGTTGGTAAGCCGTAGTATGTGTTTTGCTCCAATGAGACCATAAAACGTTAAAGTTAATATTTATCTTTTATTTTTTAACAAAAACATCTCATGTTTTTGGTTTGAAGTGTTTGGTTCAAAAGATACGACAAAGTAAATAATTTCTGGATGTATACCTACTTGAACAACAGGGTAAGAGGATACCACATAAAAGGTTTTCTAATGATTCTATTGTGCTCCGAAATTGTCATTAGCAGCCCTTACAATATTTCTAAAGGGGTTTGACGAAAAAGTAAAAAGCTGCTTTGATGTTTGCCCATAAGGAGTAAATGGCTTTTATATAAAATCTCAAGGAGGCGATGAAAACAAAAACTGAAATCGTTTTTCAAGAGGTGTTTACCCAGCGCATTCGCCATATTCTCTATTCATAACGAGCGTCAAAAACAAATTGGTTCATGAATTATTTATGAGTTTTTTCAACAAAAAAATATAAAACATGGTAATGGGCTTCTTATTATAGCCATATCAATTATTTATGAGACTTTTTATCCAAAAAAAAGTTTTCAAAGCAACTCCAAATGAGTTGCTTTGCTGCATTATTTTGTATGGCGAATTTATGTTTTCAAGTTTTTATTTAGAATTTCAGATGATGAGTATTTTTGTGTCTTGGTTAGTAACTGTGGTTAAAATGTCCCTTTTCAAACATGGCTTTCATTGAATTAACATCATTCTTGTGTGTTCTTTGAACCAATTACAATCCATTTGGAATCCTTTTTATAGGTTACAAATGCGGAAAGTTATCTGATTTTCTGGTAGATCAATGTAGCAGATATTCAAAGTTAACAAAGCTAACGTATAAAGCAGAAGTTTTCGCCCTATTATCCTGAGATCTCTCTTTTCGAAGCTGGGGAAACATCCACTAGCCTTACATAACATAAAAAGATATATGTATCACGTCTCCCTTAGTGTACGTAATGTGGATTTATTACAAAAACTCTTTTATGGGTACAAACATTGATTCGGAACAGGTACTAACAAAATTTTAAAGGGGAATTCCACGAAGCATAAAAATTGTGGTTATATGTAATGTTGGTTGCCTAAAATTAACCAAAACAGCACTTTCTGGTCATTGCTCAGTGGGTTTATAAGAGTTCATTTTAATTAAAAATTGTGTTTACCATCAACATAAATAAACAAAACACAAGTTGACATATTCTAAAGGTCCATCAATAAGCGTTTAAATACAGAATTTTGGCAATTTAGAAGAACTATTTTTTTGCGATATTAATTGTCAAAATTCTGTATTTTAACGCTTATTGATGGACCTTTAGAATATGTCAACTTGTGCTTTGTTTATTTATGTTGCTGGTAAGCACAATTTTTAATTAAAATTAACTCTTATAAACCCACGGAGCAATGCCCAGAAAGTGCTTTTTTTTTGTTTATTTTAGGCACAAATCAACATTACATTATCACAGTTTCTATTTTTGTGACATTCTTCGTTAAAGAAATTTTTTTTAGATTAGAATGTAAGTAGGGATAATGTATAAAGGATTAAGAATTAGAATAAAAATAATGAGGAAATACTTCATTTTCACGCAAATACTTAGAGCCAAGGCATTTTTTCTTTGACTTTACTAATTTAACGGCAATTTTTGGGACACCCTGTTTGTATATTGTCTATTTAGCTTGGGTAATTCAATGCTTTAATGGAATTTATATTTATATAAAGTTTAATGACTCTAAATTATGTTTATAGTGGATATTTCCCCTTTCTGATTTATTAGTTGTTTATTTAATAAAAAGAATTTCTGCACATTTTTATCTGGGTTTGTTTACACTACAAGCAAACTTGGTTTTAATATGTAATGTAAAATCAAGTTGACACAGTAAAAAAACGTAAAAAAAACAAAATAACAAATCCTACCTTTGCGTACAACATGCAGATTAAAAATTGTAATACATATTTGCTTTTGAATAAATGACCGACAGTTTTTATCTGCACGAGTCACGAATTAAAAATTAAAAAGTGCTTGTAATTTGTCGAGTTTTGTATTAAATTATTAAACCCTAGATACTTGTGGTGAAATATTAGGGATTTCAATAATCAAAACGCTATACTGAGTGCAGGATATTGGATGAAAAGGACTTTCCGTTCCCACCGCAACGCTTTTGTCTTTCAAAAAAATGATCCTTTTCAATTTTCTCTTTAAATAAACTCGTGACATGTTGTTAAGGCATATTTCAAAAGACTTTAACGACGAAGGCACTGACGCTTTAACTAAAATGGGTCTTTACTGCCCCCTTTTGTTTTTTCTAACGAATGTGTATCTTGAGCTAAAATGACATCTTTTGTAAACACAAATTAGGTCCTGAATAAATAATGTTTTGTTATTAAACTCTGATTCATAAGCTTACTTCAAATATTGTATGAAGGACTTAATTGCAACTTTGTGTCAATTCACATTTCTAAAGCTGCAAAATATTTGCGCTATTTTGAAGTGGTTTTTTTAAATAAGGAAGCACAAAACTGACAATGAAGCAGTGTAAGTCAAAGGATGTTTACCCGGCGCATTCGCCATTTTCTGTATTCAAAAGAGGGTGTTGGGACCTGAGTTATAATTGTTGACAAAATTAGTTTTTTTGTCTTACATTTATTTTAAGATAGTGTTTTTTAATTAGAATATGCGCATAACATGCAAAATATTATTTATAATTGCGAACACAAAATTTTTTGTTTGTAATAATTAATTCAATTATGTCTTTTTTAGGGCATTTTAATGTCCAAATAAACTTATTATTTTATGACAATAAATTGCAAAATTGATGGACTGATGGCGACAATTTTATTTAGTGCCGTCAATTTTATTCCCAACGTCGCAATAAGATTTTTGCTGACAACAAAAAACTATCTGAAGCAATTTCCCTTGCTAATATTTTGCAAATTTCAGCAGAATACGGACTAGGCTTTATTATTTATATGACAAAGCGATACATTGCAAAAAATGAGCATCTTAGGCAGAATTCTGTCTCGGATTTAAAATACGATATTCCATTATTAATTCCTACATGGCATTCTGTCGAAGGCAACAGGACTTCGGACAAACTATGATAAGGGTATAGTAATGTGATTCAAATTCATTATCTAACGTCAATTACATATGTCTCGTTGCAAACCAAAATTATGTGCGTTGTGTCTGAAGCTACAATTAAGAGTTTAATGATAGAACATTTGAAAGGAAAACCTTTTTAAGCAAGTTTTGTAACCTAAAAATAAACATTTACCATTACAAAAATCTGCTGTTATTAAATAAGTACCCACATAGAAAAAAAAGGACGCTAATTTGTGAGGCGTATATAAAATAATGCTTTTAAAAATCAAGTTTAAAATAAACCGCTATAATTACGTTAGTCACTTAAAAATTCAGGCGCCTATACAAGCTGTATGATTTTTAAACATTAACCCCTTTTTTGCAACCTCTGGTGGCAAAATCATACATTATTAATGAGATTTTTATTGAATTCTTTTAATTAAGCAACCATTTTATATTTTTACGCTTTTTGTTTGCTGGAAATTTGCATTAAAATTTAATCAGAGGCGTAATTATTATTGTGGAAGAAAAAAAAAGATTATTTTGCAGTGAAAAGGGGTTGGTTAAGGTCTTTTATTGTAGTCCTCTGAAGTGTTATAAAGGGCACAAGAAAATTGTTTTTTAAGCTGCTAAAGCCTAAAAAGCTGTCTCTTAAACCTAGAAGTATAAAAGTCTCCGGGGGAAAAAATAATGTTATCTTTATTGAAAGAGATATTATGAAAGTGTTCAAAATATTAAAGAATATGTATACAATGCCTTTATTCTATCAGATTATGGGTTCATCTCAATTTTCTATTAGTCTTAGCATATCGTAGGTCTCGTTTTGGGTAAATAAATTGTGGTGGTAAAATTCAAAAATGAAATAAGCTCTTGTCTACATTCCATTAGAAACTCTTGATGCGGAAGAACGATAAGCTGATGCTATTACCTCATACTTTACTCAAGAGCTAACACGTACCAAAGGTAAACTGCGTTATCTTTGCTTCAAAAATGACAAACACCGAGACATTTACTTGCTAGTATATCACCAAAGCACGTTTTTATTTTTATTTTTATTTATTAAATGTTTTGAATACTATTTATTACAAGGCATAACAATTTGGGTTTTGAACAATAGTAATCTTTATTGTATCCTTTCTTATTTCCTAAGGGGATACATCTACCAAACCTGAAGTGATTGATAACTGTTTCGCCCTATTGGAGCTCATTAGAATCACGTATCAGGGTTATAATCGATGCATAACCGTAAGGAACGTAAATACTTGTATATTTCAACAAGTACCAAAGAAAGGACAAGTGGCATTACTGCCATCTGCTGAGACAGAAGTGATCCTTGCACGGGCAGTCTGCTAGCGTATGGTTACGCCATCTCGTCAACAGATCAGCTGTACGCTACTCAGCGAGGCTGAAGCATCCAAAGTTAATAACCACTTTCACAGTAATGAGGCCATAGAAATAGAATTACTAGAAATTAATTGCTTATGATCATAACATTACCAGTATGTGGTTCCAAGATCTAAAACGCTAGCATAGGGAAGTTCCATTGAAAACGTTTGTTTATTTACGTCCACTTACTCATTAGTCCATATAACTTACATTGGGTAAACAAAAAGATTTTGGAATCAAACAATGAATTTATATACCTTCTCTATTCTAAATATATAATCTCTTTGAATGAGGCAGATATAAAATGGTGAAATTTATAAGATTCACAACGATCGTAAGCGGAGCTGCCTAGTATTTTTACTTAAATAACTGTTTGCGTTAGTCATTTTAGTCTTCGTAGATGGCAGTCATGTTTCTTATGCTACTTTTCAATACCATGTATTTTATACAAATATAAAGCAATCATCTTTTTAAAATAATGCATACACGATATGGCCTAATAATAAGTCTATAAAAACGATACAACGGTTTATACATTTTTAAAAAGAACGCTAAAGGAATCCGGAATCCTGAACATTAAGATTGTACCTTTACGCAATTTAGGTATATCCCTGCTTTCGATCACAATCCAAGACAAAGCATTCTTAAAACCAAACTATTTAATTTAAGTTGGGCTTTACCTTAGCTCAGCCACCATAATACATATTCCCTGGTGACAACAAAGGATTTGCGTTTTCTTTGACGCCTATAAATTGTAGCGGTCTTATCAGAGCGAATGGAGGCAGAATAGAAGCTACGTGCATGCAGGAGCATGCAGAACGTTCAGCACATTCACAATTTGACATGAGTTGAGATAGACTAACTAAAGCGTTGATATTACTAGGGCAGGTGGTAATTGAGCTAAAAGGGCTTAAGCTAGGTTTAATCAATGCATATACATGAATCTGGATGGGAATAATGTCTACCTATGTTAAAACACGACACACACACAACAGGCAAATAAATTTTAGTTGACATTGATGAAGGCATGACCACCGGTAGTAGTGAAGAAGACGTATTCGAGTGTTTAGTTCCATATAGTAGGTAGTTTCCAGTCAGATGAATTATGGGGTAGTTACGCACCAATAACAACATTATGTTGAAATGTCCTTGGACCTTGACCTAATCAATGGCGACTATTTTTGCATATATTATCTAGATGTTACAACGACTGAAATGTGTAACACAATACGTTATACAGTTTCAGAAAACTTTGTTCGTATAATCCCTTCATAGTTACTTGTAAGAAGTATTGATTTAGACTGTCTGGCAGTAGTTTTTAATCTCTTAAACATGTTCTACTTAATCCTTTAACTCTAATCGAATATCCTTAGTGCTGTCAGGAATACTGTTCAAACTATATTTTCTTACCCTTTACTCTTATATTTTTATGCACAATAAAGCAAGAAAGACCATAAAGCATTTAAGACTCACAAGAGATGTCTGGTCAAAAGGGTTTTTGCACTACTACCTTTCTAAACAGAAATTGCTTTATAATGAAATTGAGACACTCTAATGCTGACTCGTGCTCCCTTGGAATATCTTATGGTATAATTACGGCACACCTTTGTATATGGCTGTCACAATCCACCTGAATTAGTTTTGGAAAGCCTGCTGAGCTTAGTCGGATGCCTGGAAAGTTTCATACTAGGCACTAGACTTAATATATTATTCGTTTATATGGTATATGGTTGACATGTAATTTAATGTACGAACGGCTGTTGAGAGAATTTTATATTTATTGCTTTTAAGTTTCGACGGAAATAGAGTTCTTGACTACGAGCTTTTAAAAGTATGTTGTTTTAGAATGCTGGTCGATGTAGCCAAAGATGAAAGGTTTTTTGCAGCAAGTTAATCTTACAAATTTGTTGTGGAAACATTCAAAACAAAGAGGTTGGTTATTTGATAGGTTGGGTTTTCCCCAAACAGTTATTACTTGAAGTTTAAACTATACTAATATGTTTTTCATATCTTAAGCTAACCGCAATATTTCAATCTGACCATGCAGGATGTTGGCGTGAAACTAAATAAATAAGACGTATACACATCTTCAACTTACCTAATACTCCCAGTCTGAAGTTAATGGTAACAACAATAACTCTTCCAGCTGAAGCTAAAACCGTTCCGTCGTACGGATTACCGGAGTTCCACTCGTAACTCTCTCCATGCACATATACTATACAAGGCAACTTTGTGGGCTCCTCTTCCCCAGAAACTGTAACAAACAGAGACACTTGTAAAAGGTTAGGTATCACATTAGGCATCATCCAAGACAAGTTGTGGGCAATTGTAATGTTTGTTGAAATAATGACCATGTTTTGTGGGGTAGGCTTGTGGAACTTTCAGAATGTTTGATAATTATTTTAGGACGACGAAGGGTTTAAATGAACGAGCTTAGCAACGATTGTTTGCTTAAAAAGCCGGTGTTTGCATGAGACCTTTTAGAAATTTATACTTTTCGACTCTAGGTAGATGCGGCATGAATTAATTTTTATTTAAACTCTTTCCCTTTTCTGTTTAAAGTTTATATTGGCATTATGATAGATTTAAAATATGATCTGCCAATTGAATAATATTATTGGTAGAAAGCGTACATATTTCAATTTATATCTTTATTATACATGGATAGATATTTTTATATTAGACCTCTTTACTGTGTAATGCAATAACTTAACAGCGCCAGCTGATTTGTTGTTGAGATGGCATGGCCATGCGTATGGCAGACTGTATGTGCGTGAGTCACTTATGTCTCGGCAGATGGCAGTAACAGCATCTGTCCCTTCTTTGTTACTTTTTGAAATATATCTTCTAAGTACCTGATACGTGATTCTAATAAGACTTTAGTTAATTAAAAGTTACGTTTAGTTCCGTTCTTTGAAACAAGCTTAAATTAATCTCTCTTGTGTCGCCTAATAAATAAGAGATAACCTTTTTTCATGCAGTTAGGAGCAAATCTAAACGGAAGAGACATATAGCGAAAGGATGTGATGTTTTTGCGAAACTGTATGCCAAACATAAAATAAACAAATATCAGAAAACCAACGGGTTAGAGAAAGAAACAAAGTATGACACGATGTACTCTGTAAGCACACTATAACGATCTCTGGAGACCGGATAAACGCACTTCTGAAGGCAACATATTCCAACAACGGTGCTTATCTTATAAGTCTGGTCTAGTGGTCTGGCTTTAGTTCTATTCATGATGAAACATAACTTCATATTTTCTAGAGTCCTAAAGAAGGAAATTATATCAAAATAAAAGTTTTCTCGCGAAGTGAGGCTCCGAAGTCCAACTTGTTTTGTGGATCTGCGTCGCAATGTTTTGTTTCCAACACTTATTGTATTGCTTCAAGAGGTCTCTCTACGAAATTCCTCTTTCTTTGTTCTTTTAATCAAATCTTTGTCTTTCTATCTTTTAAATCTGTGCTCTCAACTTGAAGCTTTTAACGATTCATTCTCATTTTACAGAAAACCTTTAAATTTAGGGCTTATGCTTGGATTGCCTAGAAGTTTCTAAAGATAAAAAAAGGGTTTGCTATTTGTTTAATATTTAATACTTTGTTTTCGATTATGTTTTTATTCTATTTTATTTGATAATATGACAATCAATAATTATTGTAACTATGACAAAACAATTTTGATTTACAAGATGGTCCAAAACGCCTTAAAACTAAACATACCCCCGCCCTTGAAATACTTTCAACATAAGTGACAAATTAAAAAAAAAAATAAATAATTAACAAACTCATGTACTCAAGTTAGACAGTAATAATGAACTTTCAAAGAAAAATAATATGTAGGTATTTACAACATACTACATACTTTTAACTAGAAAATAAGTACATGCGCATGTAAAATTTTACAACTTTATAAAATTAATTAAATAGAAAATTTAAATCAAATTTCAGAATTTATGAAATGTATTTAATAAGGAAGTGGGCAAATTTTTGAAAAAGAACGCTTTATGGTGTCTTTAGCGGTTTTTATAGTTGCTACTCGTGCAACGTCATCACTGCCTTTGTGGACTTGAATTATCCTTCCAATTATCCATTTTAATGGTGGTTGATTATCTTCCTTTATAAGAACAATATCATTCAGCTTTAACTCGCCCTGTGATGAAGTCCATTTTAATTTCTGTTGGAGTTCAGAAATGTACTCTTTTGACCACCTGGCCCAAAAATGTTGTTGCAGTTGTTGTACACGTTGAAATTGCGATAATCGGTTTTCATTGATATCGATTAAATTCGGGTCGGGTGCTGAAGTAACTACTCTCCCAATAAGAAAGTGTGAAGGGGTAAGCGGAGTCAAATCGGATGGATCAGAAGACAAAGGAGAAAGAGGTCGAGAATTTAACACAGCTTCTATTTGAACAAGCAATGTGTAGAATTGCTCAAAAGTTAGTATTGCATTTCCCGCTACTCTTAGTAAATGTGATTTAGTAGATTTTATTCCTGCCTCCCACAGACCACCGAAATGGGGAGAATGCGCTGGAATAAAAGACCAGCCAATGCCTTCGTTTTCGGCAGTTTCAGTCAAAAATCCCTCATTGTTACTTAGAAATTCACCTAATTCTTGCAATTCTGAATTAGCACCAACAAAATTTGTACCATTGTCCGAATAAATTTTAGCAGGTTTTCCACGCCTAGATATAAACCTACGTAATGCAGCTATAAAGGCTTCAGTAGTTAAATTAGAAACTAATTCTAAATGTATGGCGCGTGTAGTGAAACATATAAAGAGGCAAATGTAAGATTTAGTTATTTTGCAACCGCGCCCTTGTCTATCTTTAATGGAAAATGGCCCTGCATAATCAACCCCTGTTGTATGAAAAGGTGGTGCTGGAACAACTCTACTTTTGGGCAAATTTCCCATAATAGGATTTATAGTTCGTGGTTTGACCTTAAAACATTTTTGACAATTGTGAAAAATTTTGCGTGCCAAATTGCGTCCTGACAATGGCCAATAGTTATCACGTATTGAAGAAAGGAGTAATTGAGGACCTGCATGCAAAAGCCTTTTATGTTCTCTTTCAAAAATTAATTTCGTAAAATGATTATTAGATGGTAATAATAGTGGATATTTTTTATTATATTCAAAGTTTGAATTAGACAATCGGCCACCTACACGCAGAACACCATCCTTATCCAAAAAAAGGCTGAGTTTACAAAATGTTCCCTTTTTAATTGGTAATCCGGAATTCAGACTATCAATTTCAAAAGAAAATGCGTCTTGTTGTACAATTTTTACTAAAAATAGTCTACTTTTTAATATCTCTACATAAGTTATGGGACCAATTTGTTGCTTATTTTTTCTTTTGGTACAGTTATTATAAAATCTAAAACAATACGCTACTGTATACGTTCCAATCTATTCAAATTTGAATAATTTTCAAATTTTACTAAATTTGAATTTAACACTGTTATTTTATGTGAAAATGTTAATTTTTTTGTTTCGGGCAAATCATCAGCCTTTATAGCTAAAGGCGGGCATGGCCAATCTCTTTCAAAACCTTTTAGCCACAAGGGACCATGCCAATATAGACTTAATGACTCTAATAAAGTAGCTTTGACGCCACGTGATACAAAATCAGCTGGATTATCTTTTGTGGGTACGTGTTTCCAATTATTTGTATTGGAGGATTCCTGAATTTTTGCTACTCGGTTAGCAACAAAAGTTTGAAGAAGATTTGGGGATGTTTTTATCCAGCTTAATACGATTGTTGAGTCGCACCAATAAATAATTTTTTCGAATGTGAGTTTAAGAATCGATTGGACTCTTGTGCAAAGGTTTACTAAAAGATGAGCTGCCATTAATTCTAATCGGGGTACCGACTGAGTTTTAATTGGCGCAAATTAAATTTACAAAAGCTTCTTGCTTGCTGTTTTTTGATTTCATATAAACACATGCACCATACGCTGACGTTGATGCATCGCAAAAGCCGTGTATCTCTAAACTTACAAAATTGTCACAAATGACATGTCGCGGAATCTTTAAATTTTCTAGTTCAATTAGCTCATTACGAAATTGCAACCACTTTGTGTGTATGGGACTAGGCAACGATTCATCCCATGATAGTTTTTCGAACCAAAGACCTTGTAATAAAATTTTTGCTGTTATAATACAAGGACTTAATAGTCCTATGGAATCAAATATTTGTGAAGATTCTGATAGGATGGATCGTTTTGTAATATGTTTGTTAAAATCACGATTAATTTTATATGCAAAAAAATCTGAATTACAATTCCATAACATGCCTAACGTTTTGGTATTTTCATTTCTACCAAAATCAATTAAATGTGAATTATCAGTGGAATTAATACCTTGTAAAACTTCTAAACTATTTGAAGCCCACTTTCGAATATTAAATCCACCAGATATCAAAATTTTTGAAACTTCATTAGCAATGTATGTAACTTCTTCAATTGTATTACCACCATCTTAGTAGATCGTCGACATAAAAGTGATTTTTAATTACTTCAGAAATAATAGGAATATTGCATTCGACACCCAGTTGGTAAAGACTCCGAATCGCAAGAAAAGGTGCAGACGATGTACCATAAGTTACAGTTGCTAATTCGTATTTTCGGATAGGCTCTTCAGGATTATGCCACGCCATAAAATACGTTGCATTGAAGTTTGAGTGGGATCGATTAAGCACATACGATACATCTTTTCAATGTCTCCGGCTATTACAAATTTAAGCTGACGATTACAAATCAAAATACTGAATATATCGGATTGAATAGTAGGACCTACCATTTGAAGATCGTTAAATGACAAACCTGAAGTGGTTTTACACGAAGCATCGAAAACAACGCGCAATTTTGTAGTGGTGCTACTTTCACGTATCACCCCATGATGAGGCATGTAATAAGATATTTTTGCTGTGTCTGGTTCGGGAACTATGAACATGTGATTTAAATTAAGATATTCTTGAATAAATTTAGAGTATTTAATTTTAAACTCGGGATATCTTTCAAATTTACGTCCTAAGGATAAAAGTCTTTGTTTTGCCACTTGGTAAGAATCACCTAACAATTCTGGCGAGTGTTTCATAGGAATATTTAAAATAAATTTGCCGTTTGAGTGCCTTTTTAATGTTCTTAAAAAATGATTTTCGCAAAATTTTTCTTCCTGAGACAATATTTTTGATTGATTTTGAAATTCCTCAATTTCCCAAAATCTTGTTAGTGTTTCTTCAATATTTTTGACTAAATGACATTTTACGTTTTTTGATTCATTACCGGAAATTGGTCCAGAAACTATCCAGCCAAATCTTGTTTTTTGTAAAACCAGACCATTAGGTGCTAATTGAATTTGACCAACACATATTAACCTCCAAAAACAATCAGCGCCAAGTAATATATCAATTCCAGCTGGAGTATCAAAGTTTGGATCGGCTAACAAAATATTATTGGGAATATGTAGAGTTGATTTCTTAATTTTATAATTAGGTAAATTTCCTGTTATTTGTGGAATAACTAAGCATGATATGTTGGTAGTATAACCATTAATGCGCGATTGAATATCAATATTAGTTTTACATTTAATTCCCGTTTGAGATTGACTTATTCCAGTGACAGTTGTTTCAGTAAATGAACTCTTTAAATCTAATTTTTCACAAAAGCTTGTTGTAATAAAACTACTCTGGGAGCCCGGGTCTAATAACGCTCGAGCTAAATGGGATTTATTTTTTGAGTCAAAAATTTTGATTAATGCGGTTGCCAAAATTACTTGTTTGTGATTTTTGGAAAACTGACAACTGGAAGAATACGAGGCTATTTCCTCTGTATTTTCCTCAGATGCCCCTTGTTCAGCTAAAAAATGAGACGATTCTGATGGTTTTTGACTCGAGGTTCTGTGCAATAAAGTATGATGTTTAGCTTCAAAGTCTCTAAATGTATAGGTTATTCCGTTCGCAATAGCAACGGTATAAAAAAATTCAAGAGTGGGGTTGGAGGGGAGGTGTGACGTCACCCAAAGTATCTGCTATCAAGTCTTAAGTAAACTAACTTGATGCTATTTCAAAAGTTTTAAAACTATTGTCATTGTAATGTCAACATTTAATTTTTGGTAACCAAAAATATGTTATATTAATTTAAAATGCATAATGAAAGTGGTTAGGAACGCGCTTCTGTACCTTTATGGAATAACAGATTGCTTAAGGCAAAAAGAACTGAGAAGTTTTTATCGATTTCCTGTTTTCCACTAGAGGATCTTCTAAGAAAATTTTGGACGCATTTTCTGCGACAAAAAAGCAAAATATCATTTACAACTCCCAAAATCTCTGGAAACCATTTCTGTAGGAATGATGTAAGATGACCGTATACAAAATACACAAAAGGAAGGATTCAATGGGCTTTCAAACAAGTTACGTCGGAATTTTTGAAAAGCAAAATGAAATCAAATAATAAAACAAGAAAATACAAATTTGCGAGGGATATTCCTTATTTTATAATTACTTACGTGAAGATAAAAGAACAATTTCTATTTAGAGGATATCGTAAGAAGTACATTTCTGGTAGACCAAATAATATAGTATTTGTGTTAAATTTGTCATGTAGATTATTAAAGACCAACAAATTCGGTTGTTTAAGTTATTAAAAAAAAAAGGAATTCATTTACAGATAAATATATTATAATTTCAGTTTAATTCGTATGATATTATAATGGATCTGGAGTTATTTCTTGAAAACCACCCTCAAATTTACTGTTTGGACATTCTTCTACAATATGTTTAATTGTTTCTAGCACTGCACTATGTTCACATAGCGGGCTATGTATTGCATTCCATTTATAAAGCATATCATTACACATCCGTGACACGTTCTAATGTGATTAACAACACTTCAAACTTTTCTGGGCTGATCAAACCCTGGAACTACCTTTGTTGGATCTTCAATCAATTCTGTTGGTTAAATCATCAATTTCTTGCCACTTATTTTTCCACATATCAGTAACAGAAAAGGGCTGATAAATAAAATCCTCTTGCCATATGGGCTTTCTTAATTTATGACTAAGTCTGTTAGGTGGAAGCATCTGCAAGTCAATATGTAAGGAGAATTTTTCCAACTCAAATTGAACCTTATCCTATTCCCTTTTAGCTGCATGCCTTCTTCTAAGGTCAGGTGAGCTATGTTAAAAAGCACAGGCAACCAAGGCGCTGGTGTAAATTTTGGTGTACCAGTGATTATTCTCAAAATTTGGTTTAATTGTGGGTCAATTTTGTTCACATTACAACTATTCATCCAAACAGGGAAACAGTATTCCGTCGTAGAATAAGCAAGTGCTAGTCCTTCTGTTCTCAAAGTATGGGTATCCGCCTCCCAATTCGTTTCCGCTAATTTACTTAGAATATTGATTCTGATTTTGATTTTCTGATAAATTATTTCTGGAATTGATTTTTTAGTTACAATACTGCCATTTCTCTTTTCTTTAATTCTAGAAATGAGTACTTGTTGCAAGTAAAATAAATTGTTCTTCTTCAATGATAATAAATATAACTTGTATTTACCAAAAGTTTTTATAAAAATGCGAACTTGTAAAAAAAATAAATTTTGACTTATTAACATGACACATTGTCAAAAGTAGATAAATGATGCACATAGAATGTTGACATAGATTTTCTAAACGATACTTTGCGTGACGTTACATTCCCATTAGAGGGGTTGAATCTGATTGGGCGTGTTTCGAAAAATACAACGGCGTAACCTATACATTTAGAGTCCTTGGTTTAGCTTTGCAAATCTGACAACGATATGCTGATTTACATTCATTTTGTTGGTGACCAGGTTTTAAACAATTCATACACAGTCGTAACTTTCTTACCTGAGAAAATTTATCTTCAACTGATAATACCAAAAAATCTGGACAAGCCATTAAATAATGTTCCTTTTTGCATAATTGACAAAAAGATTGTGAAGAAATTAAAGGTTTTGCTATAGTTTCAAATTTATTTTTTAAAAATGAATTTTTGGCTTCAATTGTCTCATTTATATCGGCTCTTGTTTGTAAAAACTTTAAAAACTTTAAAAACTGAGATAAGGTGGGCTTTTCATTCAAAAGTATTTGTTCTTCCCATTTATTAGAAGTGCGAATGTCTAATTTTAAGCTAATCAGGTATATTATTAAAGTATCCCAAAATTGTGTAGGTTCCCCAAGAGTTTCAAGAGCTCTTAAGTGTTTATTTACACTATCTATTAAATAACGAAGTGATTTGGCCGATTCATCATACATTTGTTGTAAATTAAAAAGGGCTTTAATATGATTTTGAACTATAATACGATTATTATTAAATCTATTGCATAATAATTCCCATGCAATTTTAAAATTAGCTGCACTAAACTCCAAACTTGCGATTATTTCAGAAGCGCTGTTTGATAACGAAGCTCTAAGAAAATGTAACTTGCTAATATCAGGCAATGTTTTATCTTTAATGACTAACGAATCAAAAGAATCACGAAATTCCAACCAATTATCAAAATTATCATCAAATGTTGGTAAGGGCAAAACAGGCAAACGAGATGCTAATGATGAACGTATATTTTCGGTAGAAGATGCATCACCACCACCTTCATTTCTATTTTTAATTTTGTTTGATAAAAAACTTTTTCCCTTAGCTATGACACTAAAATAAGTTGTTTCAAAATTATCGCGTTCTATTGCTTCTGCATTTTCATTTGGTGTAATTAAATCAATGCTATTCTGAATTGCTTCGAATTCTTCCATTGTATCGTTTAAATGACTAATTCGGACTTCCAATTCAATTAATATTTTTGAATCTGTGATAATTCCATCCGGATAGGTAACTTCTAAGTTATCTATAAATTTTTTAAAGTTCTTTGTTTTATTGAGTATGGAAATTCTTTTTTTTATCAAGGTTTCTAAGTTAACCATATTTGAGTAGTTGCAATACAACACTAACCAATGAGCAAATAATAATTTTTTTTTATATTTATTTTTGTCCGCCGCAAACCCCTCAACACTCACCTATTAGAAGAGCAGCAAAATCAGTGTTCGACCGTTTCGACGTACCGACGCACCTATGCTTCTAAACAACTTTAATTAGGTAATCAGTAAGGCCACTACCATCTAGACTATATAGTCTAGATGGTAGTGGTAAGGCAGGGTTTCTAGGCAAGCAAAAGCTTGAAACTCCACGGGAGCAGGAACGTTGGCGTTGTAGCGAGCGTGTTACTTTCGTAAGAACGTTGTAGCGAGCGTGTTACTTTGTCGGTTCAGAAGGACCATGTTTAATATTTAATACTTTGTTTTCGATTATGTTTTTATTCTATTTTATTTGATAATATGACAATCAATAATTATTGTAACTATGACAAAACAATTTTGATTTACAAGATGGTCCAAAACGCCTTAAAACTAAACACTATTTTCGGAAATTAAATATTGCTAATTTTAAATTAAACCCAAAAAAGAACAGTAATATAATATAATAAAGACTATAATGAAATAAAACAGGAACGAAACTCAAATAATATTAAGCACGTATTAAATTACATTCAAACAATAATAGGGTTTCTTGTAAAGTTTTAAAATCAAGCTAAGTAAACTAAGTTTCAGGTCGCTGATGGAATTTTTTTAGGCTTGATGTGACTGTGTGGAGTGGAGAATGAAGTACTACAAAACACCAACAAATAAAATACCACCACTTGTTTAACTTTATTGATCACCAAGTCATAAATCACCAAACTGGACAGTGCTTAAAACTAAAAGATTCTATTTTTAGTACCCAAATGAATCGAGTGTCTGTATTGTGCCAATAATATAAATTCCACACCTGACACCTTGTATTGATTTGCAAGAGAAAAAATATAGAAGCAATCTCAGTTTTTATTGGCAAAAGAAAAATAGAGAAATTGTGAAATGAAAAGTTTTATATTTGGAAATATAAAAACACATATACTTTGATCTAGATTTAAATTTTCTTTTCACCTGCACAAAAGCTTTTATATCAGGCTGAAGTTATGACAAAGTTCCTCAGTGGTCAAGCTTTTCTGGATATTGTATACATTGTGAAAGTGGCAAGGTGCAAACAAATTTCTTACAACAGAATTTGAATTGGAAATTCCTTAGCAATGTGACAAAAAGAAAAACCTAAGTATTTTGCATACTTTTCAAAGCTTCACTTTGCAAGTTTCTTCAGCTATTTTCCTGCAATTTTAAAGTTCTTTGATCAAGTGCAGACTTTAACATTAGTTAAAGTTTTTGTAGGAATTTAATGATTCTGAAATTTTAGGAAACTTTTATAAGTGGATAAGGTTGCATCATCGGTTTCAGGTGCGACATAACAAAGTCTAAACTTAAGAAGAATCTACTTTGACTTTAATACCGAAAGAAGCGACAAATTAAGGTTAATTTAATAGGATATTTTTTGATGAAATTTTAATTTTTCTGATGGTTATTTTACCTTTTATCAGATCTCCTGAAGTCCTGAATTATGCATTATCATTACTATAATAACAATAATAATTACTCAGGGATAAACATTATTATAATAATAATATTGTTTGTTAGGTAATAATTTGTTTTTATAACTTTTAGTTCATTTCTCTAAAGGAAATGTACTATTGTAATTGCAATTTCTGAAAATCGATGTTTTTTTGAAACTGTGCCTAAACGAAGCAAGATACGTAAATGTTAAATGTTGGAAAGATGCTACAAAAAATTACCGATCTTTTGATACTAGAATCATGTCGATCGGACCATCCATTGGGTTGTTATTAAAAAATATCACTTTGGTGTATGTTAGGATGGATGGATGGATGGATGTATGGATGTACGGAGCAAAAAATTTCTTTAACCGTAATTTACTCAATTATGGTGCTAGGTAGAAGGTTCAAACTTGGCATAAGTAAATACCAAAGTCTTGTGGTCAAGATGACCACAAGGTCATACTGACCACTGGTCAAGGTTAGTAGATAATGCATGCAAAAAAAAATCTAGCCCAAAATATTGTGATTTTTTTTTGCTTAAACATATTCTTTCGGCGAGCCCGTTGTGTAAAAATTTAAAAAAAAAAATTCTATGTCTAGGAAAAGAGCTATGACGTTTTCAAATGTCAATGTTTGCATAGACGTAGCTCCAATACTACAATAGTTAGAGGACTCAAACTTGAAGGATGGATACACAAGAGATAGGGGTTCAAGGTCATGTCAAGGTCATATCTTTCTAAAGGTCAATATCATTTTTATTATTAAAAAACAATGTTAAGTTAAATGCAAGGTAAATGTTGGACATGTTTTTAAAAACACAAAACGTTGTTCTTATGTTTCGAACCTAGTAGGCCATCTTCAGGAAACGATTTATAGTTTGACATCGATTATCACAAAGATTACAATGGTTAACGGTTTCAAACTTGGAGGATGGATAACCAAAAGACAGGAGTTCAAGGTCATATCAAGGTCATATTGTTTGAAAGGTCAATAGCATCTTTATTATTAAAAACCTATGTTAAGTTAAATGCAAGGTAAATGTTGGACATGTTTTCGAAAACACAAAAGGTTTTACTTATGTTTCGGACTTAGTACGCCATCTTCAGGAAGCGATTTTTAGTTTGACTTCGGTTATCTCAAAGATCACAATAGTTAGAGGTTTGAAACTTAGAGGATAGATAACCAACAGACAGGAGTTTAAGGTCATGTCAAGGTCATATTGTTAAAAAGGTCAATAGCATTTTTATTATTTAAAAATTATGTTAAGTTTTATGCAAGATAAATGTTGGACATGTTTTTAAAAACGCAAATGATTTTTCTTATGTTTCGGACTTAGTAGGCCATCTTCAGGAAGCGATTTATAGTTTACCTTCGGTTATCTTAAAGATCACAATAGTTATAGGTTTCAAACTTTGAGGATGCATAACCAAAAGACAGGATTTCAAGGTCATGTCAAGGTCACATCGTTTGCAAGTTTAATACAATTTTTATTATTCAAAACTTATTTTCTGTTAAATGCAATGTAAATGTTGGACGTGTCTTTAAAAACATAATAGGTTGTGTTTATGTATTGGACCTTCTGGACTATCTTCAGGAAACGCTTTGACTTTAACAAAAAAATGAATGTAACGTAAGAAATGAACTCAAGAGTCGGATCCACCGGCCTCGACTCAGCTAGTTGTATCATTAAACCAAATCTTTTAATGGCGTTAAAGTGAATAGTAACTTTCTTAGACATTCCCTATTATTTAGGTTTTCTGGAAAGGATTAAGCAAATGTAGCGAATGCTTCAAATCGAATAGATTTAAAGGGCACCTTAGAAAACCCCTTTAAAAGTGGCTATAAAACTCTGTTGGTTATAACGTTACAATCAATTTTGTATTGCTCAATAAACGTCACTCATTTTACACGTTTTCCTGAAAGATAATAGAATGGTTCAGGTCTCTAAAGATCCTCACAAAAATTATTTATTTTATTATTTTTATTTTCTTTTCTTTATGGGCCTTTTCATGTGGAAATTCGCATAAGTTCTCATAAAGTTTTCTACTTTATTGCGGCTTTTCCGTTAAAGCGCTCTCTTGCACGTACAATTCTTATTATTCAATTTATTTGACAATAAATTAAAGTTATGTTCACAATGGCGCTCTTATTTGTCATTTTGTTTCTAAAGTGAGAACTTATCGCAAATCCTTATTAGGGGCTCACTTAATGTATTCATGTCTTTTCTTAACTTTCTTACACTTACATGCCTTTTTTTAAAAGAGAATAGGTATTCCAAAATATATTTTTTTAGGTAATATTTTCATTTATTTATTCATTGAAGATTAAAAGTTTTATTTGTCAAAAAAAGCTCTTGCCTCTTTCGTTTACTCTTAGTTAACAAAGGTGTTAAAAATAAGTTACAAAGCTTCTATTTAGTAGGTGGGTAAACTTACGAAAAATAGAACATTAAAAAGAATGGTTTATTAGGTATTCCCTTATAAAATAAAATTTTAAAAAATGTAGACACCGAGTTCCCCATGTTTCCACAATGTGTTTCCGTCTATTTGTAATTTCGTAATATGAATAATTCATTATTCATACCTTTTAAAAGAGATATCTACTCCATCCATCTCATCTAGACCTACCCTTAATCTATTTTATAATTCTTTTGAAAAATTTAAATTTGGAATGGTACAAAGTATAACCGTGTAAAAAGAAGCGAAGATAATAATCCATGCAACCTTAATATTATACATGAAACTTTTTCTAGCACACTTTACATTTCGTATAGCTCATTTAAAATTTCCTTCACATTCATTTTGAAGAAACATAACAAGCTGATCATTTATTTTCTTGTTACTGACACACTTTTTTAAAAAATAAAAGTTTTGATTTTATTTATCTTATTTATCAGTAATTTAAAGATAATACAAATTTTCACATTATATCCGACTTTATATTTCCTCATGTTCATAAACAAAGAAGGGTTGTTTTTTCTGAAATTTAGGAAACTAACATAACATAGCCACAGTTTGTATGCTTCGCGACATCCCTCGTTAAAAATATTGCAAGTTCTAATACGCAACTCGTTCTTAAAACTATTATTAATTGTATAGGTACACCTATTGTCGACATTCTTCAAAGTTTCGTTCTCGTAAGTAATTTGATTAAAAAGTTTTAATTTATTACTTACGTACGTCTTCTTTTCTATGCCGTTTCTATACAGACAACTTCAATCAAACTTAAAACTTTTAAGAAATGTTCTATTAAAATTGTCTGTTTAATAAACACAAAAAAGATAAATGAAAATTACTTTTAGGTGTAGGATGGAATTCACTAGGAATACCTATAGAAAAAATTGTTGAGACTTCTTAAATTAGATGATGCTTTTTAGATGGGTTTTTTTAGCAATTAGGTACATAAATATCCCATTAGAAGCCACACATTTCGAAAAAAATAATTAATTTATGCACAAACTTTTTGATAAATTGGCCCCTCGAAATGAAACGTATAATAATTTTCCACGATTTCTAGTCTTTCATGAATATGAAGAAATAATAATATTTCTCGCAATTTGTGTTTATTAAATGCTTTCCGAGAAGCGTTTGTAATGTTTTGCTGTACCAGTTTTGCTAGTTATAATGTTTTTGTCAAGTTTTAACCAAGTTTTCAACAATTTCAACTATACCCACCAACCTTTGTTTAATTTCTCGGAATCTCTTTAGCTGTAAAGCTTTTGCAAATGCAAAACAGCATCATATTATTTCGTTTAAGTTGAAAAACCTACATTTACTCTACAAGCTAGCACAAAAAACTTAATTAAATGGATTTATTATATTATTTATACATACCTACAAACTATTTTCACTTTACAGTGAAAACAAGCAAAACTAGCAAAAGTTAACGGAAAGGATTAAACCCAGCTTAAACAAAATAAAGGCCAAGCGAAGCGTCAAGCTTAAGAAGAAGAAAAAAACTGACATTTGAACTACGTGCTTAATTAATTGAGGTTATGTTTATGTTTTGCCGCCAAATTTTGTAGTTGTAAACAAAACGTATTTTTGGCAAAATAAGGTGATTCTAAGTGTATTTAAAATAATAAAATGGAATACAATGAAGACTATTTGCCAGATTTACTACCAATGTATTATAGACGCTTATTTCCGCATTCCTTACTTTATCATTGGTGGAGCTACGGTACGTTTTAAAAAGAAAAGAATATTGCATTTTCTCGCTGTTTTATTGTTCATTATGCTTTTATGTAGTTAATTTCGCGTTCTATGTGGTTTCTAACACTTGTTTCACGAGTTACGGATATAAAAACACATTAATTTTAAGGTTATGATGGGGCACAGTTGTAACTGTACTTATCCACACATAATAAACCATTTTTCGTATTTGAAGATATAAAAATGTGTTGCAGCATGTTTTGCACTATGAGTTTTGTTTGAATTTATTAATTTTTAAACCTTGTTTTAGGTGATACACACTTATTCTCAAAAAGAGAAGTTTCAATAACACTTCTAGGGGATGTCTACTTGCGGTATCAAACCTACGACTCTGCTAAAGCGTTTGAAAACGATCTGGTTGCCAAGAAACCAATTAAAATTGATATTGGGGCCATTTACAACCAGCGTGTTTGCGACAAACCATTGGGGCGATCTCTGATTCCCGTCCAGAAAGAAGTTGTCTTCGATATCGATATGACAGATTACGATCCAGTTAGAACTTGCTGCTCCGGCACAGATGTTTGCTTAAAATGCTGGAAATTCATGGTTATAGCGTGTAAAATAATTGATGCGACTCTCAGAACAGATTTCGGATGCAAGCACATTTTGTGGGTGTTTTCCGGAAGAAGGGGTATTCATTGTTGGGTAGCAGATGAACATTTTAGATTTCTGGTGGATGAACATAGAAGCGGCGTAGCTGAGTACATCCATATAATAAGAGGAGGGCAAAATGCTAAATTAGTGGTGCTTCCCACCGAAAAAATTCACACATCTATTTCGTAAGTTGTTTTACAGGATACATAGTAAACATCGTTAAATTTCAAATGGGGTTAGGTTATTTAATCAAACATAGCATTCTATTTTACCAAAGACAAGCTTGTTTTAATAAAATAAAATTGTTTCGTTTATTTGTTTCTTGGAAAACACGTCCTGGGCCATGTCAATAAACTACGAGAAGATTTTTTTAAGTTTATAATGTACTAAGTAAACCTTTTTGTTTCACATATATTTACTTTAAAAGGCTACGTTTATTTGAATTGAATCAAATAAGGTAAATCCATAGCGAATTCTAAATAAATAAAGCCTTCTTTTTATATTTATTTATTTGCAAAATCATTTTATTCTCAAATATTTTCAGACGTGCTCTACAAATTATAGACAAATACTTCCTGAAAGACATAGTCGAGGAACAAGATATCCTAGGAGATGAAAGACTTGAAAATTTCCTAAACATCATTGACAAGGATCTACGGCAAACATTCAAAGATGCACTTGTGAAACACAGCACTTCAAAAGAGCGCTGGGCAGCTTTTGAGGAAACATTTACTGATCTTTATCAAAAGGTAAGTTTTTATACTATTTTAGCGTTTGCACAAAAACCTAATTTAATAAATTGACTTTTAAAAGGGCAGTCTGTTTTAAGAGTTTCTTCAAAAAGGACTTTTATTATCTTCTTAAATAGGAGAGAGAATGTAAAGTTAGACTTTATTTTGTAGGGCTCTCCAGTAGAACTAACCTTTGATTTTAGCTTTTTTCGATATATTGAGAACTCCTGTACATGTGTATTTATTTTTAGAATCAAATCCCAAGAAACTTACGAAACTTAAAGGAAGAAATTAAATTGCACTACTGCTACCCCCGACTAGACATTCACGTAACGAAAGGAACTAATCATTTGCTCAAAGCACCATTTTGTGTTCATCCAAAAGTCGGAAAAATCTCAGTTCCTTTCAACCCGAAAAGTGTAGATAGCTTTGATCCAGGCAATGTACCAACAGTATCGTAAGTAACTTCTATTTTATAAATAACTTATAAGGATGAAACTGCTAAAAGACACATAAAAACGGAAAAAAAGATCATTGTATCCCAGACAGGGATTTGGACAGATTAAGAAAGTTGTCCTATTAAACTTTTTACAAAGAAAGTTGCGTAAAAACGGCACAAAAAAG
Organism: Cartodere bifasciata; assembly: GCA_963920755.1. NCBI lineage: Eukaryota > Metazoa > Arthropoda > Insecta > Coleoptera > Latridiidae > Cartodere > Cartodere bifasciata. Next base: position 17,665,686 of record OY987195.1, on the reverse strand, counting down.
TTTTATATTTAAACTCGTGTTTGGACATAAATTCAAAATTCAAGGACGGATTCTTTTGAATCTAAATGCCGCGTTTTCAATCGTTTCTGCGAGGAGTTAAATAAACAGTTCCCACATCTGAACATAAACTTGATAGAATGGAATTTAACACTCGGTTTAACATTATATTATTGTTATAAAATCAATGCAACTTCGACCAGCCTTATCCTTCAATTAAACTTTAATTTTACTACGAAATACGAAAGCTCTAAATTGCAATTCAACTAAATTGCAAGTTAAAAGCATATTTAGAATAGTGTTTGTAACACTCTTTGGTACATATTAAATATTGCAATTCGCCGGTTTCGGTTTGCTTATTTATTTTGTAGCTCGGGGCTAAATAAAATGAAATGTTGGCAGCGCTATTTTAAATTGCAGTTTAAGGACATAAAGGTCGGGTGGTTTTCATAAAATCTAGAATATAAACGTGGCTGTAAAATATTTAAAACTGGAATACAACATGTCAGTCTTCGCAGTTTTGGCAGTATCATAAAACAAAATCAGCGAAACAAAATGTTTTAAACATTAAAAATTTAACTATTTAAAAAAATATTGGGGTTACAGTACGTTGATTTAAATTGGTAGATTTCGTTTTTCAGAATAAATAGTTTTAATTTTATAAATTGCTTTATTTTGCTCAAGAAATAAACAAAGAATACATTGTGATTCAAAACATACTGGGAACATAATTTATCGTTAGTCGTTAATAGTTTACAATAAAGATCCTGTTTACAATGCTTACAAAGAAATAAAATGGTAACGGATATCCTTTTAAACGTACAATATCTTAAAAAAATCTACAAAGTCTTCTTAAGAAGTAGACAGTATTTTTTGTACACAAGTTATCTAATTTTTCTTTACTGGATCATCTGAAATTTTCTTCGTTTATGGCCCAAGGCATAAACTTAGGTCGAGACCAAAGTATAAACTTGTTATAGTCGAGATAAGAGTTTACGTTTTATAAAATTTTGCTTTAAATATATTTTGGTCATTGTAAAATAAATATTTTATAACATTTTCATTGTTTTAGGTTTTGTAAAAATTTTATACATTTGTAAAACATTTAAAAAATTGTATGCATGTTTTCAATAATTGTAGTAGCTACATTGTTTTGAAAGCTTGGTTCAATGGTTTAAAATCTGCTATTGATATGTTGTTGTTTTTTTGTTTAATTAACAGGCTTTGGGCTTAGTGAAAAACAATTTTTTTTTCAAACGTCAATAAAGTAGTACATTTTTTGACAAATTTGCGTCATAAAAGTTGACGTTTTTTTTACAGGTAAAAAATGAGCCGGTTGCTAGGCAACACTTTTACTGCCTAAGCGTTAAAACTGCATTTTAACGCCTAGGCAATATTCATTTTTAAAAAATTACTGAGTTTAGTTAAGTTTAAGAACATTTTATTAATAACATTACATTTTTTGTTTACAAAAGCAAAAGCAATATTACTTAATTTTTTTATTTGTTAACGGTAATATTAAAAGTGCAATAATTACATGATTGATTAAAATTTATGGATCCACTTTTTTCGATTGTGTTAGTATTAGAGTTAACGAATTCAGTGTTTATTTCCATCGGACCGGAATTACAGCTACTGGTACTAGGACCGGCTTCAAAAACATCTATGGGGCTGATTGGAACAGAACTTGTTACCCCCAGTATTTTTTCGGCAATACTTTTTTTGTTTTCCAATGAATCTTCAATATATCCTTCTGCCACTGAGCTAGACCGCCATCCACCATGTCGTTTTAATGACATTAGATCGCCCCCCGAATCAACAAGTAAGGTAGCGGATGTGCGGCGTAAACTGTGCCCTGTATATTGATTGGCATTGGGTAAATTTAAATATTTTGCCACATCTTGGGCAACTTGACCTAATTTATGAATTCCCACAACCATTTTTGCGCATTTTCCTTTTTGATATTTTACAAACAATCTTGACTCTTTGAAATCTTTAGGGCGGAGGCTTACGTAGGTTCTGTATAGTTGTAAATATTTTTCTCCTAGAATCGTAAATGTTCTAGATATGTTTGTTTTAGTATTTGGTATTTTGACAATAAGAGCGGTTGTTAGGTCTTCAATATCTTCTCTTTTTAGTTTTACCAATTCATCGCAGCGCAAGGCTCCTGATATCCCAAATATTAAAGCAACCTAAAATGTCCTAATTTGTAATGTGATGTATCATACAAAGTTATTTTAATAACATACTTTTGTTAATAAATAATCCACGTCTGGTGCTTCATCTAGAAACTTATCGACCTGTTCTTTTGTAAGAACTTTGGATTTTTTTGGTGTATATCCAGTGTTCTGCTTCTTTAAAAAAGCCCGCAATTTTGAATATTTTTCGATATCAATATTGTTCTTGATTTTAAGCATTGATTTGATCATGGAATAGTGACTCCATAGCGTAGAACACTTGCTTTTTTCAGAAAGAGTGGCAAAATATGCCAGCAGCACATCTTCAGTGTGGACGTGTACATTTTTTTCTGAACACCAATCAAAATATTTTGCATAGGCAATTTCATATACTTTCCGTGACTTGTCCGGTAACAAATTAAGAGTTGCTGCCTTTGAAATATCTAGAATTTCTTTCGGAATATCTTTCGGAATATCTTCTGACATTTTTTGCGACGATTAATCTGACATTCAAAGTAAACAAAAAAAAAAGATAGTAACTGGTAACCATGGAAATTTCTGAAATTAAGTTACCAGAAGCCTAGATCATTAAAAGTACAAAAATATTTAATTAATTTTATATCTTTAAAATTATTAAAATATGTCGTTTGAAAAAAAAATAGTATACAATATTCGGAGAAAAAGTAACTTTTTTCGCCTCGCAATTTGTATCCGCTCGGCTACGCTTCGCTCCGCCTCGCAGCTACATCTAATTGCTAGGCGAAAAAAGTATAACTTTTTCGCCTAATATAGTAATCTACTATATTTTCCTTTTAAATAATGTTTTTTGGTAACAATAACAACTTTTTAATTGTTATCTGTTAGAACAATGTTAAAATTAAGTTCTGTTTAGAGATACTCAGCGTCATTTAAATTATCGCGAACTTAACGTGATCAAATTAGTGCATTTAAAGATTCATTAATTTAACTAATTTGAAGCATGCGCTATGACCGTGATTCTTCCCTTTCACGTTTATCAATGTAAAATAAACAAAATTAACACAAAATTATTTAAATTAACAGAAATAAACTACATCGCTTTTTGGACACCATTTTATTTAATGTACTTTGTGTAAAATGCGCATTCTTTGTATATGTCGAAGTAAATCTCATTCTCGTTATTAAAAAACTAAATAAGTAAGTATTTAATTTAAATTTACGAACCTTTATGCAGATGTGTTTCTCGGAAACAGCAAAAGGTATATCATAATCTGAGACTGACATTTCTGTCTTTGTTCCAAATAAGATTGAACAGCTTGATAAATTACCCACCTAGACAGTGTATTGAAATAAGAGCGAAAATAGACATGTCTAACATACGAGTAATAATGCAAATCTTGCTTATCATAGCTACCCAAATGTAATCTGCTGCTTTATAAAGTTTCTTGAGTAATCAGAGTTTCATTGTGGTATATGATTAATTATCTGTTGCAGCTTACTATTCTGTTGTTGTTTGTAAATAAGTTTCACGAATATATTTGCTTTTCTGAGCTTTGCGCGTTGGTGTGATAAAAAATTTCCATAAATATTGTCACCCAAAAAGCGCAGTTTAATAATTTGAACTTTTGGACAGTTGGAAATATCATGTATCATTTAAATTAATTTGGAACACAAGCAGTCGCAGCGGTAATATTAATTAGTTATTTAAACTTTATTTCTTTTAGTTTACTTATCAATTTATTCATACAAAAAAAAACTATCCCACTTCTTATGTTTTATAATAAACGCTATCTTTTAGCTATTCTAGATTGGATTCAATTAATAAATAGTAAATGTTATGTAATTCTTAAAGGATCATAACAACGTTCAATGGCCTGTTTTTTTGTTGCCAGCTCTCTATCTATTATTTCCAGCAACAGGATATCGTATTTCTAAATTGATTTGTTAAAATTTTCAGTACATTGTTTTGGTGGAAAATACATCCTAACAATCTAGTAAACACATACTCATGTGGAAGTAGACACCGGAAGTGATTGCTCGGTTATATTGTCACACTTCAGTTGTTTCGGGATATTGCACTAAATCACAAATATGACGTCAAAATGTTTTGAACATTACGAATGTATGTACGGATGGACAAATAATAGTCGAGCTATAAATAGAACCGAATTAAGGACTCAATTTCGAGAAATATTATAAATCAGGAACAATATTGCTAGAATAGTGCCATAACTTTATGAAAACTAATTTAAATCTAGTCTATAAGACTTTTCTGCGTTATATAAGCGATTCTGGCTAAAAGATTTTTTGGTTGGAAAGCACATTTTAAAAGCGATTGGACCATCATAAAGTTCTGGCAGAAATATGGCTCGTATGTGCAAATATCAGTTATCTTGTACGAAGAAAACGATCCCACTAATAATGTGTTAAACATTAAAAGAAACGCTGCCTTTTTGACATGCCATTTTGTTGGACTATGAAAAGTAATATTAAATATTGTTTTTAAATTTGCGTTCTATAATAATCACATTATAAAACCCCTTTGGTTGTACCCAAAATTTTATTTTATTAGGTTGGCTGTTCAGATGCATAACCATGAATTCTTTGCTTACAAGGTACTTTTTATTTACAAATTTTACCATTATAAACAATCGCAGGACATAGTTTTTTTCTAGAAGGAATAACTATGTAGAAGAATTGGAGAAACGATATCAACGGTTACTTTTTCTCAAAATCGCCTACTCATTCAGTATTAAGGGGGTAAAGTTTACAAATGTCATTATTCAATATGTCTGACCTAAATTTACTTTTTACTTTAAAATGTCAATGCCAATCCAATAAAAATAAAAATTTTAGCTAAGTTTTTCTAATTAAAAATGTTTTTTTTTATAAATTAAATGAAGCAAATATAAAAAATATTATAAATAACTTGTTTTATAAGGCGTATATGTATAAAACTCTATGTTCTAATATACTATTATAATTCTAAAAAAATAGTAACAATGTTCATGAGGTGAATTTATATGTTTCTATTCGTTCTCCATGTTGAAAACCGAAGATACTGAATTGCATCCAATCAAAAGTTGCTTTACAATTGTCGCCACTTGAGATCTACAGCTTTATTTCTTTTAGTTGACAATTAAATATTAACCAATAGGAAGTAGTTTTCACGCTTCCACAGAAAGAGAATTGCACCGTTGTCGGTTTCGATTTGCCTTGTGTAAAGTTGGCTGATAGCAAATGCATGTAAAACTTTAGTACTTACTTCAATGTTAAATTCCAACTTTTGAGCGAGGTTTTCAACTATGTTGATTTTGCATAATGCAAAGTAAATTGTTTGTAAAGCGCAATTAAAAAAGTTTTAACATTGTTTTCGTTTGGTACATATTAATTCTTTATCCACCATTGATTTAGTATGTCTATACATTTATGTCGATTATGAATTTATAATTTATGTCCGGGAAATTAATCCAGAAAATAGATTCACGCTTGAATTTTTTATGTTTGTGCGGCAGGGCAGTGTATACAGTTAGATTAGCAGTATTAGTCGCTCAGAATGCTAAAACATATTATTGATTTTTTTTTATTTAAAGCCGAATTTTTTATACGGCACAGTTTTTAGCATAAAATGCTGTTCAAAGTTTGTGTAATTGGTGATTTAGTTTTTAATCTCTTGCATTTTAGTTTGCTGGATAAAGAATTAAATGAGTATGATGCGCAAACGAAACTTCAAGAAGAGACCCTAACTGGAGGAACAGAAAGCAGTGCAGCAGCACTTACAAAAATAAAAGATTACAAAAAGACAAGCTTACTAAAGTACGTTGTTGTATTCGAACACTTCTTAAAAGATTTAGAAACGTCAATAAAAAAGAAGGAAAATGCGATGGTAAGGATTATTTTAGTTTGCTTTTCAAATGCCCGTATTTTTATAAAACGGTAAATTGTTTTCAGGAAATAATGTAAATGGAAGATTTGAATGGATTTAAAAAGGGTCTGTTTATATTAAATGTGCTTGGCGATAACCAATTAGGATGGGTCACGTTATTTTTGTCTTTCATTTTTATTCGTATGTAAATGCTATTTTATAGAATACGTTAATTTAAGTGTAACTACTCTGAAAGAACTTTTAATTATAATGCTCAATTATTGTGAAATATTTATATAAAATGGGTATAAAAATAAATTAAGTGAATTTTATACTTTTTAAGCATTTTTTAAGACTAATTATAAACTATAATTTAATTAGGTTGAATCAAAGTTAAGTGAAGGCAAAGTAGACATTTAAAAAGGGGATTTAAAAAGAGACCGAAAAGATTCTGAAAGATTCAAAAATAATAATGACATTGCCATTGTTACGATTTATTTTTGCATTCTTGTAATAATCCCAAATGTTTCCGTTTGGGAACTTTCGGAAAAGTTTCCAAATTTATTTCTGACGTATTTGGACGTATCTGAGATGCGTCGACCGGTGACTTCGATACAATCGGAATGGGTGAATAGGGAATATTTCGGAAATATTCCTAAAAGTTTCGGGAATAATCCAGAGAATATTCCGAGCAATATTCCCATGTTTCTTCCCAAAGATTAAAATTTTTGGAATTAGCCCATCTCTAAGATAAACAAATGACAATATAATTTTAGATAAATTGTGCCTTTGACCTTTGTATTTAGCCATTTTTTTTGTTGTTAATATCATTGCTGTTATCTTCAAGATGTAAGCGTTTAAAGTTTCGCATTTGGGGCCCAATACCTCTAAGAATAAATAATTTTTATTTTAACAACTTTTGAGGGTTAACACATCGTTAGGTTCGTAGATTTTCCTAGAATTAAGTTCCTCGTCCTGTAAAGTTCGACGTAAAGTGTTATTACTCAGGATTCCTGTGTAATGCATGTGCAATTATGAAACCATGTTTTGATTCAGGCTATTTATAGACCAAAGACCTAACTATAGCCATGCACTCTGCTAATAGCCGTAAGCATTCAGTGAAATTCCATTTTCTAGTTAACCACCACGTATCCTGGCTATTTGTTTTAAGTTTCGATTCTCTTTAGTAAAGTGTACAATACACAAACCATAGTAGGCAATAGTATCCAGTACCTACACTAATTATAATTAATTTTAATAGCAGTGTCCATGTCCTTTTGAGACAAAGAGGATAGAATGGAGTGTTTTGAGAAACAACTTAAAATCGGCCCATAAAAGCGCCACTTTTATGGGCCGATTTTCGTGGACAAATTTGTTAAAAATTTAAAATAAAAAATGTTCAAAATAAATTAATATTCCTTTTTTAAAATATTACAGCATGTAGGTCAATCAATACCTTTTTTCCATCACGACTGAATCGAGATAATTATAATCAAAAGCTTCTTTCAGAAAAATCTGGATGCATTAACAATTGAACTCTGCAAAATAATTAACCTTTCCCGTTTCTTTTGATGCTTAGATTTAGTAGTGAATACGTTAGTTACTGGCGCTAATGCATTTTAATTTTTTAACATCAAAGGTTTGGTGTCACTTCAATTCTTCCTTAACAAAAATTATAATTAGGCTTTCTAACGAATGAACTTTGTTTCTAATTTTATGCGGTAAAATACAATTATGCATTTATTCTTTAAAATCCTTAAAAATATTAAATTTAAGCCCAAAAAGAAAATATAAAAACAACGAAACTAATAAGTTCCTTTAAGTATATTTTAATAGAGAAAATTTAGCACGTTTTATAAGCTAGTACTAAAAGTTTATTATCAATGAAAAATGTTTTACACTCGTTCTTTAAAACATCTTTAAAATCTCGTATAAACCGTGGTATAAACTTGTATAATCTGGATAAAATAAAAAATAAAACTTGACATTAAATTTCCATTAGAAAGTTTTTTTGTGAATTATTATCAGGGTTCCTTATCCAAGTTTCTAAAGTTACTTTTCCTGAATGTTAATGATTTTTTGGTTTAAGCATTTATTATCAAACAATATCGTGACAGAATAATTAATTATTTTATTATCAATAAAAAATTGTATTTTTAAGCAAAATTTCTTTTTTTAAGTTTAAGGCGCGCTGCAAATATGGAGAGCATTTTACTTGTACCTACTACATATTTTTTATGTAGAAAATTTAAAAAAACATATTCTGCAGAACTGTTGTTATAATAAAACTTTCCGCACACTTCTGTTTTAACAATAAAAACATAGAAGGTAATGCTGCTTTACTTCAATAAAAAACAGACTTGTTAATAAAAGTGAATTTAAGTGTTTTAGTATAGGTTTTAGTGGAAACTTTTTATTACTTTATTATTGTTGTTTTCATAAGTACGAATAAGTTATATTCTTTTTGCAAAAAAATTGAATGAAAAATAGTACATTGCAGTGTGATTGTAGACAGGGACGGATTTTTGCCAAAAGTTCCATTTAAAAAAGGGTTATCGAGGTCATAATGTGCGCGTTTAAAGTTACTTTTGAAAGCTCATACTTTTAAATTTAAAATCTCTGTAAATAATGACGTGCCATATTCGGATGGGGCAGCTTATTTTAAGCACTAATGTCACATTCTTGTGACCAAAAAACTGTAAAAAACTGGAAATATTTGACACCTTACAAAGCATATTTTAAAATTTAGAATAGAGTCCTGGACTAGGTAAAAAGTTGATAATTTTTTATTTTTTTTCTAATTCCTTGGGTTTTTGGGAGTATTAGTTTCAAACTCTCAATTTTTTAAAAAATTTCTAGGCCGAATAATAAATTAATTACGAAAAATTATTTTTTTTAAACGCGGGCATGCGCAGTTTAAAATTAGCTGAATTTTTAAAGACATAAGGCCAGAATATTTAAAATGAAGAAGAAAACATTTTGCATCTCCGTGACATTTTTTGACATATGTCAACTATAAATAAAAATAAATTACAAAAACACAGAAAACAAGCAGAATTAGAAATATATTTTTGCATAAGTACGATTTTATTAAAAAGTTTATAAGATAGACTGTAGTTTTGGGTTTAGTTTAATATTTTATGAACAAAAAATAGATTATGAAGTTTACAAGCTATTTTAAGCAAAAAATGTTGTGTAAGTGTGTCCAAATTTCAATTTCCTGCTGCTTTTATAACTTCACTTTGATAACATAAAAATTATAAAGATTGGCATACTTTTTTGGTAAGCTTAAACCTACCTTGTGTTTAGCTTTCAAAAGTATTAATCTATTGTGTGCGATTATTCCAGTTTTTAAATTTTGGGGCTACTTTAGTTGGTGTTCTTTAGAAGGTGCATTTCAAAAACCAACATTGCGATCTATTTCTAAATGCTGTTATTCCCACGGCTTGAGTTTTGGACATTGGACAATCATAAGACACACTTACTTTTCCAAGGAACTACTTTGATTTATTTGCTTTTTGAGGTTTGAAATGTAAAAACATTGTTTTGTATTAACTTCCTAGAGTAAACGTAAAGTTGCTTGTAGTAAAATTATTGCCATATGATTAATGCTTTCTAATGTCGTGTTAATAATTTAGGCTGGCACATTTTAAGCCCCGAGTGATGATTTTTCTTGTCACATAGTTACACGACAGTACACATAGCCATTTGCTACTGCTTCTTTGGTTTTAGAAAACAAACTTGCAAATGCATACGACATTTTACCGAACAAAACTGTTTAAAATTTAAAATTTAAACGAAAACTCTAACTTGTAAAGAAATAAGGTTACAAATTGAAAATTTTGACATCTGACGTATGGCAGAAACTCAGAAACACGAACTTTATCACAGAGTTCTTTGATCAAATTAATATTATGACCGTTTATTACGGATATATTACTGCGCATGCCCGCGCTCTTTTTAAAAATCCAAATCTCTTTAATTTTTTAATAAAAAAAATAAAAGCGAAAATGCCCATACGACTTTACCTACCCATTTTTAAGCCAATTTTCTAATAAATAATCAAGTTTTTGAAAATTAGTCCAGGACTCTATTGCCTAAAGCTGTATTTTAATACTAATAAAAAGCCGAGGGGCAAATCGGATGGGCTAATTGTTTATACTATGTCACAAATTCTAGAATTTTTTAGCAAACTCTTTTAGCAAATTCTACAAATTCTCAACAAATTCTTAACAAATTCTCCAAATTCTTCACAAATTCTCAACAAATTCTTAAAAAAATGTACACTAATTCTTTCATTGAATTGTTCCTCGTAAAAAGCAGTAAAAAACAAATCAGTTATTATATTTTTTCCAAGTGGTTTCGTTTTTTTGCTAGAGCATTTTATAGTTAGCCAAATTTTATAAAAAAAATTTTCGCTTTAGAATACAAATCTGCAGTTTTTTTCTTTGTTAACAAAAACTGCATGCCAATAAAAGCTACATTAAAAAAATGTGCTTTTAAAAAATTTGCTCGCACTTTTCTAGTTGATGGCAAATTCTGCTGGCAAGATTTGTGGCTATTTGTAAAGTTGCTTTTTTTAATTGGCATTTATTATTCTTAATTTTTATTTAGAATATTCAATTATCTACATCGGATATGTTTTTGCAAAAAAAAATTCAACGTGTTTCGGTAAAATTTAAATTTTAGATTTTTACATTCTTGCAAAGATGAGTTTTCTAGTACGAGTGGAGAATAGATAGCAAAGAAATGTTATTCTTTGTTAAAGAAATTGCATACATGCAAAAACAAAATAAATATTTGGATTTAAAGCTAGAAATTGAAATTCTTTTGGTATTTCCTAAGCTTTTTTAATATGCGTGCTAACTGTTTTAATGAATTGCCAATTTTAGTAAATGAATTCTGATTTAAAGCTAAAACGGCTTTCTGGCTATACTGTATAGGTAAAATACAAAATGCAAAGAAAACACGTCCTCGGCGAGCAGTGTCCTTTATGTCCTTGATATAGATATGGTGGCGGACAGCCAGACCAGCAGGAGAGCAATTGAGAGCGGCAGCAGCTAGCAGGGTTGCCAACGGAACCGTAGCCTCACTTCCGCACTGCTTGCAGCTCTACTAAAACACTGCAATGCACTACGGAATTGAAGACACGCATTCCATGTTTATAAGTATCATTTTTGGGTTTTTCATAGCCTGTGAATCAATTTCTCATCTTCATTTGACGAAACATAATACACTTCTAGGTTCCTAAAGTCGGTGTTTTTTGTGGGGGTCAAAAAACCTTTTTTAAAGATTTATGTTTATAAACTTTTAATTTTTATCTCTTGAAAAATACAAAATTTATTATTGTAGTAGATGTTATATCTATTAGAACAAATATGTCCCAGATGCCAAACATTTAAAAATAAATAAGGTTTACAGTATTTTAAAAGGAATTATTTATGTTCAATTCATTTAAAACTTTTCCAATTTATAAGAAAGCATAATAGGAATATTTTAGAGCCACTCGTTTAAAACTCATAAATCTTGCTTGGAAACGAAAAAGGCAGCAATATAAAACAGAAATGTATGCAAATAATTTTGTAACAACACTTTAACTTCCTTTTTATTTAAAAAAATCCAAAGTTTACGCGCTGTAATACTCCTTGCAAAATGGATCGATTTTTTGTTACAAAATAGTATATTAAAACGTAGAGTTTTATAAGGAATGCATTTTAGCACGCGTCCAGGGTTGGAAAAGTGAAAAAAAAAAGCTGTTTAACAAGCTTGTTATACTATTTCTTATATTTGCTTTATTTAGTCTATTAAAAAGTATTTTTAATTTAAATTTTATTTTTGATGGATTGGCAACATTGACATTTTGAAGTAAAAAGTAAAATTAGGTCAGACATATTGAAGGACATTTAAATTTTACTCACTTAATACTGAATGAATAGGCGTTTTTGAGAAAATGTAACGTTGATATCGTTTCTCCAATTCTTGTAGTTATTCTCTCTACAAAAAAACGTTGCTTCCCGATAGTTTATAATAGTAAAATTTGTAAATAAAAAGTACCTTGCAAGGGAAGAATTCATCTTTTTGCATCTGAAAAACCAACCTAATAAAATAATATTTTGGGTTTAATAATAAAGCAATTCTGCAACCTTATTGCTTATTATAGAACGCAAATATAAAATATAGTTTTTACAGTTAGTATAATTGACATTTTTTTTATCCATTTTTATTTTCACGACGCACCGTTACTTTTAGAACAACATTACTCTTTATTTAGAAATAATGTTAAATAAATAATAAAAATATATATTTACGGGAAATCCCATGATCATGTTAAAATAAACACAAATAAAAAAAGTTGATTAATTTATTATGATTAATTGAATTTCCTGAGCTCTGTTTATTTCTCGGTTTATTTACATTAGACAGAAACAAGTTAAAATTCAGTCACTTAATCTTAACGGTCATATTGTGCAAAGGTCGCAGGGTGTAGGAGTAAAATATTACCATGCAAAATTTTCCACTATAACGTTTGATATTTTCATTTTGAATCATTTTAATCTCGTGGGTGAAATTGAATTTCTAACCTTGTTTTATAAAATAATATTGTATAGGTAACACTGGCTACAAAGAAGCATTTCTGGCTTGAATATAAAGACCAAATTGAAATTTGACGAAAGAGCGAAAACGTATCGTTACCCAATAATTTGCTTCGCCCCCGTTTGGCCTAATCATTCACTTTTCCGTTCTAAATTTTCACTTTTAAAGTGTTTTATTCTGCGATATAGCTACCAACTCCGCAAAAAGGTTAACCGTACATTAAGGTGCCTCATAAATATTTAAATTCTCCGGTTATTTTGCGTTGACGCACTTAACACATTAGATGCAAATTTAAAAGTTTACAACATTTCGAGGGTGCCTTAGTCTTTTTACGTGCGAGACCCCAAATTACCAGGGTAGTAGCAACCTAAACAAACCCATTTAGCCAAACATTCGAATTGACTTCCACGTTACCTTTTACACGAATTTACGAATAAAAATGTATCCCTTGTAACTTTATTAGCATAGGTGCTTGGGATTTGTGAAATTTTTGTCTGGATCGAGCAAATTTCCATCAAGGATAATATTATGCTGATGCGGCGTAGGACGTCGGTTGCTGTGTTCAAAACTCGAAAGTAAATTGGTCACGAATTTTAACATATACATGCAAATAAGGGTCTGGAACACACCAAATTGAGGTCCTTAGGCTCCTCAGATACTAAACTAAAGGCTGATATAAATTGTTATTTTTAAAAAAAAGTATGCAATGCACAAAAAATTTAATGCGTTTAACAAATGAGTTCAGCAAAGCTAATTGTTTCTAAAATAAAATAAAACCTTTTTAAAAGCTCTGTTCAAATTAAATGCTACTTTTGATGGAGCCGATTGAAACCAAAACAAAATAAATATTAAAAGTGCCATTAAGCGCTACATAAAGCCTAGGAAAAAAACCAATCAAAAAATTAATAACTTAGCCGATCTATTTCATATTTTCAATGCCGAAATACATAATTAAACTTGAATTGCGAAAATCTTTTTATTTACCTGATCGACATATTACGTTTAATTTTAGAAACTCTGTTATTTACCTTAAAGTTTGCCTTAGTAATGAAAATAATGGGTAATTTGCTTTAGTTCCGTTTCATTCCCGTTTTACATTTTATGCTGATGCTACAAAATCATTGCATCTTTAGAAACAAAGCATTTACTAAAAGCTTATCCTTTTAATGGAGTCATGGACCAAACACGTCATTGGTCAGTTCTGGACGTTACTCTTAATTGGCACATCAACGAATAATGCTTTGTTAAACAATATTATGCCTGGGTACTATGGTTCATTATATTTTAGATAACATAGGCGTTTAACTGTTAAATAAATTTTAGTTCTTGGGGTACTAGTAACATTTTTATACCAGCACGTTATAGATTAAATTTAATGGCTGCCCCCGCATGTGGAATCTTCAGTATTATTTGAAACGATGTAGGTATAAAGACATTTTATATTGGTTTAACACTCTACACCATAAAATTTAATTGCATTTTATAAGAACGTGTAGGAAGGCGGTATTGAATGTTATAGCTCTTTTTTAGCTTATGAGAATGGAGGAGAGATTTTATAGAAATTGAACAGGATAACTAAGCTAGTAAAGATTCTTTTTAGTTTTTAATCCAACAGATACTTGTTGTTACATTGTTGTTCAGACCTCTTTACTCTTTTAGGCAGTCATTGCTTGTTTTGGATGCTTTAGCCTTGCGCGCACAGCTAAACTGTTGACGCGAAAGCATAGCTATATGATAACAGACCATTATGAATTATAGATTTTATCACTTTATATTGAAGAAACAAATCATTTAACGGGCGGTGTATTTTGTGGGTGCTAAAAATGTTTTACTTAAATTTAATCTACTTTACAAAGAATTTGCACAATATTAACAATTGGAGCGACCTTAACTGCTATTGTTAACATGTTTAGAAACTTTTATGCCATTATTTGGCACTATTAAACCAAATTAAATTAGGCTTCTTCTATTGTAAATGAAACTTAAGTGCAAAACTTTACCTATACCAGATTAAAAGATAAGTGTTTATTACTCCCTTGAGTATCTGTTTAAAAGCGAGTTCGCAGATACATTTTAGTGTGCTTTTTTCTTGAGAATCAGTTTAAAATATAAGAATATTTCATTAATAACATTTTTAAACAGAAATAAATTTTAAGAGACGTAAATTTGCATTTTTAAAAGTGGTACATAGACATCAGAGAACTTTAACTTTCTCTTAAAGTATTTTTGCTCAATGTTTGCATTGCTTGCACATTCAATAAAATATTGAAATACCATTCTACAATAATGCTTCTATAGCTCATCAATCATAAATGATAAATGCGAATAAATAAATTTAAAAATATTTTACAACATTACTAATAATTTATAGCTTTGAATATTATTTATATTATCTGCATAAATCACTTAAACATTGCATTTAAAACCGGGCAAAAATATAGTGTTGCTGGTTTTACGCTTTATTGAAAACACCAATTAGTGCATTCAAATATGAAAATCGGTTGATGCTTTGTCGGATTTTTATTATTCGGCAATTCACATGTAAATTTTTGCAGGATTGTGACAAATGAATGAATGTGGATATGACACGAATAAATTACATTTTTAAATGTTGATGTTGATGATTTGGCAATTATTTTTTACAGCTTTGACATTGCATCATAAAAAGCACACATTCAACTACGCTTTGCGCAAGAAAAAATTGTTATACTGTTGAATTTAAGCATTAAAATGGCGAATGCGCCGGGTAAGCATCCCTTTAACATTAAATTTCTTGGTTGTACAGTATTCACTTTATTTATATAAATGGAAATTCAGGAATTAGCTATTCTAAAGAAATTATATTTATTTTGTGCTAAATCAAAATCTTCAAAGGAACAAACTCGTTATTAATCCTACTTAACATTATTTAGTTATTTCGAGAACCAATTTAATTAAGTAAACAAGCATTATTTTATGAGCTTAAGGCCAAACATTAAATATTGCATAATACATATTTCACATTATCATTATGTTTTGTTATAATTACATTATTAAGTATGGCACGGTTTCGAATAGGAAATAATAACTTCCGAAGTGCACTACACTGCAAATTAAATTGCAGGTATTAGAATTTAGAATTGTTTTCCTTTATATACATATATGCTTTCATTTGGAAATAATTGGATATTAGTGCATGTTACCTAGGATTAGTTAAATCACTCCGTATAGTTATAAGTCAAAATAGGTCCTAAATTAATAGAGCTTAACAATGCTTAAAAAAGGAGCAAATATAAGGAAGAACAACGTTTTTCTCGGGCTCATTTATTTTGTTCGGAAAATAATTTAAATTTTTTTGATCACAGGTTAAAATTGGTGTCATCAGCAATTTTGATAAAGCCGTTCGTCTTTGTTTTTTTGTTCAATTTTTCTTATGCTGTCAGCAAAGTAAAAAGATCAAAGGAAAATATTTACGCAAGCTTTTCCTTTCATTTATTTTATTCCTGTAATCTAAATTCGATAGAATGAACTAGACTATGCAAATTAAGGCTTTTGACTTTGATCAATAACATTAATTAAAATTGCTTTGTTTCTTTTATTAATGTTTAATTTCCATAAAATTGAAAGGGCAAATAATGACAACAAGAGTTAAGTATATTTACGCTATTGGCAAAAATGGGACCTTTAAATAAAAAAAATTACCCTTTGGCAATCTCTTTGATCTGACAAAACAAACGAAATTCTAAATGTCTTTAAACATTGAATAAAAAACCGCTAATGTAATTTATTCTAAAATAAAAAAAAGTCCTGCTGGGCTCTCAACTTTTTTCCATCATTTCCTTCCATCATAAAGGCTCAACAAACACGGGATAAAATAAATGTTATACCTGGCATTTCACCTCGACCTCATCCTCAAAATGTAGGTTAAGCATTGCAGTTTTTTTCCACAACAATCTTTGAAGTCGTATAGAAAAGCAAGAAATCATTTATATACCCTTAATAAAGTTGGATGCACGAGTTACAAGAAATACGTGAAAAATCCTTAAAAAGCTGTCCTTATTGGATGTTTGGGGACTGTTGTGTACTGATATCGACTTATCTGTCGCCAACTTCGCAACATTATGACATTTTTAGACTTTCTTTTTATTTTTTGTTCTTTAAAATAAGTCCCTATCATATTATAACGACTTATTTTACGAGACACGTTCATATCATTTTAGGAAATCCTTAAATAAGTATAGCTGAATTTTGGCACCAAATTGAGAATTATAAAAAGCCAACATAAATGGATTACCTTAAGAGGCACTTCGTATACAATCACTTATTTAATTCTAAGATATAAAATTTTGCAAAGAAAAAACTAAATTGCGTAATTTCTTTATGAGAATGGCAAATTGTTGCGCATTTTGTAGGAATAAAAGTAGCTTATTTAATTCCATTACCCTAAGCTAGATTAATATTAAGTATCAATTTGCGTCTCATATAGCCTTTGCTGTTAAATACAAAAACCGGAATAGTGAAACAAAAAGCAGAAAAAATTGTATAATGGTACTTTTTTCCTAACCATTAAACACTTTATTATTATTATATTAAACGCCGGATTAGTTAAAAATTTGTTTCAAAATCTGCGGTCCAAAAATAGCCCAAAAATTACGCCGTAATATTCTGCATGAAAACCATTGACAAAAATTTTATTTATTGTTTAATTACTGTAACTAAATAAGTGTCTGTCTTTTAATTAGTGATGTAAAACTTTAAATGAAAAGAATATTAACATGTTTCCTACGTAAATGTAAATTTTGAAGCTTCTTCTTGTGATGAATTCTTTTTTTTCTGGAACAGTAGACACATACACTTTTTTATATAAATATTTATGTTTTATTAAATTTTATTCCAAATAAAAAGAAATACCTTTTAAAATCCGTTTTGTTAAAAAATATTTAGTAAAAATATGTTTGGGTAAAATTCATATTTAAATCAAAATAAATAATTCCATTTATTTTTAAAATGTAAATGCCCAGTGAATAGCAAGTATTGGAGTAATTTATGTAATTAAATCATCAAAGGCTACTTCAAATAATATGCTCCAAATACACTTTAACGAAAACAAAGTGGATTTTGGCTAAATTTCCCTTTTTGCGCTCGCAATGCTCATTAATTAAAATTAGGTACTCTGTTTGAGTTGAGCATAATTTGGTACAAAAATATTTGCAGTAAAATTTTAAAAAAATATATTATTGTTAAGTTTAATAATCGAGCCAATAATTAATTATTGATGCTATTTTTCCTTTATTGCTTTTGTTTCTTTTTTGTGTTTTTTTTTTATTGTAATACCTCAAACAAATTTGCTTTTAAACCTTATATGAAAAATTGTGGCATCAACTCAATATAAAATTTTCCTAAATGTTTTCCCTAAGACCATATGTAAGTCGATACAAAATAAATAATATGCAAAATTTTCTTTTCTACGTTAAAATAGCATTTGATGTAAGTCATTGGAATAAGGAAGTAAAATGTTGATAGATTTTTAAAAGCCAACCCGAGGCATAACTGTTATCGACAACATTTACCGTAAAGTTGAACCGAAAACTCCCTTTACTTTTGAATATTATGGTTCGATCGTCTTTATTACATTATGCCTGTACAAAATACTGGCAAAATTCTTTTCTATGTACTTTGGGAATAAATAAATGTATCTTGAGACTCCCTTGTTTGGAATGGAAGTTACATTTTCTAAATCAAGCTTAATTATTAAAGCTCACTAATAACTTGAAAAAAAGCACCTGCCTGTTTGTATAATTATCCTCACGTTTTACGCATTTTCTCCAAATGAACAGAAAGCGAAAAAAATAACAAACATCACGAAGCACAAACCCCAATTAATATATAGAAAATTGCGAAACGTCATAATGAAATTGTGTAAGCTTTGTTTTTCCAACTCCGGACCTTTTGTTGGATTTTCCTGTTATTGTTTCATAAATCAATCAATTTATTCTGTTGCCTTTTATAACCATTTTCTCACATTTACACCCTCTATGTTCACGATTTGTGACCTTCAGTTATTTATCATTTATAGAATATCAGCGTGAAGCTACAGACCACAAAATATTGCATTATATATGTAGTGTAATATATATTTATTTCTTTTTATTTTCATTTTTTTTGGCTTCTATAAATTGATGTCTGGCAGCTTTGGATCAAAGAAATATTGGCTTGTGTTCTGCTTTATTATTTTATTTCTTTGCCCTCTGATTTACAATATACTTGGATTGTTTTCTTTTGAAAAATGATGCCTACAAAAAATGATGTTGTTTAATATACTATTATGCTCCGTTTTCTCGTAAAAAATTCGCAATTTTAAACCCTACACGCAAGGTTATTTTTACTAAAACCATAAACTTTGTATTTGTGTTTCTCATAAAATATATGCTAAACCGGAAAATGCAATATTTGTTTTTAGGATCAAACTAGGTACGGCATACATCAACAATTTGAAAATATGTATTCGAGGATATGCAACTGATCCAGCAGTTTCAAAGAAATACGTTTTCATAAAAGGCTCTAACGCCAGCAATAGATCAACATAGCTCATGTGATGTAAGAATACCTGAACTCCTTCAATATAATGATATTCTCCTCTCCTAAATTCCTTCTTCGCGTCGAGAACTGGACGAAGCAAGACTGTATAAGAGGGTCGAATAAATAGCAAGAAGGCCACGCCAGACCAACCAGCACAGCCAACTCATAAATATGTAGGATTCTTTGGCATAATACCGTACGTGTGGTACAATACTTTGAAAGCTTTAGCTTGATAGAATAGCGCCCAACTACGTATTGTAAAGTCGAATGATTGCATACCAAAACGTAGATACGAATAATGATGATGGCTAAAAATTCTAAAGCCCGCCAGATATTCCAAATTTGTATTGACAAATGGATGTCTTTATTGTGGCTATTCGTCATTTTTATTTTCTATTTACGACTTTTATATTCAGTCGAAACTGAAACAGCCTGCATCGTTTCAGAAAATGTTCATGGTGTTCTTGTATTTTTGTTTAGCTTAAAGTTTATCAAAATGCATCTCTTTTTAATTTGCAAATGTCATAAAGCCACCATATATGGCACGTAATATTGATAAGAAAATATTAGTCGCAAACTTGATTTATAGTTTCTAAAAGAACTTTTCTGATCTTAGATGAGATTCGCGTAGAAAGTTCTCATTCCCTTATGAGTCATCTGTTATTCAATTTATTTGTCTTCTTTACATTTAAAATTCTTTTTAAAACAACGTGTCTTTTACTATCCTAGATTCTCTTTTAAGTTTTTTTAAGGTAATTTTTAGAGCACCTACTTCGAAATGAATAAAAATAAATTTCTTGGCGTAATGCCAAAGTGGGTAAAGGGGCGTCTAAGTATTTATAGAAATGAGTTAAGAAGTAAGTAGGAAGAATTTCATAATAAGAATCCTTTATGAGCATTAGTACACTTAAGAAATATAAGAAAGTGTGGAAAAGAAAAACATAAAAGCAAAATTCAATTGCTTACAACATTCTCGTGTTATTTTAAATCCAACTTTTCATGTACAACAGCTTTTAGTGAACTCAGGTTATTTTTTTAACCTTTAGGACTTTAAAAAAGTTCCTTGAAGTAAGCCTTGAACTCTTATGCTAATATACGTATTCCCGGTTGTATCCATCATCATGGAAAGGCCTCTCAATGAAACGACAGTAAAAAACGGAAACGGTGACATATCTGTTCTTCTCTCAAAGGCTTAGAAAAGAGCAGACATTAGTAAAACATTTATCAAAGTGGCCATCCTTGATATAGATTCTCTTCCAATGAGCATCACTCATTTTAAACCGCATCGCGTATTTATCTCCAAACCGCAAGTTAGAGTTTGAAATAAAATGTTCTGCCACACCGGGAGAATAATTGTTGCCATTACGTCAGATAAATTGAAAATGGTAAATGGACTCAATAGAGCGTTTTGCTATATTCAAACTATTGACTGGCTTTTGTATTATTCGCCATTTATCTACTGCAACTGCAGTATGAGAGATTTATATCCTGATTGGCTTTGCCTATATTTTTAGGCTTAAAATGATAAAAACGTAAATCTTATTTTTGTTAATCGAAACCTAACATTCTGATGCAGACAATCTTTCTAGGTATTTCTAAAACAAAACCTAAATTGTTTAGCAATCTGCTTACCTGTTCTGGGCACATAGAGGTTAAGATATAGGCAGTCTTCGCTCTGATTGGCAAGTAGAGGTATAAGTTTCTCCAAATAGAGCAACCGACCTCGAGGAAACTCTAAAAGGGCTTCTGTCCGGTTTCCGATATCTGGTGGCTGTTGTGGGCAAACTGCTCCAAATCTGTCCGCTAAGCGTGTATTCCTCCAAAGGGAAGGAGTCACTGGCGGCATATACCTAATAAATAAAAAATTGAATTCGATTTTTTAATTCAATATATATTATTATTACTAAATATCCTAATCGCAATTGTGGTGATTTATTGTAGTTTAAATTATTAAATAAATAATTTAATAAAATATATAATTAAGTTTGCCTGCAGAACAAACAAAAAAACAGACATTATTTTTTAAATTAGGCGTTAAACAAGTGTCCTTGGTAATAAAAACAGAACTTAAGTGAATCTAGAACAATTATGTTCCAACTTATACCATATCGTCACTACATTTATTTCCCAAGAGTATGGACATTATTTTCCCTAGTTTGCAGCAAAAACTTTGGTTAATTCACTTCTGTATTTCACTTGGTGTTTCATTATGACGATATTTAATTGCGGTAAAATAAAGCATTTTCACAAATTCGTTAAATAAATTTATAGGGCGGCTGTGGCTTTTCCTGGTTTGCCTCTCCTTTTCAATGTAATAAAATAAACGACAAGATTATGGTAACGGTGTTTAATGTATTAAACTGAGCTTTTTCTATGAAACCAAGGCAGCCAAATTAAATTTTATAATCCGGGAGGAAACCAGAAATACTTATTTAATTCCTTATTGTCGCTTCTATTTTTAGAATATGCAAATATCTCGACAAATACCTATTGGAATATAAAATGCATGGAAAGTGCAAAGAACCTCTCTAAAAGTTTTAAAAATTTTATCGCCGCAAGTTTTTCAATCGTTTTGAATTTAGCCTCGATGAGAATATAATGTCTAACGAAGCAGGTTTAAAAACTGCTGTTTTAGAACATAACCCTTTTCGCTAAAATAATTTAACAATAATTCCAATTTAAAAGAACGATAAAAGAAGTAATTCCTTAAACGAGTCTCTGCGGCTTCACCCAATTATTTCTAAAAGTAAAGTTCTGCAAACAATACAAAAGCACTGTAGAGAGAAATACATTAAGTACCTATGAAGTATAATGGGAAATCTACAAACACATCCCCTACTTTCTTGATGTCAGAATAGGTGAAATATTACCGCTTTAAACCATTAAGAGCCCTTAACATTTTACTTCAGCCAACTTAAAAACAATTCTGACACATATTCTGAAATAAGACCTGCAGAATGAAAGCCTACGTGAAATATTGTTACTTATAACGTCCCATTTTAACTTCTTATGGCTATTTTAGACCACTTATAGGAGCTTTTCTTATCAACAAATAAGACAGCTCAGATTACAGACAAATTAGAAAGAAATAGTATGCAATAAATATAATATGGCGAATGCGCCGGGCGAGCCTTACAGTTAATTTTAAAAGTGATAGTTACCTGAGGCTCCCAACAGGTGGCGTGGCATAAGGAACTCCCAAAAAAGCCTCAACCGGAGGATGTATGTGTATCATAACCCCGCGTAAAGGTCCATACTTAGTCCTTACAACTCGCGTACTGTACTTGTGCACTAAAAGAGTAGCGTCTACGCCACTGCTTACCCGCACTACGTCCACTATTAAACAGAGCGTCCACACTACCACAACCCCCCACACGGTGCGCCACTGTCTTGGCACTAACAAAAACGCCACCTCCATTTCATTAGCGATAAAGGAAAGATTTGTCTGGATGTAGCTTCATCATATTTTTGGGGGAGGTGGACGCCATTGATAGAACCACATTTTGCTGAAAAAAAAATAGGTATACAGATTATCCGCGATCAATGCGTTTTTTATTAATGTGAAATAGCTGAGGTTTTTTCTATTTGATAAAGACAGTTTCTTGAAAAAGTGCTCCCCTTCGGAAATAATGGCCTTTAAGCAGGTAGACAAAAAAACACTTATCGTAAATATTTACCAAATGGTTTGTCCAACCACCATAAACTTTGTACAATCAATAAAGGTAATATTTTGTAATTTGGGGGCCCTTTTAAAATTCGTTTAACGCAGATAGTGTTAATAAAAACTGCTTGTAATTTTTTTACCTTTAGGAATTTTTTAATTTTGTTTATTTTAATTATTATCGGGTACATTAAAAGTGTTTTTATATAGTAGTTTATTTAAAAACGGTACAGTTTCTCAGAAATTTCAGTGATAAAAAAGTTGGGACTTGAATTGGGGTAACAAGCACTTTTTATTAACACTATCTGCGTTAAACGCATTTTAAAAGGGGCCCCGAATTATAAAATAGGTTAAAAATGACCGTTTTTACTGCCTTTATTAATTGTGCACATTTTATGATGGTTGGACAATTATTTTGTAAATATTTACAACTAAGTGTTTTTAGTCTACCTGCTTAATGACCCTTATTTCCAAAGAGGGGCACTTATTCAAAAAACTGTTTTTGCTAAATGTCTTGGTTTTATCCTATTAAAAAAAAAGCGGCAACCTTGTATACAATAAACCTTTTTTTTACTTTGTATCCTTATAGGAACATTGACTAATCATAGGGCAAGAACAAGTTTTGATCCTTGCTTTCGTATGACCTTTAATCTTGCGAAAAAGGTGAGCTTTGCCTTCTTGTTGTTATTTTGCAAAGAAAATTGTTGATTATACGTCGTAGTTCAAGATTTTTAACTTTGATGCTTTAATTAAGCAAGTTGCAAAACTGCGTCCTTCGTTAACAACCTATTTGGCTTAATTAAATTTTAAGCAGATTATAAATTAACACAACAGAACTTACCATTGTCTGAGTCTCCATTAGGCTTTATCCTTTATACCCTTTTCAACGAAGGCAAGCAGAAGAAAAAACATCCTTCAATGAATAGCTTTTCAGTTTTCACATCAATCTATCGATCTATACCAGCAAAGCTAAATAACTGCCTGACTTTCAATTTAGCTTGTGTAATGTTACATAATTTTGTTCTAATTTCGTAAAAGCACAAAGGAAGATCGTTTCGGTTTTTGGCTGCAGCAAAGTAAAAGGAAATTAAATTTCGACATCGCTTGAGAACCGAAGTAGGGGCTTCCGTG
This sequence comes from Cartodere bifasciata, assembly GCA_963920755.1. Lineage (NCBI taxonomy): Eukaryota > Metazoa > Arthropoda > Insecta > Coleoptera > Latridiidae > Cartodere > Cartodere bifasciata. The sequence continues at coordinate 17,641,724 of OY987195.1, read as the reverse complement.
ACAAAATATGTTTTACAGTGAAAGTGCAAGTGTTACCGTTTTCTGCTTGTTAGATACATTTCACGATTTCCCTACTGTTAAATTTTCCTCTTCACGCACTAGTATTTATTTTGCTTTCTCGTCGTTTTCTTTTCTTGATGCTGAGTGACTTGACGTTCAATGGCTCTGCAACAAACAAGATCTGGGATTAATCTTAACAATTCATGGAATCTGATAGTTACAATTGCGTGTAAAGTGTTTTGGCTTTGCTAAGAATGTAGCCAAAGATTCAGCGTATTTAAGAGGATGAAATAGTTCGTAAAACCACGTTAGAACTATTATTTTGCACACAAGACCAAGACTAAAAATGTACACCTGATGTTTGGCAAAACCTTTAAACTAAGACAGCCTTTCATTTAATAGTATGCTTTCGCAATCCTGCAAAATTATAATTGCATTAATTTGTCTGATTAATTACTCTTTAATTAGTGTAGGTAAGTAAACCCAATCAAATTTACTCTAAATCAGCTTTCATAGTCAACAATATTACTATATCTTTTCGAAGTTAAATTTCTTTAATTGCAATGTCAATTTTTCTCTAAAAAAAGACTATTTCCGTAACATCATTAAAGAACTCGTTACATACAATATCTGAACAAAAAAATCACCAATTATGGTCAACTGTTTTTCGTTGCGAACGCTCCAGTAGTTGCTACCGTAATCGATCCTTTCCGACTTTTTTCTTAAAAGGAAGCCATTAAAAGTAAACAAAACCCGGTAGTGACCCTAAATGGCCACATTGAATGTGAAACTGGACGTTACTAATGGTCTGGGTTTTGCTTAAATTGATCGACTTGTTCAAATTGGAGTAGGCCTCCATTTTGTAGCATTGAAAAGACCCGAGTTAAGACAACGGTTCGTGTGTTATAAAGTGGCACTAAATGTATTTTGCACAGTAGAATAATTTTAATTACTCCTTCCTTTCATTATTTATTTTCATGGTGGGGTAACTAATTTGTAAACGAAGAACATTTGTTGCCACTTAATGAGTCTTGTGTTTGCGAAATTTAATAGCACCACGTCTAATTTTAGAAGTTAGAAGCCAAAAAGAAATAAGTAATAATAAAAAAAAGACTTTATTAATCAGTAGCATTAACTAGCTCAGTTTTAAAATTGCAGTTGTGATCCAAGGATTATAAAATTAACTTAAAACTGTAATCCTCCGGCATGGATATAGTGTATAAATTGGAACAAGATTCTTCAATAAAACTCTTATCTATTCTGGAAACTAAAACCACAGTTTCACCGTAAAAAAGATGCAGTAAAAGAAAATTTATTTGCAACTCCTCTAAATCGATTGAATATCCTGTGGCCTCTTTTATTCATTGAGCGTAAATTTGCGGCACAAAAGCTTAAACCCCATTATAAAGAGTTGAATGGAACAGACTGTGAGAATAAAGTGTGCAAGTGACACGTGGTTCACCGTGTTGCCGTACGATGGCGTCATTTTATTTCAATAAGTTTTTGCCTTGAGTAAAGCTTTGGTCCTACTTCACTGAAGTCCTGCCTCAGACAGGTTGCTTAACAAGTCCGTACAAAATAAAATACCGAAAATGTGGAAAAATAAACCTTGATTAATGAAATAGCTAACAAATACTGTATTTAATTCAGCAGCCATATTGTTTATTAATAATAAAGCTAATTTAATTATAATAAATACCATTATAGCAATAATAGGTTATTATTTTATATTAAATAAACATGCTTTATAATTGCCATTATCTGTCTGTTGTTTTTATGGAGTACCATTACCCATTAATTAATTAAAATCCGTTTTGATAATATTTTTGATATTAAAAATAATTATTAGAAGCTTAATTATTTATACAATAGTTAGTTACAATAGTAAAATTATTTTCAATAATATTGGGCTTCACAAAGTGCTTCAAAATTAAACGAAAAACTGTAACATGCCTTAAGAATGGACCACGATAGATTGTTTGAATTAAACGAATGCCTTAAAGAATGCCGATTTACTTTTTTATCTAATTAATTTGCACACAGTTTTTGGATTGAGCTTTTACACGAACCACATGTTGACAGCTTAACAAGTAAGCAAACCATTAAATCATGCGACAGCCCTTATATTAAATTAAGTACAAAATGTTTAACCTCCACACCATATAACATTATTTTAGCTAATTTCTCTTTTCATAAATAGTAATTATATTATAGTAGATAATTTCCACCAAATCTAATCACCTTTATATATAATAGATGTGGTTAATAAAACCAATCGTTTATGGTATAATTCCCAGTGTAAGTATTTTAAATTTACATTCAAACTTTGACTAGGCCTTTTAAACCTTCATTTGATTTCCAGTATTTAATTTTTAAGTGGCAATTTTAATTTTTTATATGATAGGTTTAAATTTTTGTTTTGCAGCCCTTTATTTTTCAAATTGTTTGGTTTGCTTGTAATGACTATTTACAAAATCCATCATAACAAAACAATAGTAAACAGGGTGCGACCAAAATAACAAAACTTTTATATAGTTCTTATCGCAATTTATGTTTCAAATCAGATCATAAAAATTAAGTGTTTTTTAGAATTTAAATTTTTATCAGTTGGTCCTAAAGTCATCGTTAGATTAAATTGAATGTGGGCAATAAAACAAAATTATCATAGATTTATAAAACATTAAAGTTGATGTAGAATCATTTCCGGAAAATATCGCATCAAACTATAAAGTTTTATTGATGTTTTTCTAACCACACTACATATTATTTGAATTTACATTTGTATCTTAAATGGTTTCGATAAAATCAAAGTTTGCCAGTTTTTCAATATTTTATTTTCCTGATACTCGTATTATGATGCGAAATCTTTTAAATTGCATCTGTGAACTTTTTTAATTATAAACGTATTCCTTAAGAAATAAACTTTTTCCAATTTTTCAAAACTGTTCCGATAATTAGTTATACCTACTTTTGATAAATGTTTCAAAAGTTAGTCTAACGAACAATAAAAACGCCTTTTTAGTGAAGATACGCGCGATTTGAACCTATGGGTAAAAATAATTCAAAAAGAAATATAGAAAAAGAAAGTTTTAACAAACAGGCAGTCGTTTGTCTGAAACTTTGCTAAACTTTTAATAAAATAAAGACAGTTTGGAGAAAAGCACGTGCGTTTTTGCTTTGAGAAACGCGCTTTTGTCATTTGAATTATCTTTTATTCCGTCAAAAAATTCATCCGGAAGAACGTCGCGTTATCAAAGAAAGTCTTTTAAAGAATAAGTAGGAATATTTACTGTTCAATCAATTGCACAAAGCTGCTTATAATTTTGCAAGTTTTATTTAATTTTATAAAATGCTTTCTTAGGATGTTGTTACCCGGCGACTCCGCCATTTTCTCTTATTTATGCAAAGGGCAAAATTAAGCATCCTTTTGTAATTTAATTTGTTTAGCTCCGCAATTTCTTTAATTAACATGCCACAATTTAGAGTAATTTCTGTAGCAAATGTAGTCGACTTTCTTTAATGTTTTCATTTTGCCTAAGTGCTCGCTAAAGTATTTTCATTTTCCAAGTGGGTTTAACAAATTAATTTTTATTAATTGTTATTTCTGCATTAGTAATAATTCTAGTTAGGTATATAAAGTGGTAAATAGAAATTGAATGCACTAATCAACAAATCCCACTAATTGAAAATGTGTGTATTTGTTTAATTATTCATGGATACACTATAATTCAGCATAAATAATAATAAAACGCATAGATAAACCCGGTAAATAATATAAAAGTCAAATTAAAATTTACTATACCTAGAACTAAAATATTTGGAAATTTACAATTATAAATGGGACGAACATATTTCTAGAGCAAAACTAGGTTGCGTAATGTAACGGATTTTATACTACAAAGCACTTGAAATGCTAAATCAGGGAGATTTATGATAAATACCCATTTTAAATGGCCAAGATCAGTCATGTGTAGTTAAAAGTAATTCTATATCAGTTAAATTTACCATGTCCGTTTATACACGGTTTGTATTAAATAATGGATTTTTGCTAACCATGTTGAGATTAATACCGGTACAGGTATTTTAAATTGTTGTTGGATTTGAGTTTTCAAATTTGTTTTCATATAAATAATGAATTTTGTTTATACGTCGTAAAATACAATTTTACAGATGGGTTATTTTTAAGTTGGTTTGTTTATTCTAATAATTTATACAGGACGACCGCGTTTAGTTTGCTTTTTTTGATGTGGCAAATAGCTAAAAAAAAAACCAAGACATTCGGTAAAAACTTCGAAAATAATGTCCTTTAAGTAGGTAGACTAAAAACACTTAATCGTAAATATTTACCAAATGATTTGTCCTCGGATTTGTCCAACTATCATGAAATTTGAACAATCAATAAAGGTAATTAAAACGGCCATTCTAAACCCATTTTGAAGTTTGGGGCCCCTTTTAAAATGAGTTAAACACTGGTAGAGTTGATAAAAACTGCATGTAATTTCTTTACCTTTGATAATTTTGTTTCTTTTCTTAAAAACCACAATGCAAGTAAAAACTTATTTACCACTTTTTTTTTTTAAATAGGTAAAATTAATTTTTGTTTTCGCTAAAAAAATTAGAAATGGCAAAGAGTTTCATTTAATTGAATACAGTTCTCATTTCAACTAAACTGAGCAAAATGTTGAAGATGAAGCCGTAATCCAGCTTAACAAAAATTAAACTAAAAAGGAAAAGCCAAAATTAAAGTAGTTAATTACAAAAATGGTTTACATTTTGGCCACTTTTCATGGTTGTGTATATTTATTGCGTACAACCTACAAACGTTAAAGAGGTTATAAACCTAATTTATTCTTGGCAAACTTTGTAGAATATGGAAGTAATTTATGTTGACAATATAATTGTAATATTAATTGTGTCTTCTCCAGAAATATGCTTCCACGATATTACTATTTCCAAATATTACTTTGCGTTATTACAAAGTTAGATGTACCTGAAATATTTAAAATTAATACAGTTTGGCTTTAAATGTTTTATGACAACCATTTATTGTTTGTTTAAAGTGTACTTAATAAGTTTGAACGAGGTTTAATGATGTACCCATTGGGAGCTTTTAAACAAGTTTTGTAAACACTTTATGTGGGTATTCAGGTTCGTTTCAAAGCTCATCATGTAGGATTGAATAGTTTATGGCATAAAATATATATCGCCAAAATTGGTAAGCTACTTGGTAATTTCCCGCAATTATAATGAAATTACAAACGGTAATTATGAAAATTAGTTGGGAGCTTATTCACTCCAATTTAGTATTCAAACAGAACTGTAAACCTAAATGCGTTATAATCATCAAACTGCTATTGAACCAATATTGAATGTAGCTCAATGAGGGGGCTGATTTCCTTTGTTACACAGACAAAATTTTCCTTTGAAGGTGTATCCTGCGTTTAAGGTCTGCGACTAATTTAGTCAATGTCTTAATATCTATCTCCCAAACTTCGGTAACTTTATAGACGGTCTCGAATATTGCTTTGGGAAATGTTAAACTCATGCTTAATAGGGTTTTACATAGTTTTCGAATTTCAATTCATTAAATCTATGCATAGTTTTATCAGCAAATAAATCTTTGTGGAAAGCTTTCGTAAAAGAAATGATGAAAGGTGCTAAATAGAAAACTAAATTAAAGTAGGTTCATTGTAGATACCATTGCATTTAAAATGCTGTAAAAATTCTAGCTAAATATAATTATTGTTGCCTTGTGTCTTAATAATTTAAAAGTATAAAATTATTTTTTTTGTTTTACAATAAAATTTAATGTCTAATTTGCCGTAAATAATGCTAAGAGATCTTGTTAAAACTTTATTTTTAGTCCTAAGTAATATTAAATTGATTAACATTACTCAAAGTCTCCAGAGAATTAGGTTTCAAAGATTAAAACTCTAATAAACCCGACGTAATTGCTGTTCTTTGATTATTTATTGAACTAATTTATAATTTTAGAAGTTAATTTTACGTTTAAACATTAATTTTCGTTCTTAAGTTCTACTTTAAGTTTAAAAATTTTACATGAAACAAGTTGTCTTTAGTTTTAAAGTTTTTAAATTAAAAAAACGTTTTGTTAATTTTTATCCTTTAGTTTTTCCCCTCCTTAATTTTTTTTGTAATCAAGGTATATTTTTAAGCAACGATCTATACATTTAGACATGCTAAATAATTTGTATGTAAGAAAATATAAGCAGTAGCCGCCCGGCGCATTCGCCATTTTAGAATCCGTTATCCTCAAAGGAGCAATGCAAATAGTGAATAAATGTAGAGTATTAAATGATGCTTCCAAATTATAAAATGAAGAATCAATATCGCAAATTATTTGCTGTTCAAGAACGGAAGGATCTTTTATAGCCACTTCTCCTCCAATAGCCACGACCATTAAGAAGTTGCCTTGATGCTGCAAAGTTACATTATTATTCTGTACTTAGAAACAAAGTACATTATTATGTATTGTAATACATTTTCCAACAGATTTAATACCTTGAAGTACAAATAATATGCTACGTTCTGTGCCAAATTAGTAAAGCGCTTCCCAAATATAAATGTTGAGTTATAAAATAGATACACACTAATGTAGTATCAAGATGTGCTCGCAACTATTTAAGACTATTGGGAATATAAACTATTTCGGGAATGGCAAACTCAATTAGGTTAATGTGCACTTACAATTAATAACCTATGCGTAACTTGAGTTTAATTATTAGACCTATAGTTATGAATATTCAAGTTCGACTATTACGAAGGGAGATTTGCTTGCTCTTCATCTTACCTTATCTGTGGTAATCTGCAGATTTTCTGAGAAACAGGAATCATGCAAACAGTTATATTAACGGTAACCATCGCTTAAGAAGGCTTTTATCGGATAATTATTTTGCTTTTTTGAAACGTTAAATCTAAAATCAACAAAAAACATAACTTTCTGGTCATTGCTCAGTGGGTTTATAAGAGTTTATTTTAAATAAAAGTCGTGCTTACCAGTAACATAAATAAACAAAGCACAAGTTTACATATTCTAAAGGTCCATCAATAAGCGTTTAAATACAGAATTTCGACAATTTAGAAGCATTATTTTTTTGCATTTTAATTTGTCAAAATTCTGTATATAAACGCTTATTGATGCACCTTTAGAATATGCCAACTTCTGCTTTGTTTATGTTCAAGACATAATTATTATTATGTTTGAATAGTCATATTTTATTTAGTCCATAGATAAGATTTAGTCTTTCTGTGTTAAATGTTTAAAATAATTAAGTTGCCTTTGTAAAATATTATTCTATGATGTGTGGTTGCTATGACAAGTAACAATGTTTTTGTCTTCTTCTTTGTATAATTACGAAATATAGACGTAAAATAATTTCTTTAATTTTCTTCAAGAAAAACTGTTTATATTAATATCAATTATCTAAGATAAATTGGATTTGCCTATTCTCCGAGATTTAATTCAGTTGGAGCGGCGATCCCAACATAATTATGGTGCCTCCTGTGAGGTTTTGAAAGTTCTGCTGCTGAAACTTGGTTTGTCTACCCAAATTACTTCTTCTTCTGGTCTACACGGTAACATTGGTGCTGATTTTTGGATTTATCGACATTTAAAATGAAGAAAGTCGATGTACTTCGTTTATCCCTGCAATTGTCAGAAGAGGGTATTATGGGAGTAGAGAGTTTTATGAGAGAAAATGAGTCTAATATGGACCTGTCGGAGAATCATTTTATTGTTCAAGAGGAGCTGCTAAAACAAGCTTACGATGAGTATTGTAGAACGTATCGAGCAATTTTAGAGCTCGATCCTTCCTGTGAACGGGTTAATTTACAATCAAAATATTGTAACGTTTTGGCCAAGGTTAAAGATGCAATTTCTTTGCGTATTCAATCGCGAGATAATATCTCTAAAAATTATACGAATCAAGTTCATTCAGTAGGCTCAAATGCCTCCTTTCATAATGCTAATTATACTTGTAATAACACTGATATGTTTAACAATTTTAAATTACCTCATATAAATATTCCAATTTTTGACGGGAAAAGTGAACATTGGTATAGTTTTTACGATCTTTTTTATGCGTTAGTTGAAACTAAATCAAATCTTTCTAGCGTTGAAAAGTTATATTATTTAAAAACGTTACTTTCAGATGAACCTTTATCTCTTATCAAAGATTTACCGAATAAAAATGAAAGTTTTTCATTAGCTATAAAAATTTTGCAAGATCGGTTTGATAATAAGTGGACTATTATTAATGCTCATTTATCCGCTCTTTTTGAGATTTCTCCTTTAGGTAGGATCAATTCAAAAAATTTAAGAGAATTTATTACAAAAATTAAACAGCACACTAGTGCCCTTAAAGTTATAGATGTTCCCATTGAGACTTGGGATTTGATTTTAGTACATATGTTTGCTAAAAAATTGGATTTCTTTTTACAAAAAGAGTACGAACTTTATAGGGGTGGTAATAAATTACCCACTTTTCTTTCTTTTCTGGAGTTTTTGGAATCTAGATGCGTCGCCTTGGAAAATGTTTCAAATTCTGTTTCCACAAGTGTTGCCAAGGGTAAGTCAAGTTCTTTAAGTCATGTTTCCAATACTTCTGCTCCAATTAATCAGTCTAATGTGTCAAATAAATCAAATTCGGGTGCAAAGGGATGTTTTTTCTGTAAGAAAAATCATAGATTATATTTTTGTCCAGATTTTGCGAATTTAGACATCTCTAAAAGAGAAGGGTTTGTAACTAAGGCACAGATTTGCTCAAAGTGTCTTAATGGTAAGCATTCTGATTTGAATTGTAAATCCACCTATAAGTGCCATACATGTTTAAAAGATCACCATAAACTTTTGTGTCGAAATCAAGTCACCTCTAATAATACATCTACAGAACCTCAATGCCTTACTACTCCTGATATGTCTAATTCACCTCAAACTTTTTCTGGTCATACTTCTCCGCATTTGTCGAATCTATCTCAAACTTTTTCTGGTCATACTTTTAACGATCATTCAAAGTATGTTTTGTTAGCTACTGCTCAAGTTTTTGTATCTGCGCATAATGGTACAAAGGTTTTGATTAAATGTCTTCTTGATTCCGGTAGTCAGTCTTCTTTTGTTACGAAGAACTTAATTTCCAAGTTAAATACGACGTTTCAGAAACAAGATTTGGTTGTTTCAGGTTTGGCTAACAATCAAATTAACGCTTATGGTCAAGTTAACTTAACTTTGGTTTCCAGAGTGTCTTTTTTTAAAATTGATTTAAATTGTACTATTTTAAATAAAATAACTAGTAAATTGCCACAGATACCAATTGATATTACCCAATTAAATCTTTCAAATTTCCAATTTTTAGCGGATCCACAATTTTTCATACCTTCTGACATTGATGTTTTGTTAGGTGCTGATGTGTTTTATTCGTTAATGTTGCCGGAAAGTATGCCTTTGGGCAGAGATTTACCCATTTTGCAGAATACACTCCTAGGGTGGATTGTAAGTGGCCCTATTTTTATTCCAGTTCCGTCCAAAACTTCACATTTTACTTCATTGTTGGTAACACACAAAAATGATTCTGATGAATTGTCTCATCTTGTTAAAAAATTTTGGGAATTGGACTCACTGCCTAATTCCAAAGATGAAAATTGTTCTGAAAATGCGATTTGTGAAGATATTTTTAAAAATTCGGTTCAATTAAATAATAATAGATTTACTGTCGATTTACCTTTTAAGAATTCTTCTGATGAATTGGGAAATTCTTATTCCATTGCATTAAGAAATTTTTTATCTTTGGAGAGACGACTGCAAAAGAATCCTACGTTGAAAGAAAAGTATACTGATTTTATAAATGAATACTTGAAATTGGGACATGCAAATTATGTAGAATTTCAGTCTGACAAATTTAAATCTGAAAATTCAGATGGTTATTTTCTTCCACATCATCCTGTTTTTAATAATAATAGTCCAACAACTAAGTTAAGAGTTGTTTTCAATGCCTCATGTCCAACTACTTCTAAGAAATCTCTTGATGATATCTTATACTCGGGCCCAACAGTTCAGGCGGAACTATTTGATATTTTGTTTTTGTTTCGAACTTTTCAATTTGTTCTATCTTGTGATATCCAAAAAATGTTTAGACAAATTTTGGTTTCGAAAACTCATACAAGATTTCAAAGAATACTTTGGCGTGAAACTCCCAATCAAGCTTTGAAATGCATTGAATTATCGACAGTGACGTATGGCACAAATTGTGCCCCTTTTTTGGCTACTCGTTGTTTGAAGGAACTTGCACAAAATAATTTTTCGTCTTTTGCTCTGGCGGGAAATGCCATCCTTAAGGGATGTTATATGGATGATATATTATATGGAGTTTCTAATATATCTGAACTTTTTCAACTAAAACAAGAATTAGTAGATCTTTTACAGTTAGGAGGATTCTCTTTACATAAATGGGGATCCAACTGTCAAGAACTGCGTGACGAATGGTGTAATAATATGGATATGAGTTCATTAGATGATTCTAATCAAACTTCTAAGGTGCTTGGATTAAAATGGGATTTTAATGCTGATCATTTCCTTATTAGTTCTCCTCAAGTTCTAGAAACTAGTCTAAAAGCTGATGATGATAACCAAACAACAAAACGTTCGATACTTTCTTTTGTGGCTAAAATTTTCGATCCTTTGGGTTTAGCTAATCCAATCATAACCAAAGGTAAATTATTTATACAGCAATTGTGGTCTGAAAAAATAAATTGGGATGATCCAATAAAATCGGACTTATTGAAATCTTGGATTTCATTTAAGAATAATTTAATCAACATGCCTGTTATAAAAATAAATCGCTGGATATTCACTAATCCTGATAATAAAGATATTTCTTTACATGGATTTTCAGATGCTAGTATGAAGGCCTATGGTGCAGCTATTTATATTCGTGTGGTAAGAATTGACAATTCAATCGTTTCATCACTACTTTGTGCAAAATCACGTGTGGCTCCATTAAAAACGGTAACACTTCCTAGGTTAGAGCTATGCGGTGCAGTTGTTTTGTCGAAACTGATGAGGAAAGTTGTTGATTTTTTCAATTTTCCTATAAATAAAGTTAATTGCTACACTGATTCTAAAATCACACTTAGTTGGATCAATTCTCAACCTGATCGTTGGTGTGTCTTTGTTAGCAATAGGGTGTCAGAAATCCACAAATGTTCCAAATCGTTTAATTGGGGTTATGTTCCCACAAATCTTAATCCCAGTGATTATCTTTCAAGAGGTGTCGATCCTAAAGTGTTTCCATCCTTGGATATGTGGTGGAACGGTCCATCTTTTCTTCGTGTACCTAATGGTACATCTGAATTTCCTTGTAATCTTTTGGAAACTGAAAAAGTTGAATTGCTTAAAGAGCAAAGAAAGAAAATTTGTGTGAACGTTGCACTCGAAAATACTTTTGTTAATGAATTCATTTGTAGATTTTCTTCTTTAAATAAATTAATTAATATTACTGCTTACATATTTCGATTTGCACATAATTCCAAGAAAATGAATAATCGGCTATCGGGTCCTCTTTCCGTTGATGAAAGAAAAAGTTCTTTGGATAAATTATTAGCCGCTGTGCAAGTTGTAAATTTTGAAAATGAAATTTCAGATTTAACTACTTCAAAGCTTATTCTTAAGGGCCCTCTTAAACAACTTCATCCTTTTTTGGATTCTAAAGGTCTTCTTAGAGTGGGAGGAAGGTTACTTAACGCCAATGTCTCCTTTGATCAAAAATGTCCGGTTATTCTTCCTAAAAACAATCATTTAACTAATCTTATCATTGAAAATGAACATTTAAAGTCCTACCATGCAGGCCCTCAACTTGTTTTATCTAATTTAAGATTGAGGTTTTGGCCAATTAATGGTAAACGAGAGATTAAACGTAATCTTAGAAAATGTATTACATGTTTTAAATTAAGGGCAAAACACTCAGAGCAACTAATGGGATCTCTTCCTTCAGAGAGAGTTACTTTGTATCGCCCATTTCATGATGTAGGAATGGATTTTGCAGGACCCATTTTAGTTAAAAGTTCCAGACATCGTGGAGTTATTAATTCCAAAGCTTGGATATGTTTATTTATATGTATGGCTACAAAAGCTGTGCACATTGAACTAGTTTCATCTTTGTCTACAGATGCTTTTCTTCTTGCCTTCAAAAGGTTTATTGGCAGACGTTCTTGTCCCCATAAATTGTTTTGTGACAATGGCACAAATTTCGTAGGTGCGAAAACACAATTAAGTGAATTTCATAAGATTTTTCTAAACCAGGATAGTTTAAAAGATATTTTAGAGTTTCTTGTCATAAAAGAAATAAAATTCCAATTCTCTCCCCCATATAGTCCAGAAACTGGTGGCCTTTGGGAGAGTAACGTCAAAAACATCAAATATCATCTAAACAGAGTCGTACAAAATACTCAGCTTACTTTTGAAGAACTTTATACAGTTCTTGTAGGTATTGAGTCTCTTCTCAACTCTAGACCGCTATGTCCCATGACGTCAGATCCAGATGATTTTAACTATTTAACTCCTGCACATTTTCTTGTCGGAAATTCTCTTTCTTCTTATCCTGAACCAGATTTGACCATTATACCGGTTAATAGACTTTCGTATTGGAGACAGTGTTCTCAAATCATGCAATGTTTTTGGAAACAATGGCATCTGCAATATTTGCATAACTTACAGCAGCGCCCCAAGTGGTGTAAATTAGAAGATAATTTAAAGGTTAATGATGTTGTGTTAATAAAAGATACAAATATGCCTCCACTTCATTGGTTATTGGGACGAATTTCTCAAGTTTTACCCGGAAAAGATGGGAAGGTAAGGGTTGCTAAAATCAAAACAATAAAAGGGGAAATTATAAGACCTCGAAAATTAATTTGTCCTTTACCAATTAATAGTAACTGAAATCCTAAAATCTATTACAGATGTTCACTCTTCCCTGGCCAATATGTTCAAGACATAATTATTATTATGTTTGAATAGTCATATTTTATTTAGTCCATAGATAAGATTTAGTCTTTCTGTGTTAAATGTTTAAAATAATTAAGTTGCCTTTGTAAAATATTATTCTATGATGTGTGGTTGCTATGACAAGTAACAATGTTTTTGTCTTCTTCTTTGTATAATTACGAAATATAGACGTAAAATAATTTCTTTAATTTTCTTCAAGAAAAACTGTTTATATTAATATCAATTATCTAAGATAAATTGGATTTGCCTATTCTCCGAGATTTAATTCAGTTGGAGCGGCGATCCCAACAGTTTATTTATGTTGCCAGTATAAGCACAATTTCTAATTAAAATAAACTCTTATAAACTCACTGAACAATGACCAGAAAGTACTGTTTTTTGTTGATTTTAGACAACCAACATTACATAATCACAGTTTCTATGCTTTGCGACGTTCCCCGTTAAGAAAAATAACTACCTAGTCAGGGTTATAAGAAATGTTTTATAAACTTTGTTTTATTTAGTCACGACGCAATTAGCACGTTGCGGCTAAATAAGGATTTGGACTGTATTAAAAATGACATCTCTTTATCTTTAACGGGTTCTTCGCCTCGCAGAAAATGCAAAATAATTAATTCTCTCGCCTCTAATCCATCCAAACTGTCAACAGCAAGGTGACTAATTGGCAATAGTGTAGTGTACAATTTCAAGTTTATAACAGTACCACCATCGCCGCAGATGCTGCTCCACTGACAATTTAAAATCATGAATTTCCAAGCGCCAAAATCTTTCATGCATGATTTTCAACATTAAACAAATTTATCTTTTCCAAACTTTTATTATAAATTAGCTCTCATGACGGGGTAATTAATTTTCATTCTGAAATGGTGCATATACGTATAAGTAAAAGCTGTTTTCAGGATAATTATTAATTAATTTACTGGTAGGAAAAACTTATTTGATAAAAAAAATATTAAACAACAACATACATCAGAAATCAGACTAGAAAAATATTCCTGTACAATGTTGTTTAATTTGGATTATTTCCTTCCAGTCATCTCCTGCTATCTGAGCTCGCATTTCCTGCGATTTAGCCTGATAACACCACGTTGCTATGACTCCGTTGTGTTATCGCAGCGATAACACAACGTTGCTATGACTCCGTTGTGTTATCGCAGCGATAACACAACGTTGCTATGACTACGTGGTGTTATCACTTAGGCATGGCTAAGCGTTCTTTTCTTCAAAACACTTAACTATGTCTTCCACTACAGGACTACCTCTGGTATTCCTTATCCCAAATAACTATGTGTTGAATCTCCTATATCAACCTAAATTTTGGATAATGTTTTGGAGGAGTTGTAAGTTCTATGATCACAGTATGATCTGTGCAATAAGCAGACTTGATGTTACAAGTTGACATTAGTGACATAACTTGCACTTTTTTTTTGATGTGTTGAAAGGTTCTTAAAAAACAGTTTAAAAATGAATGCAAAGATGCGTTTTGTTCGGTACACGTGTTTTGCAAAAAAATAAAGAAATTATGTAGAAAACTATGTATTTAATACCTGAAGACAAAAAAATTTGCGTTGAAAATGTTGTTGTAATGCTACTGAAATGGTTACTTAAATTTTGCAGAAATTTGGAATGTTTCTTATCCTAATTAAAAAAAACTGTAAGTAAGTTAAATTCTGTCAGGAAATAATCTTTCGAATACCACTCATGAATCGAGTATTGCACGATAATACTAATTTTTAATTTACTCAAACTTCGTTGCGTGAAGCAATTTTGTACTCGTCAAATTGACATTGACAAAAAAACTCGTGCAAGGGCTGCTTCGCCACTACCATCTAGACTAGATGGTAGTGGCTTCGCAGCCTAGGCACTCGTTTTTTTGTCATGGCAATTTGACTCGTAAAAATTGCTACGCAACGAAGTTTTCGTATAAAATTTAGTATTACCGGCAATCCTCTCATCATTCGTGGTATTACATTTGATAAAAGTTAAATAACTAGTCACAAAAGTTTGTGTTTTCAAAAATTATTTTTCAGGTATTGTGTAAAATAGTTGGGTTCAGATTGAACAGCAGTTCAATGTGACACCCAAAGCAGATAACGTCTTTAATCCGAAAGCAATTAATTACTATTGTTTGTCCTTATAATATGGTTGAGTTTTGATTTTGTTAAGCTCAATAGATAATTCCCACTTGCCTAATTCAAACATTGTTAACAAATTTACAAGCACTTACATAGTAATTGAAATATACTAACATTTTAGCGATACGATAATTTGAAACGAAACTAGTAATGGTTTCGATAAGTCAATTACAGTATTACAACATTAACAAAGTTGAATGTGGTTAGAAGGTATATAGGAAAAGCAGTTCGTTAGTTAGTAAATCAAATGAACTGTTCAAAGCTTCATAATGATGGTTGGTTTATGTCATGGCTTTGTTGATTCGGTGCATGGTTTGTTCTAAAACAATTTAAATGCTTAAATATCGTTGCTGATTATGGCTATTCATCCATACCAAAAATGTATTTTGCATATTGAAAATTGACGTGTTTCTTTTACAGTTTTCCACAATATTTACTGGTGAAACAAATTATGATTCAATTAACGTCATAAAACGCGATTTGAATTCGATAACAAGCATTCTACAAATCGATAACATTAAATCCGAATTTAATCATTGTTTGAAAATAACAAATGCTTTGAAAGTCGTATAAGTAATCGTCAATGAATTGTGTTTAATTTTAAAAAGAAAATTGGTCACTCAGGATAAGTATTTTTGCTATTGGTTTGTTGCACATTTAATCAAAAAAAAATGGATGGTTTGCCTCCAGTTTAAATACAAAGTTGACCCTAGCAGCAAATTTTAAATACACATAAAACTTATTGTGCATTTGGAACGAACGTAAAAACAGCAATTGGGTAAATTTTAATTATGTTTTAAATTGTGTCACGTCTTTTTCAAATGCATTTTCTAGAATCAAGTGCCGTGAAAGAATTTTCTGTTAGAGTAAAATGAAAGTAGTCGTGTTCAAAAAAGCATGTTTAGTTCAATAATACCAACGTAATTCCATGCAGTAAAAGTAGCGATTTATTGTTATATTATTTTTAACACTATGTAACTTCAGCAAATAATTCAAAATCGCCGCTAAATAAAAAAAAATACAGTTTTATTTTTCATTTCTAAGTTTCACATATCGACTTATTTATGTACATTGTAATAAATGAATGTATAAACTTTTTGACAAAATAGAAATGTACTTTATTGTGGCATTGCACAAAAGGTCGTCCTAGCCTAGTCTAGCCTGCAGCCAGTAAATAATTTCATTTTGTGCAGAATTGAATTTACATAAAGGAGTTATCGGAAAGCTTGCATTGAGCTATATTACTCTAACTCATCCTATCTTATCTCTCTACTCTGCAATTGATGTTAGTTGACATCGCAGTCGTCTAACTGCAATAAAGTACGAAGTAAGGCAAATTCAAGTTATACAGCTTAAAAGTGCATCTTGAGAGCTCCATAGATGAAAACTTGTTCTGAAGATCTCTCTACTTTACTTCTTTATAATTATTGAGTATTATTTTAAAGGATTCCGACTAGGAAGGTGAGATTTTGAATAAAATTGTATCTCTTAAAAAACTTATAATAGAAAACTGTCGAAATTTTTATGTGCAGGACGAAGGATTTATTTAAGTTGTCACAAGGACAGTTTTGTTAAGTTTGTCTCATTAACTTATTAAATCAAACAACTGGGATTTTGGATCCGAGCCAACTTTTACGAGAAATAGAATCCGATAACTTTATCGGTTTTTTAATCAATCCGATTTGAAAATGAAATAAGATTCCAATTTTAAGATAGAATTAAAATTCATCGTTATAATTTGATACTAAATGCAATGTTATTAAATGATCCAAAAATTATATTTTTGCAAGTCGTATTTATTATGCGTCAGCTCAATCTCCTACTAAAAACCAATAGGAAAGCGTCCCCGAAGGAATTTTAATCTTGCAGAAACGATTAATGACTTTAGTGGCATCTCTCGACCTCTTTTCGCTCATGAAATGTCTCCGACTAACTTTTATTACTTAAATGGACTCAATAGAGAAAATTGTTTGCGCCAAGAAAAGTGCAAAAAATTCTAGATACTCAATCGGAAAAACAAACACAAATAAGCATTAGTTGCTCGCCCGGCGCATTCGCCATATTATTGTGGCGTTTTTAAAAACAAAGTTATCACTTGATCCTTTTGTGGGTTGGGTAACTAAAACTAACCCCAGTTTTAAACTGTTTCTTGCAACTAATTCCAAATACAAACATAATTAGTATCCGAGATTAATTACCACCAAAACTTTAGTGAATAATATATTATGTATTCATGTCTTGCTTAATATTGAGTTTATATAAGTATCTTGTTCTGCATATTGACTAAAATTCTATTTGAACTTTAACTTGTAGATCGTTTACGAAGTTTGTTTACGTAGGAGTTGGACTAGCACTGCTTTGCATGATGTTGATGACGATACAGGGATTACCTATTTGTGATGACGCTTTAGGCAAAACAAAATCCAGACTAAATATAGTTAGTTTAAAATTAGGTATTTCGTCTAGAATGTGCATACAATGGAATTAGGTTAAAAGAAAAACATTATCGTTAAAGAGAAACCCCGATTTAACATTAAGTTAAAAAATACTGCAAGGATTCCCATTCGTATAACCTAAATTAAAACATAAAATAAAGCCATCTATACAAATAAAACATAAAAGTTGGGATCCAAGCAGTTTAATTTTTCTTAATATCGCATTTAAAATTTTAATACTTTTCTGGTTTCTTTTTATTGAAGTTGTTATTTGACTGAGAGTTGGCGGTGCTTAAATTTTGCGGAGTTGATCTAATTGGAAACCGCACGAATTCATTTCAAATTTAATTATTCAAAACTTTAAATAAAATGTTGAAGGGTGTTTATTAAACTTTTAATTAATTTAATTTTAAAATTTTCATTATTGATTAAAATACATTGAATTGTAAATTCATGTTTCAGCATTGTCTGCTTTGAATAATTTAATAATTATTTTACAAATTTGGTTATTTGTAAAGAATTACTGGAGCTAAAACTGGTTAAGTACGGTTGACAAATTAACAACGAAAACTTGAGGAAAATAAGTTTTTAAAATACTGAATAAAAGTGTACAATCCTTCTAAAATAATGAAAGGACTATAATCCTTATTTACAATGCTTAGGTGGCACGTTTTGACCCCAAGGCGATAAAGAAGGATTATCGCCCGTGGTCTCTTTTCACGCCGCGGGCTCTAATCGCGTTTTGTACGTCCCAAAATTTACTAAGGCGGGTAAATACATTTTTTTTTAACAAAATGTTTATCCATGAAATTTTTTTTTAGGTAAAATTAAAGCAAGAGTCTTTATTAAGTATCTGTTACAAATTAATCCTTTTTACAATATTTTAAACTTCATTATTGTACTTGCGTTTTGCGTTATATGTCATTTCACTGCAGGCGGTTTTGGATTCCCATTTCCAAGGTAAATAAGTATGATAGGTATGTGGTTATATGTTGCCATAATTTTCCGTTGCGAATCCAGCTAGTATGTAGGATGTATTGACTAAAACAACACTTATAATACATTCAGAATGTTCCACACCGTCAATGAATAATGCAACGAGGTTCGTAATCATAATGTTGGGAAATGTATAAAATTCAAATATCATGCATTTAATATTAAGGTAAAATTAGGGTGGATATTCTATTAAATGCCTGGGGAACTGATACTGATAAATTCTACATTAAAAACGATGTTCTATTTTTACAGTTTTATAGTAGTAGTATACCAATCTATAACAAACAATGCAACTGAAAAGCAATTACCATAATCCCAATTGGTATTTTTTCATAAAACACTTATTACCGGTGTTGCCAAGTCATATGAGCGCTGAACGATTCATATGAATAATTGAAAAGTTGAAAATGCACTAAATGAAAATTCTTTTAAAAAAATGCACATTAATATTCAGCGACAAACCGTACAATGTCGCTTCAAGCCTGATAATTTTCGACATCGACTGCACAAAACGTTTACCATCAATGTGCAAATTCGGTACAGAAACATTAAAGCTATCAAATTACCCTTTTAATTGGTTAAGATCTAAGATTTATTGCTGTGAAAATAATGCAAGGACGTTGTTGTTGGCCGCTGCTAAATTAATGAAACCAAAAGAGGGTTCAATTTACACGCAAAATGCGGCTTTAGCCAAAGCCCACTAAATCATAGAGTTGCCGTCGATGATTTTCTCAATTAACTTAAAGGTCCAGGGAGGTTATACCTAAATTTCTGATATTGAAAATTGTCCGTGAAGTTTGCTTCAGGACATACCATGGAAAAAATAACTTCAGCATACTAGGGTCATATCCATGCAGTTTTATTACGTGGTACAATAAATTTCCAAAATTACAGAGGTTGAGGGTTGATATCCAATTTACCGACATATTTAAAGCTAAACGGGCTTAACGGACTTTTACAAAACTTTACGTGCTTTCTAATGGCTTATTGGACTAGCCTAAATGCAGGGGATAAAACCAGCCTTCTACAAGTTTCTATAAGAAATTTAATGGCATAGTTTCTATATTGGTTGGTGGGTAATTTATTCTGCACCTACTACAACCTGACATCCTTGCAAAGGATTTAATTAGCTATAAATTTCGCCATATGGGAAATTTAATTAAATGGAAGAGAAATCACTTAGGTATGTAACTTGGCTTTTGCTTCTAATTAGTTGATTTTTGCTATAAAATTACATGGTTTCCTATGTGGTAAGAGTTAATTTATTTAGTTGCTTGAGTTGGTGGTGTCAATATTATTTCCATCGTTAACTTAAACTTATCTTAAGGAATAAACTCAAGAACTAAGTTTTCCAGTGTTCAGATTCAACATTCCTTTATTTAAATTTTGCAGGATTTATATTCAAACAACGCAATATTCCTTTAGAATACCTATATTTTGCTATTTCATAAGATGTAACTTATTTTTAAAAAGAAACGCAAGGAACGGAGAAACATGAAATAATGTTCTTTTAGAAAATCTTACTTGGTAATATTATCTGTATTCGTAAGCTAATTATAGTCTTTGCTTCAGGAAGTAGAACTTTTAATATACATATTTAAATCATGTAACACCTACATCTTTCATTAAAAGTTAAAACTCAATACCTTTAAAAAGAGATTAAACATAGTGCATTCTTTTTTTTGTCATACAGTCGTACAGAAAGATTTAAAAAATGTGTTGGAACCTAAAAATTACCGTTAATGTGTAAACTGTTTTTAAAAAACAATATGGAAAATTAACTTTTTTGTATAATGCAACGACGACGCAGTAAAATATTTTAATTACAAATAATACTACACTTTGACTATTTGGAAATATGCTGTCAAAACTAAAATTTTATTACGGAGTAAAACAAAATGTCGCAAAGCAGCTAAATAATGCCAGCGGACCAACTTTTCTTGGCAAAACCTACACTTTTATATTTTAGTATAATTGAAAGTTTCAGCGCAAAGTCGTTATCTCGTTATATTATTTCGAATGAAAAATTTTAAAACTGAAAAGGACGCAAAGCGATTTTCTGCCTCAGATATTCTGCATCCACAGATTCTTGGACAAAGATTAGGAAAACTTTTAAGTAGTCACTAACTTTTCTGGACTTATGTTTGGCAGTTTCTTATTTATGTTGAAATAACCGAACCAAAAACTTTTAGCATAAGTTATTTCTTGCATCTGGAACTTCATTTAATCAGTATTTCTTTGACATTAGGACTTCTAAGATGCGTACTGATTTTTTAAATTATATTTTTGGGAACTTTTAACAAAAATATCCTTACCTATAGCTTCGTCTAAAATGTATTTTTGTACTATTTACAAAATTGCCTCAGAACAATGCAAGTTTTCAATTTGGCAAAATAGGTAAAATTGATAGTGCATGAAACACATAATAATAATTCTATTTTCGACAATTGCTTTTATTCAATATTGCTATCGTTTTTATTAAATTATTTTATGGCCTTCAAATCCATAAAACTAATATTTTATTTTGTTTCACATGAAAGTATCGTAAAATGAATATATTGCACAAACATTAAATTTAAACAAACTGGTGCCATTTATTGTTTTAGTTGATATTAAATAGTAAAATGAGGAAAACTTTTATGTGTCGCAGAATATAAAAATCAAATAATATGCTTTTAATGTAAAATTCAAAAAATGTTTGAGCTCTGAGCACCTTTTCCATATTTCGCGACGGAAACATTTATTAAAATCAATGCTCTTATATTTGAATTCAGGAGAAAATTTTAAAGCAGACAGTTTGATTTATTGCATGAAATACATACTGAATCCGCCATCCAGTTGAAATCGACTTTTTACTAAACATAAAAATGGCGAATGCGCCGGGATAGCAAGTCTTGGACTTCATGAATTTATGGTAAAAGTGCGCTGTACTTAAAAATTGGTTTAAACAGTCATAATTCCAAAAAAATCTCTTTGTAAACTTAAATTTTATGCAAAATTCTCCCCAAAATGCGCTTAGAATGTATGTAGTGTACTGGTTTTTAATTCTAAACCTGTAAAATCTGGGCCCCATAATCGGAGATATTGTGAATTAACAAACACGGCATGTCGCAACAATATATTTCAGCAAATCCTAATGAAAATCCTGAGATTTTTGCTTTTATACATCCATATGTAAGCCAATTTTCAGGACACGTACACACTATGCACAGAAATTATTAGTTTTTATCGCAGTTTAAATTTATTGAAGCTTTGCACTAGGATTTTACTAGCATTGGTGGTCTTAGAAATAAGTTTATGATCCAAATTTATGCTTTTATAACAGCACTTTAAAATTATTAATAAAGGTGCTTGATACAGAAATCGGTTGATAGCTTTATTATTTTATTATGTATCGCTCAGTTCAAACAATCTAAATCAAACATAACCTTAAAGCCCGCTCAATTCCAGCTTCTCATGGTTTGTCTACATTTTTAGTTTTAAAAAGGTGATTTTAATAACTTGGTTATCTTTAAAACTGTGTGGTGTGGCAAATTAATTCTTGGATAATGTAAATCGGCATACTTCAAGTTGTAGATTTAAGATTATGTAGTTAGTATTAATAGCTATTTTCTGATCTACCTGGTTAACTGATCTAACCACTTTAGTTTTTGTTTACGTTTACGAATAACCGGACCTACATAAATAACTAGGACTATTTAAGGGCTCTTAAGTAAAGTTAAGGAACTATAAACTTCTGTTGTTTGGGCAGTTCCTCCCTGAAAATTAATAATATATAAAACGTAACCAAGGGCCTATGCAACAGGTTATTCAAACATAAGGTAAAGCACGGTAGATAAATCATGATTTAGCCTACTCATTAAAAGATGTGCTTTTATCTTATGCTCAAAGTGTATCTTAAAATAATCGCGCGCTTAAATTAAATTTTAAATAGGTTTACCCTTAATGTTTAAAGGAAGTTTCAAAAGTTTAAACATTCATCAAAAGCAATTCTGCGTAGCAGTGTGTATGATCGTCGTATAAATAAGTAATTGGGAACGTTACAGGTTAGCGGTTAGCGTAAAGCTTTTTGTGCTTAGTAAAAGCTTGCTTTTCGCTCAAAAGGACTGCTAATGGATTATTTTTTCACTTTGTTGTTCTAATTAAATTTTTTCAATTAGTTTAATTAAGCAATTCTCGGAATTATTTTGTTAGCACGGCCGCAGTTTGCCTTTTTATTATTCACAGAATCTTTATGTTAAAGGCAGAAATACGCGTTGAAGAATTTATTGCCCTTTTCAGTTAGACACAGAATCTAGAATTGTTGTGCACTTTAAGAATAAAGTTGCTTGTTTACTACAAGCGTTCACATATTGCCTATAAAAATTCTCAATTCGTTTAACTTATAAAAAAGAACTAAAGTCATAGCTATTTCTTTTTACGCCAATTTCCTTGTGCCAACAAATAATCTTTAGTCTTGACGCCTTTCAAGCTCTTCAAGTTTTAACATTTGTGTTCAAAATGATACTGGTAGTTTTTGCAGTTAGAAGCGTTGGACATGTGAAAAGTTAAACTACTCTTTTTAAAAGATTTTAAAGAACGTAGATAAATGAGTACATTGTTGACACAAAGCAGGCTTTGTAAAATGTGACAGTCAAATAATGCTGAAAGCCAACTACAACTAGTTCTGAATACAAAACAAATGCCATAAATATAGTTTTACACTTCTTGGTTTTCCATTTGAATGCCACTGCAAAATTCTGCAAGCTGCTTTTGAAGCAGCTACTTCAAAATAAAATATGGTCGATACCCTTTAGACATATTTCTTATTTCTAGATTTTAAAACATATTTTAATTTATTTTACAAAATAAATGATTTGTTTTCAATTGGGTTTTTTTTAAACCGAAATCCAAAACGATTTTATGTTATGTAAAATTTTTATTTCCAACCAAATAGCTGAACTAAGGAAACATTCTATGTAAACTCCAAGGCGTTAAATTTGCATTTCCAAACAACCCGAAGTAATTTTCTTTTGTTTGTCTTTTAATATAAATGAAAATTAGGTGAAAAATGAGTACAAAATAATGTAAATATGAAACGACTTATAGGTATAAAAGTTGGTAAAACTTCCTTAGATACCACATTAACGTCGTTTATTTTGATTCAAGAAGCAATTTAACAAGAAAACTTGCTAATTTTATTAATAATTTAATAAATTTATACCATCCGCTACAAAGAAAAATATGCAAATACAAGTTTTGCTGTTCAGTTTTCCTAAAACTTAAAAGGCCAAAAATTGTAAAACCGACACAAACTTTATACAGGAAGCTAAAACAGATCAAAATTGAAAAGTGAACATCATCAAAAATTATCCAGTGTTTTAAGCCGCATCTTAGACATATATGGATATTTTAAAATACGAAAACACTCATCCTTATGAACTCGAGAGTCAATTAGACTCCGATATTTTAATAAGAATAATGGAAAAAATACTCTCATGCAGAATTTGGGATAATGGGGTTATCAGCCACCCAAATGTAATATTTTAAAAGATCTATTCAGACTTGGCGTGATTCGTGATTCTAAGTCATCTTTGCAATTTACTTCCGAATATGCAAACTACAAACTCTCTCTTTGAGCATGAATTTCTAGTCTGCTCCGTTTAGCATCTTCTTTATGTTCTTGTGCAAATTTTAAGCATTTTAATATATTCAACATTAGTTCACTTTTGCTCTTGATGTTGGGGAAGCTGAGTTATATTTTAGCTTAATAGTTTGAGAATGCTTTGCACTTATTTTTAGTTCATACAATTTAAGATAAAATTAAAATAAAGCAATTAAGAGAATGCAATTTCATAAAAAAATTAAGTCTGGCTGAAAAGGGTTTTATACTACTAACATAATTGTTAACAAAATCCTCTTTGGTATTATTCCACAATGCTTTATATTCAAAAATAGAAAAAGGTATTTCCGCAAATAAAAATTTCAATTACTCGGAAAAATCTATTGTTGTTGGTTTCGTTTGCAATAAACTCGGATTAAAGGAGAAATAAAAATGTGGGGTAGTTTATTGTTTTAACAAATGCGTTCTCATAAATTGTTAAAAACATTTAGAATGTAGAACGTGCTTAAAGAGAGGGTAAGTAATTTCCATAAAACACTCAAGAGACATTTTCTAAAAGGCAAATCAGTATTCAGCAGATCATGGTCAATTCATTACAGGAAAAACAATATGTCCTTAGACTGGCTTTTCCGGACAAACTTTACAATTTACCCTTTCCTTGGTATTACTCTTTGGTTTTCGTTAGTCTGGATCCTGTTTTAACCACAAGGCTTATAAATAAAGTAGACAAGCTGAATTCTCTGAATCTTTTGTTGATTAATTGTTGGCACTCAATCGAATGGCCAAATAGTGTTCTTTAAATCGATTTCCGTTCAATCTACATTTTGTGCATTTGTTATCTTTACTATTTCCTTTAATTTTAACTTAGTCATTTTCTTCTATTTTCAAAATGCTATGTTGTATTAAATGAATCAAAATGTCTGAATTGTTTTTCAATAAAATATTGTTCTTAGTTCTCACCATAAAGACAACATTGCACTCAAATGTTTTTATAATTTTACAAACGACTGGTTTAAAATTGTGTACAACTCACTGAAAAACTTTGCAGCATTTTAAATAGGATTATAAGTTCAGCAGTTAATACGTTTAAATTGGCTTTCTTGTTTCTTTTGCTTTATCCCCTCTGCGTCAAATCTCTTGGGCACGGCCCTGGTTATCCGAACTAGAGCTCCAATTCCCAAGCTGTCACTCGTTATTTAATCTTATCCCGATGATCATCAGTTTTCCAAACAATACCAGGAAACATTAACTTCCAGCTAAAAGCGATACGAGGAAAGGTTATGAGCCGAATAGAATTACCTGATTTGGTTTTGTTTTACGATCAAAGCTCCACTGTTTTTTGTTTTATCACTTCGTTTATTACGTCGTTTATTACCATACATAAAAATTGTCAAATCAGGGATAATGGCATTTAAACGGATAAAAAATACCTCATTGTGAGGGCTATAAAGAAGGCTTATCATGATTTATGACTTAATTGATTTTTATTAAGATAGAAGAAACCAATATATATTAACCGATATAAAATAAATAACAACCCAATTACAAGTTACAACAAGGAAAATTTACTTTGTTATGTAAATATATACCTACAACCTAATAAATATTTATGTTAACGCTAAATCAACACACAACCAAGACTTATTGACACATTTGAAAGTTATATAGACAAAACTACCATAGAGAATCTCTAGTAAAGCGAAATGAGTTTTACACTAATTTCCCTAACTCTCTAAACAACCCTTCAGTTCACGAATAAAACACTGATATTAAATCTAATGGGTGTAAAATTATGATTTTCCCCAATCATGTAGACAATCTTTCGCTTGGCGTTAAAAGCCCTAAAACTATTGTACAATTTTCAGCCCACGTAACTAAAGTGTTTGGTAGTTTGACCAAAATTTAATTTAAGCCAACGGAATCAACACCACATCAACCGTTTAATTTGGGCCAACATTATGATGGACATAATACAGTTATCCTTAACTAGCAAAATGAAAACTGGGTAGATACTAAAGTCTTTAACGAGGGTAAGTAAACCTACCCAAATAGAGTATAACAATTTTCTCTGCATGTAAATTTGCCCAAAATAACATCAATTCGTTTATAGTATCCCATAAACAGCGGAAAATCTTTGAACACAAACACCTTCTGCAGGAGAATTCCTAATAATTTCCGCAATTCCCCCAGCGCAATTCCTCTGATATTGTACGCCCATTTCCCTAGTCATTTACTCCTTGATTCTTAATGAGATTCCCTATTGAAGGTCATTAATAAAGTGACAAGGCAGAGAAGATTACGTGCTAAAAAAACAAGAATAAGAAAAAAAACCTGGATGATTGATACGAATCGAATGTCAAACCGAGATTAGAACGCCATGTGAGAATATTTTCAATCCACTGTGAAGGCGCGCTCTTAGAGTAATATTTTAATAGATTTTGGGATAGATTTGGATAATCTCGCAAACTCGAACCAGGATCTTGAGTCCTGAGTTATTTAAACGCGCCAAGCGGACGTCGCCAAATAATAAGAGCGTTCATGTTATGTGTGTCAGCAACCCACATAGCTTATCTTACGGATGGTTGGGCAAAGAGGATCGTCGGAAGGATCGAAGTATATAGATGTGGTTTGTCGCGTTTAGGTACGTTTTAAAGATGGTTTCAAACAGACTGAAACTTAAACGATCGCGTTACCAATCGGAAATTCATATCTGTCTACTTCCTTCTCCCTTCTTATCTGTGAAAAGACAGATTTGGTTTCCGCAACGGTCCATTACTTGGTGAGTAAGTATAAACAAAGCAGGCGTGCTAGTTGAATACTTAATAAAATGTGCTCTTGTGTTGTAAGCTGTGTAAAATAGCCGATTTTTAGTATTGTACTTGATCTACCGATTTGCTTACCTTCCTTAAATTTGTTTTGGGTAGATAAACGTAGATTTAAACTCACAGTTTATAGTTTCGAATAGGAGACGCTTTAACCACTATCGTAAAATAAATGTTTTCAAGTAGTTTAACTACCTCTATGGGTAGACGATATTTACGTTAATATGCTTTGGAATTTATTATGAATAACATAGTTTCGAGAAAGAAAGCCGGAATAATTTACCAGGAATTAAAAAGGGTGCAATGATTATTTTTTTTTTGATAATCTAAGAATTTTAATAGTGGTTCTCTTCTTCTTAGTTCTTATTTTAGGCAAATCATACTAAATTTGTATTATTAGCAACGTTGTAGTAATGGTGATTCTCTACGACATCGACAGTTTGACACTAAAATTATTTTGTCTGTGGCTTAAAATTTTCGAGAAAATTGGGACACATGAAGACTTTACAAAGTGCTTTAAAATGAAAAATTTAAACATACCTCAAATACTGTTAAGAAGGAATTACCTCAACGAATGCCTATTTACAATATACAATAATTAAGTCGCAACATCACACAGTTTTAAAGAAAACCTAATTATTAGAATCACCTTTTTAGAACTATAAAACTTCATTCACAATGAAAATTAGCTTGCATCCGGTAAGAATTAAGGTAGCTTGCAAGAGCTTGAAGTATGCATTTAGGCAATTTCATTCACAATGAATTAGCTTGTGAGAGCTCATGCAAGCTAATTCATTATGGTATATACCAAATACATATTTTAAGCTCTTGCAAGCTACCTTAATTCTTACATGAAACAAGCTAATTTTCATTTAACTTAACAATGTAAGCAAACCATGAGAATGCTGGATTTTAGCAGGTTTTAAGGTTATGTTTGTTTCAGATTGTTTGAATCAAACGGCGACAAACGTCTTAAATAAAGTTTTCACTAGATGATTAAAACCTAACAGTAGTTAAACTTCCACTATGACCAGACGCAACAAATGAAAATAGGAAAGTAATTTAAAAAGAAATTAAACTTCGAACTAACACTGTTTCCTATCCTCCTGAAACTTGATGTTAACAAATGCTCTAAAATTCAATAACAAGTCTACGTTGCGTATTGTGCAATCGAAATTACCAAATTAATTCATAGACAATTAAATTAAAATTAGTTTTTGATTTATGCACACTTGTCTGCACATTATACGCCATTATCTATATAGTAATTAGTTCCAATCCAAGTGCCTGATCCTATTCCAAAGTGTAGGTAGTTTGTATCGGAAAGGAATTCACTTGATGTGATTCACCTGATAATTTCTTCAGCAGCATGAAATTCAATTACACGATTACAACCAATTAGAAGTTAATTAGGAGCATCTCAGCTATGCACTTGTGTTAAACAACGTAAGTACGATGCGATGGAATCAAGCGATCTTTACGGCTTTGTGATCTAATTACTTGATAGGCGAAGTGTGAGATAGGTGTTATGTTCAGGTCAGAGAGCGAATCGATTGATTAGTATGATTGGTTTCCAATATCTGCCCTCAGGGATGTCTGGGTCTTACCAATTACATCTAATTGGGACTTGCAAGAATTATTTCCCATAATGTAACAGGAAAGGCATTTTAGTTTTGATAAGGATTACAACGCAAGACTTTTAAATATTATTTATAACTTAAGAATGGACCACGATTGGAATACTATGAATCGCGTAATTAACGCTATAATTTTTACAAAAAACTATTTAACTCGAACTAGCAAGTAGTAGTCGTGTTTCTCTACGACAGTTTGACAGTGAAATTATTTATGTATATAGCTTGCTCTAAAATCAAATCAAAAACATACCTCAAATACTATTAAGATGAAATTACCTTAAAGTAAGACGATTTGCAATATCCAATAATTAATTCGCAACACACACAGTTTCTGGGATTACCAAATTACATGAATCACCTTTTAGAACTAAAAATGTAAACAAACCATGAGAATGCTGGATATTAGCAGGTTTTGAGGATATGTTCTTTTCAAATGTTTGAATTAAGCCACAGCCTTAAAGCAATTTTAAAACGCGACAATGTAAGTTATCCTGAGTGTATAAAAAACTTGTTGCCATTTAATTAAATTTAAAAATCACAAATTATTTTTAATAAATTTTGTTTTACTTACTTGTAGAATTCTGTTAAATGTTAGTAAAACTTCAATGCACGGGGGAGTGAAAATAAAAGAAATCCTTGCGGGAGTAAAGAAAAAGAAACAAGAAACGTTACGTTCCACAACAACTTTATATTTTTGTTTAATTTATTTTCCAACGGCTATAGGTAGGCACTATTACAACTTTTATAAATAACATAAAAAATTTGGTAATAGGGAAAACCTTCATAATTTTAATGAACATCAAAATTTTATTATACAAAATTTGGTTGCATTATTTTGGATCGTAAAGCATTATACAGGGTGTCCCATTGATATAGTACATGGAGTTAACCTTTGACCAAAATAAAAAAAAAAAGTTTATATAAACATGTGTCCGATTTTGCCCCCTTAATTGGTTACAGCCCTCTGAAAAGACCCTAAAAAATCAGTTTTTTGAAATATTTCCGAAACGAATAATTTTTTCAAAAAAGTTTATAAGACCTTTTTGATTTATCTAATTACTAGAAATATTTTCTCACTTGTACAATTTTGAAAAAAGTGTTTATAGTGGGGATTCTTGACTGTAACTAAAAAAAAAGTCAAAAGCGGGCATGTTCACAGGAACTTTTTTTCTTATTTTGGTCCAAGGAATATGTGGCTAACTCAGTGTACTATATCAATGAAACACACTGTATAGATCATATAAATAACATAAAATTATTAAATTAGGTAAATATTTATGTTTAATTATTTAAAATAACTCATACCTGATGAATAACGAGAAGTATCGCTTTAATGGGTAATAAAACAAAATTAATGAAAGTATAATCTTCCAGTTATGTTTAATGGCTAATATCCCAACCACAACTGAAAATCTTTAATGGAGAGGGAGAAGGACAAAGCCGTTAAATAATTAGAAGGATACCTTACCTCAAGAAGGGTTTAGCTAAAGAAGTTAAACTTATCTTAGTCTCAGAGGTTGCTGCGGTTATTCAATTTTCATCACCAGCAATAAAATTGGTATGTCACTACCGATGTTTACAAACTTTACCGATTAGAGTTTAGTCTTCTTGAGTTCAGTAACTTAAAGTGATGTCTATACCGCTACAGTAACGGTCGATGTCCTGTTTCAAGGATTTCATGTTAATCTAAAGATTTTAGGTTTCAATAGCTTCATTTTTATTATCAGTCCTACTTTTATAATCATGGATAAGTAAAAAAGAAATGTCAACGTACGCACATAAGGAGTTGGCCCGGCGCATTCGCCATATTACAAGTTTAAGCATGTGCGGTGGTTATGGAATATGCTAACACATTCAGAATAAATAAATCGAACAATGTGCGTCATCAAAACTAAGTTTTTGCCGTGAGTAGACTTTAACAAGTAATGAAATGCAGAAAGAAGAACGAATAATATTCTTTTTCTTGGTTAAAGCAGACTTAATAAGAAAGTTTAATGGTTTTCTTGACTTAAGGATTAGCAATATAGAGAATTTACATAATGGCTAATACCTAGTTAAATTGTGTATATAAGAAATTAGCAGCGTCTTTGTATATTCATGTAAATGACCTACTGCAATTTAGAAGGGTTTATGGAGATGTCTACATGGTCAGTTAGCAATATTTGTTATGGTAAACTATATCCTCTCAATATTAGGATCGTGTTTACATGGAGCTCTGACAAATCAGTTAAGCCCTACTAAAATTAATTATCCGTCCTGTGTTTCAGAATTACGACCGAAACTATCCATAAATGAATAATGAAAATTAAAGATTTAAGGCTATTTCATAGACCTTCTTATCTGTGCTTCTAGAAGCTCGTATAAGCCATCTCCGTTGAGCTCCCGTCAATAAATATAACGTTTGTAGCCCTTGTAGTTTTTAAAACTATATTTACTATTAATAGTATATGATAAGGCCCTCATGAGAAAAATGCGAACAAAGTTAAGCATAAATTCAGCATCTAAAAAAAATTCCATCTATAAGTTTTGATCATATACTTTTGCATTAGATTTAATTGACATTGTTGTCAGCTTAGTTCATTTGGGTAAAATGGTCTAAGATAGACTGTACCTTTTTGTGTATTAAACCATTGTTTTCGTTAGTATGTGCTGTTATTTTTTTGGTATGAGCCTTCGAAGTTTTGCACTTTGGGACCTCATATCTCCAAGGGTATATGAGATGGATTTTTTAAACATTTTTTTAATGTTTCCTTGACATGCCCCAATAACGTAAGTACCGTTGCGTTTATGCGTCAATTTTTGGACAGCATGTATAAGAATCAACAGTCAGGTATTAAAAAAATACTGTTTCTAAAATTCAACACAATAGCCTACACTGGTTAGTTTATTATAATAATATTAAAATCTGTCTGGGTGTTTACATTTGTTACTGATGTTATTTAAATTAACAGCAAAAAAAATTATTTAATTTTAAATGATAGGGTTATCTCTAAAATGCAGAGCATCGATTTAAATAGCGTAACTATTAAATAACGGAAATCACCATTGACAAATTGATGAAAACTATAGGTACCTAAATTTGTCCGGACATAACAACTCTGATGCGGTTGGATTTTGTGAAATTGCAGCAAATGCAAATTTGACGACAATGTAATTGGCTTCATTATAATATGCATATACATGTTACATGACCCACACAATAAATTCTTGTTTAAAATAGGTAAAACTAATAAACTCGCTTTGTAACAACTCGTTCACTCATTAGAATATAATAGCGAGATCAGGTAGATTTTCATTAGTACCTTTTTCGTATTTTCATTTAAAGAATCTATTGGAACAATTTTCATTTGATTAAGAGGTTTGGTTAATGGAGCACAATTTTTATAAATGCCTGAAACTCCAAAACTGGATAACTTTTTTACATTTGTGCATTTTAGGTAATGACAAAGATTTTTACTATATTTGCCTTTACAAAACGACTCTGCTGCTTGTTAAATGTGGGTTGTAATCTTACAAAAGAGATTCACTTATTTAAATTTGATTTTATCTTCCTCGAATTTATAAGGTGCTCCCACGTATTGTGCTAAATTCTAAATTTACAATTTGTAATTTCATATTGAGTTTTCATTTAATAGATTTTCCTGATTTTCTGTTTCACAACGCCTTCAGTTCGGAAACTTCTTGGACTTCTCGCCAAGAAGACGTTGTACTTATAAAACTTCCTCTAGCGTCACCATAGCTTTTCTTTTGTTCTGTTACTTTCAATAAGGAAGTTTTAATGAACTTGAAAGTTGTTTACTTTAAAGCCCGGTTACCAATTTCTCTTTGTTAATGACCGTTTTTAGAAACTCCCACTAGAGATTTATATTTTTTTTTTTAATATTAAAATAAGTTATGAAAATAATAAAATAGTTATGATTTGTAAATAAGTACAACGTATTCAATGGTACAACCTTAAAAAAACATATAGGAAAATAAGGCTTCATAACACTAAAATCTTAAAAAAAAACAAAATGCTGATACTGAACAAGAAAAATGCGGCTAATAAAAAAATATGTTTAGTTCTCTTTGAACAAAATAGTATGTGCAAATTTAAACCCACTTGTGATTCTTTTGTGACAAAAACAATGCTTTATTTATTAGGAACGTTTGGAATATTTGAATCAAAATCAGCCCTCTTGAGAATGATAGGTAGTATTTGGCCTTTGAATTTTGTTAATTGGTTTTACATAAAATAGGAAATTTTATACTTTTATGTGCAGGCAAATTCACTAGAGATCACGTTTTTTTTTAAACAAATTGCTATGTCCTATCGTTGTTCTACTTCATTTTGAAGTCAAGTTTACATGTTAAAATTCAATTTTTTATTCCAAATGTCCTCTTATCAGATACGGGTCTGGTAGAAAGACCATCAATAAAAAAACGAGGGAAATGACCTTCTTACGCTTTTAGTTAAACCCGAAAAATACTCGTATTTTTCCAACTTAGTCCGGCTTTTTCGTGTGTGTTTTTACTGAATTGTCATTTATTCTTTATTCCTAACACAGAACAAAAGGACCTTTTAATCCCTTATGTGATTACAGGCCCCGACTTCATCTCAGGATTAAAAGAACTTTAGTCGAATTTTTTCCAAGGCTTTAACTTTATTAACATCGTGTTTTAAAGCTTTCCTTTGAATGGATTTTATGTTTAGAATGCTATAAATGAAGAAATTAAGTTATGTTATTTATGGCGAATGCGCTTAAAAGTTATATGCTGCTTGTTTCATAGTTTTTTTTGCCCTTAAATTTTATTATTTATTTTTATAATATTTTCTTTAATTTTAGGTGCCAAAACCTTATTTTAAGTTAAATAAAACTTTAAACCGAACAATTCAGTGACATTTTTAATATTGTATTGGCTAAAAGCAATAATAATTTTTATGTTAACTGACTATCATGCACATTGATTTGTTTACAGAAGCTCGCAGTAATTTTTTGTATAAACAGGATATTATTGTGAATTTATTATTATGACGCAAAAACCAATATATTATGTTTCCATAAATCACATTCATCATTTAAAGTACGTATGATTGAGCTTTATTGCTCTACACCAAAATCTCGACTAAAGCGTATGGGGTCGTAACTATAATAATTTTATCGACCTCACCCGGACATTATTTCCGGTATCAAATCTATAACTGTTACGCAAAGCCGGATTTTCTGTATATCTGTTATATGTCAAACTCTTTAATATTATTTTGTCGGCAGCTGCAGCCACTTTTCTGATACAAATCTCTGAAAATATGCTTAAAAATAATAAAAAAATAAAAACATTTATTGAATCTGACAGGAATTTAAGAACATTTTCATGTTCTTCGATTTTTATCAGCGACAACTTTTTTGAAATACAAGTGAGACAGAAAATAAAATACATTTATAGCTAGGGAAATGGCGTAAATTATCAGAGATTGGTTTATTTGTAAAGTTGCCAAAGTCAAATGTCAGCAACTTTGTGAATTAATCAACGATCGAGTCAACGCCAACGGCACGAAATTGGTTTTCAATAGATTTTACACCTCTAGTTAATTCAACGAAATTGTTACTGACGTTTTTGGATCATAAGATAATATTTTGACCAAGCTGTTATTAAAACAA
Organism: Cartodere bifasciata; assembly: GCA_963920755.1. Taxonomy (NCBI): domain Eukaryota; kingdom Metazoa; phylum Arthropoda; class Insecta; order Coleoptera; family Latridiidae; genus Cartodere; species Cartodere bifasciata. The sequence goes on along the minus strand of OY987195.1, from coordinate 17,607,443 downwards.
CGCACACTTTGTTATTTTTAAAAAACCTACCTACATACAGAATGTCTCAAAATTGGCGCACCACCTGTGGTACGTTGTTGGGGCATGCTTAGCGATCCCTAGAAATTTGTAAATAAAAATCTCATATACCCACGGAGATATAAGGCCACAAAGAGCGAAACTTTAAACGCATGTACTTTTAAAACAACGGCACATATTAACAAAAAATATGGCTTAATACAAAGGCACAATTTATTTTAAATTATTTTACTATTTTTTTATCATTAAAACGTTTACATAACATTTTTGAAAATCACATCACAAAATTTTCATGAAATAAAGCCGACAACAATGCCAATAAAATCTAATGGAAACAGGTATTTTTAAGAATCATAGATGGGTTTTAAAGCGCTTTTTCTTTAACAGAGTTGCCAAATTTATCGAACTTTAACAGTATTCTTCTCAGAAGTAAGAATAAAAGATGGATTTTTTAAAGAATTTCTTAGGGATCCCTAGACATGCCCGAACAGCGTAGCATACAGGTGGTGCGTCAATTCTGAGACATCCTGTATTTTAAAGCATAAAATTGTGTTAATAATTATTTTTATGCAAATAGTATTTGTCCTATAAAGTGCTGACGCCAGGCCGGATTACAAAAGATGATAAACGCAATTGTGAAAATGTAGCCTGTAATATTCCTCTATTTAAATCCTTTGCGGAATGGCCGAAAGCGTAAACTGACAAAGTTTTGCTAATTAGAAAGCATTAGGTCGGTTTGCTCACCAAAATCGTGCTTGTTTATAAAGGCTATAAAATCTGCATGAAGTTTCAGCTCAATTTTGTTCATAAAATTATTTTGCATGGGCCCAGGAGACCAACCGTAATTTAAAATGACAACGCTAACAACTGCACATTTTGATTGTTTTATTTAAAAATTGCTTTATATAGCATCATAACAATATAATGCATTAAATAAAATAAGGTGAATTTTTCTTAAAAATCATATAGGTAAGTAATATTATTTTTTCAGAAAAATATAATTTTATTGAAATCATGGTTATTATTTTTCGTTATTATTTTGTTTATTAACTTTCTTGTTTTATTTAAAAATTGCTTTATATAGCATCATAACAATATAATGCATTAAATAAAATAAGGTGAATTTTTCTTAAAAATCATATAGGTAAGTAATATTATTTTTTCAGAAAAATATAATTTTATTGAAATCATGGTTATTATTTTTCGTTATTATTTTGTTTATTAACTTTCTGGTTAAAAAAAACTTTGGAGAGTTTTGATTTTTGAATCTTGAAGAAATTAATTTTTCACATAAACAAAAAGGTCGTTCAAGTCTAAAGAAAAGTATTGCAATAAGTCACAATTTATTTTGTTTGTAAGATCAGCTTTTATGAATAATATAAAAGGTTTCCAAGGCACTTGAAAGTGTCGTTAAGTTAGATTTTAATTAAGAAAACTACATCTAGCGGAAAAATAAGTACTTAACTGAAATTGCATTCTATTTAAAATAATTTTAAATGCCTTTAATGATGGTAGGTAGGCATTAGCGTTAGTGCCTTTTTTGGTAATTTTTCTTCTTCGTTTTTTGATTATTTTTATTAATAAGATAAGTTTATCCTTTTAAAATTACAGCTATTAATCTTCTTAAATAAGCTGCTTTTTCTCATATTTTTGCTCAGAAGTGAGTACGATTTTTAATTAAGTATTTTCATTATCTATAGTAAAATAAAATACAGGTTATTTAAATCAAAAAATACTGTAACAACTACTTCGAAATATAAAATTGCCCAGGAATAAATAAAATTCGTGAGTGGATACTTTTTTTTCTTAATGTATACCCACCTAAATTTCATTAACATGGAAAAACAGTTTATTACAAATTGACTTAAATTGGTTTAGAGCTTCAAAGGCACCAACCTAACTAAAATCATTGACTATACACAAGAAACATAATCGCATTAAAGCTAGTATGATTTTAAGGATGTACATTTTGCCTAGCATATAAGCTCGAACGCGTTAACAAGGTTTAGTAAACTGTTAGCTGTGTAAAATTGCTACTTAGGTGGTTCTTGCAAAGCGAGGAATTTATAAAATAAGCAGTTAAATACCTGTTATGAAGTGTCTTATATTGGTTAAGGAGATATTCGCTAAAAACATTAATTATGCAAAATTTAAAATAGCTTTGAACTAATTCTATGCATTATTTGTGTGATTTCTGACTGCGTGCCTTAACACGCAAAGTTTTATCAATGTTACGAGTTAACTTTCGTAGCCAGTAACCGGTTTTCTTCGCAAGTTAAAAGAAAATTATTGTAAAGCTTGCTATCCCGGCGCCTTCGCCATATTATTTCCATGGCAAAAATACACCAAATTTTAATAACATTAATTCTAAGATAAACCTTTTTGTGCTAAAGTGTTTTGTATTATAAGTATAATTATTTTAAACTAAATGTTTGTCTTAGCTAAACTTTGGTAAAAGTTATGTAAATACGATTGTATAGTTTTAACTACGAGATAAGTTGACTTAAAGTTTCGCAGCTTCTTAATAAGAGAAAATATGTAACCTGATGGCATAACTCAGTTCTGCCTGACGAGGTCCTTATTTTCACTTCAGGCTTCGTCTTTACACACTTTAAACTCATTTAATTGTAAGTGTTATACGTTTGAGCAAATATTTTAATGTGAGGAATTATACAATGTATTAACTTACCTTTCTTTTACTAATGAAGTTAACATTGTTGAACGTACAAAGAAACTAACTGTTTAATTAAGTATTTAATTGCTGGGAAAAATCCAAGACATTTGGTAAAAACAGTTTTTTAAAAAAGTGCCCCCCTTCGGAAATAACGGCCTTCAAACAGGTAGACTAAAAACTCTTAATCGTAAATATTTACCAAACGATTTCACCAACCATCATGAAAGTTGTACTATCAATAAAGGTAATAAAAAGGGTAATTTTAAACCCATTTTGAAATTTAGGGCCCCCTTTAAAATGGGTTAAACACTGGTAGTGTTGATAAAAACTGCATGTAATTTCTTTACCTTTGAGAATTTTGTAATTTTATTCATTTTTTTAAATACCCCAATTCAAGTAAAAACTTTTTTTCCACTTGAAATTTCTGGGAAAATGTACCTTTTACGAATGAACTACCAAAAACACCTTTGATGTACCCCATATTTTTGCATAAGACTAGACTTTCTTTTGAAATTTGTATATGTCACTTACCACTGTCACTACATTGAAGTAAGTTTTTTGTCAAATCAACGCAAAATATGGGGTACATCAAAGGTGTTTTTGGTACTTTATTCATAAACGGTACAGTTTCTTAGAAATTTCAAGTGGAAAAAATGTTTTTACTTAAATTGGGGTATTTAAAAAAATTCATAAAATTACAGAATTCTCAAAGGTAAAAAAATTACATGCAGTCTTTATCAACACTACTAGTGTTTAACCCATTTAAAAGGGGGCCCCAAATTTCAAAGTGGGTTTAAAATGACCCTTTTTATTACCTTTATTGATAGTACAACTTTCATGATGGTTGGTGAAATCGTTTGGTAAATATTTACGATTAAGGGTTTTTAGTCTACCTGTTTGAAGGCCGTTATTTCCGAAGGGGGGCACTTTTTCAAAAAACTGTTTTTACCAAATGTCTTGGATTTTTCCCAGCTATCTCCCATTAAAAAAAAAGCACATTGATCGCGGACACCCTGTATGTGTTTTTTTAGTATATCAAAAAACTAAAACTTTAATATTACATGCTCATTTATTTAAAAAAAATACAGTTTAAAAGCTCAATAAACCTGTTTTCGGTCATTACATATTTTTAGTGCTTTTTCTCTATCTTAAATTAGTAATTAAGCGTCCTACAAAAAAGACAGATTACTTTAAATTAAAAAATGGTTGAACTAGTTTATTTTGTTCAGCTATTTTTTAATTACGAAACTTAATTACATTGAAATTTCATGGCGTTTTAGACGCATTTATCTTCGTAAGGGTTGGTAAATTGCACTTTTTTAATTATTACCCTAATGTTTCTACCTGCATAATTTACATTATTTAAACTGGAAATGGGAACAATTCAGATAGAACTGAAAGTGAAAATTAGTAGACCTTACTCATCGCATTTTGCAAACAGAATAAATATAAAATTTTTGACAACATTTCTCGCAAATTTGAATTAAATTTAAAGGAGAGTGTTTTTTTACAAAATAAACAATGCAACTTTTAAATACCGATTAGCCGCTTTTAGATTTGCGATATTTTAAATTAGGAAATTGAATTCTCTTTTAAGCTTAATATTAATTTAAAAAATGGTCTTATTTTAAAATGGTAAATTTTGTTTTGCATAAAATGATAAGCATTTCATTTAAATAAAACATTAAATTATTGGTTCGCTCTTTCACTGCTTGTCGTGATTTTTTTTAAAAGAGTATACTAAACTATGCGGGTCTTTAAATGCACAAAAAAAAAACAAATACAGTGTTACACCTACCTTTTTTCGTAATTCCGTGTAATAGTAACTGCGTTGCAAATGTATAAATCCAATAAAAAAAATTGAATAAATATAGTTGTCTCACATAAGTAAGGCTATAAAGTTTTAAGAATCAAGTTCACATTGGCGGCAAATAGAAGCGCGCATATGTTGTAGGAGGCTGTGCCACGCGGCGGCAAGTTGACGGACGGCCGGCGCCACTCTGAGATTGGAATCCTGGCGTCGGAACGCTGTTATCCTGACTGCCGCATAGCCCGCCCGGGCTGGACCAGGATGCTGCCTAACGAACATCCTCTTCTATGGTTGCACGCAGGCGCTCCCCGCAATCACGAGTGTCAATCGATATTATCAAAAGGTTAGGCAATGATGATGATGCCATTGCCATGCGATATCTACTAAATCCTTAGCCGTTACTTACCAATGCAGCAAGCGCTCTTCTTCTTTACGGGTTTCAATAGTTTTGTGCAGGTCAGTATTACCAGTTTACAATTTTGTAAGTGCAAGTTAATTTTTTTTTAATTTTTTTAACAATGTTCTTATACTTAGATCTTCGGCCTATCACTGACTGATAGTGGTCAATTTTAGAAAGGTGATTGTATAGACCCAGTCAAGTTCTACGTCACAGTTCACAGAAGTGTATAAAAATACTATCTGTAAAGTAGAATTTTGATTCTGTCAGATTTAACCGCTTTTTTAAAACAATATTTTATGAATATTTAAAAGGCTTTAGAGAAACCCTTGGTATAAAAATGTGCTATAATCTTAAATTCAATATTTCCAGATTTTAGGTCATTCTAAAACTAAAAAAGGCTAAAAAAGGTCCTGAAAAATTATTGTAAAATGTACTATCCATTCACAGTAAACTAGAACATTTTTTTTTTTTTAAGTTAAATTTTCCACAAAGTTGACATTACATTTTAAATTTACTGTCATTAAAAAATCCCAAAAATAATATGAAAGTTTCATAAAACAGGCGTAAAAATTGGAAAAACGAAAGAATTTTTCCTTGCGATGTGAGCATTTATAAAGAGAATTGTAGACATTTTTGTAAAAGGCCTAATTTATCCTATGATACCTACAACTTTTTAACAGTGAGTACAAAAAATTCCTATTTTGTATAAACTTTTAAATGGTTTAATGATTAGTGCATTATAAAGTTAATAAAAAAATAAATACTTCTGTATATGTTAAGACCATTGTTTTTAATTCAGATGACCTGAATATGTTTTTAGATGCATATTTTTATTTTTTTGACTTTTCTTATCTAACCAGCAAGTGACATTAATGACAATATACAGGGTAAAATCTATGGCTCGACTGCTCCGTTTATTTTAAATTGTGAATGGCTAGTAAAATTCTAGTGGGGATTTCTTTGGTAAAATTGTTGTGAGATTAGAGTGGACTTTCTTGCCACGGTAAATGACGTTAGTGTCAAAAAAACACCAAGCAGACAAAATGTCGAAAATATTTTTATTTGGGATTTTATTTTTGGTATGGCATGTTTTAATAAATGCGGCACCTACAACTACTACACAAAAAACCCCTCCTTCGGGAAATGCAACAAAAGCAACCATAGCCCCAACTAAAGTGCCAACTAAAGCCCCACCTCAAGCCCCAACTAAAGCCCCACCTCAAGCCCCGACTAAAGCCTCAACCAAAGCCCCACCCAAACCTACAACTAAACCTACAACTAAACCTACTACAAAAAAAACCACTACAACCGAAGCACCATTTACGGAACCCACAGATGACTTGTTTAATAATTTTACCTTGGAAACGACAACGACTAAAAAACCTGATAATACAACTGGAAAAATAACAACGTTATCTACAACAAAAGGAACGAGTAAGTAAGAGTCAGAATCAGAGCAAAGAACTACATAGTGTCCCAGAATTGGCGCACCACCTGTATGGTACGTTCGGGCATGCCTAGGGATCCCCAGAAAATTGTTAAGAAAAATCCATCTTTTATTATCTCTGAGAAAAATACGTTTAATGTTCGATAAATTTGGCAACACTTTTAAGGAAAGGACATTTTAAAACCAATCTATGATTCTTGATCATACCTTTTTGCATCAGATTTCTTGACATTGTTGTCAGCTTCATTTCATGGAAATTTTTGTAAAATTAAATTGATTATAAAAATGCTGTTTGACCATTTTGAAGATAAACAAATAGTAAGATGGTTTAAGATAGACTGTGCCTGTGTATTATGCCGTATTTTTGACTTAGAATCGCACTTGAGATTTGTAAGCCACATTTTTGACCATTAAAATGTAGAAATTGTTTAAATTCCATGTCCAAGATAGTATGAGATTTTTTTACAATTTGTTGGGGATCCCTAGGCATGCCTAACAACGTACCATACAGGTGGTGCGCCAATTCTAAGACATCCTGTATGCAGGGTATTTTATTTTCTGTTCTATTCTCATACAAATTTAAGGAGTAGATTGAATTTCTGTTTGTGTCCCTTTTGAAATGGGGCTGCCAACGGTAATGTCTTTACAGTGTTGTCTGTTACTTTCGGTTATTAATAATTTTTGATTTTGTAATTTTACCTCGACGTTATCTATCTTTTAGCTCGACCTGTAACCTTCATTACGTATTTTCCAAGATGGCTTTGTGGTTATAAGGGAGCATTTGGAACTAAACTTTGCACTGAACGATGTCAATTAACACGAAGAGGCAATAGGGGTGAATGTGTATCTGAAAATTACTGTCGATGTCACGATCCTTTGGTCATTATTGAATATCCACTACTTGAAAGTGTAAGAAACATTATTTAATTGTTGCAAATTGTTATATGTTTAACAATTACATACTTAGAAAATTATTGTTGTTTTACTGCCTAATTGATTGCCAAAAACATGTTTGCTGATTTCTGATTTCAGGTTCCATATAAAAATGACTGGCAATTTTGGGGAGGTTTGGCGATTGGACATTGGCTTCCATCAGACCATTTGGAAGATCGTGAATATGGTTAACAATATTTCTGATCCTGCAAAAAGAATCCTTTTTGGTGCTGACCTCGGTGCTGAGTTTACAATTTTACGTTGTACCTATTGTTATATATTTTGTTAATTTTATGTTTTATATTATTTATTAATTGAATATTTTTTTAGTGCTTGTTAAGTGTTTCCTTTGTTTTATTAACATTGAATTATACTTATGTATTTAATAAAAAGAACTTGTTACTATTTAAGGTAACTTGTAAGTTATACTTCTTTTAGGTCAATTCTTGATGCAAAAATACTTCTTAAAAATATACCCGCCGGGCGACAAAAGTCCACTTTTCCCTCTAGTTGCGCAAATGTCTATTGTTAATGCAGTTAAAAAAACTCTTCAGCTTTATTTAGAAATAAGAGGGTTATTTAGAACTTTTTTAAAGCACTTTTGGGAGACTTCCTAAGAGAGGCAGTTAAGTTTTAAGCATCCAACAAAGTTTGCGGAGCGAATATCATGTTATAAAGTGACAAACCTGATGCCTCAACAAACCGTGATTTTGTCCGTTAAAAGTCTTTTAAATTTAAAAGCTTTCCAGCCGGGAATCCAGCCAACTGATATTAAATTAAAAAATATATTTCAGAATGAAATCCTCATCATATCTATCTTATTTCTTTTTTCGTCAAGTTTTTTTTACGTCTACCTCCAACCTTATTGATTTTCAATTAGAAAGCCCTTTTAAGCACAGATGAAAATGTAGCTTTAAATTTCTTAAAGCTTTATTTCTTCACGGTTCAAACACGCTTAAAGTGGAAATAAAGTGTCGAAATTCAGTCACAGCATCTAAGAATGATAAATTATTTATTAATAAAATAGATGTGTCTGATAAGATGTTCATTAATTCAAGTATACCTCTCTGCATTTTAAGATAGACACCTATACTCGTTATTTAAAAAAAATTAGTTTTAACATTTTTTAAAACTGAATAATAAAATGGTGAGACCTTATGAGCTCTTTTATTTTAAAGTTTTTTTTTTGTTATGTATGAATATAGGAATACCACTTAATGGTCTTTTTATTGCAGATTTATTATACACAAACTTTAATAAAGTTTGTTTGTGCTTGTGTATCTTATGTGTCTATTAAATAGACACTTCACGTAACCTAACACCTCGCCTAGCACCCTATAACAGTATAGGAAAAACTTTTTGCCCACATAAATGTATCCCCCCAATGACTCGTATGCAGAACACTAGCAAAATGGATAAGAAAATTCCACATAACACATGCAAATATAAAGAGCTGGGCTGGGATATAAGCAAAGGGAATTTGCAATTTATTTTATGTTTAGAATTTATATGAGCGTAGATAATACTCGTAAACAAAAGATTTATTAGTTCTACAAGTTATCCAATTCCACATTGCCATTTGAATAAAAAGATTACGTAATATTGTATAAAGTTTGTTGAAAAATCGTTGATTAACCATTTTAAGACAGTACAATCTGAGATATTTTTGAGGATAGAAAAGGATTCAAGTTAAGACTGCTATATTGTTGGCCCTTTTGTTTAAATTGTAACATAATAGGTCATGATAGTAAAAAAAAACATAGCCAATTACATTTAGAGACTTTGGTCATATATCTTGCAAAAAATACACAACATCCAGATTTTTTTATATGTGTTAGAACATCTATTCACGAGGCTAAATTCACAAGATGAACACCAATAAGTGTTTAGGTTTGCCGTGAAAGCCACTCATTTTAAAATATTATTAAGCACCTATTTGTATTGTAAAATTTTGTACAGATCCATCGCAATCAATGTTGCAAATTAAAAAGGGCATTTTGGGGGGCTTTCACGCTAAGCCTAAACACTTATTAGTGTGCATTTAGCTTCCTGAATAGTAAATAATGTTCCAACACATATAAAAAATCTAGCAAGGTAAAAATCTATCTATCTTGGCCTACCTTTATGTAATAAGTCTCGGAATAAGTTCATCATTTAAATTTTGTAATATGGTGAATGCGCCGGGTAACTGCATGTTTAGTTATTATTATTTATTGCATGTCTAAATGGCAGTTTTTAGCGCTGTTAAGGCCTCTAATGTTTATTTCTTTAGGGTGCAGTTAAGTTTCCCTTTCTAGTTAATTTCTGTTTCCCTTACGTCATATAAATCGTGCTAAATGTTTTTTATACAAAGATATTCATATTTCGAGGTACCTTTTTAAAGGCAAAAGAATTAAAAAGCTCGGAAATTCTTCAAACTGTAATAATTCTATGTAAGTATAAAAGTTACTCCTTATTATTATATCCTTATCCACTACACCAATCCAGTTCAGTCCCATGAAACAAGACACAATGTAGGACAAGAGCGCCCCAATATTGGATCAGATGTGTCTGAAACACTAACTGTCCGAGTCAAAAAGAAAATTAGCCAATAAAACTGTCAGAAAATAGCAGACAGCAGTAATGAAACGCTGCCTTTCTCAAGTTACTCTTTAGCAAACTGATGCTCATTTCAAGAACTCGTTCAGTCTTTCAGCTTCACATTCCTTTACGCGCTCTCGTACATTTCATGAAATGAGAGACCAGCTAAGCTGATGATTTATTGCTACATCAATTGTTCCAATTCTGGATAATACGATTGCATTGTTTGATGCATTAAAATAAATTAAATTTGAGTCATTTTATATAATGTCTAAAGTAACACTGACTACTGGGTAGGTAAGAGAAATCTACACATAAAATCTATAAAAACTGAAGAACCCAAAAGCTACCATTAAATTTAGGACCATACCAAACACTCTAAAGTACTTAGTGGTAAAAACAAAAAAAAATTGATAAATGTAGCTAGATATATCTAAATATTTTCTCAGTTCCCGAGAATGCCGACAGACAGAATAATTATGTCGCATTAATTAATATTAATGTTTGTTCTTTCGACGTTGGTGTTTTTATTTTTTATAAAAATTTTACTACAACAATGTTTAGAAATGTTTTTTTCTTTCTTTAATCCATTTTTACAAAAGTTCACCATATAGTCGTCGACAACACAACAAATTAATGAAATTGGAACATAAAGTTTCGAACAAATGGTTTCAATTTTTATAGTTCGTTCAGTTTCAGTAGATGTCAGTCTACAGAAACTTAATTGTACATATAAAATGCATTTGATAAAAGTACCTACCATTTGCCTAGATGTGGTTTTTATAAAACGAAACTGTAGACGTAACTTAAAGAGTAAAAAATATATTAGTACGAAAATTCGAATTCCGCATTTTCTCGTTGACGACAGTCCAGAAAAAAAAAGGAAAAAGAAAAACTTTTCAAACTTCCTTTTAACATTTATCAAAACCTTAGCTAGTTCTGGCAACTATTTAAACTGATCTGTCTTCTACTTTATCTAAGACGTTAAGATTGTTAAAGTTACCAAACTAAAATTAAAATTAGCATAAAACTTTTATAAATCTGTTTATTTTAACTTATAGAAAAAATTGCAATTAATTATTAATTTTTACATAAAAAATATGGTAATTCTTAGTAATCTTCGAGGGGCAATTCAATGAAAGAATTAGTGTAAATTTTTTTAAGAATTTGCTTAGAATTTGTGAAGAATATATTTGTTAAGAATTAGTAGAATTTGTTGAGAATTTTTAAGGAATTAGTGTACACAATTTCCCCATCTTATTTGTCTTGGTAATCTTTTACCAGGAATTCTATACCCAAAAAATCTTATAATTCTTTTGCACAAAAAAATCTTTTTAAAGCTTCTTTAACGAAAACTTAAAGTTTAAGAGAACATTTTATAATAAAGATATTAGCGCCATCTGGCATCTATTAAAAGAAGTTGTGCCACCTTTTGCCGAGATTTTAAAGCAATACCTATGTTTACATTTCGTTGCTTTTGTAGCTTTCCAAGAGAGGACGCTACATGTCCAATATTAAACGATGCCAACTATTTTTTAAATCAACACATGCATGTATTGTTGGTTGCATAAATATGGATTAGGAAGCAATAACAAACTTTTTTGATATCTTTTGTAGTTTTATTTATTGTATACTTAAAGAAGCTTTATAAAAGAAGTTATATATTGTAATTTTCGGCTATTAAATTTAAAAAAAATTCTAAAGTAAATTAAAAAAAATGAGCAATTATTATTATTTCTCCTTAATGTTTGTGATTTCTACTTAGTGATAAAAGAAAAAAACTAATTTTAAAATCATACTTTTTTTATTAAAGACATTTTTGCTAAAACTAACATTAGCCTAAAAAATTTACATAAAATTATTTACACTAATAATAAAACTCTTTGGTATTTTGATAAATAAAGAATTAATATACAAATAAAAAAAATAAAACTAAGAACAATAATGCTAGAAGGTAGATAAAGATAGCATTGCACAAACATGTGATAAAAATATAAAAATTATAAAAACCTAAGGTACAACTTTTGCAAAAATTATAAAATAATTAATTTGTAATTAGTAGTTCTTTGGAAAATGTGTTAAATTATGTGAATCTCTAACGAATTCAAAATACTAGCTAAATACTTTATAGAGAGACATTTTTAGCAAAAATTATATTTTCTTTGGTTTTCTTTTTTTTTACAATTGTACAGCATTTACAAACACTAGATTCCACACATAAAAAAATTCGCCCAAACATTCGAAAAAACATTGTTTTCCAAAACAATTTTAACATGTTAAAACAAGAAACGAATAGGAACTAAAAAAAAACGGATGTAGTTTTTGGAATAAAAATTTAGATATAAAAATAATTTTCGTAATCCCCAAACGTGGTTTGATTTTTATTGAGCTGCGAACTGCTGCCAAAAATTGTTAAATCTTTTGATTTTGGAAAATTAATATCACGCATTGAGTCTCGTGCTCTTGAGATGGACGAAGCTGATTTGGTTTTTTCCTCTTCGGAAGAGTTGTTTGTTAATGTCTGTGGGATGGTAATTGAACCCTGCGACTTTGCTTTATTTAGTGGAGGTGTTGAAATGGGTTGATTTGGGGGTGGAATAATTTTCGGCGGGGGTAAAGCTGGCAAATCAGTCAACCAAAACACCTAGAACAAAAAATAAACATTTTAGAAAACGTTTAAAAAATCAGTCAATTAAAAATGCAACAAACAAGAGTCATAAATGAGTGTTAATTTTGATTAAACTTAGTCTCATCAGCATATGGTGCAAAGACGTATTTTAAAAAGTGCTTTTTGTCTTTTGATTTAAATAAAAAAGTACCAACCTTTCGTCTTGATAGCGGCATGTAATCAGGATTTCGTTTAATCAAAAAGTGTATTCCTTGCAAAGGTAACCATGTTTGTTGAACTAAAAGTGGTCTATCATCTGGGTGTAGTTTTCTTTGTTGTTCTTTACTGGGAGTGACCTCATAAATGGAGAATTGTTCTACACGTTCCTTGTTATTGTAACAATTCAAAAGAAGCGCTATGAGCTCATCTACTGTTGTTTTTGCACTAACCAACAAGCTTTTGTATTGAGAGTTGAAATTCAATACCGAATCGTGAACTTTTACCAAACCACCGCGACGAATCTGAAGTGAAAACCTGAAACAAAAAGAGTTTTTACAAACTGATAGTAAGAATCTATGAATAAAAAGAAAGGCATTTAATTCAAGAGATCGCTTCAAAGTTTTCCATAACGGATAAAACTAAAACGGTACTAAATGCTAAAACAACAATTTTCTTCGGTATACTGTTTCTTGTGAACTCACTTTGAATCTCCTTTCGGATGACAGCTTTGCAAAACAGCGGGTTGAGCATCATCATCCAAAGTCAGATGCGTCCTTACTCCAGCCTTTCGGACAGTAACTTCCATAGACAAATAAAACAGCTTCGGATCTCTATGCTTCATTTTGTATTTGCTCAACAACATGCCAACAACTTCTTTGCAAGTGGAACGTAACGTGATGGATAGAGTTTTGTATTCAATATCGGGTCTCAGGCATTTGGCGTAAACCTTAATGGTTGTCTGTAACAAAAAGAAAATTGGTTAAAAACATTGTCAATCTTGGTAATTACGTAGCGTACATGTTTATCTGCAAATACACTGCGTTTGAAGTATTTGTTTTGTACAATTTTGTGCATTTTTGAGTTGATGTAGTGATTACGCGGAAGATACTGAACTAATGCAACTTAAATTGTCGTTTAAACGCTACACTAGAGAACTTCCTGTCATTCTAGTATAGAATCTAAAAAAAGGTAAAAAACTGTAGGAGCTTTATTTTTAATTTGGTGGCTATACTAATCAACTCTTTCAGTTTTCTTTAATCTTTAAACCTAGATATACTGTCCCAATATTTTGTAGCTGACGAAATATGGTTTAGCCCATTTGAATATTTTTTATTTTCCTGTTGAACATATGTTTTGCATAACAAGGCAGATGGATGATGTATACAACGAGACAGGATGTGCTTTTAAAGGTAGAAAAAGTGGCACAGGCTAAAACGTTTTCAATACGAAAGGTACCCTTTTATCCCGACAACATACTTGGCGCGACGTTTTTAAAAGGTACTGAAGGTATACAAGACATATAACACACTTAAGTAATGAAATATGTTTAGACTGCTGGATGAAGGGCAAATCGTTATAAGTTTTTAATTTGTCTTCTGCGTGTTTAACAGTTTTAATGGTAAACACCTGGGGAGGGATCTTTGCCGTTTGATCCATTTTACGAGCCTGTTATCTAAGATTTATTATTTGTTTCATATTTGGCATCTTTACCAAAAAAAATATTGTGATCCACCTTTTTAATTTTGGCCCGTTTGCCTCTTCTGCGAAGTGCGAACAGCAAAAGACACTTTTTTTAACAACTGTTTATCTCTCATCTTTATTTCATCATAAAATTGACTCTTTTGTTTTTATTTTTACTCTTAAGAACAATATTCATGGTCTCTATTCCATAAACGTCAATCAACCAGAATGATTTCGCACCAACAGTTGCAAACACTAAAACAAATTTTATAGCCGCATTATTTTATGTGAGTCGTAACGTAAACCATTAAAAAGCTCGTACATCCATATATTTTCAAGAGGTAACAGAAGAGACTTTGAGAAAACAGAATTTGAATCATGTCATGACATCTTTAGACACTGAATCATCTGCAATTGAAAGTTTCAAGAATAATTAACAACTGTGATCGGTAGGTTAGTGCTTATTCTTTCAACGAAACCTTCTTCAATGGACCACCATGATCTAGAGCAACATCCAGGGCTTATAAACATTAACATCCTGAATAGAAAATCGAGTGTTAATCCAAGCGGATGTTGCAGGGTTTGATTTTTTTTAGAAGAGGGTGGTGCATAAGAGGTAATGTTATCCGGTCTGCCGGAAGCAAGCATTTGTGAGGCAGCACGTGTACTATTTTAAACACCTGACCGCCAAGAACACACTTTCCATAATAAAGTTTAAAAGGTTTGGTTAAATCAAAGGGGAACAATTAGTATTGCTATGGGTTGTTTAGGTTAAAATGTCTTGCGTTTAGCTTTGGCGGATGTGCGGTTAAATAGCTTAAGAATGTGCGTTTAATAAAGACAATTATTCAATGGGGAAAACGTTACTAAAACAAGCGGCGCCAAATACCAGGTTATAGGTGAATATGATAAATCATTGCAAAGAGAAGGCACAATTAGCTGATGAAAGACAGACCGAGAGATAAATCAAAACATCCCATATTTTGTCGTGTGCCACAATCTGTTTTGTTCTAGGTTGTCTTTTAAAAATGTCTGGTGATGCTACTGATGGTACTGATACAAGATAAAGTACCGAAAAAGGAAACCTAATTTCCTGTCGGAAATTGCAAGATACAAGACCCTTATGCTTATTAATTATTATTCTTTATTTAATTACCAGCATTCCTTTGCTGCAATTTTCAGCTGCTTATGTCAGCTTCTCATCAGCGATGCACTGCAGATTACATAAATAAGAATTTAGAAAAGGATAGGTAGAGATAAGTGATGATTAAATAAAGTAAAAATGCACAATTACCTCATTCACTTTTGGAATAAATACACGCTTCCTTATTGCACCATAATAATTTCCTTTTTGGGACGTAATTACCAAAAATCTATCTTTGGCAACTAATTATCGGCTTGTAACATTCCGCACAAATGTTTGTTTGGATTTAACGCCAGCAATTAGTTTAAAATATAATCTATACATTTTTAATGTTGCAAGGTCGAAAAGCAACGTTAAACGAAAAACATTTTTGTTATAACATTAATTTTGTTGTTTCCGGCGTTTTATGATTCGTTAACGGCAGTTTTCTAAACTACATTCCTTTTTGATTATGGCCACCTATGCCAATTTATTTTTGCAATAACTGAAGTAAGATTAATTAGGTTTGATTAAATATAAAATATAAAACAGGATTTTGCTCAAAAATAAATAGACCAAGGTATGTTACAATTCACAGTGACAATAATATTAATTTAAAAGTTGATGGTGTCGACCCGATTCATAAGCGTAAAATTATAGTACCTAATTGCATTTGTTTCACTGCAGTAAAAAGTAATGCATACACTCTAAAAATTGCAAAATAACGTCAGTATTTACAGACTTTAGTAAATTGGTTGTTCCTGTGGAATTACGCAAAATTATTTCAACAAATAATTCCATACAAAGTATATTACTTATTCTGTTGGTATAAATGTTTATTTCAAACTGTATTACATAAAATTTAAGATGACACGCACACATATAATTTGTTTTTTTCATGTTTTTTAACAAGATGATTGTACCTTAATTATGTTTTCAAGAGTTCTGGTATTCTAACCTATGATGAGTTCCTTATCCTAATTCCCATGATAATAAGTTTTTTATTTCTACTTATTCTTGCATACGACTTGCCATTATAACTTTTAATATTTCACACACAATATAATTTACCTGACTAATTAGAGAATTACCTGCATAATTCCGTTGATGAGAAATCATCAGTCGAGTCGTCATTGAAACTTTTTTATATGTGGAAAATTTTAAATAGAAATCAAGCATTAAGTTAACAATACCTACCCGCATCCCGTCTTAAAAGAAAGTGTCATAAATTTTAAAATGTTGCTTTATTGCCGAGTGTTAATTAAATTAATTGAAAAATTATTCTAGATGATTAGCAAGGAATTTACGCAATCTTCGAATTTTTACAAAATCCAGTTCTGAATGGTAGCAAAGTTCCTGTGAGAGTTTTGGTGCGGCTACTTTTTTTTATGTATTGATAAAAAACTGTGTAAATAAAAAGTAAAAAAACGATGTGAATACCAAACAGATAAACACGTTATCGATACTTTTGATTACTAGCGGAAGGACAAGGACCTTTAGATAAAGCCTAGAACCCTCAGCAGACGGTAGAACTTATTGCAGTACCTATATTTTAATTTGTAGGATGCTCATATGCAAGACTTTCAATTACTCAGTACGGAACATAGCAGTACCACATGCGGATTTGGAATTTTCACAAAGCTGTATAATTCATCAGTCATCACGATTATCAAGCAAACATACAATAATGACTGAGTAGTACGTGCAATTTATTAAGTAACTGCCAGAATAATTCCCTTGCTCATTAGCTATCAAATAATGCATCAGTACCGTCAGTACTGACTTGTACAGTAAATATTATAGGTAGTGAACCATTTGGTCAAGCCGACAAAAATATTGAAACAAGATTTTCCATATTTGATAAAAGTGATTGACGCGTTGAAATATAATCAGTCCAGTAATTACTTGTATCTAGGTACGACTTTTTGCTCCTGTTTTAATCGTGCAATATTCATGCACACGTTGCAATAATTCACTCTATTTTCCTCGAAATGCAAGAGTGGTTCGTGAGAATTACTTAATCATTACGCATTATTTATAATGCAAGCGCATTGAGATGTAAAGGTACTGATATCAATATTGCACTTGTTTTTATTTGTTGTTTATAATAATTATAACTAGGGTAATGAGATAATAATATTATTCATTTAAATGCTGAGGCTGACTTGTTTTTGTTGATCTATGAACCAATAAACCATTTCACACATTTTTTTTTGTCAAGATAATTGCAAACATCCGATTAATGATTTATCTAGTTAAAAAGGAAGTAGTGGACAGATTAAGGTGGTACTTTTTTTTAATTCAATTTTTTTATTTGGTATAAATGCTTAATTTCAAAAGTATCAAAAAAATTACACGTTGGTTCTGTTAGTATACCGTAAAATAATACCAAATGTACATATAGCGAAGAGTATACATTTGGTTTAAGCCAGATTACCTACAAGTATGTAAAAAATATTGACTACGCCAATTAATCAAGCTTTAGAACATAACTCATTGACTTTTTTACTTGAACAGATTATTTACTATAAGTACTAATTGATTCTTTTAATTAATCAATAACATTTACTAATTGCTTGTTTCCTTAACAGTTTTGACATTATAGCAAAAAAGGAAATAATACCTTTGTGTTGTGTAACATCGCAATATTTTCCGATTTCCACATCACATAATATTCTTTTGTTTAAAACAGAAATCTAGTTTCTTAGAACGCAGAGCATTGTTATCCAAGTCAATTGATTTTAATGGTGAGTATCCTGCTTTGTGTTCAATAAAATATCATTAAAGACATTGTTTTAAATATACCCGCGGTGGTTATACTTCATTAGTTCAACAACTATTTCCTTTTTACGAAAGAAACTTAATTGAAATTGCGCTATTAGGACCATCCGCTTTACGCGGCTTATTTGTCGCCTATGGAATAAAGATAGCTCTATAGCAACCTTGGACAACCCTTATACTTTATTTAAATGGAAATGGTGAAGACAATACGTATGGAAAACAAACTGACGTGGAACGTGGCAAAACTTTTAATTTTAAAAATAAGTCATTGACTTTGGCTGTGGCTTTCGAGAATCTATTATCCACGCGTTCCTAAATATGAAATTTATGTTTATGCTCTTACCATTTCAAAAAGAATTTCCCTTAACATTAATTTAAAAATAGAACAATGTAATAAGTGACAGATGGGCTTTGTAAACTGTTTAAATACCGGGAACCTAATGGCAAGTCAATAAAGATTAAAATAGAGAAAAAAACAAATGTATGCAGCTGCACCTTGCAATTTTATGACGGAAGATCTTTTTCATTTGTTGAGTTAAAGTAGATTTGTTTAATTAAGATTCGGCTTAGCGCGTGCTTCACCTGGTGGGCTCTTAATTAGGATCATTTTATAGACGATAAATAGGCGCCGAAGCAAAAACAATTCAATTAAAGCAATGAATAACAAAACAGGGCTCGCTTCTTTTGGATTGTTTAGGTTGTGACACACAACGATGTGCTTCCTCTTGGCTTTTTTACCATCAAGACTATTCCTCTGGCAACTTTTTATCGTAATGACGGTACCATTTAAACGCAATCGATAATTATCACGTTAACTAACCAGGTATGCAGTTTTTGTTTCAGTTTAGCAACCATGCAAAATATTGATTAATCCGCACCAATTATGATTTCCGCTTTAGGTAAGGTACTGATCGGCGGTACCTGTACCTGATTTAATTTACTATCTATCATGGAACCGGTACCATATCCGTAAAAATCATACATCCTAAGCTTACTACAAACATGCATGCATTATGGGTTAGTTTAATAATTTTAGTTCTTATTGGTTTGAATTTGAGCAGTACCGCTATAATAGATTTTATTGGTAAGGCAAAATGTAAGGCTTTTGTGGTGTCGTTATTTATTTCATCGTAAAATAGATTTTAAAATATGTATGAACAACTTCTTTTAAACAGCATAATTTCTTGTTCGTTAAATTTTTGCAGTACCAGTCAGAATAATAACAGATTCTAATGCTAAAGAAATTGTCTTATTGTATTTTCATTTCTTTCCCATTGTAATGTTAGAATAATATTTCAAAATGCGTGTACAGACATTACGCATTAAATGTTAAGAATGTTGAATCGACTGCTGTGTTTTAAACTCGTTAACAAGCTGGCTACATTAATATTATGTAAATGATTCGAAGCTAACATAAATTTATTGTGTACTCAGCGTTTAGTACCTACTAAAAACTAAATGACTTTTGTCTTAAACATTTTATCAATATGAAATGCATCACTTATGACGCTACAAAAGTATGCAAGAATAATAAGAGTATCGCCTTCCGAAAGGCCAAAACTTCATTCATCAGAGGACAAAACGGACTTCCTCTTGTTTGTCCACCCTCTTTGGAGTCTTTGTGGTGGGTCAATTGATATTTTCTATTTACAATTAATGTTCACTCTAAATGACTTTAAATAAATGTTTCCTGTACATTATATGATATAAAGAAACGATCTGTTAATGCTAAGTGATAAATAAACTTTAACTGAAGAAGGCTTTTTCATTTTTATGAATGGAGGTGTTACTAATACGCCATTTAGAGTTGATTTTTATGCCAAGCCGCTGGGAATTAAATCTTTGCAATAAAATCCAATAAAGGTTATAAAAATTTTATCTTTTGATAATGTTCATGAATACAAAAATATTGTTTTTTGATGCATGACGCAAATACCATTTCCCAAAAACTTAAACTTACTTATGAGTATCTAATTGCAAATCTTAAAAATGTGTAATTATATACATTATTAGCAGAATAATTTGTGTGTTAGAGGTTAAAGACAAAATTAAGCAGCCAAACAAACAACTTTCGCATAATTAACATTTTTCAGATTGTATGTTATTATTTCTTGGTACAGACAATAAAGTTTGGTGTCCGTGAAAAAACAAATATTTAAAATAAACCAATAAAATCTGCAAGAATTGCTATGTTATGTCGTTTTAAGGAACCTTGCGTAATTGGAATTTGCACACAATACTTACATGAGAATTTTGATGCTTACAAAATTTAACACAGTTACTTATAAAATGAATATGGGGCACGGTGACCACTAAAAAGAACTGAATGCTTTTGAGAATAAAAGAGTGAAATAAGTTTGTTTTGGCTACTTAACATCTTTAAAAAGTCAGCTTTTATGTAAATCTAAGGCAATATGTTTGACCTAATAGTTCTAATAAATAAAACAGATTATACCCATGCAAAAGTACAAATAATTGCGGTAAAAAATTGAACGCCGTGCGCCGCATTATTACTGTAAAATTCACATCTAAAATTTTATTTCCCATATACTAAATCGTAAAAATTCCCATACCAAATGATGAAATAATGAAAGGTTTGAAATTTAACGCTCCAATGTCGCTTTTTTATTAGCAAAGTAATCTAGTCACCTGCCCTTTTCGTCGAAAAAAAGCACCCACGTAAAGAATAAAGCTAGACAAAGACGAGATGCTCTTACTAGACAATTTGGACGAAATTCCCATCGTGTCGACCATGGCATGAAGGATGTTGGGTTGTTCTCATGGTATCAAGTGGCATCTGGTAGCCGGTGTAATCATTTGTCTTTTTCTGTCTCGTTACTAGCAGCAGTTGCATCTTGTCTATATGCTTTATTAAATCTTGCAATATGCTTTCTTTGCGTGCATTATCTTTTTAAAACAACGAGGGAAAGGTCAGGAGATGATGCGACAAAAAGAACTCAAAAATGTGCACATAAAACTGGTTTAGTTAGTTAATCTCTTAGGCCAAGTTCATTAAAAACAATATTTAATTATCTTAAGCTCAAGTAAATTGTTTTTAATCAATGGCGTTATCCGGTATAAGCGGAAAACAACTGAATTGGAGCGTGACTGGAATTCGTCAACCTGTCCTAACTTTGCGTTGGTATCTCCAAAATATACTCGCACGGCCAACTTGGATTCAAATTACACAATCGAATTTAATGCTGAAACTTAGGTAGTTAAAGCTACTTTTGTTTTTCACTTTACTAAATTAAATATAAAGAAGCCAATTCTGTGCTCATTTGTTTGTTATGTTTTAGATCTTCTAAAACAAACCTTTTTTTCTGTTGGGCAACTTCACGTACCTTATGAGAAGCTCCTCAAGAGGCCTTCATTCGACCTTACAAGGCAGCCCATTTCCACGGGAAAAGAGCACAGATTCTCACGCTTTGACACTTCTGTGTATTGTTTTTGTGGTTATTTTAATGTTTAATAACTTTATAAGTAGTGTTTATTATTTAAGCTGCCATTTTTTTATTGCTTCAGGCTCAATGTGGTTCAGTTTTCACATGTTCACATCAGATGTTAAAAACTGCGTAAAGAAATAAATGTGACTTGATTACGTAGGCGCTATTTGCATTACCACTTTTGCTTCTTGTTTCTTAATTTTATTACAAGATATCGGATGAATATAGCGGTAATTACATATAATTACAAAGTATGAAGAGTAATTATGCGATCTTAAAATTTAAGTAAGTGGTAAATGATTTCTGGTTTAATCAGAAATTATGCAATAAACTTTTAAATAATTCTGTTTTTTAATAAATATAGAAGTTAAAAGTACAATTTAATGTTCCACCCAATTAAAAAGCACAAACTACTGTTTGTTCTTTATCAAAGTATTTTATAAACAAATTACTCTAATCAAAATTATTGTGGCAGCGCATAAATATTCATTTGTCTGTTTATTAGATATTTAAATAGTAGCTATTAGATAAAACAATTATTATTGTAAACAAAAACTTCAATTCCATGAACCACTGAAATTAAGCGGAGAAATGAGAAAATAATATTAAGTAAACAATATTAAATAATTGAATGCCGGTAAGGAATGCTCTAATAAACTATCAAAACAACTGTTTTATGAGTATTATTATTACTTCAAGGTTAGTATTACAGTAGAGTTGCTAATTCTTTTTATATTTGACAAATTTTGTTAGTCATTTAGAATTAGTCAAGATTTAAGAATAAAAAAGTAACAGAATTTCATGACTCCTTCGCTCATAAATTTTATTACTAAGCACCTGGGTTGTACCAAATATGGTTTTACTGGAAACAGTATGGAATTGTTTTCTTAATTAATGGCAAGTGCATTTTCTGGGAAAATTCTTGTACTTGATTTGCAATTTTTAGAATTGAGTGAAACCACTTATTTAATTAACATTACTTTTTAAAGGAAATACCAAACGCATTATTGCATTATCACGAAACGAATATCATTTTGCAAAAATACTTTATTCTTACCTGTGGATTATTGGGAGTTTCATTCAACGACGAGTAACTAGAAGATCGGCTACTTAGAGGTTCCGGACTCAAGCTACCATACGAAATGTTTGAGCTTAATGACACTGTGTCGGCTCTACTCCGATATGGAGAAAGCTGCACATGTTTCATCATCTGAAAACAAAAAACAAAACATTTAAAAAAAATAAAATAAATTTCCCTAAGAAATAAAAAAAAATTAACTCGCCATCGACCAAAGTCCTTATGCTATTTAAATACGCAAATTTAAAATATTGGTCATGTAAGATAACTGTTATAAACAAATAAGTTGCAATCAAAACCTTCCAAGAATTATTGCTAGTTGTCAAAACAGTGATTGATTTAAATTATTCCAAATAGAGATAAATTATTCAATGCAGTATCAATTGTCGCTGTCGGAATGCTAATTTTTGCATGTATTTTCTTTAAAAATTCCAGTAATCAGAAGCCATAATATGATAATTTTATCTCCAAATAATATTCTATTACACATGGAATCCGGGATTATTTAAAAATAATCAACATGCATTCGTTATG
The DNA here is from genome assembly GCA_963920755.1 of Cartodere bifasciata. Classification (NCBI taxonomy): domain Eukaryota; kingdom Metazoa; phylum Arthropoda; class Insecta; order Coleoptera; family Latridiidae; genus Cartodere; species Cartodere bifasciata. Next base: position 17,584,331 of record OY987195.1, on the reverse strand, counting down.
CCGGATAAGTATCTTAAAAATGTTGATATAAATTTATTGTTTTAGTGCTGCGTCCTTGACTACCATATCCGTTTGATATAAAATTGTAAAATTTAATATTTTTGTTTAAACTTAGATGTTAGAAGAAACGATAAAGCTGAATTAAAATTCCTTTGAAGGTCTTGATTTTGGTTAATTAATGAAAGAACTAAGTGAATCTTTTCGGTCATTAGGTAACATGGGCATGATGATACAAACTAAAATTAATTAGTTAAAAATTCTTTAAATTTTACTGACTAGGTGTTGACAGCGAAGAAAACAGAGTTCAGATATTCTATTAAATATTAATTATTTTTTTTCCTACTTTCCTTAATATTTAAATTTTGTAACGAATTTGGTGATAAATATTTTAATAGAATTGTTTTGGTTTGACGTAAACTAGAAAGTAAATAAGTCCTTTATCCTTGGCGGTTGAATATCCTTATTTAAACAGGTAAAAATCAAAGAAAAACAACAAAAGAGCAGCCGAAGGAGCTTATATTTTACCAGTTTTTGTTTGCCAAGAAAATTCTAACTACCCTTATCTTAAACTTGAATGTATTAAAACCTTGTTTGGGTGCTTGTTAAAATGTTAGTTTACAGATTTTAAAAGTGATTATGTCTACAAGCGTGCTATAAACCATATCAAGGGCAGTCGCTAGATTAAGATAAAAATGTGATGTTTTTATTATGTTGTTACTTTTGTTTTCTTTGGCGTTTCTTCTTAATAGTTGCAAGTTTTTGTTTGTGTTTGCAATAAACAATATCTGCTTAGTCGGGTTATAAAATTATGATAATTTTCAATATTGATTTGGATTTCATTGCATAGTAAATAAAATAGCAATCAGATATTCTGGAATGCATAATCTAATGATTGTGAAATCAAAAGTTATGCATAGAATAATTTATGAAAATAAAATAAAAAGCGTACACCTCAATTTCCGGTCAAATGATGAGAGTCACTAGTAGTATATATAGAAATTCCATCACAGCAAGTTCACATGGTCGCCCCATATATTTTTTAAAAAAGCCACAACATTGTTCTTGTATAACCACAAAGTCTCAGGTTCAAACTAGATATTTATGCTTTATAAGAATGTGACCAATGAAAAGTTCCATTTTATGAAAAGATTTATTTTAAATGTCATCAATTAGCAATATTAGCATGTCTGTAAGATCAGCATAACCAATGCAATTTTTATGCTTATAATTTGGTACAAAGTTATAACAAATATGCAAGTTTTCGATCACAACGATGAAATGGGACCTAATTTGAAAGTGGTATTTCTGAGTGATTAGTTATGGCAGATTTTATTGATCATAGAAATGTACAATTTTATAAACTGCATTGGGTACTTGTATTATTTTGTTAATATCCCTATAATTATTATTTTCTAATGTACATTTGTAAACACTTTAAATATTATTGAACATTATAGTTTTATTGGTTTTTTAACATATTAACAGATTTTAAGCTTCAGTTAAATCCCCCTAATCTGTACTTTAAACTTATCCCGTGATAAGCATGAAATTATTAATAATTAAATTAATTTCTCTACCACATACCTCAGAGCAATTTGAGCGCTTGGCTATTCGATTTCCTTTTCCTTCGATAAAGTGCTTTTTATAACTCTTACTACCTACATCTGGAGTATTTATTAATTCAGTGGTATAGTACTAATAACTTTATTCATTAATGAAAGTCCCGTGAGTGCCCTAAGTTATGAATTCTTCTATAACTGCATCCGATGTAAACTTTTTATTTTATTCTTTATAAAAATCGCACAGTTTTTAAAAAAGAGAACAGAAGCCGCTACCAAATTTATATGAAATTAAGTATGATTTAAGGAACCATAAAAGTACTATTTTTAAAATTCGATTATACTTTGTAATCATATGGCATTGTTATGCTTATTTAAAGCAGCCCAATAAAAAGGGAGATTATGGAATGACCCAGACAGGTAACAATAATGGTTCAACTTGTTTTTTTGACAATGGTCCTTTTAAAAAGCTTAAGTTCAGTGTTTACTTAGTCATCCAGTGACCCATACCATGTAAGGCGTAAAAAACAACTTGGTTTTTTTTCAAATAATTTAGGTAAACAAGCATTAAAATATTTTCGTTTTTAATGCAAAGCAATTCTATTTTCCAATGTTCGTGAAATACGATATGTTTTTTTAATAAGTAATTAATTAACATAAAATTAATATTTTTGCCAAAATCGTAAATATTAAATTTCAACAAGTTTGTTTAGCATAAAATGTAAATTGAGATTATGGACATGTTTAAAATCAATTTTTGCATTGAATTTAAAAACAATAAAACATAAATTTAAGCAAAAATAATGGTCGAATTTGCAAAAATTCATGTCGTAAAATTAAAATGTTATAAATAAGCCACGTCGCATTTTGTTGCTTTAAAAATGTTTGTGTTGGTCCACATAAAATTACCTACATAAATAAAGGAAATGCTCCATATTCCTAATTAACAATGGCGACTTTAAATAATTAAATTTAAATTACTTTAAACAGGAAACATGACATTTAAATAGTTGTGTATAAATTCTCGGCTATTCAAGAATAAAACACGTATAATGCACAATTTAGAGAGGATTTATTTGGTATTTGCTCTTTCAAGTTTTTCTAAACAATAACTAATAGGTATTCGATAAAATATCCATAGTCCGGTTACCAAGATATACCAAGAAATAAAGGAAACAGTTTTTAGAAGAAATATCTGCAGAATAAACAGGATATTCAGCTTCTGAACTTAAGTTCAATAACAGAAATGTACAATTTTCTTGGCAGTTGACTTCCCGCATGCAATGCCTTTTATCTCAAAATATTAAGAAGTGTTAAGAATTTCGCTTTCCGAAACGTGTAACGTTTCCTCTGGCGCATTGAACAATGCTTCCTCTATTTCTAAAATGTTTATTTTTCCAATTCTAGTTTAAATAAAGACGAAATAAATTCTGTCAGATAGTCAAATTTTGATATTCAAGAACTTTTGTACCGACAAGAGACTTATTTTTATCCTTTGTGTATACTTTTCCATAAAAATTATCAACAAATTTGTTTCTTTAGCTTTCAATAAACGAATTTTTATTCCACGTGCTATTTGCTTTTCTCATATTGAACAGTTTACTTTTATTGATTTTATTATTTTAAGTCAAATAAAAATGTATGATAAACCTTGTTGATATAATTTCATTGAAATCATTTATATTTCAATCTACTTTTTACATTTTTCAATGCTGAACTTTTAAACATATTTCTCGTGGGATTTTAAAGACGTAGGACAAAAATGTAGTCTTTGAATTTACCAATTTTAAAAGAAACATAACTCCTACAAAAGTTTATGTAATATTTCATTAACACCTAATATTATTAACCTCATTATTTAATATCAAGCCAATTAGGGTGTTATAAACACATAGTATACATTTATTTAATGTGTAAGAACCTGTTAAGAACTACCAACGCTAAACATTTGTCACAATTTTTACAAAAAGTCCCATAGTACCTGTAAACGAATAATAATAACCCGCCAATATACAACAATGTTGCAGAATGTAGAGATGCAGTGTAGGTAGATTACATTTACATATCTATAGACGAACATCTGTGATTTGAAAGCCACCTTAAAGGACATCATAAATAGGACATAGCCTTTGAAGGAGATAAAGTTTAAAATGCAAAAATGTAAATGAAAAAGCAAAATAACCAAAGATTAAGTTAAGTTGATTTCAAGTGGTTTATCATTCACAGCAGGTGAATTAAATAGTCTATGGTGGGCAGATAAATATTACTAAAAATAATCATAAATCCCACATGCCTAAATAATTTTGATGCAAATCCAAAGTCATACAATCTTAAAAAAACTTCGTGGGTAAGATTTATTAAATCGCGATAATAAAACAAGACTTGTCTGTTATTTTAACATGAAGAAACTATTAGTACCTAGCTGTTTTTAGGGCTTGAACTAATTTGTACCTTTTTATAGAACCTTCAAGATTGTTTAAGAACTAGGGTTAAAGATTATAGTATGTGCTGTTCAACAAAGCATACATGTGTAGCTCCCTTTATTTCGATAACTTAATCGGTTTTATATTTAACTTGTCTTAAAGCACGTTCTGTTTTTCATTAAACCTATTTAAAGCTTTTATTATGCTGTTATGATTATGTCTAGTTATAAAGAAAAAATAAGTGGTATATATTTATTTGCATTTTATTAGGCTCTATATTTAATTATAGTTATAATAGGTATTACTGACATTAACATTGATGTTAAAATAGATCGAGAAATAATGAAAATATCAATCAATTTGCTTTTTATACTTTCATTATTGTGTACGGTTGTCTACGGAGTAATTATATCAATACAATGATAATTGTTGCCTATATATAAATATAGGTATTATAGGTAATAATTAAATAAGTTATTTGCAAATTCATTTCTTTATATTTTGTCTTATAATGCCTTAAAGAACCTATTCAGCACTCATAGAAAAATGTTACTATACTATTTTCTAAACAATAATGTTTTTGCTAAAGAGTGTAATAAGGGATCGTTACTAGGGGTAAAATTAAAGGAGCGGCACACGCAAAACAAAGGCACATCTATCAACTATATGATTACTGAAAGTAAACTCTTCAAGGTGTGGTCCAAGAACATCGGTCATTTACCCTCCTAGACGCATAAATGTCCTCAGGTCCTACTAATACATAAACCATAATGAAAAGCAAAATTCTTTGAAATTATAACTAGGAGAAAGTCCTAATAAAGGGCGCGCATAGTTGTACAAAAACTGACAATGCCAATTAAGGTAAGTAATGGTTAGCCAATTTAACATTATTCACCCATTTATTTATTATAATATTTTGCAAATTAATTCTTCATGGGAACTCGATTGCAATGCGACATGATACGGTATGGTTAAGATAAGCGAAATTTGTTTGTAGATAAGTAGAGTTATCTACATAGGTGCAAGTAGGTTCTTTCTTTGTTATGGTTCCCAGGTGGTTTCTAATGCGTGTTATTTTAATGTAATGTGTAAAAGAGACCTAATTAATTATAAATACAATTTTAATGCAATTGAGTTAATTAACACAAATACGAGCATATTAAAACAACTATTTAAGGGGTTAATGTATACAGGAGGGGACTAATCATTCTGAACTCCAGCCCAGTTTAAAAATAAATGGCCAAATTGGACTTGAAAGTTATTTTACAAAATAAATATTTTAACTATAGTATAGGTTTCTTAATGTAATTGATGAAGTACGCCAGAAACCAATTAAAAATATTGAACTAAAGACTTAGGTGAACCCATACATTACTCTTGATGACATTAATGAGTATGACCTTCTTTTAATTAGATTTAACATTATAGGGGTACTGCATTTAATGCAGATCAAATGTAAGCCATAAAGTATGAAAGAGTTTATTTACCTTACACTATTATGAGAAATTCTAGTACATTTTTATCCTCTTAAATTTTTTACTGGTACTTAAATAATTTCATCAGTTTTAAAAGTATAAAATAAAACATGTAATGATATAGCTTAATATGGTTTTTAATGAATGTACTTAAAAGAAGTTGTTTTACAAAATATTGTAATTAAAAATGTAATTTTCTGTAACAACATACATACTTAAAACAATTATTTTTCTTTGGGATTTTCTTTTTTGTTCACATATTAAAAATTGCAAAAATTATTACTATGTGAATTGGCGTTCTTAAGCAAATAAGATAAAAAGAAGCATTATTTGCAATGAATTAAATTAGCGCAAATAAAAAATAGAGAAGTACAGAAATATTTCAAAGAAAAGCCGACTTCTGTTTCAATAAGTTTTCCCAAGATTTAACACTTCAAGAAAGTAAAACAAGGAACTCTTCGTATTAAAATTAGAGCGACTTGCATCGGCTTCCTTTTTGGCGGTATGTATAACGAATATGTTATTAATACATTATCAAATATATTTAAACAGACTCAAAATGAAAGGGAACAGAAAAATTACTAAGATAGCAATGGTTGGCGTCGTTTTATAGAAACTGACCTTTTAAATCACGATAACAATAAATAAGAAGTTGGCTTTTTTATGCAAATATTGACTAAACACCAGAACACCGATATTAATATTCTTTACAACTAAGATTTATACGATGACATAATGTTAAAACGATTATAAAAACATAATCTATAATAGGAAAAGAAACCATTTATTACAATAATCTATGGCATGAACAATATTGCTCCAGACTTTGACATAAGGGCATACTCAACCATAAGAATAATGAGATATCTAAAGAATTGAGAAATCAACATTGACCACGACGTTACATTATTATACACAAGAGCCGACTTCGTAGAACATCATCCCACACACCCCATGGGCTTAAATGGGCACACCCATCAAGACTTGAGAGTTCTACTAGAATTATACTGCAATGACCATTCAAAGTTCAAATCCATTGTTTGCTGAGAGAAAAAATATTAAATGCACTCATGATTTGCTGGGTTTTTAATAAATCAGTGTCAGAATAAAAAGTAAGGGAAGTTAGAATTTATTATTGTTACGTCTAGATGTAGAAATACTTAAAAGGAGCAAATATTAATTTAGAGGAAGCAAAAATTAAATGAAGAGATGATCAAAAATCAAAGAATGCCTATCAACAATCAGGAAAAGAAAAAACAATTTGATTAAGTAAAACAGCAAAAGGAAACCAAAACTGGGATATCAATTTGGAACAAAAAATAAAGACCACCTTTAGACAAAATAATAGAAAAACGGAATTACATTTAATTAAAAAAAGATCATTCAAGGAACTCACACAAGCATAACTTTGAAGGTGAAAATACTAAACTATTCTTAGACGTTTATGACAACAATTATTATATTTTTTTCGCTTGAAAAATTTCATCCAAAGATCCTGCTTATTACTCAGCAAAACTTCAACAAGCAATTTATTTTATTTTATAAGACAACTTAAACCAGCGCATTGTCCTAAACCATCTCAAAATAGGTACTTTGCAATTTAAAACCATTAAAAGGTACTAAAGAAGATCTCTTATGTTTTATTTTTAAATTTAAAACAAAGACTTCATCACCACGGTCAGCGGGCTTTCTTTGCATGAGCACGTCTCTGCAATCATGTTCTGCTTTGTAAGCATTTTGATATTTGAGATTACGTTTTTGGATTACCTACTAAATTCCAGGCTGGATTTGTTGAAGTGGTGTTTATTACCATAAACTTTAAGAAAACGTGTTTGGTTTAGTTTGCAGTTAAATATAACACCTCGTTGTGGGTCTGTGATAAAATGCCATTGGAAACTATTTTTATTTACCTTATTTTTGATAAAACGTGCTTTTATCTGGTTCTCACATCAAAAACCTGTTGAATTTACTTTTGATTCTTCAAACTACCGAAGCCTTAAATTCAAAACCCTTCTGATTAACATTTATGACGTAACAGAGGCCGGTAGTTGTTAAATGTTTGGAATTTAACGGTACACTTACGCGTATCGACAATCAATGCAACTACCTTAAGCACCTAATACAGAAGGACTTTAATAACCAGCTTAGCAGCTTCTCTGATTATGATTATCGTATTAATTTCCTTTGCCTGAGGCAAGGACCAACTCAGTCTGCAATCTTTGCCTTGCTACCATTGCAGAGCGTGCGTGTTTACGTTGGCGTAACTTTTCAGCGCCTTTAAACAATGGTATGACATCATTCAATAATTCGACTATTAGCACACGCGTCCTTTTCTAAACATCAAAGATATCTTCACCTACCGAAGAAATTAGTTCAAGTATAGAGTAAAAAAGCACACTAATGTATCTCTCTGTTATTAACTTTAATAATAATGCCTTCATTACATAATAACATTCCAGCGCTTTCCATCAAGTTCATACTTAAATCATGATGTATCAAAATTTTTCGGTACTATTCAAAGTTCACTGTGGTCCATCTACTTCTTAACTACAATAAATTTTATAAACATTGTTATTCGTCTTTAATTTAAAAATAGTTATTTAATTTGAATCTACCGAGGTGGAAGAATTTGCTTTTGAAATGTTTCATGAACACTGTTGAGAAATTATTGTAAGGAGCAATGAAATCGCACTTTTGTGAATAATATCAAATGCTAGAAGTAGCGGTCCAGTATCGAATAAATAAACAAATTCGATTTGGATTTGTTTGAAATAGGTTGTAGCGGCATCTTTATTGTCAATTATTTAATCAATTTTTCTGAGAAAGCGATAAATTGTACATTCAAAGTTCCCGTGGCATATTTTGCTAAATATGAGAAAAACGCTGTTTTGCAAAACAATAAAGCAACTTTCTAATTTCTTAATTAGATGTTAATTGATAAAAGAATCAATAAACGATGCGGAAGTTTTAAAATTATAACTTTTACTATGCTCAGTGAATTTTATTTTGCTCACATGCTCTTTTTTATTTCCTGAAATTATTCAAAATAACAATAGCAAAATTCAATGGATGCATTTCATTTCCTTCCTTCCGGTGGGACTTTAGTGTCCCTTTAAAGTTTAAATATAATAAAGTACTAATGAGGAAATGGGCTAATTTCTCCCACGAGGCTTGAAACTAGTATTAGGTTCGAATTATTGTGGGGCACTACAACCGGATGACCGGAAAAAGGGATTCCATAGATAGCAACCACTGACTGTGACGGAATTTAGAAGCGTGGAAACAAGTGCTACTGAAACTGCAACTCCGACGCCATCGTTGATCTTAATTGACTAATATGGAAGACATAAGTTTCCTTTACTTGGTTAATAAGAAGATATACCACAAAATATTCTTGTGTGTGTTGCGGAGATTGAAGAAAAATAAGATTAAAGGAAATGAAAGGAAAATAATTTCTTATAAAAAAGTCAATGGTTTATTATAATATTGAAAAACTTATTTTTGTTTTTTTAAAACCCAATTTACGGAAGATCGAGATTGAGAAGAAACTAAACTACTTATAACCAGCTTTTTTTAACAGATATACATAATCTTAGTCAGATATCGACGGAAGTTCCTTTCCAGATGACCGATTATTCTTTCAGATAAAACTGAGCACGGGCCAATTTAAAACAATGACGGTTTTTTATTATTAAATTGAACGTGCGCTTGAATAATGTTCAATATAGTATCATCTCTATAGGATGTTTAAAAAAAAATCTATGAATGCTGCAGACCTTTTTTAATCGATCTTCATTTTTAACATTCATTTCCTGCGTTAGGTAGATAAATTATATCAGATGTATGCATAGAAAAAAGGTTTATTTTAAATCGATTTTATATCAAATGAAATGTTACTTACGAATCTATATTAAAATAATTGACCACCATGCTTTTATTTTGTAGCTTATCGTATAGCAATTAATACAAAAGAAAAGCAATAAATATTGCAATAAATTATAATATGCTTACATATAAACATTTTGTTATCAAAGCCCCATTTAAAGAATTTGAAAAATTAAATTCTATTACTTTGTAGCTTTATAATCTTATAAAAAAATCCAATTCTACCATTTAATGTACTTATTTTTCTACGAAAAAAAAGTATCTGCATGTTTTGTATAAGTTGTAGAAATATCATTAAAAACTTTAAAATTTAGTCATTTTCGGGGTTAATTACAATTGGCGTTACTACACATTTATAAATACATAAAAAAAGAATATTTGTAATAGTTTTTCGGCACATTATAAAGTAAAATTCGAGATAAGAGAGATCCTCAAAAGTCTCCATGAGAACAAAATCTGAAGAATGTGTTCAAAAGTTTTTTTAAACTAAAGATAAAGAAATGTATAACAATATTCTTCGCATTGCTCTTAGTATGACGTATAAATTTCACTATCAAACCACAATAAGGTGATCTAAGTATCTAAAATGGACTGTAGTGTGTCTAATCAAGAATTCGTTATTATAAATGTTACGCAGTGTAAGTAGATCAACATTACTCAGAGTTAACACTTGAAGAGATAAATTTCTTTCTCACAAGAATAAGAAGTCTTGTTAGGAAGAAGAAGGATATTCCAAATTGACTGTGTGCAAACTGGATACCTCTATCATAAATCTTTAAACTCTGCCTTATTTATTTACAAAAACAAAGAAATAATAATGACGAATAATGATTTCCAAAATCGTTTTTTTTTCTGTTTGTCTACAGAATTAAACAACATGGGAGTAAAAGCGGGAATTTAGGCAAAATGCTTGTTTCCAAACTGTGGATGGAAACATAGAATCTGAGAAACTGTGTCGTTTGTTAATGTAAATATCGATTTTTACTGCAAATTTGTTTAATTAAATCATAAGAACTGCGGATTGAAATATTAATAGTTATTAGTAATGTAATATTTTGTACAACTTTTATTGCTATTAAGTAAGATACTGCTAATAACAAAGTAATAAAAAAAGATTAAAAAACACAGAAACTCAAGATACCTACTCTTTCAGGTTCGGATATTACACAATATTATAAAACTCCACCCTACTTTTTAATTTAGATACTGAAGATCAATTTCCTTACAGTTATATTTTTATGATGTATTTTTTAAATACCTCTCAAGGTAGGTAATTAAACTGTTGCCAAATCATGTTGCACAGGGATTCAAAAAGAAAGTAAATGTTATGTGATATAGGATAATTCTTTCCTTTTTATTTTGTCATCCGCGTTAACCAGTTTTAAAACAATTTAGCGATGTAACTCTGATGTAAACACTTCTTGGGAAAATCACACCCAAAATCATTAAATATAGAAATTATCCTTTTAAGCAATAGGTAATTCGTAAAATTCCTTGCTTAATTACTCAGTAATTTCATAATTCATTAGGTGACAATAAAGTTGTCAACAAGATTAAAGTTATTTTTAATGATTAACAACTGGTCTGGTTGGATCCTAAGAATCCTTAATAATTTTGTTTTCAAATTAAGTAAGTGCATCTAAAAAACAGCTTCAATATATAAAGCTCAATAACTTCGTTAATTGCAGAATGACGTAGTATGAATGTTGAGTCAACGTCATGGTTTCATACAACAATAATCTGATCTCATCTGCTAATGCCACTTAAAACACTTAGCAATGAAAAAGTCAATACTCAATATGTATAAACGTCTCGATTTCTATAGGATGCATGCATATTTTAATGATGAATCAATTCGGTCATCTCTTGTTTCGCTACGCTTTTATTGCAATAGGTTTGGTCACCATATGTCTCATGTTATAGAATGTGACAGTCTAAAGGTTTGGATGCTTGTAAATAAGTTGTTCAAACTACAGAATGATTAGTAAGCTGTCCAAATGTGTTTTCTTAATTTATACTTTGGCAAAAAACAGCGCTTAAGTTGTTAGAAACACAAACATTGTGGTATCCACTAATTAACATACCTACATCATAAAACAATAACAACGGTAGCGAATCAGTAGCTTCATTAACGGTGGGTTCTTCCATTTTAAATTTTGCATTTTATATTTCCAGATTTTAAGGAAGTTTTAAAAATTTAAGTAGGTAGGTGCATTAATCACTTTTTGCTAATTTCTTTTTAGAAACATGTCATAAAACATTCATTGAATCAGTAACACCTTGGTGACTCATGCTAACAAATATTATAATTGAGTTACTCAATGGATTTAATTTATTGAAATTATCTTCATCGGCGTTAAGAAAACAAATAAAGTCAATATGTTGTTAAGACGACAATGTTGGTGCCATTTGAAAACACACAGATCTTGCTAATACAGATAATAAAATGTAACAATCTGTTTACATTAAAAATAATTTCAAGTTTTATTGACGAATAATAACAATAAAATAGGCGCCAGGGAATAAAATGTCATCGTTAGTATAATACTTGGTAGTTTAATTAAATATCTTAAAAGTCTTATTTAGGGTCCCTAGAGAAGTGACGAATTTCCCAAAGGCGCTAAGTAAATTCTCGGTAATTAACGAATTAGCTCTAATTTATAGGTGCGAGCACTGTAATAATAATCATTAGAACTTAAACTGGGTTTTTGTGACAAGAATTCTTAAGCAATGCAGAAAGCGAAAAAACCAAAGGCCGTACGTTTTAAAAAATCCCAAGAATTCTTGATTGCTCGAACATTATAATTATTCAAAACACGGTGATAAAAATTTGCAAAAATGTCATGGTTTTCATCTAATATTAAACTTACCTTGACGACTTCGCTCTTTGCAAACGGTAATCCCAAGAGTTGATGAAATGTTCAAGAAATATAAAATTAGTATTAACACATTCAACTATTGTTTATCAACATCAACTGTACGGCAACGTGCGATCTTAGCACATGTATCAACAACGGAACGTTTGAGTAAAAGCAAGGCAAGTACGACCACGCTGAATCGCTGCCTCTGAGCAACTAAACAACCGAATGCTTGCCTACTATCTACTATATCAAGTTGGCATTGTGTTAAAGCTCACTCTGGATCAAATGGTTTTGGTTGGGATCATACAGAGTGTTTTGTTTAAGGAGATATTTTCTGAGAGAATGGGTCACAAGAAAAATTTTGTACAGAATTGGAGGCATTTCGGTGATTTTAGGAGATAATTTTTTGGTAATTTTAGGTGAGTATATCCCCCCTGTCATATACAGTGATCTGAGGTGTCATTTTTGGCGTTTTACAGTGGCTCAGGCTGTCAAATTTGACAATGTTAATACAAATTTAATCTTTCAAAATCTTGACTTGTCTATTTATTTTATCATAATAAATATGTATTATCATTATCTCGGGATATACTCTTGCCAAATATCCCTCGGGCAACAAATTTTTCCGGAAAAGTCTCGACAAACTGTATATTTTTTAAAATATACAGTTGACCTCGACTTTTTTCCGGAAAAATTTGATGCCCTAGGGATATTAAGTGCGATAATTTACGTCAAAATTAACAGGTACTTCTGGCACAAAAAGGAATTTGGTAGAAGTTTAAATTTGTAGTTTGTATCGTGCGATCCACAAAATTTGACATCGACTCTTGGCATGCATTTGTTAGAGTGCCTTGAAGATTTGACAGTTATTGTCGCCTTATAGAGTGGCGACATGCATCATTCTTTCTCTGTTATACAGATAACGTCATTAATTGTGATTGTAAGTTGTAATTGTTGTCACTTTGGCTATAACGTTGATGACGTTATCTGTATGACAGAGAAAGAATGATGCATGTCGCCACTCTATAAGGCGACAATAACTGTCAAATCTTCAAGGCACTCTAGCATTTGTAAAATATCAATTTTTTACATTGTCGTTTGTCATATTTTTGACGTTCCACAGCCAGAGTCGACGTCAAATTTTGTGGATCGCACGCTATTAATGTGTTCACCCAGTAACTATATTAAAACATTAGTATCTACCCACTACTGGTAAATCTTAAACAGGGTTGTGAAACTAGAATTAGAACTTTGACAATATTAACCGATTTAATTGTCATCCCACCCACGTTGCAAAGGGTTAACATGGTGAAATGAATTGAAGACACACATTTGGGATAATCCCTACATTGCAACCAGAATAATATTATTTAATGGTGTACGTTTTATTAAGATCTATGTAGAAAGGGCTGTGAAGCACCCGCATTTATTGGTAATAAAGATTTGAACAGTCTCTTAAAACTTGGGAAGTCCAATGGGCAAAAACCGACGAAAGGAAGTTATTGCGGTAAAATAATATTTTTGTAAAATTGCTGGGTTTTATTAAGACATTTGTTCAACAAATGGTTTTTTGTACCCATTACCCAGAATAGGTATATTTTGCTGGTAAATTTTTAAATTTGTGTTCAAGGATAATGCTATTATGAAATTTTAACCACAATTAGCTGGAATAAAATTAAATCTAATTAAAATAAAAAGATTATTTAATGAAATAATATATTTTAACACCAGATGAACATAGTTTTGGAAAAAAATATGTAAATGAATATAGGCTTTTTATGAAAATCAGGTAGAAACATTAATATTTTTTAAGCTGACAGTAATATTTTTGGAATTTTTGCTAAACGTAGACATATGATTATTTTTTTTTTATTAACTTATTTTACATCGGTCTGTTTCTGCAACTATGGCTTAATACCGATGCTCTGAGTGAGACTACCCCCAACCGAGAAATTTTGTCGTATCCCTTCCTCTCTCAAAGATGGGTAGAGCTCTTTTACGTGCACATGAGCACACGGGACCGCATCTTTTACTTCGTCTTCCGAGCGAAGGTATCACTAGAAACATTTATCCCACCAGTAAATGTTACCAGCAGACTTTTTTCATTTTTGGATCACTCCCGGGTTCGAACCCGGGTCACTTTGGTGAGAGGCAGTGATACTTACCTCGACACCATGCCTGCCGGCTTTGATACGATTATTAATATTAATAGTTAAAATCTTTTTTTGCCTATGTACTTTATTTTAAGTTCACTACTGAAAAATATCGTAGCGCATTCGCCATTTTCCATTACCGAAAAACATGTTTTTTACAATGTGATTTTTATCTATTTTCTTAATTAATGCAAAATCAGTAAAATCAGCATTAACATTGCATAAATTAAACAAAAAAATATTATGGTTTCCTGTGCCACTTTACATGAAACGAAACGGATAGATATCACAGAAAATCTGGCTTTATTTTAAAACATTAACATAAACAAAAATAAAATTAAAATTAAATAAACATTAAACCGTGATTTTCACAATCTCAAGCAGTAATGCAATAATTTAAGCATCATCTTTAATTATTTACACATTATTAAAGGTCTCTTCCCACTTATAATTGTTTAATCTGAGGCTTAATACATTAAAGTGTAGGTGCTTCTTCGGCAGGTTTATCTCCTGATTAGGCAATGTAACAAAACAAAATTACCCAATCATAACCAAATATGAATTTATGTTCAATGTCTAAGCAAATGGGACTTTTTGGTACATAATTTAAAAAACATATACTTAGAGAAAAACCGAACAAAAAATTAAAAAGGCCCTTCATGGCTCGGATCCTTGATCTGGGTAAAATAACGTATTAAAAAGATGTACGTTAGTTCGATATTGTTGTCTTAAAATCATAGCAAATCTGGAAAAAAATATATAAAAGCCAGATTTTTTATATGTGTTAAAACATGCATTAGGGAACTTAAATCCACATTTTGCACACTCCTAAGGGGTGAGCTTTCCCCCCTATCAATTAAAAAGGGGGGGATTTTTGCATTGTAAATTTCTCCGTTCCTATTGGGCGTAGATTTTTTATTTTTTTTGTATTGTGTAATTAAAAATTGTGGCTACAACTTTTATGAAAAAAGTTTTTTTGTAACTGTTACAAAAAAAATATGATTGCCAAAAACCTGGTCAAAATATAGGTATTATATTTGTTTTTTACAAATAACTCGCTTTTTGTTTTCGCAGTCAAAAATTACTTCGAATATTTTCTAAAGATATATTTGTCTTTTACAATAACCAAGAAATTTTTTTATGGTAAGTCCAGCCAAACCGCAGAAATGGGGCTCCAAAGTTTGAAATGTTTCGTTTTTATGAGTTCGCTGGGTCAACATATTTTGTGTATACATTGTGATTAGAGCCAAAAAATTTAAAACAAATGTTTCTTATTACCCATTTAAGCGATAAAAACATAGTGCCTACCAAAAAATTATCTAAGAGACCCCCCCCTGGGACCCCCTTTTGCAAAGACTTACATTTTTTGTTCGGTTTTTCATTTTTTTCGTCAAAATATTTAAAACAAATGCATCTTATTACCCATTTAAGCTATAAAAACATAGTGCCTACCTAAAAATTAACTAAGAGACCCCCCCTGGAACCCCCTTTTGCAGAGGCTTACATTTTTTGTCTGAAAAAATACCGACAGCCCCCTTTGGCCCCCTTTTTGCTAAGTCATTTAGGTTCGTTTTACTTATCGTGATTTCCGCAACTGTCTTCTCTATCTCATCTAAAGCAATTTATGTCTACAGGCCATTTATTCAAATTTTTTAGTTTTTTACAAAAGGGGGGCCTTCGGAGGTCTTCTAGTTAATATTTAGTTAAGCACTAACAAGTATATCTAAATATATTTATGCATTCACAAGAAATCTGAAAAATTAAAAAAAAAAGTTTTTACAAAAGGGGGGCCTAGGGGGGGGGATTGTTAGATTTTTTTTTAGTATATAGTATTATTATCTTTTAATGTAGTATAAGGAGCAATTGTTTTTAATTTCAACCTCTAATTACAATGTATACCAAAGATTTGTTGACCCAGCCCACTCAAAAAAATGAAACTTTTTAAGCTTTGGAGCCCCATATCTACGGATTGCCTGCACTTACCATAATTTTTTCTTTAGATTATTGTAAAAAACAAATAGATGTTTAAAAAATATTGGAAGTAATTTTTGATTAAGGATACAAAAAGTCAGTTAGGAAATAAAACAAATATAAACCCCTAATTTGGAACAGTTTTTTGCCAATCCTATTTTCTTTCTCAAAAAAATTTTGTAATAAAAATTGTAGCCATTATTTTTAGCTACACACTACAAAAAAAATAAAAAATCTACGACCAATAGGAACGGAAAAATTTACACTGCAAAAATCCCCCCTTTTTAATTGATAGGGGGGAAAGCTCACCCCTTAGGAGTGTGCAAAATGTGGATTTAAGTTCCCATATTCATGTTTTAACATATACAGGGTGTATCACGACGAGTATAAGGCATACGTATCTCAAAAATGGTTTGTTGTATTTTTTTCAAATTTGGTATGCATAAGTTTTGGGGTAACATGCATCTAGCTAAAATATTTTCAACTTTGTGCCACTTCCGGTTATACCGGAAACTAGTGTCAACTTTGTTATTTTAAATGGAACTACCTATTTTTTTTTGATATTTTCATTCCTTTTCACACTTTAAGTAAACTTTGAAAAAAAAAATTCAAAAAAAGTTTTTAGTTATTTTTTAATTAAGGTTTTTCAAATTTTTTTTACTGTGGTAAGGGTTTATAAGATAATCGATTTTTTAAAAACTAATGAATGATTTTAATTTCGGTTTTGGCTTACGATTAAATAATGGTCCCAAAATCTACTTTTGTGATTAAAAATAAAAAAAAAAATAACCGGAAGTAAAATATCGGCCATTAAACCCGCCTCTTTAAAAATTAAATTATTTCACTTTTTTTAAATGTAATGCCATAATTTTTGTTATTGTTTCTAACTGGGGCTTTTAATACCTTTCAAATGATGTATCATTGTCCTATACCTATCTCTAATAGTTTTCGAAATAATAATTTATTTTTATAATTACATGCAATACCGGCAAAATTAGAGTTTTTTTTGGAAAAATCTAGTAAGTCATGAAAACAAAAAACAACTATTTGACGTTTGCCACATTTAAATTCATTGTGGAGTGACAGATACTTCTTCTTTTCTTTAAAATTTATTCTAAAATAGTTTTTTGTTTTCATGACTCACTGGATTTTTCCATAAAAACTCCAATTTTGCCCTATAATAACATGTAACAATAAAAATAAATTATTATTTCGAAAACTATTAGAGATAGGTATAGGACAATGATACATCATTCGAAAGGTATTAAAAACCCCAGTTAGAAGCAACAAAAAAAATTATGGCATTCCATTTAAAAAAAATGAGATAATTTAATTTTTAAAGAGGCAGGTTTAGTGGCCGATATCTCACTTCCGGTTGAATTTTTTTGCATTTATAATCACAAAAGTAGATTCTCGGACCATTATTTCACCGTAAGCCAAATCCGCAATTAAAATCATTCATTAGGTTTTGAAAAATCGGTAATCTTCTTAACCTTTACCACAGTAAAAAAAATTCGAGAAACCTTGATTACAAAATAATGAAAAACTTTTTTTGAATTTTTTTTTGCAAAGTTTACTTAATATTTGAAAAGGAATAAAAATACCGAAAAAAAAATAGGTAGTTCTATTTAAAATAACAAAGTTGATAGTAGTTTCCGGTATAACCGGAAGTGGCACAAAGTTGAAAATATTTTAGGTAGATGCGTCCTACCCCAAAACTTTTGTATACCAAATTTAAGAAAAATATAGCAAACCGTTTTTGAGATACGTATGCCTTAAACTCGTCGTGATACACCCTGTATAAAAAATCTGGCTTTTATATATTTTTTTCCAGCTCAAACGACAACAATCTCCCACTACGTACTTAGTTGCAATATTTAGGGATGTTTTACGGATGCCTAAGAAGAATAATCTTAGTTTAAAATGTCATATAGTGAGTGTCTGACAATGATAAATGCGAATGAAAGTGTGAGAAGCTCGGAACAATAACACAAAACAATAAATACAAGACAGACCTACTGATTACAATAGAATAGATTTTAAGCCAGCGTTCATCCCACAAGAAGTGGGTTGTAAAATCCCTATTTGCTTTCGGTTCCGACTCTTGTGAAACGAGAAATGCACGTGATTGTTTTATGGCCTAATATAGAATGTCGAGTACAAAAAAAACTTTTTTCTTTTGTGTGAAGTGTAGAGCAAAAATATGGTTTAAATTAAGCAATATTTTATATTTACTACAAGTCAAGTGAACAAAGTAAAAAATAAACTTATGGTTAAAAATTTAAATTCACAGATCTTCGAATTCGGTGTTCCTAGAAGTTCGATAATCTGACTTTAAAAATCATTATAATATTTTTGTTTTTTTAAGTCAGATTTTTGACATAAAATAACTTATTTAAATAAAACCAAAATACGTTTGTAGTCCCTAGTTTTCAAAACTACATTTTGTTTTAATATGACGGGAGTTCAACGGAGATGACTTATACGTGCTTCTAGGAGCACAGATCTCGAAGATCTGTGAATTTAAATATCTAGCCTTAAGACACGTTGTTAGTATTTAAATTATTTTTCTAGAAAAAAACCTCCAAAGAAAACACATTTTTTCAAATAATTATAACAATATAGCACCAAGAAAGTTTTTTGTCGCTCATTTATTACAAAATGTAACCCACAGAGCAAAAGTTATACCAAAAGCTTAAATAATTCTTCAAAACCTATCTTAATGAAAGTTAAATACCTTTAACTTTCCTATTAGTAAATCCTTTTAACGATCCTCTATTGTTAATGAAATCAATAATAAATAATTAATTGAAGAAAACTTGTATTGTATTTTATAGATTCCTATTAAAATTTTGCACGCTTCCACAATTTTTTTAAGGAACACAATATAATACAATTAGTTAAATTTTCATATTTAATTGTGTGGTATTCTTTACCTTATTTTCTAATTTGGATGAGAACTAAATAAATAAACTGAATGGTTATTCAAGAAAGCATTGTGAGCAGCTAATTTAATTTATTTTTTTCAGTGGTCACAACAATTAAGAAATGAAAGCAAAGTCTTAAAAGTGGTACATCCTTTATCAAAAACTGGCGGAAACAAAAAGTAAAAATAAAAAGGGGGGGCTTGGGCAAATTTTTACATTAAAATATGTATCAATACCACCGAGGAAAATTCCATGCCTTTAAAGAGATAGTATAAAATTTATATAGATCATTTAAAAAATCTTCGTTTTTTTACGAGTATTTTGATTGCGCTTTTAATTCGTTCGACATACGAACATCATTGAGAATATTGATTGGCTATAATAAACAATCCATTTCCTTAATTAATGTACTAATAACTTCTTCTGAAACCAATTTAAAGCTGGATTATTGCCATCAAAGCATAAAAAAACGAAATATCTTAATTTTATTAGCTACCTTTCAAATTTTATCTTTCTGTTTCTGTTACAAGACACAATTCCCAGATGACAGCTTTATAGTGGTCCGATGTTTTACCACTGATCGGTCTAAAAGCTCTAATTGCCTTGTGTGTTAAAAATGTGTTTGTTGGGATCGATAGAATGGGTGCCTGATAGAATGACTAGGTACTAAAATCGACAAATTATTGATCAGATTTTTGGTCTAAATTAAGCAATAAATTTGTAGTACTTCCTTTATTCTAGTTTTATTTTATTGGGATGACACTACCAAAAAATGTTGTAAGTATTTTAAATTTATAAATATAACAGCAAAAACGCTTTTAATGTATTCCAACTATTTTACTTTATAATTTATTAGAAAAAACGAGGAATCCTTGAATTAATTTTGTTTTTCAGGAAATGGATGTAAATATTTTGTTTTAGAGTCAACTACCTGTTTAACACTCGCTTAAAAAAATGTGCGGGATGAAGGACGTTTTAATACTGATAAGAAAAAAGTTATCGAGGCCAGCAAATCAGATCTAGAGTACATTTTTTTAAAATTCGGAAGCCTTCAGTACCCTACCTATTATTTTGTTTTTTATTTAATCGCACTTAGGTTTATGTTTTACGATATTTTGACAAAAAGGCGCAAATAAAAATTCACAAGAGGAAAATCTTCCTAAAGTAATAACAAACCCAGAATAATTTATCTGTTAGCAAAATATATTTTAGTAATCAATATACAAATTTTATGTTTATTTTTAAAATGTTTTGGATTTTTATTTCCAAGATCCTATAGGCTGTTATCTATTTAACATTAAGGATTTTCTTTAATTCCTTACATAATCGGCAAAGTGGTAACCCAATCACATTATTACAATCTCCATCTATTCTTTCTACAAAAGTACTGGCTATTCCTTGAATTCCATAACCACCAGCTTTACCCCTATAACAAAAATAGGTTTACTAAATGGTAAGTAAAACTATTTAAAATAAAGAAGATTTATCGTCCTCAAAATCCACAATGGAAGGGAAAAAATAACCACTCCTAAAAAAAGTGCTTTATATTTTTTAATATTGTTAAATGTACAACCGGATTCGAATATTTTGTAAACTATATCAGTCCCAATCTATTAGAATAAAAAATTTTACTTTTAGTTAAACCAGTTAAAAAACTTAAAGTAAATAAAATAAAAACTGCTACTTATGTCAAAGGCATTTTTAATAACAATTTTTGGAATTAAAGTGTAAAATATAAAGTAGCAAATCTAGTACCTATAACTCCAATTTAAGGTTATTGTATGGGAAAATCATTGTTTTGCAATTTTCTCATTCTTAAATACATGAACATAATAAACACAAGCAGCTGCTAAATGAAACTTTCAATTTCTCATACCTTTAGCTAGACTCATATT
Source organism: Cartodere bifasciata (assembly GCA_963920755.1). Lineage (NCBI taxonomy): Eukaryota > Metazoa > Arthropoda > Insecta > Coleoptera > Latridiidae > Cartodere > Cartodere bifasciata. Next base: position 17,563,182 of record OY987195.1, on the reverse strand, counting down.
TTTAATTTTCTGCCTTCTCTATTGTTATAATATATGATTTTTAATTGTTTCCTATATCAAAATGTCTAAAAAGACAAACACAAATTAAATTTAGGTCCAAATTTAATAAAGGTAGGTACCATATTATATCTACTAACCGAAATGTTCTATATGTATTGCGACTTTTTTATTCTCCAAATTTACTTACATGGGCTCTCCAGAAACAGCGTAACTTTTAATTTCTTCATTAGTTAATTTAGCCATATAAACCGTTGTTACTTCAGTAAAAGTATGGATTTGGTCTTTGTATCGAATTGCAACTCCAGAGTAAACTGAATTGGGAATTCCGCTTTGGGTTAGTCTAAAAATGTCACATGTATTTGTTAATTTATCTTAAAATACAGAAATAATTCCGATCTGTTACGTAATTTCACTGTTTTCAACAAGAAACCCTCCGCGCAGATAAAAATTTATTTTTATCGGTTTGCAACAAACTGAGCTGTAAAATTTTTTTTCCTGATGACAGTAAAATTACGTAGCCAGTTCTATATTTCGTACTCAGTTATTGTTTTAATGGCATCGTCCACACTTTTAGGTTTTCCATACATTTTTCCGTTACATGTTACCATGGTATCTACCCCAATAATTAAATCGGGGTATTTTTCGTCATTTTTAAGTTTATCGTAAACATCGTTGAGTTTTCCTAGGGCAGTTTGTTCAACATACTCTGTAAAGGTATATTCAGCTGGGTTTAAATTTTCTTCAAAATCTGAGGCATAAATCTCGAAATTTATATTCTAAAAAATAAAAGGATTCATTTTGGCGCCCTCTTATTAAAGGATCTATAACTAAAAGTAACATTTTCTCGCAGTATCTCGCTTAGTTGTTGATATTCTCACTAGGTGGTTTATTTTATACTTACCGTACTTTTTAATAGAATAGCTCGCTGTTTTGATGAACTCGCTAATATCACTCGAAGATTACGTAATTTACTTACTAAAGGTTCCAACATTTTTTTAGACCAAAGCGAAATCGTAAGTATAAAATATCAAGGGTTAAAAATATGCTGTTGCTTGTAGCAGCAAAAAACTAAAAATCGATTTTTAACCTCACTTTTCCATCTTAAAACGTAAACAACGGCAAAACTTGGAACCAATAAAAAAAAATTGATAGCAGATTTCTTTAAACAGAGAGTTGGGTACTACTTTATCTATGGTTGTTATCAATCAATAAATTTGCGCGTTTTTTTTTTTGTTTTTTTCAATTAGGAATTATTGATTTTGGTTTTAAACAAATATGTACTATTAGAAAAAGCAATTAAGTGGGTCTAAAAGCATATTAAAAAAACAATCCTCGGTTCAATAAATTGTCTTTTTCACAACATTTATTAAAACACTTTTTTCTAATATTTTCTACATTTTATATAAATCTCATTTACAATAATGGAACGTAATAATATATAATTTAATATATAGAAACTTAAGCAGAAACTGTCTCTACAATAGACTTTTTAATTATTTCACCGAAATTGTCGCTACAATCCTCGGCCATAATATTATTGGTACTGTTTACATTGTTTGACTTTTTAATTTCAGTTTGATCATTATTTGCAGTATTATTAATATTTACAGATTCTTCTACATTATTTACTCCTGTGAATCCATTCTCGTTATTAAAGGTCGTATAATTAAAACGTCCGTGTAAAAGATCAGAGAAGGATTCACACTTTGAATTGGCCCCTACAGGATTTAGGCTGGTGTATTGGTTTTCTTTAGAGTCTGAATTGCTGGAATAATCATCGGTGGGAAAATGACTGTAAGAACTGGCCTGAAAACTGTCATCCTTGTTCTGAAAGTCTTGAGTATAGGGCAAGCTTCCGTATGGATTGAAGACTGGGTTAGAAAAGTCAGCGAAGCTGGCTTGATGCTGATACGACTGCGTGTATTGATTGGGCGCGCTGGAATAGGCAGCGGCATCGCCGCCAAACCGGGGATCTTGGAAGTGAAACCCCTGAGGTCCAGGGGGCGCAAACTGCTGTGGGTGTTTTCTGTCCAATGCTGGTCCGTTGTTCGTCGACTCGTCGCCGTAACCGACGCCGCACTCTTCACGAAATGTGTACAGATCGAGCGAGTCTGTTCTGGCGGGCAAATCACTAAAGCCTGTGGGAGGAATGTGAGACGCGAGCGTCCCAGGACCTTCGCCAGGTGCTCCATAATGCAAATTAGTAAAGCTACCATCATGCACACAGTTCTCAACTTCCATGTGAGGATTTAAATTGTCACTTGCATCGCTGTTGTACTTCACAACTTTCCCGCCAACTCTGACCTGCTCTTGTGCATAAGCCATGCTCAATCTCTCATTATCCATCCAATCTTTCTTTTCAGCCTTTAGTGCCTCTTCCTTTTCCTGCTTTTTCTCTAACTCTAATCGCATTAATGTATGAATGAAGTGAGTCCGAACTCGGACTGGGTTAAACTCAATTCTCCCGGAAGAATTGCCGCAGTTGTCTCGTGAACAACCACATGGAAAATTTAAACGATCCACCTGACACTTTATGCCAGCCTGGCTACAGGAGCACGTATCTGGATCGCAATAGCCTTTACAACCGCAACCACAAAATTCCCGCGATGTTCTTATATCTCTACAATCGTCCTTTTCGACGGAATCAATCTTACGGACACCTGCGGCTCGTAAGAGCGCTCGTCTTTGCCTTGTGGGAACGGGTTGTAAAAAGTAGTAATTGTCCAAGTCCATTTCCGATTCTGAGGCGTCGCTGGGCTCTTCCTCGCTCTCACTATCGTCGCTTGACGTCGCATTATTGCTTGCTGCAGTATTGCTCCCTTCAGACCTCAGCTGTTGGAGAAGTTGCCGATGTATTCTGCGTTGCTCATTGGCGTGCTCCACAATTGAAAATTTGCGCATATGACTGTGCTGCGTTCCCATTCCCAACGTGGATCCTCCTTGCGATGGAACACACGTGAATCCTTGTGCCCGAGGGAAATAATAAACAGTTACGGAATCGAAAGTAATTCCCCGCCTTTTCTTACATTTAGGAGGTTGATCGTCGATATCTTGCGTGAGCTTGCGTTTTAAATTACTACGTAACTCCTTCTGGGAATTCGATAAACTACCAAAGTTTTCAGGATCGCTTGTCGTTTCTGTCACTTGTGGGCAATCAATTTTAGCACAGTTAAAATCATCAAAGCACACCTTACTAGTGGAGGGTTCATCAATACGATCCAAAAAAGACGTTTCACTATCGCTCTCAACTATAACTCCAGTACTTGATGTCACCTCAATCCTTTCTTCGGATAATTCTGACCCCAGTCCAGAATCTGATCCGTCTGATCGGTCATGTGGTTCTTCGACTGTTTCCTCCACATTTGGCAGACTTTCCGTTGCAGAATCGTCGCCGTCGTTAATTAAGCACTCGTTTTGTTTTAATTTATATGTTTCTGTGCTATCCACTTCCTCATTTGATTCTGGCTCATTAAAATCTATGTTAGAATCAGCAAGCTTTTTAGAAAATTCGTTTATTTCGTTTGTACTTAAAGGTATTTCTTCTACAGATTCCGGCAGCCCCCAGGTTGATTTTAGTGTGTCATCTTGAGTATTTTCTATGGTATTGGAAGCATCCTCAGAAACAATTGATGTACTTGCCATCCCGCTATTGCCTGTATCGTCACTGCAGTCCTTTTTATTCTCCCAACTATTATCTTTTGGTTTGGCCATATTATCTAAAAAAAAAGAGCAATTATTAAAAACCAGTATTTAAATCAATTATAAGTAATGTATGGCAAATGAGTGTTTACGTATTTTAAATAAAGGACATCTATTTATACGCTGACGTAAACTTCGGATATGATAAAAAGTGGTTTTAAAATCAATTGCTTTTATTTATAATAGGTTATCTGTACAAAAAGACGATGCATTTATATTAAGTAATTGCAATAAAACATTAAAATAAAACAAACCGTGATGGTTCTTTAATCTTCATTACAACTTGTCTTGTCTTAAACAAGTAAATTTAGATTACCTATTTTTGATCTGATCCAAAAATAAAGTGTTGTAGACACAGAAATTGATCGAGCAAATGGAAAACAAACAATTACCAGTTATTTATACTTTATCAGAATTTAAAACGTAATCTAAAATACAACTTTGGCTCTAAATTCATACAGACATATTCCTAAATAAAACAGAAAAGACCCTCTATTTTATAAGTGCAGGTGTTAAAAATTAGATCGCGTACTCAAAATTATCAACGTTTAATCGTATTTAAATCAACAAGTATCAGCGCTAGAACTTTCATTCACATGTTATTATTAAATTAGTATTTTCATAACAATGAAACACTCGCATAAATCTGCATACACAAACAATATATTACACACTGCTACTAAATTAGTTACTGCAACGATTTACGCACAATAATGTTTGCTCACCACCTTGACACCCCAGCTTGGGCGCCAAAAAGTTTAGGCTTAACGTATAAAAAGATTTAAAACTGCTTCTTTTAAAAATGGATCATTTAAGTAAAAACCAAGTAGACGTATATTATGAATTTTCTTTTACCAAATTTGGTAACGGTCGACCTTGAAACTGCCTACTAACATTGTAAACCAATTTATTGCAACGTCGTTTGAGGTTTTATAAACATTTAGTACGATACTAATAACAAAATCGCTGGGAAAACTGGAATAGAGCACTCGTTGAAGAGATGGTAGGACGCTACACTGTTACTCCTTTTATTTATGAGAAAACTTTTTTAATTAACTTTTGCACGCCTGAATGCGTTTAACATGGTTAAAACGTTAAACACTATCTTCTATTTTCATTTAAATAAAATGAAATATTGGATCTAGCAGTACTTACACCTTCCTGGTAGTTATTAATAGCCTGCTGCTTCAATTTTCCTATCAACAGTTTTTTTTGCAAAAACAAAAACATAGGTTTAAAAGATGTAATTAAAAAATATTTTTACCGTTATGGTGCAGTGATAGTCTCTTTGCATTTCGTAAATATTTTTGTAACAATAAAGAAGTACCAAATATAGAAAATCGAATGTCTAGACGGTACGCTGGTTATTCCCAAAAATTACCACGTAACAGATCAAGAATTCTTCCTAATTTGAAATCAAATTTTACAATTGTCAGATACAGGGTGTCCCAAAATTGGCGCACCACCTGTATGGTACGCTGTTAGGGCATGCCTGGGGATCCCAGGAAAATTGTTAAAAAAAATCCATCTGTTATATTCATTGAGGAAAATGCGAACAAAGTTGCTTAAATTCGGCAACACAGTCTAGGAAAATACTGCATAGTCTAGGAAAATAAATCTAAAAATCCCATCCCATGTGTCTTGATTATACACTTTTGCACTAGATTTTTATTGACATTGTTGTCAGCTTATTTCAAGAAAATTTTGTAAAATTAAATTGATTATAAAAATGTTATTTGACCATTTTAAACAAGAAAAATTGGTGAAATGGTTTAAGATAGACTGCAGCTTTGTATTAAACCATATTTTCGTTAATACGTGCTGTTGTTTTTAAGATATATGCGTTTAAAGTTTTGCACTTTGGGGCCTCATATCTTCGAGGGTGTATGAGATGGATTTTTTTGACAATTTTCTGGGGATTCCCAGGCATGCCCTAACAGCGTACCATACAGGTGGTGCGCCAATTCTGGGACACCCTGTATACCTAGTCTTTTAAAAGAATAAGTACCACATGCCAATTAAAAACTAAAGGCAATATTATTACTATCATCTCTAACGGTTGGCATTCTGAGAATCCAAGTCATAATATTTATTAAATTAATTGTAGCGGCTTTTGTTTTTAACATGTTTAAATTGTCATCTGCATAAAGACATTTCCTGTTTTAGAGTTAGATAAAGTACGATGTGTTCAAAATGACGTATTAAAGGAAGTGCAAATGACGTATCCACAACTACTACATAAAAATTACTCTAAACTTAAAACGATAGTAATAATACATAGTTCACGGTCATAATTAAAATGGGCTTGCATGCAGTAATAATTGGACCAATAAAATTTCAGAAATACGCAAATAGTACAATCATGATCTCTTCCTGTAATGTTACACTCTGTGAATCAGTTAACCGTTCTTTTCCACCTAAGCAATCTTTTCTAACTAAATAATGGCTAATATAAAAAACCTTAAGTAGAAACCCCATAATATTTTGTACATGTTCAATAAGAAATCAAGCAGACGTTAGTACCATCAGTGTCGTCATTGCGATTCGTCATAAAGCGAGGTCATCGCATACTCAGTGAATGATGCTTCATTTTAAAGATTACCATACGGTACCCTATCTATTCTGTTAGTTTTAGATTGCTTGTTAGATTAAGTGACTGGGTACCGCTAAATCTTAAATGTTTTGAACAGAAGAACACCTTGACGTGAAAGTAAATTAGGTTCCTAGGAATAGACACCTAGATACAGAAACTTTAATCGATATTTTTTGCTTTCTGTATTATGCAGTTAACTGTTTATCAAGGTAAATAGAATATTCTGACCTTGACAGATTGCGGGTTGCAATTTTTATTGGAAATAAATGGAACTACCTACATTCTGGCTACGTTATTCTCAATAATTCTGAACTCCTACTAGTATTGTTAAACAAAAATTAACAATGCCAGAATAAAATTGTTGATTTGTGGCTTGGCTAGTATTTTTTCTTCCCTGACTTAAATTAAAAATTTCCCTGTTTACAAAACATTACTTATCTAGTTATCAAATTGTCCTGTGACGGGAGTTTTATCATGCAAAATCTAGAACCAGAAAACAAAATTTCTTTGGTGCAAATAATTTAAAAGCATTTTAAAAAACATAAAACACTTCTTTTTTAGATAAAAGGTATGCCTATCGAAACTTTAGTTACAGTCCAAAGTAGAGACATGAAAACCATATCGAAAAACACTAAATGTCTGCGAAGTTAACTGATAACGACTTCTTAAACTGACCATAAAGCAATTTGGTTTAACTAGGTAATATTTAATAATAATAAACTTTATTTGCAAAAAAGAAAAACCTTAGACTTAAATCCGAGAAATCTATTTCCAATTAGAAAAAGTATCTGCAATTTAGTAGCACTAAATTTTCAACGTTTTATTCTTAGAGTCATGCAACAGACGCTCAATTTAGCATTAAATAAAATACTTAGTAGTCTCCCTTTTTCATATAAACATTTTTTAATTCTGTATAATTGACCTAATTGCAAAAATGTAAAAGTGACGTTCAAATATTTTTATAGATAGTCGGTTATAACTTTTAGGTACGTTCGTGAATGTAAAGCTAACTAAAAATACGCTATCTCCGTGTACATAAGAGCTACATTCGTAAAACAAGTGACGGCTTTACTTCACTCTGTTTCGCCTACTTTCAACTCACTTTGAAAATTAATATAGTGCAAAGTTTTCGATGTAGAATTTATCGATAATATTAAAACAATTACTTAACTTTAACACAATTTAATTGGAACCCTTAAGGAGTTTAACAAAGGAAGTATTTGGTTACTTTGAAGTGTTTTTTGTCATTTACAGAATGGCTCAAACAAATTGACACACAAAACGTCACTTTGACATAATCTAAAAAAATTACCTGAATGTGAAATCTTCTTAAAAATTTAACATTTTCTCACTCAGAATGGCACTAAATTCAAACTTTTGATAGTAGAGAATTTAAAAATAAATAAAATTTAACAATTTACATAAAATTTTAAAAAATATAACACTGTTCCATAATTTAATGAATATTTTCACCCGCAGAACGCCTTATATGTTTACAATTTGGCGTTAGGTTAGGAAACACTTGAACGAAGCAGGCTATGGTAACAAACAACTGCCAATGTTGAATAAAAGTTCATAATGCGCAGTCGCGATTGCAGTTGTAAGTTCAGTATCGGTCGACAAGGATTTTGTTATTAGAGGTGGGATCGAGGTTACACTGGCCTGGCTGCTTCCACAGAAACTGTATTGGAGTTTTACTTTGTGCATTTGAGAGATAAAATGAAATAAATTCCTTAAATAATTCCCTCTTAAATTGAGCTACAATAAATTTTACTTTCGTTGGTAATTTTTGTACATAAGCCCAATTGTACTAAATACCCATAAAAATCCTAACTTTGTCAAAAAGTAGCCAGAATGTCCAGAAAAAGTTAAATTGTAAACATCTATGCACTAGGCACAAAATATAATTATAAAAAAACTCACACCAACCACCTGGCTACTCTTATTTTTGATTTTAATTTTACTTATAATATTAAATACTTGAATTCATTTTCTTACCATTCGTTTTCAAGAACAGAATGTAACAAAGGCCGCTACAAAACTAGTTATGTACAAAACGGCAACAAAAAGTGTCAAATTTTGATATGTCATTACTGTCATTTATGTAGCATAGACAAATCTAATAAAACACAAACACATGTGTTTCTATTTCTATGACAAAATTATTTCTGCAGGTGAAATAGAGTGCCTAGATGTCAAATTGACATATGACATGACATGATATTGTCGCTTTAGAGAGTGGCCCGCGCCATGCATCATTCCACTCTGTCATTAAAATAATGGCAAACTGGCATCAATTAAAATTATTGATGACAGAAACTGTATGACAGAGACGAAATGATGCATGGCGTCACTCTATAAAGCGACATTATCCGTCAATTTTACATCTAGGCACTCTATGGTGCCGACTACGACCTCTGTCAAAATTGCCTGTTTGTTGTTTGAGAACAAACTCTTTCTGTGATCGTGATCACTTTTTATTCGTATCGTCACATTTTTATGATTTTTGCTTTTGGGCAATTTATTAAAAAATAAAAAATTACAAAAATCAAATTAATAAAAACTGATAATTAATATTAATAATTTGTTTTTTTAAAGTTTTTTTTACTAACGCAAATCTGTGCTTATATTTGTATTAGCGTAGGGAAGCTTTATATCCCTACAATTTATATATTTATTTTACATTTTGTTTCATTTAAAACAATGTAAAATAGTAATTAATTACTCAATTAGTTAATGCTGATTTGTTATCAGGCTAAATGCACGAAACTCTAATTAAAAGAATTGGTAACTGACTAAATGCATGCATATTTTTCCTATGATTTCATGCAAAATGCGCTGTTGAATGTTGATCAGTAAGATCAGTTCACGACTCGTCTCTGCTGCACCTACGCAATTTTCCCTCTTCAACCTTTGTGAAGCCACAAACCTAAACATTTTGTCTGGTCAAATACCAAGCGATTATACTTTCTATGAGGAAGACAAGAGGGGTCTGAGCGACGAGCTTTTATACCAAAGCTGCACGAGTTGCGACACACGTTGGGTTTTAAGAACTGCATTCTTGGTTTCAGGGTGTCTCACAGGTGTACTTATTGCAAACGTATTCAGTATAAAATAAACTACCTACCTACAACACCATTAATTTTATTGGCAAACTAGTTTTACATTATTTTTTAGTTTGGTTATTTTAAAGTTAATAGCCGTTAAAAGCTCAATTAAAAGCGCAAAAAAAGTATTAAGATATAAAGAAGGTATTATTAAACAATAGTGGGACGCCTACAATTAACTTTCTCTAATATTTAATGTTTTTGTATTAATATTTTAAGTAATAATTTTATTAAATTATTTTAATAAGTGGGTAATAAATTTACATTTAGAGTTGAATGACAAAAATAAAGTTTAGCCGAAAACTACTGCCATTTCGTTCGACTCGATGAGCTCTTGAGACTTCGTATAAGCTTTTGTAGGTTTAAAAATTTTTTAGCTTTAAACTGAAGTACCTTTCCAATTAGAGGTTTTGTATGCAATAAAATATGCTTTATAATTATTGAAAATATAAATTTTTTAAGTAGTAGTAATAGATATTACATATTTTGCCACTTCAAAAACGAGACATGGTCTCAACGTAAGAAGAACTCGAGTAATCTTTCTGTAAAAAAGAATAAAACGAAATGAACCAAAAAAAAAACTCAATGCAATCCGGAGAGCTTTCGCTAAACAACAATTACTACGAAATATGTATAAAGAAGAGAATAAAAGAAAAATGTAAATAAAAATATGCTCTGCCAAGTTTGTTTGCTGTTAAAAATATAGGATGATGCACCGACGACTGCGGAACAAGTCAAGCTCCGGCTTTATCAAAGTAGTTATTGTTTGTTCAAAAAAAACTTCGTAATTTTCGTGATGCACTTCGGTCTACAAAGTTCCTCAAACATTTTTAAAAGAGAATATAGCTTTAATATTAACAAAAGTAGACTAGACTAGTCAGGTACCTTTTATTCTTGTATAAATAAAAAATTTAATATCAACCCTAAACAAACAAAATTTGTGCATAGATACAAAGGTCAAATTCTGGTTTTTATTTAAAATTAAAAAATACCAAATTTGTATCTAAAAATAAATGAAAATACATTTCCTGCACGTATTAAAAGGCCCGTGCGAGTTAAAAATACATTAGGCGAACACATGGTAATAGAATTTTGGACCTAAATCCTAAATAGCATCGCACTGCGTCAGAAATCATCGAACAAATTCATTCTAACCACACGCAACTGTTTCGTGCAGCGGGTTAAAGTTCATCCGGTTAGATAACTACAATAATTCAAAATTGGCGAATGCCCCATGTAGAGGATGTCCACGTAAAAATAAGTGCAAAAACGGTTCCTACTTGATGACATATTTAAAACGAGTTTCTTTAGGTATAGGTATTCCCAAACTTATTTGATTCAGATATCAGGAGTTCTGTAACAAGAAGTTTTGCACGCTAATAATCCGGCGCATTCGCCATTTTACGTTTTATCACTTTACACGATAAATAAAGCTTTATTTAATTATGCTTTTGCCTTGATTGAACATTTTTGTCATAAAAGGACAAACTAAAGAGAACCAAGGAAATAATTTTAAAAAATGTGTCACAATCAATTTTGCGAATAATCTTTCTTTCAAAAGCGCAAATAATGTTTCATTTCCACTTAATCTGGAAAACGTAGTTCCGGCACAGATTCTTGATTATCTCAAAGTTTCTTTCTCAAGATTAATAACTAACAAAGACGAAGCTAATCCTTTGTAGTAGCTTCGGACTTTAATCTAGCTCGTGTCATAATTCAGGATGCTCCTTTTACTTAACAAAGCGCTGCTTTCCAAGAAGTCATTCGGTTGCGGGTCCTGCTTCGCGCATAAAGTAAATTATCAGGTGGGCGAGCGCGTCGTGATCATAGGATACGATAGAGAAGAGAGAGCTACAACAGTGGGAGTAAAGTAAATTGTTGGCCTAACCGACTTGTTCAGTGTTGGTCCTGCAGATAAGTTTCACCGGACTTTTAACAATTAGTCTATTTTTTATCATTGTATACAAAAGCTCTTGTACTTAGACCACATACCTAAAAGAACTATACGAATGTTTAACCATGAGCGCAGGATACTGCACATGCAGTAAAACGAGATGGAAAATTAGGTCATTATGAAGACCATATGTGTCAGTTTACATTTCAAAGTGGGGTTATTAAATTTATATAAGTAAACGAAATTGTTTTAAAAAAAATTAAGTTTCTCTTTACGTTTTGTGCAAGCGAAAAATCCAATAACGCGTGCTTTAAAAAAATTTAACAATTGTAAAAGTTCATTGCCCTAGAGTGCCTTGATGATTTTGACAGTTATTGTCGCCTTATAGAGTGACGACATGCATCATTCTTTCTCTGTCATACAGATAACGTCATTAATTGTGATTGTAAGTTGTAATTGTTGTCACTTTGGCTATAACGTTGATGACGTTATCTGTATGACAGAGAAAGAATGATGCATGTCAGTAGAGTGTTTTTGTTCGTTGTCAGACTACCCGGTATAGTAGGAATCTGCAATACCGACATCCGCGGTGCGCATGCGTCAACAGGGCACGTGGTCGGTAAGTAGGAATCTGTAATACCGACTTACCGACATCCGGTCTGCGCATGCGTCGGCCACTGTAATACTGCGTTACCAACATATGGTCGGTAGCTAGAAAACTGTAATACCGACATGTGGTCTGCGCATGCGCCAGTGCCCTGTTGACATAACCTGAAAAAAAAAAGTCAGACATACAAACAGACAGACACCCAAATGACAGCTGTCAAAAATGACATTTGTCACAAATGACATTTGTCAAAAATGACAGCTGTCAACAACTGACAGGCACACAAGATGGCGGCCACCAACCTAACCTAAAACACACACACATACAACCAATCATACTTACCTACCTACGACACATCCTACCAGCTTGAAGTCTGCAGCCCGACTGAAATTCGCTGGTCATCCACCTCCTTATATAGTTTCGCATCCCCACCATGTGACCTTGATTTGACCTTATCAGCTGATATCAGCCTGCAGCACCACGACTGACTACCGATCAGCTTCACTTCCTTATATAGACTTTCCCGCCAAATTCTCCAATTCCCTGCCGCCACCACCACACACCATGAATACATAACCTCACTTTTACATATGCGACAGTCACACGATCCTACCACCTCGAAGTCTGCAGCCTGACTGAAATTTGCTGGTCATGCACCTACTTATATAGTTTCGTATCCCCACCACTCGGCTATTTCGTACTGCGCATGCGTGGTAGCTCGACCAATCAGCTGTTAGTATTGTGACCACGTGACCACATGGTAGCCATGTCATGTGACCACGTGGTAGCTGCGGCCGACTACTGCGATCAGCCGGCACCTATAACATCGTGCAGGACCGAATACAAAACGAGTGACGTCACACCAGCTGTTTAATGCTGTTGTTTACATTTATGAATTTCCGACTTTGCCTGTCAGGACTTGTCTGTGACGTCACACCCAGCTGTTTGCTGTTGTTTACATTTATGAATTTTTGATTTTGCCTGTCAGGACTTGTTTGTGACGTCACACCCAGCTGTGTATTATTGTTATGCTGGGAATAAGATATGATTTGTCGAAGCTGTCGTGGCCCTGTTGGTATATCGGTATAGTTGTAAGGCGGATAGTGCATTCTATGCTGGTTCGATCCCCCAATACGGCAGCTTCGTTTTTTCTTTTATTTTAATTTTGAATTTTTTAACGATCGTAATTTTTTTTAATCTCGATTAGTTTGAAAGGTAACTAAGGTAATTAAAATGTAAATACCAAAAATGACATACCTTTCGTAAGCCCCTGCGCCCCGTCAAGGCTCGAGATTTTGCAGAGGTGCCTTCTCTGATCTCTTTTTTTTATATTTTTTTTTGTTTTTTTGTTTTTTTGTAATTTTTTTGTGGCTTTTTTATAATTTTAAATTTTTTTTGTGATTTTTTATGCTTTTTTTAAATTTTTTTTGTGATTTTTTTCATAATTTTTTACCCTTAAGTCCTGATAAGAACTAAACTAAATTAAATTTTTTAAGTAAACTTTGTGAAATCCATAGTGCTAAATTTATTACATTATTTAAAGCACACTTTCGCAAATGCTGATGTCTGAAACAACACGTTTTAGAAACAATCAATGTATTTAGAGCTGGACAATTAAACGAATCTAATGATATAACGACAAAACCAAACTTTTGAAGATGTTTTTTCTTTTCTAAACCTTTAATGAGAAAAAAACCCTGAAAATTTGAAAGTATGTTAAAAAGTTCCTGCAATGTAATAAAGCCATCTTCCCATTTGATACCGTGCAAATTATTCAGCACCCATTGATATTGCTTACGCTGTTTATAATTTAAATGTTCTATAGCATAAGGTGGTTTTATTAACCAATGCTCTTGGTACTCTCCATTTACGGAACAAATGGCAAACTCTTTAATAATAAATTCATTATTATTGTCTTTAAAGCCCTGAAAGTCTACTACATACAACATTTTTTATCAATATGGTGTACAAGCTTTTATAGCCAATGCCAGTGACCATACATAAATATGAAATAATCTGGTAAAAACGAGCTCCCATATATAGGCTTTAGTGCTTAGACAGAATTAAGAGAGATGTAGTATAGCGCCATCTATGAACAGTGGCGGAAATTATTATACTATCCTCCGTACATTACCGGTAAAGGGACTATATTCAACAACCCTGTTATGAACAATTAAACAATATGCAGCTGTATTTGCTGGAAACATGGTATCTGCTTCAAATTCTAATCTGACATCAATGGATCCCGTCTTAATAGAATCCGATTGTTTGGAACAATCTAAAACTATTAGCGGTGTTTTTCCAAATTCACATCTAGAAAGCAATGGAGATGGATCTGTGTTGGGGTAATATGACGATCTGAATGCGGCATACATATGGTAAAGTAAAGCAAAATGACCCTTAGTGAAATCCAAATTTAGATCATCGTATGGGTACACTTTGGAATTTAGAAATAATTTAAGATTTGTAACATTGCAGTGGTCGAATTTGCAGGCCAATTTTTTATTCTCATTTTTTCGTGATGTTTGAAAACCTATAATTACGTAACGTGGCTTTTCAATTTGTGTTGTCGTTTTGACACACCAAATATGATTACGATTTCGTGGTAGTAAAGGATATTCGTATATTTCCCAACTTCTAAAATTTAGGTTTAATACAAGACCAGTTTCCAAATGACGTAAAAGTGTAAGTTTTTGACTTGGGGAAACAGTAACATAAGGCATTTTTAAAAATAATTTTGTCAGTGAAATTTTACCTTTTGTAATTCGGTTATCATCATCAGGTATAGATAAGTAGCAATTTTCATCTCTTCGTGATCGCATAAGAATTAAGTCTTGTTTCATATTAACGATTACTTTTTTATGATCATCGGCAAAGCTGAGTAGAAATGCCAGAGGAATGCACACATTAAAGTATCCTTCTTCTGTTATTTCAGTATAACTGTATTCCGAAGATGATCCTAATCCATAGTTTTCGATTATGTGCTTGTCATTCATCGAATGTGTTAAATATCCTTTCATTGTAGTGGTAAGTCCAAGGTTTCGTACACGATCAATTTCTACGCCATTTAATTCATATCGTATTTCATCAAAAAGAAAAGCAAAGGCGTTATTTGTTAAACTAATGGTATCATCTGGATTTTCATTATTTTCTTTGGTAAATTTACCTTCAATGTAAATGTAGCTTTGCCATGGAAGTGTATATATATCTTGATGTTAAATAGAAATCACAATTTCATCTCCGTGGTCTAATGATGTTGAAGCAAATGGGTAGTGAGTATGATATTCGATACCCTCAATACCTTCATCCAAAGTGGAAGGTTCCAAAACGTTAAGAAGTGTCATGATTTATTTTTTAACTTAACTACTGTTGTGGTACTTCCTTATATAGAATTTCTTATAGAATTTCCTTTAAAAACAAAAGACATAGAAAACCGCAGTATGATGTTCCAGGACGTTGATATCTTTTCTTGTTCCACGTAATTTTTAAATTTTTTAAATAACGTTCAAGTTCAATTGGTGGGGGTTTATTTCCGATGCTATTAAAATAGCGGACACACTTACCACTTTTTATAAAGCACACCCAATGAAATCCATCAGATGTCTTGAGACATATTATAGCTTTTTCGTTTGGTCTTGGTTTGATTGGCAAATTATTTAAATCGTAAACACCCCGAAAATTCTTAATAGACATTAATTTTACTAAATATTTTAAATCCGTGTTTGATGTGGTCCAATCGGTTGCTCCAAATTTTCCACCAATTTTTTTCGGTGGTTTAATTACACGAATCCGTTTTTTCATTGTGGTTAATAATTTTTTTTTTCATTTGTAGGTAGGTAATTGAGTACGAGGTACTTCCTTTTATAGTTTTAGGTTCTTTGCACTTTCCCACGTGTTGCGTGATGAATCAAATCCTAACCATTTTATCAGTACCTTATCACCTTTTCGTTTAAGTACTTTTTCAACAAGATATACATCTGGATGTTTGACCTTTTGTATTTCTTCTTCATAGAAACCACCTTGGATCGGATTTCCTAAAGTATCCGACAGTAAGTAAGTAGTTGGTTTTGTTCTTTTAACCTTGGTAATACGAAAAATTTCTGTTGTCCAAGATGGTGTGTAACCTTTTGCAAACTGTGAACGATATTTTGAAATTCTCACGTGGTCATTAACCGAGTACTTGGGTTGACGAGTCGCACTTGTTGTAGTATAAACGTTATTTAACAATTGTCTTTCTATGCTTTTTCTCTTTACAGCAGATGGTTTCATATTTATTGTACTATGGATTGTAGTATTATATTGTTTTAATAGGATCGGTAAATATTTTACCCATTTGTAGGACCCTTGTAAACTAAACTGTTTCCATAAGTGATTTTTAAGAGTTCTATTTAATCTCTCGGCCATACAAGCCTTAATGTTGCTATATGTCGAATAATGATTAATATTATGTTTTGATATAAGTTTTGAAAATGTTCCATTAAAAAATTCCTTTCCTTGATCAGTTTGTAAATGTTTTGGCGTTCTCCCTGATTTCAAAATTCGGGAAAATGCATTTGCCACTTCAGATGCTGACTTATTTTTCAATGGCTCTGCCCAAGCATATTTTGAAAATCCATCTATATTAACTAGTATATATTTATAGCCATTATTTTGTCGAGAATACGGTATCATTTCAATAAGATCAGCTTGCCAAAGATCGTCGATACCTTTTAAAATTACAGAGCGACGTTTAAAATTTCTTCTTGCCGGTTTATGAAGTTCGTTTACAATCTGTTGTTTGGCATCCATTTATTTTTTTTTATACGGAAACAGTTTTGAAATCACACGTGTATATTTTTTGTTATTTAGAAGTCTGTTTACTTTTCCAGTAGGACTAAAACTTTTTTTATGCGCTTTTGTAAGTGATAAAATTTTTTGATATGTTTTCCATTCGGATCTTTCAATAGATTCTGTTCCAGGTTGCTTTAGAAACATCAGCTTATATAGACCCGGCGTTCCCAAAAATGTTGTATGTCCACCTACATTAATAATGTCATTGTGGATTTTTATTTCGGCATTACCCATAAGTAGACGCTTTCCATCGTAACGTACCCCGTAAATTAAGTCATATCCATCCATTTCATCATTTATTACTTTGTTTACATACTCTGATGCCAATAGTCCAAAATTTGATGTTCCATCAATTGAATGTTCTGATAACCGCTTTTTTGTTGTCGAATTATTAGTCGTACTTGTAGTATTTACAGTATGTTGCTTTGTTGTATTTGATGCTGAGGTGCAAGGCTTGGGAGAATTATTTCTGAGTGTTAAATTTCCTTGAGAAGTAAAAAATGACGTCGATGGTATTGGAATTAATGATGATTGGCCACTTTCTTGTTGAATTTCTGGTGTTATCGTGGAATTATGAGGTAAAGTTGTCCTTTTTGCATTTTGTTCTTTCTGTATAATATTTAACGGCATAGGAGATAAACTATTATGAGCATTAAAAAATGAAGTCGATGGTATTGGAAGTAAGGGAGAATGACCGTCTTTTCGGTTTGGCCAAACTGCAGGAGAAGAAAATATTGAATTTTTTGTAGGTGTTTGTTCAACACTTTTAAAAGTAGTTTCATTTGCACTACGCCCAGGTACATTGCCATCTTTATGACTATAATCCTTAAATTTCAGTGGAGTGGAAGATTCTTGAGGCATTTTAAATTTAAAATCTTCAATGCTGGTGCTGCTATCAAACGATTGTTCTGGATATTGCATATTATCTGTTATTAGTTTTAAATGTTTGGTAATTGGATTAAAAGTTCTATTTAAATATTCTTCATTTTCGGCCACAGTTCGTTTAAGTGTCAAGTATTTTTCTTTGATATTCGTTGTACTTTTTTCAATGTCATCAGCAAGTTTCAGTGAATCCATGTTGATAATTTTAATTACTATAAAGATGTACTACTACATCCTTATATAGACATCGAAACCACAGCGGTAACGTCCGTCATTTATATCCTTGTCTTTATCTATCACTACAAAACCATATTTACGATTCCAACAATGATCGCAAAGAGATTTGAAATTTTTTAAAGACATGTCAGAATTAACATGATCATCATATAATCGTTTAACATTTAAATTATCCTGTTTAAAAAGAATCAAGAGGTTAGCATTATCCCTTATTAAATGTTTGGGAATATGGGCATAACTTTGACAAAGGTAAAAGGCATCTACCCCACTGTGCCGTCCTTGACAATAATAATTACGTACATTGTCTTGCTTATCGCAAGCAATGTCATCAAATATAAAAATCGAATTTGACTTTGCAGAGCTTGGATGAGGAACATTGGCATTGTCATCGAAAAGATGCAAACCAATTTCATCAATTGAGTTTATAATCTTTGCAAGTGTTTGATATTTAGGCTGAAAAATGGTTTTACTAAATAGGTAAACGTTTTGAAATCTTAAACCATTAGGAGAGTAAATAAGTGTAAGCATCAAGTTGGTTTTTCCACAATTCGAAGGTCCACATATAATACATCGTATACTATTCGGCAAAAGTGATCCATGTCTTGAAGGTCTTTCTTGATTCTCCGAATCTTCTATGTTCCATATAGGAAGTCGTACATTTTGTTTAATAAAACGCATTATTAAATAATCTTATAATATAATAATAAAGTTACATAGAATTAAGGTTCCTTATATAGTTTTAGCAGTCTTGCATCCATGTTTCTTATGACTATTTATGGTTTTTTACCTTCTTTAATTGTTGGATACAAAAATCGGAATGCTGAATAAATGTGTTTTTCAATCTTTGCTCCTGTTAAGACAATTTTTCCCGATCTAAATATGAGAAAAGTCACTTTAGGGTAACTTAGTTGAAATCTTAAACCGGGAAATAATTCTGGTTCGTATATACTATTTCGAAGGATGGCATGTAATTTGTGTAAATCAACTGAAAATTGAAGGTCACAACTTGCTGTTATGTTTTGAATTTTAAATTCAGTCAAATGTGCATTAAACCCCATTTTAATTATAATATTTTCAAATTCAGTACACGCCTTAAATGCATCACTTTCATTTTTTGTACCTATACATACAATTTTTCCAGTTTTAAAAACAAGTGCGGTACATTTTGGATTTTCTATTTTAATAATAGCATTATTCATCTTTGCATTGTACTTTGCTTTTTGATTTTGGGACGTTATCATCTTGATATCTAATGGAATACTTAAGTTCGCGGTTGCGACGATATTTTGAATTTTTGGTTCCATATTAAAATATTAAAAAATCTTATACGTCACTTCCTTATATACCTATCGAAGGCAGAATAAGTTGTTTACACTGCCGCAGACAAGTCGAGACTTGTTTGTGACGTCACGCCGATAAGAAACCAGATGTTGATAAGGCACGTGTTTTGTATTCGGTCCTGCACGAATATATAAGTATAATACCCATGCGGACTACTAAATCAGTTTTATTCGTGACCTTCACAGATGTTGATAAGTCAAGTAACAGATAACAGCAGTTGTTCTAGAACATTCCACCAGATAACATTAGCCGATAGAAAAGAAAACGCTATATAAAATTCCTGTCAAGACTTGTCTGTGACATCACACCGATAAGAAACCAGATGTTGATAAGGCACGTGTTTTGTATTTTGTATAGGTATATATATAAGATCTGGCTTGCTTTTGAATCATTATTCATCCGACTTCGACTTCGCCACCTTCAAAAGTGAAGTTAGAACGAGCTGATATATTTCTTCTGCGATATTGTTTAAGTACTTTGAATTACTTATTACGTAAAAAAATGGATCAATTGTTTAACGATCAAGCCGACTTTGAAAGAATTATTACGAAAATTTGTGGGACATGTGGTAAAGTATTTTCCAACACATACAACCGACAGCGTCATGAAGCCGTATGCCAACCTTCAAGTTCAGTTTCTAAAAGACATCATGAATATGTGTTTTCTGATCAAGAACAATTTGAACGTGAAATTGCAAAAATATGTTCCAAATGTGGTAAAGTTTTTGTCAACGCGTCCAGTCGCACAAGACATGAAAGATTATTTTGTAATATAGTATACAATGGTACTTGTCAACATTGTCAACATAGCTTTACCAATTTGCATAACCATAGAAGACATGAACACGTGTGTGGTCAACCACAAAATAAAAATCGACGTACAGAACCGCCAGTAGACGAATTGTTAGCTACATTACCAAATTATGAAGGAATAGTACCTTATGAAACGGCATTTGCTATTCGTCTAAAGTCATTTTTTCTACGATCCGATACGAATTTGGACATGACGCAATTTTTATTGTCAATAAAGCAACAGGTGCTTAATTTGTTGGAGATGGAACTAAATAGAAATGGAGCCATAAAATTTAATATTCTCGTTGACTGTTTACTTCATAATCAACTCAGTGAAGAACAAAATGCATCCTTTAAGGCCAAAAATGTAGTGGTGGTTAGAGATTCAAACTTAGATGAATTAGTTAACACTTCCTTTGAAAAACTGAAGAGGGAATTAGAGGAGACACAGTTAAAAAAAAGTGGATGGGTATTATTGGCTGTGGATGGACTACGACTTTGCATAAACAAATACAGTCCTCTTGGTGGTAGCACATATATACCTTTACCAAAAGCAATTGCGGACAAAAAGGCTTGCATAAATGTTGAAAATAATGATCAATATTGCTTTGAATATTCAATTTTAGCAAAGTTAGTTACCTCAAGAAACCCACAACGAGTTACTAAGTATACCAATTTAGTTCACCGCTACAACTTCGACTGTGTAACTTTTCCAACACCCCTTGAAGACATCAAAAAATTTGAAAAAGTAAACAATATTTCAATCAATGTATTTGGCGTGGAAAAAGATACAGTTTACCCTCTAAAAATTTGTAATGAACAGTTGGAAGATCATAGGGATTTACTTCTTATTTCGAATAAAAGTGGCAACCTGCATCATTATGTATACATAAAAAACTTTGAACGTCTCGTACACACTCAACTTACCTTAAACCACGGTCGATTAGTGGTATGCAAACGTTGTTTCCAACATTACTATATTAATTATAATGGAGAAAATAGAATGGCAATACACAAACGATTATGTGACAAAAATAAACCGGTTGCGAAAACCTTGCAGCGGTTCATATGGCCAAGACATCTTTACTCTTTGACAAACCCATCTACGTAGGAATGTCCATTTTAGACCTTTCTAAATTTACAATGTACCAGTACCATTATGAAAAAATTCATTACTTTTAACGATTATGTTACTTGCTTGCAGTCAAATTCGTGTCTTCGAACACCGGTACGTGCAATTAGATCCAAAGAGCATAAAATTTCAACGATAGAAATTAATAAACTTTCCTTAAATCCCTTTGATGACAAACGAACCATTCTTGAAGATGGTATTTCCACTCGAGCCATAGGCTATAAGAACAATGGCGATGAAGATGAGCTGATTACGGACAGTGATTAGTAATATTTTTTCCATTTTCTACGATCCGACTTGTTTGTAAAGTCATACCCATTGTTTACACCTTTAACTTTGCCTGCCAAGACTTGTCTGTGACGTCACGCCTATAAGAAACCCAATGTTGATAAGGAAAGTGTTTTGTATTCGGTCCTGCACGATTATATATGTATAAGACCCATGCTGACTACTAAACCAGTTGTTCACACTTGGATTTTGCTTGTCAAGACTTGTCTGTGACGTCACACCGATAAGAAACCAGATGTTGATAAGTTATCTGCGTTCTGACTTCCGACTTTTCCTGTCAAAACTTGTCTGTGACGTCAAGCCGATAATAAACCAGATGTTGTTAGCGCGCATCTTTGGCATTTTAGTATAAATATAAGATCTTGCTTGCTTCTGAATCATTAATCATACGACTTCGCTACCATCAAGTTCGAACAATATTGTTTAAATATTTTGGATTACTTATTACCTATTGAAAATGGATTACTACTTTTCGGATCAAGCCGAGTTTGAAAGAATTATTGCAAATATTTGTTTGCAATGTGGCAAAGTCTTTTCTAGACCATACAATAGACTGCGTCATGAAGTAGGTTATTGTACATTGTATTCAACTACTCCCACTGCAAAAAGGCCTTACCATTTTGATTTGGATCAAGGGCCATCAACATCTAAAATTTTAAAAGAGTCCATCGATAGGGTCAAAGAAAAATATGTCCAAATAAAAAACAATGAACAAAAATTGGCACCAATACTAATTCTGCCACCAAAAAGTTTTTGTAATACAAAAAGACTAAATATTGTGAAAAAAAATGTTAGACATTAAAAAAATTATTTAGTATAGTATAGTTTATAGTTGGTTTATAGTTCATTTCAGAACTTGTTTTCTCTGATACTTAATGGTAAAAAATTATGAAAAAAATCACAAAAAAAAATTAAAAAAAGCATAAAAATCACAAAAAAAAAAATTAAAATTATAAAAAAGCCACAAAAAAATTACAAAAAAAACAAAAAAACAAAAAAAAATATGAAAAAAACAAAAAAACAAAAAAAAATATGAAAAAAAAAGAGATCAGAGAAGGCACCTCTGCAAAATCTCGAGCCTTGACGGGGCGCAGGGGCTTACGAAAGGTATGTCATTTTTGGTATGTATAATGTACATTTTAATTACCTTTGCTACCTTTCAAACTAATCGAGATTAAAAAAAAATTACGATCGTTAAAAAATTAAAAAAAAATAAAATAAAAAAGAAAAAAGAAAAAAGAAAAAACGAAGCTGCCGTATTGGGGGATCGAACCAGCATAGAATGCACTATCCGCCTTACAACTATACCGATATACCAACAGGGCCACGGCAGCTTCGACAAATCATATCTTATTCCCAGCATAACAATAATACACAGCTGGGTGTGACGTCACAGACAAGTCCTGACAGGCAAAATCGAAAATTCAGAAATGTAAACAACAGCAAACAGCTGGTGGTGTGACGTCACAGACAAGTCCTGACAGGCAAAATCGAAAATTCATAAATGTAAACAACAGCAGCAAACAGCTGGTGTGACGTCACTCGTTTTGTATTCGGTCCTGCACGATGTTATAGGTGCCGGCTGATCGCAGTAGTCGGCCGCGGCTACCGCACGTGGTCACATGACATGGCTACCTTGTGGTCACGTGGTCACAATACTAACAGCTGATTGGTCGAGCTACCACGCATGCGCAGTACGAAATAACCGGGTGGTGGGGATACGAAACTATATAAGTAGGTGCATGACCAGCAAATTTCATTCAGGCTGCAGACTTCGAGGTGGTAGGATCGTGTGACTGTCGCATATGTAAAAGTGAGGTTATGTATTCATGGTGTGTGGTGGTGGCGGCAGGGAATTGGAGAATTTGGCGGGAAAGTCTATATAAGGAAGTGAAGCTGATCGGTAGTCAGTCGTGGTGCTGCAGGCTGATATCAGCTGATAAGGTCAAATCAAGGTCACATGGTGGGGATGCGAAACTATATAAGGAGGTGGATGACCAGCGAATTTCAGTCGGGCTGCAGACTTCAAGCTGGTAGGATGTGTCGTAGGTAGGTAAGTATGATTGGTTGTATGTGTGTGTGTTTTAGGTTAGGTTGGTGGGCGCCATCTTGTGTGCCTGTCAGTTGTATGTCTGTTGTTGGCAGCTGTCATTTGTGACGACCGTCATATTTGACAGCTGTCATTTGGATGTCTGTCTACATGTCTGACTTTTTTTTTCAGGTTATGTCAACAGGGCACTGACGCATGCGCAGACCACATGTCGGTATTACAGTTTTCTAGCTACCGACCATATGTTGGTAACGCAGTATTACAGTGGCCAACGCATGCGCAGACCGGATGTCGGTAAGTCGGTATTACAGATTCCTACTTACCGACCACGTGCCCTGTTGACGCATGCGCACCGCGGATGTCGGTATTGCAGATTCCTACTATACCGGGTAGTCTGACAACGAACAAAAACACTCTACTCATGTCGTCACTCTATAAGGCGACAATAACTGTCAAAATCATCAAGGCACTCTACATTGCCCCAGGCAGGCCTGAATTTTGACACTTATAGTCTCCGTTTACCAAACATGGCGACCTCACGTATTGCAACTGTTTGACCTTTCTCTTGCTCTATATAGGTCTTTTAAATGTGTGATTTAGACAAACAGGTTCAAAATATTTCTCGCTCTAGGCCACAATCGCGATCGTTATACTTGGGAAACTAAATGACCAGCAGCATCACAATGATTTGTGTCAATCTGACGCATATCTGACGTTTCCCAAGTATAACGACCGCGAGGGTGGTTAACGGAGGGAAAGGTGAATAATTTAAACCATAGATAATATAACCAAGGATTGATTTGAACAACTGCTTGGTGTAATCTAACCTTAAAATCTAAGAAATCATATATTATTTCGATCATTTACTGGGTCATTCGGATCTTTATTAGTTTTTAAATAAATGCGATTAAAATAAGTAAAGAAATACATATTGATTTGGTTAAATTTGTGTTTGTTTAACTTCCAGATATAAGATAATACTAAAATTTTTTATAAACATGTAGCTTTTACATTAAACAGTAAACGTCCAACAATAATATATACAAAGTAATCTATAAACCCTCCATAAACGTAAACATAAACCCTTTCTTTTGCACAACTTGATTTAAACGGACATTGGAAAATTAGGGTGAACGAATATTGGAGTTATCTACGTAACATAAGCTATTTTATGGTTATTAGTAAAACACCCCCTCCCCTTTTAACATATTGTTGAATCTATTGACGCCAGGAGGCGTCGCGCGCAGCCGACGCCAGCCGTTCGTATCCGTTCTACGAATTATTGATCCCGGTATATAATATTATCACTAAAGCCCCTTTTGAAATGGAGATTTGCTTGGGGTGAGTGTGGGAGAACGTACCAAGCTTGGTGGGGGAAGCACCCACTGGAGGAGCAAACAAAAACAAAGCAAAATGAGAAGTATTTTAATTCTAAAAGTTTCAAAGTGGACGACTATAGCTTTTCTGCTTTGCTTCACCGTGAAATCAAGTAAGCAGAAAACAAAGGATTTGGCGTTGGTAATAATTATTATACTCCTCGCAGACAAAGTCAAAAACGAGGAGTATATTGTGATTGTTTTGAAAATTCTAAAATCGTCAAAAATCGTCGTAGAGCAAAAATTCTTGCAGATTCGTGCGTTTCATCGAATTTTGAACAACTTTCAAAAAATCCGTCCGTCCGTCCGTCTGTCCGTCCGTCTGTCCGTCCGTCCGTCCGTCCGTCTGTCACGTTTTTTGTAGACACTCTAACTTGAGAACCAAAGTTCCCATCAAGTTCAAATTTTCAGGAAAAATCGTTCTCATTAAAATCTAGATCCCTATTGTTTTTGAAAGAAATCGGAAAATAATAAGGGGGGCTGCCGCACCCCCCAAGTGAGAAAAAATTCATATTTCAGTTATCATAAAAATTACAGAATTTTTTTTCTTGTAACTTTAAAGCCCTTTTAATTCTCTACTAAAAGTATATTTAAGTTTTTTTTGTCCGACCCCACTTAAGCCCCCCAATTTAAAAAAAAGCCGTATCTTCGTTATTTTTTAATTTACAAAAAAAACTTAAGTCATAAAAATCAAAGAAAATTAAATTCTGTATTAAAATATATTTTTTGTTTTTTTTTTGTGAAGTTTTTAAGACAAATAAGGTCAAAAAAATAGGTTTTTAGTGATAAAAAAGCTAAGTCACGTAAGTCTAGGTTCGGTCAAGGTGGCTTTGCAAAAAAAAAAAAATAAAACAAGTGCATCTTTCTTAAGCCAAATTAAATCCTAAACGTCAGTGTCAGAATTAATACGCATTTATGCTTTTCGATAATAAATCTTTTTTTTTATAGAAAAGTTAATAGTATAACCTCTTCGCAGATTTTTTTTTGTAATTTTAAAAAATTATTATTATTATTAACTTTATTGTTTTCTGATTACTGCGAGGAGTATCCTATTAAATGTCGGCATTTTATAAAAAAACTCTAACAGGCTCACTAATCTAACCTATTCACTGACCTAACCCATCACTAGTTTTGTTATGTTAAACAAGATCAAATATTTGCTCGTTCCAAAATTAACTTAACGTAAATGTGTTGGAAACCTTTACAATTTACTTCAAAAATAAAAAATGTATTGCAAACATTAAAAATAAATTCGCAAAACTGTAATAAAAATTAAATGAAATGGCCTTTTTATAAGGATATAAAATAAAAATATGATATCCTTTTACGAGAAATAAATTCCAGCGTCTAATAACTCAAATAAAGAACTCATTGAGCAAACTAAGAATGTAAGGGATTTCTACAAATTGACCTGTTGATTGCCTTTCAATGATTTAATTGATAAGAAACTTAATTTAATAGATGTCTTTACCAGTTTAGAGCATAGATAGGTTTATCCTTATGAGTGGGGCTTATTTTAAGGATAAAAGGATACGGAGTTTCTCGTCACACAAAATCTATCTTTATACCTATTTATCTTTTTAACGATACTCTTATAAAAGTGTATTACCTACCTATGCTTTTAAAAATACCTATATTAAAAATTTATAATAATAAATCAAAATTAAAAATTATGATACTATCCCGATTTCAATTCAACTAACATATTTTAAGGATTAATTTATAATTTTTTGATTTTTTTTTGTCTTAAGGTAAAGAGCAATGGTATTTTACCATGAATAATTGTGTAATATGGGTAATGTTCAGCCTACTGAGTACAATAACCTCTTAGAATTTACAGTATAAATTGCTTACGCAACTGAACTAACGGCGAGACTTAAATTAAAAGTCCTTTGTCTACATGGCCAGTAAAAATAATAACTTTCTTTCCGTTTTTGATCAAGAAACAAAAACCTAAGAATTTTAGCAGTTAGCTTTTTTGAAAGCGGCATACATTTTACGTACAAATTATATTAGGCCATGAGAAAAAGGTTATGGGAAATTTTTAACAATTATTAGCGAATCAAATAAGTTTTACTGTTTTAAAGTTTTATCCTGTAGTATTTATTTTTTTATTAGGTTTCAGGTTAGCAGTTGTCTTCAAATTATTTTGCTATTTGAAATAGGAACATTCGAACATTCAAAAAACATTAAAGAAGCCGCTAAAATTTTCTCCAATTTGATATACAAAATACGAAGCCCTCTTATTTGCGTATACCTCCAATATGCGTACATTCCAAAATACTCTCCAATTTGCGTACGTAGTGATTAAGTAAGTTAATCCGTTTACCTGCAGTAAGAAAAGGATTATCATTTAATTTGAGATGTTTATGTGCAGAAGTCAGTAATAATATTTTATGCTTTTGTTTAGTATAAAGATCAAATAATTTTAAACTACAATGCTTTCTGATAATGTGTTGATACATTTTTTACATAACAACACCAAGAACAACACCTAGTAATATGTCCTTCAGTATAATGCACACAATTTTGGACGCACTGCTAGGCACCAACATAGCTAGAGTTTATATTTTCATTTTAGCAGCAAAACTTAACCCAACCTAATGTCCCCCAGTGCTTTCATAAAAGTCAGTCTAAAACCCTGAAATTCAAAAAAAAAATATGCATATTGGACTTTACCCAGGTAAAAAAACTTACTACCTTTCCGTTTTTGACCATTTAGGTATGCAAATTGGGTATGTACGCAAATTGGGTGTACGCAAATAAGAGGACACGACAAAATACACCCTGCTTTTTTAGTTTAAACGAAAGTTTTAATTAAGTTTTAACTAATATTTAAACTTATGGTCGCCCAATAAAACCATAATTTTACAGCTTTTTATTTGGAATTGAAATACATTAACCTCTTTACCACCGTGATTTAAAATAGCCGTTGTTTCGGTATCTAGCGATCCTTTCAGCAAAGTAAGCAAAGCTGAATAATACAAGACCCGCGCCGTGGACTGGCTTGTTGATGGAACTGGACCTTACAATAAAAATATTATTTACAGTTTCTTCAGCTAGTACCTGCTTTGAACTTACTGTTTTGTTCTCGTTTCAAGAAAATGGAAGCAAGACATATAACGTAATGAATAAAAAATTAGGCAGTTATGGCAGTAAGGTACGAATAAAGGAATATTTCCGGTTATTTTAGGAAAGCAAACTGAAAAGCAACAGAAGCAAACAAAAAACACGACGAAAATACAACAGAGAGTAATCTCAACGCCCTAAAATGATAAAAATTGAAATTACCTTTTTGCTTTGCTTTCGCTCGGTTAAGGGTTGTCTTGGTTATGACGCAATAAAGGAAAACAGTGCGTAAAATTTAGGTCGACTAGGTTTTTAAGTTAAGTGTTTACCCCGGAAGTCATTTGAAAGTATCCAACGCCATCTAGAAATTTACGCATAATACAATACGCATACCAATCTTGTCCTGATAAAATGCATGAATGAAATTGAAATTTCTGCAGTGGGATAAGGTTGCCGAAACTGCATTTTTTTATTTTGCTAAAATAGATATTTTATTTTTCATCGATAATAGCGCGTTTTCCTTTCACTAGAAACAATTATCCTCAAAAATTATTATCCTTGAGCTGGCCAAATTAATTTTTTGGAAATTGTTTAAAAAACGCCAAACGAATCTGCAAAGCTACTATACGATGATTAGTTAAAATGAATAGATTACTATATTATTCACATTAATTATGCCTCTGGCTAATTTTATCCCTCAGAGTTATTATTAAGTTATTCTTGGGCAGAAAAGCTTTTCTCAAAGTTTCTAGTACCAAGAAACAAAGTCTAACCAATTTGTAAGCTTGATTCTTGCAGGTCTATTCTTTGCAATTTTGTTGAATTAAAATAAATGAGGTCAGGGTGGCGCAACTCGTAAAAAATTCGCGTATCACTGGCGAAGGTAAACGAATAGAGATTGGAGAAATCTAACCGTGCAATGTTTTTATTTGTACGAAAGCGACTATCAAAAGGTTCAGTGTTGTAGAAAAACGGTTCAGAGATATATTAAATAAATTATTTTTAATTCAGTAATAATTTCTCCAATTTAGTACATAGTAAAGTTGGAACTTCATGTTAGATGAAACTGAAACGTTGTAATTGGATCTTGATGCATTTATATTCTTGGATTTTTTGCTCTTAATAAAACTTCTTGAAAGTTTACTTTTTCTTTTACAATACGGAATGAATAAGTAATAAATTTTACAAGAAATAGAAAAGTATATTTTTCGACTGTAATTTTGCTAAACATAACAAGTTAAAGTAAAAATCACAATTAAAGCACATAAATAAGAAAAAAAACAGCATATTTCCGATGCTTCAGTAGGAGGATCTTTGATACAACCACATTAAAATAACTTGTGAGAAAAGCTCAAATTATAAACCAAAATACTATCCATATGAAAATTCAAGAAACGTCTAAACTCCAAACACAAAAAAAAGGGGAAAATGAGGGCTCGAAGAAGAATTATAATTAAAGAAAATAAGAAAAAAAAACATCGAAAATCGCGTCAAAAAACATGCACGTCGCCTTCAATCCATGCTCGCTCTTTATCATGCTTTGTTTGTAAGATTGCGCACTAGTTGTAGTGGCGTCTCTGCTCCGGCGTCGTAACCATAGCAACCGGCGTCGTCCCAGCAACCGCTTAACACATTGATTTCACGTATAGACTGGATATATGGCCATACTACGTTGTGGCCGACCAAGAGAAGGTATCCCAAATGGGAAAGTAAAGTAATGGTAGTAAAGTGTCCCGTAAAATATGGGATATGCGTGATGATGATGCCTCAATAAATATTACTACCAATAAAAAACAAGCCAGAAAGCCAAGAACGATTTAAATTGATTACAAGCAACCCCAAACTTTTAGTTCTAACGAGCGGTCATATAAAAGCAAGAAATGTCCATGGATTGGTCAGTTTTCAAATTTTAACATTGTCAACACATTTTTTATCATTAACGGTCCATTTAAAGATACTTTAATTAGCTAAACGACATTTAAATTAACGCGGACCTAAAATTACCAAATTAGTGCATTTTGAGATTCAATAGCCGGGAAAGAATTTTTTTAAAATGCCCATGATTCAAATTTCGCGCCAAATTTTATAGATTAAAAATTTTCTGATAAATTGTCTGTGTCTGACTATCCACCCCTTTACATAACCTTGTTGGTAAGAGCAGAATTTTGGATTTATAAAGAATTTATTAGCTTAATAATTCATAAGGAAAATTTCTATTTATTCAGGATCAGGGGTAGTAATTAATTATATAATTGCGCGTTTTAAACCAGTTAAAAATAAAACGGCGTCAGACGCCTACACTTGGTTTACTAAATAAACATCAAAACGCAAACTGTAGAAGAGAAAATGAAATAATGGTACACCTACAACCCTTAGTAACCTTTTAAATCCAACGAAAATGCCAAGTTTTTTTTTCTTGTGCAAAAAGTCAAATTAGTATTTATAATTTATAACTAGTCGAACAAGTCACTCGATGCTTTTCTTAAATGGAAAAATTAATTAGTGAGCGAATTATATTTTATTCACAAAAATGTTACGTTTCCATTCAAACTTATTTGTTTATTATTGCCAAGAATTAAACTTTAGCGAAGAAGTTCGCGAAGCATAGAAACTGTGGTTATGTAATGTTGGTTGCCTAAAATAAACAAAAAAACAGCACTTTTTGGTCATTGCTCAGTGGTTTTATAAGAGTTAATTTTAATTAAAAATTCTGCTTACCAGCAACATAAATTAACAAAGCACAGTTGACATTCTAAAGGACCATTAATAAGCGTTTAAATACAGAATTTTGGCTTAGAAGCACTATTTTTGTGCATTTTAAATTGTCAAAGATCCTGTATTTAAACGCTGATTGATGTACCATTAAAATATGTCAACTTGTGCTTTGTTTATTTATGTTGCTGGTAAGCACAATTTTTAATTAAAATGAACTCTTATAAACCCACTGAGAAATGACCAGAAAGTGCTGTTTTTTGTTGATTTTAGTCAACCAACATTACATAACTACGTAACAGTTTCTATGCGTCGCGACATTCCCATTTAACTTAGGAAATTTTTATAGTTCTTTTACGAGTGTTTCTAGTTACTTAAGCAAAATTGATTAACTTTACGCACCTTTCTCCCGTAATATTTATCCCATATATCACACGGTTCCCTTGTTGCGCTCTACATTTACCTAAATTTGGTTTTTGGCGTAATACCGACTTGATCATCTCTCTTTTGCCTTTTGTATTTTCTACTAGCAGTCAACACTAAATTATGTACAAATGTTTTTAGCCATATAAATCATCGTCGTTTACTATTATATACTTACATATTTTATTCGAATATAAAACTAAAAAGTTGCTATTAAAGTTATTGCATCTCGGACAGGATTTATTGTTTGTGCACGCGCCTACTTTTTCCCCGTCTATACTGTTACTTAACTTTATTAAAGAGAAGGAAGACCATATTTACCGGTCTTTTCATTTTATTAGCTTTTCTTTAAAAAGTCTTGAAATTGTGAAAAAAGCCGAAGTGGGTAGTTTATTTTTTGTCGATTGCTTTTACCAAAGTTTTTATAAATACAAACATTACAAAAATATTTCGTTTGCCTTGATCGCATAAATGACATGATAAAAATATCTAAGACCAGAAAAATATGCTGTTTTAGCGTAAAACTAGCATAAAAGCTTCTATATTACTTGTAACATTCTTGAAATAAATCGGTAATACGAAATTTTAAAAGAATCAAAAAATGATTATTAGCCCGTAAAGAGTAGGTAGAATAATCGAAACTAAACAACCAAATAATAAAATTTATTGTTAGCATCAGTAGTAGTGGCAATCGACACTTACGTTTAATAATCCGTTTATGGAATTGCAGTCAATAAAGTTTTATCATTGTCACATTACTCACATTATGACCAAATTATTCCTTATCTACATCTTTATTTCAAATAAATTATGAGATGCGAAAAGCGCATGCGCTAATTCAAAAAAGTCAAACGAGTGATTTATAAGTAGGTACCTTTATAAATTATTTTGTTATTTACATAAACAATTAGTATTTAAATCCATTATTATAAATTTATAAAGTTAATTGCAAATATTTTACTTATCCTAATATTTAAATATGTTTATCTAACCTAAAAATAAATATTTAATTTTTAAATCTTTGTTTAGTTTTTCGCGTTGGAACAAAAACTTAGTGCCTTTAAAAATCAACTGCATAAAGTTAAAGAAACAAAAAACATTTAAGTATGTTAAAAGAATTGCAAAGAAAAACGAAATTTTAGAAAAAAAAGGATCATTTATTGGTAAGGTAGGTATGGTTTTTTAGGACCTTAAAAAAATGATCCTTTTTAATAATAGATTTTACTTATAGTTAGATTGTCCAAACATTTATTTTAAACCACTTTTTGTTTTTTTTTTTTAAATACCACCTTCTCTAAATACTAAAAAACAAGATTATTCAAAAAATGACTTACCTTAAGGCAAGTAGAGTAGTAAGAAAACAATGTTTATTGCACGCTGGGAGTCATAAGGGATGTTCTGCTGATATCGGGGGTGGCACAACAACTGGCGGCTGTCGAGAGGCGGCATGCTTCATATACACAACTTACTACTGATTACCGATCTGCAGAGAATGGTCGCGCACAAGCATTGCAAGCCACCTGCCATCGCTGCCGATGGGCTGCATGCTTCATAGGGTGTCGGAACGGGGTAAATCCGCGTAGGGGATGTTTGTAAAATACTCTTAGTCCTTCTTGGAACCAATGTAGGTAGTAGGAATGGCCTAGTTTTGATTTTGGAGGTAGACAACGTACTATCTTCTTCAGAATATATTTTACTAGCAGGTGTTGATAAAATACTACACCAAAGAATCTAAGCAAGTTGTTTTTATAATATTGTTAACGAGTAATATAAAAAGAAGTAGCAAGATTAGCATCCTACGTGCGCAGACGCAGATAATCTACAAATCTATTTTTTTTTAACTTATTTTACATCGGTCTGTTTTTGCAACTATGGCTTAATATCGATGCTCTGAGTGAGACTACCCCCAACCGAGGAATTTTGTCGTATCCCATTCTTTTTCAAAGTAAGTAGAGCTCTTTTACGTGCACGAGACCGCGTCTTTTACTTCGTCTTCCGAGCAAAGGCATCTTTAGAAACATTTATCCCACCAGTAAATGTTACCAGCAGACTTTTATCGTTTTTGGATTACTCCCGGGGTTCGAACCCGGAGTCACTTGGGTGAGAGGCAGAGATGCTTGTCCCGTCAGCGTGCCTGCTGGCTCTATTAATGAGCAATTTTTTTTTAAGCCTTCTTAAAATTTCGTTGACAATTACATTAGTATCTTGAAGCAGGTAGTATTATTCGACCCATTTTTAATTGCCATGCGTAGGATAACCCAGTTTACGCTGATTCTTATTTCTGTGCTTTTGGCGCATCATTTTCATGGCGAGGACGAAGAGCAAAAACAGTTTTAATTTAGTTGAAAAGAGTAGAAGTAGAAATAACCTAGGAAATAACTTTTGTCATTATTTTTCTGTTTACCTACTTCAGTAACGTTGCAGTTGCATTTTTTGTATTTATCTTTTCCCTTATCATCTACAAGAAGCTACTGAAGGGAATCTTTAAAATCAAAATAAATTGATAACAAAAAATCTGAAGAAGCTCCTTATGGACCTAAACTAGTTAGGGTAAATTTGTATTTTTTTTTGATAGATCAAAATTATATACATTTTTATGATGTTTGGATATAGGTATGAGTTAATATTAAGATAAGAAAGTCTAAAATTAAAAGAATGGGTGCGAGGATTAGGGATTTTTCGAACTCAAAACGGTACTTTCAGAACCGAATACTACCTTGACTGCATTTTGACCAACAAAAGTTTTTTTCGATAGAAAGGGCAATTAAAAAAATAATTACCTACTTAAATGAAAAACAAAACGTAACTTTGTCTAACTATAAATAATTCTTTGCAGATAAAATAAAGTCAATTAAAGTAACAGTTGGATTGATGTAACATATTTTTATTCTAGAATTTCGTCAACATAATCAATAATTTTTTTCTTAAATTTTCTTATCTGGCTCGAAGACATTTGGTTCATATCAGGAAGCAGACTTAACAAAAACATTTTATTGGCGTCCTGTTGAGAATATGAACTTTCATCTTCCCTTTTCTGATTTTCTGTTTTCACGTATTCAGCAAAAATTTCATCGTCAGCGTCTTCTTGCTCCCTTTTGTTTTTCTTTTTTGCCTGATAAGAATAAGACTGCGTATATGAATGCGATGTTGAAGGTGATGCAGGCGATACAGATTGAGGTGACGTATCATTTTCTATGTCAACCTCATTTTCACTATATTCTTCATCCTGGTCCATTTCTATTTTAACTGGTAGATTCCCTAGATCCATTTCTTCTTTTGCTGGCAGATTTCCTGGATTATGCTGCAAAACTTTGATGAATGGTATAGTGAATTGCATTGCTTCCGTTAGATAATATGGCTTTTTTGATTTAACGGAAGAACCATTTAAAACTGGTTTCATATGTCGGACAAACACTGCACGAAGATTTTTCCATCGTTGTTTGCAGTCATGAACTAAAATGAATAATAATATAAATTATTAGATTATTCTGGTGGAAAAATCAAATACTGCTAAACAATTTCTAAAATTACTTGTACGGTTTTTTACCTCATGCAATAAGGAAAACAAATTTGAATTAACATACCTGGTAAATTAACTTCTTTTGCTACTATAAGCCATGCTTTCTCAGTTTTTTCCTTTGTGGAATAATCGGCTAGAAGATAATTGTATAAACATGGATATTTTTCAACTTCAGTAACGAGTTTTAAACTCAGTGCTTGTTCAGACATTACATTCATATTAAAACAGTTTGTTTAACTATAGTTTAAGATCAAGATGTTAACGGTTGAGTTACTTAAAAGTTAAAACCAATAACGGACGCGTTGCCAGGTAACTAAACTATTCCATCACAGCGTGTACAAAAAAAAAACAAGACACTAACGATACAGTGACTAAACTCAAACTGTACTGCTCTGCTACTGTACTACTGCAGTATTCAATGCAAGCACGAATCACAAACGCGTTACCTACCGATTACTAATCGCTCACCGAGTGTGCGCATTTCCATAAAAATATCCACACGGTGAGCCAAGGTTCCTGTATGTAACTGGTTAGTGGTTCCATTTGCGTAGCAACGCACATTGTTTTAGACGTTAAAAAGGCGCGCATTATGATGAATACTTAGGTAAATTTTGTATTTAACTATAATAATAGAAACAATCTTTATATTTAATTGTATTTTTTAATATTTAATATATGATATAAAATAAATAAAGCAACCTACACAATGAAGAACTATCTATTCAATGAACCTACAAGTAATGTTTTTGTTAAAAATTTCAGACCACTGTACGTTGTGTCACAAGATCCTTTTTCTGTTTTATATCTAATTCTTCAGATTTAGGACAGTGATCTGGCCTATATTTGCTGAAGTAGTATAATTAAAATCCTACCCAATTTGTGTTGATCGCAGGACGCAGGTATAATGTTTAAATTTTTCAATCTTAGACTATTTCCATACTATTATAATGATGGGTTTAGGTTTTAATTGCTTTTGCAAAACAAAAAGAGATAACTTTCTCTAAAATGTACCTATTAGTTACTAAGAGAACGGACTGTGCTATATTTCTACAATGTATGAGTATACTTATAGTTACGTTAGTACTCGTAATAAAACGTAATGTGCAGTTAACGTTGAAAAAAAAATATAATGTAAAGAAAACGAGAAAAATAAAAAGTCTGTTTTTATTGTTTTTTTTAGCTACATTTCTTATTGTATAGCTTTTAAATTAAATTAAACAGATTTTTATTATTTAGGCACTAAACTATTTTCACTTAATTACATTACAAAATTATAATACATTTTTTGGTATAGCTTTGACTAAAATGTGACTAGAATTGACTAGACAGTAAACACATAGGTACTTACTAAAATACATAGGTTTTTATCTAACTTAAATATGGACTTTTTTTTATTTCTAACAATTTAAATAACACAATATGGTTTACACATTGGTAAATTGCAAATGGTACCAAATCCAAACAAAGCCAATTAGACAGTTTAAAAATTGGAATTTTTAGATTCTGCTACAACTTTGTTAAAAATTAAGGTCTAACTTATGATTACTTGTACATTTTACATATATTTTTTCAATTTTTTTTAATAAAAGACACAAACGTTTGTTATAAACTACAAATTTTGTTTAAAAAGTAATAATAGCTTCTTAAAAAAATTACAAAACTTTCTAAATTCCACTGTAAATTATTTGAAATATGATCTTCGAGCGAAAGTTTAAGAATTTTTTGCCAACTTTCGTTTTTATAACTTAAATAAAATAACTAAGATGGAAGCTTTTATATCTTCAATTTTGATATAGAATGCAAATTCTTACTGTCTAAAGGACTGCTATCGATAAATAAGGAAACTGTTTTGCTTGACTAAGTATATAGGCAGATTTTTTTGGCTTATCGACGTACTTTAAAAGATAATTTTAAATAAACTTTTAAGTCTTATTTCACCAAAATATTTTTCTTTGGCATATGGACGTAACAATATTGCTTTCGTAGTCTTACTTAATTACTTTATTTTACTTGTTTTACATAGAAGGTCCAGATCCTGGTTGATGTCCCTCTTCACTTCTTGCATTTTCCGCCTGCATCGCTTGTTGCTGTTGCAGAAACTTGGCTGCTGCTGGAAATCCTTGCAAATCAAAACCTGGAGGAGCCACAATTCCACCAGAACCAGCTCCAGTTCCTTGTAAATAAGCAATAAGGCGTTTCATCTCCTCCAACGCGTTAGCCTGCATTAAAATGTAGTTTTTGGCAAGGAGTAATGTTGCTATTTTGCTAAGTTTTCGTACTGAAGGAGAATGTGCGTATGGAATTACGGATCTTAGTTCGTCTAAGGCGTCATTTAAATCGTGCATTCTTCGTCGTTCTCGCGCGTTTATGTTCAGGCGAACTGTTTTTCCTTGGCGGTTTTTCCCTTTGGAGACGATGTTTTGGGAGTTTGGCATTCCTCTTGAGGGTGGAGATCTAAAAAATAATAATTTTAAACATGATTTTCTACGATTCAACGTATAGATCTATCCCGCCGTTGACCATAATCACGGTCGTTATACTTGGGAAATTGAATAACCACCAGCATTATGATTTAAGTCAATCTGACGCATATCTGACGTTTTCCAAGTATAACGACTGTGAAGGTGGTCAACGGTGGGAAAGATCTATAGGTACATTTTTACGTGGCAGATTAATCTCCGTTCTTTTAGCATAAAGATCTATGACGATCATTATTTTTCCCAAAATTCCTACTATAAATAATAATCCAATTCAAAACAAGCTTTTTTACGAATGTATAAGATTTTTTGCATTATACAGGGTGTCCATAAAATGGCGAATAAACGCGATGGTACACTCTTGGGGCATTCTCAGGAATCCCTAGAAAATTAGTTATAAAAATGTAATTTGACCATTTAAAAGATAAACAAATGGTAAAATAATTTTAGATAGATTGTGCCTTTGTATTTAGCTTTTTTTTTGTTAACATGTGCTTATATCTTCACGACATAAGCGTTTAAATTATCCCACTTTGGGGTTTCATATTTTCAAGGGTATTTAAGATAGATTTTTTTAACAATTATCTGGGGCTATACATGCTTCAACAACGTACCATCGCGTTTATTTTTTGGACACCCTGTATGTATTTTATGTAAAAAATATAACAGCATTAAATAATTATATTAAAAATTATTGCTATAAAAGCTGTTGTCGTTAAAATCTAAATATTTGCAGGAAATGATTTTTTTTGTAACCTGCTAGGTTTTAAAAATTAGGTAAATATTTAATCATAAAATATTTAGATAAAACTTGGAATTTAATCCTGGTAATAAGCTAAAAATTCTAAAATATTGTTGCAATAAAAAAAACTAAATTTACAGATTTAAGAACAAACAATTCTAAATTTGCCATAAAATTTTAATTTCTTTTTGCGACGTTGGCCAATTAAATACCAATTCCAAGGTCGTTATATGTAAAAGAAAAAACTGTAATATTGTTACGAGTAACATTTTTAGTTTATTTGAAAATGTACATTTGAGTACGACTTGGCAACAGTTTTGCTATCTAGCCTAGGTACTAGTGTTTCCTAGAGTTGTAGTAAAAATGCTGACAAGATTTAACGTAGCTTATTTAATTATGATCTGTTTGTTCAATGCCGAAAATAAATTGTTTAACTTCATTTTATCTTATTCTTTATTTTTTTGTAAATCATAAAAGTATCCTTAAGTCGTCCGAAAAACATTCGTGACAATATCAAAAAATTAATGTCACAAAAACAAAACTTATGAATGTCCACAGAATGCATTCTTCCAAAAGTAACTTTTTAATGCTTACCGGTTATTTTGGCTTGGCCCACTCTGCTCAGGATTATTCTCATCAGAAGGAGGCCCATGACTTGCCAAACTAGGCGAACACCCCCCTGGAAAATAAAACCCTCCTAATCCAACAGCCCCCAAAGGTGTCCTTCGTCCAGCACCAGGCAAAGGTTGAGTTTCCTCAGAAGCAGCGGAGTGTCCAGGAAATGGTACAAAATTCGGGTCCACTATATTGCCCGCGGTTGAGGAGCTTGGTCCTCCAACTGTTGAAGAAGTTGCACCCTAAAATTTCATGAATGTTTTTAGGATTTTTGACTAAGATATAGGTACTTACCCCTTGCCACCCCCAGGAAGGAGCTGTCCGCAGCCATTGTGGTGGCTCGGTTATGGTTCTTGGTACCGAATGTAACGTCGGTTCATCTCCCTCTGACGAAGAATCACAGTCAAATGATTTCATTCTTTATTTTGGTCCAAAAAGTTTTTTTTTAATCAACACATTTTTATTTGCTACACTTTTGATTTATTTACTAGGTACCTAAATCGATTTTCTTTTGGCATATTTTTTGTTTATGTTGTTTTAAATATTTTTTAAATTAGAATTTTATTTATTCTTAATTGTTTAAAAGCTAAGTTATCACAATTCACAACACAGCTAACTAGGGTATCTAAAATCAGAGTATGAAAAATTGACAGATGCATCCCTCTACGGGAGAATATTTAGGGTTATAAATTCCAGTGGCGTAGATAAATTACTTAAGGGTTGTTTATTTAAATTATTAAAAATAGTCTCATTCTCGGCCTTATGCTAAATCCGTATTTTAATTTTCATTTTATGCTTAAGGGGGGTTAAAAAATGCCTCCCTTTGTGACTACCAAAACCGAACAGCAAAACTCGAACAAAATTAAAATGGAAAAAATAGTGATACGTTAATGGTAAAATCAGATTTTAGTACAACTTGAGGGGTGGTAAGCACTACATAAACTAAAGCGAACAAAAGAGGAAGCTGTATTGTTGCCTTGGTAACCAAGGGGTGGAGACTGTATAACTTTGGAGCTAAATCCAGATTTACCCCGTGCTACCCTCTATTACATTTTCTGCAAACTAATTGCAGAACTTATTTTAAAACAAAAAAAAATGTCTTTCCACAAGTCAATCAATGAACTTGGTAAGTAAATTAATGCTAAAGTTTCGCCCCGTTTCGGATGAATGTTTTTATTTCAGAAAATCCTCATTGAATTTTTTCTATATTTTTAGTCAGGAAAATTTTTGGATTTATTTTATTAAAAAAAAAATGAACCTTCTTAGTTTTAAAAAATTATGTAGTTCAAAATAAGTTTATTTATTGGAATAAAAAAATAAAAAAGTTTGTCAGAAGTGGGATTCGAACCCACGCCCTCAGAGAGGACCAGAACGCTCATAGACCTGCAAAGCAGGCAAGGAAACCTTGAGTCTGGCGCCTTAGACCGCTCGGCCATCCTGACATGCTCAATTGCTGCTGTAATAATGTATTAGAATTACGTTTGTGTTGTTATTGAATTACGCAATGTAAAAACTGTCTAAAAGCATTATTTTATTGAATTTATTTTTGAAATTCATTTTATTTAGTCTAGTAAGGGTAAAATTCTGATTTGGTCAAGTATTGTTTATAATATTGTGTGGATAAGTAAGCATTTAATGAAAAATATGGGTGGCGCCATCTTTCAAATTTTTAATACAACTTATTATGTTGGTGTTAAGGTCTGTTTTTTTTTATTTAAAAAATAAAATACGTTGACCCTTATCGCTTTCAAAAATTATAAATTATTTAATCAAGCTTGACCAAACATGAAACATGGTGTATATTGTATTATAATTTTCTAATCTATAGTTTGCTCTATTTATCAGGGAAATCTAAACCTACTGATGACCTTATATGTAGGCAACACAAAATTCAAATGTACATAACAAGTTGCGGGCCTAGTAAGGTCGTAACTGTTCTCTAATAAAGTATATTTTTAAATTGAGATAGAAATTTGAAATTATAATTAATTATGAAGGAAAATTCTTAAAATATTCGTACCATAATTAGACCAGATAAATGAGATTTCTGAATTAAAAAATAAGAAGAAAAAATTACTTCCTACACAGAACAAACCTTCTTGAAAAGTGTTTTGGCAAAAGTTAAACTTTCTTGCAAAGTGTTGTCGGTCATAATTTTTAGTATTTGACCCATTTTATGAACCCTAAAAAAGTATATAAAATATAAAATGGCACTTTGGATAAGAAAAATATATAAAATTTTATGGGGCGCCTAGCTTCTGTTTTTTTTTACATCATTTTTTGTTTCTACTATCATAATTGTAAGAGGATGCTCATTAAACTAAACAGAGACATAATAATTAACATGGACGTAATATTTTATAACACAAAACAAATGTGTTTATCGAGCTGGTTCTATCGTAATATAAATCAGAATAATCATCATTTTTAGTGTATGTTCAATCAGCGAATTTGTTTGCTCATGCATGTAGCTTTCTGTCAGGCCAGTTTGCCAATTAGCGTTTGCAAAGCCAAAAGCAACCCTTTACCTCCCTGGATACGCCTACCAACCCGTCCACATGATGCATGTTGGACCCAACCACTATGCCCCTTTTAATTCAAAATTTCATTTGATTTGATTTAAAGCCTTGACCAGCTAGATTTACCCTGGCAATATCTAAATTCAGGTCTAGGTATACCAGGATTTTATAACCGATACAAAGGAGATTATTAAAAAAATATATTGCCTGAAGATGCTTATGATAATTGAAACAGGTTGCAACTTGGCAACTATAAAAAACGATTATTTCTGACACTTTTGTTGAAGTGTGCTGTGAAAGCCCTCTTATTTGCGGACATTCCAAAATACTCTCCAATTTGCAGACATAGTAATTAAGTAAGAGTTAATCCGTTTACCTGCAGTAAGAAAAGGATTATCCTTTAATTTGAGATGTTTATGTGCAGAAGTCAGTAATAATATTTTATGCTTTTATTTAGTATAAAGATCAAATAATTTGTGTACAATGCTTTCTGATAATGTGTTGATAGATTTTTTACATAACAACACCGAGAACAACACCTAGTAATGTCCTTCAGTGTAATGCACACAATTTTGGACGCACTGCTAGGCTGCTAGGCACCGACATAGCTAGAGTTTATATTTTCATTTTAGCAGCAAAACTTAACCTAACCTAATGTTCCTCAGTGGAAAAATGTCCTCCAGTGCTTTCATAAAAGTCAGTTTAAAACCCTGAAATTAAAAAAAAAAAATATGCATATTGGACTTCACCCTGGTAAAAAAAACTCACTACCTTTAACCTTTCTGTTTTTGACCATTTATGTCTGCAAATTGGGTATGTCCGCAAATTGGGTGTCAACAAATAAGAGGTGAGGTGTGCTATTATTGAAAGAGCCTGTATGATTTTCGGACTCTGACCTATAGCCTTTAGAGTCTAGCAAGCCAATAATAATAGATATTTGGATATTTAACACCTCTTTGATGATGGGACACATTTACGTACATCACAGCACTTCCAAAGAGCAACATCTCCATGGTAACCATCTGGGGACGTATCAGCAATGGTAATTTATCTTGTTTCGTTTTCGCATAAAAGTAACTACTGTAATAAACTAGCTTCAAAATATTTTTATTCTTTGGTTCCAAGAAAGCAAAACGTTTGGAAATATTTTCCAAAGAAATTTGATCCAGATGTTTTAGACTTCGTTAATTTTTTTGTCTTTGCATGGTTTGTGTTGTGACCTCAGTTTGTGATAAACTGATTAAATATGTAAAGTAAGAATGAAAACATTTGAAATCTGATTTAAGTTTTAGAATAAATTTGAACATACGAGCATGTACTTTGGAATATCAGCTTAGGATTAACTTTGTGTATATTTTATTCATCCCCTTTCATTTAAGTTATCCCTTTAGAATGCTAATTAGCCCTGGTATGCGTTGAAACCTCAGATTTATTGTACCTTTTTTTTTATATCAAGTTGCATAAATTAAAACTGGAATTAGAATGTTGGAGATAATTTTTGATGAACTAATTTAAGTGAAGCCTAAAAGATTTTGTAATTACTTTTTGCTGAATCCTTGTTTTTTTAAATGCAAATAATGGCATTTAAATTTTTATTCTTATGAATAATGATCGTACCTATTTAGCAATTTTAAAAACAATAATTTTTCTTTAAAAAAGTAAGTATGCGAATAACCAACTTTTGCTTTAGTGTGATTCGTGGTAAATAGAAAAAGAATATCATTTAGGCACCATTAAAATGACATCTTGAAACAGACGTCAGATTAGCCAAAGCTTTCGAAAGCTTTCCTGCTGAGAATTTAGTTTAAAGCCCATCCAGTTTAGTAAGTTCACCAAGTTTCCGTCAAAAGCCTCCTTGATTGGTGAAACGGGAATAGCCGTCCCGTTGCTGTTGTATGAACTTAAGTTGCAAGAACTTAGGTTACCTGCATTTATTTAAGCCAAAAGAAAAACAAAAAGTTTCGCAAGAAAACTTTATTGACTTTTATTTCCGTTAATTTAACTAATTTGTGCCATCGTGCCATCTATCGGCCACTAGACCAAATTTTAAAAGTTGAGAACAAAAAAGCAAAAAGAAATCTGTAAAATACTTAAAAAGATTCGGAGGAATACCGATAGATGCGTTTACCAAGTTATAATAGCGCGCATGCTTTGAATTAGATAAATTAATGAATACCTAAATGCATTAATTTGGTCGCGATAAGTTCGCGTTAAGGGAAGGTAAGTGGCGTGGAGTAAATTTAAGTTTCTCTAAATAGATATTTTTCTGAATAGATAATAAATGATTTTCTTCGGTATTCTAAAAGGAAACCACAACATTATTTTGGGCTCCTATTATAAAAATACAGGTTAACGATGTCCTTCGCAGTTGGCAATGCTGGTCCAGCAGGGTTGCCAAGCAACATCAACATCAGCATTCCACACCCGCAACTAACAGAGACAGAAAAAGGATTTGAAGGGGAGAAAATTCTATTTCAAGTACAAAGGAGCACTCTGCAACGCCAATATTGCTAGAGCTTAGCTACTGATGTTCAAACAACCACTGTTCGGAGTTTCTACCTATTTCTGTTAATAATTAACAAAGTTATTGATGCATTATTCGGGTTACTAACTGCCTATTCAGCAGAAATGAAATGTTTTGTCCCTAAAAATAAAATTACTCTCTCTATAGAGCTTTATTTCTACGCCAAAGGGTAAAGTTCTTTGTTTAAGGACCCTGAATTAGGCATTCTTATTAGATTGCCGAACAAACCCGCATTAGGCCCATTTATGAAAAAAAGAATCACAACACCTAAATTTTACAAATTTTTCAAAATTTTACAAAAGCTTTAATATAAAATTTAGGTAGCTATTTAAAGAGACTGTCTAAGTTGGTATTTGATTTCGAAATTTACAATTTACATAAACGACTAAAATTACCCATCGTTCAAATGAATTATTTATTAGAAAAAGAACTTCTTATAAAAAAATCATCGCCATTTTCTTCATGCTTCCTGCAGGAAATACGAGACGAAAGATCTCGACTTCTCTTGACTCAACTTTATTACAAAACGCTTTTGGTTTTATTTTTCATGTCGTATCATTTTGAATCGACAATATTAAAGAAGTGCGCTTGATGTAGCATATTATAAAACTTTAAAATTTAATTTCCGGCATTCGGGAAATAAAATTGCTCTTAAACTTGTTATTTCACGTTCCACGCATTTTTAGCATATTTTATAAAAAAGTATATCCGAGGCAAGGATTATTCAAAAACGAAGAAAAATATGTTCAACAAAAACATAGCAAAATCTCCCGGCGCATTCGCCAAATCCTTAAACAATAAAAACTCTTTGATCTTTACATAATAATCCAAATCTACTTTAGACTTTAGCATAAAGGCATAAACGAATTACTAATAAATTTTATTCAAATGAGAAAGTAAATATTAATATTTCCTGTCCCTTTTGAGATGTCTAATTTTCCCGCGATGGTAGTCAATGGGGGCGCATGTGTCGCAAATAAATCGATTCACAGACAGACCGGTGAGCAAATAACTCTATTGGACATGTCTGTAACAGAAATGTATTCACGCAAAACACTTTAAAGGGAAATGTCGCGAAGCATAGTAAGAGTAACTGTGGTTATGTAATGTTG
Source organism: Cartodere bifasciata (assembly GCA_963920755.1). NCBI lineage: Eukaryota > Metazoa > Arthropoda > Insecta > Coleoptera > Latridiidae > Cartodere > Cartodere bifasciata. Next base: position 17,518,642 of record OY987195.1, on the reverse strand, counting down.
GTTGCCTAAAATAAAAAAAAAACAGCACTTGTTGGTCATTGTTCAGTGGGTTTAGAAGAGATAATTTTAATTAAAAATTTTGCTTGCCAGCAACATAAATAAACAAAGCACAAGTTGACATATTTTAAAGGTCCATCAATAATCGTTTAAATACAGAATTTTGGCAATTTAAAATGCAAAAAAATAGTACTTTTAAATTGCCAAAATTCTATTTAAACGCTTATAAATGGACCTTTAGAATATGTCAACTTGTGCTTTGTTTATTTAGGTTGCTGGTAAGCATAATTTTTAATTAAAGTTAACTCTTATTAACCTACTGATAAATGACCAGAAAGTGTTGTTGATTTTAGGCAACCAACATTACATAACCACAGTTTCTTTGCTTTGCAACATTCCACGTTAAACATTAGATTATTTTATTTTTTTTTAAGTAAATTGAATAATTTGTTTTTACTCAGAGATTTTTTGCCATTTTTAAAAATGGGCTTAAAGTTAGAATGGGTATAGATCTGTAAAAGTCTAAGCTCGAAGATGTTACTCTTTGCAAATTAGTCGGTCGAAAAAAATGCGGAATCGTAAAATAATACGAAAAAAAACGTAATAAAATTCAATTTTACAAAATTTTCGTTAGATGAAGCTGATAACACTGTTAATAAAATCTTATGCAAAAGGGTATGATCAAGAATCATAGATGTGTTTCTAAAAAAGCACTTTCCTTACAAAGTGTCCAACTTCAACAAACTTTAACCATATTTTTCTCAGATATAACAAAAGATGAATTTATTTAACAATTTTCCAAGGTTCCCTAGGTATGCCCCAACTCGAGTACCAACGTCATTACAGGCCGACGCACTTTACACCTGCATCTACCTCGCGGTCTTTTTTGACGTTATTCACAATACTTTTTTGAAGTCTGACGTATATCAAACAATATACAAACAATCAAAAAAAGACCGCGAGGTAGATACAGGTGTAAAGTGCGTCGGCCTGTATAAAGTTAACCATGCGCATCTGCATATTCATAGAGCATGTGTGCCAATCTTGGGACACCCTGTAGCATAAAACCAAAAAAAAACATATGTGCAAAAAAAATTTCTGACACGTGTGGGACTGGCAACACCCAACCCCTACTAAACCCCAGAAAGCCTTCTCGTTTGCCAAAAGCGATGTGTTGGCATCAGTTTTTACTTTCAGTGGAAACCTAACTGGTTCATCGTTTTTCAGTTTTTGTCCAAATTAGTCCTTCTATTTTACTTCTGCAATTTATTACTTTACTACAATTTTTTAAATGTCAATTTCTGTTTCCGTCGTTTTACTCGTCCTTGATGTGTTTCGTCAGCAAGTTTACAGGTTTCTGTAATTCAATAAGGTACGTCAAAATGTGAATTTGATGATGTTATTTTTAGATTTATGTTTTATCGTGTAAAAGTTGAGTCTTTTTACAAAAAAACGCTTTGAGATACTAGGAAAATAATGTGGAATGTTTTCTTTTAATCTGTTTTTCTTTCGGCACAAGCTATTGTAAAAACAGTTACATCTGAATTAATTTGTTGAGTTAATTATTTTCACAATGACAGATAAAAATTCAATTTTAAATCTAAGTACTTTAGGAAACATTAAAGTTAAAGAAATGAATTCGTTTCTTTAATCGGTTTTTTATAAATAAGTTGACATTTTTAAATACCAATTTAAGTAGATACTTGAGTTTATACCCATTAAATTGGATTTTATTGAAATATTCTTCCAGTTTACATAAGAATTAATTTGAACAGAAATATAATTAATTTTAAAAGTACACGTATTCTTAGGTAAGGTCCTTTTATTATTATATGGGCATTAATGTGGCATTTTTTTTTACTTTTTTACTAAAGGGTTTTAATTATTTATTAAAAATGATGCTTTAAGAAAGGATTAGTATCAATTTTTTAAAATTATTCTGAAGGCATAAAAACACAGTGTCACTACTACACACAACATATTTCCAAATATAAATTTTTATCTTAAAAATTAAACAAGAGGAAATGTCGCGAATAATAGAAATTGTGGTTATGTAATGATGATTGCCTAAAATCAACAAAAAACAGCACTTTATGGTCATTGCTCAGTGGGTTTATAAAACTTAATTTTAAGTAAAAATTGTGCTCAGCAGCAACATAAATAAACAAAGCACAAGTTGACATATTCTTAAGGTCTATCAATAAGCATTTAAATACAGAATTTTAGCAATTTAAAAGCACTATTTTTTGCATTTTAAATTGACAAAATTCTATATTTAAACGCTTATTGATGTACTTCTAGAATATGTCAAATTGTGCTTTGTTTATTTATGTTGCTGGTAAGCACAATGTTTAATTAAAATTAACTGTTATAAACCCACGGAGTAATGACCAGAAAGTGCTGTTTTTTGTTGATTTTAGGCAACCAACATTACATAACCACAGTTTCCATGCTTCACTACATTCGTCGTTAATGAGTGGCGGTTTTTTTGTACTATTATTAATAATTAAACATAAATGCAAGGTTTATTAAATAAACATGTTGACAGTCATAATACACAATTGATGTGGATGTTAATTTATGTAATTATATTTTGTTCATGGTTATTAATAGAGACAAACGAATATTAAGTTATAATCGGATCGGACTCCGGACTCATAATTTATAAGTGATTTTAGAAAATAATTAAAAAACGACCAAAACCTAAAATTTATAAAACTAAGTAAATTCAACATTAAAAAAATACATCGCATTTCAAAAATTATAATAACAAAATCCCTGCTTAGTTTTCTTACAAAAATAAAAAACGCCCCAAAGACTCTCTAAATTAGCATGCTTAAAAATGTCACCAGAACCCCTTTAATCAAAAGGTAGGTTACCAAAAAAAACATCTTGTAACGAAGAACAAAGGAATAAAATATTATTATAAAAATACGGATACAAGGGTACAAAGTTGCCAAATTTCTGACAATACAAAATACAGCACCCAATGGCAAGTAGCCAACTAACAGCAAAAGAAGAGTAGGGGTAATAACGTGAAGGGTGTCGAATGACAAAATGCGCGCGCATGGGGTGGAAAGCGAAACGACGCCCGCCACGACGCCACAGATAGTGAGCAGACAGTGTGGCGTCTACAGGTCTGGAAACCTGATAGACAGACAGTGTGTTTCTTAGTGCCTTTTGGTAAGTTTTATTGGCCGTTTAGACCCCCGTGGTAGACACTTTACACTTAAACCCTTAATGGCAGTTAATGGCTACGTGGAACAAAGGTACCTATATTATCGGGTTTGCTATCTTTAAAATTGCTGTTTGATTAACTTACTTAGGGGAAAATCCGTTTGAAATTTAAACCTTGTCGAATCTGTGCAACATAAATTTGAAAGAACACTTCTTAAATTATACCAATTTATTTTAAAACCTTTTAGATCAATTGTAAGCCATATTTGCGGCTTAAATCTATTAAGGATTATAAAGCAAAGAATTTTACTTTAAACAAAATTTGTAAAGGATTTCATCCTGGATTTTTTTAATGCATCATTTTAATCAAATTTTACTAAAATAATTAATAAGCTGTAAGTACAATTAAGCAGACTTAATAAAACACGTTAACTTGCAAATATTTGAACCACTACAGACACACAATGCCTACACTTTCTCTTAATACCAGAATATCCTTAAAATCTCGAATACCAAGAATGTTATTTGAATAATATTTTTAGAAAAAATAAAGGAATACTTAAGTTAAGCTTCTAAATTTTCTATAGATTGTCAAATTTGTTAAAAATAAAATGTATAAAACACAATTTTTGGCGGGCTTTTCTAAGCCGCATTTTAAGACAATTATTTCCCAAAATATTTTGTTTAAGAAAGGCTTAAGGATTGCATTTAATTCGCGCGTAAAATCATAAACTATAAAAAGAAATAAATAAGTCATTTAATATAAAATATCATAGACACATCTAATAACGTGGCATCATTCAGTTTTAATATCAACCCGCTTTAGGGGTGTGTGAACTTTGCTAGGTCCTGTATCCTTAGTCCATACGCACTAAAATGCAGCCGCTCCCTTTTAATAATAGTAATTTATGCGTCTGTCTGGGGGGATATCTATAATATGAAATGAGTAAGCCAAACAATATTTTGCTATGTGTAAAATTGCAATTATGTTTAACAAAGAATGAAACTGAAACTGTTTTAAAAAACTATTCATTTTGGTCATTTGGGAAAGTTATATTCAGAGTTTAAAATGTAAGAAACTTTGTTTCCTTTTTTCGGACGATTTGTTAAAGAATTAAAAAACTCAAAAACTACAATTTCTTTCGAAGATTCAAAGGGCTCGATATAAACCGATTTTTGTAGGGTGTAATATTTGATTTCTTTTAAATAATACTTTGAAGTATTAATGTATAGGTACGATACCAGCTACCTTTAGTGGTTTCATTTGAAGTTAAAACTGCTATTTAGTTTATTAGATCGATTTTAATGTGATAGGCACGACAGGGTGTAGATACTTTAAAAGTGATTCTTTATTTACCTTGTACCGTCTCGAGGCTTCGTCGGCGTCGCGGGCGTCGCGTCATACCTAAATTGTAGATATTTGTATTGTGCTAGTAGCGGCATTGGCGCATTCACCATTTCTATTTATAGTAAATTACTTATCTTAAATTAAAATTATACCAAACATTTTATTGCAAAGTGGGATCATTTAGATATATGATAATGATACCTTTTGTTATACCCTTATTTAAGGTGTTAAATGTGAATATGACCTACCTACTATCAATAAGGAACTTAATATTAATTTTTACTAGATCCAGATTCCCGTGGCGACCTTTTTAGAATGTATTAGCATTTTTATTATGCCACTGTTACGGTTTACGATTAGCGCAGATAACTTTGCTCCCATAAATCTAGTGTGAGCGTCACATATATTCGGGGTCAAAGTTCACAAAAAATCATTTTTGGCTCATTTTTCTGTTACGCTTCTGATGGTGTTTTGATTCGATTTAAAAATGTAGATTTTAGGTAAACAAGTAATAATAAATAGCCTTATTGAGGGCGTAGACTGGTGCAACTACTCTAAATTTATATTGATAAGCACTTAAATAATGTCATTGGTTAATAATTATCAAAGATTCTTTAGAATATCAGAATCTTATAGCCATATGAGCAACAAAAGAACCCCATATTTTACCAAAACTTTTTCCAAAAAAGATTATTTTCCGCGCATTAAAATGTTATTAAAAAAAATAAAAATAATTCCGGTACCGGGAATTGAACTCGAGCCTCCTGGGTAAAAGCCAGGGGCCTATAACACAACTCTTAAAAGTCCAACAAGTTTTTAACATTATAAAATCTACAATTGTAAATTTTTATAATGGTAAAATTCTACACTTGTTGGACTTGTAAGAGTTGTGTTATAGGCCCCAGATATCATATCACTTATTTAATTTACCACAACAAGCCAGATATTGTCATAAGCAAAGCATGACCAATCCGAAAGAAGTATTCGTGATATAGAGGTGTCCGTGCTCCATCCATCTGCCAGAACGTAGACAAGGGCTGCAACATCATAACGGAGTTGGAGATGACCTACAAGTGCAAAGCACGCCTGGGGGTGTCTTTTACTGGTCTGTCTCAGCGAGGTAGTAGTAACGGAGGCCCAGAAAACTTTTGTGACATTTTGTAGGCTGTGGGGGTTAGCGAAAAAGAAGTGGAAGTCTTAACGAAAAAGGCGAGGAAAAGAGCAAGTTATTTCTATCTCCACAACCACAGTCTTGTTAAGGAGACTCTTAACAAGAAATAAATATACTAAATCTTATGTGACGTAATGATAAGAGGTTCATTTAAAGTTTCCGTGAAAGTTTTTCACGGTTTTTCTGGACGCATACAGCTTTCAATTGCGAAAATGAATGGAAAACGGTTCTATTTCCCAAACTACACCCAGTAAGTAAAAGATCTGCTCGATTGTGTTAACACAAATCAAAAGATTAACACTGAAAGAAAAATAAGGTTATGTGGCACCATGGAAACCTGGAAACTAGAAGAAATTGCCATCTTAAGGACCTACCCAAACACCAAGGAAGCTGGAAGGCCCAGCCCAGTGCTCAAAGCCGACCACAAAAACATTCAGCAGAGCTTCCCACATCGATCCATATTCCATCGCAACCATAAAAAAAGTGTTGTAACACTACGACCAAACTTTTAGTGCATATTAATAGTGATAATGATAAATTAAAATTATAAGAATATGTACACGATGAATGTTAATAAACGAAAAATTGGACCATATCGAAGATACAAAACTTGAACAGATCAAAGCCGTCAGCGCATTTGACGAAAAATATTTGTTGTTTAGGATGTCTGGCTCTCACCCAGGAGGCTCGGGTTCAATTCCCGGTACCGGAATTTCATTTTTTATTAATTTAAAGTAAATTTATTCAAAAAAACAAGGGAACCAAAAAAACCGACCTACTGACTCACATATTATTTAGTTGTCAAATCATAATTTTACACAGTTTAATATTTTACTAAAACAAAATGTGCTATTTTGTTGTTTTAATTTTAAAATTCGTATTATTAAAGGTAGATAAATGACGTTGACCTAAAGCTCTTTAGTAAATTTGCATCTGTGGCAAGTTGCAAAATTTTATGAATTAAAATTTTTTTTACTATTTTTAAATTGTCAAGTTCTCTGTACCATAAATTAAAACCTAATTTATCAAAAAGTTATATTTAAACCCTTCTATTATCGATCTTACTACAACTTCTAGTAATAATACAAAACCACATTTAATATTGGAGCCGTCGCGGCGTAGATGACGTCACGATTGCATGCCATTGTCACGTGGCCTTTTAAACAGCTGATAGCTGGTAACTACCTATTATAGCATGTGGTTGTTGTGAATCAAACACCTTTTTATTTGAATTTAACATGTGATTTTATAAAAATAACACAAAAGTCTTATTTAGGAAAGTTATTTCAACTTTTGTGATATCTTAAGATTTATGTAGAGCTAATACAATTTGGTTTTAAGTAACCCAAATTGCATTGATTAATTTTTTTACAAAAATGACTTTATTTAATTTAATTGCAATTTATTAAAAAAGTCAAAAAAAAAAGTCAACACAAAAAAAGGTTTGCTTTTAAAGTTTTTTTAAAGATTCTAGTGAAATCTAAATTTTTTCATCAATAGTTTTTATTGATTTGGTTTAATGTTTCCAATCAAATCATAATTATGTTGGTATAAACCTAAATCGGTTTATTCTTCATACCTATTTTGTTACATAAAGTGGCCATTTTAAAATTGTATTCAAGAATTATAATGGTCCTTTTTTGTAAATCCTTTCGAAAGTAGAAGATTCTGCCGATGCACTTCATTGGTCTCTTTTTAATTTTAAACTTCAAATCAGTGTTGACATATGGACCAATAAGCGGCATCCGCAGAATATTCCTCTTTCTCCACATAACTATTACCTACTTATGCAAAATACTAAAAAGATATTCAAAATATGTCAAGTTTCTACAGTTGAAGCAATTCCTTTTGCATATTATTTTATCAATATTTTATTGTCGATTTTATAAAAACACCTTAGCCCGGAACTATAATTAAATTAAATAACACTATTAATTCCATTAAAACCAATATATTCACAGGTTATTTTATTTTTTATGGTTTCCCTTTGTAAAACAAGTACCTCAATGTAAACTTACATTGCAATATTCTTGAAATATTAAAAACTTTTTGGGAAGAACTACCTACATTCTATTTTTTATTAAAGGTCACCAATTTACGAGTGTGCTAAAGGGTCTATCATACCTAAAGAAAAAAAGGACTTGACTTAAACACTTTGATTTTAATAAACTAGAACCCAAGAAAATATTCATGGGAAATTTAAGGAATAAAGTCACGCAATCTTAAAACATGCATAATCGGAAGTTACACACTATGCAATACTTTAGGGAAACTAATGTCGTCATCTACTTGTATTTTAATCTATTAATAGTTAAAATGCTTTGGTAAATACAAATAAAAAAGCTTTCTTACTAATTACGTCTTGACTACAGGGGTTGGCCCTTGAAACCTTCGTTTCTCATAAAATAATTGTTCAAATAGTAAGTATTCTTTATAAAGAAACAGTCGCAAAGAAAAAAAAAAACTTGGTTATGTTTGGGTTAAATGAATTTTTGCTGTTCAAATTCATAGCTTTTTGCCGGCAGGCATGGTGTCGAGGTAAGTATCACTGCCTCTCACCAAAGTGACCCGGGTTCGAACCCGGGAGTGATCCAAAAATTAAAAAAGTCTGCTGGTAACATTTACTGTTGGGATAAATGTTTCTAGTGATACCTTCGCTCGGAAGACGAAGTAAAAGATGCGGTCCCGTGTGCTCATGTGCACGTTAAAGAGCTCTACCCATCTTTGAGAGAGGAAGGGATACGACAAAATTTCTCGGTTGGGGGTAGTCTCACTCAGAGCATCGGTATTAAGCCATAGTTGCAGAAACAGACCGATGTAAAATAAGTTAATAAAAAAAATAAAAAAAAAAAAATTCATAGCAATATTAGTGCTAATTGTCTTACTTTTTAGGAAACCAGATGGAGCCCTGTGGAACACCTTTCATAATAGATTAGGTATCAACGCACATTTACTTTATACCTGTGTAAGCAGGACCAGGTTATGAAGAATGGAAAGAATTATCTGGTTTATTGAGCTATAAGAAGAAAAAAAAGCAGAAATGTTAACCGATGAAAATTTGAACGCTGCATTGTTTGTCTTTCTCCTAGTGTTCACTGTAGGCCTCTATGTTTTTTTAATCCATAAGGCACGCGGTGAATGCCAAGAGCAGACTAATTCCACAATAATTTTTGAACAATTCAATTGTTCAGTTTTGAAGAAATTGGTATGAAAAAACAGAAATTGCAAATTGGACGTCTAGTTACAGCATATGGTAATCTTCCAAGTAATTACAAGTTTTTACGGATTACGGACCATCATGTGGTAAGTGCATAGTAACTTACGAAAGGGAGCAAAAATCTCTGAACGTAGAGAATTCCCAAAAAGTATTTTTCTAATGAAATTTTGTTTAATCGAAAAAGAATGTAACCAAATGTGACGCCAGTGTTAAAGCCATTCCCTAATTGTCAAAATTTTCTTATCAATCACCTCTATCTCACCATAATTACGTTATGCATCCATCAATTCATATACTTCAGCCATACATCACGTTACTCTATAAAAGCTCCACTTTTTTGCTCTTAACTCGACAGTTTGATACATCGAGCTGCAGGTTCCAAAAGCCTCTAGGCCAAGCTTTAGTTTTTAAAGGGTCGTCAGCCAAATCTACTAAAAACCGCGCGTGGCCATCAGCTTGTCCCTAACACATGAATGCATCATACACGGTGGGAATTATGCAAGCATCACGCTTAAGTGGGGTAACTATTGTTAATGCAGGGGTGGCTAACAACAATACGTAGGGGTGCATGTTTTATCTGGACTGTCGGTCGACGGCATCGGCACCCTCCCTTTAGAGTTCGGCGACTCTGATTACAGATAATACCGTTGGGACGACCACGTTATGTGCAGAGGTGCTTGCGAACATTGGTAATTTTGCTTATTGAGTTTTGAGTCGGGCGAATTTATAATTGATGATGCTAAATCTGAATTAGTTGATGGCATGTTCTCGGGGTTTTAACATTGAGTTTAACATGAATAAACAAATTTTGTAACTTTTATATCTTTGTTCTGTTTAAAGTCACAATTAAATTCTGTGTCGAGAGAATTAGTAAATATTACTCAATAATTTCTTCAAATTGCAATATGTATTTTATTTATTTTTGTCAATGTAACGTTTTAAAAAATAAAATCGTATTTTATGTCTCAATTTTATTAATTGCTTGTATGATAATGTCCTGACAAAGATATCAAATACCTTTATCGAAACTTGCTTTTTCTGATTGAGCCTATTTCCACTATTATACAATCATTTGCAATTTTATGCTGCCAACACCGTTTCATCATTTTTGTAATTTATGTTGTTACAAAAATGCAGAATGGTTTCGACCAAAGTAATAGAACTGCTTGCACATTTTCATTAAAAAAGTAATAAATAAGCAAAAAAAAATGGATTCTGGGAGTAAATTTATTGGGAATTTAAAACTTTAAAAACAATTAATTGAAGCGATGAAATTATAGACACAATAAAATAGGTCTGAATAATTTAATATTTTATACAACATTTACGAGAAGCTAGGAAAACTGGTGTTAACAAAGATGAGGGTGTTTTAGGAATTCTTGGAGGTGTTTTAAGGAGCATTTTGCCTTTGAAGGTATTTTTTACGGGTCGAAGTTGAAATATTTTGCAGAAATTTAAGTAAAGAAATAAAATTTTATGATGTTAAAAGAAAGTGCCTATAAATCGAGATAAGTATACTCGCCAATAAAGAAACCAATAAAATTCTTTTAAATGTCCCATATTTTAAGAAACACAATTGAAACAATATTCTTTTGAATTTAAATTGCATTTAAATTTAAAAAAGGGTAAATTTATTGTACTATAATTGTTATTACCTAATTTTACATCAACTGTAAATTTATTATATTATTAATTTTAGTCGTAAAATCACAGAATAATGCTCCATAATTAATATTGCTAAAGTTGTAAAACTGTACAATAATAAACCTATCAATACTAATTAAATTTAGTAGGTAGTCAAAAATATAACAATCAAATATATTTTAAATTTGAATCATGAAGAACATGGCACATTTAACTTTGCAAAACCAGCCTCTTAGATTTCCATAAAGTTTTGCACAAGGGTTCTGGTTTAGATTGTTCAGAATGTTGCCTAAAACAACCCAAGTATTTTTTACAAAACAAATAAGTAAGTAGTTCTGACTTCTCTTCCATTTCGGGAGTGACACTGGAACTGAATATTTATACTTCCTACCATACCAAAACTTTCCTTAATCACCTTAACTCTTAAACGACCCCGTTCCAACATGCAAACCGAACATCCTTGTTTCGTACTGTGATGATATCAATTCTTATTACAGTACGGGGAAAACCGGAAAGAAAGAAAATTATTTTACTTCAACAGTTAGTTACCCTTAGTAAAAAGACTATTTCCTTCGTCTAAACATATTTGCCCTTACACCTTGAAGCTTGTATGCTGAATTCGACGATTCGGATATTTTTTTCACTGATTGGGAGGCAAAAATAGTTACAGGTAAAGCCGCTAGAGAGGCTACCCTCAAAGTGTTAACTTACTTTAAAAAAAAAACGTTGAATCCTTGTATTTGAACGGTATTTTTTTCTGGTGATCCTCCGGTATTGAATGTTTTCAATACCCTAAATGTAACGTTATCATGAGATGTAAGCTTTCGTTGGACTTGCTGTAACAGAGTGGTATGGGTTTTCTTTTTTGTTTCATTATTGACATCTTCGTTCCTTTTCTGAATCTTCTTATTAAACACCGAAACTTCGGATTTTAAGGAAGTTAAGGATTTGATGGTTGTGTTAGCGAAATATCTGCTCCTTTAATTTAATTTTTTTTGACCTTAGACTTGATGATAGGAAAAATCTAATGTCACGAGCACCAATTTTCTATGATAATTCTAAGATTATAAATAGCAGTACCTACTTTGACAAGGCAGCCCACCATTAACACCTCCGAAGTCCGAATCTTACTTGGGTTGGGCATCTATACGCCCTCTTTATTTTGGGGACTACGTTTGTTCCAGGTCCACGGAGTTTATATTTTTAGTGTCCACAGGTATGGCAGAGTTATATAGAGTACCTCACCGAATGCAAATTCTTCCATTTACTTACAAAATGACTGGGCTACCGTTATAAACAGTTTTCATGTACCGAAAAATCACTTCAATATTTTCGGTGCTTAAAGATTCCCGAAGAAATTCCTATCGCATTGTTGTTTTTATGCTTTTCTGCCATATAGTAAAATTTGGCATATTTGGCTCGAACCTTTCAAGCTGCTAGTGCTTTCTTAGTGCGACTTGGAAAAAAGTAACATTACAAAAATGCGCGTTTTGGTGGCGGCGATGTTGTGGTGCAAATAAAAACGGTCCACGGCCACACTCAAAATTTGACTATAAAGTATTTTTTGGCAATAATCATGACCCAGTTTTATTTGCGATATTCATGATTCTGCTTCCTATAACCTATTTCTCAAAATTCTGCCACAGACGAAATTTTTTGCGCCAAGATAAAAAAAAAGTATTAAAACAATTGGCCTTGCTGGTGCAAAGTCCGACGGCCCTTCTGGAAATCTCCAGAATTCGAGATGGGTCCATTCGTCCCTGCTAATTGTTTACATTTGCTCTTTGGGCTTTATTTCATTGGAAAATAACGAAAATTTTCCAAAAAAGTATGTCATTAAACGATTCTTTTCTCCAGAAGAATCGGGTTCCATGTCTGATTATATTATTACTTGAAATTTACTTTATTTTTAATATCTTCGAACAATGTGAGTAGAATATTATTTGTCCAAATTATTTTTGTGATTTTAATTATAAATTTTTGTCGCCATCATGATATTTATCTGGAGTAGTTCGGAATTTAATAGCGTCCTCATCACGTCAAAATGGTTTATTGATTTAATTTCTGTTTTTCAATGCAATCTGATGATCCAGCCTTACAAATTAAAATAAAATACTATATTGTACATATAGGGGCGGAAAGTCCTTATAGCTGATGCAAGTAGTCTAGCTATAACGCTAGAGGGGTGCAGCTTCGTCCGCAATAATGCCATTTTCAGACAGACGCGACATATTGCATCGTTGATGCTAGAATGAATAAAGGGGTTACAGCGGCTTGCATGGATAACGAAGAGGACAATGTCAATAGCAAGGACGTTTTGATTATTTCAAGCTTTTTAAGTACCAATTTCAAAATTGTTGTCTGCATTTAGGCTAAAAAACATGCTCATTTTGGGTACGACATTCACCCTTATATTGCATCATCTTAAACAACAAGATATATAAAACATAGGGTTGTCAAAATTCCCCTTATTTTACAAATAACTATTTTTACCTTTCCATTAAATTTAAATCTTCAAACAATGATCCTAAGTGGTTTTTATAAATATCGAAATTTTGATCTTTAAAGCTGCTGGTACCGCAGAATAAATCATTACTTTCCCAAGCTGCTACACAAAGCTTTTGTACTTTATCAATGTTCTAAAAATGGTTCATCATATTTTCTACTTCGCAACCAATATAGATTCTAAAGGGTCCATAAGATAGCATATGAGAATATAGAAAGAAAATTCAGAAAGCTTATCGGAAAGTTTCCTGCAAAACCTTTTGTCATTTATCTTTGCCAAGGAAAAATTGTGTAAATAAAGTATGCGTACAATGGTATTTCAAAATTTACTTTTAGGCACATTGTTTTTAGAAATGTTCAAATAAATTTATAAACCTTAAACCTAGCATAAAACCTTTTATAAAAAATTTGTTTGTCTTCGTTATGATTCTTATACCGATTAAAAACTTAATCCTTTAAAATCCTTAAACGGAGTACAAAAAAAGATTAACATATTTGCCTCATTTTAGGTTACTAAAATTTAGCGTTAACTAAAAAAAATTAGCTTGCTTGAGCTAGCCTGCACAAGCTTAAACAATGTGCTTAAATTTCGTGACGAAATTATAAAAGAGACAATTTAAATACATTGTTCAGTCTTTATTCTTACAAAATGGAAGCTAATTAATCATCATTGTGATTCTTTAGAAAATAGAAATATGATTCTGATACAAGAATACTGGACACCTTGAAATTTTCCTTTCCAGAAATGTGTTGCGTCTATTAATAACGTCATAACTTTTAAATCCGAATACCAAACTCATTCCAGACTCCTTTTACATCCTGAGGTGCTCCAAGGCTGCAGGAAACTGGATAGTTTTCAGGGATGATTTATGAAAATAGATATTTTCAGCTAACTACCAAATACGTCATCTGTTTTTAAATACCGAGAGCTTTTGTTGGCATAAGACCAAACATAAATATAGCTTATATGTATAGTTTTAAAAACACCAAACGTGAATATATTTCCTAAACAAAGCAGTAACGACAAACACAAATAATTTAAAGCAAAGTTCAAAATTACAAAGCACTCTTCTGTCCCAAAAAGACAACAATTTTATTTTAAAATGAGTTGGAATAAAGGATGAACGTAGGAATATACTGTATAATTTAAAAACAACTCCAAAATCATTGTTTAGACTCATAAAATTGGTGTAGTAAACGTCGGGAAAAAGAAGCGCATCCAATCGAGCGGAATTATAGGTGTATGCTGCTGTATCAAAATAGGTCCAGCCCAACCCAATATGCAACTGAAATTCTGGGAAAGTGGTGCAGGCAAACTCCCTGGGAAATGATGGAAAGCTCAGCAGCAGCACGTTATCGATCCTGTGGCCATGGCAACAGCGCTCTCGCAGATTTCATCAGCTAGCTCTATCTCCTGCTTCTTTCCACCAGTAATATTTAATCTCAGTGAAATAGGACCTATTTTAATGCAAAATTTATTTTAATTTAAGGTCTGTTAGTTTTAAAAAGGTTTTCATTTATTTATGCACCGTCTGTCTAAGCGGGAAACGCAATTTCATTAAGATATGGAGTAGACGCGGAATTAACTGAAATCAAGAATTCTTAGCCGTTTCATTTTGCATTAGAAGACACCTGAAATTATTATCATAATTGCTATTTATTATAAAAGCATCTTATCTAATCATCTCCACTTTCTAAATATTAATTAGACAGGTACATTTATAATGATCTAAAAAATTAGATGTGGCTTGTGAGCAACCCTTTTTAAACACAGTTTCGTAAATTAAACTACAAATCCTAAACTCACAACCCAAACTTTTTTGGGTATTTGAATCAACTAAAATCTCTTAATTTATTTAATAACCCATATTTTAGAACCCGTCACTGCATCCCTTAATGCATCGATTCTTTACCCGGTACTAAATTTCAGCGTCGCAAGCCGTCGGAAAGTAAAAGATAATAAATTATTCACATTCGGTCCAAAAACGATATCCCCGAGAGGCTTAGTTAAAGCCTGAATGATGAAACTCCATTCTAGCGAATAATTGATATTTTCCCAGTCAATATTATTTACCATGTATTTATACAACGCAGTTGAATATGAAGCATTATTAAAATAAAACAAACGCAAACAACATTTCGAGCTGATGTTAATCCTTTTGAATTTGGCGGATGCGCTAACAAACATTGATTTGATAATGAAGATAATCGCTTTGTCTGCTTTCACCTGAATACTATTGTACCAGTAAAGCGGAACAGACAATAATTTAAATAACGGATGTTCTCCACAAACATACTAATTGGAAATGTATAAGCAACGCGGTATAGATATTCCATACTGATGAGAGCATAACAACGACAAAACACCTATCTTTGTGCATTTTGTTCTTGAATTCTTAATATGAATGTTTGGAAAAGACATTTATTACACCAAATACTATTATTAATATAAATGAACCCCTTCATATTGGCTTGCTGAGCATATTTCTCTTGAAATGTGATGTAAATTTCCAGGTGTTTTTTTGTTGCCAAATGGAACACATAATGCAAAATCATCATCATTTATTTTAGGACATTTTTAAAAGAACGCATATATCCACTTCTCTAAATTAGAAACAAATCCCCCATTTCCTTACTTTTGCTGTCTCTGTCTCCAGAGCAAACGAAATTATAGAAATTTAATCTCAAAGGAATATGCAAGTAAAGAAGTTTGTATAGCATTGCGATCTGTTTTGAATATAAGACGTGTTAAATTCTCACAAAATATAATAATGTAGATACAGAAGGTTATCTTTTTGGAAAGTTATTAAAATCATGAGGAGAATGAAATACCAAAAAAGCTCAAGGTTTTAATCATTGTCAATGCTAAAAAGAACAAATAAAAAATCAATATCATACATGTATCTAAGAAAACAAAATTAAAGATAAAGGTCATTTAAAGATCATGATTTCTAAAGTTAGCAACAACAGACTAGAGCAAGGTTTTTCTATTTCTTTGGGGAAAAACATTCTAAAATAAAGTCTAACGAGGAGCTTTAAAAAATGTTTAATAAAAGAATACAAAGACCCGTATAAGGGTTTAACATTTTTGCAATTTCCGCAAATGCTTAAAGGTATTAAACGGTAGATAAATCTTGGCACAACAAAAAAGCACATAAAAAAGCTCGACCGTAGCCGTCAGGTCGTTTTAATTTGAAGCTCAAATGGTTTTTACTTGAAGGACAAAAAGATGTGTCCAAAAAGGACGATAGATAATAAACAAAATTTAGCATGTTTTGTAAATTACCCTTAAGAAACTGAGGTAACGTTTAAGTGAGAAAAATAAGGTACTTTATGTCGCTTTAGTGTCGACCTCTTCACATCCCATTCATTTTGGTTAGCGGCGGCGGGCGAACGCGCTCTTTCTTGTATGGAAATGTTCGTAAAGAGCATCAAATTTTCTTTGGAAGAAAAAGAATTACTTAACACCCTTTCATAAATTTAACCCGCTCTTTCACTGTTAGGGCTCAGCACAAAAGAATTCCTTAATATTATTTAAATGGAATACGAGCTTAATTTTTTAAACCCATTCTGTATTAAAATTTTTATTTAGGTACTTTCATTTTTATCTCGGTTTTGGTAATAAAGACGACATAAACTTGCATTTTATTTTCGTTTTACTATTTTGACATTGGACGATGTTAATGCAAATCTACGAATGTTTTTGAAAATGTTTTTAAACGATGAATGATGTAACTTTTTGTTATATCGATTTCAAGAAGAGACAACAGTGTAAGGTAGGTACGTTTTTCAGTACCAAAAGAAAAGCTAATAAGATTTTGTTTCAAACATTTTAACTAAATCCCAGATATCCCAGAGCTTTCGAGAAATGTAGAAACTCAGCTTGAATTCACACACAAAGTTGAAATTAAATTGAATCCGTTCATTGTGTTGCAAGCAGAAGAAATAAAAAAGAAAGTGTCGACGCAGATGTTTTGCTTTTTTTGATAAAAGCATTGTCAAATAAAATGCTTTCAGATTTTACAATCCTTTTTCAATGTAAAGGAAAATATTACTTGAACCTCTAGTTTGGTAATTCCTGCAGTGCAGTACTCCAAAACCCAGAGGAATGCCATGAACACGACAGAGGTACATTGCAATAACGTTAATTTAACATGGCATATGTCGGCTCTTCATTTCTGCAATTTGTATGACATCAAAACAACAAAATGTTGACGGTGACTAACAAAACCCAATTTCACCCGGAATGCGAAGCATCTTTCCGGAATCTAATACAGAAGACAAAATATTCAACAAAGTAAACATACAAGAAAATAAAACGAAAGCAAGATTGAAAATAATTAGCAAACTTTGTAAACTACATACAGAGAAACAAAGAACTGCTTCTGGAAAAGATAAATTAATTTGAAAGTGTTTATACCTAACCATGATGTACCAAAAAGTTGGTAATGTTTAAATTCTCTCTTTCATAAAGCTTTAGTTAGGAATATGGGCTTTTTTATTTTGTGCAGTAATGTAACTTTCACAAAAAGAAAAAGGGAACACATTTAAATTGCGTTTTAAACAACAAAGCTCAAAAGAAAAGTGAGCAACGGAGTATAAGAAAAACATTGGATGGAAATTATATGTGTGAAACTGTAAAAGCATGCGAAAATTGTTGTTGATGTAATTTTTTTAGCAGTAAGCTTCTTTTTGTAGCACAAGTTCATAACTAATCAGTGGCGTATCAAATAAATATTATTTCAATTTACCAGCATTTAAATATGGAGCCTTTATGGGTACTATTGTGTTTGTTTGTTTATGTTACTGAATAATTATTAAATAATGCTGCAAATACAAAAGTTTAACCATTTAGTTCTTATCCTCTTATTATTCTGGTCAAATAAAAACCAACATTTAATTCTAGGTGCAGATCTACGTACTTAAAAAACTCTGATTCTTGGCGACGTTTCGAATCTTATTTTGTTCTGCTTTAGGCTTTCATAAAACCAGCAGGTTATACTTAAATACATACATTTTTTGATCATAACATTTAACTGTTGCAGTATCACAATCTCAATACTGGCGTTTGTTTAAATTTTAGCAATGTTTTTGACTTAAAATTTAATAAAGCAAACCATTAAGCATTCATAAAGAAAACTAAAACCGTACCTCGAGTGCATGCCGTTTTCAGCCACATTTCAGTGGCGCCGTATATTTTTTTCACCTCAAAAAATATACTCCAAAAGTTAAATGAGTTTAGAGTCTTGCTACTTGAATTTAATAAGTTTTAATTAAAAGTTTACTCGTGTGTTGTAGAAAGGGTGTTTAATATTTTATTAAAAGAGCATACCTAGTTTAAAAAAAAGCTCCCTCCCTCCTGCACTGTGTGAACCGCCTGCTCTGCGGCCCCGTAGCAGGAAAGAGGAGCGGGCGGAATGCAGCCTCCGCCGAGAGGGAGATCCCGTTGGAGTCAGATCAATATCTAGCCGGGTGACCTGGCAGCGTTGCCATAGCTACCAGCTGCTGCGAGACTGTGTGCCGCCCACGCCCGAACAGGCGGTGCGCTCCTCCCTCTAGCGGCCATCTCGGTAAACAGTCGTCCTGCTAGCGCTAACAGGAACAGCATCTCAAGGACGAGGACCATTATACACCTGGGCTCCAAACAACTTTAATTACTTTAAATTGCCGTTTATTGAAACAGGGACATGAGTTTAATTATCAAAACTTTTTGTGTTTGTTGTCATTTAATTTTGCTTTGTTTCAATGTAATAATGAAGTTTCAAAGTCCTTTATACATTTATTATTTATGTTATGGCTGCAATGTGCCTTGCTTTATAAAATATGTTTTATAAATAAGGCTTGCAAATTGTCTATATTTTATTATTTGTTATCAGAAACGCGGTATGGCAAAAAATCGCATATCCTAAAAGTCACAAACCGTTACTGGGATTAATTTTTTTACAAACAACTAAACTTTTCATTTGTCTAAAAATTTAGGGCACAATGTGAATATAATTTACTTTATCACTAAAACTTGTCTCTTTTGATTAAACTTCTATGCGTGTGAAAAAAGTAAATTTCCCTCAAAATTTCCAATGTTATGGCTAGAGATTCAAATTCACAGCTCTTCTAATCTGTGCTCCTAAAAGCTCGTATAAGTCATCTTCGTTGAGCTCCCGTCGATTCTACTCACAGATATAAAGATAAAGAACTCTAATCTTATAGGATGCGCAAAAGCAAAACGTGCTAAATTGAAGATGACATAAAAGAGTGTATGCACATGCGCGTTGGCAGTGCAATCAAAAAGAGTCGCGTTCATTGGTGGTTTCTCCCAATAATTATTATCGAACAGTACAGGTAAGTTCGTTTGATCATTTATTATTGGTTGTTTTTAGAGGAAAGGGTTTATACTCATGCGCATTTCAATTTGACACGCCTTTAGAAACAAGAATTAGAGTTTTCTGTTTTTAAATCTGTGATTCTACTAAATAGCACATCTACCTACATATGCCCCATCGTATATTAAAACTAAATGTAGTTATAAAACTGGAAAAATAGGGATACAAATGTATTATGGTTTTATATAAATCGTATATTTCTATGTGTCGAAAAAATCATTACAATATTTTTGTTTTTTGTCAGATAATCGACACAAAGAAATAACCCTAATAGCCCTATTTCTCTAGTTTTCAAAAGTACATTACGATCTTTAAATTTGAATCTCTAGCCTTAAACGCAACCCCAACAGTTCACTGGTCCCTTCATAAATACATATTTATGTTTTTGAGCATGCTTTCCTAAAACTCTTGTGATAGAACACACGGAAACACCAGTACCTTTTTTAAATGAAAAATTGCCGGTAATTAATTTAGCTTAAAAGTCTTCTGACAAAATAAGTTTTAAGAATCTTTTTTTGTTCTTTTCCATCAGCAAACTTCGTTAAAAATCCATTTAAAGTGGTTTCAGACTCTTAATAAATTGACTTTCTTTTTTCCACAATCCATTTCATCTAGGTATATTTTATTCAGAATCTAATAAGTGAATAAATGGAATCCGACACGAACAAGAAATGAAAATTTATTTGCAAAAGCAATGTACTATAACGTTAAAATGTAGCAAATTTGTAGATAACACCTCATGTAGCACCTAATGTTCTATGCTTTTAAGTGTTTAAATTTCTCTATTGGCCATTTGAAACACCCCTTTGTCAGCTTTGTCTATTTCTTTTTGTCGTCTGATAACAGGCACTTCTGGTTAAATTGCATTCCGGAGCTGAATCTGCATTGTTTTCCTGATAAAATGTCCTAAACATTCCTTAAAGCAAGTTGTCAGACTTCTTTTATATCGGCTTCCATAAAGGTACCTACATTTTTTTACTAATCTAATAAAACCTACTTTGCAGATTGCATATTCGTTGTAAAAAAGTGAAAAATTGTTGTATTTGTTGCCGTGCCAGTTTTCTTTTTTACTTTAGGAAAAGAATGTGCATTTTAATTGGTTATACAAAAATGTTTTGCTCATAAGACAGCTTTAAATATACAGAGAGTCGGAATGGAATCCAAACCGACCGCATTCGCTTGCTAAAAATAAGGACCGTTTGACGGAACATAAAACACTTACCAAGTTTCACGAAGCATGAAACGAAGTTTTAGGTTATGTATACAGCTTCATTTTATTTTTTATTAATTTACAGTTTTGTGGATGTGAATCGTGAGATTTCGCGGTAGACATTATACAATAAAAAGTGAATACTCTAATAAATTACCTATCATAAAATGGTAGGACAAAATAAAACACATTTTACGTACCAGAGGTTGGCAAATCGTCCATATTTGCTGCAGTCAACTACACTCGTCACTCGCGCTGCTTAATTCTTCAAACCAGGTAAGAAAAGAAGATTTATTAAAAAAAAGGTCCACCGAAATTTAAACGCACAATAAAACCGTTTTTATTTTCAGAGTAGAATTTAATTTCTCAACCTTGTCAGGTCCAACCTAAATTTTATTTATGCATTTTATTTGTATAAATAAAGCTAAAATCGTCCAAAAACCTTTAAATTGTAGTAAAAAGATTTTGTTTTTTTGTATGTTCAAGGAACCCCTTTTTTGTTCCTGATTCTTGGTAAAAACAAAAGTTTCGTCCAATTTTAGGTTAAATTTGAAACGTTAGACTACCTACCCGTATTCCTTTGTTCTAAATAACTAAATGCAATAAATTAGAGAAGCTGTAATGTCCTGACTATAACATCTCCATTATTAGCGTGTCTAGCGAGACAATAAAACAAGAAAGGAAATTTCTGTTAGGGACAGCATTTTACTACCTATTTACTGTTGCTACCAGAATTGAAGGACAGCTACACTAGGGGCCTTTATTTTACTTTTGAACACTGTTATTAACTTTATTATCTATCCATCCATTCTCCAAATTTGCAAATTAATGATAATGAATATTATGAAGGGGTGTTCAAAAGCACTAAAGACTTTATGCAGACATTTCACATTTAAGCATTTATGAAATGAGCTATTATTCTCGAGCTACATTTGATTACCAAATCTTAAAAAAATGGGTGGATAAAATCAAGTCAAGCTTTTAATTTTATAAATGGGTCGTATTCGTACAAGAATTGGTTGGGGTTACCTAGGATATATGTCATACCACCCGTCGTTCAAGATGCTAACTGACATTTTACTTCTCTATTTTATATTTTTATCAAATATAACGCTAATATACCAAAAAACAACTGCCATTTTAAAACATTGATGTACCAGCTTCATCTAGAGAATTTTTATACACCATCAATTCTTCGTAATTAGGTAAAAAAGGACATAATGACTCATTTAATTATAAAGAAACTTCCAATGCAAAGTCCGTGCATCCAAAAAAATGCGGATTATTTTACACATTCACGGAAGTCCTTTTGTAAATGAGTCATTATTTCCTTTTTTAACTAATTATAAATAATTAAAGATGTAAAACATTATCTAAATGTTGCACAAACCTTTTAGCTGGTACATCGAATGTTTTAAACCGACAGTTTATTGTTTTTTGGTATATTAGCCATTATTTGATAAAAATATAAAATACAGAAGTAATGTCGACAGTTAGCATCTTAAACGACGGGTGATATGACATATGTCCTAGAAAACCCCAACCAATATTTATACAAATACGACCCATTTGGCTAAAAAAAGACATTTTTGTAAATGCTTAATAAAAAAAAATCAGTTTTCTGAAACACCCTTAAAATTGTAAAAGACTTCCCTTGCTACCTAAAGCACAGCAGCTATCTACCTACACCTAACAAAGTTGGTTGAAAACTTTCAAAGTTTTTCCGATAATAATGTTCATTAGCTGCTAAAAAGATTTTTCCCCATTTGGAATATATTTTACTGATGGCATATTAAAAGTTGGCTTTTCCCATTTTTCCTATGCAGAGACTTACAAAAACTTGCAAACATTGCAGCTAATTTGAAGGAGAATTGATGTTATTTTCAACACAAAAGTAATCTCACACAATGTGAACAAATTAGGAAAAATGAAAATACTTTGTCTTTTAAATTTCTTCGCTTTGTTTTGTTAAAAAAAAATGTATTCGTGTACAATTGTTTTGGCAATATATTTTTAAAGTAAGTAAGCAAAAATATTTTATATATACCTACTATAAAAAGGAAAATAGGTACAAAAATTTTTTGTAATAAAAATGCCATATTATTTCCAATTAATTAAATAAAAATCACTTACATTTACACCGAATGCTTGCTTGAAAAAAGTTTTTCCTTAGTAATATAATTATTTTAAGGCAAACATTAATTTTCCTTTGCTTTTAAAATTTTGCTTGAAAGCTCAATTTTTGTCTCAAAGAAAAACTTTGAAAGCAAAAAAATTAGTTCTCTCTTAAATAAATTTGTAAACAATTTAACATCAAAATATCCGCCTTTGATAAAAAAATTATGGAATTATAAAATAGTAAAACAAATATTTCTTTACGAATCATTCCTGTAGCGTTAGGATAATTTTTTAATATTTTAGGGAAACAAATTTAAAATAACTACCTAGACCTTGCCAACAATGATGGACTCGTAGTAAAGAAAAAACTTATGTCATATTATCGTGATAAAATAAAGAAAAAAATTGACAAATCGACGAGAGGTCAGAATCAATGTAACAAAATAAAAGCAATATTCCAGCAAATTTTTATTGTTTTCTATCATCAAAAACCGTCCAGACAAATAAAATTCTTCTTCTTTTACTTGTCAATATCGAAATTTATAACCGCTTTCTATCCTTTTTATTTCACTGACAGCATCTCTAATGTTGTTTACATGAGGATTCTAGTTTTTTTTCTTTTCTTTAAACAACGATTATACGTTCCGTATAATCGAGCTTTTAAAAAACATTTTTAAATCCTTCCCCAGCAATAACTCTCAATTTAAAGAATATTAAAAAGCGCCAACAATATGACTGAACATTCAAAAGCCTTTTTTAATAATTCCTTTGGTATTTTTCCTGCTTTATAAAAAGAAAAATCTGTCGGTTAAAAATACGCAAAGTTTACCGAAGCAGATTAAACAAGTCTCAAGCACCAAAGCAGATTTAGAATTGTATAAGCGAAGCAATAAATTGAAAATTGTTACCCACTTCCACACTTTAATGGATATTTGATATAGTGCCTGGTTGTGTCGTAGTTTTCCTTCATTTCCCTTGAGTCTGTTCAAGCCTCAAACTCGTATCAAAGGAAGGGTATTCAGGGCGCAGGATGTAACGTTCAAAACTTAATTTTCCCAACACAAAAAAACATAAACCATAGAACGCGTCTAGTGCAATAATAATGCAGAAGTTTAGGCATAAATTACCCAATTTAAGTCGAAATTGAATGAAAGGATTTCAGAAAGTTAAGGAACTTGTACATTCGCCATGCAGTGGTTCGTAATTAATTTCCCCAAGCACAAAAAACTTAAGGAAGTTTTTTTAAGCCAGGGCTCATTCTTTGACCCTACAAAAGTAAACCAGGATCTTTCTTTACACATCGTGATAAACAAATAATGGAAGATTTATCCTTAGCGTACTTAATGGATTTCTAATGTGGCGAATACACCACGAAAATGGAACGTGCTCAAACATCGATCTTTAGCAGTAACCCTAGCAACCTGCACATGAAAGTATTTGGTATTAGCTTAAGACTTTGGTTACATAATGCTCTCGGATGCTGCCGACTTTCGCTTTAAGGTACCTTAGTCCTTAGCGCCATTAATAGGATCAAGAAATTGCTTTGGAATTTGCACGCCCTTAACGATGTTTACTGTACACACTTGGGTCTCTTTATGTGAAAAGCCCGGTAGACACAAGCTGAAAATTACCTAAGTTCTTGTCAAGGCCTCATTAAGATTCCACTTTCAGATTCACACTAATGTATACAAAAGTAGGCTAAAGCTAAAAGTCGTCGCATTAATTTAAATTCAACAGCAAATGAAAATGAACAGAAATCAAAATCGAAAATTAACACTATTAAAATACAACCAACATGTTTCTAAATAACAATATACTCTTCGGACCTAGTCTTGCGAAGAGTATAATAACAACATGCAGTTTCTTTAAAACGTTTTATTAAATATCAAATAAAAACCTAAGACAAAAAACTGGTAAAAAATATAAAAAAATAAAAAAGATCAAACTTATTGCGATAACTGGCACAACAACGCAACTCCCCTCATAATCCAATGCGTCTGCGGCTTTTTGGTAGGAATAAACATCGAAATAACGAAATTAGTAGAATGCCCCGTGGTGGACAAAACACCACGACGTTCAGCTGTTTTATACACAGGACATGTGTACGTTGATTTCTCGACTAACAACTCCCTTTTCAGAGGCTTTAACCAAATCTAAAAAAAAGCCAGATTTAAACACAACCAACTATTACAAAGACTACCTTACATATGGAACAGTGTCATATAAAACTTTGGGCAAGGACTCATCCAAACACATTTGGTCCTTATTCCAACGCGCCCCGTCCAAAAACAACCCATAGACATAAACTCCATCTTCTGGAGGAGCACTAAAAGACGCTTCCTTTCGAATCTCGTAGTCGAACGCAAGCAAATCAATGGGTATGGTGTACTTCCTGGCATAGTTTTGTTGGGCTCCTGTCAAGAAAGCCTGCGTGAAGAAAAAACCTGATACCCAAAATGTTATCGGAGGACCTTGATCAAACCAAGTCTGAAAATATTTACAATTTGTATCGATTGAATTCTTCATGGGTTTAAGTTACCTGTAGAAAATGTAATCGCGCCAAAAAATCGCTGATATAACTACCAATTGGTTTGAGCGAAGGGTACGACTTTCCAGCCCAAAGTTTTGGTATTTTTCCTGTTAGAACACTCGTTACCACCTCTTCTAATTGTGTCGACATCACGATAAGTCCTTTAATTTTTATCATTAGACCCATTATAAGAATATTTTTTAATTTTACCTTTAATGGCCTTTTTGACATTTTGTAAACTACTTCTAATAATAGTCAAAAGAACGTTAAACCGATTCATTTCCTGGACCAAGACAGTGTTCATGCTTTGCGAATACGAAGTGGGGTATTTTTCCATTACTTCATCTCTGTCGAAATTAGGTGGTAGTTTTGCTAGAATGTCAGAAGCAACCTCGGTAATTATGTCTTCTGGAGATTTTGCTGCACCTCCTGAGTGGGCAGCATCCTTAAAAAACATTTTGTGTGCTCAAAAATTAATCGAGAAATTAGTTTTCGTATATTTGTGCACTTACCCATTCTTCCCTTAGAAGCTTTATGCAAATGAAAATTGTTTAAATACACGATATTATAATATTCTTGGTTATTAAATATTTACTTACTTACCTTTAGCTCTTGCAGATCCTTTGGGAAAAGTTGCAAAGGAAATGTTTCGTTAAATACTTAAATAAAATATACCTCTTATACTTACATAACGGTCCTTTAAACAATAAGGCAAGATGCGAAAAAAAGATTAAGCTGATTAGCTTGGGCTAAGTAATTAAATAGAGCATCTTAACAAAACATCAAGTGACATCAAAGTTACCTGTGTAAGCAAAGTGCTGGTGAAAAGCAAATCGGTTTCCTGTTGATCCTTCATGATATCAGCATTTTCATTCATACCAAAAACTTCAGGATGCGTTATTAAAGGCAAGGATTTAATGTAATTCATATAGTCTTCGTATTCCGTTTTCTCGGGACAGTAGTATTTGCCTTAATAAAAGGAATTTATTTTAAATGTACAAGCAAATAATATTAAGTGCTGCATATTAATAAAACGCAAGTTGTAATCCTTACCCGTTGGATCAAAAGCATAGTGGACTCCAGTGACTAATTGTTTGTTGTAGAATTTCTTTAGAATCGTGTTTAAAGTACGCCTGTCCCAATCATCCGTAACTCTGCCACCATAATTGCATTCTCCAGTGAGATACGTAAGGGCGTCATACTGAACTTCCTATAAAAATACTGGCTCGCTAACCGTTCACCACATCAATCGATTAAATATACCTCATACTCGTTCAAGAACATCTGAAGCTGCCTAACACTTATCCTGAGATCAGTCTCGTTAAATTCATACGGTATGTTCCAGCCCAAAGGACCGAATTTTCTTCGTTCTTGAATAGAAGCGTGAAAAAAGCACAAAGCAAACAACAACTTTTTGAAAGTTAAACTTTGTTTGCAGTTTTCAAACCACTCGGGATCAGAAATGGGATCACTTATGTACGAGCGGTTAATGTTTGCACGCAGACCTTTAGGAGGTTCATTTGTCATTTTGACACCGTTCTGTAGAACTAATACAGGAAAATGGTCTGCTGGGTATGAGGTAAGCCACAATCGGAAATCTGGATGAGTGGTGTCCGGAGTGAGATTCTCACAAATCTGTTAATGTTAACTTTTACAATCACTTTAAGTGCAAATAATACGTTAACGCGCTTACCCGCTCCAGTGACGGCATGAAACTTTTAGCCAAATGACAATTCTGCAAGACGACCCACGTGCCGTTTCTGACACCTTCATCTATAAGCTTTATTGCTATTGGCCCTTGGCCTTGACCGAGTGATAACGCAAATAATCGTGCAGCGCCAAAACCTTGGTCATCTGCGAATTTTAGCAAAACTGCAGTTGGATCCGCACCAGGAGTCAAAACAAAAATCAGAGGTATGCAACAGTGCGAATCCGCAAAGGATGAATTTAAGTCAAATGGTGGCGGTTCGACGTATTTTCGTCCCATTGAATGAGTTACAAAATCTTGAACCGCTGGTACTATTTTATCAGATCGGATACACCTCATGACCAGCAGTTTTTGGAACTCGTTCAGTTTTTTATCCCAAGGTGGTGGAAATGGAAAGGTTTGTGGTTCAACCGAGTCGAAAAGTTTCTTCCACTCCGTGCTGTTACCTTCAAAATGTTTCCGAAGGCCCCTGTTATTAAAATTGGTGTTATCTTAGTCTGATACCATTATAATATGACTTACGCAAAGGATGGATATTCATCAAGCCGACAAAGTTCATCCCAGGATTTGACTACCAGCCAATTGGTAGGATTTACGTGCGGATTTTCCAAACCTACGCCTCCAGTTAGAAGAAACATCCATTCACCTGCATCCAGCTCGTCGCGGCTTTTTAATAAATTAACCACCAGCAAAAGAGAGAATAACAGTTTATCCTGGTAACAAAGCGCAATGTTAAATATTTAATTTAATGTATTACCCAAGGACTACCTTCTCAAACAAACTTCTGCAGATATTCACGTACAAAGAGTAGGTAAAAAATTTCTCCAAATCCTGTAAACGCTCAGCGACATTTTCGACCTTATCAGTATTGTCAATAGCTGATCTGAATAAATTCATAAACCAAGTCAACGAATATTGGTACATTGGATCAATGTTGGCCAAATCAGCTGAAAATGCGCATTGATTAATATACTAAATTGCCTTTGAAATTGCATCAAAGATCAAAGAGCAAAATATATTTCCGCTACAACATCCGCAATATCATTGGAATTATAATTTAAAATTTAATGCTACATTTTATCATTGCGTCGCTCCGCTGCTGCAAAGCAATAACACATAAATACCTATAGTGAAAAAGAGAATGGTAGAGTGCACAGCAATCGGAGTGTATTCCATGCGAGCTTTGTCGATTTGTTTCTCTGTCACTTCTGCCACCTCTTGTTTTGCCGCTATTTCATTAGATAAAGTCTTTGATGAACTCAATATTTGTATGCCGGTCTCATCCTCTAGAATATTTCCCTCAGAGGTGCTTAAAACTTCCAGAATTTTATCCTCTATTTCTTTAAGTGACCTAAAACACATTGGATAAGATTATGTTGCCGCAGTTTGATAAAGAAACCTTTTATTTTCAGCGCCTTGTATTATAAGAGCGTTTTTCTCCGCTTCTAAATCGGGTCTTTCCTTTGCCACAGTTATTCCCAATAATTGGTCCTCAAGACCAACTTTAGTGATCATAAAGTTTACTAGGGTTACTTTTACTGCCACTTCAGGTAAGTAGTGCGGATTTCTTAATTTTGTTGTTATGTAAAGCCTTTAAAAAAGTCAGTAAATAAGGGTCATGCATTTTATGGGAAAACTGTACTTAAAGTCAGGGCTGTATTCCACGACCGAGTCGCCGAGCTTCAAACACAAAGCGCCTCCTTGTTTAAAAACTTGTTGACTTAACACAGGCTCCATAATGGGATCTAGCTCTTCGCCAATGTTTTCCAACAGCACCTAAAATGGATAATGGATAAAATTGTTTTTATTTAAAGTTTAAATACAATCGTCATACAGGTTGTCCAAATTGAATTGCGTTTTCCAGAATCCTAACATAATCCGGCTGATTAAATCTAATAATAGCCAAGTTTTTACTGCGTTCCATGTTTTTAATCCATTTGTTAGCTTGTCCTTGTGGATCAATCATTAGAGCATAACGCCTTGCGTTTCTTAAATTTAGATAAATTAACAAGTAAATCTACTAAAAAAATTAAAAAAACCTACTTAATAATGATCGCATTATCAATACTAAAGCTGTCGCTCGGCAGTCCAAAAATATTCCACTGCCGAATAATTACAGGCTCCCCTAAAATGGCTGTTAGTTGAAAATCTTGGGCGCAAACTATTTTGTAACCAGTAAGAGCTTTGACCCAATCATGAATTTGCAATTGTCTAAATTGAAGAGTAAATGGACCAAGATAGGCTACAACCCCCGCCGCAATTAAAATATCCCCTAAAAATACGTTATTAGTTTCATTGTTTTTATATTTTCAAGTTTGGTTCACACCGGTCAAGACATAGTACTTCTCTCCCAATTCCTTAGCAGTGGCACTCCAACGCGTCTTTTCGCCGCCAAGCCCACCAATAAGCTCTTCAGCTCTTTGCAATTTCAACGTACACAAGTTGACTTCGTCTGTCAGGTTCTGGAATTTCTTTTGTTCGCCTTGTAAAATGGCTTCAAGCTTCGCCACCTTTTCTCTGGCTTCTCTCAGTAGATTACGTTTGATTTCCAACTCACCCATGGCTTTTTGGAATGTAGCTTCAGCAATAGCCAACGCCTCTTTTTTTGGAGCAACTACTTTAGCAACCTTATCGTACTTCGAGATTGCTATGACCCATCGACATAAACCCTCAGCTGCAGTGGACGCCGTTTTGATTTTGTCTGGATCAAAGTTCTCGTCTAGAAGTAATCCTTTTTGCAGCTTGTCGATGATTCGTACTGGAATGTTGTCTTTGTCGTAATTAATCAGGTTTTCCAGGAACTTCATGTCACCGAGGACTTTCTTTGAGGGGCCCCAGTAGTCTTCGTACGTCCCCATTCCGCTGGGGAGTGGCAACTTTTCGGGTTTAATGTCTTTGAGAATACAAATGGCTTCCATAACTAAGCGTACTCCTTTTGGAGGACTCTTCATGGTTTTTACGATGGTTATATCAGCAGGAGTTAATGTATCTAGAGCTGCTAAGGCTGAATTTAGAATTGGCAAGGCTTCCGCCAAATTAGCATCACAATCGTCCTTAATTGCTTGAGCTGCTCCGGCTTGTTCACTTGCCTTTTCTTCGTCTACTTTGACAACAGCTTCGACTTCTGCTGCTTCTGCCGTTTCAGCTTCGACTTTGGTTAGGGTCTCTTGTACCTTGGCAGCCGCTATCACAAGTTGCGGTTGGAGTGCTTCCAAAGCTAGTTGCATTACCGCCACTTCAGACCCAGCTGATTGAAGTTTTTCCAAACCGACTTCGTAACGCCTCTTTAATTGCAGAATTTCTCTAAACACATACAGATCATGCAAAAACAATCAGATATACGTCTATTATATACTAACGTGCGTCTTCTTCCTAAAAATGTTTTAAAAGTACTAATCATTTCCAAATAAGATGTTGGGGTAACGTAGTTGTGACGATTAAGGCGCAAGAAAAATTCTCCAGAAACTTTTTGGGTAGATATGTGAAACAATTGACACATCTCAATGCAAACAGCTCTCTCCCTTTCGTCTAGTTCAATTTCGCCTAAGAATCGTTTAGCGACGGCTAGTAGCGCGTCTTCAGGCCAAGTCTGCAAGGAATATACTTCGTAAAAAAATGTAAATGTTGTTGTTTTGGAAAACGTGCCTGGAACCAATCGATAGTGCAACAATTAACTAGAGCAGGAAATTTCCTCAACCTGACCCTAAAACTGTCACCAATGGGACTCATTGTCAGCACAACGTGAAGTTGCTCCTTGACGATGGTAACAAAGAAATTGAACAGCGCCACAGGACTACCATCAGTTTGCGACGCCTTGTCTCGTTGCCTGTCCAATTGCCGCATCTTTTCGCACAACTCAACCTTCTCCTCTCCTGTAAATAAGTTGGGCACCTCACCAGAGTTCAGCAAATTGGAAACATCCTCCAGGAAACCCTCTTCCTTAATTTGTGTATCGTTGAAAAGAAACACGCCATGTTGGTCGGTTGCACTTGCTTTACGTAAAATGCTTCGCACATCCTCACGCCATTCGTTCATTCCGTAAAGACGTGTGATTTCCACACCAAAAATTTCATATTCGGAGATATGCGCAAAACAAGAGGTGTGACCTTAAGTTTTAAAACATTTAGCAAGATTATTACCTGAAGAGAACAAGATTCATTGGCTTTTTAGACATGTTGTTAAATTCGCTGAGGTACCCCTCAACAATTACTCGAAGCTGTTCTAAGTCAAGAACTTCCGCGTAGAATCTCTGATCCGCTTTTGGGTTACCAAAGTCGCAGTACAACAGCTTCCTTAGTTCCATTTCTCCCACCTAAAACCTTTATTAAAAGCTCCACGTTTGAGTCATAAGAAATACCTTTGTAACTCCAGGTTTCAACAACCGGGTAAACATGACGTTTATATCTTCCTCAAGACGATTAATGCACACTTCCCCAAGTGCTTTGATAATCCATTGTCTATCATTTTCATCAACCAATCTATCGTAATACACTCTTAAAACTTCGTGTACCCAGAGTCTTTTAACCGCCACCAAATCCTCCATGGCTTCGGGCACAGACAACAACACACCCTGTAAAAATTATGAATTATAAAAGAAATAAGCAGGGTGGTTATGCTTATGCATTGTATGATGATGTAATAATAAACCCAGCGTTAATAATTACCTGAATAACTCTGGAAAAGTCTCGCAAATTGAAAAGATAATGAGATTTTGCTGGAGTGGGTAGAAGATTAGCTCGTGCCATTTTATAAATATCCAGCGTCGCGAATACAATTTGTTCTATGCAGGGATCAAAGTCTTTAGAAAATCCTCTGAAAAAAAAATACTTTAAAACCGCATATAAAATGCAACTTCTAATTCACCTCGTATCTAAATGCCACAGCATAATTTTGCTGAAAATCTGAATTAGGACAGGATCTTGGAACTCATCAATGCACAAGTGATTAAAATGTCGGGTAAATCTTGCCGTAACTGCATTCCCGCTTCCACCTGGCGGACTCATGGCACACATAAACTACAATCAGAGTAACTTAATTTAAAGCGGCATTAAAAATATAATTGTTACTTGAATATCTATGAGCTTCATCGGCACAATTTCCTTTCGATCATACCAAATTTCATGATCGAACCATTGACGAAGGAGCTCAATAGGTGGCTGGGCGCCGTACACTTCCTTCAGCGGCATGCTTACATCGTCAACAAAAATAACGCACCGTTTTGTTACCGGTGGGCCATAAACTCCCTTGCGACGTTTATCTAGTTTGGCCATTATAATGTCTTGTGTTTGATTAGCCGATGTTTGTGCAGAGAAGTTGATAAACAGAGGCTTGTAGGTTGCTGTGTCGTTTCTTTTCAGCAAGAAATCGATTATGTATACCGACTTTCCAGTCCCTGTTGGTCCAACAATCATCATTGCTTTTTGGTGCTGAACGAGAAGTTGCATTAAAGCAATATTCCTTGTTGTTTCAATCGTGGCGACTATAATTTGATTTACTGGAATTTCTCGGGGGATTGGTGGCGCTGTCATTAGCTCGTCTGACCATAACTTCCACTTGCCTTTACCCTATTAACTTGATTAGTACAAACACAATTAATAATCGCTTCACTTACCTCCTTAATATAACGATAATCAAACACACTTTCAGCAACAGGAAGCGTAAAAATATATGGTTTTTCTGGTTTTCCAATCTCCAAGTGGAGACTAAGTTGTTTTTTTAGCGGTTCTGGGAATTCCCGCTCCAGTAAACCCCTAAAAAGTTCGCTGAACTTAAGGCGGCTGTCAGTATCTAAAGTACCACCAAGTGACCAAATGCAAGAAAAGAAAAAAGAGCCTTCGATTTGGGCTCGCACGTCCAAATCACTGACTTGCTCTCTAAATTTTTCATCATTGAAATCGTCCATGAAGCAGTCAAAGAGATTCATTGTTGAGCGTAATAGATTTGTGTCTGAAGTTGTTGCAATTTCCTTAAATAATATATGTGCTAAAAGGTAAAAAAAAATATGCCAATAAGTTGCACATACTTTGACGTGTCCTTTCCGAATAAGCCACAAAATCGGTCTACAAAAACGCAAAAACAAATTGTTTATCATTGATTTGTAGAAGTCGCTATTCAGGAAAGCGGGCAATTTGTTTAACCAAGACGCTAGCAATGGTTCCCATCCCAAAGCTGCTGGTTCCAGATAAATCATTCCACACCTGGAAACCTTTAAACAAGTTTAAATGATTTAATGATTTTGGTATTATTTTAAAATCATTTACTGTTGCTGGTGATGCAACGTCCAAGTCCATAGGTTCAAAAATCAAATTAGTTGTATTGGCCAGTTGGATAATTTCGCCTGACATCAGACACAACTTTTTATTGTCATCAAGAACAGTGTTCATGTTTTCTATCCATACGGCATCAACTGGTCCATCAAAAAGCAACCATTTTCTGTTAACACACTGTTAGAATAAATCGTAAATTTGTTTTAAAAAGTACCTGTCCTCAGTTTGAGACATGGCAAACTGTCTGAAGCTAACCGCCAGTATTCCATCAGACCATTCATGCGACACTGGATCAAACTGACCGTACAACTGCCCCATGGTTATTGACTTGGGATTCATAACAGTGTAAATAGCTTTATGCTCATCCATGCCGCCCTAAAACATTTTTAGTAAACCCAAAATACCAAAAACAGACTTGTAAGCTTTACTCGTTCCTCAATAAGTCCTAAGGCTTCGGCCAGAATACGATAGCATGTCGTTTTCCCACCAAACGGTAAACCAACAAGCATCAAACCATGCCGAACGATAATCATTTCGTACAACTGTTGTATTTTTTCAAGGAGGAATGGGACGCATTGAATATTTTGTGCCAAACATGTGTCCTCTAAAGCTTTATTTAGGATTACGTAGTCGGGTTCGGGAAGGATGACACCAGGAAATAGATCAGATGTTATTCCCTTAAAGATTTACAACATTAAATTGTTTCAAAATAAGTACATGAAACCTTACTTGAAACAGAGGCACATCGTGAATCAGAAACTTAGCTAAATTGACATCTTTTATGGACCGAAGGACCAAAATGTCCTCTTTCTCATCAGGATATTTTAGTTTGAGAGTGCCAGCAGCTCGAAGCACTGATTTTACAGCTCTCATTCCTAAAATTTAAAACTTTCAAACATTGCTCAAGTTTCCTGAAAATACTTACCGTAATCATAATGATTTTGCGACGACAACTGTTCCGAACACAAACGATATGTTGCTACTATCTTAACCGAAAGAGGTTTGGCTGTTAGGAAGCCAAACGAATACAGTTCGATCTCAGATATTAAGGCGTAATCCGGCACCATCATTGCCACAGATCGGAACAACGCCTTCAGATTATCCGGAAGCTCAGATCGTCCAGCATAACCAGGATTCATGGTGATAAACACAGCGCACGATGGATCCAGTTTAAGCTCTGTGCCTTCGAAGAACAGTTTCTCGTTTCCAGAGTTAATACCACGTTGAATTGTTAATATTTGTTGCGCTACGACTGAGAGTACCTCAAGATCGATGCGGTTAAATTCGTCGAAACAAGACCAAGCACCACAGGAAGCTAAACCCTAAAGATTACTTGGTAAAAAAATGTTTTTGTAAAAGAATAAAATACCTTGAAGAATTTGCCCAAGGCCAGATAGTCCAAACCATCCGAACAGTTAAAGACAACGCATTGTTTTGCGACGGCTTTGGCTAAATCTTTAGTTGTTTCTGTTTTGCCTGTGCCAGCCGGACCTTCTGGTGCTCCTCCTAGATAAAATAATTCAGCAAGCAATATTTTAAGGCAAGCAAAAGCATACCTAAATGTAAGTGCAAAGCACCAAACAGCGTCCGGTAACACCGATCTGTAAGAGGCGTCACCACAAGACGAGTCGTGTTACCCAAATATTCGTAACCATATTTCAGAGTAGAATTTATCATGGAAGTAATAAGTTGATTTTCCTTCGGACAAACAAGTTAAAGAACAAATTTGATCTGTTAATATTTGATAAATACCTCCCAATAGTATCTAAGTTGACATAACCATTGGAAGTCATTAATGCTCTTGACTCCATGTTTACAAATAACAGCTAATACATCTCGGGCGTGAACATCAAGCACCACAAGAGCTCC
Source organism: Cartodere bifasciata (assembly GCA_963920755.1). Taxonomy (NCBI): domain Eukaryota; kingdom Metazoa; phylum Arthropoda; class Insecta; order Coleoptera; family Latridiidae; genus Cartodere; species Cartodere bifasciata. Next base: position 17,483,502 of record OY987195.1, on the reverse strand, counting down.
TTTTCATGAAAATAAGACGGTTAAAATGTTCAATCGATTGCATAAAGAATAAGTTTTGTAGACACAAGTGGTCAAATTCACAGACTTTGTATTTTTATCTTATATTAAAATACCAAAAGGAACTGGCGGAATATTTTATGCTAATTTTTTCATTTTATATTTCATCTCCTTCAATGTTTTTAAAGTGAATACTTGCAACTAAAAAGACTTGCTTACCTAATGTTATTCTGTTTTGCATACTGAGTCTTCCACGAACTAAGTCTACAACTTTTGAAATTTGATGATTACATTTGATCAGGTAATCATCAAGTGCGCGTCCGCCGGCCACAATTGCGTGGTGGACTTCAAGCGTCCAGTAAGTCATTGCAATTGATTGCACCTACAATATTTACTGTACAAAATGTTATCCACACAAAAATAAAACATACAGCTTGTCCTGGCCACTTCAGCACCCAATCCTGTCGCAAGCACTTGGTGTAGTCCATTACTGACTCCTTCACCATGAAGTGAAGTGACTTCTTCATTCCAGTTTCAAGTTCCACTAGCCATTTCTCAACCTGTCCTCTCGCCATCGCTGTTGAAATCACATCAACCAGCGGTACGATTTCGCCTTCACTGGATCTCATCTGGGTGACATCAAGCTCTTCAGTAAACGTTAATTTGGCAATGCCTTCGAAGCACTTCTTCAGATGCGGTTGGACACGAGTAGGATCCTTGGTCTCAGACAAGATTTCCAACAATTCGTCGTTAGACAAAAAGAAGAAACGTGGGAAGTAGAGTCGCTTCTTTTCCAAGTAGTCGTTAAGTCCCTTTTGGATGAGTTCAAGCAAACTGTTGCACTTCTTAAGACGCTCAGCCATTTTGTCGATTTCAACAACGGTCATGACTTTGGTGTCGCCGTAGACTGTTTTCATAAGATCACGCCATATTTTGTCCACTGCGCTAAAACGTCTGCCTTCTTCTGGCATTTGTTGCTGAATATCTGGCGATGAGAAAATGGGCTCTAGGTACATCCAAGTCATTTGGACCTTTAACCATTCGTCTAGAATTTCTTGCAAAAGAGTTAGTTTTGTTTCCCAGTTGCTAAAAGTAATTTAGTTAAATATAAAGAGTAAAAAGTTAAAAAAAAAATACATAATGTCTTTCTCGAAGGGTTTAATGTATGGAGAGTTCTTCATAGTTTGAGTTTTGATAATGTGGTCATCCAAAAGTACTTGAATGTCGTCCACAGCTGATAATATATACGTTCCAGTATCCCTGAAATTATATTTATCAAAACGGTTCTACAAATCTACCAAGTTTTATACCGATATGCATGCACTGTAAATTCTTGATCCTTCCATTCTGCAATCATCTTCGTCAGAGCTTTTTCTAGATTATTTTCCTTGGTTGCGGCCTCAGATATATTTTCAAATTTATCAATATATTCATCTAGACCATAATCAATAATTTTCTCCAATGTGAGAGATTCGTCAACCTTAATTGGAAAGCCCACGATTTCTGATATTTTTTCCCAATGACGCTCCTTCATTCCAGGGTTGCCAAGTGTTTGGATTATTGGCATGTGTTCCTTGAACTCTTCAATTTGTTCTCGGACCTAAAATAACTTTTGATTGAATAAGAAGTAATTTTTTTTGTTTAAAAAGTATACCGTAGTGGTTAAATTTAACGTTGCGGGTCTATCAACAAAAACTTTTTCCAACTTGTAAATGTTTCGGTAACAAGTTCCAACGTCAGTCTCAATATCCTCGGGGTCATAACTTCCAACTTTGGACTTTAGCCACAGCTCTTGTTTTTGCAAAAATTCAGTAGCGTTGTCGTACAGTTTTTTGTACGGAGCTAGTTTGTCATGGGTCAGTTTTCTTAGCGGATATTGGGACAACTCGTATCCAAAGTAGCCCTCTTCTTCGTTAAACGCGTCAATACGTTCCATTGCTGTTATCAAGCGATTATCGAGTTGTGTTGCTTTTTTGTGATAACGCGGAAGATCTTCAATGTTCCCGTTGTTTTGTAGATCGTCTACCATCTTGGCGTACAAGTCAAGATCTTCTTTGAATCGTTGAATTCTGGCCGCTAGATTTGTTTGCAGTTCTTCTGTCTTGGATTCGACTAGCGTCTTGTGTTCCTCGATTATTTTTGGCATACGCAAATACCTAAATCGTATTTTTTGATGACAAATTACCATTTGTAAGTCTCTAATTTAACTTACCAAGCAAATGCGGTGTTATTTATTTTCATCTCAACCGGGGTGTATATCGTGTAATCAGAAAGACCTAAGATATATTTCATTACAATTTTCAGGCGTTCTTCCATTGCAAATAATGTTTTAGATTCAACTTCGTTAACGTATTTCATTAGATCCATTAATTCAGCCGTAATAGAAGGAATATTAAGTGCTTTATCCGAAATGGCTTGGTACTCCTCTGTTAATCTACGAAATTTGTTTGAAAAGCCTTTATTATTAATTACAAAGGTCTTAAAATTAAAATTAAATCCGGAATATCTGTTTTACTATAAGGACTGCATAGGGATCTAAAAATCAATCAGCTTACGCTTTGCACATTGCTTGGAAGTCATCGGTGCATTTCCTTATTAAAGTTTCCTTAAAGTTGTTTGAAAGCAACACCAACGCTTCAATAAGGTCTGTGCGATTCATATTGTACATCTCCATAGTTACAACATGCTCGTTAAGCAGGGGAAGCTCTTCGCTCACTTGTTTAAAATGCTCAATGTGAGTTATAAACTCCTCCAAGGTGTGCTCTTCGGTAATAAATTTATTTATAAACTCTAAATTTTCCCCGTTTATTAGAGGCATGTATTTGTCAAAGTCTTGCACCCTTAACTCGGGTCCGATTCTTTGGTTTGCCATCAACTCTTTTATTCTGGTTTTATACTCATCCACCAGTTCTTCTGGTATAGTTGGCTAAAATATGGGTTTTCGTTTCTCTTTGCTATTTTGAACCAACCACCTTACCTTTAGATATTGAGGATCCCCAGCATAATCCAAATACAACTGAGTTTCCAGCCGTGGTATTTTTGACACGGCGTCAGTAATTAAATCCACAGTGTTCATCAATGTTTCTGAAAAGTTACGAAATGGCGGCTCAAACGCCAACGTGCCACATTTTTCCACCAAAAAAACATCAAATCCTTTATTCGAATACTAAAACATAATTTGAAAGGCATATAAAATAAACACTACCCAGGTGGTAAATAAACAAACCCTTATATCGGTAATATAATCAATATAATCATGAAGTGAGTTCAAACAAAGAGTTTGTAGATGAAAAGTCATTATGGTTGCTACCGCATTGTAAAACGTTTCCATTTTTTTGACGTGATCCGGGTTCGGCAGAAGCTTCTGTTTAGAGCCTTTCATGAAAACATCATTTACTGGATTATAGTAGAGGTTGTTAAACTTTTTAATACATTTGTCGATGTGCTCATTAATAGTGGTTTTAAATTCTGGTAATTCGAAAGCACCTTGTTTTTTCTTTAGCTCCGCTACGTTTATTAAACGGTTGTCTCTGCAAAGCAAATTGTTTAAGAAAAGTTTTTTTTAAGAAGTGGAATCATACTTGAAGCTGTACCAAATATTTAAAATTGCCGCCAAACATGGATTGATAATGTGCAAGTTTTGTTCCATTTTCTTGCGCGCAGCTGCATAGCTAAATTTCCACTGCGTCCCTATTTCTTCTTTTTCTTTTTTATAAGGGGATGTTTCCTCTGTTCGACCTTTAATAAAATTTGTGTCTTGCAACACAAAGTCTACAATGGCTTTTTTAACTGTCATCATAAAATCCTCGCGCATGTCTTCTATGCTTTGATTCAGGGTCATTTCCCATCTTATTAGTTTTGGTGGAACTAGACGTAAAACTCGGTCCAAAACTTTTTGGTCAAGTGGCGCTACGTGAATTGTGTCCACCCCATGTCTAATGTAGTAATAATATCGTAATATTTCTCTTTCTTCGGCTGAAGGAACTTCGTTTGGATCAATATCCAAATCTTCGTTTTTGTTTGTAATAATGTCCACTACTCTTTTACGAAATTCTTCTCTTTGACGACGCAAATCGGTGTAGGATTTCAGCATTCGTTTTGTGTCAGACTCTAAAAAATAATATATCTAGATAAATCAGAAAGAAGACAAAATTTGCAGGTCAGTTTGTACCTTTTTTCTTTTGTGCCTTGTACAATTTTCTGTACTTGGGATAATTCGACGCAATGATCGGTTTTAGTACTTCGGGAGGAAGCGAAAAAACCGATCGATCGTCCAAATTGTATTCCGCTGGAAGGTGTAACCTGGGACATTTTACTTTTATATCTGTTCTTGCTTCAATACTTGCTCGTTTATCGGCTATTTTCTTGAGCAAACGCTCTCTTTCAACGTCTCTACTTTTACGTGAAGACATTTTAAATATATCTGTAACAAAAACCACCAAATCAAATCTAATCCATACTAAGGGACAACTGTTTGGTAGTCTCTGGCATATGGGTCATGTTGTTTGAGAAGCGCTGACTTATTGCGTCACTCAATCTGACAGACGTCAGACACCATGCGATTTTGAGGTTATATCTTTGCAATTCCGTGCCTATTTTAAGTGAAAATGGTAAGATTTTGTACATACCTGCTTGTTTTATACTAAATAAGATGCATTTATTAAATTCCACATGTTTTACGGAGCAAAATGATGCCAAAATGCTGCAGTAAATGTGTCTATTTGTCTTACAAATTACCTTATTTATTTGTCATGACAACCCAAACCTCCTTTGCGTTTTTGTTGGTGAAGTTTTGTCAATTTATTTCGGGTTGTTTTTATGTGAAAAATAAGTAAATTGTGCTGCTGATTATATGGATTATTATGTGGCAGACATACACAAGCTTGGCGCTGCTCTTTATAGCGTTTAATTACTTTTTTCAGATGTTTACCAAGCATTTTACGCGCTTTTTCCATTCCGGCAAACAATACTTTGCGGCTGAAAAATCTCTGCTTGCCACCCTTAGAAAGAAAACTGGATACACATTTACAAATTGTAAAAAAGCTCTGGAATTAAACAATAATGATTTAGGTAAGGTAAGTTAATCATGTTTAAAGTTTAAAGCAAGTACTAAAATAATGCTTTTTAGGCTGAAAAATGGTTGCAGGACCAAGCACAAGCAATGGGTTGGACAAAGGCTACAAAATTAGAGGGGAGACACACTTCGCAAGGTCTTGTAGGGGTCACTATTGCCCAAAAGTGTGGCGTTTTAGTAGAATTAAATTGCGAGACAGATTTTGTGGCGAGGAACGTTGAATTTCAGAAAATGGTAGAGCATGCTGCTAATTCTTGTGTTAGATATACGATGAAACAGCAATCGCCAAAACAACCCCTTACAAAGGTAAACATATTAAATTACAATGATTTCATGGTTTAACAGTTTCAAAAATAATATTTGGCTTTTTTTTATAATAGTTATTAAGAGGCATTCTTTAAAACGATGCCCCCTATTTGGAAATTCATTCAAAAAGAGAAAAAATTGTTTATTAGCACGTTTGTATACCGACAAATTTCATGAGAATCGTTTGCGCTGTTAGAGCTATGAAATTTAGCATTCATCTTGCTGACCATATTAAAAATATATTTACCTAAAATAAACATTTTTGTTATGTGGGGCCTCAAAAATTAAACATGAGTTTAACACCTATAATTGCTGTTAACAAAATTTAGCCAGGCTGTTCATTAGTTCTCTTCATTTGTGAAGGTTTTTTTTATTCTGTATTATTTTTAAATTTTCCATACTTTAATTTAAACAAAAATTGAAGTCACTTTATTTTTTTAGTATTGGTTCAGCTCAGAACAATTAAAAAACATCCCCGCCGACGATGGAAAACCACTAGCAGACCATTTAGCCCTAATGATCGGCATCGTAGGCGAAAACGCTTCTCTAAAACGCGCCCTTTGCTTTAAAGTCGACGATGGGGTACATTTATCCGGCTACGCGCATCCATCTGGCAGCCAATCGTCAAGTGTTTTATTAGGCCGCTTCGGGGGCATAGTGGCCCTTAAACAAACCACCCCAAAAGAACCAAGTTTTGAGGAAATCGGCAAAGGATTATGCCAACATATCGTGGGAATGGATCCTAAAAAAGTAGGAGCAAGTAGCGATGATCCAGCGGCTAACAAGGATGACGAAACGTGCTTGATACACCAGGAGTACCTTCTGGATGAAGGGGTTTTAATAAAGGATCTGTTAGAGGAGAACAATGTTGAAGTTTTGGATTTTAAACGATTCCAGTGCGGAGAAAATGAAATGGCATCAGGTGATCAGCAGCCACAAAAAATCGCTAGTTGTCAGTAAATGCCTATTTTTAGTAAATAAATTGTTTATTCTTCGTTTTTATGTTGACTTTTACTTCATTTTATCCTTACACAAATGGCTGAAACTGGACACTTAATTAAAAAAATATATTTTTAAAGGGACATATTTTAACATATTAACCTACTTGACTTCGTAAAAGAAAACATCACAATTTCTATCTATTTTATTTACTTATTTGGATTTAAATTGACCCATTACATTAGCAAAGAGAAAACCAATGAGCAGTTCAAGAGAAGAGAGTAAAAACTAAGTTTCTACCTACATTAAATTTAAATTTATTGCAAAAAAAAAAAACATTTTTAAGCATAGTTATAAATTTGTTTTTTTAAATCACTTTGTTAGGATTTGTTTTATTGCTTTTGCTTTATATTATTTCTCGGATTATTTAATTTGCTTCTTTTACTTTCTTTTTATATAAAACCATAATTTTATTAGCAAGTTTTTTTCATTATTTTTGTTGTTCAGTATTTCTGTTGTGTTGTTAATTTTTTTTTTACTTTCGCCCGCTAATTACTTATTTAATATTTTTTAATTAATTTAATCCGGGATTAAACTAAAATAACATAATTGGAAAGGTTATTGGCAATACTTTAATATTAATAAATGTTTGGATTGGATGATATAAGCTTAGACTGACCATTTTTTAATATCTGCTTATTTTTGTCTAAAGCTATAGGAAGGGATCGTCTTGAAGATGTTATAAGTAAATGTCAAGATTCATCCGAAGTAGTTCGTGAAAGTATTGACTACCTTGTTATGTGAACCAATTTCTTTGCTATTGAACTTGAATTATGTGGAGTTTCAAGGTAAGTTTATTTTTTATTTCTGCTAACAAATATTATTAAATTATTTTCTTCTACGGTTGTCTTAACACTTTTAACTTAACTAGTTAATAATTTTATTTTGGTGCTCGTTTTGGAATATTTCTATTGGAAATAAAAAATAAAAGCTCATCCTAGCTAAACCAAAAATCCAAATTTTTTTAATATTATTGTTGGGCTATTATGTAGGCACTTGATTTTTTTAATTTCCCCATAAGATACTTTGTTTTATTCGAGGTTTTATTTAAATTATATTCCACAATAATAATAATAAATTTTATTAACGGAATTTCTTCCTTTTGAAAATTTACATAACAATTAATAGATAACAAGTTATTTCAACTTAAAAATATTATTATATTAAAGTAGCAAAATATTACGCGTAGTGCGTTTAAAGGAATTCAAGTTAAGAATAAAAATATCACAAAATTGATAAACATAATTAAAATTAACAATCATACGAGAAATAGAGGAATGTTGACCGTAATTAGTACGATGGAAAACATTATGTAAAAAGTTATATTGCCTTAAACTACGAGAAGGAACGTTTATACAGGGTGTCCAAAAAATGGCGCATAAACGCGATGGTACGCTCTTGGGGCATTCTCAGGAATCTCTAGAAAATTGTCAAAAAAAATCTATCTGTTATATTCATCGAGAAAAATGCGAACAAAGTTGCATAAATTCGGCAACACAGTCTAGGAAAATACATCTAAAAATCACTAGAGTCTGTAGATAGTATCAAGAGTCTGGTCACTGGACCACAGAAATAAAATACACTATAGTTTTTTTTATTTTGCTATGTTACCACCCATGAACTCCTATCTATGATTATAAAATCCTTCAAATTTTGATGAAAAGTGTCATCCATTAACGTAGAAATTTTTTGACATTTTAACTCAATAAATTTAAAATATAAATAGGAAATTATTTTTAAAAGAAATTAAACCCTCAGTGCAGTTAAATGTTCTTGAAAAAAATGTAAAATTTTGTTATAACATGAAATTACTTAAAAATCAATATCCTATAATATTGATCAACGAATTCCTTGTGGCATGTGGGTATTCTATCGAAGAAAACAGTTTTTCGGCAAATAATACATCCATATGATACCCCCTCGTATATTAAAACTAACCGAGAGCCCCTTTTTTTGGTTCGTAGAAATTGTGCAGTGCAGTCGCTGCCAAACCATAATCTATTAATTTTCCAAAGTTCCTGAGATACTGGAAATCGTTTAACCAAAGTACTTTAACCTAAAGTGAAACCACTTTTAGCCCCAATGGAGATGTGGCCGTCGAAAAATTTCAACGTCGAAAGTGAACACACAAAGAGTATTATTAAATCCATTGTAAACTATCCCACATTTAGGGCCACTTTTGGGACAATTCGACAATTTTTACAGTTCTCAAACTTTATTAAACACATTTTTTTACACATTTGTTGTTATATTTTTAGTTTTTTTTAGACATTTCAAAATAAAAGCCGACGTTTACAGTTCAATTTTTTAAACGTCAATTATTTTTCACAATGTGTAAGATAACTAAAAATGTAACAAAATAAATCAATATCGGTGGTTAAAAATATGTGTTAAATAAAGTTTATGAACTGTAAAAGTTGCCCTAAATGTGGGGTAGGTTTTTTTGTGTGTTCGCTTTCTACATTGAAACCTTTCGACAAACACATCTCTATTGGGGCTAAAAGTGGTTTTAGTTTAGGTAAACCATTCCTAAGATAAAAACCTTAAAAAATTAATAGATTATGGTTTGGCAGGGACTGGACCGCACAATTCATACGAACCAAAAAAGAGGTTCTCATTTAATTTAATTATACGATGGGGCCCTGATATAAATTTGGTCCACTGGAAATAATGCGAACTCAACGGATCTTCTATTTTATAAATTAAGTTCCTAGCCTTAAATAAAAAATATTTTTTTAAATAATTATCTACGCCAATGAAATACTTTGATGTGTTACATAACCTACATTTATAAATTTGACAGATTTTAAACTAGGTTACCAGATTTTTTTGGCAAGATTTTCGGACCAACTTTTAAACTTACAAAATTGTAAAATGAAAAGAGAGGTCCGCTATTGCTGTTTTTAAAGTGTCTCGACCTTTCTTAGTATGCTACAGACCTTAAAAATCACCAGTGTCTAATTGCAGCAGGGTCTCTCATAGAAATATTTGTTTAAATCTATGGTTTTGCACTCTTCTTTATCTTCGGTTTCTTAAGTAGGCCTTTGAGCTAGATAGCTTATAACAACTTATAACTTATAAGTGTTTTTAAATGTTTAAATCAGATTTTAATTTGTCTTAAATGTAATAAATGAAGTTATAAAGTCTCAATGGTAAATACCCGTAATAAATGGAGCTTAGCAAAATATTGTGCACACAGCTAACATGTACAAGCTATTTTAATACATTTGTTAAAGCGCGTACCTACAAAAGTTCAAAAAAGTGAAAAATAACCTTATTAATTTAATTATTAATGGCATAACAAACACCCTAAAAAAAATTAAACCTTATTTAAGAACAATAATATGCTTATTAACGTTTTATTAGTGAACAAAATAAACAGATTCTGTTTTGTTCAAAAATAGATAAAAAAAATAGATGAAATAAAGCGAATCGGTTTAATTGTAACATTTTAATTTTTATTTATGTTTATCCAATATTAATTAACTTCTCGTTAAACATTTTTGACTGCTTAATACTAAAGTATAAGTAAAAAAAGGTGCTAAGAATTATAACGATCTATTCTCCAAAAATATTTTCGTTTTTTTTGTAAAAAAGGACCATTTTTATTTGTAACTAAAGAAAATAAATAATACTTAAGAAGATAATAGGTAGTATATTAAATACATAGAGTTTTATAAGGAACGTTTTTTAGCACGCGTCCAGGTTTGGAAAAAGAGCCGCGCAGCGGCGAGTTTTCCAATGGACAAGTGATAAAAAACGCCTTATAAAACGAGTTTTTTATACTATTTTTTATGTTTGCTTCATTTAATTCATTAAAAAGCATTTTTAATTTGAATTACAAATTCAACATGAAACTTTGTTTTTATGACCAACCTTATAGCATAACATTGACATTTTAAAGTAAAAAATAAATTAAAGTTAGACATATTGAGTAATGACATTTGTAAACTTTACTCATTTAATACTGAATGAATAGGCGTTTTTGAGAAAATGTAACTATTGATATCGTTTCTCCAATTCTTCTAGTTATTCCCTCCACAAAAAAACTATGTCCCCCGATTGATTATAATAGTAAAATTTGTAAATAAAAAGTACCTTGCAAGAAAAGAATTCATCTTTTTGCACCAGGAAAACCAACCAACAAAATAAAATTTTGGGTTTAATAATGAAGCAATTCAGAAACTTTAAAAAACCAAATTTCGGGTTTCATAATGTGCATATTATAGAACGCAAATATAAAAAGAGGATTTTAAATTTGGATAATTACACAATATGCAAAAAAGTAATTTTACATTTAATTTTTAAATTTAACAAAGTAAAAAAAAGGAACTAAACAAATGGTTTAATACAAAGTTACAGTATATCTTAAACCATTCAACCATTTTTTTATTTATTAAATGTGTTACTTATTATGCAAAGGGTGTTATTTTGTAGACTTTACTAGCGTTTTGCTCAGCTATGTGCAATTCGATTTCCATGAAAATTTCTGGAGTGACCATTTGGGAACTGTGCTTGCGACTGTAAAAACAATATTTTAATTGCTCTAATGGTTTTGAAGAAAATGACTGACATTATCATACTCAATAATTTTTATGTTAATAATTATTCTTTTCGGAAAATTTGGATTATTTTACGTACAAATCATTTTTTAAATTTGTAATAAGCCTAACCATTGCTTTATAATCGATTTAGTTAATTTATTAAGTCTTTCTAACATAGTCGGCTGATTTAGTCTTTTTTTTATTAATTATTTTAGGTAAGTGTGCTACAAATTTAGAAATTTCTGTGTTCTTATTGTGTGGACAAATTATGACAATCGTGATTTATTGTTAATAACGTCAAAAAAATGAGTGTCATAAGAGCAAACAAATTCAACGCCTGCCTAAATAAAAAAAAGAACCATTTTAGCCAGGTATTTTAAGAAATGTTATGAATTTATTCTAAAACAACGGAAATTCTTAATTAATATGTAAAAACTGATTTAAATGTAAAATAAATCAGATTTTTCGATAAAAAATAAATATTATCAGAAAAATGCAAGAAGAAGGTAATGGCTGTCGTTTTCTGCAAATCTAATAAACCAATTGAAATTTTGTATTTACCAGTCGCAAGCACAGGTTTTAAATGGTCATTCCAGAAATTTGTAATATGGAAATCGAATTGCACATAGCTCAGCAAAACGGTAGTAAAGTCTACAAAATAACACCCTGTATGTGCTGTTATATTCAAGATATAAGCATTTAAAGTATCGCACTTTGGGGCAACATATCTACGAGGGTATATGTGATGGATTTTTTTTAACAATTTTCTGGGGCTCCCTAGACATGCCCCAACAACGTACCATCGCGTTTATGCGCCATTTTTTGGACACCCTGTATGTAAATATGTAAAAACAATGTTAATGAGCAATCAGTTTTTTTTTTCTATCCATGTTGGTAACTCACTTTTTATCTAAAATGCGACACCCTGTATGTATAGTGTTTAGGATTTTACTTTTAATATAATAGGCACAAAAAAATATTTTTTTATCAATAAGTACTAAATTTTCTTAAGATTCGATATTATTAAAATAACATTCCTTTTTTTACTTTGTTAAATTTAAAAATTAAATGTAAAATTACTTTTTTGCATATTGTGTAATTAATAATTATTCAAATTTAAAATCCTCTTTATCCTCTTAAGTATTATTTATTTTCTTTAGTTACAAATAAAGAAGGTTCTTTTTAAAAAAAAAACGAAAATATTTTTAGAGAATAGATCGTTATAATTCTTAGCACCTTTTTTTACTTATACTTTAGTATTAAGCAGTCAAAAATGTTTAACGAAAAGTTAATTAATATTGGATAAACATAAATAAAAATTAAAATGTTACAATTAAACCGATTCGCTTTATTTCATCTATTTTTTTTTTATCTATTTTTGAACAAAACAGAATCTGTTTATATTGTTCACTAATAAAACGTTAATAAGCATATTATTGTTCTTAAATAAGGTTTAATTTTTTTTTAGGGTGTTTGTTATGCCATTAATAATTAAGTTAATAAGGTTATTTTTCACTTTTTTGAACTTTTGTAGGTACGCGCTTTAACAAATGTATTAAAATAGCTTGTACATGTTAGCTGTGTGCACAATATTTTGCTAAGCTCCATTTATTACGGGTATTTACCATTGAGACTTTATAACTTCATTTATTACATTTATGACAAATTAAAATCTGATTTAAACATTTAAAAACACTTATAAGTTATAAGTTGTTATAAGCTATCTAGCTCGAAGGCCTACTTAAGAAACCGAAGATAAAGAAGAGTGCAAAACCATAGATTTAAACAAATATTTCTATGAGAGACCCTGCTGCAATTAGACACTGGTCTAAAAATCCCATCTATAAGTCTAAAAATCCCATTTATGAGTCTTGATCATGCACTTTTGCACTAGATTTTATTGACGTTGTTGTCAGCTTCATTTCATAAAAATTTTGTAAAATTAAATCGATTATAACAATGTAATTCGACCATTTAAAAAATAACCAAATGGCGGAATGGTTTAAGGTAGACTGTAGCTTTGTATTAAACCATTTTTTTCGTTAATATGTGCTGTTATATTCAAGATATAAGCATTTAAAGTTTCGCACTTTGGGGCAACATATCTACGAGGGTATACAGGGTGTTTCCGAAAGTCGTTTCAATAATTTAACCCGAGATTCCTTACCCAAAAATAGTTCGATTAAGCCCCATTTACCTGTATCCAAAAGTGCACCGATTTCTTGATACAGGCTGTTTTCCAAAACCAAAATTTTTATGTTTTTTTTTATTACTATTAAATGAAACAACATAGAAAAACAAAATTTGGTATAATTGCCTTACTTTTTATGATCGACACAATGGTCGCAAAAAGAAGCCCATTGATTTATTCCATAACCTCAATATGGGACACCTGCGCCCCTTCTTGGGGCATAACTTTTTTTGTAATTGAGTTTTCAAAAAATAAATTATTTTATCGGTAAGATACGTTTAATACAAAGAAAAAATTATACCACATTTTTTTTGAAAAAGCCAACCCGTTTTCAAAATTATTTACATTTCATAATTTCATGTTGCATTCTGCTTTTTGAAATCTTTTTGCAATTTTTTTTTCTTGAAAACTTAAGACTCTTATAAACTAGCGTAAACAAAATGAAACTAGAATTGGCCCCACAATAGGACACTGGGCCCCCTTTTTGGGGCACCTGACCCCTTTTTGGGGCTCACATATCTTTTTATTTTGTAAAGAAAAAAATACTAGGCGTTTGAAGATTTTAATACAGAAAAAGTACATCATTGTCATCATTTAAAGTCCGGTGCCCCAAAAGGGGGCCCAGTGTCCTATTGTGGGGCAAATTTAAATATTTTTTTTGTTTAAGCTAGTTTATAATAGTTTTAAGTTTTCAAGAAAAAAAAATTGCAATAATATTTTAAAAAGCCCCAAAAAGGGGGCCCGATGCTCCAAAAAGGGGGCCCAGTGTCCTATTGTGGGGCCAATACTAGTTTTTTTTGCTTACGCTAGTTTATAATAGTTTTATGTTTTCCAGAAAAAAAAATTGCAATAATATTTCAAAAAGTAGAATGTAACATGAAATTATGAAATGTGAATAATCTTGAAGAAGGGTTAGTTTTTTCAAAAAAAATGTGGTATAATTTTTTCTTCGTATTAAACGTATCTTACCGATAAAATAATTTATTTTTTGAAAATTCAAATACAAAAAAAGTTATGCCCCAAGAGGGGGCGCAGGTGTCCCATTTTGAGGTTATGGAATAAATCTATGGGTTTCTCTTTACGACCATTGTGTCGATCAAAAAAAGTAAGACAATTATACCAAATTTTGTTTTTCTATGTTGTTTCATTTAATAGTAATGAAAAAAACATAAAAATTTTTGGTTTTGGAAAACAGCCTGTATCTCGAAAACGGTGCACTTTTGGATACAGGTAAATGGGGCTTAATCGAACTATTTTTGGGTAAGGAATCTCGGGTTAAATTATTGAAACGACTTTCGGAAACACCCTGTATAAGATAGATTTTTTTTAAAAATTTTCTGGCGCTCCCTATATATATACTAGACATGCCTCAACAACGTACCATCGTGTTTATGCGCCATTTTTTGGACACCCTGTATAAAAAAGTGACAAAAGCGCAGGGCATTTTATTACAATATACGATTAATTCATTGTGCAAAATAACTCGAATTAAAGGGATTTTCAGAGGTACTTATTTTAGAACAAATTAAAAGGGGAGTTTTGGGGGAATTCGGAAACACCATCTATTAAATTAAAAATACATAAAATATGTGTGTAGAAACTTTTAATAGGTATGTACCTAATGTTAAAATAATTAGCTACACCTACAACAACAACTTTTTGGCTTGGACAAACAGACAAAATCTTATTAGGACTAAAATTTAAAGCTTAGTGACTCGGCAATTGCTATATTCTTGCGGGAATATCTTATTAAAAAGAAATCTGTTTTGGGTCTATAATTTATTATAATAAGCAAATTTGTCGATTTATAAAAATATAGACGGTATTGTTAAAATTGCAGATGTTCAATAAGTAATAATCATTATAATCTATAATCCAATTAGATCGATATTCTAAAGAATACACCAAGGTATAGAATAAGTAACAACCACTAAGCAATGTTCAAAGAAAGTAGAAATTAATAACCATTACTTACCTTTAGCTGTAATAATGACTTGTGAATTATGAGAAATTAAAAGTAAGCCTATGTAACTTTTTTTTCTTTAATTGAAAGAATTATTGTTTTAATTTTTAATTAATTTCTATAATTGATTCTTTAACTTTTTTTCTTTGACTTGTGCAAGTAATAACAATTAATTATTTTTTAGGTATATTCAACTGTACTGGTCGTTATTTTAGTCATTGCAAAACAAAGCGGAAGTGATTCGCTAGATGACAAACATTATGTGAGTATGATTTTTAAAGTTTAACGGGAGATTGCGCGGTAATGTTGGTTGCCTAAATTTCAACAAAAACAACCCTTTCTGTTTTATGGACATTGGGAATATAAGAAAGATTTCGGATTAAAAAAGGTACTTACCCGCAAGAGAAAAGATCAATAAACAATATGAGTGGTTTAAAATATGTATTACAATGCACTAAAATACCAAATTTAGTAAATTAAAAAACACTTTTTTTTTACCATTTGTAGCTCTTTTTTAATCATTTTATTCAGCACTTTTTAGATTGATTTACGAACCCAAAATCACTCATATTGTTCTTCATTTAATGTAGAATAATTATTTACTGCATGATAGATGTTTATAATTTAAATAAACTCAATGTCCATAAAACGAATTTGCAATGCTTAAAAATGTCAAAAAAATTTAAAAACTAAAAAATTATCGACCCCTGCATTACCGATATTAAAAAAAATGGACAAACGTCAGTTTTAAAATATTCGTAAAGAATTTTTTGATAGAAACTCCGAAATCTTTTTATAAGTTATTATTGGTGTTTGTTTAGTTAATCCCTCGGTTAATCCTATTTTGTACAAGGTAAGTAAAGGTATAATTAACCTAAAACCTCATTTAAAAATTTTAGCTAAGTATTTAAAATAGGAAAGAACAAATCCCGGCCAGTGTACCATTCTCGAAAGAAAAATACAAAAAATAAGAAGTTGCAATATTAGTGGAATGAGAAAAAACGGAAAAGGCCTAAAAAGTAAGTTACTTTCAACTTTAAATACAACCAACACTCAAGGTGTCCTTTAACCAAATTAGAAACGTTAAAACATAGGGACATAGGAAGGTCCTTACTGCAATTTTACAATCATTTTCTTAAAGTTTCTAAAAATGCTCATTTTTGTAAATACAAATATCTTCCAAAAAAGATGCAGCAAAAGAAAAAACATTGTCCGTAAACATAACCTCACACTTTAATCCTACATTCTACAAATTCATTGATATAACACTACACTGGAGGGCCACTTTTTAAAGACATTTTGTAAATACCAAATACAGATGCCTACTGGTTTGCAAGCTGAAAAAAACGTTTGTAATTTTATTAAACTGGCGAGTCCAGATCAATTTTAATTTTATTTCGTTTGTTCCCTTTCCACACATTTCACCCGTTTGTAAAGAATCTTATCATAAAAAAATAAAGACAAATACGCGAACAAATGTAGCTAAAATATTTTTGGCATTATATTTCAGATTTATATTATTCTATTTTAAAAATACAAACTTGACTAGACACCACAGTCGGCCATTGCTTAATGCTTCCTCTCTACTAGTCGAAGTAGTGGTTGCGCACCGAGCAGACTGAGCAGAGCGGATAAACCCGATCACAAGACGAAAGCAACAACATCGCCAGCAGCCAAAGTCGGTCTTCTTATGTAGGCTTCGTACGAAGCGATATTCCGTTATCACCCCGCTGCAAGGCCCGCTGCGCGGAAGTGCCCCCAATCGGTTGTGGCCACCAAATGACAGAAAAAATGGGAATCTCGCGGGCGAGCCCCAAAGAATGCTGGTACGTCCTGGGTTTCACAGTAAGTGGCCCATAAACTTAGAGATAGAAATGAAATTGCGTCATTGGAATAACCCCTTATCCATCTTTACTTTACAGTGATACCCCGGTTGCCCGAAATAGAAATAAAATGGAGTGACCAACGTTATTTTCTGTAGAGGAATTACCAACAACATGTTTTGGATTATTTAATTTGCATCGACAGAAGAACCAAAATTAAATTTAATTTTAATTTTGAATCGAGTAATTTTTTGCAATTTTAGGTATTTTAAAAATGTTAGTTTTTTTTAAATAAATTTGGTTTTGATACTCAACAAATAGGTAAGATACTTAATTTTATGAAAAATAGGTAATAAATTCCTTAAAAAAAGTTGTTTTCTTTTTTGACTTAGACCTTGTAGTTTTTATACAAAAAAGAAAAATTTAATACATGACCAATTTTTGTGTACAACCCTGTATTGACCTATATATTTTGACGTCTTTTGACAAAGTCATAACCCAAAAAATAAAAAGTTGACAGAAGTTTCATTTTTTTAGTAAACTGTGGTGCCATCTTTTATGATTTGTTTGAGGTTTTTTTGTTTATTTCAAAAATAAATCAATAGAGGGAGATTTGTGCAATCCCCCTTTAACTGATAGGCCAAGATAGATATATCTTTACCTTGCAAAAAATACACAACAGCCAGATTTTTGATGTGTAAGAACATCTTTTCAGGAAGCTAAATCCAAGAAATGCACACTAATAAGTGTTTAGAGTTAGGTAGCGAGAACGACACCAAAAAATAAACCTTTAAATTTGCAACATTAGATTACGATGGATCTGCACCGAATTTCACAAATAGGTGCAAAATAAGATTTTAGAACGGGTCTTTCTGCCAAAATTACCCCTCTTAACAAATTCATTCGCTCCCTAAATGGCCCCCGAAGAGTTATATTCAATCATGTTAAATTTACACCAAACTTGGTAAGTAGATACAAAATAAGATGATAAAGAACTTTTTAAATATTTCGTCTGGAGAAATATAGAGATTTTAAAAAAATTAAGTTTTAGTATTTTAGAACCTTGTTTTGTATCTATTTGCTAAATTTGGTGTAAATCCAACAGAATTAAATATAACTTCGGGAGCCATTTAGGGGGCGCATGAATTTTTTTAGTAAAATGATTTTTCAAAAAATCATTTTAAAATCTTATTTAGCACCTAAGTATTTATCAAATTTGTGCAGATCCATCGTGACCTAATGTTGCAAATTAAAGGGGGCTTCCACGGCAACCCTAAACGCTTATTGGTGTTCATTTTGTGGATTTAGCTTCCTGAATAGATGTTCTCATACATATAAAAAAGTCTGGCTGTTGTGTACTTTTTGCAACATTTGCTATGATTTTTTACTATCTTGACCCCAAAATTTGATCAGACATCAAGGATTGCATAATTTTCTTACGTAGTTATGACGTTATGTTAAAGTAATATTTCCGATGACTTCTTTTTCCCATACGTAAACCTACGAAAGTCGGAAGTCGAAGCGGAAATTAACTTGATTCTTCTAGACAGGATGCTTACCATCAGTCGCACACTAGCCCATCATATTATGCAAGGTTTTTGCAAAATTTACTTTCGCTTAACTTTGTGGGTACCTACTGTCCTCACAAACAAAATTTATTAAAAATAAATTATTCCAAATATTTACTTCAGATATGCGTTGCAGATAAAATAGATGTTTCTTTGATAAAATAATCCCGAAAATGGATGCAATAAAATGTTAAAGATATTAACTTGTTGTTGATTTCAACAGATGTCCATTTTAACTCCCCTCATAAATCACTTGAAACTACTTAGGTGCGGTACTATAGTATCTTGTAAATTCAAACGACAACTTTCTCAGACTTGTTGAATTAAAGGAAATCAATAACTTTCGCGAACTAAATAAATCTTATAACAGGCATGCGAGGAACGTGTCTAGAAATATTTAGTTCAACTACATTAATATGTGAAACAGGTGATTAGAATTAGGTTGCTAAGCTAAACTAGATCAGTTTACGATCTGGCGTGCAATTTTTATACCGAAACTTAAATTGATTTTTCTTTACAGAAGTCATCTGATTACACATTCAGCTACGGAGTAAAGGACCTTCACACAGGCGACATAAAACAGCAATGGGAGAAAAAAGACGGAGACACAGTAAGCGGTCATTACACAATAGTTGAACCCGACGGTTCAATAAGAACAGTACACTATACAGCAGACGACAAAAACGGTTTTAACGCTGTGGTTAAACGCAGCGGACCATCACATCATCCAGAAACAATCTTACCTGTCAAGGACATTCACCACAATTACAAAGAACCCACCTCACATAGCAACGTAAACATTAAACCCAAGAAACAAGAAGTTAAGTACGTAGAAGTTGTTGAAGAAGAACAACACAATACTAATCACCACCAACAACCTGAGCAGGAAAATGTGGATCACGAGAGTGTAGTTAATGATTTGTATCAAGCTCAACAGGACGAGACGGAGTACGGACCAGAGCAATCTCACTATGATATTCAAGGCAGTAACGTTGTCGAGAAGACATACAATGGCGAAAGACAAAAGGAGAATTACGGTGAAAGAGAACATTACGGAGACAAAGAACGTTATGGAGAAAAAGAGCATCACAGCGAAAAACAACGTTACGAAGAAAATGAGCGCTACCCCGAAAGAGAGCAACCAGAACACGAAACTGACGAAAAAGCAACCTACGTATACCTTCCTGTTGAAGAAGTCTCCGCAGAAAAACACTCCGTAACCGCAACCAAATACGTCGGACCCAAATATCACAACTACCAAAGTGAAGATGAATCCCCCGACACTAACGAACCAACACCAAAAGTAACAGTATACAAGGAACTGGAAAGTAATTACCCGAACTACATAACAAAACCAAAAGATTTTGACCAAAAAGAAAACCAGAAGCCTGAGATTTCGTACGGTAAAATGAAAACCCACCTTCCAGTAGATTTGAGCTTAGTCCAAAAAGACAGCAGCAAAATTCCAGTAGACGTCAGCTTATTACTGCCTATTGAAATCGACTTAACGCATCTTACAGAAGACAAAAAACCTACTCAACAACCTGGGGACAATAAAGTCAGATACGCAACTCAGGACTCAAGCGTAGAAGCCTCTCACGAACTAACTCAGAAAGAATTAAACAACTACGTTAACGGATACTACAAAAATACGGTTAACGAACCTTTTATAGAAACTGGGTTTAAGCCCATGACTACTAAACCAAACCTAATAACGCAACCCATTGCATCTGCGCTTAATCAAGGGATAGAATCGCAAACATATACCTCGAATAAAAAGCCAATGCGAACGCCTGGATTACGAAACTTCGCGACCCCCGCAAGTTCGAAACGAAACAATGTAATGTACAGATCTCCCAAATATCAACCGAACGCGTCCAGAGGCGCTAATATGGCAGCTGCAGCTGAAAGAGATGAAATGCGGAAAGAAATTCACAAGGCTGAATACACAAGAATTCTTCGGTCGAACTATCGAAATAGAGGAGCAGTGCGTTACGCTCAACGAGTGCATATTGATGAAGAATGAAATGTTAAATTAATTTAGGAGAAATTTTGTTATTAGTTTTTTAAGATTAATTTACAATGTAGATGCGATTACGTAACTAGTTCTTACTTTTTGAGTTTCTGCAATAAATTGTTTATTTATTATTAGAAATAGGAATATGTCAGTAAGTAATTTAGCCAAAGTAACAATGTGCAATAAATAGATGTTATTGATTATTTATTGTCTTTTTGTACACAAAAAAAAACAAAATATGAACCAACAGTGTAGATTTTCAGACCATTTTAAGCTACAAACTAAATAATTTCAGTCGTAGAGAATCGCCATTAGTTTGCTAAATTGTGCTAAACAGTTTCTTTGTAAAAATTATATCCTAAATTCATTAATTCCGCGATTCTTAGAATGGGTGATTTGCACTTAAAACTTGATAACCAATAAAACATCTTTCCAATCGTAGACTATTCCTAAGAATGACTTAAATGGTTTTTAACATTGTGCCAATGAATTTAGGTACTGCAAATTTTAATTAAACAGTAACAAAAAACAAGGTTGCGCTTTTAACTTCATGACACGAATGATAAGTAATTATTTTCCATGCTTTATAGAAAAAAAAATGCATTATAATAATACATTATTTATTGGTGTCAAAGGTCTCGAGCAATACTTACCCACAATGAGAATCGAGAGTGCTTATTCTATAATACCTTTGCAATATATTCTCTTAAGAACAATGCATTCACTTTCAAAGGTATGTGGACTAATTTTGTTGAAATATCTATTTTATTATACGTATAATCTTTCACAACCTATATAATTAACACCTTACGTTCTTTATTAGCACGTATGGATTAATCGGACTATAAATAATCAAATTTTTTTGATTTACCGCATAGCTGCATAAATCATTATGATTGAAATACTTAAATGTTCCAAATTCGATTTCACTTGAACAAAGAGGAAGGCACCATCGCCACTGAGCTTAAAAATTGTTCGTGCGTTCGAACGTCCTTGAAAGGTAACGCAACAAAAAAAGCTACTATACTCAGTTCAGTGACTTTTGAGATTTTGTAGTTACAAGGTAAATTATAAAAAAGAAAACATTTTGTTTTAATAGTTTTTTATTTAAATATATTTCATTGGTTTCCAAAATATAAAAAAATAAATATTTTCCCCCTCGAGGGGCATTTGTAACAAATACCTCTTTTAAGGCTAGGGATTCAAATTCACAGATTTTCTAATCTTTGCTCCTAGAAGCTTGTATAAGTCAACTCCGTTGAGCTGCCGTCAATTCTACTAAATAGCACATTTACATGAGGCCCCCATCGTATATTAAAACTTAATGTAGTTTTGAAAACTAGAAAAATAGGGCTACCAACGTATTATGGTTTCATTTAAATCGTTTATTTCTTTGTGTTAAAAATCTGACTTAACAAAAAACAAAAAAATGTATCATAATAATTTTTGAAGTCAAATTTCTAGTTTTCAAAACTACATTTAGTTTTAATATTGTACGATGGGGTCCTCATCTAGATGTGCTATTAGTAGAATTGACGGGAGCTCAACGAAGATGATTTATACGAGCTTCTAGAACACAGATCCGAATCTGTGAATTTAAATCTCTAGCCACAAAAAAATTATACTTACTTACTTTTTAAAAAAACCGCACTGTGCAACTAAAATTTTACAAAAAAACACCACCTTCAATATTCTTATTAATATTTCAAAACTATTTTTAACTTATACTATGCATAATAATTATTATTATTATCCAACTTTGTAATATTAATAAATAAGTAATATCTAATGTAAAAACCAAAAATGAGAACAAATTATTACCCGGCCTACTTATAATAAGGAATTTCAATGTGAAATTACTAAAATTCACAATGTCGAGTTTAAATACACATTACGTGACACTATACGAACTATTTTTTTTATTTACCTACTTAATTATGGTTATGATTGCATAATAATTAGTAAGTGTGTTTCAGTAATTTACTAATTATATTATTAAATCAGTTTAGATAAGCAACAAAGTCAAGTTTGCCTAATTGGTGTCAATTTGATTATAATCAATCTAAATCCAAGAGTTTATGAAATTGTGCACTAGAGTATAACTCGTAGTTTAATTTGGAAGTAATTAAAAAAGTTTAGACATAGGTACCGCAATTTAAAACTTATGTTTGAAAAGTCGTGAGGCAAGCTCTCGTTTTCAATGAACATGTACCAAGTTTTTTTAATTTAATTCATCCAAATTTAAATCAAGATTGCAGACCCCCAATGAGTTTTTGTTCTCATTAATATAATATAGAACTGCAAAACTAATCGTGTAAACGACTCGGTAACGACCGGGTTAACGTTCAAGATAGATATAGAAAATAATAAAAATGACATAATTTACTTTTATGGCTTATTCCATAGAAATCACTGGCTGATTCACTTCAGAATCACTTAAACAAACTTGTCCTCAACTTAAAAATTAACATACAAAGAAATAAATCATTTGTAAAATAAATACGAATTTTGCGGTCAGATGGGTCGAAAAATCTTGGCTGGGTCTTTTTACTAAAAGGCCCTGTGGGCCGAGCACAGGCACAATGGAAAGAAATTTGTTTTTTTCAAAAGTTTTTGTATTAAAATACTGCGTTTTTGGTAGACCTTTTCTGACCGAGCCTTCAAGATCCGTCCCTATACATTTAACGCACATAATTTACAGATTGCTAATTTACTCGAAATTGACAAATTTCACCGAAGTACCGAATTAACCCGACCCGATTAAAATTAGAAATAAGATAAAGTGAAGTTAAAACATTTTATTTTAGGCATTATTAATAATTCAACATAAAAAAATAAAAGGGGTTAATTAAAATTGTACCTACGTTAATTAACCAGAAGACCCAAACTAGAAATGTTACCACTCCTAATCCCAAGGGAAGCCTTTTGCGGTTTATAATTAAAGAAGCTACGTTAAATCTTGTCAGCATTTTAACCATAACTCTTAGTGCCGAAGGCCAAATAGCAAAACTGTTGCCAAGTTGTACTAAAATGTACCTTTGCAAAAACTTAAATTGTTACTTATAACAATATTGCTTGTGCTTGTTCAACAATTGTATTGTATAATTTACTTGGTATCACCAAAAAGATACAATTATAGGTTCTTAAATATTAAAAAATAGCCAAAAATTACATTTTAAAGAGGAGACTTTAACGATTACACAGGACGGAAACTTAAAATGTATCTAAAAATCTATACATTTTATGATTAGTTGCTTGATTTTGATTTTTAATGTTTTTATATTAGAAGCATGAATTACGCAAACACCAATAAAACAACAGCATTATGTATGTATCTCAACAAAAGTTTTATTGCTCAAATAAAATAAATAATATAAAAAAATAAATTTAGCTATTTACACATTTCTAGTATCCCTGATTTTAACAAAAGTTTCTAATGGTAGTAGGCTGGTGCGGAGTGGTACAAGGGAGCAGCAACAATAGCTTTTTGGTAAATAGGGGCGGCGTGAATGGCATGTCCGGTCTTTTCAACAACAGCGTTGAAACCATTGTGGTCATCAGCGGTGTAGTGAACAGTTCTGGTGGTACCGTCAGCTTCCAAAAGGGAGTAAGAACCCTTGACTACATCACCATCACGTACTTCATGTTGGCTCTTGTGGTCTCCGGTGTGGGGGTCAGACACTCCATAGTTGTATTGGTATTTGGGGTGGGCCTTAAAATTTACATGTTGTTTGTTTGGCTACTTGGGGTAGTTAGTGAATACTTACGTAGTAGTCTTGACCATGGTGGGCTAAAACGGGTGCAGCGTATCCGTGGGACACTAAAGCAGGGGACGCGTATCCGTATGACAACGAGGAAACAGCTGGGATGAGTCCAGCTTGAGCGAAAGCTGCCAAAGCAGAGATAGCCAAAATCTGTAAAATATATCCATGGTTAGACATTGTTCACTGCACATTTTGTAGAAAACACTAGTCACTAACCTTAGAGAACATGTTTGTTTGGGTATCAAAAGACAATAGAATGAAACTGATAGGGTGTTAACAATATGTCCGGTATTTATACCCACCACCAAATAAAATAATTTCTACTTTTAACTTGCATTAGTGGCGAAACAAATTTGTTTTTACATTAGATTTCAAATTTAGGAAGGTTACCACACAAATGAAATAATATTTAACATTGGAACTTAAAAAAATGTGTATGGTAGAATAGCGATTTTGTTAACCAAAATACCACACATGCTGAATGCAATGCATTCTTATTTTTGGTCTAATATACAGAATGTTTTAAGAATTTGTCAGTAGAACTGTGTTTCTAACATTTTTTTTAAAAACAAATCAATTTTTATTTTGAAGAAAAGTATTTTTTGTGGCAAAATAAATTATGTTGTATATCTCTCTTTCAGTGGCCACCAATTCTCATAAAAAATATTATTACATATCATGTCTACGGGCATTTTCTTCAATTTAGTCCTAGTCATTTAAAATCGCTAAATCGCATTTCTGTCTCATGCAATAAATCGGGTAATATACATATATAAGAGCTTACTTATACGATGTTCTTTTCTCTATATTTTTATCAAAAATAAAGATTGTTTAAAAACTAATTTTTTTTTGGTTTCATTAGAAAACCAAAACGGCTTTCTAATGAGGAATCACTAACTTTATTTTCATCTAAATATGCATGAGGTAAAATATTCTCGGGAGGAGGACGTAGAGATAAATCAGAGTTATTACATATAACGCGACATTTCGGAAGATTTATTGTTATCCTTTTTTCAAGCGTAGAGACAGTGTACACCTTACCTAACTGGATAGGGTTGAATTAAGCCATGGGCTTTAAAATTTAAAGCATACAAAAATAAAATAGCAACGAATTGTGCGGCCACGCAATTCTTACCATGTTTTACTCGTTTTATATGCCGCTAGAGCTCCTGCCTGTACGCTTAAAAAGGATAACATTACATCTCCCGAAACGTCGCGTTATATGGTTTTTTCTACGTCCTAAATAAAGTTCTCGAACAAAAATCTTTACTTCACATTTTGGTATACAAAAAGAAGATACCCTTATAGCGAATGCTGTGAATAAGTTAAATTAATGAATCTATTAATTTATATAATTGGATCTCGTTAACCTAGCGTTAATTTTTAAATAGCCTATTGTAAAGACACTAGAATATATATATTCTAGTGTCTTTAACATATTTATATAAACGGGCATAAACCTACATAAAAGTAGGTAATAAGAAGAAAAGAACATTCACACAAAATAAAATATTAAGAATCTTAAATTATAACGTGGACACCAATAAAACAACAATATTATGTAGTATCTCAACAAAAAATTTATTACCAAATCAAAAATTAAATAATATACAAAAATAAATTTAGCTATTTACACATTTCTAGTATTCCTAATTTAAACAAAAGTTTTTAATGATAGTAGGCTGATGCAGAGTGTAACAAGGGAGCAGTAACAATAGCTTTTTGGTAAATAGGGGCGGCATGAATGGCATGTCCGGTCTTCTCAACAACAGCGTTGAAACCATTGTGGTCATCAGCGGTGTAGTGGACAGTTCTGGTGGTACCGTCAGCTTCCAAAAGGGAGTAGGAACCCTTGACTACATCACCATCACGTACTTCATGTTGGCTCTTGTGGTCTCCGGTGTGGGGGTCAGACACTCCATAGTTGTATTGGTATTTGGGGTGTGCCTTAAAATTTACATGTTGTTTGTTTGGCTACTTGGGGTAGTTAGTGAATACTTACGTAGTAGTCTTGACCATGGTGGGCTAAAACGGGTGCAGCGTATCCGTGGGACACTAAAGCAGGGGACGCGTATCCGTATGACAAGGAGGGAACAGCTGGGATGAGTCCAGCTTGAGCGAAAGCTGCCAAAGCAGAGATAGCCAAAATCTGTAAAATATATCCATGGTTAGACATTGTTCACTGCACATTTTGTAGAAAACACTAGTCACTAACCTTAGAGAACATGTTTGTTTGGGTATCAAAAGACAATAGAATGAAACTGATAGGGTGTCAACAATATGTCCGGTATTTATACCCACCACCAAATATAATAACTTCTACTTCTAACTTGCATTAGTGGCGAAACGAAATTGTTTTTACATTATATTTCAAATTTAGGAAGGTTACCTCACAAATGAAATAATATTTAACATTGGAACTTAAAAAAATGTGTATGGTAGAATAGTGATTTCGTTAAACCAAAATATCACACATGCTAAATGCAATCCATTCTTATTTTTCGTCTAATATACAGAATGTTTTTACAATTTTCCAATCGAACTGAATTTTTTTCAACATTTCTTAAAATATGTCCATTGTTATCTGGATTGTCATTTTAAAGGAGAATGTCGCGAAGCATAGAAACTGTGGTTATGTAATGTTGGTTGCCTAAAATCAACAAATAACAGCACTTTCTGTTCATTGCTCAGTAGGTTTATAAGAGCACAAGTTTAGATAATTTAAACATCAATAAGCGTTCAAATACAGAATTTTAGCAATTAAGATGCACATTTTTCTTGCATTTTAAATTTCCAAAATTATATATATTTAAACGCTTATTGATGGACCTTTAGAATATATTAACTTGACAGGTGCTTTGTTTATTTATGTTGGTGGTAAGCACAATATTTTATTAAAATAATCTTTTATAAACCCACTGGGCAATGACTTAAAAGTACTGTTTTTTGTTGATTTTAGGCAACAAACATTACATAACCACCGTTTCTAGGCTTCGCGACATTCCTCGCTAAAAGAAAGCATTTTTTGTTTGGCGCGGCGGTTTCCGTACGGTATAATCGCAGGGCGATGTATCGAAGGCTTCCTGTCGTTGTGAGTTCGAATCTCACTGCCACTGATGAGTGTGGCTAGACTCTAGAGGTGGTGCCAGGCTGGTTGTGTCCATGTTTACTATATGTTATTTCCCTATTGGACTATTGCAGTCGTTAAAATGGTAGCACTACTGTGTACTGTGTGCGTCAAGCATTTTTTGTGCCAAAATGAATCAGGTGGTTCATACTTTATTTCTCATTCGGTGGATACCAACCCTCATAAAAAATATTATTACATAACGAGTCTAGTGGAATCTTCTTCAATTTAGTCCTAGTCATTTAAAATAGCACAATCAATAAAAAATTATCGGTTAATATTTTAGAATACTTAAATTTTTATATATTTATCAAAAATAAAGAGTGCAGGGTAAAGAACTGAATAATTTTTTATTGTTGCATAGAAAACCAAAACGGCTTTTCAATGAGGAATCAGTAACTTTACTCTCATATAAATATGCATATTTTATTTCCACTCGTTAGGCAAGTCTGGTTATTTTAAGTGACTTTCCAAAAACCCTTAAGATTGTTGTATTATCCATGCAAATTTGCAATATTATAGTTCTAAAGGACAAAAGTTATTTTTTATAACAATCCTGTGGATTTATAGTTTCCGTCCTGTGTGATCGTTAAAGTCTCCAATTTAAATTTAGTTTATGGTCGTGTTTGTTTGCTTTATTAATTCTATTTTACTCATACTAACACAAAATTTGACGTCGACTCAGGCTGTGGAACGTCAAAAATATGACAATCAACAATGTTTTAACAATGAAAAAAATTGAAATTTTACAAAGGCATGGCAAGAGTCGACGTCAAATTTTGTAGATCGCACGATATTAATAAAAAAAAAATTTTTAGTACAGAGAAA
Source organism: Cartodere bifasciata (assembly GCA_963920755.1). Lineage (NCBI taxonomy): Eukaryota > Metazoa > Arthropoda > Insecta > Coleoptera > Latridiidae > Cartodere > Cartodere bifasciata. The sequence continues at coordinate 17,455,301 of OY987195.1, read as the reverse complement.
TTTCAATGTGCATTCTGAAAATATTTTGAATGAAGAAGCTTATTTCTGTTAATTTGATTAATTTCGTACTAATTTGAGATGCTTGAGCCTTGGGCAAGTTAAACAAACTTACTTCGCGTTAATTATTGAATATAGCCTATCAAAATAATCAGACATACCTACATAAAACAGAATACCTTGGCAATAGGAAAAAAACCTTTATAAATATAACTAAATAAAACATTTAAAATCTTAAATTATACGTGGACACTAATAACACAACAATATTATGTAGTATCTCAACAAAAAATTTATTACCAAGTCAAAAAATAAATAATATACAAAAATAAATTTAGCTATTTACACATTTCTAGTATTCCTAATTTAAACAAAAATTGTTAATGGTAGTAGGCTGGTGCGGAGTGGTACAAGGGAGCAGCAACAATAGCTTTTTGGTAAATAGGGGCGGCGTGAATGGCATGTCCGGTCTTCTCAACAACAGCGTTGAAACCATTGTGGTCATCAGCGGTGTAGTGGACAGTTCTGGTGGTACCGTCAGCTTCCAAAAGGGAGTAGGAACCCTTGACTACATCACCATCACGTACTTCATGTTGGCTCTTGTGGTCTCCGGTGTGGGGGTCAGACACTCCATAGTTGTATTGGTATTTGGGGTGGGCCTTAAAGTAAACATGTTGTTTGCTTGGTAACTTGGGGTAGTTGGTTAATACTTACGTAGTAGTCTTGTCCATGGTGAGCGAGAAGGGGTGCAGCGTATCCGTGGGACACTACAGCAGGGGATGAGTATCCATGGGACAACAAGGGTAGAGAGGGGATAAGTCCAGCTTGAGCGAAAGCTGCCAAAGCAGAGATGGCCAAAATCTGTAAAATACATCCATGGTTAGATTGTTCACAGCACATTTTGTAGGAAACACTAGTCACTAACCTTAGAGAACATGTTTGTTTGGGTATCAAAAGACAATAGAATGAAACTGATAGGGTGTTAACAATATGTCTAGTATTTATACCCACTACCAAATTAAAGAATTTCTACGTTTTGGTGGCGAAACCAAATTATTCTTATTACATTAGATTCTCAATTTAGGAAGGTTACCACATGAATAGTTTAAAATAATATTTTACAATTGAAATTTAAAACATTTTCAACACCAGGAAACCATAATAAATGCTATTCATTCTTTACAAGTACCCATATTTTGTACAAGAAAGAATTTTCTTAGGGTCGCTTGTTGCAGAAAAAGCGGACGATTTTTTAAGGACGACATTTTTTGGAACCTAGGGCAAAACCTTTATTTAATTTGTGTTATTGACTATATAGACTCAATCTAAAATGCAGTTTGATTACAGCATCGCCGTCTGCATATCTTTGCATCTTTGCCTGCAAGAAAAGCAGCAACCTTCCATGTAATACTTATCTATCTAAAGCATATAATATGCAATTTATAATCATCAATGTTGATCTATTATTACTTATAAGTAACTTATACATGGTGTCCCGATTCCAAACCCTCATGTTACCTACAGTATTATATCCATTAGTATTATTTAACTCCCACGATCCTAATACATACATACTTGCCCAGTTCTGATGTAACGATAAAGCCAACTAATGTGACTATTAATTAATTTCTACTACTATACGTTTAATTGTTTCTTTAAGGTGCAAAAAATGTAATGAGGTTAATAGTTCAAAGTGTTATTAAATCAATCAGTTTTTTTCTTTTGGCTTCTGCAAATTAAAATAAACAAACGTATAAACAAACAAGCGATTAGATTTATGTTTGTTTTAAATGTGTTATTTATTGGCATTGATTTATATGCAAACTTATTCATTGAATTATTTAATACATAATAAATGCGCTAGTATTATGTAAGGTTCGGTTCATTAAGTTAGAAATAATTGGATGGATATTGTATATTGTTTCATTTAAATATACAAACGAATAAACTTGGCTTACTTTGCTACTCGTACTTTAATATTTTATTTAGTTTATTTTTAACTAAATAAACAAAAACGGGTTAGATCAAGTAAGTCTTTTAACTAAGCGTCAGCGTCAGCGTTATTCGAAACACTTTTGGATTTTATGTATTTCCTTAGATTGACAATGTTGTTATTTTTGTTGAGTCAAGGTATCAATATTTTTAAGGAAAGCTTGAACCTTTCGAGTTTCGAACTAACTATTATTAAAGATCCTTCTACGATGCAGTGTAATATTTCTCACCATTAATTATAATAATGGTAATGCTAATTACTTCTCAAGGTGTCACCATTCATTAATCATTATCATTGTCGAGACTAAAGATTATGGTATTGCTAGACCATATGCAAAATCTGACACATTCGTAATGGATACCCAGCTATGCTATTGAAATTCTATTTAGGTTGATCAAGTACGTACGTAACATTTAAAGCGAACATGCATTTTGTAGACACTTGCATAGGCACAATACGAATATGTAGACCATCAGGTTATAAAAGAAAGGATCGTACGTAACATAATCAAAGAAAGGTGCATTTCAAACAACAGTGCCTCTTAGGTCAATAGGAACACGGGCATTCGGTTTTGTAATTTTTAAGACAACATATTGTATTTGCATGCTTCGCCCAAACTGTTTAATGGCTTGCAGTTAAATTTCGATTTGTCTGGCCTTCAAATTTGCAGTAAATCAATAAAGGTGTCCCCCAAGGATCATACCTGAGTCAAAATTGCATTTCCCAGTCGTTTCAGGTGATTCGGGCGTAATTGAGCATTATCATCGTTTAACCTGGCAAAAACTAAGTTTTACATATTATAAAAGAAAAAGTATTACCCTTTAAAGCAGATCCTTTTTAAAAACCTTAAAGACCTATCTAACAGTACTATTCTCACGTAAGTATGGGGATTTTAAATATTTGCTCAAGTTACTTCCTTCAGAAAGAAACGGGAGAGTAATTCAAATTTGACAACTTTGAGATTTAAGATTCTCTGGATCATCCTTGGAAGGTCGAGGAGCTAAATCATTCTGACTATGCCTTGGGTACAAAAAAAACAGCACAACATATTTGCCCTGCAGAACAGTCTCATAAATACTCAGTATAAGACCAAGGCCCCCAAAATCTTTCTTCTCTAAGAATCCTTTATTTACAGAGCAGATACTTTTAGGAATTCTCTTTCATTCTCAGTTTATTTTATCCAACAACCTAAGTTTTTTTGAATTCCAAAGAAATAAACATCTTATTTTGTCTCAAATTAGAAATGAAAAGCGGAAAAGATCCTTTAAGGACCTTGTTTAGGGTGAAGAGTTCAAAAGGAATCTATAGCCTAACGTATAGTCGGTATAGTATTAGAAACATGACAACATACATATTTGGGCAACCTTTATGATTCTTCATGTTTCTTTGAGTTGCCAATTCGGATTAATTTGTGTCCATGATGTCACTTCAAAAACTAGGCAGTATTATTTTGTTTGCAGTTATGTGCTGAACTAATGGGAACAAAATGGGAGAATATCTTTGGAATATCCGCCCATATGAGTCTAAGCACTCTATGATTAGATAACCCACCCAACATATTACATAGGCACCACCTGTGTTCTTTTTCAATTGAATAGTGGAATAGCTATAAAAATACCACGACCTTGCTTTAAACTGCATCTTGTTGCACTTTCGATTCAATATTTTTTCCTAATCCTGAAACGGCGGTGGGTTTTTTTCGACAAGGTGAATGTAACTTGTTTGGACTAAATAGGGGTGTGTTTGGTATAAAAGATCTAGGATTTATTCTTGGATTCAGTGTAGTTTTGTACTTGCTCGAACATACTTGTGATTTTTAAAATGTATACTAAGGTAAGCTATAACTATTCTGGATACTCATTATAGGGTTTTTACAGTGCCTGCTTTTTTTGGATAAAATTTAAAACCCCTACTTCATTCGTCATTCCATTTAAGGCTGCAGAAAATTTTCTCTAAAGTTCGTTTTACAATTTTTTTGTTATTTAGATTTTATCTTAGGCAGTTACAAAAATATTAAACTATTAATATAATAATTTCAGTAACACGCGTTAAATTTATGAATACTTATAATTTACTGTAGAACTGATTACTTAACATCCATTTATAACATATGAACCAATAATCAATGTTGTGTATAATTATTACAATATTATTAAGTGTAAAATTAACCGTTTAATTGCTTTAATTTAATTTTATAAAGCAGTCTTCTACATTTACTTACACGTTTGTGTAGGCTGGCAAAAAATACGTTTTGTAGCTTTAAATGTAATTGCTATCGCACCTTATTTGTCTTTATAGCATAATAATTTTATTGGTTTTAACTTTTTAGTGGTTATTAGTGGTTTATAGCGATATATTAGACAAAAAACAAATTTTTTAAAATAGATGGTAAAATATTTTAATGCTACGTTAAGGCAGAAAACTTAGATCCGTTAAATAAATTAAAAAAAACATAAAATTTTTTAAAACCTGTAATACTAGGGCTTTTTGTCAAATATTTTTATTAACTAGGTAGTACAAAAAAAATACATTCAATAAGACTTCTAATTTTTTTTTAAATTTGTTATTGATTAAGGAATTAGACGTAAATAAATATTTTTCATTTTACTTGGTTAAGATTAATATTTTCAGTGCTTATAGTTCGCTAAAGGATTTAATAAGATAACACCGTTATTTAGAGATTTTAACAAATTACTTTGAATTTGAAACCATTTTATATTTGTTGTATTAGATTGATGTTATACAAAACTTCTTGCAATACTTTTAAATATTCAGCTTCAAATTCCCCGCAATATCCTGTAATTACTTTTGCGTTACTTACTTACAATATTCTTAAGTAACTAGAATTTACATTAAAATAAAGTGAAAAATTTCCTTTCCTTGATAATGTAAAGTCGATTTAAGCTATCGTGACTGGCTAAAGGTAAATTTAGCTAACAGGCACTTTAGCAAGAGACAAAAAAATGGGGCTAAATTTGATAAACAAAAGAGGTTTTAAAAATCGCATCGTACTATCTGAAAATTTGTTTTTGGTCATCAAGGGGAAAATAAAATTTAATCGGACCTTGGCCAACTGCCTTTTAAGTTTGACTCAATAAAGAGATTTTTTTTTTTTTTTTTAAAAGTTTTTAAATAGGTGTTGGTTTGGTACAACTTATGGCAGGTCATAAAGATTGTTAAAGAAGACTGATAAAATGTGGGTTACTCAGGCGCCTAATTTTTTTGCTTACTTGATAAATGAGATTTTGAAATAGTAAAATCAAAAGAAAATTTAATTTTTCAACAATTTTAATGTCTTAAAAGTAAAGCGGTTTGTAAATGCAATGCATTTAAATTTTTTAGAAAACTTTAAAGGACCTTTCAAAGTTTCGCAAGAAATTTTTAAATGAAACATAGTACCTCATAATCTCGAGATACATTTTTTGACAGACTTTTTGAAACTCTCTGTATAAATATTTATCAAGTAAAAACATAAATTAATAATTTATAAGAATTTTCAATGGTAGAACTTATCAGAACTTTTTTTACCTGCCCTATAATAACTTTAAGTAAGAGCGCTATAGACCTTTCTCGTCGTCGACCACCTTCGCGATCGTTATACTTGGGAAACTGAATAACCACCCGCGTCACAGTATCTCGAGTCAATCTAACGCATATCTGACGTTTCCCGAGTATAACGACCTCGAAGGTGGTCAACTACGGGAGAGTTCTATAGACCGATCCTGTTGACATGCACATTCGTGGTTGTTATACTTTTAATACGTCAGATTGACCTTTGTGAGGCTGGTGGTAACCCTATTTCCAAGTATAACGCAACCGCGAACGTGTATCTCTATGGGATCGGTGTATAAAAATTATGCCATTGTATGTTTCTGTTAATTCTGTTTGCTAATCGTTTATTTTTTATTTCCAGATCCTGGCGATAGCCACGCTTGTGGCATCGACACAAGCTGGACTACTTCCTGGACCTGTATTACCTGCTTACGCCACGCATGGCTATGCGCCTGCGTTACCCGCTTTAGCCCCTGCTTACGCTTCTTATGCGCATGCGCCTGCCCTAGTCAAAGCTGCACCTGCTGTAGATTATGTAGTAAGTACATATAAACATAACATTTAAGGTAAGGTCCGATTGGAATTTTTTTTTAAATCGGTCAACTGTGTCTGTCATACATGTTTGTGTATTTCTTTCGCTCTTGTACCGGTAAAATGGTGACCATTCGGACTTTACCCGTTTTTATAGATTAAAATTCCCAAATTTAAAAATAACCCATTGAATTCAATAAAATAAATGTTTGTATCTACAATGGTTGACAAATTAAAATAGATGTCTAAAGAAATTCTGATGCAATTAAACATTATCATTATAATTACATTTCTTAATGCCCATAAAATAACAATTTTAAGGTGTTAACAGTTTAAAAGGCAATTTTCTTAGCAAATAAACAAACTCCATTTAAATTAAAAACAACTCTTGGGAAATATTTTGTCTAGTGGTACGTTTGTCTCGTCTCGTCGGTCGTTCTGTAACTGGTATTGTTGCATAACAGTGAAAATCAGGAATATTCTTAAAAAGTAAATTAGTTTGTAACAACAAAATCTCCATAAATTTTCTTAGATCAATCGAACGTAAACAGTGAATATATTTTGTAACAATGTTTCTCCAAATGTAGCACACACAGAAACTTATTGAGAAAAAGTATAATCCAAATAAAATTGTTTTCTCTACAATAAAATATAAGATTTTAAAATACTCATTTTAGGGTATAAGGCGTGGATTTATTAATAATTATTTCTGGCTTCTGCATTAATAATTTATTCAATTATACTTATAGAATCAAACATATATTCCAAACGATACTTTACATTTAATGATCTTTAATGTAAAATGGCGAATGCGCCGGAATAATTTACATAAATAACATAAATTTTTGAATAATATCAGACTGTTTAGGGTGCAAAGTACAAACTAGGTTGGCCCCAAAGTGCAAAATTTTAAACGCTTATATCTTAAAGATAACAGCACATATTAACGACAGAAATTGTTAAATACAAAGGCACAGTCTATCTTAAATTATTCTACCATATGTTTATCTTTTAAATGGTCAATAAATTTTTATAATCAATTTAATTTTACAAACATTTTATGAAATGAAGGTGACAACAATGTCAATATGATCTAATTAATGTAAAAATGTAGGTTCAGAATCTAGATGAGTTTTTAAGATGTATTCTACAAACTGTGTTGCCGAACTTATGCAACTTTGTTCGCATTTTTCTCGATGAATATAACAGAAGGATTTATTTTACAATTTTCTAGGGATCCTTAAGAATGCCCCAAGAGCGCACTATCACCATTTTTTGGAAATCCTGTCACCTGTGTATTAGTAAAATTGTTGTTGTTGCTAATTTTATAATTTTCTTATTTAGGATTTTATTAATATTGCATTAAAAAAACGAAAATTGACCATATTTATGAAAACATCTACGTAATCAAACAATAAACCAAATGCAACTAAATAAATCTACGGAATAAATGTAGCGAAGTCGTTGACCTTGATAACCAGACTGAGGCTAAATCATCACCGGAACGATGATTACACATGGAGATGCACTTCAATATTGACCGAGAATCTTGCTTATGTTTACGTCTACCTTCTAGTTTTTGATGTCGTCTCAATTTCACTTTCAAGGTGCTTTTAAACGCGTCTTCTTCTACATCTGCCAGCTTGTCAAATAAATTAAAATGAATTATTAATGATTTTCTGTTAGTCCCGTATGTTACAGAATTATTTTTGTGATTACTTTTTTGACTCTAGTATTAACCGAAGGACCGTTAAATTTTTAAACATTGTGTTGTGCTAATATAATATTTTATCAGACCACAATTTGTTTTTGAAAATGCAGAATGTTTCAGCTAAATTTTTCATAAAGTTTAAACACTTATTATTTTAAACACATTTTTTGATATGTAATTTTTAAGCTAGTAATAAAACATTATTCTTTAAATAAATATTTCTGATATCCATGGGACTAACACTCTGCATCATCGACGAGACCTAGATTTCTAACTGTGACTTTGGTTTTGTAATTCTGTAATGTATCTAGAGTATTCTATCCATATAGGGTATACTTGGTCGTTCCAAGAATTAAAAATTGACGTAGTATTGCATGGTACTCGCGGAATGTTTTAGCTAAAGATAATAATCAATTATTATTGGATATTTTAAGATTTGTCTTGGCACTTATTGATTATCTTGGGATTACATTCATAAATCATGATTTGCAACATTTTGTTTTTGCAATATTTTACAGACACCATTTCACGATTCAAACTAAATTTTATTATTTTCTTCAAAATTCCTAAAATACCTCATATTTATTTGGCGTTTGGCAATTTATTTAAGAATTAACATTAAATTTAAAAATGAATTTAAGAAATTTACGGCAAATTATTGGTTTATTTGACATAAACAAATGAGAAACTTCAATGTCAGTTTAATCAATAGGCTGCCATGTGTTTCTTAAATTATTATATTTTTTTAAATGATTATTGTTGAATAAATTTAAGTGAATCGACTTTATACGTAAGTTGACTTAAAGTTAATTAAAATTTCATGAATCATACAAAAGTTAAAATTTATAGATCAAATTTCCTTTACTTCAAAGGAGCGTTGAAGTTTATTTCTGATAATTTGCTTAACTTAGTGTTAAGTCGCGCATGCTTAGAATTAGATTAATTAATGAATCTCTAAATGCACTAATTTGGTCACTTTATGTTCCCGTTAGTTAAAGTGGCGTTATGCTAATTTATGTAACTCTAAAAGTACCTCTAAATATTTTGTAATTAAATAAACTTTAATAGGCAGTAAAGCTACAAAACTTAAATTGTAAATAAAGTGCTATTTTTTAATTTTAAAAATTGTAAGCGGTCGTAATTATCTTACAAAACATAAAACTAGGTTTAAAAAGTTCAATTTATCCTGAATAAATTTAAAGATGCTTCGTTACAACCTGCAGTTATTGAAATTTCTAGGTACATTAAACAATTCGTTTTAAACTAACTTCAATTTTATTTTAGGCCTATCCAAAATACGAATTCAAATACGGAGTAGCGGACGGCCACACAGGCGATCAAAAATCCCAACAAGAAGTACGAGATGGTGACGTAGTCAAAGGTTCGTACTCCTTGGTAGAACCCGATGGTACCATCAGAACTGTCCACTACACCGCTGATGACCACAATGGTTTTAACGCAGTTGTAACCCGCTCAGGACATGCCGTACATCCAGCCGTAGCACCAAAGGTCCTTGCTGCTCCTGCTGTTCTTGGGTACGGCCATGGATACGGTCCTTCTCTAGCGTACCATTAAGGACTGTTAATATTTCATGTACATTGCTTTTTGATTAAAAAAAAGCCGTCGACTGAACCGGCGGAGCGAAGTTAATTTGTGACCTTTGTCTTAATGTGATGATTGGAGCGCCATCTTGTGTTTAAAAGCTTTACTATAATTTAAATCAGTCTATTATCCATTAAGTTAAAGGTGTGCGAAAAAAATTGGTTCTGTCGTCGTTACACTGAGCGACTTTGTGTTTTAAATAATCTTGCTCAGTGTAAAATGTATCTGGATTTTGTTGTTGAACTGTATTTTTAAAGGAATCCGTATTTATTAGTGTTATTTTGTGGTTTGTTTGAAAATACAGGGAGACCGACCGCTTTGCCAAATGACATTCTTTTGTATTTTATGTGACATGTTTTTGATGAATATGGAATTGAATTATGTTATTATCTATTATCTTTTTTCTGCTTTTTGTTGTTGTATATAATTATTATTACCTATTATAGATGTTGTAATGCGTTTTTGTTCTTGTTCTCATCCTTTTTTACCATAAATATATCATGTATTCATCGCATAGTATTTTGTTTTATTTTTGTAGTTTTCCAACCTAGACACAGTCAAGCTATTTTCCTGCAATTTTTTTTCCCTCTTTTTGCGATTAGAGAAATTTTATTAAATTAACAAATTGGCTTGATATTTATTGTATTTTATAAGTCATAAACGAGTTTACAGATTGATAAATAATGTTATGCATAAATTTCTTACAAAACTAATGCTAGAACTTCCCTGTTTCGCTTCGCTACCTCCGGTAACGAAGTGTGTAATAAAAATTAATGCTTTAAAAGTTTATTTTAGTCAAACGAAGTAGATATCTATCTGCATAGCATGCATACAAAAACATTAATCTACTTTATGTTAAAACAACTCAATTACATAACAAGTTTTATTGTATTGCAGAAGAACTTAAGAGGCAGGTTTGCATACAATAATAAAATTTGTTCAAGCGTGCCGAAGCGATTTTAGACTCACAAAATCTAATGCGTTAGAAACTTCCTTGTTATTATTACTCATAGGCCAAGATAGATTATTTTTCGTCCTGCAAAAACTGTATAACAGAAACAGCCAGATCTTTTGTATGTATTAGAACATATTTTATTCAGGAAACTAAATCCAAAAAAGCTCACAAATAAGAATTTAGGAAGTCACTTAATTTTGCAACATAAAATTAGGATGTTCCTCCACTAAATTTTAAAAATAAATTGGTACTAAAAAGGATTTTAAAAAGGTTTTTGGAAAAATTATTCCTTAAAAAAAAAAGTATCCTCCTAAATGGCACCCAAAGGGCAATCTTCATCATCATATTGCCTTTATAGTAAACTTTGTAAACAGATGCAAAATAAGGTTCCTAACAACTTCACTTACACGTAAAATCAAGTATTCACCCTTTCCGTTTGTACCAAAGTCGCTGGTCGACACATCTCAGACGTCGTCAGATTGACTCATTTATTTCTGACGTATTTGGACGTATCTGAGATGCGTCGACCGGCGACTTTGGTATGAATGGAAAGGGTGAATAAAGTAGTATTTAGTACAAATTAGTCCAAATTATAAATTTTTAAAATGTTTTTTATCTCTGTTTTATGACAATTAAAATACATTGATGTTACACAATTGGACCTGCTTTAAATTGTACCTGCCAAAATTTATGATTTAAATGATTCAAATATATCTAATTTCATTAGTACCTACTTTAGGTAGATAAAGCATATTTTTTTTAAACAAAAGAGGTGGTAAAAAAGTGATAAATGGGTCACAATCATAAATATTAACCCAAACTCCTTATTAATTGTAATGTTGCACAGTAATAAATAAATTAAAAATATATAATTTGACAAGGTCGTTGTGAGGTTATAACTTTTACTCTTAATCTTTGTATACAAAATGTACAACACAAACATAGCTAGCTAGGTGGTACGCGCTATAAAATTAATTAACGGAACAAATCTTAGTAATTTAACAATTAAGACACATTTTTAAACTAACAGGTACCTGTAGGTACTTGTACTTACTTAAGAAATGCTGAAATTGTAGCTCTATCTGCATTATAAATATCAAAGAAGTTGAAAATAGTTTCTTAAATAAAGCTTTTGTGTTATTTTTATCAAATCACATGTTAAGGTTAGAGATTCAAATTCACAGATTTGAGGATCGCCTAGAAGCTTGATAAGTCATCTCCGTTGAGCGCCCGTCAATTCTACTAAATAGCACATCTACATGAGGGCCTCATCGTATATTAAAAGTAAATGTATTTTGAAAACTAGAAAAATAGGGTTACAAACGTATTATGGCTTCATAATGGGTTATGTCTGACTTCAAAAATCATTATAATATTTTTGTTTTTCATAGTCAGATTTTCGACACAAAGAAATACCTGGAGAAAATGAGAAAATCTGTCCGTATGTGAATAACATAATAAACCTGGGACTTACTTAAATATTAATTATATTAACTTATAAGTACTTATTCATAACTTCAATGTCATTTCTCACAGATTAGGCGGTACCTATGTCGAAACTTTCTTATGAGAATTCTTATAAATTTACGTTTTGCGGCGAACAATGATGCAATAACTATTGTACCTGAAAAATATTGTATTATCTTATTACAATCACCATACCATCTAAACCAAAAGATCGACCTTGCCAAAAAATGATTTGAGTAAGATACAAGAATGTTTATTAATTTTTAACCACAATACAAAATTATGTTTTGTGCTTCCTTTGGTTTCGTAAAAATGACCTTTACTTTCCAGTGTATAATATCCGTTAAAAAATTTATTGGTCCATCATTAATTTCTATTTTAATGACATAAGCCACTTGTTTATGTTTGTAAAAAAAACAGGATGGCACTTTATATCTCTATTTTAAAGTCACATTTGTCTATCTCTATTTTTATTGAATAATCACGTATTTCAAAAAATTCTGTATACCAACAACCGAAAAAAATTTGTGATGCTAATTCCTCGACACTTAAAACACAAAAGATTAAGAAACAGATTAAACTCACGGTACTGTCTTTGGTACTGACAACTCGTGTACTTAATGTAGAGTAATCTATTGAGAACATGTGATTATTTAATAACCCAAAGGTATGCCTATAGTTTAACGATAATAATTAGAATTCCTAAGGCAATGAATGGTCACACTTGAAAGAATAAACGGCGTCAAAAATCAAGTAGGTGGTTACACGGAAGTTAAAAAATTCCCAATAAGCGAAGCTAGACCTTGTTGGCTACTCTGCACTATTGTCGTAATGCACTTTCGAGTACTACGCTTTGTATGCATAATGCCGTTCGGTACTCGCAGCATTTTTTTTTACTGATAGTGAATGTTATTTCGTGGTTTGGGTGTTTAATATATAAGACTGTTTGTATTTTCTATACCTCAGTTCCCTTAATCAGTGCATCTTGTGCATTAGTATACAAACCAAAAATGTTAGCTAAGGTGTGTGCTTATACTAGTACTTCTTACCTAGAAAGAATTCGTTTAAATTCTGTTTTAAAATATAGTGCCCGTTTGTTAATCCCTTAAATTACTCATAAAATGAATTTTTTTAGATTGTCTCATTGTTTGCCCTTGTGGCTGGTACACAAGCTGGGCTTTTGGCAGGAGGATATTCTTACGCTAACTTGGGAGCTCATGCCATTGCTGCTGCCCCTATCGCTTATGCTGCCCCTGTAGCAATCAAAACCGCCCCTATTGCTTATGCCCTTCCCGCCTACAAAGCCGAACACAGCGTTGACTATTATGTAAGTACAGTTTTTAAATGGTTCACTGGTAATGCCAAATAATTTAAAATGTCTTAGAATGTTTTGCATCATGACAAAGAAACGTTTAATCATGTTTAATCATTTAGTCTTAAATGGTTTCTAATTATCAGTACTAAATGGTTCTCTTTTTATTATAGGCGTACCCCAAATACGAATACAACTATGGAGTAGCTGACGCTCACACCGGAGACCACAAGACCCAAAAAGAAGTACGTGATGGTGATGTAGTCAAGGGTTCCTATTCCCTTGTTGAACCCGACGGTACCATCAGAACCGTCCACTACACCGCTGATGACCACAATGGATTTAACGCCATTGTCACCCGTTCAGGACATGCTGTTCACCCAACACCAGTTAAGACCATTGTCGCTGCACCCATCGCCCTTGGTCATGGCCATGGTCATGGCCATGGTCATGGATACTATTAGATCTCTTCTGTGTTGATAACGTAGACTGCTCATTTCATACAATACGTACCTCACATTGTTCACCTTCATGCATCTGGTTATGCACATGTATTATTTTTATGCCATATTTATTATTTAAATAAATTAATTTCTTCCTGTACAACTGAGTTTTATTCAATGGTGTTTCTAGAGATAAACATTGCCTTAGCAGTACCTATTTAAATATTTTAAAAAGCCTTACCCTTTAAGGTATTATTATTTAACAAAAAAATTGGACAACGCATAAAATTAAAATCTGCAATAATAAGAAATTGCGTTCTAAATAATAACCGATTATATCGAATTATGTCAAGTAGTACGTTTGATAGTACGGCTAATTTTTAGACGATCCATAGGCCAACCCCTAAACTGCTTTCTTTTAATGCTAGTATTATTTACGTTGGTCTCAATTATAACGAAAGATAAAGTTATTATTAATCAATCTGGTACTGCTATTTCTTTTCTTTAGATAAACTTTACACAATATAATTCAAAACTATCATTAAATAACAATTATCTCCTAACTTATTAAGTAAGAAAAACAAATAAAAATCCTAGTAAAAAAGACATATTCCTTGATGTAATTCTTGCAAGATAAGGTACTGTTTTAATATTAAAATAAATAATAGAGTTAAACTTCTATTCAAGCGCAAATTTTGTCTTGTCAAAGTAAATTAAGAACAGGCTCCAATAATAGAACTAATGTTGCATGTCAAGCAAAAATATTATTAAAACGATCGTGCGTACCAGTAGGTACTACAGGCGATTAAAATGTGTATCAATTATCTAATAGAGCCCTGGACTAGGTAAAAAGTTGATAATTTTTTATTTTTTTTCTAATTCCTTGGGTTTTTGGGAGTATTAGTTTCAAACTCTCAATTTTTTAAAAAATTTCTAGGCCGAATAATAAATTAATTACGAAAAATTATTTTTTTTTAACGCGGGCATGCGCAGTTTAAAACTAGCTGAATTTTTAAAGACATAAGGCCAGAATATTTAAAAAGAAGAAGAAAAAATTTTGCATCTTCGTGACATTTTTTGACTTATGTCAACTATAAATAAAAATAAATTAAAAAAACAGAGAAAACAAGCAGAATTAGAAATATATTTTTGCAAAAGTACGATTTTATTAAAAAGTTAACAAGATAGACTGTAGTTTTGGGTTTAGTTTAATATTTTATGAACAAAAAATAGATTATGAAAGTTTACAAGCTATTTTAAGCAAAAAATGTTGTGTAAGTGTGTCCAAATTTCAGTTTTTCTTTAAGCAAAGATAGTTCCTGCTGCTTTTATAACTTCACTTTCATAACATAAGCTTAAACCTACCTTGTGTTTAGCTTTCAAAAGTATTAATCTATTGTGTGCAGATTATTCTAGTTTTTAAATTTTGGGGCTACTTTAGTTGGTGTTCTTTAGAAGGTGCATTTCAAAAACCTACATTGCGATCTATTTCTGAATGCTGTTATTCCCACGGCTTGAGTTTTCGACATTGGACAATCATAAGACACACTTACTTTTCCAAGGAACTACCGCGTTAATTTATTTGCTTTATAGTACACATAGCCATTTGCTACTGCTTCTTTGGTTTTAGAAAACAAACTTGCAAATGCACACGACATTTTACCGAACAAAACTGTTTAAAATTTAAACGAAAACTCTAGCTTGTAAAGAAATAATGTTACAAATTGAAAAATCTGACGTATGGCAGAAACTCAGAAACACGAACTTTATCACAGAGTTCTTTGATCAAATTAATATTATGACCGTTTATCAAATGTAATCCCACGAATGATGAGAGGATTGCCGGTAATACTAAATTTTATACGAAAACTTCGTTGCGTAGCAATTTTTACGAGTCAAATTGCCATGACAAAAAAACGAGTGCCTAGGCTGCGAAGCAGCCCTTGCACGAGTTTTTTTGTCAATGTCAAATTGACGAGTACAAAATTGCTTCACGCAACGAAGTTTGAGTAAATTAAAAATTAGTATTATCGTGCAATACTCGATTCATGAGTGGTATTCGAAAGATTATTTCCTGACAGAATTTAACTTACTTACAGTTTTTTTTAATTAGGATAAGAAACATTCCAAATTTCTGCAAAATTTAAGTAACCATTTCAGTAGCATTACAACAACATTTTCAACGCAAATTTTTTCGTCTTTAGGTATTAAATACATAGTTTTCTACATAATTTCTTTATTTTTTTGCAAAACACGTGTACCGAACAAAACGCATCTTTGCATTCATTTTTAAACTGTTTTTTAAGAACCTTTCAACACATCAAAAAAAAAGTGCAAGTTATGTCACTAATGTCAACTTGTAACATCAAGTCTGCTTATTGCACAGATCATACTGTGATCATAGAACTTACAACTCCCCCAAAACATTATCCAAAATTTAGGTTGATATAGGTGATTCAACACATAGTTATTTGGGATAAGGAATACCAGAAGTAGTCCTGTAGTGGAAGACATAGTTAAGTGTTTTGAAGAAAAGAACGCTTAGCCATGCCTAAGTGATAACACCACGTAGTCATAGCAACGTTGTGTTATCGCTGCGATAACACAACGGAGTCATAGCAACGTTGTGTTATCGCTGCGATAACACAACGGAGTCATAGCAACGTGGTGTTATCAGGCTAAATCGCAGGAAATGCGAGCTCAGATAGCAGGAGATGACTGGAAGGAAATAATCACGGATATATTACTGCGCATGCCCGCGCTCTTTTTAAAAATCCAAATCTCTTTTATTTTTTAATAAAAAAAATAAAAGTGAAAATGCCCATACGACTTTACCTACCCATTTTTAAGCCAATTTTCTAATAAATAATCAAGTTTTTGAAAATTAGTCCAGGACTCTATTCAAATTAATAAATTACAGCATTTGAAGGTTATGTATTCGAATATTCAGATTTATCAGAGCGTAAACGCCAATGTAATATCAAACAAAATTATTTTATATTGCCCAATTTCCGTACCAAGTTAATTGTAATGTCATACGTACGAGTACTCACTAAGTATTTGGTACAACTTTCAGGGTTATTTTTTTATTCTTGTTTGGGCATTGTTATAAACCCTTTTGTTTGCTTTATTTGCAAATAAATTAAATCTATCTGGAGCTTTTTGTGGGCTGGGTATTAACAGATTGGGATTGTGAATTTAATAAAGTTTCAATGCGATCAATTTGGTTGGATGAAAGATTGAATTTGATACACTATAATTAGCAAGGTATCACAAAATGCAATTGCCAATAACCGAACTAATTCTACAGTGTGCTTATGTTGTAATGGATACAGATTTTATCAAATTTTTAAATTTATTAATTACTTTATTATTAAGAGGTCAGGATTCTATTGGGCAACAGTAGACAAGGTTTAGATACAAATCCAAATAAAAGTTTAGGTTTTATCAAATCCAAAACAGATGGTTCTAAATTTTTCGAAAAAATAGCCCTTTCTACATATTCCATTCGTCTCAATTTTATCCATTATGTCATAGTTTGGCTAATTATTTTTTCTAATTTTTTGTTTTATCTTTTAGTATGTAGGTCATTCTTAAGGTATCGTTCTGATTACTTTCATTTTCAAAGAATATCCACGTGTATTGTTGAGATTTGCGCGTTTAGGTACTGCCGAGATGCTTTTGGTACCTTGATAGAATGGTGGGTGATTTTTTGGTAGTTGATGGGGATTGTTTAAAAAACTCAGTATATAAACCTCGCATCTTAAAGAACTATTATCAGTCACACAAACTCATTCAACATGTTCTCAAAGGTGGGTGGTGAATTAATTAATACTAAAAAATTCAGTGGCGTAATTTAAAATGATAATTTTTAATAAATGTGGATTACACAACAATGTTAATTGTTTAATATTAAGTTGCTTTGTGAATAGTTTAAACAACAAAAATAGTTTTTTTAACCCAGTGTTCTTGCAGATCTTGGCCATTTCTGCTCTCGCAGCTTTCGCTCAAGCCGGACTTCTTCCAGCATCTCCATTGTCGTCTTACGGATACGCATCTCCCTCCGTAGTGTCCCACGGATACGCCGCCCCAGCTCTAGTGTCCCACGGATACGCTTCCCCTGCCCTGTCTCATGGATACGCTGCTCCAGCTCTTGCCCACCACGCTGAAGACTACTACGTAAGTACCACCCTAAACTTTAAGAACCATGGAGTACCTTAAAACTAATTCTTTTACCTTAGGCACACCCCAAATACGAATACAACTACGGAGTATCTGACGGACATACCGGAGACCACAAGAGCCAACACGAAGTACGTGATGGTGATGTAGTCAAGGGCTCCTACTCCCTTTTGGAAGCTGACGGTACCACCAGAACTGTCCACTACACCGCTGATGACCACAATGGTTTCAACGCTGTTGTTGAGAAGACCGGACATGCCGTACACGCTGCCCCTGTTTACCAAAAAGCCATTGTTGCCGCCCCAGCCGTACATGCTTACGCCGCCCCTGTACATTCCTACGCTGCTGCTGCCCCAGCTTACTACCATTAAGTAGTTGAATTAGTTATTTAATTTATTATTTAAAATATATTTTTGATAAAACAATGCTTTAGTTTTATTTGTTTTTAATACTTGGCATAATTAATTTATATACCAACATAAAAAGCTAATACGAAATACAGTTTGGTATTCTATGCAAAAACCAAAACCTATTTAGTACAAATTCTACCAACATTGTTATGATCAGTCAGAGAATTAGTCAAGGCTCTAAATAAATTTGGACCAAATGTAGAAATATAAAATTAAAAATATCAATTACAAAATAAACATTTCTTGACTGAAGTACTACAGTCTGTGTCGATACAAATACAGGTACTATTTTAACAAACGTACAATTATTTTTTAAGACATGGATAAAAATATCTTTGGAAATTTTTTACTACATGAAGAAATAAAAACTAAAAAATTGTGCCATTACATACGAAGAACATAGTTAAAAAAACTATACTTATTATTGACTCTAATATTATCGGAAAGGTCCATTTTTATTAGGAATGCTACAGAGTACTGGCCGACCTACTGACTTCGGCCAATCCGGCTACTTGGCCGGAATTACTGCCTCTCGCCCTTTTAAGCCGAATTGGCAAAAGTCAACTTTTTTGATCAACATTTCAGGTCTTATGTTTTAATTGTCAGAAAAAAAAATTGAATTCTGTCGCAATTATTACGGTAGAAGTGCAAACGTAATAAAAAACCTCAGGCTAATTCAAAAGGCCGGAGTTACTGCCTCCGACCGAAGGCCGGATTCTCAATTCGCTGCATCCCTAATTTTGATATTGGTATAATAGCAAGGCATTTAGTAAAATTTTAGTTTTCTCAACAAAAAAAAAACAAAGAAAAAATTTTCATTTGGATATAATTGTAAAGTACAATGAACTGCCGCAATTAGTTTTAGAGACGAGAATTAATGCCCAAAATCAAACCAATTTCGTATTGCATGAACGACAAATTTATACGTAGTGCTGTATTGAACAAACATTACCTAGTATGTCCGTTGGTCGTAATGGTATTTTTTGGTTTTGGTTAAATAACTTCAGAAAAAGTAGGGGTTAAAAACTGTTTTTGTACCGGAAACACTTAAAGTGAATCTTCCAAAACAGAGAAATGTTTGGTACTTATCTGGTTATTTATTAACCAATAGGTACGAGTATTTCTTAATGTTTGATTTTACAAAACCTAAGAATTTTCATGAAGAAATTGCGTTACAGTTCTTAACTTTTTGTATTGAGTTTAATATTTAATGAATTAATTACTCAAAAAAATAGATAATTGAATATTATAAAATAGGTACCTACGCTTTGTAGGTACTTGTTACTAAACCAAATAAATATTGGGCGTAATCCTTAAGTAGGTGAGTTATTATTGTACCTATGATTTCAAGTTTTTTCTTTTGCAACATTGTTTAATTCAGAAGCAAGTGCATTTTTGCGCCATATTATTTCTTTTATTAGTGAATGTCTAGGTTTATTTTACCACTTTTGGTAGTAAGTATTACTTTATTTGGGTGGGTATAAATACTACGCACATTTTTAAAACCATATCAGTTACATTCTATTGTCTTTTGATAAACTAACAATATGATCTCTAAGGTTAGTTACTAGTGAAAATGTGAAGTGAACCAATAAATAAAAAGGATTATTTAACCATGGATTAATTTTACAGGTTTTGGCTATCTCTGCTTTGGCAGCTTTCGCTCAAGCTGGTCTCATCCCAGCTGTCCCCTCGCTGTCATACGGATACGCGTCCCCTGCTTTAGTGTCCCACGGATACGCTGCACCCGTTCTCGCCCACCATGGACAAGACTACTACGTAAGTATTAACCAACTACCCCAAGTGATCAAGCAAACAACATGTTAACTTTAAGGCACACCCCAAATACCAATACAACTATGGAGTGTCTGACCCCCACACCGGAGACCACAAGAGCCAACATGAAGTACGTGATGGTGATGTAGTCAAGGGTTCCTACTCCCTTTTGGAAGCTGACGGTACCACCAGAACTGTCCACTACACCGCTGATGACCACAATGGTTTCAACGCTGTTGTCACACGCTCTGGACATGCTGTGCACACCCCTGTTTACCAAAAATCCATTATTGCTGCACCAGCTTACTATCATTAACCATTTTATACCCATATCGAAAATGTGTAAATAGCTAAATTTATTTTTTTATGTTTTGTTTCATTTGATTAATAAAAGACTTTTATGTGATACCATATCGTTGTTTTTATAATGTGCATCAAACTGAGTTATATTTGTACTAAAAAATGAATAAAAAATAATTAGTCTTAATTTTATGTCTGTTTCCCCTAAGATGATTTTAGGGACTACCTCTATTTGAAATTAATTTCAATTGCAAGAATCCAAACATTTTTGGCCAAAATCTACATGTTTTTATAGAAAAAAACTTTAGTCTCACTATTAAATTAAAATTATTTTAGAACCAAATACATATCTACAGAATGTCCCACATAAGATGACCCAACCCCTTATCCTAGAAACAAAAAATGCAATTTTTTTTTTCGCATGATTGTTTGTAATGATCAATATTTTTAGGACTAATAGGTACATATAAACAAAATGCGATATATTTGTGCATAATTTTTCGACAATTTTTACTTTTTTGTAGAACAGAATTAATAAAATGGTGAATGCGCCAGTTTAGTTTTCTATATGAAACTTGAAATAAATTTTTTTAAACGTTCTGGCAAGTACCTACCTAAATAATGAAGATTTATTTCTGTTAACATTTGGAGTTACTCTCTTTTTATTGAACATTTAGGAATTAGGTTATTAACCATGAGGTCTTTTTTATTTTTATACAGGGGGCCATTTTATTGTTATAATAATTATGTTATGATTAAAAATGCAAGTTTTTTTTTGCCGAAAGTGAAGGTTGTACGACATTTAAAAAAAAAATATTAAATATGACCACTTATTTCTGTTGTTCTACTTTTTTTAAGTGATCACAAAATTTTGAAACTATCCGATTAAAAATGTATTGCCCTCCTATTTTTAACTTTAGGTGGGGTATCTAAATTCACTAAACTGTAAAAAAAAAAATTTTATCTTAATATTTGAATATAAAACAAAGATTCTCTCCAAACCACACTTTATTTAAAAAAATCTGATATCTTTTGCTGAAATTGACAGCTTAGCTGTCGAAATACGTATCCAGATTTTTCTAAATACTCGAAAAGTGTGGTTTGGAGAGAGTCATTGTTTTATATTAAACATTTGCCACAAAAATCATCAAATATCCATTAATATTTATAGCTTATTTTTATCGAGGACAATAAAAAGCACTCGTACATCGGTACCTAATTTTTTTTTAAACCATGGATAAATATGCTTCTGTAAAAGCCTTCCATTTATGTTTACAGAAAAAATCATATGGGTGCACTATTTTAGTTTTTACGCACATCCTAAGATCTATACCATTTTTTTAACTTATTTCTATTTCATTTCTGGATTACTATGCTACAAAATTTAATGTTTGAACCAAAGAAAGGTTTAAAACATGCCAATAACCTTGCCTAATTGTAAATGTAGTGCATTTTTACAACATACATGTTTTTTAATTTTTAAATGTAATCCATAATTTTGTTTCGCCACTTGCGGTATTAGAAATTATTTGATTTGGTGGGTGAGTATAAATACAACGCACATTTTTTAAACTATATCAGTTAAATTTTATTGTTCTTTGATAAACAAACAATATGATCTCTAAGGTTAGTGATTACTGATTAGTGGTGAAAATAAAAAGTGAACCAAAAAAAAAAGGATTACCTATTTACCGAAAATTAATTTTACAGGTTTTAGCCGTCTCCGCTTTCGTAGCTTTCGCTCAAGCTGGTCTTATTCCATCTATACCCTTGTTGTCCCATGGATACTCATCCCCTGCTGTAGTGTCCCACGGATACGCTGCACCCCTTCTCGCTCACCATGGACAAGACTACTACGTAAGTATATGCCATCTACCCCAAGTCACCAAGCAAACAACAATGTTTAATTTAAGGCACACCCCAAATACCAATACAACTATGGAGTATCTGACCCCCACACCGGAGACCACAAGAGCCAACATGAAGTACGTGATGGTGATGTAGTCAAGGGTTCCTACTCCCTTTTGGAAGCTGACGGTACCACCAGAACTGTCCACTACACCGCTGATGACCACAATGGTTTCAACGCTGTTGTCACACGCTCTGGACATGCTGTGCACACCCCTGTTTACCAAAAATCCATTATTGCTGCACCAGCTTACTATCATTAACAATTTCCTTCCTATATTGAAAATGTGTAAATTGCTAAATTTATTTTTGTATGTTTTGATTTGATTAATAAAAGACTTTATGTGATACCATATTGTTGTTTCATTAATGTCGTTAAATTCAAAGCAAATTATAATATGAATTATTATTTTTATAAAAGAAAAATTATATTTTTAATCGCATTATTAATAAAAATATGTTACACAAATAAATTAATTTATAAAATGGTGAAGGCGCCGAGCGTTAAGTTTTCCATGTGAAACTCGAAATTACCTGTTTTAAACCATTTGACAATAATTTAAATGATGATTCTTATAAAAAAAAACTTTTTTTTTATACACCAATAGAAAACCCCCCTTATAGAAATAAGACTTTTTTATCACAAGGTAGTTAACAATTATCCCGAGCTTGACATAAGTGGGATTCACAATAAAAATTAGCTTGCATCATGTAAAAATTAAGGTAGCTTGCAATAGCTTAAAATATGTATTTGAGATATACCATTCACAATGAATTAGCTTGCATGAGCTCTTACAAGCTAATTCATTGTGAATGGCCTTATCTAAATACATATTTCAAGCTCTTGCAAGCTACCTTAATTCTTACCAGATGCAAGCTAATTTTCATTGTGAATGAAGCTATAAACTAAACCGGCGCCTCCACCATTTTATAAATCTATAGTCAACAATAAAAATTATGAATTTTGTTTTAGAGACAGAGAGTAAAAATTTTATATTAGCTTTTAAAAAAAGTGCATCCAAAGATTTTATTAATAAAAACCGTAAAGAAGAAGTTAATTGCGAGCTGCTACATTCTAAGGTGATTCTTGGTAATTTTCAAGTAAGCGTAGCACTTAAAGGAAGCCGGTGATCCCCAATATTTTTTTTTCAAAAACTTATTTATTATGGTGTTAGTGTTAAATTTCAGCCAAATATAATTTTTTTTTATCAGAGATGAGTTATCGTTAGTCTCACCTTAAGAAATATTCTTTTGAGCAAGATATTCAATTATTGTCTTAAGGTAAAAAAAAACAGACATTATTATTTTTTCTTTGTCTATCAAAACTTAAATTATTTAAAACTTTTCAACTTTATTTATTTTTTCACAAATAAATAATAAGAAATTCTTGACTAAATTATAGTAATTATACAAGGGTAATACAACTCAGTAAGATTGACACAAATAACACTACAATATGGTATCACATAAAAGTCTTTTATTAATCAAATGAAACAAAACATAAAAAAATAAATTTAGCTATTTACACATTTAAACATAGTTATAAAATGTTTAATGATAGTAAGCTGGTGCAGCAATAATGGATTTTTGGTAAACAGGGGTGTGCACAGCATGTCCAGAGCGTGTGACAACAGCGTTGAAACCATTGTGGTCATCAGCGGTGTAGTGGACAGTTCTGGTAGTACCGTCAGCTTCCAAAAGGGAGTAGGAACCCTTGACTACATCACCATCACGAACTTCATGTTGGCTCTTGTGGTCTCCGGTGTGGGGGTCAGATACTCCATAGTTGTATTGGTATTTGGGGTGTGCCTTTAAGTAAACATGTTGTTTGCTTGATTACTTGGGGTAGTTGGTTAATACTTACGTAGTAGTCTTGACCATGGTGGGCGAGAAGGGGTGCAGCGTATCCGTGGGACACTACAGCTGGGGATGAGTATCCATGGGACAACAAGGGAACAGATGGGATAAGACCAGCTTGAGCGAAAGCTACGAAAGCAGAGACGGCTAAAACCTGTAAAATTATTTATTGTTAATCCCTTTTTTTTTGGTTCACTTTTTATTTCACTAATTAGTAATCACTAACCTTAGAGATCATAATGTTTATTAAAGGACAATAAAATTTAACTGATATGGTTTAAAAAATGTACTTTGTATTTATACCACCAAATCAAATAATTTCTAATAACACCAAGTGGCGAAACAAAATTATACACACATTTAAGCATTAAAAAACCTGTATGGTGTAAAAATGCACCACATTTAAAATAAGGCAAGATGATTAGAATGTAGGTATTTACCTATTTGGTTGAAACCTCGGTTTTAACGTTGAATTTTTTACCAACATTTTTTAAAATATTATAATGAAATATTATGATATTAACATATAGTTCTTAGGAAAGTACTGTATATTTTATAAAATGTATCTACACAAATTGTATAAAAAAGCACAATAATTACCTATACCTATTTTGAAATATTTTTTGTTAAAAACTAATCAAAAAAGTTTGTAGATTTTTTAATTTATAAAATACCTGAAATATTTTTTGTTTCCACTTGCAGTCCCTTTTTGAAAAATCATAAGTATAGCCTTCTCACTAACTAGAATAATTTATGTTAGTAAAAAAAATTTAAACCAAAAGATGTTTAAAACATTCCAATAACTTTACCTAATTTCAAATCTAATATAATTTTGCACCATACTCTTTTTTTAATTTTACTTATGTATATGTATAATTTTATTTCGCCACTTCTAGTAAATATTAGAAATGATTTGATTTGGTGGGTGACTATAAATACAACACACATTTTTTAAACCATATCAGTTACATTTTATTGTCTTTTGATAAACAAACAGAATGATCTCTAAGGTTAGTGACTTGTGTGAAGTTAACGCATTAAAGGATTATTTAACCCTTAATTAATTTTACAGGTTTTAGTCGTCTCTGCTTTTGTAGCTTTCGCTCAAGCTGGCCTCATCCCATCTCTTCCTTTGTTGTCCCATGGATACTCATCCCCAGCTGTAGTGTCCCATGGATATGCTGCACCCCTTCTCGCCCACCATGGTCAAGACTACTACGTAAGTATTAACCAACTACCCCAAGTAATCAAACAAACAACATGTTTACTTTAAGGCACACCCCAAATACCAATACAACTATGGAGTATCTGACCCCCACACCGGAGACCACAAGAGCCAACATGAAGTACGTGATGGTGATGTAGTCAAGGGTTCCTACTCCCTTTTGGAAGCTGACGGTACCACCAGAACTGTCCACTACACCGCTGATGACCACAATGGTTTCAACGCTGTTGTCACACGCTCTGGACATGCTGTGCACACCCCTGTTTACCAAAAATCCATTATTGCTGCACCAGCTTACTATCATTAAAAATTTCATGCCATTTTAAAATGTGTAAATAGTAAAATTTATTTTTGTATATTTTGTTTCGTTAAAATAATAAAGACTTTTATGTGATAATTATTATATTATAGTTTTATTATTGGTGTCGAGATACTTTCGCATACCTTACTTTATAAATTGTATAATTTACTGCTAATTATGGTGGATTTAATGATGAAAATGTATTATTTGTATAAAATGGTCATAATAGAATTATAATGTACATTTCTGCTAAGAAGAATTGCGTACAGATTTTTAATGAAAAAAATATTATTTTTATACAATGTGATACAGGCTTTTTGACCTTTATGTGTCGTTACTGATTAAGTGCTAAATGCTAGAAATTTGATAAGTAAAAAAAAACTTACGATTTACTCATATTAAACTTGGTGCAAGGAATTTTCCTTTGCAGAAATTTACACTACCTGTCATCATTAATTACATTATTCTAATGGGCACCTTACAAAAGGGTTTAAGACAACAGCTTAATACGAAATTGGTACGCTTACTAGAACTATAAAACTAGTCAGAGTTTGGTCTGTTAGTGCATAAATACTACTAAAGCAATACATAAGTACGTATCTGTACGTGATTCTTTTATGTTGTAGAACGTTGTTAAATGGTGAAGGCGCTACTGGGGATACCGATTAAGTTTCCCACGTTAAATATAAGGTGAAACATGCCTAAAAAACTAAAAACTTTAAAAAGAATTAAAAAACAATTACATATGATATTTGCAACATCCACCATTTTGGGTCCACTTGGCCAAGTCTTTATGACTTATGTCTGCAAGAAAAGTAAGGCAAAAATCGAGAATGACTATGGGGTCAAGTATTTAAAAAGATTTTTTGTTCACCTTTGACAGTTTGAAGGTTTTTTTAGGAAAATAATGTAAGCTCTTTGCAAATATAGTTACTTTTTAAAAATCTGTTCAACAATGGCGATTTTATTTTTAATTTTTTTTCGATTTAAGTAAATAACTTATAAATGTTTGGTATAAAATAGGCTTAAATACAGGGAAAGTATTAAAACATTTCAATAACCTTGACTCTAACATAAAATGTAGTGCATTTTTACACCATAACTTTTTTTAATTTTTACTTATGTATGTATAATTCTGTTTCGTTCATTCAGGTATTAGAAATTATTTGATTTGGTGGGTGAGTATAAATACATCGCACATTTTTTAAACCATTATCAGTTACAATTTATTGTCCTTTATAAAACTAACAATATGATCTCTAAGGTTAGTGATTAGTAGCTAAAATATAAAGAGAAGCGAAAAAAGGATTATTTAAACATAGATTAATTTTACAGGTTTTAGCCGTCTCCGCTTTTGTAGCTTTCGTTCAAGCTGGTCTCATCCCATCTGTACCCCTGTTGTCCCATGGATACTCATCCCCCGCTGTAGTGTCCCACGGATACGCTGCGCCCCTTCTCGCCCACCATGGTCAAGACTACTACGTAAGTATTAACCAACTTCCTCAAGTAACCAAGCAACCAGCGTGTTTACTTTTAGGCTCACCCCAAATACCAATACAACTATGGAGTGTCTGACCCCCACACCGGAGACCACAAGAGCCAACATGAAGTACGTGATGGTGATGTAGTCAAGGGTTCCTACTCCCTTTTGGAAGCTGACGGTACCACCAGAACTGTCCACTACACCGCTGATGACCACAATGGTTTCAACGCTGTTGTCACACGCTCTGGACATGCTGTGCACACCCCTGTTTACCAAAAATCCATTATTGCTGCACCAGCTTACTATCATTAACAATTTCGTGCCATTTTAAAATGTGTAAATAGTAAAATTAATTTTGTATATTTTGTTTCGTTAAATTAATAAAGACTTTTATGTGATAATTATTATATTATAGTTTTATTATTGATGGTGTCGAGATACTTTTGCATACCTTACTTTATAAATTGTACAATTTACTGTTACTTATCGTTTAGGCTTTTTGACCTTTATGTCACGTTACTGATTAAGTGCTAGAATGCTACAAATTTGATGGGTAAAACTACGATTTACTCATATTCAACTTGATGCAAGAAGTTTTCGTTATCAGTAATTTACACGATCATCATTAATTATTTTATTTTAATGGGCACCTTACAAAAGGGTTTAAGACAACAGCTTACTACGGAATTTGTACGATTACTAGAATTATAATAATATTCATAGTTTGGTCTGTTAGTGCATAAATCTTACTAAAACAATACATAAGTAGGTAGAGAGGGTACGTAATTTTTTTATGTTGTAGAACGTTGTAAAATGATGAAGGCGCCATTAGGGAAACCGATTAAGTGTCCCACGTTAAATATAACTTGAAACATGTCTGAAAGATTAATAACTTTAATGATGGATTCAGGATCTATTAAATTAAGAAATTAAGTTAAATTAAGAATTAATTTAAGAAATCTACAGCAGTTAATTTAATTGGTTGATTTGACATTGACATTGAAGTTTCTCATTTGTCAGTGTCAGATCAACCAATAAGCTGTCGTAGATTTCTTAAATTAATTCTTAATTTAACTTAATTTCTTGATTTAATAGTTCCTGAATGCACCATAAAAAGGACTAAAAAACATTTACATAAGATTGTTGCAACAGCCACCATTTTGAGTCTACTTGGCCAAGTCTTTATGACTTTTGCCTGCAAGACAAATCATGCAAAAATTAAAAGAATGGGTCAATAATTTGAAAAAAAATGTCTAACTTTGACTATGGGTTTTTTTTTGAGATAGTTCAAAGTTCAAAGTATTTATTAATATCATAATAAACATTATAATATAACGTCACATTTAAAAAATATTTTCGTTTACAAACAATGTTAGCTTTTTAAAAATAGTTACATCTGTTCCCTGTTACTCAATGACATTTTTTTTTTCATATTTAGTTATTTAACTACTAACAAAAGTTTGGTATAACATTAGGGTTTAATACAGGGAAAGTATAGATATCAAAGCATTCCAATAACCTTGAATCTAACATAAAATGTGGTGCATTTTTACACCATACATTTTTTTAATTTTTACTTATGTATGTATAATTTTGTTTCGCCACTTCAGGTATTAGAAATTATTTGATTTGGTGGGTGAGTATAAATACATCCCACATTTTTTAATCAGTTACATTTTATTGTCTTTTGATAAACAAACAGTATGATTTCTAAGGTAAGTGATTACTGAATAGTGGTGAAAATAAAAAGAGAACCAGAAAAAGAATTATTTAACCAAAGATATATTTTTCAGGTTTTGGCCGTCTCTGCTTTCGTAGCTTTTGCTCAAGCTGGTCTCATCCCATCTGTACCCCTGTTGTCTCATGGATACTCATCCCCTGCTGTAGTGTCCCATGGATACGCTGCACCCCTTCTCGCCCACCATGGTCAAGACTACTACGTAAGTATTAACCAACTACCCCAAGTAACCAAGCAAACAACATAATTACTTAAAGGCACACCCCAAATACCAATACAACTATGGAGTGTCTGACCCCCACACCGGAGACCACAAGAGCCAACATGAAGTACGTGATGGTGATGTAGTCAAGGGTTCCTACTCCCTTTTGGAAGCTGACGGTACCACCAGAACTGTCCACTACACCGCTGATGACCACAATGGTTTCAACGCTGTTGTCACACGCTCTGGACATGCTGTGCACACCCCTGTTTACCAAAAATCCATTATTGCTGCACCAGCTTACTATCATTAAAAATTTCAAGCCAATTTAAAATGTGTAAATAGTAAAATTTATTTTTGTATATTTTGTTTCGTTAAATTAATAAAAACTTTTATGTGATAATTATTATATTATAGTTTCATTATTGGTGTGGAGGTACTTTCGCATACCTTACTTTATAAATTGTATAAATTTACTGTTACTTATGGTGGACTTAATCATGGAAATGTATTATTTGTATAAAATGGTCATAATAGAATCATTATGTACATTTCTGCTAAAAAGAATTGCGTACAGATTTTGAATAAAAAAAAATATTTTTAATCAATGTGATAGAGGCTTTTTGACCTTTATGAGGCTTTATGTGTCGTTACTGTGCTAAGCAGCTAGAAATTCGATTAGTAAAAAAACTACGATTTACTTATATTAAACTTGGTGCAAGGAATTTTCGTTAACAGTGATTTACACTACCATCATTAATTACATTATTCTAATGGGCATCTTACAAAAGGGTTTAAGACAACAGATTAATACGGAATTGAACGCTTACTAAAATTATAAAAATAGTCAGAGTTTGGTCTGTTAGTGCATAAATCCTACTAAAGCCATACATAAGTAGGTATCTGTACGTGATTCTTTTATGTTGTAGAACGTTGTAAAATGGTGAAGGCGCCGCTGGAGGAACCGATTAAGTTTCCCACGTTAAATATAAGGTGAAACATGCCTGAAAGACTTAAAACTTTAAAAAGGATTATTAGAAAACATTTACTGATTTACATTAGCTGGTAATCGCAATAGCCATGGATCAATTATTTGGAAAGATTTTGTTAACTTTCGACAATGTTTTTTTAGGGACAACGTTAGCTTTTTGCAAGTAGTTTCTTCTGTTAATTGTCCGCCAAATAAATGGCTATTTTATTTTTTTCTTATATTTAAGTAACTATTAAAAGTTTACTATAAAATTAGGGTTTAATACAGGGAAAGTATTAAAACATTCCAATAACCTTGACTCCAACATAAAATGTAGTGCATTTTTACACCATTAATTTTTTTAATTTTTACTTATGTATAATTTTGTTTCGCCACTTCAGGTATTAGAAACTATTTGATTTGGTGGGTGAGTATAAATACATCGCACATTTTTTAAACCATATCAGTTACATTTTATTGTCCTTTAATAAACTAACAATATGATCTCCAAGGTTAGTGATTAGTGGCGAAAATATAAAGTAAACCGAAAAAAGAATTATATAACCATGATATATTTTACAGGTTTTGGCCGTCTCTGCTTTCGTAGCTTTCGCTCAAGCTGGTCTTATCCCATCCGTACCCCTGTTGTCCCATGGATACTCGTCTCCTGCTTTAGTGTCCCACGAATACGCTGCACCAGTTTTAGCCCATCATGGTCAAGACTACTACGTAAGTATTAACCAACTACCCCAAGTAGCCAAGCAAACGACATGTTTATTTTAAGGCCCACCCCAAATACCAATACAACTATGGAGTGTCTGACCCCCACACCGGAGACCACAAGAGCCAACATGAAGTACGTGATGGTGATGTAGTCAAGGGTTCCTACTCCCTTTTGGAAGCTGACGGTACCACCAGAACTGTCCACTACACCGCTGATGACCACAATGGTTTCAACGCTGTTGTCACACGCTCTGGACATGCTGTGCACACCCCTGTTTACCAAAAATCCATTATTGCTGCACCAGCTTATTATCATTAGAAATTTCATGCCCATTTAAAATGTGTAAATAGTAAAATTTATTTTGTATATTTTGTTTCGTTAAATTAATAAATAATGTTTATGTGATAATTATTATATTATGGTTTTATTATTGGTGTCGAAATACTTTCGCATATCTCACTTAATAAAATGTATAATTTACTGTTATTTATGGTGGACTTCTGATGGAAATGTATGGTCATAATAGAATCATTATGTACAGATTTTAATTAAAAAAATATTGATTTATAATCAATATGATAAAGGCTTTTTCTTGCTGCAAGGAATGAATGTTCGCTAACAGCTACTAATTTACACTAACATCATTAATTACATTATTCTAATGGGTACCACACGTCTTTACAAAAGGGTTTAAGACAACAGCTTAATACTTTATACAAAATTGGTACGCTTACTAGAATTATAAAAAAAACTCAAAGTTTGGTCTGTTAATGCATAAATCCTACTAAAGCAATACATAAGTAGGTATATAGGTACGTAATTTTTTTATGTTGTGGAACTTTGTAAAATGGTGAAGGCGCCGCTAGGGGAACCGATTAAGTTTCCACGTTTAATTTAAGGTGAAACATGCCTGAAAGACTAAAAACTTTAAAAAGGATTTAAAAACATTAACATAGAATAATTGCAACAGCCACCATTTTGGGTCCACTTGGCCAAGTCTTTATGACTTTTGTCTCCAAGAGAAGTAATGCAAAAATCGAAAGAATGGCTATGGGGTCAACTATTTGAAAAGATTTTTTGTTAACTTTCGACAATTTATAGTTTTTTATAGGAAAATAATGTTAGCTTTTTGTAAATAGTTACTTTTAAAAATCTGTTTAACAAGGGCGATTTTATTTTTAATTTTTTTACTATTTAAATAACTAATAAATGTTTGGTATAAAATAGGGTTTAATACAGGGAAAGTATTAAAACATTTCAATAACCTTGACTCTGACATAAAATGTAGTGAATTTTTACACCATACATTTTTTTAATTTTTACTTACGTATGTATAATTTTGTTTCGCCACTTCAGGTATTAGAAATTATTTGATTTGGTGGGTGTGTATAAATACATCGCACATTTTTTAAACCATATCAGTTACATTTTATTGTCCTTTAATAAACTAACAATATGATCTCTAAGGTAAGCGAAAATATAAAGCAAACCGAAAAAAGGATTATCTAACCATAGATATATATTTTACAGGTTTTGGCCGTCTCTGCTTTCGTAGCCTTCGTTCAAGCTGGTCTCATCCCATCTGTTCCCTTATTGTCCCATGGATACTCATCCCCAGCAGTAGTGTCCCACGGATACGCTGCACCCCTTCTCGCCCACCATGGACAAGACTACTACGTAAGTATTAACTAATTACCTCAAGTAACCTAGAAAACTAAATGTTTACTTAAAGGCACACCCCAAATACCAATACAACTACGGAGTGTCTGACCCCCACACCGGAGACCACAAGAGCCAACATGAAGTACGTGATGGTGATGTAGTCAAGGGTTCCTACTCCCTTTTGGAAGCTGACGGTACCACCAGAACTGTCCACTACACCGCTGATGACCACAATGGTTTCAACGCTGTTGTCACACGCTCTGGACATGCTGTGCACACCCCTGTTTACCAAAAAGCCATTGTTGCCGCCCCTGTCTACTATCATTAGAAATATTTTACAATACTAATCTAGTCATGTTTGTATAATGTAAATATAATTGCCTTTATTTTTATATTCTGTTTTATAAAATTAATAAAAAAATTGCTTAAAATCTACCACTGTAGTTTCTTTAAACCTGTTAATTAACTAGGAAGTATATAAAGATTGTTCGTTGATTAACTGAATAATAAAATAAATGTACTAATGTACAGAATGTTTCAAAGAAAATTCACCACCCTTCAATTGAGGTGGAAAAACTAACTTTTGTGCAAAAACTTAATTTCCGTAGGAGAGGACAATCCTTTTTAACATTCTTAAATAGGATGGATGATCCAGTGATACCTCATTGGAAAACTTTAATGGTCTACAAAATTACATTATCTACTTAGGTGTTCGGAAAAATAAGTTTAGTTCTAAAATTTAAATAGCAGTATAGTTTTTTTTTTATTGTTTTTGGATACCTAATAGTATTATACATTAAATTATAAAGATCAATAATGATAAGCTAGGTAACTAAAATATATAATACCTACAGGGTGTTTTAACGAACATTTGCCAACCCCCCGTCCACAAAACTGGAAAGCTTTTAAAAAAAATCCAAAAACAAGTTAATTTTTATTTTAAAGGAGAGGAACTTTGGTGCCAAAGTTATGGGTATTATAAGTATAGCATCCTTCTGGAAATTTTCAAAGGGGATAGGTGGGTCGAGATCAAAAAGTCCTATGATTTTGTACAAGAATTAAAAAAATTACCAAAAGCCCTAAAAAACAAATCGGCACAATTTTTTTTAAATTATTTTCGTTCTATTTTGCCAAATAGTATTATATAATAAGTGTAAGTATCTAATAAGTGATTTTGCTAAATGAAAATATTGTAAGTAATATATATTGATGATAGTCCATTCGATATAGTAAGCGCTTTTTCACGTTGCCAGTAGTACCTTTTTGGAGGGTTTCTTTAAAAAAAATTTGATTTTAGAAATTACGCGTCTTAAATATTTAATCTTATAGCTACAATTAACGTTGTTTAAAAAACAAAAAGGCAATTGAGAATCAAATTGAATAGAGTGCCTGGAAGAATTGACAGTTATTGTCGCCTTATAGAGTGGCACCATGCATCATTCCCTCTATGTCATACAGATTCTGTCATCAACGTAATAGCCAAAGTGACAACAATTACAACTTACATTCACAATCGATGACAGAATCTGCATTCCCTTTCTGTCATACAGATTCTGTATTCTGTCATCAACGTAATAGCCAAAGTGACAACAATTACAACTTACATTCACAATCGATGACAGAATCTGTATGATAGAGAGGGAATGATGCATGGCGTCCCTCTATAAGGCGATAATAACTGTCAATTCTTCCAGGCACTCTAAAATTGAAGCCTAAAGTGTGATTTAGAGATCAATTAACTTAACTCAACGCCACTCAAAGCTACTTTACTCTACTAAACTTGACTTGACTAAATTAAGGCATTTATAGTATAAATTTATACGTTACTTATCCACAAGAAAATTAAGTAAACGCCACCTATCGGTAAATGTTAGAATCGTCTTATTTCTGTAAATATACAGAAATTTATATGAAATTCTTCGATAATCTTTGTAATTTTAAAAATTTGGTCTAGTAGCCGATAGATGGCTCTGTGAAGAGGCTTACTTAACATAAAATTAAATGAAATTTACCAAAATTAAGAAATAGAACCTTAAGTAAACGTCAAGTTAAGTTAATTGGATCTGTAAATGCGATTTCATCTTTCGTATAATTTATTTCAGTCGCGCTACGTTAATTATAAGTGAAGTTAAGTTAATTCATCTATAATTCAAGCTTTAGTCAATTATTGTCGACATCAACATTTCTTAACGAGTTAATCACTACATTTTTTAATAAATTTGTAAATTTTGCACTGTTAATGGCTTATTTCGCTCACCATATTTTATTGCTTTTACCTTTCAAAAATGCTAAAATAAGGTTTTAAATTATATGTTTTGTAAGTGGGTATAATTTGGAGTTTAGCGCATTTTTACACCATATTATTTTTAATAATGCAAGTTATTTTTTATTTTACCACCATTTAGAATAACTTATGTTATTTGGTAGATATAAATACCGCGGACCTTTTTGTAAAATATATCAGTTACAATCTACTGTCCTAAAACAAACAAATATGTTCTCCAAAGTAAGTAAACAGTGACAATAATGTGCCCTAAGAAACAAAAACCAAGATTAAAAAACTAAATTAACTTTACAGATTCTCGCCATTTTTGCTTTGGCAGCTTTCGCCCAAGCTGGTCTTATCCCATCCCTTCCCTTGTTATCCCATGGATACTCATCCCCAGCTGTAGTTTCTCACGGATACGCTGCTCCTCTTCTTGCCCACCAAGGCCAGGACTACTACGTAAGTACCCAGCACCCCAAAAGTTTGCAAACAAGTAAAATACCTATTCATCTTTAGGCGCACCCCAAATACCAATACAACTACGGAGTATCCGACGGACACACCGGAGACCACAAGAGCCAACATGAAGTACGTGATGGTGATGTAGTCAAGGGATCCTACTCCCTTTTGGAAGCTGACGGTACCACCAGAACTGTCCACTACACCGCTGATGACCACAGTGGTTTCAACGCTGTTGTCACACGCTCTGGACATGCTGTGCACACCCCTGTTTACCAAAAAGCCATTGGTGGTGCTCCTTTGTGGCAAACCGCCCCTTCCTACTACCACTAGATTTTATAGAGTTTAGAGATGTGTAAATAGCTAAATTTATTTTTGTACACTATGTTTCTTTGATTAATAAAAAAAACTTAATAAAACTTATTTTTATTGAATGAATATGATTTATCTAATTTAGAAATTGATGTTGTTAAAGTTCTAAAGAACGGACCAACAATTTATACAAAGTTGACTTAACTTTAGAATTGATTTTAGTTTTAATTCATTAGATAAATGGTACCTACTTGAAATATAAAGAGATGTCTTGTTAATTTCCTGCTAATAAACTAACTCAATTCTAATTTATTGTCCAAAAAGATAATAAAATCAACTAAGAATGAGAATTCCAGATTGAATTTTAGACCTTTTTTTTGCAGGAACTGCTTCTGCCGATTTTGAATTCTACATACCTAAATTAAAAATGAATTCTAAGAAAAGTTTTTTCGAAATTAAAAACATACAAACATGTATTTGCATGACTACTATTTTATGTAAAATAAACAACAACTTCTCAACTTTAAAGATTTTGTAATCGAAACTTAACTGAAAATAAGTACCTAAGACTTAAAAATATGGACACAATTTTTGTGTTTGGGAAACAGCTGCAAATGGTTTTAAATATCTGGAAGTTGATTTAAACAGTACCAATATACAGGGTACTAATAAGGTACAAATAACTAGAAACAAATTCAGGGGGTAATTCCTGAACCCATTTTAAGAAAAAAAGTTTATATAAACATGTGTCCGAAAATACTTGGTTATTGAGACACAGGGTGCCAAAGTTTCTAAAAAAAAACTTTTTTTTTAAGATTACCAAAAAACTAAACCAGACGTTTATTTGAAACTTAACACTCGTAATTTCGTTGCCTTAAGGCATAAAGTGCGGTAGAAAAAAAATAAAAATTATAAAGGCGAAAGATTTATTCGCAACTGAAGAGAGACCAGAATTGGAAGGGGCACATTTGGGGATACCATGGGGGTTGTTCACCCCCAACTTTTTTGTTGTAACTTTTTTGGTATTTTCATGAAATAATTAGAAGCCTAAGAATATGATCTTTAAAATTAATGTCTTGTTCTTTTTTCATAAAACTAACCGTTTTCGAAAAAAAAATTCATTGCCCAAAGGCAAGAAAATTTCTTTTTTAAGTTTTTAAGCTTTTTTATTTTAATGAAAATAAAACATAGTTAACTACTGTCTCTCTCTCTTTTTTTTTATTATTATTTCAAATAAATATCTGGTTTGGTTTCTTAGTAATCTTAAGGTTAACATTTTTTTTGGGAAACTTTGACACCCTGCTCAGAAACAAAGGATTTTCGGACATATGTTGATATGAACTATCGAGTGAGCAAATAAAAACGGCCCATAAGTAGGCCGTGGGCATTGTCAAAATATTGTTGATTGGCAGATTTTACATTGTTCACAGCCTACTTATGAGCCGTTTATATTTGTTCACCCGATATTTTTCTTAAAATGGGTTAAGGAATTACCCCCTGAAATTTTTCCTAGTTATTTGGTAACACCCTGTACGGTCAAAAATTAAAAAGAAAAAAACATACATGATGAGAAAATAAGTTTACCGGTAAAAAAAATATAAAGTGAGTTAAGAACTATACTAAATTACTCGTTTTGTAACCTATTTTAATTTGGAATCTATTTGTACCATTAGGTACCTGCAATTTTTATTTTTTAACCAGGTATATTTAATTTCATTTCGCCACTTAAAACTATTAAAAATAGAAATTATTCAATTTGGTGGGTATAAATACATAGCATATTCCTAACACCGTATCAGTAACAATCCATTGTCTTTTGATAATCAAACATGTTCTCTAAAGTGAGTACTAAGTGTTTACAAAAATAAAGTAAATTATTTTAACCTTTTATTGGTTTTGCAGATTTTAGTCATCTCTGCTTTGGCAGCTTTCGCTCAAGCTGGACTTATCCCTTCTGTGCCCCTATTGTCCCATGGCTACTCATCCCCTGCCCTAGTGTCCCACGGATACGCTGCACCCGTTTTAGCCCACCATGGTCAAGACTACTACGTAAGTATTTACCAACTACCCCAAGTAACCAAGCAAATAACGTGTTGATTTTAAGGCACACCCCAAATACCAATACAACTATGGAGTGTCCGACCCCCACACCGGAGACCACAAGAGCCAACAAGAAGTACGTGATGGTGATGTAGTCAAGGGTTCCTACTCCCTTTTGGAAGCTGACGGTACCACCAGAACTGTCCACTACACCGCTGATGACCACAGTGGTTTCAACGCTGTTGTCACTCGCTCTGGACATGCTGTGCATGCTCCTGTTTACCAAAAATCTATTGTTGCTGCTCCCTTGTTGCAAGCCGCCCCAGTCTACTACCATTAATAATTAACCAATCTTGCCATGGAATATTGTAAATACTTTATTTTTTATACGTGATTTTATTATATGAATAAAACGTCGCAAATTATGTTTAATAAGTTGTTTTTATATGTCTTGGCAAGCTCTAGTATTATTTCTATCGAATTAAAAGATCATGGGTGTATCTTGTTATAAATGTTTAACAAAACTAGATACAAAAAGAGGGTGTTAATTAATTATTTTCTAAGTGAAATAGTTCGCTATCTCCTGAGTAAATATCATGTAGTTTATAAAATTGCAGAATAAATTAGCAATAATTTAAATAATATTAGCAACATTATGCAGTTGAATTATTATTTAGTATTATGGGACACATAATTACCTGCCAATGATTACGATTTAATAAATGAAAGAAAACTTTTAAATTATAACCATAAGTATTTTGACATTTTTTTAATATTTGCATACTTTAAAAAAACGGATTTACTGGTGTATGTGGACATAGACTTATACTATATAGTCAAATTGTGTGAATTAGTACTAACTAGCAAAATCTAAATGTTTGGTACCACTATTCCTAAACCAATAATTTCCCAAAAAACAAAGCATTTTTTTACATTGTAAATTTAAATCGGTAGCTTATGAAAAGAAAAATCGACCTTGAGTCAATTATGTATTTCGTTACTTGAAGGACGCATACATATGTGGTTCTGATAACGTAATTTTGAAAGTAAAACTAATAATAAATTAGAGCATTTCTTTGGCATTTATGAATATGCAAGTAGCTGCTTATTCAGATTAGTGATCCTTATAACACCACATTTTTTAATTTTCTTGTATATTAAGTAATATTTAGCAGTACCGTAATAGCAATTTATTTTCTAAGGATCTCAATAATTAGCTAAAAACTACTTCGACGTTTTCCATAAATTTTTCATAACTTTGACCAGGATAGTTTACAACATGAGAATTTAGTATACAACACTTTTAACAACTTTTTTTGGCAGTTTTGGGTAGTTCTTTAAAAAATAAAAGTAAAATTATAAAGACGAGGAAGCTTCCCTATCCTAAAAATCAAAGATGGATTCTTGGTGACCGGACCAAAGTAGTAAAAATACATAATATAATAAATTTGTATAGTACTTTAAGATTAACATAGGTACGACCTTGCCCAATTATAGAACATTTTTAAGCAGGGAATTAGGAAATAACAATATTTTTTTTAATGACCAAACATTTTTCGCCTACAAAATTATTTAAATTAAATTTACTTAAGAATGCTTACACTGTAATAATTAGGTGAGATACTTTCAATATTTCGTTATCTGAAGCAAAGCATATTCATTTTTAGGTGGACGCAATATTTGTGTACTTAAGTATGGTGAATGTCGAGGTTAATTTTTCTAGATATAAATATGATCGCATTTTTATGAATATCAGTATCACATTGTGTTCTAAACTCAAACAACCAAAATGTTTTCAAAGGTGTGTGCAAGTTTGTTTCTTAATTATCATAAGTGTTCAGTAAAAATAATTTTTTAAATCAAGCCTAGTTAAAAAGCCCAAACATTTAAAAAAAATGAACAATTATCATTGTTTATTATAAATCAAAAACGTTTATTCTTGGCACGCTTAAAATTAGTTTGAAAGTGTGCGGTTTTGTTAAAACGTATCATGGGATAATTTTTTAAATACTTAACAAAAATGTTCAATAGGCTTAATTCAACTGATTTTACTTAATTTTTTTCTCTTTAAAATGGCAAATCATTTTAACATTTTCTTCCTTTTGTACGATATTATAATCTATTTAATTTTAGATCTTAGCCATCTCTGCTCTCACAGCTTTCGCCCAAGCTGGACTCCTTCCAGCATCACCCCTTTTGTCCCACTCTTATGCCGCCCCAGCTTTAGTGTCCCACGGATACGCCGCTCCCGTCCTTGCCCACCACGCTCAAGACTACTACGTAAGTACCACCCAACTATTTATTTAAAAACACCCCTAAAATCACATTTTTACTTTAGGCTCACCCCAAATACGAATTCAACTACGGAGTATCTGACGGACACACCGGAGACCACAAGAGCCAACATGAAGTACGTGATGGTGATGTAGTCAAGGGTTCCTACTCCCTTTTGGAAGCTGACGGTACCACCAGAACTGTCCACTACACCGCTGATGACCACAATGGTTTCAACGCTGTTGTTGAGAAGACCGGACATGCTGTGCACGCTGCCCCTGTTTACCAAAAAGCTATCTTAGCTGCCCCAGCTGTCCATGCTTACGCTGCACCTGCCGTACATGCTTACGCTTCTCCAGTACATTCCTACGCCTCTCCAGTACATTCCTACGCTGCTGCCCCAGCTTACTACCATTAAGTTGTTGGGATAGCTAGACAGAATGCCACCTGATTGTACATAGTTATTTTTTCATTTAATAAAGTTCTATTTATGTTTCTCCTATACCACCGTTGTAGTATTTTACACCTCCAGATACTCCTTAAGCTTCTAAAAAACAATAGTCCAGCTATTGATTAAACATAGGATAAAACACAGAATCATTGTTTAAAATGTCATTTATTAAAAGTATTTACAATATCTACAAATCAATTAAGGCTACAACAAAAAATAGGGCTATTTCTTGTGCCCATGAGCAACAGGATAATGTCCTGTTTTGTGCACCACTGCTCTGAAGCCATGATGAGGATCAGCAGTGTACTCAACAGTTCTTACAGAACCATCTGGTTCCACCAACGAGTACTGCCCTTTTACAACTCCACCATGTCGTACCTCATTATGAGTTTTTTTGTCACCTGTGTGCGGGTCTAATACGCCATAGTTAAAAGCATAATTGTTTTCATGCTAAAAAGGAATTAATACATCGTTAGATGTCTAACCGATCCAGAAAACTAAATTCTTTATAATTAACTTACATGATGCACTGGAACTACATGCTCATGTTCAAAAGTCTGATGAATATTTTGAACAGAATGTCCATGTCCGTGATTATAATAAGGAACTATTGCAGGTTCCGGAACTTGATGTTGATAATGTCCAAACTGCGTAGGATAAACTGGATGATACTCGTGCTGATGGTGATGATAGCCGAGATCCTGAGGAACATAATACTGCTGCACTGGATGAACCTGATGTTCATGATGCTGATACACTGGAACATATTCTGCTACTCCACCATGAATGTATCCCATATGCACTAAGGAAATTCCACATTCCAAAAACAAGATAAATACAATCTACAAAATATTTGGTGTTATTTTAGGCGAACTGACAAAATAACTAACTAACCTTTGAAAGCATAATGACTTTGTCGATAAGTGAGGAAAAACTAATTTTATTATTTAATGATTCTTTTATATAAGGCTGGAAAAATTCACATGATACTGGTACAATTCCCATCTAAGTAAATTCTTGATGCAGTTGGTAATGCATTTTGTTAGCTAACTTTTACGAAATAGTGTTTTTCGCAGGAGGTAGTCGCAGATTCACAATAAAGATTTAAATTATCAACATTTGGTCATGTTTTAATATTGGGTAGTAATAAATGCCATTTCGAATTTAAATGTCAACAGGAAAAATAACGAAAAAACTGGGCATCGCGTACTGTGGAAAGGTTTACCCACTTTTCGAGGCTCCAGATAATTTAAGACAAAAAGTTCTGCTTTTGCTGAAACATTGAAATATTTAACTCAGAAAAACGTAGGTATAATCCTAATTCTTTTTTATGACTTATAAAATGGTACAATTAAAGAATATTAAGAAATCTATGAGAATTAAATTACAATAGAACTAAATAATATGTGAGTTATATTTAATTACACGAACATATTTTTTTTACAAAACATCTTCATTATACAGGTTTCATTAAATAATGTTAATCATAACATATAAAAAAATCTGGTAAAAAAAATTTACTTACCTAAGTATAAATAATTTAATTCTGTTTAATGACAAAGGCTACATTTTAAATCAGTTAAAAATGCTGCTGGTCATCGAATTTTGTACAATACCAAAAAAACAAAATTAATTATCGAAAGAATAAGGAACTATTTTAAAGTATTCCGCGCATGAAGAGATGTTTAATGATGCGAAAATATTGCGTAAAGCTACATTAACAGGATGTAACTAATTTTTTGGTGTAGTATCAAAGCACTACAAAAATCTTTAGTCTTAAAAATAATCAGAAAAGACATATAACCTTCACACCGGACGTATATTACATCCTTACTAAAAATGTCAATTATGCGTTCAGAAAGAAACCTATAATCAAAAAAATTAAATCTTTCCTGTATGTCAAAACTTAGATCTATTTAACTTATCATTTTTTTAAGAACCTGTCTATGCAGTCTTTCTTATTATAAATTCTTATACGTTCTCGTTATATTAACAATAATCATATTCCACCATGCGTAAAATAATTGATTTTGTTCGTTACACTATTTCTTAAATTAAACACCTAAGTTAATAAATTTGACCTTATAACTATGATTGATTGGGTCAATATTAAAAATATTAGCCAACTTTGTGTTTTTGTTACATTCAGCCAACTTGACAATGGATTTTTTTTAGCAAAAACGACAAATTTTGTGGTTTTTATCTGTAATATAAAACGAGAAAAATTGTCAAGCAAGTCAGTGTTCAGTTGTGCTTTGAAGTGTTAATAATAAATAATAAAATGGTACCTAAAGTAAGTACCAATAAAATTGTTTATGTGTACATAAAGTAACTCATACAAAAACTTATATAATTCAGACATTAAAATTTTATTAGTTCTTTCGGGAATGCTTTGGTACTGCTAGTGGATATAGTACCATTATTATTAAGTTTCATTCTTCCAGATATTCTTCTTGTTTGCCTCCTTGGCTTTGGCCAACGCTGGATTAATCCCAACAGCAACTTCGTATCAATCAACAGTACAAGGTCATGGTGTTGGAGTACCATACTATGCTGGATCTTTGGGAGGTTATGGTGGTGCTATAGGAGGATATGGCGCGTCTTTAGGAGGCTACGGCAGTGCTTATGGTTCCGGAGGATATGGATTAGGTGGTTATGAACACCATGGCGATCATTACGTAAGTACCTTTAATTCTATTTTCAAGAGTACTGCCAATCTGTACAATTGTTGTGCACCACAATAACAATGGTACTTGGACAGTACTTTATGTAGTTCGAGCTAGTATTGAGATGCCAGTTTGCTAACAATATTTACGCAACGGTACTGCTAAATATCTATGTTTATAGGCTTATCCAAAATACGCCTACAACTACGGAGTTCACGACCCCCACACC
This sequence comes from Cartodere bifasciata, assembly GCA_963920755.1. Classification (NCBI taxonomy): domain Eukaryota; kingdom Metazoa; phylum Arthropoda; class Insecta; order Coleoptera; family Latridiidae; genus Cartodere; species Cartodere bifasciata. The sequence continues at coordinate 17,412,303 of OY987195.1, read as the reverse complement.
GGTGACATCAAATCCCAGGAAGAAGTACGCGATGGAGATGTAGTCAAGGGTTCCTATTCCCTTGTTGAACCCGACGGTACCACCAGAACTGTCCACTACACCGCTGATGACCACAGCGGTTTTAACGCTGTTGTACAAAAATCTGGACACGCTATTCACCCTCAAGTTTACGGAGGACATGGATACGGTGGTTACGGTGGTCAGTCATACGGTTACGGAAACCAAGGTTACGGTTATGGAGCTGCTGGTGTTTACGGTCAAGCTGATCTATGGTAACTCATTTAAGTATGAAGTTTTAATGATGCCAGTACTATTATTTAAGATGTGATTGTTTCAAGTATTGTTTGTATCTTTTTCTTGTAAATAAATCGTGCATGAACTTCAAATCTATCTTCTTTAAATATATTTGCACAAATAAGTACCCAAGGTCAATCCCAAGTCATGCAGTTTGTATGGTTAAAGTGTGACCAACATATAATTGATCAAGAAAAGATCAATGAACATTGACACAAATATTAAATAAAAATGCTAATAATGTAATGTAATTAGATATTATTGCACTCGGTCAACGCAAATTAGATAGAAATTATGTGCATTTACCCATTAATTATTCTAAATACATAAGCATGATAATTCCTAATTATTTCAAAACGCATTATTAACATTGAAATAACGTAAAAAATAATAGTTTTTACAAGCAATCATTATAAATTCATTACCAATAAAATTGAAAACAAATAAAACAAATGTTTTGTATAAAGACATTTGGTACTGTTGTAGTACCAATTTATAATTTAGTTTGAATTTAACTGAAATGCAAACGACGTAAGTACCTTGTATTTATAGGCTACTAAAGTGATTATTGGAATAATTTGCAATTCAAATGTTGTTTTTATTTTTGTAAAATGGGGTACTGTCATTTTCTTTATTTTTGGTAAACCGGTTAAAGTAGGTGCAATATCAGTACACATTCTTTTAAAAAATAATAATACGCAGGTCCGTACTTCCCTGTAAATTTCAGATTGTTTGCAGATGTTTAATAAAACTACTTGGGAATCTCTTAAAATATTTAGTAGTCCTTGATAAGGATGAATAACTTGACAGGTAATTCATGTATTAAATGACCCACCGCCAGATTTATTTAAGCTTTTCTGGCTGCCCTAAGGAATTATGATAAGTCTTTGGTTTTTTTAATTTATCTTTAGAAATTCATTTATGTAAATTTTTTTTTATAAATTGGTTGTCTACCTTTCTGCTCTTTAGATTTAATATTGGTACGTCTCTGTTTTAATCTGGTATATAATAATTACAATTAGAATCTGTGACAAAGTAACAAGTTTACGTAGGTACCCAAATGAGTACCACGCTGTTACGAAAGCTTACTAAATCCATATTTTTGGTACCAAATAAAAGTTTATGATCTATGCAAGCAAGATCTAGTTGTTAAGTTAATAATCTGATACGTTATACGAAATATGCAACCTACATTTTATACATAAATAATTGTAATTACACATAATAGAGCTCTATTATTTCATCATTATAACAAAATATGGGAAGGTATTGGCTAAAGTGGTCATTGTAGCGAAGACAATAACTTTTGGCTAGGCAACGTAGGAGTTAAACCTTTGTGTAATTATTAAACAAAATGTACGTATGTAAAATGAAAAGGAAAAGAGGAGATTAAAATAGGAAGTGAATCTTCTTTTTTTTTTTAAGTACAGTACCTACCACATAAGTAGTATATGTTCTTATTATATCTTCGCATTCTTTAAATAAGAAAGGTTTGAGATGTCCTATAGTACTAAATCCTTTCAGTGAAAATAAATTAAGTAATTTTTTCAGCTCCATTTTTCCATTTAAATGCTAATTTAGACTTCTTCAAACATTTGTTTGTTAAGAAGCGATAGACCAAGTGCTGTGGGAAGCATACATTGTTTCAAATGAAATCATAATCTAAAGTAGTTATGAAATTCAATTACATTCAGATCAGCATTGCTATGAACATATTCCTGATTGTATTTTTTTTTTCAGGCAAGGCAGTGTCCGCGCGCCGCCTTATAACAAATAACACAGGAAATTGTTTTAACAAAATTTGACACTTGATCTAGTTAGAACAGTGACTCCGAATATATAGTAATGTACTTTCAAATTGCATATATTTACAAGCAATGCAAGTTTATTAATTTTTTAATTAATTAACGTAGGTATCTTACAGTGAGCGTACTGCTTTGGTTTGGTATATAAACTTGACAAATTTGTTGGATAGTCAGTGTACAGCAGTTCTTCAATAAACACTAAATCAACAAAATGTTCACTCAAGTAAGGGTTGATTTAAGGTTTTGAATAACTGTTTGACTAACCATTTATTTTTAAGGTTTTTGGTTTGGCCGTTTTGGTCGCCTCAGCTAGTGCTGGTCTCGCCACCTCATATGCTACCCTTGACTCTGGACTAGAAGGTGGTATTGGACTTGGAGGTATTGGCTTGGGCGGAATTGGACTTGGACATGGAATTGCTCTTGGACATGGAGTTGCTGTTGGACATCAAACCGTCGTCGACTACCATGTAAGAACCACCTCTCATACACTAGAATCCCAACCTCATCTTATTAAAGCCATGTTGCTAATACTCTTCTTCTTTATAGACCCCAGCCAAATACGAATTCAAATACGGAGTAGCCGACCCCAAAACCGGAGACAACAAACAACAATCCGAAGTCCGTGTAGGAGACACCGTCAAAGGGGAATACTCCGTAGCTGAACCCGACGGTACCATCCGTGTTGTCAAATACACCGCTGACGATCATAACGGTTTCAATGCTGTAGTCTCCAGAATCGGGCACGCTGCTCACCCCCAACCTATTATTGTTCACAAAGCTGTAGTACCAGTTCATCATGGAATCAGTCTTGGAGGACTTGGTCTTGGTGGACTCGGTCTTGGTTTGGGAGGACATGGTGGAATCGGTCTTGCCTTAGGTGGACATGGATATTAAATAGATTTTTATCAGTATTATTTTGACCCTTTTGACTAATTGTTTGCCATATTGTTAAGGACATTCCATTGCTTATGTTTGATGTTTCTTCTGATGTTTTCCAGAATGAACTGTTATTGTTGTACATATCCTAGTTATTTTTTACAAAGCAAATAAACTCTATAAACCCAATGTTAAACCTTTTATTTCATATCAAAACCTGGTACATAGGTACTAAATCTGTGGTAGGGAGGCAAAACGAGATAGGTATTTTTGACATTTAAAAAAATGTGTTTTTCGGACACCGACTTTTAATAGAAACATTTAGATATTTACAATTTAGATCAGCCAAATACGTACTTTGAAACCTATTTTTTCAGCTAGCTTCACACTATTGCATTAATATTGTTAATTATTTGCAAGAACATCATTTTTATAGTGACATGTACAAATGACAGTTTTATACCTATCCCCTTTTGCCTATTTACCACAGAAATATTCCTCATTTAGAGTTATAGGTTTTAATTGGACTTTTATTATTATTTTAAAATAATACCTGGTCAAATTAAAAACAAAACATTATTATTTAAAAAAAAAGTTAATTGCAGTACACAAACAAATATTTGTAATAATTATAAGAGCTTTCGCAAACGTACCTATGCTTAAAATAACTAAATAGATCTTAAAAATGAAAATTGTTTTTTTATGTCCTAGGACAGTACCGCTTCAAGCCCGTCTTTGTAAAATTAAATTGATAAATGTTATTTGACCATTTAAAAGATAAACAAATAGCAAATAATTTTAGATAAACAGTGTCTTTATACTAAGCCATATTTTTCCTTAGCATGTGGTGTTGTACGTTTTCAAGAAACAAGCGTTTAAAGTTTTGCACTTTGGGACCTTATGTCTCTAAGGGTAGATAAGGTAGATTTCTTAACAATTTTCTAGAAATCGTAACGTATCTTACATGGGCTGCGCCCATTTTGGGACAGCCTGTATAGGACAGCACCGCTTAAGAGGTTAAATTTAAAAAATATATATTTTTATATGAAAAATCAATGCAAGTTAAACCTTTTAAAACTTATTTTTGTTTATAAGGGGCTGAATTTTTATAAACACAAAATTTGTAAAATGCACAATAATAACCCAGACATTAACGAATTAACAGTGACAGTGATATAACTCTCATTTAACCCCCTATAACTTTTATTGCAGAACTAAAATAGGTAATCGCCATCAAAATAGCAGTACTACCTAAAATAAATAAAAGACACTCTAAACCCTCAAATTTTTGATGACCTTCCCTTTTAAAACATTGCAAAAAAAGTAAAAAGTAAAGCATAATTTATAGGACTGAGGTCCGGTAAGTAACGGTACAGATAAAAAAAAAATCAGCGAAGATCCATATTAAAAAATAATCTTAACTAAGAAGGCAGTAAACTGTTAAGCACCTACTTATGTATGTACATACAAAATTCAGACTCGTACAAGTGTATTGCTAGTTGAGAAAGTGAATTTTTACGAAAAACTGTCGCATAGCGGTGCAGTACCACACTTCTCACAGAAAAATTATTGACCTCTATGGCAGAACGACTCCTACTTAAGAATTAAACTATAGTGTCACCCTTTCAAATTGCATATTATAATTGCCCAATTATTAATATGTGCATATGCACTTGACTATTTTTCAATATCTAATTATTGATAAAGTGAGTGTATATGGATTTAGTATATAAACTCGGAATATGCACTTAGTAAATCAGTGTACAGTAGTTCTTTGAAACATCAAAATGTTCTCTAAAGTAAGACTTGTTCGTACCAACCCTTAGGATTATAATATTTACAATACAAGTGTAGAGGGTTCCATACTAATATTTTGTTTTTAAGGTTTTCGGTTTGGCCGTTATGGTCGCCTCTGCCAGTGCAGGCCTCGCAACCTCATACGCCACCCTAGACTCCGGTTTAGGAGGCGGTATTGGTCTTGGAGGTATTGGCTTGAGTGGAGGATATGGTTTGGGCGGCATTGGACTCAGCCATGGAGTTTCTCTTGGACATGAAACCGTCGTCGATTACCATGTAAGAACAGGATACATAGAATCTATAATTCCACCCTTATTTTATCAAATCCCTGTTGCTAATATTATTTCTTTCCAGACCCCAGCCAAATACGAATTCAAATACGGAGTATCCGACCCCAAAACCGGAGACAACAAACAACAATCCGAAGTCCGCGTAGGAGACACCGTCAAAGGGGAATACTCCGTAGCTGAACCCGACGGTACCATACGTGTTGTTAAATACACCGCCGACAAACATAACGGTTTCAACGCTGTAGTCTCCAGAATCGGACATGCTGCACACCCCCAACCTATTGTTCTTCACAAAGCCGTTGTACCAGTTCACCACGGAATCGGTCTTGGAGGACTTGGTCTTGGTGGACTCGGTCTTGGTTTGGGAGGACATGGTGGAATCGGTCTTGCCTTAGGTGGACATGGATATTAAATAGATTAATCTCAGTATTATGTAGACCATTGATAACCTCATTACTTAATTGCCATACCTGTTTAGGAAATCTCTTGTTCTCTCTGATGTTTTCCAGAAGGAACTGTTGTTGTTATACATATCGTAGTTATTTTTTATTGTGCAAATAAATGTTTAAAAACCCATGTATGTCTTTGAATTAAATAGTCCTTAATTTACATATAAAGTACCAACATAATTACATCGCAATAATCTGAAAAACAAGTATATAAAATGGGCTTTGCTCTTAAAAAAATATTCCTTTTCATAACATTTTGGGTGGCAACATACTCTGTTACCCGAGCTGCTATCTTTTAAAGCCATATTTTTTAGCCAATTAAATTTAAAAATGAAAAGTACCATTATTACTATTAATAAAGTCGCAGATTAAACACGATTTACAATGTTAATGTTCATTATTAATATATTTCTACAAGGGTTTGGCAGGTAGGATCAAATAGTAAGAAAAACCAACTTTTAATTATGTTGACGTTTCGGCAAATTTATTATCTTCTTCAATTTATAAATAACATATAAATAAATAAAACCATGACATAGGTACATTGGAAAACAATACGAGCACAAAACACATTAAAAAAGACTTGTATAAATAAAATTCGTTGTGACTAGATAAGATGCAAAAAAAGATGGGAATTACCTACTAAATACACAAAAAATGCACAAACCTTACAACGAATGCACAAAAGTTAATAATTTTAAACTCGATGTTAAATTTAACATCATAAAATGTTTTCCAAGCTTTATATAAATGAACTCCAATAATTAAGGGTCTAGGAAGATAAGAAAAAAAATCTGAAAAATTAATTATTCTAATAGTTAGATAGGTAAATAAAAATAGTAGGTTTTTCGAGGTTTCTTCGTTACATCATAGGATTATTTTTGTAAGTAGGTTGCAAAATTAACTTGACCTACTTCTAAGAACCAATTTTTTTAAATGTACCCAACAGATTAATTAAGATACGAAAAAGGTATTCCTTGCAAACCATAAGAGGTTAAAAATTTCAATTTTTACTTTTTAATACAGGATGTCCCAGAATTGGCGCACCACTTGGTAAGTTGTTGGGGCATGCCCATTGACCAGGGATCCCTAGAAAATTGCTAAAAAATCTATCTCATATACCCTCGAAGATATGAGCCCCTAAAGCGCAAAACTTTAAATGTATACCCTAAAAACAACAGCAAGTAATAACGAAAAATATGGTTTAATACAAAGCTCCAGTCTATCTTAAACCATTTCACTTATTGTTCTTCTTTTAATGGTCAAATAAAATTTTTATAATCAATTTAAGTTTAGAAAATTTTCTTGAAATAAGCTGACAACGATGTCAATAAAATCTAATGCAAAAGTGTATAATGAAGACTCATAGATGGGATTTTTAGATGTATTTTCCTAGACTGTGTTGCCGAATTTATGCAATTTTGTTCGCGTTTTCAATAGATGGATTTTTTTTAACAATTTTCTAGGAATCAACAGGCAGGCCCTAACAGCGTGGTGGTGGTGCGCCAATTCTGGGACACCCTGTAGAATTATTAAACTTCTAAACATTCTCATTTTTTATTCTTCAAAATAATGTAAGGATTCTAAGAAGATTAAAATAAAATGCAAATTTGTTATTTTTTTAATCAAAGAAAAGCTTTGTAGTTTTCTACGTTTTTGTTTGCCCGTCAAAAATTTGTTTTTTATTGTAAAGTTATTGATCCAAAATTTAGCACATATTTCTAATTTTATTCTATTTTCAAAAATAATAACTAAATTAGGAGAAAAACTTATGAGTCATTAGTGCTGTAACTTTACAAGAATTCAACAAAATTTTTATGACCTCCTTTAAAGCCGACTTGATACTTGAAACTGATTTTGCCCTTCCAAATTAAATGACATTTATTTTATCCAATTATTAATATAGTCATGTAGTATAGGTATCTATATTTTTTTAACCATAATTATCAATAAACTAGGCGTATATAAACTCGACAAATCGGATCCAAAGTCAGTCTACAGCAGTTCTTAGATTCAACAAAATGTTTTCCAAAGTAAGCAACTACAAAAGAAAACAATGTTCCTACTGAAAAGAGTTACCAAAAATACAAAGTATAGGTACTAAAATTTGAAATTTTAGGTATTAAGTTTGGCGGCTTTGGTCGGTTTGGCCAGCGCTGGAATCGGTGAAATTGGCTTAGGAGGTTTAGGAGGAGGCATCGGTCTTGGAGGAATTGGTCTAGGAGGCGGCATTGGCTTGGGAGGAATTGGTGTTGGTCACGGCGTAGCACTCAGTCATGGCGTTGCTGTTGGTCATCAAACCGTCGACTACCACGTAAGAACCATCTCCCATAATTCCCATTCTTATTTTATCAAAACCTTTTTCTAATAAATCTCTTTACAGACCCCAGCCAAATACGAATTCAAATACGGAGTATCCGACCACAAAACCGGAGACAACAAACAACAATCCGAAGTCCGTGTAGGAGACACCGTCAAAGGAGAATACTCCGTAGCTGAACCCGACGGTACCATCCGTGTTGTCAAATACACCGCTGACGACCATAACGGTTTCAACGCTGTAGTCTCCAGAATCGGACATGCCGCTCATCCCCAACCCGTTGTTGTCCACAAAGCCGTTGTACCTGTTCACCATGGAATCGGTCTTGGAGGATTAGACGGTGGAATTGGTCTTGGTGGAGTTGGTCTTGGTGGAGTCGGTCTTGGTGGAGTTGGACTTGGAGGCATTGGTCTTGGTGGAGGTCTTTTGGGAGGACATGGTGGAATTGGTCTTGCCTTAGGAGGACATGGATATTAAATAGTTTAGAAGCCCCATAAATGATAAACCATTGCTGACCTCGCTATATTTAAGGATTACCACGCTTATTTGTTAATGACACATTGTTGCTCATTTCATTGTTTCCGAAAGGAATTGTTATTGTTGTACATACCCTAGTTATATTATTTATGCAAATAGATGAATGAAAATCGATTATAATCTTTGAGTTTTATTGTGCAAACAACCCTATGGGACTTCTTGCTTCAATGGCAGTAAAATATAAGGGTAATTTCTCAATGCAAAAAAAACAAAGTCGGATCAAAAAACCGAAACAACAATTGAATTAAAAAATAGAATATAATTTTCCATTGGATTTAAAAATTGGGAATACCAAACTGAAGGGTTTTTTTTTGCTAGGCAAAACATAGTTCGATAAAGACAAAAATATCGACGTAAGATTATAATACAAGGAATTAACTTATTCCAAATCATTCAAAGAGGAGTATAATCTGCTTATTTAGCCGACATAAATTTTATTAAGAATCGTCTCTAAAGCAAAACTAAATCGCCGAAAACAGACAGGAGCTGATTGTTTCAAAAAAAGTTGTTTCCAGACAACAACTATTGACAATTCCAATTAGATAAATGTCACTTTTTTTGTCAGAAATGTAGCAATGCCTACTTCATTTTGTCAGGTCGACGCTCTTTCTTGTTCATTTTTTGTAATCCTTTAGGCCTTATAATCTAGACGGTCCAGTTTTGTGACGTCAGAGAACTGGATTTTTATTAGTTTGTCTACTCGATAACAGTTTCGCATAGTTAGCAATAAAAGTGAATTGAGCTTGACTGAATTGTACAAAAGCACATGCATTATTAGGGGCATATGGTACTTATACCACTGATTGGTGATCATTTCTTTGCTTTGATTGAATTGTCATGCACACCTATGATTTTTTTTTAATTTTCCATCAGGTGCTAAATCAAAAAATGTAACTTTACTTTTAAAAAAATTATCCACTGCTAAACGCGACAGTTTTAAAGAGACGGCGCAAGATTTGAATGCAATCAATAAGAAGTCTGAATCCTCATTAAATAGAAGGTAACGATTTAACAGTAGCATATTAAGGAGCTAACTTTTAAACTGACTTCGCATACTCGCACAAGAAATCATTTTATCTCTATTCGCTTATAACTGGTCATTTTATTGTTTCACTGCAAATCTAATAATTCTTAGTTTTAAAAATATTACATCTTAAGAAAATAAGGATAAATATAAATACGCACCTTTCTGGAATCTGATGGTACAGCCAGCTTCTTGTAAAAGTCCGAGTAAAAAATTACATATTTTCAACATTGAAAAAAAAAACTTGCACTTTGATTACATTAGCTGGTCTACGCAATTTTCTTGGTAGATATTTGTTTCATTTCATCAAGATCACATCACAAACTCATCGCACATATTCCTTGAACACTTCCACCCTTATTAAACACCACAGTAACAATAAGGTTTCAACGGACAATTTCGGAAAAATAAAGGCGCCAGTTGGCAATTAAATCTCCGAACAAGTTATGTGCAATATTGCACACAAATACGATAGAAACCGGTGTAACAAAATTCAGGACATGCTGATGTAATATTCATCGGAAAATGTAGGAATAGTTTCATCAGACTTTGTACTCATATCTTAGCGAGTAAACTAGATGTTGTCTTTTTTTTTATAAAAATGTGCCCACTCTACGTTTAAATGCGATTTTTGCAAAAGACATAGTCTTGGTTTTGGTATATAAGATTTGGTGTTTTGGGGATAAGTCAGTTCAAAGCAGTGTCCCATCGTTACTAGAGTATCCTGGTGTATAAAAATATGTTTTCTAAAGTAAGAATTTTACTTTTTTCCATGCGTACTTATACACATTAATGTTAATCTAAAAATGCTTAAATAATTTTATTTGATCTCGTAGTCCTAATTGTGAGATTTTATTTTAAACATGAATTTATTGTTTTAAAAAATACTACCACAATTTATATCTCGTTCCATACTTTTTTTTTGGGTTCAAAATTATCGACGGGAATTTGGCATTTTTTAAAAACCTTCTTGTTTCTTTATGCAAACATCTTCCTTTTGAGCATCCTTTCATTCAATTTTAACTTTTTAAACTAATCCAAAACCAAATGTGGTTAAACAGTTCAAACATTTTTCAAAACATTTGCCCTTAACTTAATTATTTTCTTGGTCAAGTTTTCGTGCAACACCAAATCGGTAATAAGTATATAATTACTAATTATTTTCATACTTAGTGTTACGGTCATACAGTGTCTACAAATATGACCTAGATATTTAATATTAATACAATTGGCAATAGCTCTCCTATGACTGACATTAAACTTAAATAACAAAATATGGAAAAGCAGCTTAATATTTGCATAAAATAATTAAGTTTAAAATCCACTTGTGCAACAAATTAAAACAAGACCGAACACAAGAGTAATATCAACTAGATAAGTTATTAATATCTGAAGTATTCAGGCGCAAACTGCGTTAGAAAAAAAACCAACAGCAATTGAACATTTCAATAATTTGTTGTTTCAAAGTTTATGTAATTGGCAGGCTCCCAGTTTATTGTGGCTACTCGTTTATTTTGTAACTCTGCAATCAAGTATGCTTTACTTATTTTAGTAATTTATTGATTTAGATATTATATATCTACTAGTTTTTTTTGCTCTTGTTGCAAACTGTTAAACGTTTATCTTATTTCCACATAAGGAATGCAAACAATTTGCATTTAAAGTTGTAGAGACAAAAAATGTAATAGAAAAAATGTTACCAAAAACTTCTTTTTTTAGATTTTTGCTTTGGCAACTTTGGTTGTGGCAACCAATGCAGTAGCAATTGGACTTGATGGGGGCTTAGGTTTGGGGGGACTTGGAGGACTTGGTCTCGGAGGAGGCATTGGACTCGCCCCAGTTGGAATTGCTAAACAAACTGTTGTAGACGTTGTTGTAAGTACTTTACCATTAACCATTAGAAGGGTTTTAAACTTCTTTCTCTGAAAAATACGGAACGGATGGCTAGGCAGCTTCTTGACATAGGATAACAAAAGTAAAGCAAAATACAAATAGGTCGGCACTTGAATAGATGACTATTTAAATCCAACCTGTACTGATAATCCGTTTAAGTACCGTTCTTATAACAGTACCTTTTGAAATACTATAGCTATTACAGACAAAAAGACAATACCCAACATATAATTTCTTTTTTTGTAGACCCCAGCCAAATACGAATTCAAATACGGAGTATCCGACCCCAAAACCGGAGACAACAAACAACAATCCGAAGTCCGTGTTGGCGACACCGTCAAAGGAGAATACTCCTTGGCTGAACCTGACGGTACCATCCGTGTTGTCAAATACACCGCCGACAAGATCAATGGTTTCAACGCTGTAGTCTCCAGAATCGGACACGCTGCGCACCCTATTGTTGTCCAAAAAGCTGTAGTCCCCATTGCCACAAAAACCATTGGTGTTGGTTTGGGAAGAATTGGTCTTGGCGGACTTGACGGAGGCATTGGACTCGGTGGTGGAATTGGTCTAAGCGGACTCAGTGGTGGAATCAGTCTTGGAGGTCTTAATGGCGGAATCGGTCTTGGTGGACTCGGAGGTGGAATTTCTCTTGGAGGATTAGGAGGAAGTGTCAGCAGCATCAACGGAGGACTTCTTTCTAGCGGAGGCCTGGGTTTGGGATTGGGTGGAAAATATTTGTAAACTTAGTCTGAATATTGTAGAAAAATTGCGCTGTATATATCCCCTTCATGACGACGATCGCCGTTTTTGTTTTCATTTAATTTTAAGTACTACGACTGCTCATTTCTTTGTACCTCTTTGTTTTATGTATTTATAGATGCTTAATGATTAATAAACAATTATGATTGTTTCAAAACATGGTATTATTTTCTTCAAAACCCATCCTAATATAGATATGATTGAAAATAAATATAAACAAATATTTTTGTCTCCGATTTGAACGAAACTTATTTTGTGGACTACTTTTTGGCAGCAGAATTCGAATTTGCATTTGTATTTTTTTCAAAAATAATGTTGTTGTAAATTAGAGCACTTTGAAAAAAAATCGGGTGTTAATTGCGTTTGAAGTTGCTTTTAAAAGATCATAACAAATAAACTAAGAGCGTTGGAACTGTCTAAGTGCCATTCTGATTCAGCAGCTCTTTTTGCATAAGAATGAATGGCACTGATTAGTGACAAAAATTATTTGGAACCGTAATATTAAAAAAACTGAGAATATTTGGACCCTCACCCCTTAGTTCAACATGCGGTAAATAGATTTTATAGCGTTTATTTTTTTAAAGGTAAAAACATCATAAGTGGGATGGTTTTCTTCGTACAACAAAATTGATTTTTGCACCTTCTAGCTATAACCCTGCCAACCCTTTATGATGGGTTAATCGCTTTTCAAATGCGCTTTCCAAGAAAACAGAAAACCCTGTAAACCTGTAAAATCTACAGATTACACAAAATTAAAAATGTTCACTTTGTTTAGGCTCAGATTTGCACATATTATTTTATTTCTTAAAAAAAAAAAATATCCCACTCATGATGTTTAAAAAAAAAACGCTACCTGTTAGCGCTGCAAGTGTATTGGACAAAAGTTAAGAAATATTAAAATATATAATGTAATGCACAAAAAATTCTGACAACGTTCGATGATGTGTGTTGTTGCCGTTTTTGGTTGCCAACTCTCGTACTGTTATTAGAAGTCGTACAAAGAAAATCTGCAATCGGTATTATTCCAAGTGCTTTCGTTTTTTGTTAGAGCTTTGGTGGTAAAATTTTCATTATTCAATTAAAAAAAGCTTCACAAAAAATATTTTTTTATTCTGTAGTCTGTAGAAAGCGAATCTATATTTGAATTTTTTTCAAAAAAATGTTGTAGCAAATTAGAGAAAAAATCGTGTTGCGTTAGATGTTACCCCTAAAAGTTCATAACATGTCAACTACCAGATTCGGACTGAGCAGCTAGTTTTGCATAAGAATTTATGGTACTCGTTGATGACAAACATTATTTGGGATCGTGATTCGTGACATAAAAAACTGAGAATATTTGGACCCTTCCTGATTTTTTTTAAATTATATTTTTTTTTTGGTAAATTTGTTTTATTCATTAGACGTTTTATGATTTTTTTTAAATCAAAAAATACATTACATTGTTTATTTTTTTGCAAATTAAGTCATACGACAAAAACATTTGCATAAGTTTGCCCATATGAAATCGCCTTTCTACTATGAATTAGTACATTGCAAATCATGATAGAAACCGGTGTAACAAAATGCAGGCCAATCTGATGAAATATTCACATATGAATATAGCCCAGTTTCATCAGAAATATCTGCCCATAGTGCAAAATTTAATTATTTGTGTTTTGAAAAATGAACCCACACTCCAATATTTAGATTTTGAAGTTAGTGAGTTTAGTTTAAATTTGTTGAGATTTTGAGAATAATTCAGTCAACTCACAGTGCCTTCTACAATAACAACATGTTCTCCAAAGTAAGAAACATTAAATTTAATATTTCTTATTAGTTAATCAGTTTCTAATTTTAAAATAAGTAAACGTACACAATTTTCAAAAGTGATTTAAACGATTACTTCTGTATAAACAAGTGCAATAACTACAGAAAATACAGACATTTCTTATAAAACCAAGTATATTTTTGACAGACCTTTTTACAGGAGCTTTTAAAAAACAATCCTGCAGCTAAAGCTCTCGAATTCAAAAATAAAGTTTCAATTTTGTATGGCTTCACCAAACTAACAAAGTGGTAATTTTCAGGTTTTTGCATTGGCAACTTTAGTCGTCGCCACCAATGCAGTAGCCATTGGACTTGATGGAGGTCTAGGTTTAGGTGGACTCGACGGGGGTCTTGGACTAGGCTTGGGCGGAGGCTTAGTTGGAGGCTACGGAGTACAAAAAGTTGTAGATTATGTTGTAAGTACCCACTATCAAAATATCTTGTAGCAGTACTGAAAATGGTCGGCGCTTACCCACGACTTTATAATTTTGTATGATAGTACCTAATCATTCTTTTCTTGCAGACTCCAGCCAAATACGAATTCAAATACGGAGTATCCGACCCTAAAACCGGTGACAACAAACAACAATCCGAGGTCCGTCTTGGCGACACCGTCAAAGGAGAATACTCCCTGGCTGAACCTGATGGTACCATCCGTGTTGTCAAATACACCGCTGACAAAGTAAACGGATTCAACGCTGTAGTGTCCAGAATAGGCAAAGCCGCTCACCCTATCGTTGTCCAAAAATCAATTGGTTTGGGAGGAATTGGTCTTGGAGGCATTGGATACGGTGGTGGTCTCGGTGGAATTGGAGTCAGCAGTATTTCTGGAGGGCTTCTATCTGGTGGCTATTAGGTGATTCAAAACCGGCCAATTTTGTTAAATATGTCTTAAGTTAAGATAAATTGCATTGTACATACCCCATTGTAATGACGACCGCCATTTTTGTGTTCATAATCATTAGTGTTAAGTTTTATGACTGCCAAACTATTTGTACCTTATAGTGTTATGCAAAGAGCAATAAATTGTTCACAAAACTTGTTTTTTTATTTTTCAAAAAATAATTATTTTTAGGAGGGCAAGAAATGCAAACTTATATCGCAAATAACTGTTGTTATATAAAACGCAGTGTTGAATTCAAAAAATAGCAAAGACATTTATCTTCAGCAATGGTGGTTAAAAGAGTCCACCACTTTTATTTATCAAATGTATACCCTCAAAAGCTTATTTAAGAAGTAATCACTCACTTTCTAATTAATTGAACTTATAAATAGTAGCAAAAAAAATTAAAAACTTATCTGTTATCCTTATTTAATATTGGATACTTCGTTTAGTTCTTATATCATCTAAAACAGACTGCAATTCTTCATCTTCAAATCGTCCTTCCAGCGATGGAATCAGAGCTTTTGCCTCATCTGTAGTTTCCGGGCACAGGTTTGCAATGGCTGCCAATTCGAATTTGTGCAGCTTTTTCTGATTCAGCAAGCTTAAAAAATACACACAAATTAGTTTGTAAAATCTATACATTTAATATGCGATTAAACAGATAAACGAGGGTTACATTAAAAAATAACTTACTTTCGTACTGCAGAGATGGTTTCTTTGTTTTTAAACTTGCGAAAACGATTAGTGTAGGTAAGAGTTTTCATGAAAACATCGGAAAACTCTTGTTCATCTTCTGCTGATTCGTTTTGGGCTTTTCTGTGTTCCAGCAACATGTGGACTTCTGAGATTAGTAGGGTCTCTGCATTCTCAAATTCTAAAAAATACAAAAATGATTTTTGTTAGTAAGGCAAAAAAATTAATTCTTATGCTTAAATTTATAAGCTTAATTTAGAAAAATAAGGGCAACTCCTAAAATTTTTTAGTTTAAAGGGCTCTAAGAAATGTTGCCTTTAAACATGCACAGGAATTTGAAATCATGTTCTCTTTTTTTATTAAATTATTTAAAATGCTCTTATTACTTCTAAAATTTTAATAAAGAACCAAAATTCAAAAAGTTATTAATCAACATTATTTAACAAAAACTGAATCTTAAAAATATAAAATAAAACACAGGTTAAATAATACAATAACGTTTATTAATGTTTAAAAAAACTATGTACAATTTTTAACCAAACTAAGAACAAATAGGTTTCGTAATGTACCCCTGATCTGCCAAAAAATCATACAATCGCCTAGTTTTATTAACATCAATTTTTAACAACTTTCTAGCCGTTTGTAATTTTAAACTACCTAACTTTTTATTTTCTGCTACTAAAGCATCCTTTAATTCAAAATAAGTTAATGGAACTAATCTAGCTGTAATGCACAATTCCCGTTCATTCTGCGTTAACTTTTCATAGCCAGGCATCCCCAAAATTTCCAACGGTGTAAACCCTTGTCGCTTTTTAAAGGGAACTAACTGAACGTGGTTGTTCACTGTCGATTTAATGCCAAATATTGGGTTTTTCTTAAAAATCTTGAAATCCTTCTGGTACTCCTCGTGTAATTTATTAAGCTTCAGATAAAGTTTTGCGGCTGGAATAGTCGTAATTCCTTTGGCTCGAAAACACTCCAGTCTAGAAAAAAGTTCTTTTAGGCATAACCTCGCTTTGTGCTTTTCTTTTCAGTTTAAAATCTTCAGGCAAAAAGGGTTTGTAAATGGGTAAGTAAATGTGAAATACTACAGCCCCAGTCAACAAAACAAAAAGGGGGTACACTTTTCGAAATTTGTAGACTCCTTTACTCATTTTAAAACGAATTTCGAAACGTCAATTTTGATTTAGTGAACAGTTAATAAGTAGCCAATAAGTTAGTTTAAAAAGTCACATGCAAAGTCTCAAAAGTATTTTTTATTTTACCTGCTGATTTGAAGGCGCAACTCCCCAATCCTATGTAGACCCTCCATCAAATATTCAAACTTTTCCGCTTGACAAAACTGCATAAACCGAAGTAGCTTTGTATAAACGGGCTTCGTGATTGTAAACTCGTATCTTGCTAACCAACTTATGCATCTCCTAACCAAAATAAGACCGTGATTTCTCATAATTTTCTTCCACCTTTGCCGTTCTTGCAACCGATTGTTGTAACTCTTGAAAATCGCACACTGTAGTTTAGATAAGAGAGCACAATGCGGGTCGTCCTTTTCAATAACCTTTAAATTTGAAAGCATGTCTTCAGCGCTAGCATCATAATCATTTTCAAAGTCTGAACGCGCTGGGTTATAGCCCGCTAATTGGCTGTAGCCAAGGGAGTTTGGTTGAAATCTTGGGGGATCCTCTACGTTACTAATTTTAAACTTGTAGGGCGCCACAATTTGGGGAAAGACTTCAGATTGTGATTCCTTAATCTTAGGAAGCAAAGGCGATCCATTTCCCTCCAAATAAAAGTAAGTGTAGTGTTCCTTTATGTCTTGAACGCTGCGTTTGGGGCGCAATTCGTTTTCTACGGTGTCCCAGTTACCACAACGCATTAGAGACTCAAGCAAAGTTACTTCTTCTCTTGCAGCCCAATCTGAATTCTCAAACAAGCAAAAATCTTCCTTGTACACCTGGTAATCATGATCGTTTTTGTGATTTAAAAACTCTACACCCTTCGAAAAACAAAACGTACATATTGGTAATTTACACTTAAAACACATTATAAACGGGGCTTGAATATCACTAAAACAACTGGCACAATAACTTTGCATTTCGTTCCCGTCTAAAATATCAGATATTTTGGTTGTTTGTTCGCTTTCTGAAACGGTAAACGCATGCTACACTTTTAATATTGGTAATTTCGAAATATTGTGCTTACCTTTAGGGAATTGTAAGTCAGCAGCATCTTCTTCTGTTAAATCAGTGTTTGTATTTGCCATTTTTATTATAAAAATATAAAATTTGTTGCCGACTTTGACTGACACCAAACGATAATATTTGAGGTTATGTGTATTTATTTTAATGACAGCAAAATGTCAGCAAAGCGCATGCGTAGTTTCAGGAAACATAAAGGCACGTGAAGTTAAAATATTTGCTAAAGTACGTGATGTTAACGTAAAATCAAACAAATAAAAAAAAAGGCGCTTCCATTTTCAACAACAGAAATTCTATTTAACTTTACACCGAAAAAACCTTATAATGTGTAAAATAGTTAAATAAATATTGTTTTTTTAATTTTTAAAAGTATTTTCAAATTTTTACCAAAAATACCTTAAAATGTGAGTATTTTTTAATTTAATACTTATACAGGGTGTCTCAAAACGGGCGCCCACGGACCCCAAGGCGTGGTAGAGGAACACAAACGATTTACAAAATCAGTAACGAAAATTTTTTGTGCGGGCCCATTCCAAAGATATGGGGCTTCAAAGGTACAAACTTTGCACCCTTATAGCGACTTTCTTAAGTAATAATAAAACATAATTTACTTAATTATTGAAAGACAGGGACTAAAACTAATTATTTATTGCAAAATTTCGGTCCAATGATGTTTATTTCCCATAAAAAATGAATTTTAATTTTTAGAATATTACCCCAAAATCTATGCGGCAACATTGTCTTACCTTTTGATTTTGATTAAAGTTGCCATGCTCGTAACTAAGGGAAACTGAGCATAAATTTTATTTATCAGTAATAAGTGTCATTAATTTATTGTTTGCGTCAATTTTTAATTCAAGTTTTTTTAAATGATTCGCTTTTACTAACAAGAAACATGGTAATACGACCACAGCATTAAGTGCCCCAATAAAGTTCCTGTGAGAATAGAGCCGATTTGATCCAAATGGTAAAGGTGTTTAGTTTGGAGCAGCATCAGAAATTTGTAATATTTGAATGAAATAAGTTCCAATGTGAGCCCCAATGCAGAATTACTATCATTCCTCAAGTGAAGAACCTCGTGAAGAACAATAATAGATGTGTTACCAGAAAAGTCTAAACTTACTTTGTTATGGCCGTAATTTTTAACAGTTTTGTTGTTATTTCGAACATACATTAGTTTTTACCAATTACGATATGATTTTATTGATTTGTTACATTTTATAAAGAAAGAAGTATAAAATTCAGGTATTCAAACTATTTTGTATTTTTAAAATTAAAAATAAACATTAACCTATTTCCCAATGTCAAGTTGAAGTTTCATGTTTGCTCACCTACTAACTTGATTTTTTTTAAACTAAGCGGATTTAAACTAACAGTGTTGCCAGACTTTGCTAAGTTTGCAGCCCCATATTTTTGAAATGGGGCCCCCAATAAAATTTTTGTTTCTGATTTTGTATATCGTTTGTGTTCCTCAACCACGCCTCGGGGTCCGTGGGCGCCCATTTTGAGACACCCTGTAGATCTTTCCCGCCGTAGGCCACAATCGCGATCGTTATACTTGGAAAACTAAATAACCACCAGCATCTTAATGATTTGTGTCAATCGACATCGACAGGCGTAGCCTAGTGGCTTGGGTCACTGGCTGGCTACCACGCATGAGGCGTGGGTCCAAACCCCTCGAGGTCCAAAAAAGGAAAAAAGTCAGTCGGTCGTGGTTCGGATTACACGTTAAGAAGAAGGTTACCCTTCCTAATTCGGGCATGGTCCTTGAAACAGGAGTAGCTTAGGCTATGGAACATAGGGTTACAATACATTAATCTGACGCATATCTGACGTTTCCCAAGACCCAAGTATAAGGACCGCGAGGGTGGTCAACGGCGGGAAAGGTGAATATGCGATTTCTAAATATTTAGTTTAGCACACTTTATACAACAAAGAAGTAAAAATCAAACTTTTTGCAATATTTTAAATTTAAGTTAGGTATATGATAATTTAATAATAATAAACTGGTATAAAACTAACATTGCAAGATTAGGTGGCAGTCTCTTCAAAAAAGGGAAAATCCTGTTCCTCCTCTTCATCTTCTTCGAAAATGGATTCCATTTCCCCTTCAAGAGTTTCATCAGTCACCGGTTCAGTATATCCCATTTCACTAATTTCAAATGTGAATTCTGAAACTTCGCCTTCTTCAGCCTCACCTTCGTCTTCGGTATAGTCGTAATCTGAGAGATCAGGACCCATACCTCCTATAATTGGAGGACCAGCTTCAACCTTTTTAACATCCTTCTTTACAATATCACCTTCAACGACTGCTTCTTTCGCTCCTTTGCCTTTACCTTTCTTTTCTTTCTTATCCGTTCCCTTTTTGTCGGCTGCAGCTGTGCTACTTGCTTTTTTAGCAGCATCACCTTTTTTATCCTTTTTACCTTTTTTACCACCCTTTTTCTTTTTCTTTTTCGGTTTTTCTTCTGGGAGCACGGTCTCAGGCCAGTATGCCATAAAGGCAGCTTTCATGCTTTCTGTATCAATCTTCTTCTTTTTATTCAAGAACTTGTTGGTTATATCATTTACCAAATCAACATCCAATTTAACTTTTTGTTTTTTAATCGTGTCGTCAAACTCTTGCTTAGTCATAGGCTCTTCGGGTAGTTTCAAAACAAAATGACCAAAATCGCGCTTGAGCTTCTTTTTCTTTGGCTTTTGTGCCAAAAATATCGCTCTATTAAAGAGAAGTTTGTTGATATCGGGTCCCTTTATCTCGTAGTTACCCAATACATTTCCGTGTATTATTGTTTTGCCCATTTGTTTGGCTTTCTTAACGAATGGCAAAAACTTTTTTTCTACTGTCATGTTTTCCATGTCCAAAATTTGAAGGGGGTGCGATCTTGGTTTGTTTGCCACAATTTGTCCCAAAGCAAATGCTTCTGTGGGCGTAAATAGATTACTTCCTATTTTGGCGTGCGCAACACTTAGTGTATTTGCAAGCGCAACTCTAACCATCTTTAATGGTGGTCCAATCAACCCATTATTACTCAAATCAATAAATTCCAAAATCTCTGATTTACGTATAATTGTTGAAAAGGGTCGAACAGCCACTTTGGTGGAGAGACCATTCCAAGCAAAGTTAAGACGCCTAAGGTTTAAGTTTATTTTTAGACCATCACCCAGCTTTTTCATTGCTGGGCCTTTATTTAAAAGGTTCCATGATAAATCAAGATCTTGAATGCCCGGATTCTCCTTTAAAATAGCTGCAAGGGTATCAATACAATCTTCGTCGAGACAGTTGTGGCTCAGATTAAGTTTTTTAATTGAAGTGTTTGCTCGCAACGCTGGTCCAAGAAGTTTTAACCCGGCATTGCCTAGACTATTAAAGCTCAGGTCAAGTTCCTCTAAAACGGTTGAAGTTTGAAAACTCTCGACTAACTGCTCTACCCCCTCGGGACCGATTCGACACTCCCTTAGATTTAGAACCTTGATTGACGCATTGTCCGCCAACATATCGCCTAACAAGGTGCATTGTTTAACAGACAGCCAATTATCTTGAAGATTTAGGTTCTGAACGTGCGCATTAATTCGGAGTGTATCGCAAAGTGCCCTCATTTGGTTAAAGGTAATACCGTAATACATCAAATTCAAATCATCCCCAGCAAGGCATTTCATGACTCTACCAATGGCCACTATTCCCAATTCCTTGCACATGGTCTTGTATCGTTCCACCCCAATGTCATCGTAAATCGGTTCAGGTTCCACATAGTTATAGGCGGCATCAATTCCGGGATCTTTAACCTCAGGGAAATGGTACAAAGGATTCAAAAGAAGTGAGCTGTGGGAAACAAGTACTTCCTTAAGACAACGATGAGATCTAGTGTCGAAATTGTGGTCCTCCTCCTCCTCGACAGATTCTTCGACAACTGCTGCCTTTATTTTGTCTGTGGCGGTTGAATCTGCTTCGGTGTAAGCTGACTGGTGCGACTCGTTTACTTCTGTTACTATCGCCATTTTTTACTTTGTAGATAATTAAAAAGTTGTACAATAATTCTAATCAAAATTGTAAAAAGACCAAACTGTCAACGTTGGCTGACAAAATGAGCAAACAAACAATCGTACATACAGGTATAAACACCTAAAAATTTAAACGAATAAAATGTAAGACAAAATAATTTCAGAAAGTCAGTACTATAAAGTCTTTTCAATACAATCAAAGTCTGATGAGTTTATCTTATTGTGTCTCTTCGACTCTTCGTCATACTTCACTACTCACAAATAATAACCAGATAAGTCGTCATTTTTACGAAAATGAGATTTTGGTACCGTTGGAATCGTTATAAAAAAATGCACCAGATAAGTATACATATTTGTGTACTCATATTTCCTAAAATTTATAAAATCCAAAATACCAACCCGATAAGTCCACGTTTTTACTTATTTTTTGCTTGCTAACAATATAAGTACACTTATCTTTTTTAACTAAAAAGATATGTAATACATATCTGGTTAGCACAATAGCATTGAACAAAATATTTTTTTTAATAACCAGATAAGTCCACACTATAATAATATATAATAATCAGATATGTTCATTTTTGTTTTATGTACCAACCAGATAAGTCACATTTTATTAAAAATAAAAGAAACCTTTAGAATAAAATGCTTAATTTTTCATAAAATAATAATATTTTGTATATTTAATAAAATAAATACCAAACTTGAGTAAATTTATCTTTGTAACACTAAACAACAGTTTTTTGTCTCTCCTGTAAAATTTGCATTTTTTGACTTATCTGGTTATTATTTGTGAGTAGTGACTTAAAATAATAATTTGAGGAATGTTTTTTTTGCAATATACCTCACCTGTGCAATACAGTAGGTAGTCACCCATCTATTTACTGACCTAGACTCGACAACTAGACAAGAATAGATAAATATTGTTTGGCGGTACCAACTTTATGGAAGCACTTTTGCATAAACAAATGAACGGTTTAACGGTTACGTTTTTTGAATTCTTCAGTAAGTTGCAAAGAATCACAACATAATTACTTTAAGATTAATGCGCCAATAAATCAAAAGTGAATCAGAATCACAAATGGAATAATTTAAATTATCTCTAAGATTTAAGCAATAGCTAGTAAACATTACCATTTTTAAAAGTTACAGTTGGTCAAATGCAAAGAGGTAGACATAAACACAGAATTTGCATACAATGGATAAAATTTCTAAAATTAATAATAATAATGAGTGTCATTATTTATAGTTTTTAAGAGCAACAATTTTTTTAGGTAATGCCATTTTGTAAAGTGGGTAGAAAGGACAAGATAATAAACTGATTAACATTTAAGATAATAAACCAATAGAAGCTTTTATACATATTTATAAGACAGAAACCTTATCAAAAATTATTTATATTAAGAAATTAGAGCGAATAGAAATGAGGCAAAATAGGTAGATGATGGAAAATGGATTTTGGCGATATCATGCTTAGGATACCACAAAAAATTTAATTTAATCTTGGGTTTATTAATTAAATAAAATACCCAACATCTTTGACGTAGAAGTTATTTATACTCCATTTAACGTAATTTTGAACAACAGATCCGATGGAAATGATTTTTGCAATTATTTTAATTTATGCACTTAAATTCCCAATGATGAAGAAGTTCTTTAAGATAAGCTTAATTTAAAAAGTGAAACACAATCGAAAGTGGAATTTTTGGGCTTGGGCCAGACCCGCACAAGTGGTACCGTTACCAAGAAATAATTTAAATAAAAATATGATTTAAAATTATGTCAACTCATCTGGGGTTATAATTGAAAATACGCAGAAATTGAAAACCATCCATCATAAACCATAAACTTAATCTTGAGTCAACCAACTTTAATTTTATTTATAACAAGTACTTTAAAATATGTTTAGGTAATAAAAACGTAAAATGCAAAGCACATTCTCTGGGGAAGTAAGTTATGTTTATTTTAAGTGTTTTGCAATAAAACGGAGGATCTTGAGAATGTGTGTTTAATGCCAACTTTAAAGTTATCCTCGAGCAGTTTTTATTATCCTTTGATGGTAGACGGCGAAGACGCTCATGCTAGATAAGTTTGAATACAATACAAGTTTTTATAGAATCAATATTCAGAAGTCGATCTTTCTAGGAGACTTATCTATTTCCAATATGTATATTTTGTTGTTTTCTTTCACAAGGTAAATTATCCAGCAAAACCAGGAAATGATAAAAAAAATCGAAAAAATAATAAGTTAAAGTGTTCAGACATACAATTATAAACCCTTGAAAGTGGTAAAAATGGCCAACTTTTTGAAAGAACCTCAGTATGCCCCAAAAACCTACCAAAAACTAACACCTCACCTCACTTTTTTTAACATCTTCGCTTAGTTAATATTTTTTTCACCACAAATATTTAATTTTAGTTACCTACAGGGTGTTATTTTAATATTTTGTAGACTTTACTAACGTTTTGCTCAGCTATGTGCAATTTGATTTCCATGAAAAGCTCTAGAGTGGTCATTTATGACCTGTGCTTGCGATTGGTAAACACACAATTTTAATTGGTTAGTTAGTTTTGCAGAAAACGACAGTCATTAGCTTCTTCTTACGTTTTTCTGGTAATATTTATTTTTTTTCGAAAAATCTGGATTATTTTACATTTAAATCAGTTTTTGCATATTAATTAAGAATCTCCGTTGTTTTAAAATAAATTCATAAAGTTTCTTAAAATACCTGGCTGAAATGGTTCTTTTTTTATTTAGGCAGGCGTTGAATTTGTTTTGCTCTTATGACACTAGTTTTTTTGACGTTATTAACAATAAATCACGATTGTCAAAATTTGTCAATACAATAAGAACACAGAAAAGTGTTAAATCTGTAGCCCACTTACCTAAGATAATTTATAAAAAAAAGACTAAATCAGCCGACTATGTTAGGAAAACTTATTAAATTAACTAAATCGATTATGAAGCAATGGTAAGCTTTATTAAAAATGTAAAAAATGATTTGTACGTAAAATAATCCAGATTTTCCGACAAAAAATCATTATTAACATAAAAATGAATAAGTGTAATAGTTACTGTCATTTTCTGCAAAACCACTAGAGCAATTAAAATATTGTATTTACCAGTCGCAAACACAGTTCCTAAATGGTCATTCCAGAAATTTTCATGGAAATCGAATTGCACATAGCTGAGCAAAACGCTAGTAAAGTCTACAAAATAACACCCTGTATTTAATTATCAATACCAATATAATTATAATTTTAAAAGCAAGGAAGTAAACAATATTTGTAGGTACTACTGAATTTTCAAATCCCGTAACAATAACTAGGATGGGCAGAAGTCGGAATGGGTAGAAGTCGAAACGTGTAGAAGTTACTCTTCGCAAATGAGTAGCTCGAGTAGAACTCGGATTCGGTGAAAGTGAGATTTTATATTTTTTAAATCAAAGCTAAATTAGTTTGTTATATAATTGCTACGCATTCTATAGAATACTCTTCGCAAGAAACAATTATAAGATAATAGTTTTTAAAATAAAACACCTTTTTTTTATTTATCTGCGAAGAGTGCAAACTATTAACAGAAAACACGAAGAATTTCGTTAACGAAGAGGATAAACGTCAGTTTTGACGTTTAACATATTTGAGGTTATTTGTTTTGCCAGCTGCTTTTGTTTCTTTGGTTGAAATATTTTTGGCATGGCCTTCTTGACTGAATCGTGACCCGATTTGGACTTAGAAGTTTTTTGTTACTAAAATCATTAATTTTTTGTTTTTTTAACCTTACTGTCTACATTTACAAAAAACGAAGAAACATTTTTAATAGAAAATTAAATTTTCATTAATTTTAAAAAAAAATTTTTTTGTAGATTGGATTATAACGGACATGAGAGGTTTTTTTGTGCTGGGGGGTAATTGGGGGGTCGGACAAAAAAACAAACGAATACTTTTTTGTAAAGAATTAAATTTCCTATATTTTATGTCAAATAATTTTTTTTGTAAATTTAATAATAGTCGAGCTACAATTTTTTTTTCATTTGGGGGGCTTAAAAGGGGGCTTTGTAGTAATCAGATTCTTGCCAAAAACAATAGGGTTCTTCCTCTTATAGGGATCGATTTTTCCTTAAAATTTGAGTTTGATATCGCTTTTGGTTTTTGAGATAGCGTGACCACAAGAAACGTGACAGACAGACAGACAGACAGACAGACGGACGGACAAAAAATGAAAATCTTAAAAAGTCACGAAACGCACGAATCTGCAAAAATTTTTGCTCTACGACGAAAATTGACGATTTTAAGATTTTCTGATCGATTGCAATATACTCTTGTGAAGAGTATAATAACCGCTACTTAAAGCATAAAATTAGAAGGTAGGAATTGAACAAAAAGTTTTTGACGTGTCAAAGAAGTAAAAAAATAAAAAAATCCTTCAAATCAGTTCGTCATTTGAGTTGGTACTGACATCAAGTGGTTAGTAAGCTCCTCCTTCGCGGTAGGAGTATAAGACATCGGTCAATGTACCACTGAATTATTTCTTAAGTCAGATTTAGTGCATGTGTGAGGGAAAGCGGTACTCTTATTTTTAGTGGTAAGTACCCTTTATTGGTACTATTTTTTTATAAGGGAATAGGTTTTAAATTGTTATCCATAAGGATGGTGTGAGGGAAAGCGGTACTAAATATGTTTAGTGGTAAGTACCCTTTATTGGTACTATTTTTTTATTATAAGGGAATAGGTTTTAAATTGTTATCATAAAACAACTTAGGAATTTTTAGAATCAAGTTATTTTGTACATTTCAAAAACATATACTTCAGCAACTAGGAAGTACCTAGACTTAAATTTAAAATGTAATAAAAAATACCATAACATAAATTAATAATATCGTTTTATAACCGCAGACTAATTGCCGCTAATAATTTATGGTTTAATAATTTTATACAACATTATTACTTAGTACTTAAAAATGTTTCAGGTAGGTACTGAATAACATGAGTACCTACTTATTTAAAAGCTTTGACAATAATGTAATTATTATTATAACGTTTGCATTTTGTTAAGTAACTTAGCTCATACTATCTATTATTCCCTTCAATGATAATAATATCCTGTAAAAAAATAAATATGAATGTTACTTATAATTCAGCAGTACCTACTTTGAAAGTGCAATTAATTTGGAATATAGAAAAGTTGTAATTAAAAATAAGTGTAAGTTAACTTGAATTTATTAGACACATCATCCGAAAGTTTTAATAAGGCTATTCACTGAATAGGTGAACAATTTTTTAGACTAATTTTTTTTTGCAATTTAATGATGGTGATGTTACTCATAAAGTCATTGAATTGTGGCAAGTGAAGAATCATTTTAGGTACCGTTACAGATTTTGACCATAAGATTACTGTTTTTGTAACCACAATGGCTGTTTTTCACAATTTTGCAATTGGCCTGTATGGTTCAATAATTTCAACGAACTTATGATTAAACTTTAAAGAATGCGATTTGGTTTGAACTCACTAAAAAACGTGAAAAACTATTGAAACATCACTTAATAACATATCAATTTAATATTTGCCGGTTGACCTACCACAGCTTTCGTTTTTGTATTTGCTTAATAAAAAACAGGATGATGTAGCCACGCTTCAATGATTTTTATTCGAGTAAAAATAAAGACGTTCTTTGTTTAGAAAAAATGATTGCTTCGATTGGTTTTTTGCTGTTGAGCGTTGGAACGTTGCATGGACAGGAATATGATTTTCTGGGCCCACAAAATGAATACGGAGAACAAAATCATGTTGAAGAAGGACCTTCAAATCAACAATATGAGCAACAATATTTTTCACCTGTAGGAAATCCTAATTTTGTTTTGTACAACCCACAAAACGGAATTTACCCTGGGTTTCCTGAGCAGAAGCAAATATTTCCAAGGTACGTCCATCTGGGTTTTGCCAATTGTAAGAAAATTAATATCATCAGATCAAAAAAAGGTTAAAGTAAAAGTTAATCGAATTTAGGGTAATTTTAAAAAATAAGACATTATTTAATTTTTTAGGCTTCAACCCCAAGTGTACTTATACGGCGGAGTTCCAGGCCAACCATTCTTATTAAATCCAGGCTCACCCCCAGGCAACTTTTTAGTCCCACAACAACCCCAGCAACCAGGATTACCACCCGGCTTTGACGTCCCCTTTGGCGTTAACCCTCAAGGACCTAGTGCTTACCCTGGCGGATTTTCCCAAAAACCAACTCCTCCAATTGAGAAAGACGCTGAACAAATACCAACAAACCCTGCTAAAATTCCCCCTCACCCATCGACATCTTCATCAGGTATAAAGTTAACAAAATTTAATGATACACATGGCTTTGTTTTCATCAACAAGAATAACAATAATTATACTATAATGCAAATTTTTTCTTACAATAATTAAAATGCTTGATTGGTAACCAGGTCACTGTCATCAGTACAAATATCTATACAAAATACATATCAATTATTGTAATCTGATTACAATTTCCTGCACGCAAAGTTTAATTAACAGAAAAATGCTTGCTTTAACACCTTTTGTTTAAATGACTTAAACGTAATTTTAAAAATACTCTAAGAACATCTCCAGCTGCTTTAGAAAGTGCAGTCCAATCTAGCCATTAGTAAACGCTGCCAATTATTTAAACCAAGTACCGAAATTTTAAGCAATTAACGCATTCCTCATTGTAATTGTCTTCATTTTGCAGACGGGAAGCCTGAGAAACTAGAAACCTTCACCAATACATCACCATTTGAAGGTGAATCCCAACCAGCGGTTCCTCGACCTCTTAGACCTCCACCCCAAACAAAAACAATACGCCCTGGACAAAAGTACTTCTTCCTTAACGGAAGAGATCTTTTCTCGTATCCATTACAAGACATCACTGGCAGGCAACCCAACATAATTCAATACCCTGCTGGTACCCTACCCCCAATTTCAAAGGGCCTACCACCTTTTAACCAGTACGTCCAAAACAAACCAAAACACAACAACAATTACGAACAAACAAGTCAACAATTTGATCAAATAAATTATTTGAACCAATACGATAATGTATTTGGACAAAAAATTCAGCTAACGTCGCCACAACCCCAACCAAATGTTTACACAATTCAGAATTTACTGCAAACTCCACACAACGATGATTTTCAATCGTTGCCTCCAAACGGGTTACATTTTCCATTGACTCAAAGATACAACCGTCCATCAGGAGATTTAAATGTTAGAATTGTGCAAACTCCTACAACTGCTGAGACTTTTTCGGAAAATATTAATGGTACCAGTACGGTAACCGATGCCCAAGAACCCAAAAAAACCACTTTAGAACCAATAATAGTTGCCAGTATTGAATCAACTGAAGAAAGCACAACACAAGATCTCAAAGAAGGACAAAATAGAGACGCAGAAAATCTATCTACAATAGATTCCGTTACCGATGGTACCACTCCAAGTCCAACAACAGTGGAACTTCAAACGTCAAAAATTCCTCCTGCGCTACTTGTAAAAAATCAAAAATAGTATTAATGGTAATTTTATTAACAAATTCTAGTAATTTTAACTAATAAGTAAGCAAGTAAATTATTGTTCTTGCAATAATACACGAATAAAACGTTAGATAGATGTGTGGACTCGCACAGACTTACAAACAAAAGCAATCAACGACCTTCGCGAAAACAAAACGCATTTTGAATATGATATGAATTTTATAAAGTAGCTGTACCCATTACGAATTACTTAGCCATAAAATTGTATCCTTTCGCATTGTTTTTATTGTGAAATGTATAGCTAATGTTAACAATGAAATTATTAATTATACATAAAAAATAATACAAAGAGAGTTTTTTACTTAGAATAAACATTGTCTTTTTTTCATTATTAAGAAATACCACGACAGAGAAAAAAAATTAAAAATTCGGTTTAAAATAAAAGATAGTTTGTAAAATAATACAATAAGAAAAACATTTCTTTACGTTTAAAGAAATGAATGATGAGAATTTGCCGAAACATCCATTTATTTAAAAAAAAATTAAATTGATTAATAATTAATAATATAAATCTTTTGATAGCATACCTTCATTTTAAAAAATGTTGCAAGTAACAATGCAAAATATTTTTCTCGCTATTTGATTTAAAATGTTTTTTTTTAAATGGTAGAATTTATTTGGAAAATCCGTTTTAACAGGAACAATTAAGTTGCAGAAACTTAAAAAAACAGTAATTAAATATTATGTGCTGCCCTCTGAAGTTTCGATTAAATAATCAAAACAGTGGCGATTTATTTTATCGTAGCAGGTTTTCTATTATAAATTTATAGTAGCTCATAAATCCTTTAGATGCCGACACAAACATCTACATGGTTTGGATTTATATTATTTTTATCAGCGAAATAATTTTCTTAAACAGACTAGGTAACATTTCAATATTATAATCTGAAATAGACAGTAGCTCTGTTCCTAGTGACAAAAAAAAAATCTTAGTTTTAAATCAATTTATTATTAAAAAACACTTTAAAAGTTTATCGTTTACAAATAGTAACTTTTTAAGCATTGTCAATAATAGTATAACAAAGATTTTAGGTTTTTATCTCTAATAATTGTTTTGTCTTAAAAGTCTAAATAGTCAGACTAACATTAATTGATAATAAATTACAGGGCACAAATTGTCAGAGTAATAATTTAGAATTTCAAAGGATATTTAGGTAATCATTTCTAAAAGCTACTAATTAATATTTGTTCTAAGACCAACTTCAAAGAGTGTTGCAAAGGTATAACATCAAAAGAAAATTGGATGGTACGTATTTTGCAATATCTTTTGCGTTGACACTCCTTCATTTATGAAAACAAAGTCCTTTAGGGAAAATACACATTGTTATATTTGTTGTTAAATAAGTAAACACTTGAGCATTACCCACAAATAGGGTGTGCTCGAAATTGTCGGTTATTTTTTAACGCATCATTATTCCATGTATGTGTGACCGAATTATTAAGGTTTAGCTTTTGCTGATTTTCAAGGGAAAAAGGAAATACCGATTTTGACTATTGAGCGGATATTATTCGGCAGTAGAATTTAACATAACTTGAAGCTCCCATCGATTTAAATGTCTCCTAAGCCACAAGCTTTAAAAGTCAAGTGTGGTGAGCCTGACAATGTCAACAAAGTTCCTTACATTAGAAAGACCCGTATAAAAGGATAACTTACGATGTAAGTTGCAGGAATACGGAATTCTTAAGTATTCATTTGGTGTTTACCATAAACGCATTAACCACTTAAAGTAGACCCTCTTTAAAGGGTTGTGTTAAAGAAAGGGTGCAATTAATACGCGAGAAATGTACCGATATCGAAAATTGGTTTTCACAGCGCGTTGACTGACTATGTTTTTTTGAAAGAAGATAGATATAGCTTATGAAAAATGCAATTTCGAACGTACCACCCTCAACAGAACAACGTATTTAGCAGGATATAGGTAGTTGGTAGATACATGCCCTTATAAAGCTGATAATAGAAGCATTCCTGCAGGCAATGATACAAAAGCTTTGTAATCACTGCGAGGAAATTGTTACCTCAGAAAACTTGAACTGGAATGATAATCACTACACTCCGTTACACAGAAGACAAAAGATTTATTTATTTAAAGGTTTATGTACCTAATTTGTCAGGAAAATGTGCGAAATCTTAAAGTAAAGGGAATAAACTTATCTTAATTGCATTTTGGTATGCTTGACATGACTAAACCACTTTTCAAACTTTTAAAGATAGTGCTTTGGCATGAATTTAACAGACATTTTTGTATCAGGCCCCTACAATAATGCCGCGCTAAAAATATATAATTCAAATTGAAAGAACTTTAATAAAATTGTAAATACTTATTTTTATTAGACAAAACAATAAAATGGAAACTTTTTATAAATCGGTCTATTTTTGTAGTGTACAGGGTGAGTCACTATGAATTCCCCCCCTACTTTTCTCAGTTATTAATAATATTTTTTAAAAATTTAAAAACTCGTTTTACTCAGCAGATCCTAAAGTTTTTGAATCCAAAGTGAAAATTTTTGTAGGACCTATAGTATACAGGGGGTAAAAAAAATATTTTTTTTTTTAATAGAACACTCTATATTTTTTTATTTTTTCTTTTAGAACTTTTTACCCTGAATTCAAAATTATATAACATGTTAACGCTAAAATTAAAAATGGCGGAGATATTAGCTGGATCTGCTGAGTAAAACGAGTTTTTAAATTTTTAAAAAATATTATTAACTAGAAATGGGTAGAAGTCGAAACGCGTAGATGTTACTCTTCGCAGATAAGTAGCTCGATTAGAATTCGGAATAGAAGTGTAATTTTGTAAATCAAAGATAAATCTATTTTTTATATAATTGCTACACATTCTATGGTATACTCTTCACAAGAAAACTATTATAGGAGAATTAATTAATTAATAGTCTAATATAAAAAAAAAATATGCAAATAAAATCTGCGAAGAGTGGAAACTATTAACAGAAACCACGAAGAGGATAAACGTCAGTTCTGACGTTTAAGATATTTGAGGTTAGCCGTTCTGACAGCTGGTTTTGTTTCTTTGTTGGAAATATTTTTGGCATGGCCTTCTTGACCGACGCGTGATGCGATTTGGACTTTGAATTTTTATGCTATTGATAAAGTTGTTTTTTTTTTGTATTTTTAACCTTACTGGCTAACTTTACAAAAAAATAACCAACATATTTAATAGAAAATTAAATTTTCATTAATTTTGTGGTAAAAATTTTTCATGTTGATTGAATAATAACGGAGATAGGAGGTTTTTTAGTGTTGGGGGGTAAGTGGGGGGTCGGACAAAAAAAGTAACAAATACTTTTTTGTAAAGAATTAAATTTTCCATGTTTTATGTCGAATAATTTTTTTTGTAAATTTAATAATAGTTGAGCTACGATTTTTCATTTTTCACTTTTCATTTGGGGGGCCCAGAAGGGGGCTTTGTAGTGATGGGATTCTTGTCAAAAACAATAGGGTTCTTCCTCTTATAAAGGTTGATTTTTCCCTAAAATTTGAGTTTGATATCCCTTTTGGTTTTTGAGATAGCGTGTTTACAAGAAACGTGACATACACCCTACCGACCGACCGACAGACGGACCGACAAAAAATGAAAATCTTAATAAGTCATGAAACGCACGAATCTGCAAAAATTTTTCCTCTACGACGAAAATTGACGATTTTAGGATTTTCTGATCATTGCAATATACTCTTGTGAAGAGTATAATAACTGAGAAAAGTAGGGGGGGAATTCATAGAGACTCACCCTGTACCTATGTGGTAAACTATTTAAAAAAACAATTATAAATCTCAGCAAATGAATAAAAATAATACGCGATGCACGAGTATGAGCCAGAGACACTATTGCTTTCACAAGTGGTGTTTGTTTTTTTATAAGAAATGTATGTTATTGGACGATTTTAAAATTGAACTATATTTTTAGATCTAAAAATATTTACTTTGATGCTATTAATTTTATTCACTTTGTAAAGACTAAAGCTCTTGGTAAAACTTTTATACTTTTCTTATATTTAAC
The DNA here is from genome assembly GCA_963920755.1 of Cartodere bifasciata. Lineage (NCBI taxonomy): Eukaryota > Metazoa > Arthropoda > Insecta > Coleoptera > Latridiidae > Cartodere > Cartodere bifasciata. Next base: position 17,379,089 of record OY987195.1, on the reverse strand, counting down.
TTTTACCCAGTAAATGGTAAAGTAAGTACAAGGGTGTCCCACGTAAGATGACCCAACCCCTTATCTCAGGAACTAAAAATGCTAGCAAATTTTTTTTTTCGCAGGATTGTTTGTAATGAACAAAATTTTTATTTTTAGTAATGTTTCACTATACAGGGTGTTCCATTTACTCGGAACACACATCCACTTTCTTATTTTAAATGGAACACCCTATATTTTTTTATATTTTTAAATTCTCCTAAAAATTAGAATTATTATGTTAAAAGTCCGAAACCTCCAACTTTTTTGGTTTTTGCAAAAAAAAATTTTTTCTGAAATTTTTGCCAGTTGCAGCAATTTTAAAAAAAAATCATAACGCTTTTCATGGCTGATATTTTTCCATGAAATTTAAACAACGTATAATTAAGATGTTAAAAAAACAATTTCATCTAAAATTGGACCAAAAATCGTAACCGGAAGTGAAAAATCCGCCATTGAATATCGATACATTAAAACCGTTTTATTTCTGAAAAATCAAATGCAATGCTATATTTTTTTTTGGCCCATTAAATTTACTTTTTAATTTCCTTTCATTTGATACCCCACTTTCCTATACCTATCTCCAACCCTTTCGAAAATATTCGATAAGGGTGATTTTACAGAATGTTTGCACCCCTATTATATTTTATATAAATTTATTTAAAAAAAAAGCCGAGACAGGTCAATTTTGTTTTAAAAGGAGACATCTAATTCACATATATTTTTATATATTCCGTCAACCCTCTAAGCGGGGTGACCACCCCATCAATAATTTTAATTAATAATATGGGTCATGTGGGGTCTTGTTTGAAAGCTAACATTTTTATCTATTCAAAAAAATTAAAATTTTTAAAATCGGCCAACTTTTTTCACCATTTTTTTTTTTTTTTATTTTAAAAATTATTTTTATTTTTTAAAAATATTAAAGTAGTAAATTTTTTTTGATAAAAGATATCCAACCATTTATCTTCTTACTTTTTTTAACCACTAAGAGGGATGTTCACCCCTTGATGACTGTTGAGGGCATTAAAAAATAATTAATTCTGGTTAAAAATCGGGGTTAAGTTATAAAACGGACGCAGTTGCAAACAAAAAATTCGCAATTTTGTTTTATTAATAAGTACGGCCTGCTTACTCGCAAGGGTGTATAAATAAAACAAAATTGCATATTACTATATGCAATCTAGTTTAATAAATACGCACATGCGGTCTACTTAGTCGCAAGTGTATTAATAAATCAAAATTACGTATTGTTATATACGCAGTTTAGTTTTATTAATACGCATTTCAGGTCTACTAAGTCGCAAGTGTTTATATATGAATATAAAAATATTCATACATATATATATATATATATATATGTATATATATATATATATATATATATAAATATATATATGCAATTTTGCACTTCCGGTCTACTTGGTGGCAATTACGAATTGCGAGATATTAACAATTGCAACGTTTTATACAATTTTATTAAATATATAAAAGTTTTAATTAGGTTTTTATCAAAAATAACTATAAAAAAATATTATATTACCAAACTTGGAGTTACAGAAGATGTTCTATATGACCGCCGTTTTCCAACAAACAAGTTGTATACCTAGTATTAAGGTGTTCAATTGCTTTTGCTACAATATTTGTTTCATTTAAATAATCAATGGGTGGTATGCATAAAGTTTAAGTACTTGCTAATACTTTAAGTACCTAGTACATACTTCAAGTACCTACTACATACTTCAAGTAACTTCTTAATACTTGAAGTAAATACTAGGTTTACTAGTACATACTTTCAATTTTCCGGAAGTTACTTTTTTAAGAAGTATTTTTGAGTAGTCTTTACTACAAAATAAAGTACCTACTTTCCTTGGTAAATGCTCCACTATTCGATGAAATTAAAGTATATACTCACAATTTTTGAAGCTGCTGTCGTACCAGATTCGGTGAAGATACTTCAACTAGTTTGTTAAGAAAATGGCGCAGGTATATCCAAGAAAAATTTACAATGTAAGGAGAAATTACGAAAATGATATTTTATATCGAAAAATATTTAAGTAAGTCTGTGTGCTCTTTTTTTTTTAATTTTAGTATAGCTTTTCCCAGTTTATAACTGGCCAATTTGTATAATAAAATTTGGAATGACCCGTACTATCGATTGGTAAAAACAAGATTTTAATTAATTTGTTATTTTTAAAGAAAATAACAGTACTTTACTAGAATTGGTCTGCTCTGCTCATAATTTAGAAAAGTTTAAGTAGTCCAGAAAAGAAACACGTATAAAACTACAAGAAATTTTGCCATTTCCTTTTTGTAGATTAAATACTATTTTATTATAAACAAATATCATATTGTAGGAACGGGTGTAAGACAGTCGTGCTGACATTTTTTATTAATACTTGACTCTCACCAGTTAACCATACTGTAGGCTATTTTTCTATTCCATTATTAGATGAAGCATTTAAACACTAAAATAACTCGAACCTCCCGTTTTTTTACATGAAGACGGATTTTGATGCAGTTTTTGGAATTAGAATCAAAGTGTCACAAATAAAGTTTGTGACCACTTTTGGTTGGGGGGAAATATTTTATTGCATTTGTGCAAAGCAAAATTGCATTTTTTTGTTGCACTTTTAAATTATATTTTTTTTCTAAATAATAATGACTGAAATCAATTGAATTTTGCCACACTTGGGTTTTAGGAACCGCTGATCCCAAATATGGTGCTTAAAAATTCCTTGATGCACCCGACGTGTCATGGCGGCCTGGCCGACCTGACCTTCGCGAATTTATGAATATTTGCTTAGAAATGGAACCAAACTTAACTTATCAATAGGGGGTTTTTGGGGTAGTTTATCACAAATATAATGTTAAAAAAATTACTAAATGCTCTTGGGCGGTGATGGAGCTCCAGGTATTACCTGACCTTAGCAAAGTTATGAAAATTTGCACTAAAATGGTATAAAACTTTTTACTCGGGGGTTTTCGAGGTTGCTAATCTTAAATATAATGTTGAAAAAATTGTCAAATGCACCCGTGGGGTCATGGTAGATAACCGAACGGCAGAGGTGAGATAAAAAGTTTACCCTTAGCATGTATAAAATATCATCCTATAAGTACATACTTTTAGTTGCGATAGTATATACCTCGCCATAGAAGAAGATACTTCAATGTGAAGTATCATACTTAGAAAGTAAGAAGGTACTTCCGGAAGTAAAGTAAGTACTTTCGGAAGTAAGCATATACTTTAATTTGAAGAAAATACTACGTAGCACATTCTTAATTTTGAAGCATTAAGTAAGTACTTCAACTTTATGCATACCACCCAATGTGTTCTTGTATTTTTGTTTTTATACTATCTACACTTGTTTGGTAACCGTTATTATATATTTCATCCTTCAGTGCCCCCCACAAGAAATAGTCCAACGGACTTAAGTCGGGACTGTTTGCCGGCCATAATATGTTACCCCCACGTCCGATAAATTCTAAAAAATGTTCTCTTAAGTAATTAACTACGATATTGGTCCCGTGGTATTGCGCTCCATCGTGTTGATAAATAATCTCCCTCCTTTCCGCTAGAGGCATTTCGTCCAATATGGGCCCTAAATAATTTTCCAATAACTCCAGATATTTTGCAGAATTCATACTGCCCTCAAAAAAATAAGGGCCGATTATTCTTTCACCTAGAATTCCGCACCAAACATTGACACTCTTCCGACCTGATTTTTTTATTGCTCTGAAAACTCGGGGATTGTCTGATGCCCAGTGATGACAATTTTTTCGGTTAAACATTCCTGATGTTGAGAAGTATGATTCGTCAGACCACAATATTTTTGCAAAAATATTTTCCTCCACATTTCTTTCGCATAAGTTTCCGCAAAATTCTAAACGAGAAGCTATGTGGTGGGGAGCTAAATCTTGAACTGGTGTAAACTTAAAAGGTTTATATTTATTCTTATTTAAGGATCTACTAATGGTGCTACGCGCAATATCTATATCTCTTTCTGCATCACGTGAAGAATTATGCGGCAACTCTTCAAAATATAACAAAATTCGAAGTTCCGCTTCCATCCCAAGGACCCAATTCGGTCTGTTTCTTTTCTTATAACTTAGAGAATTGTTTGTTCTTAAATTGGTATCCATGCGGTTAAAAATTTTTCTAGTAGGTAGTCGTCTACCGGGAAATCTATTAGCGTAACTCCTTAGGGCTAATGCAGCACTTCTCCGACATTCTATATAGCATACAAATAAATCATATAATTCTTCGTTGGAATACATGTTAATTGCATACAAAAGCTTCTTTACTAGTAGGTGCATAGAATTAAATCAAAATTGCATATACATATATGCAATTTTGTTTTAGTATTACGCGTAAGCAAAGTTTCATATATATTAAAATACAATTTTGTTTTAATAATACGCACTTGCAACTAAATGGGGGTCTACATCTCTCTAAGGGATTAAAAATTTTTTTTTTTTTAAATAAAAAAAATTTAAAAATCGGTAAAGAAAGTTAAGTCATTTTAAAAATTTAAATTCATTTGGAAAGATAAAATGTTACCTTTTTTCAAAAAAAAATTATTACCAAATATTTTTTTTTTAATTTTTAAATTAAAAAAAAAAAAAATTGGTGAAAAAAGTTGGCCGATTTTAAAAATTTTAATTTTTTTGAATAGATAAAAATGTTAGCTTTCAAACAAGACCCCACATGACCCATATTATTAATTAAAATTATTGATGGGGTGGTCACCCCGCTTAGAGGGTTGACGGAATATATAAAAATATATGTGAATTAGATGTCTCCTTTTAAAACAAAATTGACCTGTCTCGGCTTTTTTTTTAAATAAATTTATATAAAATATAATAGGGGTGCAAACATTCTGTAAAATCACCCTTATCGAATATTTTCGAAAGGGTTGGAGATAGGTATAGGGAAGTGGGGTATCAAATGAAAGGAAATTAAAAAGTAAATTTAATGGGCCAAAAAAAAATATAGCATTGCATTTGATTTTTCAGAAATAAAACGGTTTTAATGTATCGATATTCAATGGCGGATTTTTCACTTCCGGTTACGATTTTTGGTCCAATTTTAGATGAAATTGTTTTTTTAACATCTTAATTATACGTTGTTTAAATTTCATGGAAAAATATCAGCCATGAAAAGCGTTATGATTTTTTTTTAAAATTGCTGCAACTGGCAAAAATTTCAGAAAAAATTTTTTTTTGCAAAAACCAAAAAAGTTGGAGGTTTCGGACTTTTAACATAATAATTCTAATTTTTAGGAGAATTTAAAAATATAAAAAAATATAGGGTGTTCCATTTAAAATAAGAAAGTGGATGTGTGTTCCGAGTAAATGGAACACCCTGTATAGTGAAACATTACTAAAAATAAAAATTTTGTTCATTACAAACAATCCTGCGAAAAAAAAAATTTGCTAGCGTTTTTAGTTCCTGAGATAAGGGGTTGGGTCATCTTACGTGGGACACCCTGTACCTCCAAAATCGTATCACAGAAAAGAAAAAGCTACTTAAAATTTTTGCATGAAAAATAAGTTTCAATATGTATTATTCCGATTTCGTTTTATATAAAAGCAAGGCAAAGAATGCGAAAGTCGAATCAAAAATGCTTATGCGGATATGTAAAAATTTATCTTCTTTTATATTAAAATTTCATCTTTAACCCCATTTCTTGCAATACTTGAGCCAACATCCTGGAAGCGAGTACTTCTTGAAATGCAGAAAATTATTCTATTGCCGATCAACGCATATCAATTTTCTAAAATATCGAAACCTTAGCTGGCATTTAATACATTTTTTGCGATTCTAGAATAAAAAAAAGAAACGCGTGTTTTTTGAATTGGATTGCCAGATGAATTGTTGCGTTGAATAAAAACTCCTTTTTTTCTTAATTACAGGGCCTAATTTTTCAGCTGCTTTGTTTGCAGGAAATATTTTTTATAATTTCAAACGTCAAACATATCTAATAAAATATGAACATAATCCTAAGGGGCGTTTAGGAAAGGATATTAATATCTTCTTTGTTATTTTCGTCATTTGAGTAATATTAAATAATTTAATTCTCAGCAGCATATCCTCAAGACACAGCAGGAAAACTGCTGCTTATACCTACTAAAATATCACTTATAGCAAGTCAGCCGATAGGCAGAAGTGGCAAAGACCCATAGCTATTGATCCCGACATTATTTCGTTTAACGATGTGGCATTTTCTAATCAAGAACTTTTGAGCCGGTAAACATTGTGTAATCAGCATGGATAGCTACTGGTAGCCATAATTAAATGACAATAAATTTATTTGTTTTTATTTTACGGCTACTACCGACGACGCACGTTACAATCGCAAATTTGAATTTATAGCTGCGTGAAGGTGTCTTTATTTTTTACATGATTAAAGTTAAACACAAAGCAAATATTTTAGGCGGCAGAAAAGTGAAGCACATTCAAACATAATGGACAGGTTCTAAAAGTTGGTTTGTTAAAATTTGTCATTAGATATTTAACCCAGTGATTTAGGAATTCATCTGCCGAAAAATTATTTGTTAACTTTTTTTTTTACCATTATCTCTATATTGCCATAATATACAACATATCAAAAGTCCCCTAAGATCCCGTGCCGGCGTCATGCCATTTTAGAGGATCAACGGTGGAAGAGGACAGTTTTTGGTAAATAAATCTCTTCCAATTGGTCGGGCAAAAAAAAATGTAGGATGTAAATTGCAGATTGAACAATTACCTACAAAAAAATGCGTACACACTTTTCCATCGAGCGACCGTTATCGCGTAGTAGTGTCAATTATGCATGACGTTGGTATACTTTTAACACCGGCTAAAATACAAAAACGAGGAAAATTTCTTTAAACATTTTTCAACCAGGGTTTTAATTTAACCCCTAAAATACATAATCGGCAATAAAGGGTCTTGTAAATTATCAACTGCGTTTATACAGGCGCTCCAAAAATAAATTTGGATATGTCTGTAATTCCTCAGGTTAATAAAATAAAATAAAATTTTTACTAAGAGGTGTTAGCTCTTGTCCTTTCAATGAGTTACAACCCCCTTACAAAGCCCCAAAGTATCTATTAGTCTTTAAAAAAAACAATACAAAAAAATGTGACAAAATTTTTAATACAAAGCAAACTATGTATTTAAGGCCTTCTCAATAAATTGAATGGAATTACATGGTGTTTAACATGATGATGTTCTCTATTGCTCCCAAAATAATGGTCCCACCACTTTAAAATTCCATTTAATTTATTGAGAAGGCCTTAAATACATAATTTGCTTTGTATTAAAAATTTTGTCACATTTTTTTGTATTATTTTTTTTTTAAGATTAATAGATACTTTGGGGCTTTGTTAGAGGGTTGTAACTCATTGAAAGGACAAGAGCTAACACTTCTTAGTAAAAATTTTAGTTTGTTTTAGTAACCTGAGGAATTACAGACATATCCAAATTTATTTTTGGAGCGCCTGTATACACGCAGTTGATAATTTACAAGACCCTTTATTGCCGATTATGTATCTTAGGGGTTAAATTAAAATCCTGGTTAAAAAATTTTTAAAGAAATTTTCCTCGTTTTTGTATTTTAGCCGGTGTTAAAAGTATACCAACGTCATGTATAATTGACACTACTACGCGATAACGGTCACTCGATGGAAAAGTGTGTATGAATTTTTTTGTAGTTAATTGTTCAATTTGCAATTTACATCCTACATTTTTTTTTGCCCGACCAATTGGAAGAGATTTATTTTCCAAAAACTGTCCTCTTCGACCTTTGACCCTCTAAAATGGCATGACGCCGGCACGGGATCTTAGGGGACTTTTGATATGTTGTATATTATGGCAATATAGAGATAATGGTAAAAAAAAAAGTTAACAAATAATTTTTCGGCAGATTGTATTAATTTTTGTTTTATTTTCCTGGGTTAATTACCCTTATGTATTTTTCTAAAAGTGTCCTGAAATATCTATTTATACAACAAGTAAGGAAACGATATGGTCATTATTTCACGAATGCGAAGTTTGCAAAACGAGGCTTTAGCCGAGTTTTGTAAGAGCATAAGTGAAATAATGACTGTTTCCTAACGTGTTGCATACAATATTTTATCTACGACCGCTTAATAACTTAAAGAAATAAAAAAAATAATAAAAATTTTAAAAAAGTTCTTGTGGTACATCCTGTAGACCTAATTGTCATCTAGACAACATGTCAAATTTGCGTGAAAAAATGATCTCATTTCCTAACTTATTTAATTTCCGTTAGGTTATGATTTCATTACCTAACTCATTTTATTTCCGTGAAATAAAGTAAGTCATTAGGTAACTTAAATGAGTAAGATAAAGTAGCTGTTACCTAACGGTAGTAGATAAAAAATATTAAATATACTGAAACGTCGACAATTGTAAAAACGAATTTCCCCCCATTCAACTTATATTTGGATCGCTGTCATAACTTTTCCTAGTAAAGAACTGGCAACAAAAAAAAAAAAAACGTGTCATCAAACGTTGTCATGATTCTTTAGGCATTACACAATATTTATTATTTCTTTGAAACTAGGCGAAGCAGACCAATTCTGAAGGCACCGCCATCTAGGGGACAGACCGTGAAGGTTCAAGCCTACTAGGTAGGTAACTTATTCATGATGTTTTATTGGTTGCCTACTAAGTAGGTAACTTATTCATCGTGAATCGATACAATTGATTAAGACCTTATTGAAACCGTAACAATCCCCCCTTTCTTCAAGAAAATTTCCCAGAAATTTTCACAGCATTCAAGTTGACACAATACAACAGATTCATTCATTATGATTCATTCTCCAAAATATTTACGTAAAATTACTAAGCAGTATTGGTGCTTCACTCAATAACCCGGAATTTACGCAACCGTTCATTGACCAAATCACCAACGCAACTATAACAAAAAAAAGACTCCCTAAACCTAAGTGAAATTGTTGTGTGACATTCTTGTACCAGCACGGGGCGTGCGTCGCTTTCGATACCTGGTATAATCATCCAAAACAACAAGGGTGAATAAAACTAATAACCAAAAAAAAATGTAGTCAGAATTTTTAAAAAAAATTATACTTACGAAAATCAAAACCTCTAAGCTTTCGCAGTATCCCATCCCAATACTATACACCAAAACATAATGGGGGGTGGCAAGCGTATATGAATGTGCTACACAAATTTCAAGGTCACCAAATAAAATGGTATCAGTTTATCGGTTCTGTATATTTACGTCTACAGAACAAATATCACCAATTGACTTAACAGCCCGGACTTGAATTCTGCAGGGGAAACAACACCACAGCTGTATATTTACGACTACAGAGGTGGTACCGAATTCCAGACAAAACTCAGCCTAAAGCTCGAGTTAATCACTTGGGAAAACAAAAGATCCAAAATATTAAGATATTTATAGTACATTCATATGCAACATACGTGGCCCACCATTCATGTCAACAAAACCCATACAACAAGGACGAGAACACATTGTTTCGGATTTCTAGGGACGGCCAAAAAAAATGAATACAAAAAGGGTAGCAGCAGAGGGTCCTTGATAGTGTGTACGGTCGGCAATCCAGTTAAACCCCAAAAGCAGCGTCCAGGCTGCCAAGCTCCTCCAAGGGCTTAACGGTGTGGAACTAGGAGTTAGGTTACTAACCCCTAACCACTCCACCCTCAAAGGTTTACCGGACAAACCCAGACTTTAATCCTTACGGAACACGCTCGTATCCAGGTTTAACCGCCAGTCGACCCCCACACACCACCAAGTCTCCACCACGCCCTATAATATCAAAAAACTACTACAAAAAGGTACGTCCCCGTAAACCCGAAACAATCGACACACACCGATTCAACAGTGGCTGGAAAACGTTCACCTGCTCGCCATAAAGCACGGATCATTACGAGGAGAAACTTCCAGAGAAGTTTGGTTCTAACAACCCCTCGGGAGAATTCTTTTAGACCCCTACCCGCCGGGTCATGCGTGAAGAGCCATTCGTGAACTTCGGTAGAGGGTTTCAGCCTCTACCGAAGGCCACTACCGACCAAACAAAAGGAAAACTAACTAAAACGGAAAATAAAAGAAAACCAAGAAAAATGACGTATAAGTTTAAAATGACACCCGCTAAATCAGAAATGGTTATAAGGTGAAAAAAAAGGAAAAAGTAGTGTAATTGTTAGTACTCAGTTTAATCCTCATGAAGAGAAATGCACCGATTTTCCATACCACAAATACCATTCGGAAGCGAAAAGAAGTATCTACCACAATAATCCGTTGAGACAAATCACAAATTCAAACGATAGGAGCAGCCCACACTCACTAGTACAAGTTGGGTCAATACTCCACGAGTATGTAGACTTCTTGAGTACTAACAATTAATCATAAACCATTTTCTGAAAGCGGCTATCATCATCCACCCAATACGTCACCAAAAAGAAAAAGACTACAAGGTTATAAAAAGGCAAAATCGAAAAAAAAAGAGCAAAGCAAATGTCTAGCAAGGACAAAGTGGGGTCAATCAGTCAACGCGTTAACGGTCATCATCACCGGGGTCATCATTAGCCGGGTTGGCACGTAGATCCTTAATATTCCAGACGCCTTTCTGTTTCCCATCATCATCACGAAGTTCATAAGACCAGGGGGAAACTTTACGATTTATGAGAAAAGGTCCGATATATTTAGGAGCTAATTTACCCGCAAAGTACTTATTGGCGTCTGATAGCACGTAATTTTTCCGCCACACTAACTGATTTGGTAAAAACTCTTGGTACCTACGACGTAAATTGTACCTATCAGCACTATTCTGACCCGCGATTTCCAACTTCTTACGGACTTCCTTATAAAGGTCATTAAATGCTTTATTCCTGGAGATATCATCAAAATTTTGGGCTTGCTCTACCTCGAGTAAATCCTTTTCTCCATAATCCTTACCAGAAAGCATCATTCGACGACCAAAATTGACAAAAAACGGTGAGTAATTGGTGGTTTCATGTTTAGCAGATCGAATGGCACACGCAATTTTTGAAAGATTTTCGTCCCACGTTCTGTGATTATCCGAGACGTACACATGGAGATCATAGTTTTGATGGTTCTATTGACCCTCTCGGTGGGATTAGAACGGGGATTATAATGTGGAGTAAACTTGATCTTACATTGATAATTATCACAGAGGTTTTTAAATTGTTTACTCTTAAATTGCGGGCCATTGTCACAGATTATCACCTTCGGAACGCCGAAGAGTAAGAATACATCGTTTTCTACTTTCTGGAGGATTTGATCTGTCGTAGATTTTCTGATAGCAAAAACTAAGGAAAATTTACTGAGGTAATCCGTGATGACAAGGATAAAACAATTTCCCTTCTTGGATCTTGGTAGCGGCCCCATAAGGTCCATAGAAATAACTTCCCACGGTCGACCTGGTTTCGGGTGTGATACCATCATATCAACTGGCTTCGATGTTGACGGTTTGTGAGCTAAACAGACTTTACATTTCCGAATACAAGTCGTAACATCACGCCGCATTTTCGGCCAATAATACTTATCACACAAACGACCGTAAGTTTTGTAAACGCCCATATGGCCGGCCGTAGGGGGTTCGTGGGCAGCTAAAACAATTGACAACCGGTTTTCTTTGGGTACCACTATCTTCCAAGAATCTGATGAATGAGATAACTCCGGAAAACCTGACTTAACGTATTTAAACAACTCTTCATTCTCTATACGCCAGTTGGAGAATTTTAAAGGATTCTTCCGTACATTCGCTAACATCCTTAAGTACCACTTATCCTTCACCTGACCTCCAAACTCAAGGGCATCAACTACTGGGACTGACCTAGAAAGCAGATCCGGTACGATGTGTTCCGCGCCTTTCCGATGAACGATCTCAAACTGAAATTGCTGCATACGAATACTCCAACGTGCTAAGCGACCAGTTGGGTCTTTTAAATTCTTAAGCCAGACCAGAGAGTGATGATCGGTAACAACGGTGAACGGGATACCTTCTATATAGGGACGTAACTTTTCCACCGCCCAAATGACAGCTAAACACTCTCGCTCGGTTGTGGAATAGTTACGTTCCTGGCGGGATAACGACCGACTCAAATAACTTATTACTTTTTCACCACCCTCTGGTTGAGGTTGCGATAAAACAGCACCAATGCCGAATCCGGAGGCATCCGTCTGGATCTGAAATGGCAACGAATAATCTGGGCAGCTTAACACGGGAGCTGAGACTAACAAATTTTTTATCAACCGGAAAGACTCGTCACACTCCTTGGACCACTGGAACTTAATGGATTTGCGTAACAAAGCAGTTATGGGTGCAAGAATGGTAGAAAAACTAGGAATAAATCGTCGATACCACGAACAAGTTCCAACGAACCTTCGAACATCGCCCACCGTTGCTGGAGTAGGTATTTCAAGCATCGCTTTCACTTTATCAGAATCAACATGCAGTCCATTGGAGTCGATAATGTAACCTAAATATTTCAGTTGGGGTCTGCAAAATTGACACTTTTTGACACTAACTGTTAACTGTGCGTCCCGAAGTCTTTTAAATACCTTCTCCAACACCTGTAAGTGCTCCTCGAAAGTCCGGGTTACTATTACTACATCATCTAAATATACAAAAACATGGGGTTCTAGATCATGTCCCAGCACCTGATCAATCAGTCGCTGCCATGTAGCAGGGGCGTTGTGCAGACCGAAAGGTAACCGTACAAATTGAAATAATCCTCGGTTCGGAACAGTAAAAGCTGTAAAAGGTCGCGACGACATAGCCACCGGAACTTGCCAATATGCGCTTTTGATGTCTAATGTTGAGCAAAATTTAGCGTTGCGAAGTTTATCTAAGGTGTCGGCGATCATTGGAATAGGATAACTGTCGCGTTCTGTTACCGAATTCAATTTCCTATAGTCAACACAGAACCTAAAAGTACCATCCTTCTTTTTCACCATGACTATCGGCGACGACCATGGGCTGTTTGAGCGTTCCACAACACCTAATTTTAGCATCTCGTCTAACTCAGTGTCGATGTATTTTTGCATAACAGGGGATACCCGGTAATATCGTTGTTTAATCGGTACCGCATCCGTTTTAATGACGTGTTCGACCAAGTGCGTACAACCAAGAGTTTCGCCCATAAGTTCAAAATTTTTGCTCAACATAGAATCCAACTGTGTCGCTTGTTCTAAGGTTAAAACGCTTCCGCTATGTAAACTTTCCACCGCGTTAACTGTAGGAGGGGAGTTAAGGAAGTGCCATTCCTTAAGAACCGGAACCAAACCAATCAGCTTCCAGAAATCCCAACCTAGAATCAACACGTGGGACAGTTCTGGGATTATTTGTACGTCGATAATGACCACTTTGTCTCTAAACTTAATGGGTAAACTACACACCCCTATTACTTTACATCTTTGACCGTTAGCGACAGTACAAAATCCCCCCCCTTCCTTAAAATGGATTCCCAAACTGCGAATTAATGTCCACCCTTCGCTACCTAGAATTGTTTTCGTTGAACCCGAGTCCAAAAGTCCGAGTACCGACTTGCCTAAAATATCAACCTCGAGATAAGGACGTTCGTCTGTGCCTGCTTGGTTGGAGATGAAGGATAAGATGGCCATGATATCTGATGTCGGAAAACAACTACCAGCACTTCTAATCCGACTATTTAGGAGTGCGCCGCGTCGTTTTTTGGTCGGTCGTTTGTTGAAGTTGTTTGACCTTGACAATTAGGGCAGGTACGAGTTGTGAAACCTTCCTTTCTACATCGATAGCAGATCAGACGTCGTGGTTGTAGGCAACCGATTGCCTTGTGTCCTGGTTGGTTACAGTTAAAACAAATGCGCGACGCATCGAACTGCTGGCGGTCTTCTGGTTGAACCGGTGAAGGGTTGTCATCGGCCACGTATGCCAAATCTGGTTCGAGCATATTTCTTCTTGTTGGAGTAGAAAAATTGTCAATATTTTCGCGACACGATTCCAACCTTTTGCAGTACTTGCGAAGCTCATCGACGGTGTTGATTTCCGTTAAGGCTAGTTGGCTTTGATAAAACGGGGCAATATTTCGAAGAAGAACCTTTAAGCGAGATTTGTCAGAAATGGTACATGTTAATCGACCGAAGAGAGTTGACATAATCGCAAGATAAACGCCGATTGACTCGTCAGTTCCTTGCGTTCGCTTTTTGATCTCGTCGAAAAGCTTCTCGTTATAATCAGACGTTTGGAATTCTTCACGGAGTTTAAGTACCAATTCTTCCCAATCGGACACATCGGGTTTAACTCCTCTGTACCAATACAAAGCATTTCCTGCAAACAAATCCACTGCAGAATCGAATAACAGTTCCTTGGAAACGTGTCTAGCGACGCAAAGCTCATCCACCCGTTCCAAAAAAGCGTTCACTGAGAGCCCCTTTTTATCACCTGTAAACTGTAAATTCCATTGGCCAACCGGTACAGGTTTATAGTTGCTTCGAGGTATTGGGGTGCTTGATAGCTGGTTATTATGCCTGCTAAAATCGTTTGCATCGGCCTCTAACACCGAAATGTTAGTGGGAACGTTTGTTTGACCAACAACGTTTGACTGACCAACAACACCAGCCTGACCAACAACATTTGTCTGACCAACAACATTCGCCTGACCAGCAACATTCGCCTGACCAGCAACATTCGGATCCGGTAAAAGGGCGTCAATTTTTTGAGAGACCAAAGCAGACAACGCTAACACTTGCGCACACAAATCCTCTTTCTTTTCCACCTGAACAGCCATATCATCACCTGCCGGAGACATTCGATCAATTCTCCCCATCAAATGAGCAAGTTTAGATCTAATTCTGGAAATAGAATTTGGGTTGGTGGGGACAAAGTTACTTTTTGAAGCAGGATTGTCTGCACGAATATCCGACCCCAATTCAACGATTTTTTTTGTGACCATCGCCTCATCCTCCGAAAAAGTGAAAGGATTTGATGGATACGTAAAACTTTCTCCCGCCTTCTCTAAGCGAATAGCTTCTGCTAGGTCTCTGCGCATGTCATCGACCTTGGCTCCACCTTTACCTATACCTCTTACCTTTAGTTCGTATATCAATTCGTTTTGGTCAAGTCTCTTTATCTCCATGCTTTTACCGCGCGAAGTTGCCATTTTAATTGAATGAGTACAAGGAAAAATGTTTTACTTTAAAAAAAAGAACCACAGGGCGCCACTGAAACTAGGCGAAGCAGACCAATTCTGAAGGCACCGCCATCTAGGGGACAGACCGTGAAGGTTCAAGCCTACTAGGTAGGTAACTTATTCATGATGTTTTATTGGTTGCCTACTAAGTAGGTAACTTATTCATCGTGAATCGATACAATTGATTAAGACCTTATTGAAACCGTAACATCTTTACTTCACTTCATGTTAACCGGTAACGATTTTTTTACAAATCAAAATGGACATTGCTTTATATTTTTTACAAGTTAACACTGCCAGAATTTTATGAAATAAATCTAATGTATTCAATGGACTTTTTTGCGTAATATTACCAATTCTGGTTGGAGAGTAGTCTGTCCTTGAAAAGCACATTATAAAAGCGATTGGCCCATTTTAAAGTTTTAGCACTTTTATGGCTCGCATGTGCAACTTTTGTTGTACCAAGGAAATAATCCCACTTATTATGTTTTTAACATTAGAAAAAAATCGCTACCCTGTTTAACGGCCATTTTTTTGGACTAATAAAAGTAATATTAAATATTATGTAATTCTCAAAAAATTATGACAACTTTGATGACGTGGATTTACATGTTGCTAGCTGCTTCCATACTATAATATTATTGTTCAGTATTGCACTTCTAAATATGTAAATTAAGGCAAAATAACTTGTTCGTCTCGAATATACTTTTAGTAAAAGGATTATTGATGAGTTTATTAGTAATTTAATAAATGGGAAAAATCAGTTCTAAAAATACTTTTTTTTTTGTTTGGATCTGAAGAATCTCAGGTTTTGAGGATGCTATACAGTGTGTTCAATTTCAAAGTAGCCACCCCCTATAACTTTGTTAATACAGCAAATCCATTTTTAAGAAAAAAACAGGTCGATTTAGTTACAGAGAGGAATGTCTAAAAAATATAAAATAATTTTTTTTTGTTTACCCCTCCACCATCCAGCCACCCTAATATAAAAATTTTAAATTACAACCCCTATCTTGCGATACCTCATTTCAAAGAGAAAAAAATAAGCTGTACGATAACGTCAAAAAATCCAAAATCGGTTTACCCCTTTTTGAAATAACAAAGGTTCCTTTTCCTGACGATAACTTTGTAAGGATTTGTGGTACTTACCTAAAACAAAATTTAAATAATACACTACAAAAGTCAAAAAATTCTAACTTCTGGCAAAAAATTTATTTTATATTTTTTAGATGTCCCCCTCTGTAACTAAATGGACCTGTTTTTTCTTAAAAATAAATTTGCTGTATTAACAAAGTTATATGGGGTGGCTACTTGAAATTGAAGACACTGTATTTTCGCACCTGTTGAAATTAAAATTTATTAAAAAATATTCCTGCTTTACAGGATCTAATTAAATTCCTGCTGTGCATTGTAGAGGCAAAAATAAATATAAACCCTAACTTTTAAAAAGTTCTTGAGCATTCAAACACATTTTAAGGAGCCTAACTTCACTCACCTTTCGCCGGCATGCGTCGATGGCTCACGATAGAGGTCGTCGTTTTATCGTTTCGACGCGGCGCCACAACGTAATTCCTCAGTATGGTGGCGGCGCGTGATCGCTCATAGAAGTCAGCAGGAACTCCTGGAATATTACCGGTAGTTCGGCGCGCGCGCGCTTTTTTTGAATAAATTACAATTTTACCAAACACTTCAAACAATTCATGTGACACTTTTTCCAATCAGAGATATGAAAAAATAAATACCAACACGCAGTTTAGTGCAACACGAAAAGTTTTGCAGGAAAGTGATTAGTTTATTTTTTGTTTTTTTTTGTTGTGGACTTTGTTATTATTTGGATTTGTTTTGATTTGTTTATTGGTAAGTTACCTTAAAAGTTGATTAAAGTAAATTACCTATATTATTAATAATAGATTTTTGTTCTTATGAACAAAACAATAAAACGAAATAAGTTCTTAATTTAGTAACTTATTATTTTCTAACAACATTTATAATATCTAAAACATGATTGTTTATAAATATTTAATGTTAAACTAAGCTGGCAGATGCATATGTTTATTTGATAATTTATTTTGAAGCATACTCCATAATTAACTAATTCATATTTTGCGCTAAAAGCAAATACTTAAATATTTTTATAGTCTTTGCAGATTATTTTTTTGTTTAATTTATTTTAAAATATTAACTTTAATTGATGAATAATCAAGTTTTTTTTTATGACAATTTTTGTTATAAAATGAATTCATTGTTATTTTTACAGGCATAAATCACGGTGGTAAGATAAATTAGATTAACAAGTTGTTAAACAAAGCCGCAATCATAACATTTAATATACCTATTTTAATTGGACTAATGCATTTAAAAGTTACTGATGTGTTTGAATACTCCATTGTAGTTTATATAGGGTTTATAGGTTAGATTTAAAGACTCTATTTCATATATTTAAGCACCTGATGGACATTACCACTGTGACCCAACGGAATTTTCATTGATTTAAACATACCTCCAATAAGTTAATAGTTTTAAATTATTTGTAATAAAAAATATAATATCTAGGTAATTTAATAGACACTTGGATGGAAAGTCATAAATTCGCAGACACTAAAGATTTTAATTTTATGAAATTATAAAGTATTTCTCAAAGATAATTTCTAACTTGCATTATAACTTTTTAATAACCTGATGCTCTACTAAAACAAGGAAAACAATGTTGACATCTGCAAAAAGTTTGATGTTTTAAAGATGGTGCATTTCAGTCGAGATATAAGTTGGAATTTCTACTTTGAGGTTTTAAATTTCCTATTTTTAATTTGTTGTATTATGTTATTCACCCAGTATTAGTTTTATAAATAAACCCAATGTCTAAAGTACGTATTACCACCAGATACACATATTATATAGGTTTGATAACGCCTAGCTACACCAGATTTAATTTAAATCAAACATACAGAACTTTGACGTAAATTTTATAAGCCTGCTCTATAAAACTTAAAAAGTGGGATTTTTATTTAAAATTTAAAGCAGATAATACTGAACAAATAAACAACTTAAAGAGAGTGTTATTCTAAAATCGTATTGTTGGCATATGATAGCCTACAATTAAGCTGGATATGCTTCCAGTTTAAGTTTCTTTACTTAAAACGCAGCAAAAACAAAATGCGGAAATCTTGAACCGTATACAACCTAGATCCTTAAATTTCTTTGCACTAAGGAACTTGTCGTAAGGAAGTAAGTTGCCTGGTCATAAATTTATTTAAGGAAACTCATTGTTAGCTAAGAAGATGCATTCTTGTTCAAAAACAAAACCAAAACCTGCGGCAAAAAATTACCGTAATAGAGATGGCACTTTTTAAAGATTCATTGAAATTTTAAATGAGCATACATTATGAAAAAATAATCTTTGGTGAAAATAAACGTTGGACTTAACAAAGTAACCAGTTGCTTACGATTACAGAAATGATTTAAAAATTGCATTTCTACAGTTTAGCTCCAATTATTATAAGCAAGTGCAAGTTAAGTCAAAAGATAATAAATTATCATTAAAATTACAAATAACACAATTTTATCAATGAAACAACAATATGTGGAAAAATACCGTCTTATTAGGTATCAAAAAGTAAGTAGCTGAGAGCTGAGATTGTTTTGTTGAAAGAAAACACTTATTATCAATACCTTAGTAACTCAATAAAAATTAGATTTCAAAGAAAAATTAAGCCACTCACTACATGCACGAAGCACTATAAGATAGGTATTTATCAAAAGATAATTTAATAACTCTTATCTCTATAATGAATCAATTATTAGCAATTATTGAAAATTAACTCCATAATATTATCGTTGTTTAATTTAGTTGGAAATTTGATTGGAAACATAAATCGTTAAACACTTTAAACATAAGCACCTCAAATAAATATTTAATAAATTAACTTATAATCGATCAAAAGAACATTATAATCAATTGTATACTAATTCCTAGCTTAGAAACTACGCAAATAGATTGATCGATAAATTCTTTATCAAAAAGTTTGATTACAATTAAAATTCCTTCAAAAGATCCAACAGTATGAAGCCCGCACTAAACGGTCCAATAAATTGTAGCGATAAATTGCAACGATTTGGTGCAGAAAATGTTGAAAATTAACAAAACAAAAAAGTTTTCACTCGACAAACTAAACATAATCTGTGCCTCGATGCTAAGCAATAAAGTTAAACAAAAACAAAAGTTTCAATTTCAATTAGATAAAATTAAACCGGACAGGAAACGCATTATAGCATTGCTACGTTTGTTAATTAAAATTAAAATCAATTCAAAACCACACACACAAAGTTAACATAACCTTATTAAAATTTAACTTATTTTACCAACATTGTAGGAGTGTTGTTTTTTACCCGGTCAATTTATTATGAATAATTGATAAATGCACAATCATCCCACGTTCTAAGTATTGGATAATATTGAAATCGAACTTGTATTTATTCATTAAATATTAATAAAGAATCTCCTTTATTCGGTAACGACCTATAGTTTTTCAACGCCCCCACAAACCAAACGTTTTTAGAGCATAGCGACCATCAAAATAAATTTTTGTCAATAGTGTAATAATTCATCAAAAACTAGCCTCTTTCCTCATGACAGAAAAGTTTCGTCGTCTACTTCCATTACAAAAATTAATTACATTACATTTTTAAAGTAATATATTTTTAAGAGAAATAAGGTAAAATTTAGTTACATACCTATCTATTTACTTTAGTACGTCTTACCTACAAGCTTAAAATTTAATTAATGATTTTACGTACCGCACAATATTAGGCGGTTTACTAACAAAATTAGCTATCAAACTGATCATTAATTTAATTATGTTTGCAATTTCCATGCACTTAACCAAAATAGCTTTAAAGATTTTGTTTTGTCTATACATTTTTTACAAAAATTAAGTTATTATATAAATTTCCCTTATCAACTGTTTCAAAAGGCAATAAGTTAATAAACAAAACCTAAATTTTCCAAGTTTTAAGACCTTATTCGGTTCAAGGTCAAAAACCTATTTAACCACCCCTTTGAAACAGCTTTTAATAACTAAGTACCAGAAAAATAAACATGAAAGATAACATTTCAACTAATTTAAATGCAGTAAGAAATTAAATATGCCTTTTCCTACATAATTATTCCGTATTTATATTACTTAAATTATATTTATGATTATCGTTTAGACATTCAGTTTAGTCATCTCATTAACATTTTAGTGAAAACATTCGTACAAAACTAAACATTGTTTTACATAATTATAATTGTTCTTTACTAAATAGAAAATAAATTATCAGATCCTGACAAAAGTGTTTTAGGTACTCAAATTCGACCCATAATGTTGTGTTTACTGGGATAGTCGTAATACTTAGCCAACGTTCAAGGGATAAAATTTAACTTTTATTTTTTTGTTCACTATCCAATTTATCAGTATCCTTCAGGGCGTAAGACATATACATTTTTTTAATGTCTTTCTTTTGAATACCCTTCTGAGCACTCAGCCATAAATTAAACAACTTTCACAAAAAGAATAAAAATATGGAACGTTAAGAGAAAAAGCGAAGCTATTTTCGGACCCATAAAAGGATTACCTAAAGTGTTATAAAATATGACATCCTGACGGTTATAGGACCAAAATGCGTGACCAGCGCTTTGGAACTTAATTGACTTTTGCCAACTTTTACAATAAGGAGTAATGTGTCTTTTTATCGCCAATTTTTTTTTAATATTAGATTTTCTCGTATGCTCTTAGTCTTTAGAAACATAATGGTATATTGTCAAAAAAGAACGAAAAGTTAATTTCTAAAAAAGTCATTTTGTTTCGCTCATCCGACCTAACAGTTGCAAAAAGTGAGGTCGCCATATTTGGTAAACGGAGACCTTGACGGAGACTATAAGTGTCAAAATTTAGGTCTGCCAACACAAAATTTTGAATAAAGTCCCTAGATTTTTAAGATACACAGGGGAAGCGACCTTTTACAATTTTGAAATAAAAATCATTTTCAAAACCGCTTTATTCGGGGTTTCACTTACACAAAACGTAAAGACAAGCTTAATTTTTTTCAAAAACAGTTTCTTTTACTAAACAAATAAGTGGAAAGTTAATAACCCCACTTACCCCAAATGGTCTCCAATGGCCTAATTTTCATCTCGTTGCATGTGCAGTATCCTGCGTTCATGGTTAAAAATTCATATAGTTCATTTAAATATGTGAACCTAACCCATTTGCTGTTGTAATCCGCACTTAATTAAACTTAAGTAACCTAGGTATTAAAATAACTATTGAAGGAACAAGCTCTATATTGGTGATTACAGAAAGTTTAAATCTGCTTTATGTAAACAATGGCAACTTTCATGAAACAACATTGCAATTACCGTAGACAAAAGTTTATCTTCGCCAGACGTAAATATGGATACGAATCGGATTACCGGGTAAAAGAATACCTATTTCTTACATACTCTTAAAAAGAAAGACAGATCATTTTTGATAAACCAACAGTGAAGGCCAAAGTACAACGTAGGCGGACATTCAGTAGGACAACTTTTATTACTTTCTGTAAAACGAAGTTTATTATGAAATTTTTCCAGGAAATCATTTAATGTTTAATTTACGTATTTACAAAAAGTGTACTTTATATGCACAATTTTGTTGCTTACTTTATTTCAAAGGCTTTTTCCCTTTAGGGGAAACACAATTAAATTTTATTTCTATTGTGAAAAGGTTGCTTTTTTCTTTTGGCCATTTTATTTACATTTTTCCGATTGACATAGTTACCTATTGAAATTTTTACTCAATGAATTTGTCTAATCTTAATTCTGTAGTATGTACGCTACATATTTTCCATAGGCAAAAAGCTACAAAAAAGACTTTAATCTTCATTTTTGCTTGTTTGAGTCAAAAACGAAGTATACAGATTATGGTTATTATTCGCAGGAAAAAGCAGTTTAAAAATTGATTTTCTATCAGAATTTTTATTAAGACAGCAAACTTTAACCCTAGATCAAGGAAATTGAATTTAAAAGAGAAAACTGTCATTTCATTTAAAGAATGCAAAAGTAGATGAGAGAAGAAGTTAAGTCAACTTTTATTAAATGTAAATTTGTTTTAGCAACATAAGTTTCATTCCTTGCAAACATTATCATGTTTTCGCGAAAATTACTTTTGAAAAGTTGCCGTGAACGATTTACACATTGCTAAGAAACAAGGTAACTTAACTTTTTAACGAAGTTTTCGTTGTTTGCTTTTTAAAATACTATTCACATTATTTATGAGGAAAACTTGTTCAAAAGTTTTTAAGAGCAAAACTAACGTAACGTGGACAAAGATAACGTAAAAGATAATATGGAGATTATAAGATCCACTATCTAAAATGTTTGAAATTTTGAACTACATTAACATTTATTAACTAGACAGCTTTTAAGTTTATTCCTGACCTTTACCCCTTAGACTCTTTATAACATTTAAGAAGGAAGTGGTTTTGTCCGCTATTCTTGACTAGATTTCTGGAAGATCTCTTTTTATCGTTTTTTTGTTTTGTTTTGTACTTTGTAGTGCATCGTTTCATTAAGATCCTATTTTAACCAACGTAGTAGGTAGTATGTATTTTATCCCTGATTGTCAATTTAGAGGATTAAATTTCAAATTCGATAAGTATAGGTAACAATCCAACCGGAACATATATCTTCTACGGTCTGTTTGATATAAATTAGAGACATAAGCTTGGTTCCGAGCCTTGTCCTGATGTTCTCCTTATAAACTTATAAAGACAGATTACGTTGTGCTTTAGCCGAAACATTCTGTTTTACACATTCACTAAAACTTAAGCATGATTTACTTTTATTTACGTTTGGACATGGTAAGTGTAATTAACCTAGAACCAACTTTATTAATAAAAAAAAGCTAGGAACGTATAACGGTACTTATAGTGGGTACAAAGAGAAACACCTAAAAACCTTTCAATAACTTTTCAATTTAAAAAAAAAAAGGAAAAATTTGGTTATCGTAACTTTACAAACACAACTCGACCGTCCGACGGTTGCATAAACACTGTCTTGTCTTAGTTGTGATTGTGAAATGTTTGGTTTAATTAAATGTAATAAATTATCTAATTTGGAAAACATTACATCTAAGAAAAAAGCTGGTATTCCAAAAAGCTCACCTGGTTTGTAGAAAGTTCTGTTGCAAATTAGGAAGTATGGCCACATGGATTCACTAACTAATTCAACTCTAGGCCCTAGGGTTCATTCAACCTGTGCTGAATATGCTTCCATAAAAAGTGTAGGGTAAGCAAATTAAAAAACATTTGTTTCAAGTTATCAAGTTTCAGTCAACACTCTTTTATTTGTTACTTTGTTTTATAGACACTGACCATTGTCTGTTTTTTCGAAAATTGCAGTGACCGATATTCTTTTCTGCGTCAGCAAAAGTTTGGTTACCGAGTACCGACTTTGACTATGGCACCGGTGGGTGGTTATCGGTCAAAAATTGAGATACGCTTACTTATAAATGCTTTTAAAAGTGATGGTACAATACAAATTTTGACTTCTCCAATAGATCATTGGGTATACTATTTTTACGTGCTAGGCCCACGCGATTTCTTGTTCTTTACTGCATAAAATGGAGGTTAAAACTCCTAATACAAAAGATATCTACCCCCAAACGCAACTAAAAATAGGTCGGTACCCAATTCTTAGCTTTTATATACCTAATAGGTCCCAAGTTACCCTTGCACACGGTGCTTATTCTACCTTACGAAAATTAACCTTATGTTTAAACGATAAGCGGAACTCATTTGCTCATTTGATATTCTATTCCACGTAAGTAAGTAGGTTTATTTAAGTTTGATAAAAGTTGGTTAAGGATTTTTGTTACATTTAGAAGATAGGTACGAGCATTAGCCTAGGTAAACTTACCTTCAGAAAGATTACGTTTACGTTAGGCAAAGTTTGAAAAAGTTTAAACTTTACTTTTGGGCACCAGTTTTACAATGACCCTAACTGTCAGTACCTATTCCTAATTTAAAGTCGGGTAGGTATATCCGGAGATAGGCATTGCAATAACTAGCAAATCTAGTTGCTTTAGTTTTTTTGTGAATCACATATTATAAAATAAATATTTTATGATAAAAGCAACATAATAATACTACATATTATTACCTAGAATACGTAGAAATTTATAGGATTTTTAACAGTTTATCATGCACTATTTTTCCTACTTTAATTACCCGTAACATATAAAATGTAGTTAATTTAGCGCAGTTTATGTAATTCAATAGGATCATATCAGTGCTCTTTTTGTAATTATTGCCAATCGTAATTTATTATTATACCATCCAATGTTATTACAGGTATTCTATAACAACGGTCGTTAAATTATGTAATTATATATTGATAACAGAAAATGTAGAACGGATTAATTTTAAACAAAACCATATTAATGAATATTATTATTAACCTTTTCGTTTTTTGTTGGATCTACCTAATCATTTTCTAAAATTATTCGAAAGGTTTTTACTAACAATTTCGGAATGCCTGCCTCTCGACCCAATCTTTGCTAGAAGAAATATCTTAGGAAACAAAAAACCTTTAAAAGTTGTCTGATCGGAAAATCTAAAACGGCATTTCTCCAAAGACATATCATCATATGCTGGTGAACCTTTTTTCGATTACTGGGCTAAATTTAAAAGATTGGCGTTTATTATAAAAAAAGGTATTGAAATATAATCCACTTAGGTAACAGAAATATGGTTTAGGGGTAGGAAAATGTTGCTTTTCAAATAAGCCATGATATGCCTTTACAAAATCTCTTCCGAAAGCAAATTAAATTTCTGTTTACTGTTTTGCTATCCTACCTCAGGTTTCCGCCACTCATTCCCTTTTAGGTTAATCATTCTTTACCTTGTTCAACATGCAAAAAGTTTAATAGAGTGTATCGGTTAGATCTTTGACCTCTTCGTAAATATAATACGGATTTTCCCTTATAATTTCGTTACAGCTTAGAGCAATCCGGATCCAACAAACGTTACTCTTACAAGGTGCTCTTTAAAAGCACTTTTTGGAGTTTTAAATTTATTTTAATGCTTGGGGTTAAAATAAGCGGAAGTAATAACTTTGAAAAGTTAGCACATCGTCAAAAGGTCAAAACTTAAGATGTCCATTAGCTTTTCCGCTTTAAGTGGGTATGTTCCGGTTGATGTGGTTTCTTTATAGTTTTTCTTGTTGTCCTTCTGGCTCGATTGCTTTTACTTCTCGCGCGATGTATTTTTGGAGTTCATTTTTCTTGGTTGTCTCCTAAATTCTTTCACATGGCAGAGAAACATTACGACTTCGGTGCTTGATTCTTTTTTGGTATAAGGCATTCCTATTCTTCCGTTTAACATAATTTTTAGTTGGTATTCCTATAGATGAAGTAGTTGTTTGCACCTAGTTAATTATCATTTTAATGTTCAACTTTATGTAGAAGATTTATTGAACATTTGGCATAAGCTTGTACTTTATAACTATGGTTTTAGTAATTCCCATTAGACCTCTCTTTCTAACAACTATCTCAAACTATACACAAACTGCAACTTTTAGCTTTAAATAATTAATTTGATCAAGTACGTGTGTAAGCTACACGAACTCTATGCATCCCCCATAACTGTTAATCAAAATGTAGGTACTTACTTAAAATGTTATTCGCTAGCTTTTAACTGCATGGAGGTGTAGAATTCTGTTGGATATTAAATAACAGCAAATAAGATGATGAGGGCTTTTAGATAGATGTGAGTTCTTTGATGCTTGTTAAGAGTGTGTGATGTATGTAATTTGGATTTAAATATATTACTCGAAGGTGCAAGTTCTGCAAATTAGTTTCCGCTCACATGTCAGTTTACGAACCACATTTTAATCCACTACAAGGGTGAGTTTATGGATGAACTAAGTTAAGTAATTAGTTCGGTCTTCTCAAGTTAAAAGATGGGCTTTTCGAATTTGCTCGACGCGACGATACGACACAATGATAAAAATTAAATTTGGTGTATTCGAGAGAATGTCCATTTTATCTCGTTAGCAATTTTGTTCTCTTGCAGTTTTTGGCAAGTTCGGAGATGTATTAATCCAATCGTTAAAAAATAGAATGTCACCGTTTAAAGGAGATTTCTAGTCATTGTTTTGTAAGAAGAACAAAGGTCAGATTTTATCATTAAAATTAAAAGTGCCAGATTTTGATTTGGCTGTTCGTTTTACAGGAGTGTCAGTTTTTTAGTGGTGGAGAAAATTATTTGGGACAAAGGTGCAAAACTTTCTACAACACGGCTTGATGAAATTCGATTTTAAAAATTCATTTTAATTATGCCCCGTTTACTTGCAATAATGCATTAGGATTAAATTAGGTACTTCATGTTTAAATAATAAGTCAATGCATTAGTAGGTATTAATTTAACAGATTACTCGTTTCATTTGTTAAACGTGCTTACCTATTAATTTGGTAAAACAATCACGGGTGTATAAAATACACCCTTATACATTTTTAACTGGCTAGTCTGTGCTAACTCTAACAAGATAATTTGGGGGAATCTTTAGTTTGTTTAGTTGAATAGAAAGACTAATAGTCTTTTTCATGCCCCCTGACTAAAATAATATGCGTTATTTATTAAACTTTAAAAGAAGTATTGACAACGACAAGACAAAGTTTGACCTAAACTAAATTTAATCAAAATTTTATGAACCAAAACGTTGTTTAATGCTTATTTATCCCTTTATAGATAAATGCGTTAAAAAGTAGAAGCCTTTATAGTGTTATCCACACAAAGTTTTATGTCTGAATTTGCAACAACCTACAATGTAATATTGGCAGTATTTTTCAATATTGTATGTTATTTGTTTTTCTCTATGCTGTGTGATGCATTCAGCTACCTAAATCTTTTGTTTTCCCAAAAGAATTCAAATCATGCATCAGATATTTCGTATTTAGAGTGAAATTTTATTTCCCCTTTTGTATTGATTTTTTGCTAAGCTTTATTTTATTGTCCAATTTGTTTACAATAAAAATAACAAAATTAGAATTTAAACTGTGTGTTTTTACTGATGCTAGAAAGGGCATGGCTTTGATGCATATTTATGATTGTATTACATTCGACCCAAAAGCAACATGTGTCCCGAAAAAAGTTTTACAAATTAATTCCTTTTATATTTAACTTAAAAGAAGGACTACCAAATTTAATTTATTCGGCTGTGCAAAAAGGATTAAAACATGTAGCCGAAACAAGATGAAAGTAATGAATTAAAAATTTAATTAAATTTAGATTTTTAATAAAAGTAAAAAGGGCATCTGTTTGCTAGGTTAAAAGGCGTGATATTTTATGAAAACTTTTTCGTTTTATTAATAAACTTCTCAACAACTTTACATAAAAGATATTACTTTTGAGTTTTCATTCTTAAATCGTAAAAATGCAGGTTAATTTTTGATAAAGCAAAGTACAAAAAGTTATGATCAACGCTTTTACAAAGAAGAAAAATTCTTGTTTAAAGTCAAGCAACAAGGCGAAGAAAGTACTATGTGTCTGAAATACATTGTTTCAACAAAGTTTTCCATTGTTTAACCCTCTGGAGACAATGTAATAAAAATCGAAAGCACAGATTGTTATTTACTGTCCTTTCACACTTGCCCAACAATTTTTGTGTTAAATAAACGGAAAGTGGAAGTAAAAGGTCCTGAAAGTTTTGAAAGCATTAGCTCCTCTATATGTCAGAAGTCCTTTCAATGGATTCACTCAATGCCATGGTCGGTAGAACTTCATAT
Organism: Cartodere bifasciata; assembly: GCA_963920755.1. Taxonomy (NCBI): domain Eukaryota; kingdom Metazoa; phylum Arthropoda; class Insecta; order Coleoptera; family Latridiidae; genus Cartodere; species Cartodere bifasciata. The sequence continues at coordinate 17,351,075 of OY987195.1, read as the reverse complement.
TACTCTTTAGGAAAACTTTACATTATTCTGGGGAACTAAAGTTCTTTTTACACAACATCTTTATAACCTAGTTTCCAAAAATACACTCAACATGATAGGTTTTGTTTGGAGTTAAATTAAATCTTGAGACAAATTCTATTAATTAAACCCATACAGGTTAATTACTTAAAAACAAAAGGTGGTAATTAAGTTGGGAGAATTCCGTAATCTTGACACTTATTTATAGAAAGCAAATTTAAGAAATAAAAGTGGAGTTGTACAAATTCCCAAAACTTATTCTTAAAAATTCAATAATGGTAAAAAATGCTTTGTATGCATTTTAAATAATATCATACCATAAAAAAATATTAAAGCGTCCCCTTGCATTTTATTTGTAGTTGTGTCGTTGAAATCTGTAATTGTCATTTGACTCTGTTTAAATATATAATTAAATATTTCAGAGACTAAACTCATCAGTAGAAAATAATAGTTAATTACCTAAATATCTATTTACTTCCTTAGAAACTTTCCAGAATGCGAAAATAGAATCAAATTTCAAAGCTAACCATCTGTGTCTTAGGAATATTCAAAGTCATTTTGATTTGATTAGTAGTAGATGTTTCTAACACTAATTTAAGGAAAATACCAAGACTCACTAATGAATTACATCTTGTATTCTGAGCCTTCTGCCTTTAAATTAAGTGGTCTGCTAAAACTACTTATTACGACGTCTTCTTCGTAAATTACCACATTTCGTCTCTTTGTTGTAGAAAATACAATCATTATAGGAAATGTTTCACTACAATAAAAGGAAAGGAAAGATATTATTTTGAATTATAATTAAGTTGATATCGGTTATTTAAAGGGAAATGTCGCAAAGCATAGAAACTGTGGTTATGTAAGTAATATTGGTTGTCTAAAATCAACTAAAAACAGCATTTTCTGGTCATTGCTCAGTGGGTTTATAAGAGTTAATTTTAATTAAAAATTGTGCTTACCAACAACATAAATAAACAAAGCACAAGTTGACATATTCTAAAAGTCCATCAATAAGCGTCTTTTAAATACAGAATTTTGACAATTTAATTAAACGCTTATACCTTTAGAACATGTCAACTTGTGCTTTGTTTACTTATGTTGCTGGTAAGCATAATTATTAATTAAAATAAAGTTACTTAATTTTTATAAACACACTAAGCAATGACCAGAATGTGAGGTTTTTTGTAGATTTTTGGCAACCAACATTACATAACCACAGTTTCTATGCTTCGCGACATTTCCCATTAATGAAATAACCTTGTCTTTGAAAGATATTGGTACTACAAATCGATTCTGACTTTTAATATTGAAAGTTTTCATCACGGTTTTGCAATCTTGCCATTCTTAAGTTTTCGTTTTGAATACTTGTAGAGGTATCTACTTCAAAAAGTAATTTGTGCTATCACAAATTCATTTTCTCTAATTTATATTGTATTCGGGTTAGTACGTTACCTAAATAAAACAGTTCTCGGTTTAGTTTTAACAATTTGTTATAGCGAATCTAATTTTAACAAAGAACAATGTTTGATGTTTGGTTTCTTATTATGAAACCTCAAGAAACCCTCAAAGAAAACACGAAGGCATGCTTTACGGATTTGATTTGATGCCCATTTTAACTTACAAGTTAAAGTGTGTCATATTTACTATCTCCATTCAAAGTTCCTTGCTTTGATAAAATGTAAACATGTTGGTAAACAAAAACAAACCGTATTGGTGGCACGTTTCATGCTCCAATCCCATAATTTGTCCATGATTGTAAAGTCAATGGGAACTTTAAAGTAAATTAAACAGTTAACAAGCACCCGCCGAGTCCTTCGCTAACATGAATTCAAAAGGAGCTCTTGAATAGTGTATAGGGCTTCGTGTTTTATTAAAAGAGCGGAAAGATAGACAATTATACACTTCTGACCTCTTAACCTATTGATCTTATCTTAAAGATAGAAATAATTACTCAATCCAATTTTGCTGCAGGCATCAAGGAAAATCTTTAAAAGAATAAAACACAAACATAAAACGCTTTTTAACTTTTTATTTATTCAGATTTTGTTATGTAAAACATATTTTTTGTAATGAAAAGAATTCTGGTACTTTGTACTTTTAAAACGCTTTCAGCAACAAGGTAGATTTTGTTATTCTGTTTCTTTTATGGTAAAAGTAAGCAGCATATTTTATTAAAACAAATTGGGACAAACAAATTTTATTTTTAGAGACTTTTCCGCCATTTGCTTCTCTCAGTTATAATTTGGTATGAAAATTGGCAGAAATTTTTAGATTTATCAATGTTTTTACAATATAATATTAACATTAATGTTGTTGAAGGCACGTCTTAAAAAAGATGCAATTATATTGTCGAAACGGTTTGAAATGTTAAAAGTCAGCTGTATGTAAATGTACATTGCCATGAAATTTCTCTAAAATTTCCACTATGCAAACGCGCTAATAATAAAACGAAAATGTTTTTTATTAGCCAATCTTCAATAAAAATAGACATTGAAAATCAATAAACAAGCTCCATACGAGCAAAAAATTGTCGGAAATGAACATCATCCAAGTGACAAGTTGAGCTGAGCTTTGTTGTGGATGCGTGTTTTTATTTGGTTTACAGAATTGTTTTTAGTTTTTATTTTAAAGCCCAGTCAACCAAGGGTTTACCAGAAAATTTTAGTGGAAAAACTACCCTTGAGGGTGGGTTATTTTCTGGGCTGTTAGCATAAACAAATTTATACTTTTTTGTTCGCAAATTGTGAATAATTCATGGAAATAATCATACTAAATTAAAAAACATATTTTGAAAAATTCAACGTTGCTTTAAAAGCAGCTTGAAGGCATTTAATATTTTTTATTATTTTTTCATTACACGAGATACTGGCGCTGGAAATAATTGTAAAAAGTTTTGAAAGTCCCGCCTCCTGCTTTTGCCACTTCCAATGAGAATTTATTACCAATGTAGCATAAAACTTGTAATTTAGATTCCTGATGCTAAGAGAAAATTAATTGTTAATAATACCACCGGATAATATTTAAATCTTTGTAATTTATTTAGTTGGCGCTAGCGATGTGGTCAAGGCTTTCCGCGATTTAGACTGCATGAGACACAGGCGCGTCCACACTACAACGATATTTTAAATGTAGCAAAATACTCATTCAACCTTCATAAGGATTTTAATTAAAAAGGTATTATTACAAAAAAAATGGAATATAATGTGTATGCGCCCTAGATGGCGCCATCCACACCTGCCTGACTAGTCTGAATGCAATTACTTCAGCAAGAATGTGAAAAATATACCATCAAATAATAATAAAATTAATTTCTGATTCTACTAGTGTTACGACAACGCAAAACGAGCAAAAACATGCATTTTCTGTTGAGATGCTTAGACGTTTTTAATTAGTTTTCATGTTTATAAAATACAGCTTGTCTTTAATAAGTATAAAGTATGCCTTTCTTAAAATCTTAAAAATATTCAGAAGCTAAAGCATATTTCTATGTTTTATGGAAAACCGTTTTGTTTCGTTTAATTAGTCCTACTAATTAAAAGGAGATTTTTGGTTTCAGTCTGTCTTATCCTTTTCCTTTTTAAGAATTAAAATGAACAAAACTACTGGGAAAAGTTGCATCAAAATAAACAACTCGAAATTTTTCTGCTAATGCCAGTTTAAAAAAAATGTTAACGGCATCTTTAATTTGATCAAATAATTCAGGTCAATCATTATTTGGTAGATACCTGGTTTATCTTTCATTAATAAAATATTTACTTCCAAGAATATTCTTTACAACGACGTAAAATGTTGTCACGCAACGCGTTGTGAAAAATTATTGGATTTTCTGGCCTAATTTTTAAATTTGGGTTAGTAGACAAATAATACTGTTTTTTTCTAAGCCCCATTTTTCTTATCTCCTGTTAAGAATGGACACGATTGGAAAGATGTTTTATTGGTTGTCAAGTTTTAAGTGCAAATCACAAATTCTATTAATCGCGTAATTAACGAATTTAGGCTATAATTTTTACAGAAAACTGTTCTCTACAACAGTTTGACCCTAAAATTGTTTATTTTGAAGCTAAAAATTGTTTATGAAATTGGGCCACATGAAGACCTTTAGGATTACCTAATTATTAGAATTAAAAATGTAAACAAACCGCTGGATTTTATCAGGTTTTGAGATTATGTTCGTTTCAGCTTGTTTGAATCTTCAACTTTAAAAGTTAAGTTAGTTAAAATCGATTTAAGCTATCGTGATTGGCTAAAATTGACTTTAACGAGAACTCTAGCTAAAATGAACTTTAATAAATAATATGAGATGAAAAGAATGGCCTTTAGGCCTTAAAGAAATATGGTATTATTTTTATAATTTTTCATTAATGTATAAATAATCTAATGTCTAATTACGACCGATATTATAACTTATTAAGGTACTCAATAATAATTTATTGGTCTGGACAAACACACATAAATTCCAAATGTCAACATCAAATGAACTAGAAGAAATTAAAAGTGTTCTATGAAGTCGTTTAGCATTATTTAATTAAACAAGATCGAAGCTGTCCTTACAATATGTTCATATACGGATTTAAGTTCTTTTTTGCTTTTGTTGTAAATTCTCGGCCTTTAGAAGGAATGTTACGGTCTCAAGGTAGTCTGGGTCTGCTGGAAGATCTTCACAGTCATTGGCCTCTCGTAATTTATCGACCTTATAAACAATGGGTTTGGCTTTTACTTTCTTTACTTGCACTCTACATTACCTACTGGAAATTCACTCGATTAGCTAATGAAAATGAGAAGACGGTTAATTTGCCTACCAAGATTAGTTTTCTTTAAGTGCTCCATGATCGTTAGGAAAATTATTTCTGCATTTTAGAGGGCTTTAGAATGTCTGGACCGTTTTCACTTAACGTAATGTTTTATTTCATTTCAGAAGAAAAATTGCTCTACAAGAACTGCCAATTTGTTTGTATATTGAAGCTGTTTAATTTTAACAACTGGAAGCCATGTGGGTAGGGCCGGATCAGGTTCCCACATAAACATATTATTAACAAGTTCTGCATTTAACTTTAATCGTCTTTGATGCTACTGATGTGAAATAATTACCAACCAAGTTAGGTCATCTTTGTTAGTTTTGTAAACTTCCTGAAGAGCCTGAGTACACAGTATTTTAACTTCATTATATTTGAAACAGGATGGTCCTTATTATTTAGGTATACTTTAGTTAAGTATCCTTTATTCATTAAGCTTTAAAATCAGGATCAAAATGCGCTATGCATCGTTATCGAATCGATGCAATCATTTGACCTTTGGGATTAAATTAGCTCCTAATTGGATATTTCGGGCTAAGTGGCGATTTTCAACAAACTGTTAATTAGCCAGCTGATTATTTGAGTTTGGGGCTAGTTTAAGAAGTTTACATTGTTCAAATATTGGCTTTTCAATTAGTTTCAATATGTTGCAAATAAGTGTATTTCACGAAATTCGATTTAATTGTTTTGCTTTGTTTTCGTTAATTAGTTTCGCTAAAAGTTAAATGGGAAATTGACATTATTGCTCGTTTCCTTTAAACCAGAAATCGCTGTTTTTGTAGATTACATTGGTTCTAACATTGCTGCAAAAATAGCATTGATTTCATATTTTTGTTAAACATTGTTCAAGCCCAATTTATAAAACGTCAATTTCACTGTTATTTAAAAATGAAGGAGGTAAAAGAAAACGAAAACCTTTGTTCTGATGAAATTTTGTGCCATTTTAAAATTGTTTTATGAAATACACTTAAAAACAGTGATTTAATGAAACTATTTGTTAGAACATCTCTAGAGAGAAGGTATAATAAAAGATTTAATTTTCCTTAAAGGTGTTTGAATTCATTGCACACAGAACATAAACTTAGTTAAAAAGATGAACTTCCATAAAATGATTTTAGCTCGACTGCTCCCTGCTTTTCCCCGTAGATTTTAGAATAAACAATCTAACGAAAAGACAAACGCAATATAGTGAGACGACAAGCGAATCTAAGAAAATAAAGAAGGACATTATCAGCAAAGCGAAAAGATACCTGGTTGGTTGTAGGTACCTACTTTCTCAGTTTCTGGAATGATTCCATAAAACAAATAGAAGTGCCTTTCCAAAGAAAGGGAAGTAGTTATATTTGTACAAAAAGAAAGATGTCAGGTAAAAGTGGAATAAAATCTAGGCTTTGTCATTTCTCTTTTTCTGGATTCTGCCATGATCTTTATATTTTGCTTCTGCTCAAATAAGTTCAGCAATTTCATTTTGTACAGCAATGTTTATTTCGCACGATGTGAATCTTCTGTCTTATTAAACAAAATAATGATGTTTGCTGGAAAATAAAATGTTTTGTTCTGATATAGCAATTTTAGGTTTTTCTTACATGTCTAATTTTGTAATAAGTAAACTTGGTTTTTATTCTTACTTCATGACTTGCTTAAGGCTCTTATTTTATAAAAATTATTTGTCGAACTCATCTAAGGGTTTTTTTTAAATAAGATATAAAAGCGATTACAAAATACTGCTCGTTTTTAGCTTTATTTTTAAGATGTAATCTGGAAAATACTGTTTTGTTATTTGGTTGAGTGCTAAAAGAATTAAAAAGACACTAAATTAAATTATTTTCTAAACCGTCTTAAATCCAAATGCTAAAGTGGTTTTTTTAATTAAAAACATTTTTTGTTGCAGGCTATACGTGAGGCTTTGAATGAAGTAAGAAAGGTAAGATGTTAAAATAATTGAATTGCTGTTGAATTTTGTAACTCATTTAGAAAAAACATAAGGATCACGTTTCCATCTCGTCATAAAAATAGAAACAAAAGGAAAAACAATTTCCATAACAATTGAAAATGTACATAGGTACCAAAAATTGTATGTCAATCACAGCAGTAGCAATACAAACTTTTACAAAAGAAAGCAAACGGTGCTGTATGGTATTCAAATAATTACTACAATTTTTTTCCCAAAATTCGTTTCATACTTTAATTTTTAAATACCTTTCGTTTGCGTTTCTGTTGGTTTCTTTGATGTATACAGATTCCTTAGTAAAACAAAATACTTTTTTTAAGCTGCGGAAATATTTTTAAATTAAAACCGTTTATTTATTTTAAAGTATTTTCCGCTTTTACCTAACTGTCTGGACTTCAACCAGTGGCGTAGTAAAAAAATATGTTCTTCAATAAAAACCCCAAGCTTTATTTTTCAACCAGAAATTACATAATTTCGATACAACTATTTAAAACAATGTAGTAGATAATTTGTTGAATTTAATTTAATTATTTATTTCAATTGGTTAATTAAATTGCAGTTTAATCTGTTGTGAAAGAACTTTTGTTTCGCTTTTTTTTTAGTTAAGCTTCAAAGGTAAACTTGAAGGTGCATTCACATAGCGTGTCATGCGAAAAAAGGACGATTAATTCAGGATGTCGTGAACAGAGTTGACAACACAGGATCGCCTTTTGTTTGTAATTTTGAAAGTCATCACCAACTTCATAATCTAATAAATAAACCGTGGTAGATAAAGCTTAAACTTGGAATTCAGAACTTTCTCATAAAACATAATCCAAGGCAGCTTTGTAAAAATGCCGTTTACAATCATTAACTTTTAAAAGCTGAAACTGAGTTTTAAAACAATTAAAAGTTGAGGTGTAGCAATATTTTAATACAAGATGCGGTGAAAATTTATTTTGTGTGGGTGTCCTTATAAAAAGTAAATGGAGGATTTTGTATTTAAAGCAAACATCTTGAAGCCATTGCAGAGAACTGATCAAGTTCTGAAATTCTGTGCTATTTTATTCTTAATAAGATAGATCAACATTTCGTCAATTCAGTTTTCACCTATCCTACACAGAAAATATCCTGTATAATAAACTTTGAACGAAACTTCAAAATAGATTCCCAAACTTCTGCGATAAATTTTATAAATGCCTTTGCAAATTCCTCAAAAATACTTATATATTCTGCAAATTTACGGAAAGTCATCCAAACATTTAAAAGACAAGTAAACGTTCTATAACATGGGGTTACAACAAAAATATTTTGACAGCAATTAACTTCGTTCAGTGGCAAACATGACCTGAAATTCAATAAAATAATGATTCACCAACATGTCTGCATTATTCTCCATCGGTCCCGCATGGTTTGTGGTAACAGCTGGCACATATAAAGTGTTACTTATGCTAATGCAAAATCAACAGTACGCCTCATTTACATTTAGTCGGAGGTTGGTAATTTAATTTGGTGTAAAGAAAAATAGCACAAAAATCTTGATTAAGCTTCCACTTGCATTTTAAAGAAGTAAATAAAGGAATGTTTCCTATATTACAATGTTTACTATACATACATTGTGTCAAGAAAATGAAGCATTGACGCGATAGTACGTTGTTGGGGCATGTCCGAGGGTTTTTGGAAAATTGTTAAAAAAAATCTATCTGATATACTCATTGACAAAAATCCGAACAAAGTTGCATAAATTCGGCAACACAGACTAGGAATTTGCAGCCTTGGTCATACACTTCTGCATCAGATTTTATTGACATTGTTGTGAGCTTCATTTCATGAAAATTTTGCAAAATTACATTGATTATAAAAATGTAATTAGACTCAAAAAAATGAAAAAATGGTGGAATGGTTCAAGATTGACTGCAGCTTTGTATTTTAAACCTTTTTTTTTCGTTAATACGTGCTGTTTTCTTCAAGGTATAAGCGTTCGAAGCTTTTCACCTTGGGACCCCATATCTGCAAGGGTATATAATAAGATTGATTTCTTTTAATTTTTTATGGGATCCCAAGACATGTCTCAATAATGTACCACGCGTCGCGTTTATGCGCCATTTTTTTGGACGTCCTGTATATTGAGTTAGATCGGTATTTAAAGATCGTCCGGGTACAGTCGAAACAAATCAGAAGCAGGTCCTTAAAACAGGATTTTTTGAAGTATTTCTGCTATTGAACACAACGCGTCAGGTACCAAATCAATGTAAAATAGCCTAAATGGTGTGCCTGAGGGTATATTATCATAAATTAATTATGGTCCATTATTAAATTGCATTGAAAATTGAGAAACAATAGATTTGTGTTGAAATGCTAAATATTTAGTTATATTAAATAATGCTACAATTTTAATCTATATTAATGAAAGCAATATATTTTCCTTGCTTCTTAAATGTTTATTTTTTTTTACATTTTAATTACACTAAAATATTGTTGTTTATTCTTTAATAAAATTATTAAACAAAGGCAAAATAATTCTACTGTCGCATATACGACGTCAAATCAGTTGCGTGTAAAGTGTTCAGGCGTACCAAAACCGAATAAGATCTTTTTGATAAAATGTTAAAGAGGCATATTTTAGCGCATTAAAGCTGTTATCGACCTTATTTGAAATAATACCCCAGAAGGAAGGATCCTAACGAGAAAGTTAGAAGTTGTTAAGAAATCATTTGTCTACACCAGCTTAAAATGGTAAGCCTATAAGAGGATTTCAACAAAGCCTATTCTTTTATCTTTTTTGGAATCAATAAAAGGGTGTCACCATAAGGACAAGCTTAAGATTAAAATCTGGCTTTTATCGGGAAAGTCTGCAGTTGAGGTTTTCAAATGAATAAATTACCACGAAACAGCAAAAACATTTTATTAAAATTTTCAATTTTCGTTGCTCAGTACTCGTGGCAAAGGCCATATTAAATGTATTTTATAAAAAATGGCGCGTGCTGCGGTTGTTTTAACCACTAGATTAAAGCTTTTGATGTGAAATCTAATTTATTCTAATAAATTAAAACTTCGATTAAAACAATACCTCTGCGTATCGCTGTTAAATTTCACCACGTAACAGGCAGGATTGTTTCTTAATGTTTATATTATAACATTTTTAAATCGATCCTAAGTAAGTGCTTGAAAATGCAGAAAAAGCTTAAAATTATTCATACAAATTACCTTAAATTCAATTATTATAATAATGTGACCCCTATTTACGTCTAAATTTAATAAAACTGATGATTTAATTTTACATAAATGGTAGGTAAAAGTACGAACATGTAAAACTAAACAAAACCTTTTGTTTGACAACATTACCATTTCACCCAACATTTAAAAGGTTTTCCTCGTCATTATTTTGTAGCTTCATTTTAATTCCTGCACATAACTATTAAGTTTACTAAACATCGTATATACAGAATAATATTATAAAGGTTTGTAGCGATAGAGTTTTAAATTAAGTAATTTAATTTAATTATTTAATAAAATGAGAAATTGTAATGCAAGGGTTCTCGTCTAGTCGAATAATGATGTAACAATCCAGAGGTTAATGGACACTTCCTTATCAACAAAGATTTTATTGACTTGAGACAGATTTAGTATAAGCTATCTAAACTTCTTAAATTAAGCTTAAGCTCTATGAAAGCCTGCCCATTTAATTTGATTGCCTTGTTTATATAAATTATATTATTTTATTCAACCTTTAGGCACTCGAATAGGTGGCAGTTGCGCCCAGTGGCACTTGCGCTGCGGATTAAAAGAGTGGCATTGCGTCTCAAAAAGGTACAGGATTAAGCAGGTATAAAAATTACGGGTTAAAAAGTGGCATTTGCGCTGCGTTCAAAATTCAAACTCATTAATGTAGGTATACATTTTTCATTGCAGTTTGTGACATTAGCTCATATGTTTAAATTTTCTTTTTAGCAGCAAAACTTACCCTAACCTACCTAACCTAGTGTCCCCCAGTGGAAAACTGTCATCCAGTACTTTTAAAACACTCTGTCTGAAACGATAAAACTCAAAAACACATGCATTGAGTACTTGCTGGCTTGTTTTAACAATAATGAAAGTGTGTATATATTATCCTCTGTTTTATAATTTTCTAATATTGTATCTCAATAATACATCGGATACATAAAAATAAATCTAGGCAAAAGGAAGTTAATGAGACCGCGGCCAGTACGACCAAAATATGAATCAAAAATTTTAACCAATATTATTCCAAACTTGAATCATCTAACCCACTTAATGATTTGAACATTATAATCCTCTATTTAATTACTTTAATTTTATGCAGCAGCGCAAATGCCACTTTCTGATATTTTATTTTTATACCTGAATTTTAAAAACTCGCATGTGCCACTATTTTAATCCGCAGCGCAAGTGCCACTGGGCGCAAGTGACACGACACCTAGGCACTCGCACTAGACTCTAGACTTGGGTTTTAGAAATATTAAATTATTAATAGACGAGGAAATAAAGTACTAAAAAGCACAAAACCTCTAACTTTGGATCGCCAAGATGGATTCCGATGCGGTTTTCAGCAATAGATTCTAAAAGGTGTCTGGAAATTTTGTGACCGTTTTTTATTTGGTGCAAATTGTCCCATTCCATGTTTTTAAGCAAAAATGTACCCCTTCTTTGAACTAGTGAAAAGTGTAGATATAGACCACTCATCTATGACCCTTGACCACAAATTTTTGACTTAACATCAAATTCAACAATTAAAATCAACAATTATTTAAAAAAACGTCAGTTTAAAATTCGTTGTTTATAAGATTACTTCCCAAACTGTGGCCAAAATCAGTTCAATTCGGTTACTGGTGGACTTTTGAGGTCACAAATGCAATGTTAAAATAATTGTTCAATTTCTCTGAAATAAAATAAGAAAAAAATTAATTAAAAGGATGATGTTTGAATTGCTGGGAATGAGGTACCCCTGCCCCTAACTGCTTGTGTCCCAAGGCATCCAGCACCTTTAGGGCATTTATTTGAAATTTTGCTTCTGTAATGCTTCCAAACACGTTGAATTTTTTTTAGGATTGAGTAGTATAATATGAAATGAAAAAGAATAGAAATTCTGTTTTTTTCTAGCAGGGCATTCTTTTGTAGAATGTTTTTGTCACGTAATAGAAAGGGGCATAAGTTCCTCTTCTATTTATAATAGTGAGACTAAATAAAAACCGTATTCCATATGTTAAATTTTTATTTTAACTTCGTAAAAACAATTTCCTAGAGAACTTTAACATAAGGACTTTTTATATTTTAAAAATTGGCGACCTACACTCGGTGACTCTGTATGAATTAGTTTACCATTTTAGGTGGAAGTACACACATCAAAACAATCTAGGGGACAACAAATTTTTCTAAAATTTTAGGTTGATGATTTAATGTTTAGTTGTTTTTACCATTATAGTATTTCCTTTGCAATGCTTCCGAATTAAATTAATAAAGAAAAAATAAACAGGGATAACATCGTTTGACTGAGCTGCAATATTTTCTTTAGCTCGATAATCGCGAACCAGCATGTCGAGATTGGGACGGGCGATCATGTGTTAGACTAAAATCATGACCAATATTATGTTTTTTGAAACAAGGACAGGGTCTTAAATGTTGTTAATGTATCCGTTTGCATTAGAAAAACCGTCCACCAAAATGCACAAAGTTCTGCGCCAAATGAAATTCCACCCAAAACCATGATTGCGTCATCGATAACTATATAGACTTCCAGTGCAGTTTTCAAACAACCTTCATTTCCATACCCTTCAGAAGCATTAAAGAAATTACTGCAATGGTAAAAACAACTAAACTTTAAATCACCAACCTAAAATTTAAGATCTTTAAACTGACATTTTTTTAAATAATTGTTGATTTTAATTGTTGAATTTGATGTTAAGTCAAAAATTTGTGGTCAAGGGTCATAGATGAGTGGTCTATATCTACACTTTTCACTAGTTCAAAGAAGGGGTAGGTTTTTTGCTTAAAAACATGGAATGGAACAATTTGCACCAAATAAAAAATGGTCACAAAATTTCCAGACATCTTTTAGAATCTATTGCTGAAAACCGCATCGCAATCCATCTTGGCGATCCAAAGTTAGAGGTTCAGTTCCTTAATGCCTCGTCTATAAATAAATATACACAATGTCAAATAGACTGCTGGAACACTGCCTACCAAAATTTCAGTAAATCAAATTTCCAATGTAGGTATAATATTTTAAATAAAACCCACAGGTCATTATTATTGTTTATTCTCTTTGATCATGTAGTAATCAAAGTTTATTCCCGAGTTATTTAAATAAGTTTTTGTTACCATAAAAATATGCGATGCAGCAATGATAGTTTCATCCGAGTTTGTTTTATTCCCTGAATAAATTTTAAATAAAGTTTGAATTTCACATACTGTACTGATGTTTTAACAATTAGTTGAGAAAATGCAAATACCTAGTAAAAATAATGGTTAAAATAGTTTTTGAATTAATGTTGGCATGGATCAAAATAAAGCTTAATCCCTTAGTTAATACGAAGTAATTTTAAATTAAACATAAAAGTTTGTTTTAAATAAGCGCACTCTAATTTGATTTCGGTTAAACTTCTAGTATAGGTACTATATGGGAAAAATAACTTTAAAGTGGTTATACAATGGTATACCGCCGAATAAAAATAATAATTGATGAAATATTAATTAGTTTTACGCCAATTAGAACTTTGTAAATGTTTCTAATGACAAATCGTTTGTGCATTTCTAATTGATCTAATTTGAAACAAATTAATTAATTTATGCACGTTGCTAAACCCAAATTATTTATCATTGGAAACAAACTTTTCCTAGTAGAATGCAGTCTTTTTTAAATTAGGTTTAGGCCAATTTTTCACAAAACTACATAGCCATAAATATTGGTCCTCTTTAATATTCGTTAGGTATTTTTTTAACCTTTAGATTAAAATAAACAGACTGCGTTTTTTATTCAGGCAATAAATATTTGTTATTATCGATTTAAAAAACTAAAAAATTGACCAATAAAACTGAAATTTACTGCAGCGCATTCGGCATTTTATTAAATTTAAAACATAAAAGTTATGGAATAAAAAGCGTATGTTTTAGTTCAACCGTAACAAATTTAATGTTAACAAACAGTCTACACAAAAATCCATTTCTACAATGCACATTGCACAAAATAATGATATTGAAGCCTGCGGCTTTCAGAGACATTATAAGAATGAGCGTCACCGGTCTTTTATAAACTTTTTGTTTGTGAAACAATTTGCCTTAACACTTTTGTGTATAAAATCTAGAACGTAAATATTCATGATTTTGTGTAGACTTGTAAATTGTAAATTTATGCTAAAATTCATAATTTTATATGCATTAATTTAGAAGACAACGCTCATCTTTATCAAAATGGGAAGTAATTTGGCGAAATGGTCCTGCATTCGTAATGAGAACCATTTTCAGTCTCACAAAGCAAAATAAGACACTCCGTAATTGATAAAAATGAATATTAAATTAAGCTTCTCAATTAATTCTGCAAATTAAAAGAGTATCTACCAGTGAAATATTATTTATGAGACATTAAAGTGTTACAAGTACTCATAAGTAGAAAATAATTAAAAATTATGAACGAACAACAGGAAACAAGAAAGCATAAAGTTTAAACTTTTATGAGCTTTTTTCTAGCACTATAAGTTATGTACAGTGTAACCAAGACGACCGCGTGACGTCAGTGGCGTCGTGACGCTCGTGGCTGCTTGATGGTCCTCGAGAGTGTGACTACCGGTCACTAATTGAAGGACACATCATATCACTTAATGGGTGATACTAATTAACATGGACAATGCAATATTTTGAATAATTTTCTGTCAGCCTTTTCATTTTTAGATTAAATTACCTTAGCATGAAAAATGCTTTTGACATTAATTAAATTTCGTAAGCAGCTTTCGTGATCTGAATTTATTTTTGAACAACGAAACTTTTAACGCAGATTGGTATTTTGCAAGAATTGTTGAGTAGTTGTAATCCGCAACATTTTTTAATTCAAAGTCTTGTAATTAAACTTTATAAAGATTTCTATGATTAAGTACTTGATCACTTTATTCTAGATGCCTTATTTTTAATAATTCATTTATCACAATGAAAAAACGTCAATTAAAATTTAATTTATTTGGAAAGTTCTCAATTTTTAATTTTCCTTATTATCCTTTGCGGTCTTTCAGCATATCATCGTTTAAAATTCATTGAAGCCTACATTTTCTGTTAAACCAAGGCTTGAATTGAAGACACAAAGCTTTTTTACAATAACATTTTATATAAAGGGTTAATTTTAAAATCACTGTTTACTTATTTCAATTACGTTTCTTATTGAATACTTTTTTTAAGGCGTATCAGCTAATTTACAGAAAAAAATATTTATCTGAGGCTGTAATTGCATTGTCAGAGTTTATTTTTGAAAAGAACAATTAATTTACATTAGAATCCAATAACAATTATAAAAAAAAATACTCGGGGGCATATATACTCAATTTGAATTGAAAATATTTGGATAAAAATTGCAATCTATATACATGTTGTTTTACAATTTATTTTAACATCAAATGCATAACAACCTATTGGTTAAATAACAAATAGATGGTTTAATTAATAACGTTGAAATTACCTGCGTAGGTAAAGTCAAAGGCATAAAAAATGTTTATTTGTTTATCATCAACAGCTGTAAATTAATAAAATTATACATAATTCTATTAAATTGTAGAATATGGAGAATGCGCCGGGTTGGCGTTACAATGAAAAGATGGAAACACCACTTCCTGCTACTTTAATAAAACTTTACAAAAGTAATCAGTCTTTTCCAAGAATGGCAGTTATTTCACAAAGTTCAGCGAATCGCCGTCAGCGCATTTTTAGCCTTGAAAACCCACAAATAACACTATTTTCAGTTCCAAGAATTATTATTATATACCAATTTTAGTTGTTGTGTGTATACCGTAAACTAAACCAAATCCAAATAAATCAAATTGAAAATAATGACCCTATTTAAGGATAACAAAAATCATTACTAAATCAGGATCTAAAACACTATTTTTAACATCACCATAAATTATTCTTACACAAATTAGTCTTTTGTAACAGAATTTAAGTATAATGTACACCATAAAGTTTTTATGTGCTTGTTCCACATTTTCCTATACAAAATTCAATTATGGTAGAGTTTTATATCGTTAAGTTTTATGTTTAAGAAACTAGTTACTAAGCTTTATTATAAGATTAAGGTAAACAGCAATCTGGCAGATAGTTTAACGATATATAGTGCGTTTTCTATAAACTAAATTTAAGTCGATAGGATTTATCTCAAGAGATGTTGGGCAAACTTTCCTTTGAACTTTAACATAGATGACAAAGATTTGTGTATAGAATTTTAAATAATAAATCTTCATTGCCAGCCTTTAAGTTTACCAATATGTCATATTCTTGAACACTAATGAACAAGCTAAAGAAATATGTATTCCTTTTAAAAACTTTTACAATTTATATCTAAAGCATTATTTTCCATATATATGTTATATAATAGGTGTTACCTATAGTTCAATTAGTACTAAAAATTGTAGTATAACATATTTATAGTACATGCAACATTAAATAAGTCCATTAAAATGCGTCGTTAAGGCTATGTGTTTTTGTTTTTATTACGCTAAACTTTTCCAGCTCAATTACAAGAACAGGGTCTTCAACCCTTGTAATGCTTCTCTTTTTATTAATGAACGTTGAATTGTTTACGTCATGTGGACTCATGTCGAGATAATCAGTTTTTATTAGGTTTTATGCTTGGTAAGTTTTGATGTGGAATTATTTTTAACATCAGGTCAGCCATTCTTGTTTCATTAGGGAATAAATTCTGCTTAAATACAGTTTGATCGTTAATAATGGGTCTGGTTATAGAATGTTTTATTATATCGGAAAATAAAAAGTTTAAATGCAAAATACACACCCATCTTGATTGATTTGTTTGTTCATCTACAGCTATTTTGGAACTGCGGTAAAATTATTTCTCGCACCTATGTTAACAAATTATATTTTGCAATGAACTAAGTACAAAAACCGTTAATTAGCTTGAACCGAAAATGGCAATTAATAATATGCTCGAGGCTTAAAATTATTTCATTATTGTTCACTTTTATTGACACACCATAGTGGCAGATTAAATAGCTATAATGTTGTGTTCTTTTTTTATTAACTAAATTTAGCACACAACGACATTAATTTACCGGGCTTTATGTAATAACTGGGAACTTAGCTACACATGAAGTGTTTTAATTTATAGCATCAATTTTCTTCATTAATTAATTCCCGCTCGAATGGATATTGATTATCTAAAGTGGATCCTAATACACTAAATTATACTGAATCGGTTTTAAATTAGTACAAATCATGCCACAAATTTCATCCCAAATAGGTATATACACGAATTTGTCTTTAATTTATTTCTTAACGGTTTGTTTAATTAACATAAATAATTTAAAAGCAACGAAAACAGGACACACTTTACGGCGTAACGAGAAAGATGCATGTTGTTTATAGTATATTTTTTTCCACGTTGCGTTGTTGATTTGAGATCAGGTGCAAACAAAAACCAAATTATAATTTTGTATTATTTTAACAGTTGTAATATCTAGCAAAATAATTATATTTTAAAGTGCGTAGGGTTAATAAACAAATAGCAATTATTCAAGTTTAATTGCACGGTCTGCACCAGTCCAGTAAATTGCATACTCTGCATTCCCAACAAACAATAAGCACTTTTGTATTCTTGTTCAGTTTTCCATGAGGTGGATAATTGGACACTTTTGGCAATTAAACCAAAATTTACAATTCAACTAGAATCGGCGATGGAAAAGTGAAATTTTTGTAACTGCATAAAATTGCAACATTATGACTAATCCGGCGCATTCGCCATTTTATACAAGTCTTACTTTTTTATATGTGGAACATTAATTATTATAGTTTTTTCTTTTATTTAGGTAGCTTAGAAAAATGTAAAATAATAATTGATAAACATGTTTTCTTAAGAAAAAGACCTGTCCCGAATTTTTTTTTGCATACAAAAAGCTTCCGTTTGTTTATGTACTGTCTGGAGCTAAGCGTGCAAATAATTCTTCTTTGTTTCGAAATTTTCAACGGCAATAGATGAACCATCAGGTGCAGACTATTAGATTAAATTAGCAATGGGACCTAATTTTCTTTGAAAGACAATAATACAGCGTTTTCAACATTTCCAGACGTAGTACACTCTGGAGTTCTCTTAGTTAATTTTCCCTTTTGATCTTAGTTCTGCGTCAAGTTCCCCACGAAATTAACTTCAAATAACTTGACCTTGAAGTCCAAACTAAAATAAGTAATTTTCTTCAGGAATTTGGACAGCATTTTATACGTAAAAGCAGAATCACATCAACTTGATTCATTATTTAAATTAGACAAAGACAGGTTGAAATATGAAAACTTTTAAAAAGTAATTCAAGTTACTTGGAAAATTGAAACGACGGCACGGCGTATTTAATGACGGAGATCTAAGCTTTATAAAAGCTAATAATAATAATCTCGTTTAGAACGTACTCTAGCGTGTAATAAATTTACTACTTCTGTCAGTTGCAATTTTTAATTTTTCTCAATTTAACAGCCACTTGAGCAATGCTTTTATCCTCATGATCTTAAATGAACCATCTTTTACCTTTCTATTAAGAAGTAATATGAAGTTAAATTACGCACAATATGGACAGATAAATGAAATCGTGCACCATATTTTTATTTCATGTAAGTTACAACTTATAATATTAAATAAATAAAACTCCTTACCAAGTTTAATGATTCGCAGACGTCTTCTTATGAATAATTTTGTTGGTAATCATTTTTGTTTCCACTCAAACTTTTTGATATTAAATCTATTTTTAATATTTAATAAAATATTTATTAAAGGAAACCTTAAAGTTAAAATAAATTTAAAGTGAGAGAAGATTGTAATATCTTATAAAGATATAGTTTAAATCCGCTTATTTACAAAGGCGGTAGGCATAAAGAAACCGTCGAAAATGTAATACCTACTTGTCTTGATATCATTAAATTTTAAGTAAAACTGAAATTTTAAGCAAGCTGAGATGGTTAGTTTTCTTACAAGAAAGTCTTAGAGTTTAGATTAAAGATATGCTTTTCATGTGAATTAAGTTTGGTTTCTTAACAAAACTATGGGGTTCTTCTTGTTATTAAAAATGTATTTTTTTATTTTTGTGCTCTAGAATAAAAAATAAGTATCATATTAATTTAATGTTTTTCGTTTTAGCTTTCTATGTTGTATGCAAAATGTATAAAGTCATATGTCAATAATCCCTAATTTAAAAACCAATACCGCTGTTTACCAAAAAGAGGAACTTTGATATTTATGCAACGTATTAGCATCGAGGTTTTAACTCGGGTTTTAGCGTAATGAAAAGTAGTTCTTTATGTTTTACCTCCATTTCCTGGAATATATTGCTTTTTAATAAACTCATTTTGCAAAAGTCGCTGGGTAAAGTGAATTTCGATTCCATAAAGCCTTATTTCTCATTCTTGTAAGTGAATATTGGTTTTGGGCTTTCTTTCAATCCGCAGCTTTACGTTTCGATGAGAAAACAGGATTTTTATTAATACATTTTCTTTCTATTTCTTGTTTTACAAAGTTGTACTCTTCGTCTGCTCATCCCAGAGGCCATCTCTATTATAGCTTTTGATCCAAAGGACTTCCTTAAGATTTAAAAAAACCGACCTCAAACATTTATGTATTCCTTATACATATACGTTCCTTGAGTTTTTTGGTAGAGGGTTACCCGTGTTGAATATAAAAAAGGAACATTTTTAAATTGCACATGTTTTGAAACATTACTTATTCGTTAATTTTATTAATAAATAATAAACAAAGAAACTGAATGCAAAAACATTTTCTCTACGATGATTTTTGACAAATTGTTGAATTTTGAAAGCAATATTCTTTATTTTACCTGAAAAAGGTAAATGCTTAGGTGCCTTGCAGCCACATTTCAAATAAATTACACGTAACAAACGAGCAGTCCTTGAGGGACAAATAATAACGTACCAAATATGTCCTTGTTATTGTGTTTACTTTTATCACTGGGAACACTGGGTGGAAAAACATTTTTAAAAATCGTGTTCATTTAGGTACTTTAAACGTGTAGTCATACATAACCCAAATATACTACAAGTAATTTAATCATCTAAAATTTGCCGTGTTATTTGAAGTCTACGTTATAATTTTGTTTTTACGGTACTATGAATTTTTTACCATTTAAATTTATATCTCTTTAAATATAGAAATTATTTTATTGGCTTTTTTTTTAAATGAGTTCTACTCATTAAAAAAAAAGCCAAGATCTTCATTTGAAGTTTTTATAGTGTCCTTAAAGTTGGTTACAAAATAAAGAACAAAAAGCAACGCAACTTGATAACAAAATAGGTTTCTAAAACCCCCTGGTTACTTCATAGAGTTGTTCTCAATTTTCAACAAATGTTTTTAACTGCTTTTATACTGCAGGCATTTTACACTTGATTGCAGACTCGAACGTTCAAATAAAAGACTTGAATTCAGCAGTGGAAATCAACCGAAATTAATTTACTTTAAACACTTTTAGTCAATTCAACATTTTATATATTGACTATATAGTTCTTTGATAGCATAGCGATATCAAACAAAAAATATAATTTAAAATCTTTATAAAAAATGTTGTGCCCAATTCATAGAGTCTATGAATCATTTAATAATAAATAAAGTAAGAATCACTCAAAGTAAGAAAGGCAAGGTGATGGGTCCATTTGGGTTGTCATACTTACTACACCAATGACTTTATAAACTGGGCATATTAATAATATTAAATACTATGAAAATAATTAAAAAGTATCTGGTGTCAAAAAAAATAAGTAAAAAAAAGCAGTGGTAAACAATGGAAAATGGATATAGCATTAAAGTTCCATTAGAAATGATGCCTATTGATCTGATTCTATCTTCAATCTACACACTCTTTAACGTAATGTGAAACTTCTTTAAGTTGAGTTATATTTCTAAAGTTAATCGTCTGGTTCAAAAGGTCAACAAATTCTGGAGGCGCCAGTTTTAAAAACTTGAAAAATGCCCTAACAAGTAAAGGTCCGTTTATACTGATACTTAAATTAGCTTAACGCCACTTAAATTACCGCAAACTTTGACGTGACCAAATTAATGCATAATGTTATTTTAGGCTTTAGAAAACATATTTTGGTATTTGATTAATATGCACAATGGATTAAAATATCGTCTATTTTTACTGGCAGCTTCATTCCCTTCAAAACTAGAACTTAGTTAGGGAAAGCTACAAAATTATGCGAATTATTTTGAAGGACCACTTTGCATGGACTTTTCGAACAAACAGTAAACAGTAATTGTTAAAACCAGAAGGGTTTATAGTATTATTTCAATTTAAATATTTTAGAGAGAGAACAAAAGTTTTAATCGTTAAATTTAATAATAATTATTTTAGTTAAATTAAAATTAATGCATTAAAATTTTGTTTCATTGTGGTAATTTACTTGGGTAACAAAGAACCGTTTTTGTAGCATGTTAAATTTTATGTAATTTTCCATTTTTCAAAACAAAGATGAACTGAAAGGATTTTAATATTTTGTTATTATTAGCAATGCTCATATGACCATTTATTTTCAAGATCAAAATAATACAAAAGTTCAGTTTAAAATAACTACTTGTCAAGTTTATGTTGCTCGTCCTTTTGATCAAATACGTCCTTTAGAAGGACCAATTCTTGAACAAAACATAACCAAAAGGTATGTGAAATAAACTAAAATGTTTAATTAAATCTGAGCACTAATGAGGCCCGTATTCCTAAGTGTGTGTATCAAAGTAAAATTATAATTGAAATGGTACATCTATTTGGAAACCCAATTTTCCACCATGCTTCCTCATTATTAGTTCCTCATTAAATTTATATTTTTCGAAGTGTAAAACATTGTAAAGGTTGCCTTTGTAACGTCATGTTTAACTTTAAAGGGTACTTAATGCAATTAGATCCCATAAAGGAATACAGGTATATAACTACGTTTTTAGAGGAAACTTATTGGTTTAAAAGGTTTTATTTTAGAAAATCAAGGTTTGAAAACAATGTTGTTCTTAACATTGTGATTTTTACAGTAATTCTCTTGGCGTTTTATAATGAAGTAAAGATGCTTTTAATTTACGTTTTAAAGGCCAAATTTTTACCAGAACTTTTATAGCAGCAAAATTTCGAACTCTTTTCTTTGTTTTCTAAACATTTCCAACAGTAAATTAGCAACCAAATCGGCCATAAGAAAAACCTCGAATTCATATTTTTTTAAATATTTTTCTGCATTTGCAAAGCAAGATTGTAACTATTTTGTTCTTTTAGGTTTTGTTTTTTTAACGGATTACTCAATAGTTATTCTTATTTAAACACTGTCCTTTAACATGGTCCAATTTTATTATTGTTAATGCTTAAAAGAAACATTTTGCAAGATAAATAGTCTGAAGCATTTTGCAGTAAACTTCTCTATCTCTTAAACGATGCAGTTAGGTCCGTTAAGTTGTATTCACTATTTACGTGTTTTATTAAAAAACATCCAAAAGGTTTTTTTTGCCAGAACTCATTAATGTCGCCTCAAAAAATTCAACAAAAATAATAGTAGTTTTGTATCAAGTTTTATAAACAAGCCTTTATTCACGAGTTAGATTTTTATAAAGTTTTATAAAGGAGTAAATTGGTGACGACAAAGACAAAATCGCATCTTAGTTGCCATGGTTCTGTAGTAGTAGTTTTGACAACTACGTGGCGAAAAACATTGGTAAAAGCGTCAATATCATGGAAACTATACAATGCCAATTTGTCTTTGTTGACTTCAGTGACGACACACTAATGCGACGTATTATTTAAAGTATCTATTTTTAATGACTTAAAGCTTGTTGGCATTTTACCCCGTGGATAAAGTGCTATTTCACACGGATTGCAAAACATAATAAAAGTAGAATATATTTTTAGATAACCCCACGTACTTTTTACAAAATAATGTTGTTAAAAACCAAATGCAAAAGTCAATCTTCGTCGCAAACGTGACAAGCAACCAAATACAGTTGTTATTGATCTAGATAAACACTTCTAAAAGTTTGTTGTACTTTTAGGTAGGTAGATATTTTATCCATTAGTATTCTAGACTGGTATTCGATAGTGGTAAGTGTCTGGCGGAAATTGTAAATTATACACCTGCCAGGTAGCAGCTATAGCGCCACTGCAACTTTTATTTAGCACGTTTGTATTAATTATTAAAACATCCACTACACTAAAACACATGAATACAATGCAAACGACGTTTCTTGTTTTTTATGCATCTAAATTAAGCCCCTGGAGCAAGAAAGGTATTTTTTAATTACAGAATTCATTAAAATATTTCGCTTTGTTTATTTCTAAACAAGGTAATGCACTACATAAAATAAATATCAAACGTAGACAAAGAAAATTAGGTAACACAATTCACAAAATTTTATAAATTTTTTAGTACTTGCTTTTTAACTGAAGAAGTGACTGTTGCTGGTTTGATCCAATAAAACTAAAGTAAATTCACTTAAAATTTAAATGAATACTCCATAATTAAATATTTATTTCCTTAGAACTTTTAGTTCGTTTAAACTTTAGAGAAACGTTTACACTATAAAATAATGTTAGGAAGTGCTCTTTTTGCACTTAAATGTTATTTTATTATGTTTTATAGAGATAGTTTTAAACTTTTAAATGCTGTTTTAAATAACTTACTTAAGGTAAGCTATTGTTAACGACTCACGAGTTATTGCTTGTTGCAGGATAACGTGACCATTTAAGGACGTGATAAACCAAATGGGGCAGGATCCAAACCAGAAACAAAAAGGACGAGGATGTGGGGAAGTGCGAGGGGCACTTGAGCGATGAGCCGGGGCCCCTTAAGCTCATGGACCCCCCCACCACAGTGCAGGTTCACTTTAGCGTGGGGCCGCGCCACGAGATCGCGCTCTTTCGCTCCGATACGCCCTGGGAACAAATCAAAGGTAAATAAAACTATTAAGCATAAACCATTATTGGAAAGATGTTTTACTGGTTATCAAGTTTTAAGTGCAAATCACCCATTCTATGAATCGCGTAATTAACGAATTTAGGCTATGTACCTTTCCCGTCGTCGACCACCCTCGCGGTCGTTATACTTGGGAAACTGAATGACCACCAGCATTACAATGACTACAATTTGACGCATATCTGACGTTTCCCAAG
Source organism: Cartodere bifasciata (assembly GCA_963920755.1). Lineage (NCBI taxonomy): Eukaryota > Metazoa > Arthropoda > Insecta > Coleoptera > Latridiidae > Cartodere > Cartodere bifasciata. The sequence goes on along the minus strand of OY987195.1, from coordinate 17,326,974 downwards.
TATAATGACCGCAAGGGGGGTCGACGACGGGAAAGGTCCATAATTTTTACAAAAATCTGTTTAGCACAAACTAGCAAGTATAGTAATGGTGATTCTTTACAACAGTTTAACTCTGAAATTATTTATTTTGTAGTTTAAAAATATTGATTTAATTAGGCCATATGTAAGCTTTACAAATAAAAAACTGTAACATACCTCAATAGCCCAATTATTCTAATTAAAATTGGTAGGTTCCTTAGAAAAAAATCCCAACCAAAATCTGCATATGCAGGATTGTAGGCACTACCCCCAGGAATATAAAAGTGAAAAATTCCCACAAAATTTCCGTCACGTTTAGCTCCCATCTTGCATAGAAGTGAGGAGTTAGTTTTAATAAGAATACAATCATTTTTAAAAAAATAATAAAGCACCAATATTAACGATTCTATAGCCCTTTGAAAATCACCTAATTTCATCATAATCGTCTTCTGAAGGATAGTTTGCAGCGTTCTCTGTAGCACCAAATTAGCACATTTTCAAAGTGCTATAGAATCGTTTATATTGGTAATTTATTATTTTTTTAAAAATGATTGTATTCTTATTAAAATAATGTTCCTAAAAATTTTTAAAACTTTTTTCAAAAGTGCCAAATAGTTTAGGTATTAACAAAAAACTAACTCCTCACTTCTATGCAAGATGGGGGCTAAACGTCATGGAAATTTTTCACTTTCATTTTCCCGGGGGTAGTGGCTCCAAACCTGCATAAGCAGATCTTAGTTGGGATTTTTTTCTTGGGGCATTATTAGAATGATTGGGCTACAAATACTATTAAGAAGATATTACCTTAAAGTATGCCGATTTACAATATGAAATAATTAATTCGCAACATCACACAGTTTTTAAGATTAACCAATTATTAAAATCACGTTTTTAGAACTAAAAATGCAAACAAACCATGAGAATGCTGGATTTTAACAGGTTATGAGGGTATGTTCGTTTCAGATTGTTTGAATCAAGCGACAGTCTTGAGAAAGTTTTGTTTGCTGGGCAAAAACTAACCTTTATTAATGCTGAAATCTCCTGTTGAATATGTAAAATCAAACGTGGATTTTAAAATTTAATTTAAATTTAAACTAAAATAACCAATCTTGTTGAGCTTTTTCTTAGAAAGCGCTGAATGATAAACTTGCACTTTTTTATCATTTCCAAGGATTTTTACTTGGAAAGAAATAATTGCGGTATATGGCAACGTACATTTTTCAGAATAATTAGTTCTAATTTTAGACTAAAATACATAAAGACGTTAGTGCTATGGGCGTTTCAAGAAAATAATTACAATTTACGTTGACTTAATTCAAACTAAAAAAACGACAGAATAACAAAAGTTCCATTATCATTTAAAATGTCTTAAATGTTGAATATATAAACAGCTTGTATTTTAATTGTTAGAATTTGTTAAGTTTGTTATTCAGGCTGGGTAGGTATGTATTTAAATTTTACTAAAACAAAAGTTTAAAGTCAAGAAGATCTTACCACAATAATTAAACAACAAATTAAGACCCTCAGTATGATTTCTTAAAAAGCAATTTGTCTCGAATTGGGGTTAAAATGTCACAAAACGTGTTATACAGGCTGTTTTCTGTCACAAAAATGACGGACATGGCAAATGTCAACAGAACGCAGTTTGTGAGGTTATATTATTTGCTGTCAGATTTCCGCAGTTCAAATTAACTGATTGATAGTTCTAGTAAATTCCACTAAATGGGTTAGCAAATCCTTTAAAAACCAATTGGCAAACTAAAATAACAATTTGTTGTGTAATAAATGCGAGGCATAATGTTACCTTAAAATTTGACCTAAATCTTTAGATAGGTAACCAAAATCATAAAATAAAACATAATTTTCCATACACCCTAATCGACTGCATATTCGTCATTTTTATTGGTAGGGGCAGGGTCATAAATAATTTTTCTCACAATAAAACCAATAGGTAACTTTTGTAAAACGAGCTGCTGACCCAAATGTAGCCCATAAACTTTGCTACAGGGATTGGTTTTTAAGTTTTCATCATCATATTATGGATTGGTTTTAAAATAAAAACAAAAAAAACATGATTCTTGAATTTTACATTTATAATTTGCCACGAAGTAGATAGGTAAAAGCAAAATCGATTTTCATAAAAATGTTTCCAATTTTCATGCATATTAGATACTTATCATCATTCCAAGCTATAAAATATTTTTCAACTTCTCACAAATAAAATATCACATATTCTACGTTTGCATACGAGTGAGCGAGTTAATAAATCCCAATCTGACGCACAATGTTTCACATATGGCTTTAAGGTTATGACCATTCAAAGGTCCTTTGAAGTTGTGGAATCCTTAAATTTTAGGTATTTCAACAGGCAAACAAAATTCTTACCAAAAATTTAGAAGTGGGATTTAGTGGTATAGTGAGCGCGAGCGTAGGGAAACTTCAATGTAGGTACATACATCCATATGTGCTTTAAAATAACATTTATTTAACCACTTAGGTTAATGCTTTTTCGGGCTACAATATATTGCATAAGGAAGCATGAAAATTTAAGGGTAAAGAAAATCATGGATTACTCTGGCTAAAACGAAATGCTATTTAAGGACCTAAATTATAATATGCAATTCTACAGGGTGTCCGCGATCAATGTGCTTTTTTTTAATGGGAAAAATCCAAGACATTTGGTAAAAACAGTTTTTTGAAAAAGTGCCCCCCTTCGGAAATAATGGCTTTTAAACAGGTTGACTAAAACCACTTAATCGTAAATATTTACCAAACGATTTGCCCAACCATCATGAAAATTGTACTATCAATAAAGGTAATAAAAACGGTCATTCTAAACCCATTTTAAAATTTGGGGCCCCCTTTAAAATGGGTTAAACACTGGTAGTGTTGATAAAAAATGCATGTAATTTCTTTACCTTTGAGAATTTTATAATTTTATTTATTTTTTTAAATACCCCAATTCCAGTGAAAACTTTTTTGCCACTTGAAATTTCTGAGAAAGTGTACCTTTTACGAATAAACTACCAAAAACACTTTTGAAGTACCCCATATTTTGCGTTTGACTTGGCAAAAAACTTACTTCAATGTAGTGACAGTGGTAAGTGTCTAGTTTTATGCAAAAATATGAGGTACATCAAAAGGATAAATTTATGTGTTTCCTGAAAGCTAACATTCAAATCAATAACGTGTTTGGACATCTTCTACAATAATATTAAATTGGTTTTGGAACTTACTACATAATATGAAGTAATTGATTACATGCTTGGAACCCTTTTTAAATTAAATCTATATGAATCTTAGGCTAACAGAAATAAACAAAATCGTTAGCCTTTGTGCAGTTGTTAATAAGAACAATTTGATTGGAATTTGGCCCTATTTCTGAATAGTAAAGAGCTTGAAGATGGTTCAAAATTTTTTTTTAAACAGTAAACAGCTTGGATATTTTAAAATATCAGTCGTAGTGGTGACTAAGAAATGGATAATGTAAATACTTTCACCCTGAAGTATTTCCGATGTATATAACCTTCTAACCTTCAACATCCCGACAAACCGATCTGTTCCACCATACCAATTTCCAAGTCGCTTTCAAACGACTTGACCTTCTTCTGCAAGAATTTTGAATTTTCTCTTAATCCAAGATTCTTGACAAATTACTTCAGCAACCGACTCCGGATGGCAAGTAACCATTAGCTGGAAGCTAATTGTCTGAAAAGTAATTTTAAATGATGCTTTTTAAAATTTAAATGCTTTTCTTATGTAAATATTTACCTTTTTAGTTGCCTAAATATTTTAACAACGCCTATGTTTGCTTGTTACAAATTTTCATTTGGAACTGAAAAAACTCATTTTATATGTTATAACCTCGGTTATAACCTAAATTCTAAATTTTTTATATTAAGTAATATTTATTTTTAAGAAACAATGTTTTTTTTTGGGATATAAAGAGAAAGCTTTTGAAGTACATACATTGTAAACACTGCTGGAATTTTATAAACAAACGTATGTTTATATACCTAGGGCACTTAAAATCTAAATACTTCGTACGTAGTTTCTAGCAAATGTAGTTGCCTTATATATACCTAGTTGTACAGTTGATGTTTAACTTTACCCAAATTAAATTACCGCTAACTCAATTGAAATAAAATTTAATATATTAAACGAAACACTCGTCAAAACATTTCGAGTTTTTTTTTTATTACAAAACATCATAATGTTGTCTCTAAAGGTACTTTGTAACTTGTTATGATGAGTGTCTAAAAAAGATTAAAAAACAGATATTTGTTTTAAAATGACGAAATTTGAAAATGTTTTTAGAAAAATTACACATTATTACAAGCGAAACGTCGAATTTATTTAGTGACTCATAATAAATTATACTAAACTTTAGCATAATATTAATTGAGGTTGCTTTTGCTCTGTTTAAAAAAAAGCTTAGAAAATAATAAATATTTTTAAGGACACGGATGTAAAACTAAAATCATTCTATGTTATAATTTGCTGGTTGTTCTTTTTGTTCGGTTCTTAAATTACAGGTGACAACGCAAAAAGCTTATAAAAGTAATGCACTCTACCTTCATGGTGTTTATATTATAAAAGTATGAATATATCTAAAATTGTGGACAGCATATAAAAAGAATATCCTACCTCAGGCTGCGCTACAGAATCATATAAAATTAATCTTTATTAATTAGATGACCAAAGCAAGCAAATGAAAGGTGTGGGAGTCACAACATACAAAAAGAAAATTAAAATTAAAAAAAAAACCTTTTTTTTGTTACTTTGTAGCATTTATTATACATGTACAGATACAAATTAAATCAGTATGTAAAAATGGTATAATTATACATATTCAGTTATTGGTTTTATTCTATATACATTTTTATTCCATTGCTTTATTAAAGCTTTTTCTATTCAAAATGTTTTTGAAAAATTACCTTTGAAAACAAATACGCAGTCATGTTTAAAAAGTAATTAATTTTTAAATCTAATTGTGTGGTTTTATATTCTAAAATTTAATTAGAAAGTGTCACCTTTAAAAGAATTATAAAGCATTTTTTAATAAAAACGGATGATGCACGGTATTTTACCTACACCTAATAAAAAATACATGAGATGCACGTGATGTTTTAAATCCTTTGTGAAATTACTCTTTAATAATTTATATTTCCATTTTCCATGCAAAATACAACAGGGGCCGTCCGTTGGTGACCCATGAGAGCGTTGAACATTGTCTTGTAATTTTAGGTCCAGTGCTCACCAAGCGGATTAAACTAGCCACTAAAATGGACCGTCATGTCATGATTATATGGTGGGGAATAAGTTTTGAAATTTGATGAAGTAATTTTCATGAAATAGCGTCCCGTCAAAGTTAATTCTAATTCATACCGAATCGAATTTAGTTATAATAACTTTAGCATGCGGATTCACAGCTAAAGTGCAAACTTTGTCGGAAGTTAACGCCAGAAAGTTTTGAAATATCGTTGTCGTGTTAGCTGGGTCGATAGTTTTTTATTTAACTTAATGTTGTTGTGTAACTTTTTTTGTCCTTTGTTTATTTTTACATCTTTTTCTGTCGTAACTCTTAATAACAGTAATGGCATTCATGTCGGCTATTTTTAGCATGATGTTTCATTAAATAATTCCCAACCCAAAACAACCCTTTGCATTTTCTTTTTATGTCGAATTCATTTTAAATAAAGTACCTACATTTCGTTATTTTTACACCAACTTTAAATTTAATTAGGCGCACATTTTTTAAATATGTATGTCTCAATTTTCGAAAACATTATATGTATAAATTAAGCAATGTCGGTTTTTTTTTTTAATGTTTCCTAATAAGTTTTTTTGTATCTGTTGGTATAAGGTGTTTTTGTATTTCTATTTGGGAGCAATGCCCGCCCTAAAATATTGTTCATTCATGTGCGTCAGCAGTGAGTTCTGTAAAATCAAGATCTTCTTTTGAGTTGGGCAAACTAGGAAGTAGCTGTCATAAAGTTATGAAATATCGCCTCTTAGATCGTAGCTGTCAACTCATAAAATTTCTTTGGCTTCCTGTCGTTTATATGGGTATTAAAACCATCTACGCGGTAACAGAAATTGGCACAAAAACTTTAGATTGCGTTGTATTGACTTTTTTGTTGAACATTTAATTAAAACGACAATTAATCAATTTACCACACAATTTATTAGAGGGTGTTAAATTTTACTTGAAATTTAAACCTGAAAATAAAACTGTGTATTAGAAAGAGTGTAATTTAATTTCCTGCTTATTTATTTACGTATAAAACTTTCATTAGCGAATTTAAACCAATTACTTTGCTTCATTAGAAAAATCTAAAATAAAAACAACTCTTGTTTTGAACTCAGATAGCTGCCATAGTGCTGTAAAAACTGAATTTAAAACGATTTCAGATTCAGGACACTTTTTAAACCTAGGTATTTATAACGATGTATAAAAGAGGATCATTCAAAGGGTGCAAAAAATACCTGGAAAAGGATTGTTATAAACGTGAAACACATTGTCAAGAACGATTTTGTCTTTTGTAGTTTTGGTTCAATGAATTTTATCCTGAGTTTCGTCTTACCTTTTGTGCAGAGACTAAAAAGAAATTCCGTAAAATTTATCGTTTGACACTTTGTTGCCTTTATTTTGTTACAGGCGAGACGTGACCGAAAAATCTTTATTTTGTCAGCATTGGTGTTTACCCGGCGCATTCGCCATTATATACATTCTTAATAAATTCAACATAATTTAATCTAGTTTTTGTTTTGACGCCATAATATTATGAAATTTACCGAATGCGCTTATGCTTTGTTTCAAACACAAAGTTTCTCACTTTTCAGAAATGTCCGTTGAGTTTATTTAAAATTCAGGAGCTGTTTATCTGGAACGATATTTTTGCATAATATTGCTGCCCTAAATCATATTACGTAAAGTTTTGTATCTGCTTACTTGGAAAACCTTTCAGCAAAAGCTTTTACTCAAATGAACTATTTGAAATTCAGTTGCAATATTGTCGACCATCAAAGTATCGATATTTAAATTATGACACAACTTTCAGAGCTGACTGAAAAGTAATGTTGGTAAACCGATGTACCAAATCCTTTATCTTCTTTCGGTTTAAAAGTTAAACAGATGGTTTATTTCTAAGGTGCCCCAAGAAAAGAAATTGCATCCAAAGCTTTTATGGAAGTGGACAGAGCTATAAAACTTAACAATAAAATAAAAGCGCGCGTTGTTCATGAAAGCTCGATAAAAAGTTTGCATTTTTATGTTTATTTAGTTTATATTACTGTTTTTAATCGTTTAGATAACAATAAAATTTTATAATCTCCCAAATAAAATAAATAAAGAGCTAAAAGCAACAATTAATTAATTTCTCCATTAATTTAACGCATCGAAAGGGTGTTTTATGAACTACTTAAAATTCCATAATTAAACCAAGCAATTAAAATGGTCCATTTCTCACATAAAAATTTAAAAAAAATCGATAAAAAGTCTTACCATGCCCCATTTTTAAAGTTTTGGCTTTATTATTTCCCCAATTATTAGATTGTTTTTACAAAAATTTTAAAACAATGACATATTTTCTACCTACATGTTTATATTTTGGTGTTATTATTTTGTGATGTTGATATTATTTTAACAAACGTGTAAATGTCGAATAATTGTATTTTTGATTATGAGATACATGTTTATGTATGTGCTATTATTTGTTATTTTATGGTTTTTCTGTTTTGTGAATCTTTTGACCATTGGCGTGGGTAAACTAACTTTATAAATAGATGAATCTATGGGTATAAAATTTAGTTCTTACTAACGGCATGTAAAGTATGAGTTAAACAAAAATTAGCGGTTTTATATTTAAGGATTTAAGAACGGAATGGACCTTTCAATGGATTTTTATTTTCATTCCCGTTAAGTTATATGGACGGCACTGAAAGAATCGATAAAAAGAAACGTCACATCAGAGAGTCTATACTAAAGGATAATTACACTCAATTATGGAAAACGTTCAATATCATCAATCAAAAGAGTAGTGAAAATGTCATATCGAACCACCAACCGAGGATATAGACTTCATTGAGGCGAATAAAATGCCTCGAATGAAACTTCATAAAATGGAATAAAGTTTCATAGCTAAACCATCAGGTTGTAAAAATGACATTTAATGGTCAATATTCTGATAGAATTATTTGAAACCATTTTTAGTACGTTTTGCATTGCGCTTTAGTGTTAAAAGCTGAGCTAAAAGCTATTTTCAATTTGTAATAAATATTTTTTTGTTAGCCATTTTAGTGAAATATTTATAAGATTTTAACGAGGTAATCGCAAAAAGTCACCATTATTACACTTTTTGCAAGAAGAGGCCGAAGAGTTACTACATATTTCGAATTATAGACACTTTGTTAATTCATCGGCAAAGAACAAGGGTAATTGTTTAAAATTTTCATTATAAGTAATTTGTGATAATTTTCCTCTTTTAAAAGGTAGAAAATAAATTAAATGATAGGAAATTTACCACAAAAATAATATCACTGTGCACGCTTTGTGACTATTTTCAATAGTTAGTTGCTTTTTACATTTACCTACTGCGTAGTTTTCCAATTTATTTCAATACAAAACTTACCTTAATTACGAAACCCTTCCTCACCATTAATAAAATCATAATTATTTTTTAAGATGACGTTAAACTCTGTCGTGCGAAGGAGTACAAGAAGTGAATGCTAAAATGAAATGTCAGCAATTTCTTTGTGTCACCATTTTTAAGCTTTTATTTCAAAGCTTTGCTTTTAAGTTTTCTATTTAAAGCATTAAGAAAAATTAATTTAATCCAAATACTGCGTTTTAAATTTATTATATTTTAAACAAATTAAGACTAATACTCAAGCTTCGGTCATAAATTTAAACGCAATACGTATAAACGATAGTACATTGTACAAACGTACATTGGTATAAAAAATAGCATATTTAAAAATAATTGTAATTAAAAAATTTACCAATCATTTGTCCTAAAAACTACGAGTACTTTTTAGAAACGTAGCTAACAAGGTTTAAAAACTGAATTATTTAATTTTTACGCTGTATTTACTTACTACTGCGTAAAAATGTATGACCGGACCTTTTGCTTTAATAAAGTCAACTCTCTGTTAAAACAAAGAGTGAAAAATGTACTCTAATTCATTAGTTTAAACCAAGTCGCCATTCTTTTGCTGACGTAAAAAGAAAATACGACTTCCACTTGCCATTCAGTGCATTTCTTTTGTGCCAAAATATGGTTTTACAATTTAACATTTCTTTATTTTAAATTTACTTGAAAACAAATCTTTTAATATAAAAAGATGTCCTATAAAAATATTAAAAGCATAAGCCGGGGAAAAGCAATGAAAAACATTAAAAGGACATTTTTTCAAATTTGTTGCCAGACCTTGAGCTTTTAGAGAAAATTACAAAATTATCCTAAATGTTCTTAATCCGGCAGTTGAAATGCCAGATGAAAATTAAAACTTAAAGATAACATAAATTTGCGTAAAAATAAAAGATGTCTGCGTCACCTTATTTAGGCTTAAACTTAAACCGCTTTTAATCCTAATTACCAAGAAAAGTTACGTCATTTTTCATGATGAAAAACGTTGTTTCAGATTTGTTCAGGTGTGCAGCCGAGGCGAATACTTGCGACATCCTGAAGCTCTACAGCGTGGACGGCCGTCTTCTAAACATCAGCGGGGACCTCCCCGCCAACACCCCGGAGACGCGGTACACCCTCCAAGTGGTTGCGGCTAACGGTATGGCCATGCTGCAAGAATCTACGGGTGCCGACCTTAAGGCATTAGAAGCGCGGATCTCGGCGATTGAACGTCAGCTGCGGTCTGATTTACCGCTGCCGCCTGCTGTAGATGACCTTCAGCGGCAAGTGGATGCTTTCAGAGAGAAGCTTGAGACCACTGAAAGTCTTAGTTGGCTAGGTAAGTCGAGGATTTATTTATAAAAGTGTGTTTTATAGGTCGTTGCAAAGGTATCGCTCCAGAAACTTAAGAGGTTCTTAAAAGTGTTTTAAATTATGGTTAATTCCTATTTTCCTTCATATTCGGATAAAATGGCGAATGCGCTGCGTTAAATGCAATCAATACCAAAAATTTCAAATTTTTCGCATTGATGAATAATATGGCGAATGCGTCGGGTAGACAACTGCAAAACCATTTCTACGATTAGAGTTATTTTGCTTGATTCAAACGATTTTTGTAAAAAACCACGTCCATATCATGGCCCTATGGCATATTATAACTAAAGACAGGTTTAAAAACTGAAAAAATAAGTCTACAAATTGTTTTTGTTTCAGTAAAATCGGGTATTTTGTTGGTATGAAAACATTTTTAATTTTTTTTTACAGGTTACAGTTATAGGTTACAGAGAGTGTTCTAGTTGGCGCCTCACCTGTATGGTACGTTGTTGGGGCATGACAGGGATCCCAAAAAAAAATTGTTAAAAAATTTATTTTATATTTCCTTGTAGACATGAGGCCCCAAAGTGAGAAACGCATGTATCTTGAAAACAACTGCAAAATATAAACGAAAAGAATCACTTTATACAACGGCACAGTTTATGTAAAACTATTGTACATTTTCTTCATCCTTTAATGGTCAATGAATATTTTTAAAACCAATTTAATTTTACAATTTTAAAATTGCCAAATTAATTAAACATTAACCGTATTTTCCGACAAGCAAAAACTCATATTTTAACAATTTTCTTATGATCCCTAGGCATGTCGAAATACCAGGTTATTCTGCAAAATCTGCGGAAATTCTGGCACACTTTGTATACATTTTTTTACCAAACTAAAAAGGTCAATTTTTACTACTTTATCTTTTAATGGTTTAAAGTAAAACTAATTTTTACCCCAAAAATCAAAAACACAGATACCAAGTTTTTGTTTTTCTTCAATCAGTCTTAAATTATACTTAGGAGTAGGAAATAGAGTCGTTTTTACGTAAAGTCTTAAATAAATTATGACTTTGTTCCACATAATCGTAAAATGGATCATTATACTTTTAAATTACGGTGAAATATAAATTTAACAAACTGCTTTAAAATAATTTGCTGCCGACATGTTATAAATATTTTATCGTAAAGTGAAACACGATAACTGCTTAATATTTTGTTTTAATAAAAACCTCGTTTGAAACTTTAGAACCAACCATGTGTTACAAAATATAAAAATGCAATTAACAAAAACATTTTTCAAATAATCGTAAATATCGCAAATTCCTTCGAAATACATAAAAATGTATATTCCCGTTTATGAGATCTTATAAATGTTTATTATTCCTATAAAGAACGTATATTACGCTTTAAAGATATCTCTGAAATAATAATGGTTTAGTATCAACCAACCCGCTTTCCTTCTTAAACAGAATTTACACCACATTATGCTTTAGACAAGGGATCTCAGTCCCAATAAATGCGGTGACGTCCTTTCAAATAATTTTCAATTTGCCTGACAAGGTAAGAGGCGAGAAATCAATAGCCTAAGGGTATTATTAAACAAGAAAAATTCATGCAGCATAAATACTTGTTTTTATTAGCTTATTATACCTACCTGGCTTGAATATTAAAAATTCCTAAATTTCATTTGTTTGTGCTTTGTAGTCAAACAAAAAATAAAAATAAAATAAAAGGGAGTACTTTATCACAAAGGTCTTTTGTGAAAATAGGCTTTATCTAAATTATGAATTATTATTCTTTGCAACTTTTCTATTTCCTGAACTATAAAATAAACATTTAAACTTAAGTGTTTACCAAGTTTTCTAAAGAAATCTTTTATTCAAACACATTTAACTTTTCAATTCTATAACTAGCACCCATTGTACCTAAATGTTTGCTATTCCATATTTCAGTTTGGGTTCTAATCTTCCACGAGCTACGCTACCTAGTTATGCAAGTCAACAAGATTTTTTTGTCATTATTTATTTATACAAAAATAAATCGTGAGGAAAGGTTGCACAAATTGAACCACCTTCCAAATTGGACTGCTGCTATATCTTTAAAGCCTTATTTATAGAACTAATCTAATTAAAGGGTTTAGAAAATAAATTCAATAGGTGAATTCATCGACCACGCTAGTTCATTATAAATGCACTGTAATATCGAATAAGTAGGTAAAACTCCAACGTATAGCGTAAAGATGATTAAGGCTGGTAAGCTACTGAATGCAACAATAGTCATAACGTGAAAACGAGCTAATTACTTACTAATTAAATATTCAATAGTTCAATATTTACCGCAATATTCAAGGTATAATGTCTCTCCATACCTTTAACTTATAACCTCAACATAACAATACGTTCAGATTACGGAAAATAATGCCAATTAGCAAGTCGAGCTTAAAAGCTCTCGAATGCTAGCACTAATAATTTTGATAATGTTAATAATCCTATTTCTAAACAATAGAGCTTACGTGGTTTATCTAACAAAATAATATATTTCAAAAAAATACTTTAACTTTTAAAAATAATATTTTCCTTCGTATGTCTCTTATTATACTCTTCACAAGAGTATATTGCAATCGATCAGAAAATCCTCAAAATCGTCAATTTTCGTCGTAGAGCAAAAATTTTTGCAGATTCGTGCGTTTCATGACTTTTTAAGATTTTCATTTTTTGTCCGTCCGTCGGTCTGGTGTATGTCACGTTTCTTGTAAACACGCTATCTTAAGAACCAAACTTCCAATCCAATTCAAATTTTAAGGAAAAATCGATCCCTATAAGAGGAAGAACCCTATTGTTTTTGACAAGAATCCGAGTACTATAAAGCCCCCTTTTCAGCACCCCAAATGAAAAAAAAATCGTAGCTCGACTATTATTAAATTTACAAAAAAAAATATTCGACATAAAATATAGACAATTTAATTCCTCACCAAAAAGTATCCTTTAGTTTTTTTGTCCGATCCCCCAATTACCCCCCAGAACAAAAAAACCTCCTATTTTCTTTATTATTCAATCTACAAAAAAAATATATTTTACAAAAATAATGAAAATTTAATTGTCTATTAAAAATGTTTGTTTATTTTTGGTAAAGTTAGCCAGAAAGGTGTAGCGCAAGGGATGGGTGACCCACGTCACACAGGTTATACTAAACTTCAGGAGACTTTTTATACATTTATTGTTTCAACTTTACATGTTGGATATTGACTTGAGACTGTCTTGCTTATTAACTAATAACTTATAAACGATGGTGATTCTGTAGTGTCATCAATAAATTAGGTGCGGTGACCACTGCATACGTAGAACTATACAGGGCGCACTACACCTCCGTTTTCGGTAGAGTGACCTTCGATTTGTACGGGAACGAAGGGCACTGGGTTTAGGGAATGACACGAATTTAGGTTGTTAATAAATGCTTATAAATAACAATAAATTATACTTAAACTACATCATTTGAATTATCAAAACGAAAGGCTACATTACAAAAGATAAAACTAAAATATTATATTTCTATAGATTTTTCCATGCATGCAGGAAAATTATGATTACAATAAATTAAAGTAATAAAGTAAAGATAAAATATTTCTTTTTAAAGACCTAGAATAAAAACACATAAAATTAGAAATAGGCATCCTTCCCTTTCAGAAAGCTTAAATTTGCCTTCTTGAAGAATGTCTCTTGGGAATAGGAATGGTATAAAAATGAATCGTAATAAAACAATATTAAATTACAGTGTAAATATAAAATATGTAACACTAGCCTATGAGATAGGTCAGTTTTGTTACTGACATCATATTTCTAACTACCTAAAAAATATAAGTTACATGAAAATATAAGTGTTTTTGACCTGTAGGTAAGTACTTTGTTTATTTATTTGTTAAAAAATGGCTGAACTCTATTTTTATGAATTGTTACGTTTTTTCCTCTTTCATTTTCAATTGTACAGTTTACACCTGAAGTACTAGTAATTGAAAATGGACCGTTATACCAGGCGTCAAATTTTGATCTATTTTCATTGGAAGTTAAAACTAAATCATTTTGCTTTAAGTGGACCGATCGAGAAGAAATATCGTATTGAAGCTTACGCTCGCGTTTAGCCTCTTCAAGAAGTTCCCTAGCACGTCGGTGCGTGGTTTGTAAACGATATCTTACTTCTTGGTCGTACGCATGGAGATTATATAATGGATCGACGGTAGTTTTAAGGAATAATTCGGGCATTTCTACTCTTTTAGCAAAAACAAGTTCAAATGGAGTATAATTATGATACGAGCTTGGTGTCGTATTGTAACAAAAACAATAGTACTTGAGCCATTCGTCCCAGTCTGTTCTTGTATCATTTATATACATCCTTATGTATTCATTCAAAACTCTGTGATTTCTTTCACAAGAGCCTATTGATTGACTGTGATAAGCGGTAGAACATTTGTGGCTTATATTAAGAAGTTTGGACAAGTTTTCCAGTACTTCATTTCGGTATTCAGTACCCATGTCGGTACGAATTTCCTTCATAGGACCGTAAATCAGTATAAAGTTGTCCATAATAGCTTGAGCTACTGTTTTTGCTTCTTTGTTGGAGACAGGAATAATAACAACGTACTTCGTAAGGTCACACTGTATCGTTACGGCATATCTATTTCCTTTGCTAGTTAAAGAAAATGGGCCAATTGTATCAATGCAGGTAATATCAAACGCAGTTTGTGGGGTTGGTGTGATAACCATTGGCTCCTTATTGATTATTTTACGTTTATTCATTTGGCATTTAGGGCACTGTTTGACATAAACAGCTACGTCTTTGGACATGCCACGCCAACGATATTTGCTTCTGATCTTCTTCAGTAATCTCTTCTGTCCGCAATGACCACCGGTAAGGGGTTCATCGTGTAATGTCTTCATTATTTCGATTTTTTCCTCTTCTGTCGTCACAGATTTGGGTTCATTGTATAGTACTATTTTTGTTTTCTTTAAAAAACTACTTCCGGCTTCTTTTAATTGGTTTATAGTGCACTTTGTAAATAAATTATCATTTAATTGCATTTTTATTTCATTATAATTTCGATCACCAGCCATCATTTCTAGCTGAGATAATATTTCCTCTAATGGAAAATTATCGTTAGTGATTGAAATTATTTTTTCAACGTTGAATTTATTTTTCATTCCCAACGAAATCCTAAGATATGTTGGCCTAATTATTGTTTGTACTCTTGGTACACTAATTATACTTAAATTATCTATTGTTTCATATATTTTCGGTTTTTGTAGCGGTTTTCTTTCCTGACTTGGCTCGACTAATTCAGTTTTTGTTGTCATGGAACGTGTTACTGCCAGAATTTGTGCTGTGTTTGTTTGAATATTTTTAAGATCTTCCATTTTAATGCGAGATAGGGCATCTGCGCCTACGTTGTGTATGCCTTTGATGTATTCTATTTCAAAATAAAATTCTTCAAGATCAAGACGCATCCTTGTCAACTTTGAAGAGGGGTCTTTCATTGAGAAAAGATAGATCAGCGGTCTGTGATCTGATTTTACCAAGAACTTTTTTCCATAAAGGTAGGGTCTAAAATGTTTTATAGCCCAATGAATAGCTGCAAGTTCTTTTTCTATAGTAGATTTATTGCATTCTCCTTTAGTAAAGGATCTTGATGCAAAAGAAATTGGTAATTCGAATCCATCAAAGTTTTGGGCCAGTACTGCTCCGCAAGCTTCCTTTGAGGCATCGGTTGTTAAGATAAATTCTTTATCAAAGTTTGGGTATTGAAGTATTTTCGGGTCCAACAAGGAGTTTTTTAGGGCTTTAAATGAAGTTTCACAATCTTGGTTCCAGATGAATTCGGTGTTTTTTCTTGTTAGCTTGTTAAGGGGTTTTGTGATTTCTGCAAAGTTGGGGATAAATCTTCGGTAATAATTGCAAAATGCAATAAAACGTTTAGCTGAATCCGCGCTGTCTGGAACTGGATACCTGTTTATAGTATCGTATTTCGAGTCGTCTGGAAGTATACCTTTGTCAGTTACCTTGTGACCTAGAAAAGTTACTTCGCTTTTGAAGAATTTACACTTTTCAGGGTTAAGTTTTAGGTTAAACTTCCTGCAAGTTTCGAAGACCTTTCTTAAATTTTCAAGGTGATGTTGTACTGAGCATCCTATAACGATTAAATCGTCCATGTACAGAAATGCTCTTTCGGGTGTTATACCTGAAAAGGCAATTGACATCATCCTCTGAAAACTATTTGGGCTAACTTTAAGTCCAAAAGGTAACCTAGTAAAGCGATAGGAACCTGAGTCAACACTAAACGAAGTCATATCTCGTGAATTTGGTTCAAGTGGGACTTGATGAAATCCTGAGCTTAAATCACAAACTGAAAACCATTTTGCTCTTCCTAGTTGATCCAGAATGTCATCTATGCGAGGAAGGGGAAATTTATCAGCAATTAATTTCTTGTTTAGTTGCCTATAATCGATTACAAGACGCCATTTTTTCTCGCCGTTAGTACCCTTTTTAGGTACTAGCAAGACGGGACTGTTATAGTCTGATACGGACGGTTCAATGATTTTATCCTGTACCATTTTTTGTATTTGTTGATTTATTTCTTGTTTTTGCGAATTAGGCGTCCTATAATTTTTTATGTAAACGGGTGTGGGGTCAAGTACTTTTAATTTTTGTTGGTAAAAATTGTTTGTAGTCAGCTTGTCAGTTTTTAGTGCAAATACATCAGCAAAATCTTTGCATAATTGAATCACGTCGTTTTTTACGAATTGTGGTAAGTCTTGCTTCAGTTGTCCTAGTAGTACTTCTTCTCGGTTTACATCTTCATTACTGACTTTGTATATTTGATAGTTGTTGAGGTTGTCGGTTTTAAAATCGGCATTTTTTATTGTAACGCTTTCAAAAGTTGTGTTTATAATTTTTATCGTGGGATTGTCACTTGATACTATGGTGCTTGCAACAAACACACCTGGAGATATTTCGTCGTTTAAAATAATGGCATCTTCTTTTAGATGTTTAAGCTTAACTAAACGTATTACTTCGCATCTAGGAGGGATTGTGAGGGTATTTTCTTCAGGACTATTGTAGATAGGCGTTTTTATTTCGTTGCGTCCGATCCTTAGTCATACTCCAGTCGAAATAATCTAGTTGGCACTTGTATTTTGAGATAAAATCTCTACCCAGGATACCATCTGCAGGAATAGGAAAGTTCCGCTCGACAATGTGGAATTCGTGTTCCAACGCAAAGCCTTCAACATAGACGAGCGTTTTTGTCGTGCCTACAGAGTCACATGATCCCTCAGTAACACCTTTAATCTTAATAGAGTTTCCTTTGTTCACAATTTGATTTGGATTTACTTTGTTTCTTTTAAACAATGAAATATCTGCGCCTGTATCAATGATTAGCGTGGTTTGTTGGTCGCCTGTCATCTCCGTAAATATAACCACAAAATTTGAAAGTGAGAGGTCCAAATTGTAAATTTTTATTGCGCTCCCAACGGACCTGATGGTTGGGGCGCCAATGAGTTTTCCTGTTGTTGGGGTCCGGCATAAAGTTGAGGTCCAGGACAGTCTTGAGGACCGGGATAGTGTTGAGGTCCAGGATAGTGCCCATCATCGGCATAATCCTGATAGCAATTATAACCATAATCCTCTGGACCTGGTTGTAAGTAGCGAACGTAGTTATCTCTACGCCCTCGGTGTCCTTGACCTCTTTGTGGATTGTTATATCCTCTGTTTCCCCGATGGTTGCTGAATGGTCTAAAGTTACTACCTCTATAGCTATTATTAAAATATCTTGGAGGATTATGCTGGTTTCTTCCACGGTAATTGTTACCTCTAAAAGGCCTACGCATACCGTTGGAACGCGAGTACAAGACACTTACGTTGTTCTCATCAGAAGCCACATTGACAAATTTTGTCAATGCGTCCTGAGAGGTTGTGAAGGTTCCAGCTTCCATAATAATTTTTACCTTTTCCGAAGTTGCGTTTTTGCATAAGGCTTTCACTGCTACATTGGTGGAGTACGCTTCTGCTACCGCAGTTGGTACTTCTTCCGTTATGTACGCTCTCTTCAGTGATGCTGTTAGGCTTTCCACTTCGGAGGCGTACTTTGCAGAGTCTCGTCCCTGTTGTTTTAAAGACAATATTTTTGCTGAGACCAGCTGAGAGTTATCACCCTTAACTCCAGCTTTTAACTTAGCAATGATGACTTCCAGAGAATCCTCATCAGCTATAAGGTCTCTGGCTTTGCCAATCAATTTTGTCTTGACAAACGCTTTCGCATTATTTGCGTGCGCACCAGCGTTGTCCTTTAGAATGTCCAGAGCATCTAAGAATGACTGGACTTTTTCAGCTGAGCCATCAAATTCGTGTGGGACGATTTTACTTGCAAAATTGAAAAATTCGATTGCTGTAAGAGCCATTGTTTCTTCTAGTGGTTGTGGCGTATTAACTTCCTGTTTAACGTTTGTTTGTACTTCTAAATTTTCGTCACTTGATCCTTCGCTATCGCTGCCAATCAATGTTGCTTCCTGATCCAAAATCGTAGGATCTATATAGGTGAGACAAGAACTGGGGACTTTATACTTAACCTTAAGAACCTGAAATGACCGAATAACCTTATCTCTACAAGTCGTAAAAATTTGTTTTACGATTAACTTGTCGTCAGCGCTTAAAGAACTCCATGAAAGAGCTACCGTTTTAACGAATTTGTTAAATAAAAGTACTAAATTACTAGTTATTTCCTCCCTAATCAGTTCACTTTTTGGTTTATTTGTTTTAAGGATACGCTTAGATTCCTTTATTAGTCTTTCTTTTAAATTGATTAAGCGTTCCTGCGTAACTGACATCAAAAATTAAAAAAGGAAAAATTGTACTTTCTTAAAATTAAAGTATTGCAAAATAATTGCAGTAAAAATAAATTATAAAATAAACAATTGAGTACTTAGTAGGTCATACCAGTGTTAAGCATTGTCATCATGGGCGTTGGTCGACGCTTGAACGTTGTCGTCATCGGCACGGGTAGGTACTTCACGTAAACTGCTGACGGGGCTGATAGGGGCGTTGTACCTTGAACTGGGTCATCTGGTGACAGGGCTGGTAGGGGCGTTGTCCGTCAGCTAGTTAAACTGCTGACGGGGCTGCTAGGGGCGTTGTACCTTTGGGTCGCACTTGTTAAAGATATGTGCCATATGTGTGGGTGGCACTTTTTTTGCACACAACTATAGTTTGTTAGGCACAATTTTTAGTTTATACACGTATTATATACCGTCTAGCATCCTGCTTCTGGTAACAGGATGCCTGTTTAGATTCCTTCGCACCCATTTTACCGAACTTATTTAACTATAGGAACCATTACTTTAAATCATAAAGTAGGCAGGATCGCCATGTAGCGCAAGGGATGGGTGACCCACGTCACACAGGTTATACTAAACTTCAGGAGACTTTTTATAGATTTATTGTTTCAACTTTACATGTTGGATATTGACTTGAGACTGTCTTGCTTATTAACTAATAACTTATAAACGATGGTGATTCTGTAGTGTCATCAATAAATTAGGTGCGGTGACCACTGCATACGTAGAACTATACAGGGCGCACTACAAAGGTTAAAAAAACAAAAAATAAACGATTTTATTAGCAAAAAACTTCTAAGTCCAAATCGCGTCACGCGTCAGTCAAGAAGGCCATGCCAAATATATTTTAAACAAAGAAACAAAACTAGCTGTCAGAACAAATAACACCAAATTTCGGAAACGTCAGAACTGACGTTTATCTTCTTCGTTGACGAAATTCTTCGTGTTTTCTGTTAATAGTTTACACTCTTCGCAGATTTTTTTTTAATTTGTTTTACTTAAAAGAATCTATTATCATATAATAATTTTTTTGTGAAGAGTATACTATAGAATGTGTAGCAGTTATATAAAATATTGATTTAGCTTTGACTTAAAAAATATAAAATTATACTTCTACCGATTTCGAATTCTACTCGAGCTACTCATCTGCGAAGAGTAAATTCCACCCATTCTAGTTTTTAATAAAATGGTGGATGCGCCGATTTATTCAATATTGCATATACTTGATTTAGAAAACAACTTTTATTTATACAGTATAGTTTTCTTGAATACAAACATCATTAAATTATAACAGTAAAATTTAAAGTTAGGCAAACATTAATCATCCTGGGGCACTCCTAGCATAATGGGATTAGTTGCTGGTCCAAAATCTCCAGGACGATTTGAAAACCGAACGAAATATTCTCCGGGTATCCAGCTTTGTCTCGCTTGTCCCCCCCAATGTTGGTCATCATACTTGGAAAAAATCTAAAAAAAAACATAAATAAATACCTTATGTACAGGCGTCCTGAAATTGATTTTTAAAAAATGTTTATAAAAGGTGTCTAAAAATTGGCGCCTACAAGTGACGGTACGTTGTTGGGGCATGTCTAGGAAGGTTAAAAAAAATTACAAATACCCTCGTAGATATAAGGCCTCAAAGTGCGAAACTTTAAAAGCTTATGTCTTGAAGATAACCCCACAGATTAACAAATGGAATGGCTAATTACAAAGGCACAATTTATCTTAAATTATTTTAGCATTTGTTTATCTTTTAAATGGTCAAATTCTATTTTTATAATCAATTAAATTTTACAAAAATTTGTAAAATGAAGCTGGCAACAATCTCATATATGATCTAACGCAGAAATGTATACTCAAGAATCTAGATTAGCTTTAAGGGTGTATTTTACAATTAGTGTTGCCGAATTTATGCAACCTTGTTCGCATTTTTCGCGATGAATTTTAGAGATGGATTTTTTTTTCACAATTTTTTAGGGATCTCTGGGAATGCCCCAAGTGCGTACTATCGCACTTACGCGCCATTTTTTTCACATCCCATATAGAAATTCTAAAGATTGTCTGCAGCATTAAATCGAACACATAGCATTTATTTTTTTTACTCAAAGAATCTCGCGTTTTAAGATTTTCGCAGACACCCTGTCTGCAATGCAGGACAAGCGAACAATAGCTTAGTTAGCATTTGAATTTCTAACCCTAATTAGTACAAACTTACATTTTGCATGGCTGGATAATCAATGTAAATTGTCGATCCCGAACAGAAGCACATCGTACCATTGCATTTGCCTACGGATCCCTTCTGAATCAAAATGCATCTTTCGGTACACTTGGCATCACCTCCACCTTTAATTTACTTGCTTAATGTTAGAGCACGTTTTTTTAAAGCCAAAGTAAATCGATAAAGCTTTTTTTGTTTAAAAAACTGAACCCTCTGGACCTGCCTAATTTATGAAAGCAACTCGAACTTTCTTGGATCGAGTCCTGTTAATAAATTATCTGTAAGAGAAATAAATCCTAACAAATCCCACGTCTAAGAAGTAGGTTTATCTTTCTAATAATGGGCTTTTGTCGACACCAAAATGGTAAAGTGTCACTAAATATCAATTTTGTCTTTTGTTTGTGCTTTCATAAATTAGGAGCTTGAGACCAGAGTTTTTGCCAAAATATTGCTACAATTGTATATCAATTTTCTTTGATGTGTAATAGAACAAGAGCCTTTTTCCATTTAGACGTTTACTTACCTGGACAAAGATACTCTAAAAAAACAGGGCGTGTTAAAATTGTATTTCCGAAGATCATTTAAAAGTGATACATACTTGGAGGTGCTCCGTAGTATTTTCCGATTATCGGTAAAAACGCACATATAATTAAAAGAAAGTTCATGTTTTAAAAAGCGACTGTTTGTCAAATTTTCTAAGATTTTGAAACTAAACACCATGGCAACAGAAAAACTACTCCCCTTTAACTACAACCATAGCAAAATTATACATTTTTCTATGTTATTTAAAGGTCCTTGCCATTTTTAAGAGTGGTTTTAATTTTTATAACTAAAACTTAAAGTTTTAATCTCGGTTTCAATTAAGTTAAACGATTTTTACTTTTAGCATCAATTATTATACTCTTCACAAGAGTATATTGCAATCGATCAGAAAATCCTAAAATCGTCAATTTTCGTCGTAGAGCAAAAATTTTTGCAGATTCGTGCGTTTCATGACTTTTTAAGATTTTCATTTTTTGTCCGTCCGTCGGTATGTCGGTATGTCGGTCGGTCGGTCTGTGGGATGTCACGTTTCTTGTAAACACGCTATCTTAAGAACCAAACTTCCAATCCTATTCAAATTTTAAGGAAAAATCGATCCCTATAAGAGGAAGAACCCTATTGTTTTTGATAAAAATCTGAGTACTATAAAGCCCCCTTTTCGGTCCCCCAAGTGAAAAAAAAATCGTAACTCAATTATTATTAAATTTACAAAAAAAATTATTCGACATAAAACATAGGAAATTTAATTCTCTATGAAAAAGTATTCGTTAGTTTTTTTGTCAGACCCCCCCGTTACCCCCCACCACAAAAAAACCTCCTATCTCCGTTATTATTCAATTAACAAAAAAAATCTTTTTTACAAAATTAATGAAAGTTTAATTTTCTATTAAAAATGTTGGTTCATTCTTTGTAAAGTTAGCCAGTAAGGTTAAAAAAACAAAAAAACAACTTTTTCAATAGCAAAAAATCCAAAAGTCCAAATCACGTTACGTGTCGGTCAAGAAGGCCATGCCAAAAATATTTTAAACAAAGAAACAAAACCGCTTGTCAGAACAAATAACCTCAAATATTTTAAATGTCAGAACTGACGTTTATCCTCTTCGTTAACTAAATTCTTCGTGTTTTCTGTTAATAGTTTGCACTCTTCGCAGATTTTATTTACATAATTTTTTTTTATATTAGACTATTAATTATCCTATAACAGCTTTCTTGCGAAGAGTATACCATAGAATGTGTAGCAATTATATAAAAAATAGACTAAGCTTTGATTTACAAAATTACACTTCTACCGATTCCGAAT
Source organism: Cartodere bifasciata (assembly GCA_963920755.1). NCBI lineage: Eukaryota > Metazoa > Arthropoda > Insecta > Coleoptera > Latridiidae > Cartodere > Cartodere bifasciata. The sequence continues at coordinate 17,304,070 of OY987195.1, read as the reverse complement.
TCTACTCGAGCTACTTATCTGTGAAGAGTAATTTCTACGCGTTTCGACTTCTACCCATTTCTAGTTTTATATTTGAAATGGAGTAATGAATTTAAAAATAAACCTATTTATTCCTATTTAAAAAACCGTAAAAACGATGATAAAAGACCCTACTCCAAAATAATTATTGCTTCCTTTAAGTGCAATTTCCTTTTAGCAAGAATTAAAAAAATATACAAAACCCTAAAGAAATACGTGTTTTGTCTCCAAACTTAACGAAAGTGGTTTTATTCTACTATTCAGTCTGCAATAATATTGGAAGCAGTATTTTTAGAGTTCATTTGACGCATTTCACGAAACATAAATAAAAACTGCATTAATATCGACGCTTGCTATCTATTCTGTTTTATGAATAATAATCTCACGCCTATTTCAAGAGGTAGCAGATTTTTGGAGAAATAATCTTGGTAGAATTTTCCGTTCCGACGCTCAGTCATTTCCTGTAATAACTTTATCTTTTAACCCAATTCTAGATTATTTTTATATCCATTTACTACAGACGGTGGCTGTCTACGTATTTATTTTTGCTAATGGCAAGGTATCAATACTGAGAAAAAAAAAATGGAAAAAATCCTAGATCTCGTTGTAAATGGTGTTGTTTTTGTATACTGACAAGTTTCCATTTTTCATTGTAAATTGAAACAGCAGCAATTACTGTAAAATATTGGCCTTATAATGGAACTGTTCTAATGTTTCATTTTATGATGGTTGTTTAACAAAACATCGTAAACGACAAACTAAATTTTTATTTTTAAATTCTGTAAATTTAATGATTTTACAATAATGTAAAAAATAAATTAAGAAATAGATTGATAATACCAAATACTATACAAGATCGAATACCTAAGAACGTATTCGCAAGAGATTTGAACTCGGGTTTGAATAACGAAAAATGTTACTTAATTTTCCAAAACTTTATTTTTCCAATTAGACATTTATAGTTCCTGCAACTTTTGAACTTTTGCAGTGCAATACTTTAATAATTTTTAACTTTGTACTTATATGATTACTTCTGGCTTAATTTAATTTTCGTTCCCAAGGTATTCAATTTAAATTGGCCAAAATTATAATCCAGCTGTTATAAAAGCTATTAACGAAGACAGGGACAATGTCGGTATTTAATATTCCAAATTTTGAATATAAACCTCTGTTCATATTGTTCACTTAACACATTGTAACCAATTTATACGATCAGACATATGTTGTTGAGTCTCTACATGCTTAATACGTTGTACAGGGTGATGTACAATTATATTAATCTTGTTTTATGATCCCACTTACATTCAAGAATCAAATATGATAAGAACCTGCAATAGGGTTAAACGGGGCAAGAGTATGAATGTTTAATAATATTTTTTCTATAAGCCACCTTTTGGATTTATGACTTATTCTTTTAGTGGCTAATGGTATTGTGCATTAAATTTAACATTTTATTTTTCTGTAATAATATATATATATATTCGTATGATATTATAAATACATGTCAAAAATAGGTAAAAATGAACATTATAAAATGGAAGATTGTTAAATTCCAAAAGGTTAAAGTGATGTTCATTTTTTCACGTCCATGGCCGATTTTTATTCTTCTGGTAAAGCATTTACTTCGCGGCCGAGGAAAACAATGGAAAGAACTCAGGCATACCAGTGTTGTCAAAATTTTGGTGGTACAATAAATCACAGCGAAAAAGATACAGCTGTTTCAGGGTTGATATCCAATTCAAAGTTTCTGGAGTTAATTGGTGTATTTCTTGAAAACAACCCTCAAATTTAGTGTTTGGACATTCTTCTACAATATGTTTAATCGTTTCTGGCAATGCACTACATTCACAAAGCGGGTTAGGTAATTGGATATCAACCCTGAAACATCTGTAACTTTTTCGCTGTGATTTATTGTACCAACACAATTTTGACAACACTGGTATGCCTGAGTTTTTTCCATGGTTTTCCTCGGCCGCGAAGTAAATGCTTTACCAGAAGAATAAAAATCGGCCATGGACGTGAAAAAATGAACATCACTTAAACCTTTTGGAATTTAACCATCTTCCATTTTATAATGTTCATTTGTACTTATTTTTGACATGTATTTCTAATATCATACGAATATATATACTATTTGGGGGCTATTTAGGGGGTAAAGAAATTTTTTTAGAGTTTTTTTATAAAAATTATTTAAAAACCTTATTGCAAAATTTGGTGTAGTTCCATCGCGATGCTAAATTACGAATTGAAGGAGGGCCTTTGGGGAGCCATATAACACCGTTTCTGAAGATACGTCAATTTAGGGTTTTACTCTTTGGACATCTATAAGTTACATCATATAAAAAAGCCGGCCTTACCTGGAATTTTGTTGATGTACCCTAACTATTTTGAACAGATTGACTGTACTTTTATGACACCAATGCATAGCCAAAAACCATAATTATTAATCCAAAAGCGAGACAGAACTAAATTCTCTACCATATATTAAATATTGCGAATCATTTAAAAACGCACACTTACCCTACATGACATTGAAATTGTTGTTTATTTTTGCTTTTTACTGTGGTTTTTGTGGAAATTTTCATTTTGATTTTATTGAGTTTCTCATCCTCTCCAAGCTACTTTAATAATTTACTTTAAATTCAAATTGCATTTTGTCCAGAGAAGGTAATGCTGCTTCACTCAGACATAATGGGATTTGGAATTTTATTATTTATTTATTCTATGTAGGTACAAAAATGAAATCATTTCTTAAGTATTTTTTTGTTTTATCAAAATTTTGATGTAACATAAAATGTTTTTCTTTGAGGCACCATTACAATGGTGCCCTAAGCAAGTGGGGTGGTCGCTTTCAATCGATTCTACTGCCTTCTCCTGTAATATTGTAATCTGTGCGATCTATATTCTCTTATTTAATTTGGCGGGATTATTATTTAATGGTATTTCAATTTCTGTTTACCTTATCAGGTTTATTCAGGTGATTGATTAAGTTTTGATACTAATACCGGCGGGTTAATTAACTATTACATGAATATAATATTGTTTAACCCCTCATTTAATTACTTATTACAACAAGATGAACCGCCATAGCTTTAACACTTATGGTCCCAAAAAATTTAACAATCTGTTCGGAATTAATTATTAATGGAAATTATTTGCAATCTTATGCCGGATGTTTCGCCCGCTAAAAATAGGCAAAGTGTTAACGATATTTTCGGAAGCAAAGCGTAATTTAACAATAACACTCCTTTTAATTTAGTACAAAAAAGTTACTTTCATCATTTCTAGGTAGCGAATTTCAATGCCAACCAAGATAAACAACTTAAGTTTCCAGATATTGAAAGACGTGACAAATTTAAATTCGGTTTGCTTACTGTATTTTAGTTCTTATAAAGTAGCTTACAAATTCAAAATTAAGTTTCGTTGTTTATTTGAACTCATGTTTTGTTCCAGGATTTTATAAACAACTACCAGAGCCCCTTTCCACTGAGGAGTGCAGAAGACTGCAATATCGACGGCAGAGTGATTCCATTAAAAAGAGAGTTAAAGAAAATTTCCAAAACATTTGGTAAGTACTTCTTGGTTTCGAATTAATTGTCTAAGAAGCATGTTGAGTATACCTATTATTTGATGTAATCCTTTATTTTGTAGTGATGCACAAGTATCGGATACAGTACGACAAGCTTTACGAATGCCTACTTTTGATGCCAGACCCTGGGAGGACGAAGAATTGCTTCTTCTTCTGCAAACAATGTACCTGGATCATGATCTCTGCACTAGATTCGCCATTGATATTACTGTGTTACGAAATTTTTTATACGAGACCTACAAAAATTACAACGACGTTCCTTTCCATAATTTTAGGCATTGCTTTTGTGTTGCTCAGATGGTAAGTAACCCCAAAGTACGCTAATCAATAATCCAATAAACATGGTTAACATCAATAATTGTGCCTTTCTTTGATGTTAACTAATATTTACTTTATTCGCAGATGTACGCAATTTCGTGGGGTGTAGACCTCCCTTCCAAAATTGGCTATCTAGAACTCCTAATTCTTTTAACATCATGCATTTGCCATGATTTAGACCATCCAGGATACAACAACATCTATCAAATAAACGCGAAAACCGAGCTCGCCATTCGTTATAACGATATTTCCCCTCTGGAAAATCATCACTGCAGTGTCGGCTTCCGCATATTGGAAAATGACGACTGCAACATATTTAAATCATTTAGCAGCGAGGACTTTAAACAAATTAGGGAAGGAATGATTCGCAGCATATTAGCAACGGACATGGCAAGGCATAATGAAATTTTAACTAATTTTCGGGAGATTACGCCAGTGTTTGACTACAATGATAAATCCCATATCAATTTGGTACGTTGTACTTCTCTCCAAGCTTTCGTTTCTTAAGTAGTTTTGTTTTTAGCTCTGCATGGTTTTAATTAAAGTTTCCGACATCTCAAACGAGGCTAGACCTATGGATGTAGCAGAACCGTGGCTCGACAAGTTGCTCCAAGAGTTCTTTAAACAGAGTGATGCTGAAAAACTCGAAGGTTTGCCTGTGACGCCGTTCATGGATCGAGAAAAAATTACCAAACCATCGTCGCAATGTTCTTTTATTGGATTTGTGTTGTTGCCTCTTTTTGAAGCACTAGGGGAATTGCTTACTGAACTACAGGTAGTCTTCTAATATAATACTAATTTAATTTGGTTGAGATCACTGAACCATTAGGAGTAAAACGATAATCCCAAGGGGGAAAAAAAGAAATTATATTGGAGCTGACACTTTATAGAATTTAGCTCAGGTGTTTAAACCGAGGCTAAAATTTATAAAAACAACAAAGCTCATAACGTGAGATGTATCGATTTTCTGTGCCAGCGAAGCCGCTTTAGAAAATTGTTGGTTTCACAACGAGTTTTACAATACCCAATTCAATTTATGCACCAGTCCATTTTTTAAATTGTGTTTTATAATCTGTACGCCACTTTTACACCACAAGTACGCCTAATTAAATTACTGTTTTTATGGTAATCCTGACAAATGATTTTTATTCTTTTTTTTGCAATTTTACAGGATCTGATAGTTCAACCAGTCCGAGATGCTTTGGACTATTACAAAAGACTTAATGAAGCCACAAGGGAAGAAAGACTGCATAGAAAAAGTATAGTAGCTGAATTATTACATGATCACAATAACCCGTCACCGAGTCCAGATCACGGTGTCCCTAAGTCTGCGTCTAACAATAGTGTTAAATTAAAGAAAAGTACCAGTTTTCAACAAACTCGTTCCAGGTAAAAGAAACTTACTAACTGTTTAAATTAATTAAGAACTACTACATTAAATCAATTTGCATTTTAGTCAATCAACTTTGAGACTTTGAGTTAATTTTCAAATCATTTTTCATTAAAAACTTTCTTAAATTACAGAAGAGGTAGCGAAAGAAATGTCGGTCAGGTAGAGGTACCCTAATGATACTTTTAAGTTTTAATTTTATCATTGATCAAGTATAAATAGATATGCAGCGCAGGGCTTTTATCGGGTGCGCTTTTTTTAATCGCAGAAGGCCTTGGGAGTATTAAAAAAAATCTGTGACTTTGATTCTTAAGGTTATAAAGTTTGGCATTAATTGACACTTGTCAGTACAAATGTGGGTCGTAAATGTCAATTTAATTTATATCTAGAGTGAAAAGTCTACTGCCTTCTGTCCTCATAAAACAATTCATGATATTCCCGGTCCACACATTGCGATTTTTCCAAAATTCGGTTGGCGCATTAATTGCATGAAGCAAACCTTTACAATAGGCCGCAACCGCATTGGCGTATTTGAGTTTTGTGGACCCCCGCACAAACTTTTTTGTAATCGTGAAAATTTTGCCGCGGGCAATTTTTTTAAAGTTTTAACACTCAAAACACCATTTTTATATTTATTTTCTTTTATTTCCGGGTCCCCAATTTGCTCCTAAATCTCTGGGACCCACCGCGGGGTCGGCGGAAGCATTAAATACGCCACTGGAACCGAACAAGTTTAAGGGAATATCTACATTTAAAATAATGAGTTGTTGTTCGCTGATAAAAACGCAATGTGTGAACCATGAGGACTTATGTTTAAGTTTGCACCAATAAAAATAGCTATCACAATAACATTACCTGGAGCAATAACATCTTACAATGCACGCGAATATTGTCCTTAGAAATTATTTTGCAAAATTCAAACATAATTCAATGTTTTTTATGCCTTTCTCTGCACTAAAATACTGCAATTTTTCAACCATTTTTTTTAAGAAGTTTATTCTTAGGAAATTTAAATAGTTTTGGGGTATTATTTTTTCTGGACTTGCTCCACAACTCCAAAATTGGCACACATTGCCACTTTTTACCATTATGAATTTTTTTTTAATAAAATTTAATAATCTGACATAAATCTGTCATCCATCAAACAGTCAAAGCTAGCCTATTTTATAAATCTTGGAAACGCAGGTTTCCTTAGAGATAAGCTCCATAAGCTCCATTTTGCGCACCCAGTTATACAGGGGTGCTGGACCTCTTTACTTTATTTTTCTCTATGATTTTATTAAGAAATTGAGAGAAAGAATATAAAGCTAACACATAGCTTTCTACCTTCAATTTTTTAATTCATAATTGATTATATTAATTATTCTCTATATCGCTTCTAGGCACACAGTCTCGATATTGTAATAATTTACCCAATATACCAAGATACACACACTTAATTCAGTTAATCCAAATTCACATAAATCTACAATTTATGAACCTGGTTATATCTCCCATAACTAGATTATTTGTTTGGAGTATACACATAATTTCAATGTCAAATCCGTATCTTGGCCATAATATAATTTTAACAATATCTTTTTCAGATCTCGTTCCACGGAAGACGAAACGGATGCAAGCTTCGGCAGCACCAACGCCATAAACGAAGGTCAATCTTTAGAAGACGTTGCAGAGGATACAGAATCGGGAGATTCAGAAACAGCCACCGAGGTCGAAGTTTCCGAAAAGGCGCTAAAGTTCAAGATATCCACAGAAGGAAGTTGTGTCCAATACGCCGGTAGGAAAAGCTACCCTGGTTCACGTAAGGGTAGCAGAGAACGTGTGCTTAATTTGAATTCATCGGAGTTGGCCCGAATGGTGCAGAAAGGAAAGCTACGCGCGGGCGCGTTCAGCTTTGATCAGCACTCTTTGGGAGGCAACAAGAAGTTGTCCTTTGATACTCCTGAGTTTTTGGATGAGTACGCTCTTACGCTTAAGAGACGGTTTGAAGAAGGTATGTTACTCTAGGAACCTAACTGTAAATGATAAAATACAAACATATTTCTTTATTTCAGGACTCGCTGAGCATTCCGGTAGAGACGAGGATAAATACTTTCCAGTGGAGTGCGTAGTATCATCCGAAACGCTAAACCTGAACAAAAGAAATTCCGAACATTCAGTCAAGGTACCATCAAACCTCGACGAAAAACGAAGCATCTTAAAGTGCTCCGACAATAAATCATATTCAAACGTGGAAAAACTAAAAATGAACAATAGTTCCCACAGTGAAGACTGTTGTAGTGCTAAGGAAGAAAACGGAAAAACGATCGAGTCACCCGTTAGAGACCTTGTACATAATAAAATAAGTGAAATCAGTATTTCCTCTTCCGCCAAGGAGAAATCAGTTTGTGACGCGAAGACGAGTCGATCAATCTTTTCACGCTTCCGCCAGTTCACCGACCGGTTCGGGTTGTCGTTGGAGAAAGAACCATCACGGCAAAAGAACAACAAACCCAACAACGTAAAGAACAACAATTCGCGATCGTCTCTTTCGAGCAAAAGCAAAAAGAAGCTGGAAGGGTGTTGCAAAAGCTTGGAGGAGGTTAACGACCGCAGGGCAAGCACATTGCCCAAAACTAAGAGAGGCGGGACGCTTCACCGAAAATCCTGGAAGTTTCTAGGTTTAAACAAAGGCAAAGGAAGATGGGTGTCAGACGCTGAAGTTGACAAGTTGGCAAACGACTTAGACAATCAGTCGCTACCCTCCACTTCTCAACTAAGCAACTGCGACAGCCCTAAAGACTCGCCTTGCAAGAACATACCCGGGTCAACTGAAACAATTGATAGAAAACTGGATATTTCTCTTATAGACGCACCTCCCAAGGATGAACCTGCTGTGATTTGACACGAGATTAATCCACCTCTTGAACGGGCTGGAATTTCCAGATACATTTTTTGTCGTTGTTGTAAATATAAACCAAATGTTAGTGAGAATGTTTAGAGTACTCTATATTTATTTTTCCCAAGTATGTGCAGATAGATACTCAACAATGCGAAACGCAGAATACTTACGCGAAATTATCGTTCAGTCAGTATAAAAAATGTTTTCCTGAGTGTGTTTTCCAAGCATGGCTTTTATCAAATATGGAACTTCATAGTAAGGTCTTTTAAGTTACCTTCAATATTTTCTTAATATGTTTATTACCTACCATCTATCCTGCCAATGCCCAATTGAATAACGTTTACGTATAGGTACGCAACGGTTTTTTGTACCTACGTACCCGAGGATGTTTTAACTTTTACGTTTCTGTTCGGTTCTATTATGCAAAAGGAGCCTAATCAAATTTGAGAATGATGCTTAGCTATAGTGATCCCAGTAATGTCTATTTAACAATAGTACGACAATACCTCCGGACGGTTGATAAACATTTTTAACTTTTGCAATACGAACAATGTAAAAGTTGCCTATATTTTATATTTTCTGTTTTCAATCGCGTTTGTTTTTGTTATATTGTGCCCTTAGGCATTTAAAGATATCTGATATTATTTAATATCATACGCATATCTGGCTAAAATTAGGTCTCTTGGCGTTGTGTATTCCAGAAGATAAATTTAATACAAGTGACATTATAAAATAATCGATTCTAACCGTCGAGTTTGGAATATTCCAACTTTAAACCAACAATAAAGGCTGAGCTGAAATGAATTTAACACCGAATGACAAGGATTATCTTTATTAATTATCTCTGATGCTGATTGACCGGAATTTGAGTTTCAAGTATCACAAAGCTTTGAATTACAAATAAAAATCTTCTAAACGTTTTCAAACAAACACCCTTTATGACTAGTTTAAATAACCTTTAATGTTTTTATGACTGCAGTTTTAGGGCTTCAAAGAATGCCATCTGGGAAATCAAAACATGAATAGGATCAAAGTAAACGTGGTCTTTTAAATTTTAAATTAAAATACTGATCTCCTTACTTAATCAAAATGGTTCTGATGAAAAGAAGAAATATGCATTTTATAATTAACGTACCCAGACTCTTAGACTGTAACGTTTGGTTAAAAGTAAAAATCAAAGACAAAGTACACATTTTTCCCAGTTTTGTCGTTTCTTGTTTTAATACTCAGGTGTTTTTAATCGTTAGTCTATAACACTGTTCTATTTTTTAACTAAAATTGTCATTCCTCCTTAACAACCCGTACAATGTTGATCAGATCGCAAAAGTTCTATGATCTTAGGTTAATATTTTTTAATTTTTTTATGTGATTCTAGTCTTCTGATAATTAGGATTTATGTTTAAGTGTATTTTTATAAAACTACATATTTCTTACCTATCAAAAAAATACTGTAAATATTTTATTGCTTTCCACCTATTTGCTAGTCTTTTTAAATGCAATTTACCGAATGTTATGATAATAAAAATGAAAATAAATGTAATGTACTCAATGGTCCCTTTGATAATCTTGTAAAAAATGTTATTTTTTTCTAGAATTTACTTCTATTCTAATAATGTTAGATAATTGTATTTGACATTATAAAAATATCTACTTTGGTGCTAGGATTTAAAAGTATAGAAGCAGGGTGTGTCGAAGTTACTTATAAGTAATTTGATTTAAAAAAAATAAATTGGTACTTTAAAGAAGTCCAATTTAATTAAAATTATTTTAAACAAAAATTTGTTGGTAATTTTCGTCAATACCCTAATATAAGAACAAATTACTTGTAATAGAAAATTGTTAGACAAATTTGTAAATAAATTAAATATTTCTAGTCCAAATAAAATTGCCAATTTGTCATGCACAACAATTATTAAGAAAGAAACATTGTATTATTGAATGATAATTGTTAATGCGTTTTTGTAACTTTTAAAATACCTACCTAACAAAAAAAAATAACACAGCAAACATATTGGCATGTTTTTCTGGAAAACTATAATTTAAAAGTCTGATCGTTTAATGCAAACAAACAGGGTGAGATAAATGCACTTTCTTGTCTAACATAAAATGTTTTAAAAACATGTTGTTGTACTGATTTTTGTTGTAAAGTCCTTTGGAAAATTTGAAATTATTTTTTTAAACCCATTAAAATTTTCCAACAAAATTTTAAGCCATAAATGTCGTTTTCGTTTTCGTTTAATTATCAACTTACTAAAATTTCCCAATAGTTATCGCAGTTTTTTTTTATTATTATTGTTGTTTTCTAAAAGAAGTTACGATGTTTTGAATTAATGATGTTAAACGCAAAATCACCTTTTTTTACTAACTTATTATCTTATTTCGTTTGATCAGCATGACAATGTACTTTCAAAAATAAAAATTTTCCACTTTTGATAAATTTGTTTATGTTATGTTAAAAGTTAGTAGGTAATTTAAAAACCAATGGAAATTTAACTTTAGTTTAAAATGTGGACCACTCTTAAATACCTGTAATAGACTTTTGCCTATCCTTATTAAATAAATTATTGTATTCTTCCCTCTTATCTATTTTAAATAAGTATAGGTTAAGATTTTAGAAAACGTGACATTGCAAATACTTTAATAGTCATTCGAGATGTCTAATTATGCCAATGTAAAAAATGAATAAACGTGTATGAATGAAAATAACTGTCTATTATTTAAATTATTACTAGGTTCATTGGAAAAAACCAAACGCAACAAAATGACGATGAAAATTCGATTAAAGATCAAAATGTGCATGTTTTTCTCCAAAATACATCGTTTTACTATACCAACACTTAGGCAGGTACTCAAAATTAAAATCGTAGGTAGTGCTCTAGTGCAATAACATTTTATCTAATAATAAAAACAAAATTTAGATTAACAAATTCTACCTAGGTACTCTCAACTTTTCGGTAAACAATATTAATGGTTATTTTTTTGCGTTACTCATACAATTATTCGAAAATTTAATGTTGCATTGTTAAAATTAAGAACCAACATTTTAAAAAACAATTAGCCTAATCCAAGTTATTAGTATCTCGACAAACATGCTAGTTTTTAAGTTGATAGACTCAATTTTCGCAAACAACTTTTAAATTAAGACTCAAAATTTACTTACTTAAAGAATTAAGTAACTTTTTTTTATACATAAAGTGATCATAGTTAGGTTTTGTTATCCCCTCTCTTAATTTAAAGGACAAAATGTGGTATAAGCATATTAGAAAAAAGCAATATTTTTGTACATGCCATCCCTCTACAAGTTTGTCATTTTTTTATTAAAAAGTAAAAGATACAGTGCTATCTACATAGTTAATTTTTTGGTTGTACCATTAATTAATCTTTGCAGACTTCTTTTGATACTATTTGCGAATAGTAGCATCATAAACAGACATGACATAAACAAGTTATTATCTTGTTGAAAATTTTAAAAAACATACACTTAAAATAGAAGCAGCTCAAAAGCGCACTTATCTACCAATAAAAGTTTATAAACTTGTTAACTTGATCAGTGTAACAAATGTAAGCGCCGGAATTAAATATAATAACTAATAAATTGTAACCGTGAATATGTTCGTGACATCAGTTTTGTTTATAGACGTTTTAATCGTTATATCTCTTTTAATTTACGTACTGCATAGGTATGTCGCTAGGAACTTTAATTATTGGGGAAAGCGGCAAGTGTTTTATTTCGAACCTAGACCGATTTTCGGCAATTTCTACGAATTAGCTACGTTTAAAACCACGATTGGGGAATTTTTAGCAAAGCTGTACAATATGACAAAGGAGCCCTTTTTTGGAATATTTGTTTTTGGAGCACCAGTCCTAGTAGTAAGAAGTCGCGAATTACTTAAAAGCATCTTAGTAAAGGATTTCGACAACTTCATGGATCGAACTGTTATGAAACCAGAACACGATCTTCTAACAGCCAGCATGTTATTCTTTAATCGTGGTCAAGATTGGAAGAACTTGCGATCAAAAAGTAGTCCATTGTTTACCTCTGGAAAAATTAAGGCTATGTCAATTTTGTTGGGCGACATTGGCGTAGAAATGAATTCTTATATTGCCAAACAATTATCCAACACTTCAGTGTTAGAAGCAAAGGAAATATGTGCAAGATTTACGACTGATGTTATTGCGAAGTGCGCTTTTGCCATTAATGCGCACTCTTTCACGAGAGAGGATGCTGAATTTAGGAAATGCGGAAAAATTCTTCTTGATTTCAACTGGAGAAATGGCATTAGCCAAGTTGGCGCTTTCTTTACGCACGATTTTCTTACATTTTTAAATTTAAAATTATTTGATCCAAGGGGGACTGGTTTTTTGCGCGATGTTTTTTGGAAATCAATTGAAGAAAGAGAAAGATCTAACCAAAAGGGAAATGATGTTATTGATTTACTGGTTGAATTAAGGAAAAACAAAGAATTTTGCATGGAAAATAACTTTGGTAAGGATTTTTTTTTGTTAAGATTGATTAGCTACTAAAACTATTTATTTGTTTGTAGAAGGAGATAAAGTGGTTGCTCAGGCATTTTCGTTTTTCATAGCAGGTTCTGAGACCACAAGTTCAACTATTGCTTTTGCATTATACGAATTATGTATACATCCTCATATTCAGCACAAACTACGTGTAGAAATTCAAGACACTCTCAAAAAAACCGAAGGAAAAATTACCTACGATGCTCTTCAAGAAATGAAATATTTACACATGGTAATATCAGGTAAGAAAAACTGATAAAATGAAGTAAGGCGACTCAAAACTTGTTATTAAATTAAAAATTTAAATAAATCCCTAAATGGAAAATAATGCAAACCTTTAATTTCAGAAACTTTAAGAAAGTATCCGGTACTTCCATTTTTGGATAGACAAGCCCAAACTGATTACAAAATACCCGGAAGTACAGTTGTTTTAGAAAAAGGCACAAAAGTCTTTATTCCTATGTTTGGACTGCATTACGATGCCGAATATTTTCATCATCCCCATAAATTCATACCAGAACGATTTTCCGATGACAACATTAATAATATCCCCCAGTTCGCGTATCTACCCTTTGGCGAAGGACCAAGACATTGTATAGGTAAGTTTTTAATTGAAAAATAAATTCCACTAAAAATTGGGATGCCTTAACGGAACATCTAAATTATTTATTTTTTCTTTTAGGCTCCCGATTAGGCATACTCGTCTCCAAATTTGGTCTAGTGAGTATTTTATCTCAATATGAAGTTCATCAATGTGTCCAAACTCCAGTTCCTATTAAATTTTCTTCCAAAACGCTTGTCCTTGCCTCAGAAGTTGGCTTACCGATGACTTTCAAGAAAAACGCTACAGTTGCATAATTTAAGTTTAAGGACAAACAAAATGATAACAATTATATTAATTATTATGTTGGAAAACAACGAGTATTTTAAGTGTAATTATAGCTTTATTATTATTATTAAGAAGCACTTTAATTGTTTATTGTTATATAATGAATTAAATTAAATAACGTGTATAAAATTTAGAATTAAATTAAATTTACGGTACGGTTTTATATAAAGTGAGCCAAAATAAAATCTTGGATCTTGACTTAAAAAAAATCTTCGCAACTCAATAAAAAAAAATAAAACTAACTTGGGTTATTTTGCCTACTAGGTACTTTTAAAACCACCAGAGCATTATAAACTAAAATAGATAAAATAGTCATATTGACCTATTTTAATTTTTTAAGGCTAGAGATTCAAATTCACAGATCTTCCATACGTCCATACTTTAAATAAAAAACGCGCGCGGACAAAAAAGTTTTAAAAATTGCCAAACGTAAAACTTTTTTCGTCGACTACTGCGACTTCAAATTCATTAAATTCATTATAGTCTACTCGCCGCATAGAAGGAGTTCAACTTTTTTTTGGACCCACTGGCACACCAAGCTTAATCGAAAAAGCTTTTTTTTTACTACCGAAAAAACTTGGTGTCCCAAGCCAAATCATGGGCCTAACTGCGGTAGCCCCTTTTAAAGATGATATTTTAGTGACATTTTCACATTTAAATACAATTAATTGTCAAAAACTGTCGTCTTCCAATTTTAGGGCAAAAAAAGGCTGTTTTCAGTGGAAAATAGTGAATTCTTTTAACAGTATTTAATATGAACCAACCAACTAAAGGGATACATAATATAAAAATGGGACAGCTCCTTATTTTTACCAAACAATGAATTATAGAGCAAATGTGAAGATCTATCTTTAATTACAGTGAAAAAAGATAAAAACAAATGTTAATCCCAAGATTTTAGCTTACAATAAGTGTTCGTGTTAAAAAAAACACGAAATAAGTCGTCCGTACTAAAAAACGTAAGCATAACTCAAGCGTAACTATCTGTTTTTTATATTTTGCAGATTTAAGAACTTATATTGGGTGGTAGAAAGTTTTTGTGCTATTTTTGGAAAGGTATTTAGATGCTTCTTTAAATACTGTCAAAAAAATTCAGTATTTTTCTCTGTAAAATGCCTTTTTTTCGCCCCAAAATTGGAAGACGTCAGTTTTGACAATTAATTTCAATTGATAATTTTGTGAGCCCCATTGGGCCAATTTGGACGGTAAAAATATCATTTAAAAGATAGAAGTACTCCTAACAGTCCCGATTTACACAGAGTTCACCTTATACCTGTATTTGCCCAAAATTAAATGTGAAAATGTCACTAAAATATCATTTTTAAAAGGGGCTACCGCAGTTAGGCCCATGATTTGGCTTGGGACACCAAGTTTTTTCGGTATTAAAAAAAAAGCTCTTTTGATTAAGCTTGGTGTGCCAGTGGGTCCAAAAAAAAGTTGAACTCCTCCTATATGGCGAGTAGACTATTATGTCTCTCTTTAACCCAGGAAAATAAAACAAAAATTAATACAATCTGCCGAAAAATTATTTGTTAACTTTTTTTTTTACCATTATCTCTATATTGCCATAATATACAACATATCAAAAGTCCCCTAAGATCCCGTGCCGGCGTCATGCCATTTTAGAGGGTCAAAGGTCGAAGAGGACAGTTTTTGGTAAATAAATCTCTTCCTATTGGTCGGACAAAAAAAATGTAGGATGTAAATTGCAGATTGAACAATTACCTACAAAAAAATTCATACACACTTTTCCATCGAGCTACCGTTATGGCGTAGTAGTGTCAATTATGCATGACGTTGGTATACTTTTAACACCGGCTAAAATACAAAAACGAGGAAAACTTCTTCCAAAATTTTTTAACCAGGGTTTTAATTTAACCCCTAAGATACATAATCGGCAATAAAGGGTCTTGTAAATTATTAATTGCGTGTATACAGGCGCTCCAAAAATGAATTTGGATATGTCTGTAATTTCTCAGGTTAATAAAACCAACCAAAATTTTTACAAAGAGGTGTTAGCTCTTGTCCTTTCAATGAGTTACAACCCCCTAACAAAGCCCCAAAGTATTTATTAATCTTTAAAAAAAAATAATACAAAAAAATGTAACAAAATCTTTAATACAAAGCAAACTATGCATTTAAGGCCTTCTCAATAAATTGCATGGAATTACATGGTGTTTAACATGATGATGTTCTCTATTGCTCCCAAAATAATGGTCTGATCACTTTAAAATTCCATTTCATTTATTGAGATGGCCTTAAACACATAGTTTGCTTTGTATTAAAAATTTTGTCATATTTTTATATATTATTTTTTTTTAAAGATTAATAAATACTTTGGGGCTTTGTTAGGGGGTTGTAACTCATTGAAAGGACAAGAGCTAACACCTCTTTTTAAAAATTTTAGTTGGTTTTATTAACCTGAGAAATTACAGACATATCCAAATTCATTTTTGGAGCGCCTGTATACACGCAATTGATAATTTATAAGACCCTTTATTGCCGATTATGTATCTTAGGGGTTAAATTAAAACCCTGCTTGAAAAATTTTAGAAGAAATTTTCCTCGTTTTTGTATTTTAGCCGGTGTTAAAAGTATACCAACGTCATGCATAATTGACACTACTACGCGATAACGGTAGCTCGATGGAAAAGTGTGTATAAATTTTTTTGTAGGTAATTGTTCAATCTGCAATTTACATCCTACATTTTTTTTGTCCGACCAATAGGAAGAGATTTATTTACCAAAAACTGTCCTCTTCGACCTTTGACCCTCTAAAATGGCATGACGCCGGCACGGGATCTTAGGGGACTTTTGATATGTTGTATATTATGGCAATATAGAGATAATGGTAAAAAAAAAAGTTAACAAATAATTTTTCGGCAGATGAAATCTTAAATCACTGGGTTACTTATACAAATAAAATAGTGTCGTCAAAAAATCACATTGAGAATAATTCTCGCTTTGTAATTTTTTTTATAAGTAAAGATACCAAGCGAAGAATTAAAATCATCATTAAAAAAAATTAGGACACAAAATTTGCGAAAAGTATTGCGATAATTTGGTACCTTTAACGTATGTTAAATTAAAGCAGCTCAAAAAACTGTAATTATCTATAAAATTAGTTTAGCAAACTTTAGCCTCACAATTGCTAATCGTTGCACTTTTTTACTGCAGTTTGGTTTAGGCACTTAAACATTTCACAAAAAACTTTAACGATAAAAAAACGTGTCCTACTAAGTGATTTATTTAAAAATTAAGATACAGTTTCTAAACACAAAAATGTTCGTGACTCCAGTTTGGTACATTAACGTTCTTATTCTTATATCTCTATTAATTTACCTATTGCATAAGTATATTGCAATGAACTTTAACTATTGGGAAAAGCGACAAGTGTTTTATTTTAAGCCCAAGCCGTTTGTTGGTAATGCCCTCAACTTGTTCTTATTCAAAACGAACACTGCAGAAGAATTGGCAAAATTTTACAATATGACAAAAGAACCTTTTTTTGGGGCATTTATGTCTAGAGTTCCGATATTAGTAGTAAGAAGCCCTGAATTACTAAAACATATTTTAGTAAAGGATTTTGACAATTTTACAAATAGAGGCATTGTTAAAGCACAACACGATCTACTAGTATCTAGCATGCTTTTGTTCAGTCGTGGCCAAAATTGGAAAAACATGCGAACAAAAAATACTCCAATGTTTACCTCTGGAAAAATAAAAGCCATGTCAGTTTTATTAGAAGATATCGCGGACGAAATGATCTCTTATATCTCCAAAAATATAGCAGAAAACCCAGTTTTAGATGCAAAAGAATTATGTGCTAGGTTTTCAACCGACTTTATTGCTAGGTGCGCTTTTGCTATTAACGCCCATTCATTTAGAACTGATGATCCGGTATTTATGAGAACACTACATCACCTTGTAGAATTTAACTGGAGAAATGGTCTTGTTCAACTATTTGCTTTTTTTACCAATGATTTTCTTGCATTTTTTCGTATAAAATTATTAGACGAAGGATCTACTAATTTCATGCGTCAAACTTTGTGGAAATCAATTGAAGAGAGAGAAAAATCTAATACAAAAGGAAACGATTTTATTGATTTATTGGTTGAACTTAGAAAGGACGAGAATTTTTGTCGTGAACACAACTTTGGTAAGCAAAAACTTTTAAGATTATGTAAAATTTAACATGTAGTTTACTACTACTTTTTTTTAGAAGGTGATAAAGTAATAGCTCAAGCATTAACACTATTCGTAGCGGGCTATGAGACCTCAAGTTCAACTATATCTTTTACATTGTATGAATTATGTCAGCACCCGCATATTCAACACAAATTACGTTTGGAAATACAAA
The DNA here is from genome assembly GCA_963920755.1 of Cartodere bifasciata. Classification (NCBI taxonomy): domain Eukaryota; kingdom Metazoa; phylum Arthropoda; class Insecta; order Coleoptera; family Latridiidae; genus Cartodere; species Cartodere bifasciata. The sequence continues at coordinate 17,286,107 of OY987195.1, read as the reverse complement.
ACGCTCTTCAGAAAACGGAAGGAAAAATAACGTACGATGCCCTTCAAGAGCAAGAAATGAAATATCTGCATATGGTTGTATCAGGTAAAAAATTCATCACCTACTAAAATCGGGTAAGGTGGATACCTAAGTATAGACTTATTTTTTAAAATTCTATGATTTTAAAATAAGGACAATTTACAACTACTGCTCATTAAAAATGATAACATTTTTATAGTCATGCAAAATTAATAAATGTAAGTAAAAGCAAATCTTCTTTTTTAGAAACATTAAGAAAGTATCCAGTAGTTCCAGTTATATATAGAGAATGTCTTAATGATTATAAAATACCTGGAAGTTCAGTTGTTTTGGAAAACGATACAATAATATTCATTCCTCTGTTGGGACTACATTATGATCCTGAATATTTTCCCAATCCACACAAGTTTAACCCAGAACGATTTTCTGATGAACACGTTAAAAGCATACCCCGCTTCGCATATCTTCCCTTTGGAATAGGACCAAGAAATTGCATTGGTAAGTTACAGGGAAGACACAAAAATGAGCACCTTATAAAATTTTGTTTTTGCTTATTCAAGTCTTAATCATTTTTTTTATTACAGGAGGTCGCTTGGGACTGCTAGTGACCAAATTTGCTTTAGTAAAAATCCTATTGCAATATGAAGTTCACCAATGTGAACAAACTCCTATTCCTATTAAATTCGATCCGAAAACGCTTCCTTTGACAGCAGATTTTGGACTACCGATGACATTTAAGAAAATCAATACGGCTGCATAATTATACCTAGGATCACACATTTCTTTTGCCGAGTTCATAACCTTTCATCTAAGCATCATTTAAAGTAAGAATCACTTAAAGTAAGAAATTAAGGCAGATTGGCCCATTTGGGTTTGACATGTCAAACAAAATCAAATTCAATTAGACCAATGGGTCTTACATTTCTTACTTTAAGTGATTCTTACTTTAAATGATTCTTAGATGAAAGGTTATGAACTCGGCATTATTGCTCTTTGCTTTTTAATCTTTAAAAATTTATTTTATTATAATTTTTTTTAATTTTTATAATATTTTGCGGAATTTCTAAAATTTAATGGAAGAATTAGATTGACCATATCTTATACTTTGGGGTCAGTAAGTTTGGTTTTAAAATAATACCAAATACAGGGTGTTACCAAATAACTAGGAAAAAATTCAGGGGGTAATTTCTAAACCCATTTTAGGAAAAAAAGTTCATATAAACATGTGTCCGAAAATCCTTCGTTTCTGAGATACAGGGTGTCAAAGTTTCTCAAAAAAAATTTTAATCTTAAGATTACTAAAAAGCTAAACTAGATATTTATTTGAAATAATAATAAAAAAAAGAAATTAATTAACCCTTCATTGTTAACTATGTTTTATTTTCATTAACATAAAAAAGCCAAACTTAAAAAAGAAATTCTGTTGCCTTTGGGCAATGAATTTTTTTCTCGAAAACGGTTAGTTTTATGAAAAAAGAACAGGACAATTATTCTAAAGATCATATTCTAGGGCTTCTAATTATTTTATGAAAATACCAAAAAAGTAACACACAAAAAAGTTGGGGGTGAACAACCCCCATGGTACCCCCAAATGTGCCCCTTCCAATTATAATTTTTATTTCTTTTCTACCGCACTTTATGCCTAATGGTAAGAAAATTACCCGTGCTAAGTTTTAAATAAATATCTGGTTTAGTTTCTTGGTAATCTTAAAAAAAAAGTTTTTTTTTAGAAACTTTGGCACCCTGTATCTCAGAAACGAAGGATTTTCGGACACATGTTTATATGAACTTTATTACTTAAAATGTGTCCAGAAATTACCCCCTGAATTTTTTCCTAGTTATTTGGTAACACCCTGTATATAAAAAAAAACAAAAACCTACTTTATTAAACCGTATAGAAATTAAGAGGGCTGGGGGACATTAATAGTATATTAAAACATAGAGTTTTATAAGGAACGTTTTTTAGCACGCGTCCAGGTTTGGAAAAAGAGCCGCGCAGCGGCGAGTTTTCCAATGGACAAGTGATAAAAAACGCCTTATAAAACGAGTTTTTTATACTATTTTTTATATTTGCTCCATTTAATTCTTTAAAAAGCTTTTTTAATTTAAATTAAAAACTTAAGATGAAATTTTGTTTTTTATGACCAACCTTATAGCATAACATTGACATTTTGAAGTAAAAAATAAATTAAAGTTAGACATATTGAGTAATGACATTTGTAAACTTTACTCATTTAATACTGAATGAATAGGCGTTTTTGTGAAAATGTAACCATTGATATCGTTTCTCCAATTCTTCTAGTTATTCCCTCTACAAAAAAACCGATTGATTATAATAGTAAAATTTGTAAATAAAAAGTACCTTGCAAGAAAAGAATTCATCTTTTTGCATCAGGAAAACCAACCAATAAAATAAAATTTTGGGTTTAATAATGAAGCAATTCAGAAACTTTAAAAAACCAAATTTCGGGTTTCATAATGTGCATATTATAGAACGCAAATATAAAAAAAACTTTAATGTATTAATTATTATTATGTAGAAAAAACAAGGAGGCATTTTAGGTTTAATTGTAGCTCTACTATAAGGGACATTGATTGTTTAAAATAATTATAAGAAATTATTATAAAGACCACTTTAATTAAGTAGAATTATACAGAATGTTCTATGTAAATTTAGTAAAGACAATAGTAACTTTAAAGCAAATTAAATTATTTTCGATTGTGTTAAAAAATCCAACATATTATGTTTTTTTCTATTATTAAGGAATTTTCAAGTTTTTAATTTATATAACCTAAACCTAGCTAGGACCTATGTAAATATATTTTTTACAAGAAGTTTTTCTAGAAAATACATTGCTATGATCAGATCATCAATTCTCATAGCATCAATCATATAGATTTACAAAAAATACCATAAATACTAATGCAGTACCTCATGAGTATGCATTTTTTTGTATAAGTTTTGAAACATAACTTTTTAACACAATATTATTTTCCTAACAAGTGTTAAGCTTTACTAAAAATTTGTTTTTCTTTTTAATTAATAAATGTCGGTGACAGTAAGAAATTTTAGATAAAATAATACGAAATAGTATCTTCGAGCACTGCATTTTTTTTTTGTTCTGAGAAAGGGATAAAATCCCTAAATTACACCAAAAATGATTCTTGTTTTTAAGATTTTTACAATCTCAATACTATTTATAATATTACTAGAGAGAAATTATCTTTGAATGATAGGCTAAGTTATTAATAATTGATGTTTATTACTTACTAAAGTGACAAAAAAATATTATCTTATTTTTTTTAACGTACATAATAGGTACTTATAATAAAATTAGGACCAAAGTTCGTCTAATCTAAAGAAAAATACAATTATAAAAAATACTAAGCTGCATTAATATCAGTTTATTAAAAAACGTTAGTGCCCGAACATAAAAATCCCGATGTTTTTCACGCGCTATTTATTAGCAGACATAGTTCTTGTAGTGTGTCTTCTAATTTTCCTACTCCATAAGTATGTCGCAAGCAATTTTAACTATTGGGAAAAACGACAAGTGTTTTATTTCGACCCGAAACCAATTTTTGGCAATTTCTACGAACTGGCAACGTTTAAAACTACAATCGGGGAATTTTTAGGGAAGCTTTACAGTATGACAAACGAGCCATTTTTTGGAATATTTCTCTTTAGAGCACCGGTTTTGATTGTCAAAAGCCGCGAACTGCTCAAAAACATATTAGTGAAGGATTTCGACAAATTTATGAATAGAACTGTTCTGGAACCACAACATGATCTTCTAACAGCTAGTACTCTGTTTTTCAACCGTGGCCAAAGTTGGAAAAACATGCGATCAAAAAGTACTCCAGTGTTTACCTCTGGCAAAATAAAGGCTATGTCTGTTTTACTGGAAGACATTGGCTTGGAAATGAACTCTTATATCGCCAAACAAATAACGAAGAACCCAGTTTTGGAGGCAAAGGAATTATGTGCCAAGTTCACAACTGATGTAATCGCGAAGTGCGCTTTTGCTATTAATGCGCACTCGTTCACAAAAGAAGATGCTGATTTTAGAAAGTGTGGACAGTTCCTTTTCGAGCTTAGCTGGAGAAATGCTGTTACCCAAACATCTGCTTTTGCTATGCATGCCTTAGCTAGATTAATGAAGTTCCAAATCTTCGATCCGAGAGCTACTATTTTTTTGCGCGATGTTTTCTGGAAATCAATTGAGCAGCGAGAAAAATCTAATGCAAAAGGAAACGATTTCATTGATTTGTTGGTTGAGTTAAGAAAGAACAAGGAGTTTTGTCGCGAAAACAATTTTGGTAAGCTCCAACAAAGCAGAACGTTGTTGGGCATAGGTAGTAACTCCAATAATTATATTTTTGTTTATAGAGGGTGACAAAGTGGTTGCTCAGGCATTTACATTTTTCATAGCAGGATTTGAGACCACTAGTTCAACTATTTCTTTTGCTTTATATGAACTAAGCATAAAACCAGAAATTCAACAAAAATTAAGGTTAGAAATAGAAGACACCCTTAAGAAAACAGATGGAAAAATAACTTACGACAGTCTACAAGAGATGAAGTATTTGCATATGGTAGTATCAGGTAAAATATTCAAAAGATACGAAAAACTTTGGTTAAAATAAATCAACATTTTTAGAAACATTAAGAAAGTATCCAGCACTTCCATTTTTGGATAGAGAAGCCCAAACAGATTACCAAATACCAGAGACTAATGTAGTTCTTGAAAAAGGAACAAAAGTCTTTATCCCGTTGTTTGGACTCCATTACGATCCGGAATATTTCCCTAATCCTCAAAAATTCATACCAGAACGTTTTTCTGACAGCAACACCATACCTCAATTTGCATATTTGCCTTTTGGGGAAGGACCCAGACATTGTATTGGTAAGTGTCCACGAATCATTAAATAAAATTTTGTTAAAGAAGTGCACTTTTTTAAATGCAGCAACTTTTTTATCTTTGGAAAACATATAATTTATGTTCTTATTTTTAGGCTCCAGATTAGGACTTTTGGTGGCCAAATTTGGTATAGTGAGAATCTTATCCCAGTATGAAGTTCAGAAATGTGCCCAAACGCCTATTCCTGTTAAATTTGCTACAAAATCATTAGCACTGGCCTCGGAAATTGGTTTACCTATTATCTTTAAAAAGAGTCCCATATAGTTGCTCAATAATGCTCGCTGTTTTATTTTGTTTATTTAACTTACCTTTTAAACCTGGTTTTGAACTTTAAAATAAAAAAAAACTTACCTTAATAAATTTTGGTACATTTCGGTTCAGGAAGAGTCCTCATTAAAAATCCATCCAAACATAGGACCTTCTTGAAAGGGCATCCCGACCTGTTAAAGGCCCGCAGAACGAAATTCGCCATCTATTGATTATTCATTCAACTAAAAAAAAATACCTTAGATTTTTCTTACAAGATGGCAGCACATTTTACTAAAAAATTGAAGTTTTTTGTTTTGGGGTTATGTCTCTGACAGAAAAATGTTAAATTATGTAGGTCAAATACAGGGTCTACCACAAAAGTTATTCTAATGATGTTTTTATTGATTTTTATGTTTTTTAACCCTTTGAGCAGTACTGTCCTATATATAGGACGGCACTTTGATGATCCCTGAGCAGTACTGTCCTATATATAGGACAGTAAAAAAACAATTTTTATCTCCCAGATCTGAGTCTTTTTTCGAAAATCTTATAAATGCTACTTAAAGTTTAAGAATCTGGCTTTCATACAATATTTTTTTTATTTATGGGAAACTTTGGGAAGGTATTTAAAAAGGGCCCCAAACTTGGTCTAATTCTTTCAATACCCTGTATTAGTGCAAAATTTTAAAAGTATCAAATTTATTGGGAATCCCCGAAAATAAATGTCAAAGGCATTGGTGCGCCACATTTTTTGTATATCAAATAGGTTTGTGAAGTTGCCGATAAAATATATGATAGATTATAATATCATTTTAGCCTTTTGTGTGGGGAATTAAAGTTTTTATAATATTTATTTCAAAAATGTAAGCAAACTAAAGGTGTATTTAGGTATCAAAAGTGCAATAGAAAACAAATTATGGGATTTTCAATTCTTTATAAAATGCTTCTCCATTAAATATTTCTCTATGATTTCAGTGAAGTATGGTGAAAATAATATAACCTAAAAAAATTGCATAAGTCATAAAACAGCTGTACATCAGTGAGGTAGTAAAGAACAAATTGCCAAAATTTTTATTTTGAGTTTTTTTTTTTCAAACTTATATAAGTTATCTCCATACACGGAGCATTTTATATTTAAGCTAATAGTGTTAGGGTCCAGGCAACGAGATTGTTATTGTCGTGAACTATAGCAGAGTAAATATAGGAATAAAAACAATAGGTAAGCCTTTTTGTAGTTCGTAGTTCGTACCCGCAACTGCCGGCACAGACAGCAAATTGCAACAAGACTTATTAGGGGTTTTCCATTGCTCACGGATCACAATCATGATCCGAACTGGACCAATCATAGTGACTCCGTGAGCCACGGAGTCTTTGTGATTGGTCAAGTTCGGATCATGATCCTGTGATCCGTGAGCAATGGAAAACCACTAGTATGCTATGGCTCATAATCATAAGTAACACAGGCCTTCGAATCTCGCGCTAGTATGGTATTTTTTTTTATTTCTCATCATCGCGCATCGCAAGTCATTTACACGGCTGCAAAGCAGGCCAGAAGAATCGAATATGTAATTTGTATGGCGAGGAAACGAAGAATTTCCACCTCTAACTTTTTTTGGCCAAAGTGGATTGGGATGCGGTTTTTTGCATTTGGTTGTGAAAGACTCCTAGAAAAAATGGTTCCATTTTTTATTTTGTGGTCTTGCCCCGTTGCCCCCCAAATAGCCCCTATTTATAAAAAAAATTGATTTGCACCAAATTTTGTAAATAGGTACAAAATAAGGTCCCAAAAAGATTTTCCAAAAAAGAAATTTTTTAAAAATTTTCCTTAACCCCCTAAATGGCCCCTTCTAATGGGTATAAAATGCAGTTTTGTTGGATTTGCACCAAAATTTTTTGATGTATGTAAAATTATATGTTTAACAACTTTTCAAAATATTTGTTTGCCTAAAAAATATTCTTGGCCCCCTTCTATTCGGAATGAGTAATATTCAGATTTGTTGGATTTGCACAATAATTTGAAGATGTGTGCAAAATGATATGTTTGACAACTATTTGTAGTAAATTTTTGTTTAACAAAATTCCTTAGCCCCCAAGTGGCCCCCAATCATTCCGAATATATTATCCAGTAAAAGGGGGTCATTTGGGGGGCTAAGGAATTTTTTTAAACAAAAATTTACTACAAATATTTGTCAAACATATCATTTTGCATCTTCAAATTTTTGTGCAAATCCAACAAATCTGAATATTACTAATTCCGAATAGAAGGGTGCCAAGGATATTTTTTAGGCAAAAAAATATTTTGAAAAGTTGTTAAACATATAATTTTGCATACATCAACAAATTTTGGTGCAAATCCAACAAAACTGAATTTTATACCCAATAGAAGGGGTCATTTAGGGGGTTAAGAAAAATTTTTAAACAATTCCTTTTTTGGAAAATCTTTTTGGGACCTTATTTTGTACCTATTTACAAAATTTGGTGCAAATTAATTTTTTTTATAAACAGGGGCTATTTGGGGGGCAACGGGGCAAGACCACAAAATAAAAAATGGAAACATTTTTTCTAGGGGTCTTTCAAAACTAAATGCAAAAATCCGCATCTCAATCCACTTTGGCCAAAAAAAAATCGAGCTTTATAGGATTTTTGTGCTTAGTTTCCTCCCCAAATACATAAAATACAAAATGTATTACCAAGGCAGTATATTTTTTATTCGTTATGTACATGTACTACATTTTGAAAATATTCCCAGAAATATGTACCTTTACACAAATTGTTATTTTTATATTTCATGTGAATATTTCTGGAAATATTTCCGAAAAAGGGATTTATGATGGAATAAATTCCCGCGAGTTTTTCAAAATTGTTGGGAATATTCTCATTTGAAAATATATTGTAAAATAAGTTTCCGGAAACATTCCTAGGAAATATTTTCATTTTTTGGGAATATTTTCAGGCCCCATTGAACGCGAAGTCTTGTAAACACCTGCCGGACGTAGCCAAGAGCTAGAAAAATATTCCGCCAAGCGCAACTTTAGAGAAATATCCGGAAATATTTCTGGAAATATTCCTCGAAACATAAAAAAATATATCTGCGTGAGGACAAGGAAATAATTCCCAAAAATCTAGGGAAACATAAAATATATTTCCGCGCCCATCTCAAGACTATTCAAAATTTTCAAATAGTTATTTGGAAATTTCCAGATATCTATTCGGAAATTTCCAAATTAAAAAATTGTACATGACCCTTCAGAGCTTACACGTAACACCGCGATTTGTCCGCCTAAGCTAATTTTATTTTACAGGCACTGGTGCCTAGGTACTTTCCCTTTTTACCTACTACTGACGTACCACTACTTCTTGAAAATGTAAACTGGCATATTCAACATTTTTTTTTTGTTTAATCTTATGACTGTAAAAGAAGTCACCACTACTAAATTTACCAATGCAGACTAATCGAAATCGCGGAACAATTGGTGATTTAGTAGGTTTAAGCTTCCCCTTTTGGGTAGAGAAAAATGCGACGAAAAATGCATTTGGGAATTTATTCATCTGGTAACGGCGACTGGGACTGTAATGTTGTTGAAATTCTGGATCACGATGGATCTACACCAAAATTAGCAGATTGACACCAAATAACGTTTAAAAAAGATTTTCGTAATAATTTCTTTTCCCCCCAAATGGCCCTAAAATGAGGAATTTTCAAACACGTTGGATTTACACCAAATTTCACAATTTCAATCTGCAAAATTTTTTGTAGATCCATCGTGATCCTAATCCAGAATTACAAATTGAATGTGACATCTTTAGAGAGGGGTAGGGACCAGTTAGAGAATGAATCATGATTGTTTGGAAAGCAGCAATACAAATAAAAACCTTGATTTCCGACTAAATTATAAATTTTTGATGGAGCTAATAATATTTGTTTTGTGTGCAAGCCACTGATGTAGGCGTAAGCATAGTAGTTCAAATGTTAACAGCTTTGATGACTTGTGTGTCATGTTTATAGGTTAGATCAAGTTTGACAAAAATCCATCGAGATCAATTTCCAAGAGTTATAATTTATAAAATAATTATTATTCTTTTATACAAGAAAAACAATACCGTACTTCTGGAACCTAGTAAATGCTTTAATTTTTAATAAGACCCCAGGTGGTTATGGCGACTACCACCCCCTAGCTCACTTTAAAGGATCACGATGGATCTACAGCAAATTTTGCAGATAGATTTTCGTAAAAAAAGAATTTCTAAAAGAATTTCTTTACCCCCAAATGATCTCAAAAGACCCCAAAATGAGAAATTTTTAATCACGTTGGATATTTACAAAATTTTACAAATAGATGCAAAATAAGGTTTTAAAAAAAAAATTATACTTTTTCCCCCAAAAAATTTCCTTTCCCCCTTTTTTTCCCTTTTTTTAAGAAGGTTCCTTTACGGGGCCAAAACATTTTTTTACAGAAAAAAAAAAGTTTTCAAAAACCTTATTCTGCATCTATTTATTTGTAAAATTTGGTGTAAATCCAACGTGATTGAAAATTTCCCATTATGTCGGTAATTTATGTTTTGGTAATATTACGGTGTTTTTAGAAAAATGTGACAAGTCCCAATATTACCAGTAATATTACCCAAAAGCATCGGGTAATATTACCAAATTGCATGTAATATTATTGCGGTAATATTACGCTCACATCACTCACACAATACTTGTATAATAGTAAAAATTTGGGTTTTCCGAACTTTTTCGCAAGTGTAATTTTGTAAACATGTACAAGGTCTAGCTCAACCGTAGCCGTCCGTAAGGGGGTGGTTCATTTTGCAACATTTCCAAGGACGTGGGAATGCCCTTTTGGGTCATGTTTCACCGTTCGTAAAGAATGGTTAATTTTATAACAAACTCAAAGGTGCGCTTAAACATTTTGGGCCGAGCACCGCCGCTTTTAATTTATTTTAATCTATTGCTCATGGATCACAAGATCATGATCCGAACTTGACCAATCATAAAGACTCCGTGGCTTCACGGAGTCATAATGATTGGTCCAGTTCGGATCATGATTCAATGGATCCTGTGATCCGTGAGCAATGGAAAACCCCTATTATATCAAAAAGACAACTATCTTGGGAGCGAGGCGGCAGCCCCCGAATTTCTTGAACTTTAAATTTAATCTATATTCTCTCTTGGCATTTCCCTTGTCCGAGCAATAATGCAGCTACAAGCTAATGACGGCGCAAACTCATCTATTCGAAGAATTGTTTTATCTAGAACTATACCCAATTATTGATACAGACCTACTGTCATCTTCAAACTCCAATTTTTTGGGAAGATGCTACCAGTATGTAAATCCACATTTTGTGCAAAATATGTAAAAAAAAATTTAATTAATTTTTTGTTTTTATACTAAAAGTATTCATTTAGCTAGTTTTATTATATTTATAGCGGTGGTATATTTCTAATTTTTAACTTTTCTAGTTTACTAACTATTTGTTTACTTCCAAATAAGTCTTGCACTTTATTTGTTAAAAAAATTAAAAATCAAATTTAGATTTTCAATATTATTGAAAAAAAAAACTACAACCTTCACAAACCTAACTATTATTTTTTGCAGAAAAAAATTAGATGCAAGCCACTGTAATGACATAAAAAAATTGTAGGTTAAATTGTCACTTTGACAACTTTGACGTACAAAACATAAAAACAGGGTGGACGAAATTGTGATTTTTTAAATTTTTCGTCTCATTTATAGCCCCTCCAGGGGGTTTATATTACATTTTTTAACCAAATTATAACATTTTATAATAGGCTTTACCATTCTAACAGTAAATCCAGTGAAAATAAGAAGTAAATTTATCAAAAAAAAACCCACTCCACAGGCGGCAGCTGCGCGAAAAAAACTCACCGCTCAAAGGGTTAAGCTACGAATGGCTTACATTTTTACAAGGTGGTGGATTTTAGATAAAATTGCAGATATGCTTAGATTGCAAAGATAAAAAATTGAGTAAAAAAACAAAATTATTAAATGTAAGTATTTATTTTTATTATTAATATAATTAATTAAATTTAATGTTAACAAATCTATTAAAAAGATAACATGTAAAAACAGATTTAATACTTTTAAGACAAGATCTCAGAATAAGTATTCATCGGACAAGACTAATAAATAATCATTACTAGATTCTATAAAAATAATGTAGCATACGCCGCATTTTATTTGGCGTCAGAATCATTCCAAAATGCCATTCTCTCCATGAGGCAAAACAACATTTTGCAATTATTCTACATAGTACGTGCCTTTCGTCGGTCGATCTATCAAATTCAAAATCTTTTTAGAACAAAAAAAATTGTGTAATAAAAATTAGTCTTTAGGGATGATCTCCAATTCAAAGATTCAATTAATTATATTAAAATTGCCTCGTTAGTTTATTTCTTCCTCGAGACATTTCTTGAGACCAGAGACATTCTAGAAATTAGAAATTATTATTATAGTTATTTAGAAGTAATCTGTCTCACGAGAGACTTATCGTAGTAATGAAACAGCAAAGGGGTAACCGTTAAACCTTAAGTAATACCATGTGAAACCTTACTGCTACCAAAATAAGGAAGAAAATCATTCAACGTGTAAGGGTATAAAACGGGCAGATCAATTAAACGTAACGATTTGTGTCTAAAAAATTAAAAAAGGTTTTCCGACCGCAAGACATGAACCAGCGACCTTTGGATTAGCAGCAAACTGCGTTTTCCAACTATACCACGACCGCTTGACGACATTCTACCTACAAAAAGTAGTTATTATTTACCTACTCCATATTCCCCATTGTTGCATTACTACGATAAGTCTCTCATTATTTACGCTGTCGCTAAAGACTTTTTTTGATCTTATTTTTTTTTTAAATGAAAAGGTTCAAAATCAAGGCATAGGCCATTTGGGTAACTGTTTTGATATGGATTACAAACGAAACGAATACTTTTTTTGTTGGGTAGGTATTGTACTTACTACTTAGGTAATTAGAATTACTTTGTGGCCGGTTCTTTCAAATAAGTTTTTGAATCACATATTTCCTACTCCTATTATTGGAAATGGAATGATGATAAGTAGGATATCTTTACCCCATTTTGAAATCTTACTGCAACATAATTTTTAAATTATGTAAATAACGTAAGGTTTTAGTGCAAACTTTATACTTACTTATGTATACAAGGTATAATCGCTCTCGTCACTAAATTTTTTAATTAGTCAGCTAACAGTAACAGCAAACAATTTGAAAATTTTTTAAAACACCATTTTCTTGTTGACAACATTCACTGACATTTCCAAACATTCAGTTTTTTAAAAATGTGGGTAATGCAGAATACCTTTTTTAATTGTCAAATTTCGTTTTTTATTTAATTTTCTTTCATTTTGTATCACGAAAAACGGTTCGACACAATTTGAATAAAGTTCAAGAAGAAATGTAATTCCGAAAGTCAATAACTATTCGAAATTAAATGAATAATAATATAACAAAATATGCTCACGTAAGTTTATTTCTAAATTGCTAAATATAAGCAATGAAAAGTAACTTCAATATGCAAAAAAATAGTGCTTTTTGTTTGCTAAAATTTTATATGATAATGCATTCTAATGTATTTGAAAAATTGTTATAATGTTCTTTAACCTTTTTTCTTGCTATTTAATGAACTTTTTGATTAAAGATGTGTTTCGTTTTCTTTATTTGTGTCGAATAGAAAGTGTTGTTTCGCCTGAAATTTAGGCAACCAACACTACATATTCAGAGAAACAGATAAATATTTTTCTGATTCTATGCTTGCGCAATGTCCCGTTAAATAATATCACGGATTGATTAAATGTCATGAACTTGTAGCCAATGCATTAAATGTTGCCCAAAAGTAATAAACAACAATAATCTATTTGCAAATTAAAACATATGTTTAAAATAGTAGTAGCATGAAAGTCCACTCTAAATTTAATTACCATTCTAAGAAAATAGGTATTTATCATTGTTGCTACACAAAATTAATACATTAGAATAAACAGTTTCGCGATGTTTGTAACTTTCTTACTAATTGTATTGGTATTTATATTTATTTTGATATTCTTTGTTCATAAATATGTGGCAAGTGACTTTAACTATTGGGGCAAACGAAAAGTGTTCTACTTTGAACCGAAACCAATTTTTGGAAACTTCTTCGAGATGGCCACATTTAAAACCACGATCGGAGAATTCTTAACGAAGTTTTACAACAGAACAAAAGAACCATTCTTTGGCATATTCGTCTTTGGAACACCGGTACTGGTTGTCAAAAGTCCAGACTTGCTAAAACACATTTTAGTTAAGGACTTTGACAAATTCATGAATAGAACTTCCTTTAAACCAAAACACGACTTAATAACAGCCAATATCCTGTTTTTTGATCGTGGACAAGACTGGAAGACAATGCGGTCGAAACTTACTCCACTGTTTACTTTAGGAAAAATCAGATCGATGTCAGTTTTACTAGAAGACATTGGCTTAGAAATGAACTCATACATCGATAACCAAATAGCTGATAACCCAGTCTTAGAATCGAAAGGACTATGTGCAAAATTCGCGACCGATGTCATAGCCAAATGTGCTTTCGCAATTGAAGCCAATTCCTTTAAAGACGAAGATTCGGAGTTTCGCAAATCTGGAAAAGTTTGTTTCGAGTTCAATTGGAGAAATGCCCTTCATCAAATGGCGTTCTTTTTTATGCATGATTTTGCATCTTTTATGAGGTTAAAACTATTTGATCCAGTAGGTACTGACTTTTTACGTGATGTTTTCTGGAAATCAATAAAGCAGAGAGAAGAATCGAAGACGAAAGGTAATGATTTGATTGATTTGCTGGTCGAACTCAGGCAGAATAAGGAATTTTGTCGGGAAAACAATTTTGGTAAAGGTTAAGATATTTAAAAGGATTTTAGTACGTACTACTTATTTCTAGAGGGGGATAAAGTGGTGGCTCAAGGAATAACGTTTTTCTTGGCTGGTTTTGAGACCATGAGTTCCACGATAGCTTTTGCACTATACGAATTATCAATTCATCATCACATTCAACACAAATTACAGCTAGAAATACAAAGTGCGCTTGCAAAAAGTGGTGGAAAAATTACATACGACGTCTTACAAGAAATGAAATATTTGGACATGGTAGTATCAGGTAAACAAAAATTAAACACTTCGATTCACAATTTGATCAACTGTACTTTTAAAATGGGGTAAGGTGACGAATCTTAAATAGACAATCTAAGATTGTCTGTAGATATTTTTGTATAAATAGTGAAAATTATAATTTCTCTTCCAGAAACGTTGCGAAAGTATCCAGGGCTTCCAGTTTTGGACAGAGAAGTCCAAAGTGAGTACAAAATACCAGGAAGTACAGTTGTTCTTGAAAAGGGAACAAAAGTATACATTCCCGTACAAGCATTACATTATGATCCCGAATATTTTCATAATCCTCAAAAATTTGTACCGGAACGTTTTTCTGATGACCATATCAGTAACATACCACAATACGCTTATCTACCATTTGGAGAGGGACCAAGATTCTGCATCGGTAAGTTTTTTTAGACACAGTGCTAAGTTGAATTAGATGATTCAACTTGAATAGTTGTCAACTTTAAAAAAAACTAAATTTTTAATAGGTTTGCCAGTTGTCTCGAAGTAATAATTTTTTTATTTTTAGGGACCAAATTTGGACTGCTGGGTACCAAATATGGTCTAGTGAGCATTTTATCGAAGTATGAAGTTCAGCAATGTGAGCAAACACCTATTCCTATAAAATTTTCTACGAAATCATTTGTATTGGCTTCAGAAGTTGGATTACCGATGATATTTAAAAAGAGTACCATTATTAGTACTGCGTAGCATTAAATAAATGAAATTGTATAGTAGAAAAAGAATAAAATATCATGTTATTATACTCTTCGCAAGACTAGGTCCGAAGAGTATATTGCAATCGATCAGAAAATCCTAAAATCGTCAATTTTCATCCTAGAGCAAAAATTCTTGCAGATTCGTGCGTTTCATGACTTTTTAAGATTTTCATTTTTTCTCCGTCCGTCGGTCGGTCGGTCGGTCGGTCGGTAGGTCGGTCTGTGGGATGTCACGTTTCTTGTAAACACGCTATCTTAAGAACCAAAACTCCAATCCAATTCAAATTTTAAGGAAAAATCGATCCCTATAAAAGGAAGAACCCTATTGTTTTTGACAAGAATCCGAGTACTATAAAGCCCCCCTTTCAGCCCCCCAAGTGAAAAAAAAATCGTAACTCGATTATTATTAAATTTACAAAAAAAATTATTTGACATAAAACATAGGAAATTTAATTCTCAACAAAAAAGTATTCGTTGGTTTTTTTGTCAGACCCCCCAGTTACCCCCCACCACAAAAAAACGTCCTATCTCGGTTATTATTCAATTAGCAAAAAAAAATATTTTTCACAAAATTAATGGAAATTTAATTTTCCATTAAAAATGTTGCTTTGTTTTTAATAAAGTTAACCATAAGGTTAAATAAACAAAAAATAAACTATTTCAGTAACAAAAAACTTCCAAGTCCGAATCGCGTCACGCGTCAGTCAAGAAGGCCATGCCAAAAATAATTCAAACAAAGAAACAAAAGCAGCTGTCAGAACAACTAACCTAAAATATCTTAAACGTCAGAACTGACGTTTATCCTCTTCGTTAACGAAATTCTTCGTGTTTTATGTCAATAGTTTGCACTCTTCGCAGATAAATAAAAAAAAAAATGTTTTACTTAAAAAAACTATTACCCTATAATAGTTTTCTTGCGAAGAGTATTCTATAGAATGTGTAGCCCTTATATAAAATATTGATTTAGCTTTGATTTAAAAAATCTTAAGTTCTTCTTCTACCAAATCCGAATTCTATTCGAGCGACTCATTTGCGAAGAGTAACTTCTACGCGTTTCGACTTCTACCCATTCTAGTTTAAAATAACAAAGTTTAAGCTATAATGTAAAATTTTAACTCAAAATATAGGTACTTGAATTGTTTATTATTATGTAAGTAGTAAATTAAGTAATTAATTTAATTCAGACTTAAAATATTTTAATTATAAATTAAAACGAGCGTCTTACGCTTCTATCGCTTATACTTATTTATAGAATAAACTCTCTTTCGCCCCGTATGAAATAATGACCAAAATAATGTTCTTTTTCATAAATCATAAATATTTTAAAAACGAATATTTGAAGAACGTATATTTTGTAGAGGGTATTTAAGACTTATAAGTCCGATCGACGGTCACGTAGACACTTTTAAAATAAATAAAAATGTTACCTGAGATTAAAAAACAAAAAAAAACTTGAATAATCCTATTTTTTTTGTCGGTGCCCGTACGGTTTGCTATTTTTTTCATACTTCTTAGTTGGCAGTATTTTGAGATTGGTTTGATTTTTGTTTTGTTGAAATTGAGCTACCATTGAAGATTTTGAGGCGACGCTGTCATTGATTTTAATTTCTTCCCCAGATTTCGTTTCCATTAGTTTTAATTTTGCTTCTATGGCTTGAATTTTTGTTAGTTTATCGTCGGCAGCTTTTTGATCTTTTTTCGACATTGCTAATACTGGGATGTTGAGCTCGTCTTTGGGTTTTTCATATTCCTCCTTTAAAAAAACAATTTTTAGCTAGAAAGTTTATACAAGAATGAAAGCCAAATAAATTTCTAACCTCTTTAATACTGTGAGCCCATGTTACGCAAATCTTCTTTTGTCCCAAGAGCATATTATGCAATTTGGTCTTCGCCTGCTGAGCATCTTTTTCATTAACGTAAGTAACAAATCCATAACCTCTAGGTTGACCAGCTAAGGGACCACTTCGGTGAAACAAGACATCAAACTTCTCGATAGGACCATATTTTTGCACCAGTTTTAGTAGTTGATACCAATAAAAAGAATTAAAGTTAGTTAAGTTTAGTACAAACGCCTTCCTTTTACTTACTCAGTGACTCTTTGATCCAAGTTACCAATCCACAGGCGCTTATCTGCATTTTGTTCCAAATCAGCAGCACCCACGGTTGAAGCAGCTTCCATTTGATAAAAATCAATACCAGTTTTGAGATATGAAAGGAACAGCACTTTGCAAAATTTTTGCACTCAGCTTATGTAAAATGATACTATAAGAAGCATCATTCTATTTTTAATCGTCAGATTGATTTAAAATCACTACTATTTTCTTTAAATTAAAAATAAACCATGTTTGTTTATGAATCACTTCGAATCGACTGTGAGTAGTTCATTTGATCAGTGGTTTGAGCTTTGCGTAAAGGTGAGTTCATGATTTTTTTTATTAAAAACTTTAAAATGTCCTAACGATTTTTAAAATTTGAATTTATAGTAATAATAGATAAGGATTAACGTAATTTCTTTAACAAATATTCTAAATAGTGCTTATTATGCTGAATTTGACTTATTTTTAAATGTGTGCCTTTTTTCTTAGTAGGTCGAAAACTTATTTAGGAACATCTGACCTACTAGTAAGCATATGAACTACTTTTTAAAAATATTTATTTTTTGCATTACATTTGCGGGTTTTCCCATTTTTATCTTATCATTAATTTATTAAAGTAATTACAGATTGTACTGTTAAAAAGTTTTGCCAAACGTAGTAGAAGTAGTGCAGACAATCTAAAAATGAGTGCAACAAAACCAATAAAAATGTGGATAGATGGTAAAATATTTTCAGTAAACAACCTGGACGACAAAAAGGCAGAATTTTTAAGTAAATCAGTCGGTAAGCTAAAGTTTGTTTGCAAACGATGAATCAGTTAATTGTGATGCAATTTTAGAGGATTTGATTATCCCCGACATTGCTGAGAGTGATAGAGAATCAACAAACGTAGAGGAGTCTAACGCCGAACCTGAGAAGTTCCTTTTTTTAACCAAATTTAAAGTGCCAACGTGAGTAGCAACAAAAAAATATGTTAATTGTTCCGTATAAGGTACACCAGTCAATTCTGAATATTTTTTCACCAAAATTGTTTTAAACTAATTAAAATATGCTAAAAAAGAATAAACCGGTGTCGCGTACCAACATTTAGAAAAAATAGTAGTTAAAAAAAATAAAAATGGTTGTACGCTATACGGAACAATTACCACGGGGGTGTTAGTTCCGTATAGCGTACACTAGTCAATTTTGATTATTTTTTCACCAAAATTGTTTTAAACTAACTAAAATAAGCTAAAAAAGAATAAACCGGTGTCGCGTACCAACATTTAGAAAAAATAGTAGTTAAAAAAAATAAAAATGGTTGTACGCTATATGGAACAATTACCACGGGGGTGTTAGTTCCGTATGGCGTACACTAGTCAATTTTGAATATTTTTTCACCAAAATTGCTCTAAACTGACTAAAATATGCTAAAAACGAATAAACCGGTGTCGCGTATCAAAACCTCCCATTCAAAAGCAGGGGGCGAAGCCCCCCGCTTCTTGCTTTTTGTGAGTTATTTGTTTCATAAGAATAATTATTTTAAGCATGTTTTAATAAATTAAAGTCATTTTTGAATTATTTTCTCCTTAGGAGTCGGGGGGCGAAGCCCCCCGCGTCATAATTTTTGTGAGTAATTTATTTTACAGGAAGGTTTATTTATTTTAAGCATGTTTTAATTAATTAAAGTAATTTTATACTTATTTTCTCCTTAGGAGTCGGGGGGCGAAGCCCCCCGCGTCGTGATTTTTTTAGTAATTCGTTCTAGAAGGAGATTTATTTATTTTAAGCATGTTTTAATTAATTAAAGCAATTTTTTAATTCATTTTTCCTTAGGAGTAAGGGGGCGAAGCCCCCCGCGTTGTGATTTTTCTGGCATGCGACAACGGGTTATTGTTTTTTAACATATTTTAGTTAGTTTAAACAATTTCGGTGAAAAAATAATTAAAATTGACTAGTGTACGCCATACGGAACTAACACTCCCGTGGTAATTGTTCCGTATAGCGTACAACCATTTTTATTTTTTTTTTTTCGTACTATTTTTAAAAAATGTTGGCACGCGACACCGGTTTATTGTTTTTCAGTATATTTTTGTTAGTTTAAACCAATTTTGGTGAAAAAATAATCAAAATTGACTAGTGTACGCTATACGGAACTAACACCCCCGTGGTAATTGTTCCGTATAACGTACAACCATTTTTATTTTTTTTTCGTACTATTTTTAAAAAATGTTGGCACGCGACACCGGTTTATTGTTTTTCAGTATATTTTTGTTAGTTTAAAGCAATTTTGAAGAAAAAATAATCAAAATTGACTAGTGTACGCTATACGGAACTAACACCCCCGTGGTAATTGTTCCGTATAGCGTACAACCATTTTTATTTTTTTTTTTGAACTATTTTTCAAAAATGTTGGCACGCGACAGCGGTTTATTCTTTTTTAGCTTATTTTGGTTAATTTAAAACAAATTTGATGAAAAAATAAGCAAAATTGACTAGTGTACGCTATACGGAACAAATACCCCGCGGTAATTGTTTAGTAAAGCGTACAACCATTTTTATTTTTTTTTAACAATTTTAAAAAAAAAATTTGGTACGCGACACCGGTTTCTTCTTTTTTAGCATATTTTGGTTAGTTTAAAACAATTTTGGTGAAAAAATAAGGAAAATTGACTAGTGTACGCTATACGGAACAAATACCCCGCGGTAATTGTTTAGTAAAGCGTACAACCATTTTTATTTTTTTGTAAACATTTTGAACAAAAAATGTTGGTACGCGACACCGGTTTATGTTTTTTTAGCATATTTTGGTCAGTTTAAAACAATTTTGGTAAAAAAATAAGCAAAATTGACTAGTGTACGCTATACGGAACTGTTACCAAAAATATAAAAGCAATAAAAGAGTAAAATATTCTAGCCATTATTACAAGCAAATAAACTGGAATTATGACCTAAAAGAGCTTGAACTTGAAACAAAAACAAAAGTTATCGTACCAAGAAACCCTGATGAGGATTCTATTAAAATTACCGGCAAAACATTGTTAAGCGTTGCTGATGCCAGAAATGAGTTGCATTCCATTATTGCTGATATAAGGGACAAATCTAAGGCTCTGCAATTTATTTCTGTTCCTACGCGAAGTGAAGAAATTCGAAATAATGTGGAGAAGTTTAAGGTTAATACTGAATATATTAAATCTTAAAATTAGTCCAGACCCAAAATAAAATTAATTTGAAGGAAGAAGTGTTGGAAATGAAACTTCCTGGTGTGGATGAGTCTATTTTTATGCCAAAATTAAAACTCCATTTAACCGTTTGCGTAATGTCGCTCTACAATGAATTTGAAATTGCTTATGCCAAGGAAGCCTTTCAAGAAATTAAATCAGAAATATTAAGGTTGGTATTTTTTATTTAAAAAATAAAATAGGCTTATGCTGCAAATATTGTGTATGTAATAAATGTTTTTTTTAGTTCGTTTATTGGTAAAGAACAAAAAATCAAAATCAGTGGCATTGAATGTATGCAAACTAATCTAGAAAAAGTGAATGTTTTGTTTGCCAAAGCCCAGTTTGTTGATGAAACGGAAGAAAAATCATTACAGAAGCTTCTTAACACAATTTCTGATTTTTACTACAAAAAAGGTCAGTGTCCACTGACTCCACTCTTCTTCATTTTAAACATCTCTAACTTGTTTGTTTCTTATTTTAAATTGTTTTAAAAAAGGTTTGGTACGGACATACAAAGACACGGTAAAACTTCATGTAACGCTTATGAATACAAGATATCGTAAGACAGAAGAACAGAACACTTATCAAAAAAAGAGACGCTGGCCAAAGAAAACCTTTTTTGACGCAAGGCAACTTATGGAAAAATATAAAGACCACAATTTTGGTGAGTGCTTATTTAGCAGCGTGAATTTATCTTTGATGTCCACTATTGGGGAGGATGGTTTTTATAAATCACTTGATGAAATACAACTTTAAAATTAAAGGCATGATTTAAGGTAGGTTTTTTCTAAATAACAAAACATTTTGTACATAATATTCATTTATTCATCCTAAATATTCGCTAGATTTTATTATTAAAAACATGGTAAATAAATCTTTTAGTTTAATAATACGTTATGGTAATAGAGGTACGAAAAAATTAACAATATTAATACATAATATGACACTTATTTTGTTAAATAAAAAACTTAAAAAAAGTTTCCTTATATTGCTACCATTAATTCCTAGAATCTATGATATGTTGGGAAATACTTTGGTAGGTACAATTAATTAACGATTTTATTTACAATAAATGAAATTACAAAAAGTAAGAAATTGGTCCAAGGTCATTTTCAAAAATCTATTGTGATTTTAAAATATTACTAGTACAAGCTTTTGGCTTAGGTATCTACATTTATTTGGCATTATTAAGAAAAATACTGTTCTTAAAAATTAAACTTATTCAGAGTTTATTTAAAAGTTTATATGGTGAGCCAATAAATTTAAATTTATTGTTTTTTCTAGTATATTTACCCCAAGGTATACAACAACTAGAAAAACAATAGTTTTATTTTGATTCACTGGAACTAATTAATAGACTCTTAAATATTATGTTTGAAAGACAATGTATACAAAATCATAACTAAACTTAAAATATAATTTTTGGAAGCCAAAGGGACTTAACTAAAAAATTAAATTTAAGATTTCTTAGAATATTTATTTACAGTTTTTCTCATAATTTTTTTGTTAAATAATATTAATATTTTAATTGTCCTAAGTTTTGATTCTCAATTGTTTTTTTATAATTGTTTATTTGTTACATATTTTAAACTTTTTTAAGACAAAACGAAAATTATATTTGTGGAAAATATTTTTTGTACAATTCTAAATACACTATTCTTAAATAGAAAATCGGTTAAAGTAACCGATATTTTTAATTCCGTTGCATAAATGCATAGCAGTTTTTAATTTATTTTTTGATCATTTGTTTTTATTTTGATCAGTGTTTTAATTAGTCAGTCGTAATTGAACACATTAAATTTTTTAATTAAATTATCTTTTAGTTTTATCTAAGTTTGTAGGTATAGCAAAGAAATTGATTACTACATAAAATAAAATGGTCTTATCCGGAAATTACCTAGTTTCGCATAAATTTTAGAGTAAAACTTTTGCATAAAATTTTATGCGAGACTTTAGCTAGAAATTGGAAGCGTAAAATTGTGGTAACAAAATATTTTCTTACCGTTTAATGATAATTAATTAATATGCGCAGTAAACTAGCTATTTTTGTTTTTATTGAATATTTTTCAAGAGTTTTTTTGAATTTTAAATATTTCTAAACAGATGTTAAAATTAAGATGCTTTCGGTTCGGGTTTTTATAGTTGGTTTTCTATCTTTTATGCATAAAACAATTTCTAGAAAGGTTGTGATTCTTTTTTTAAGCAAATTAGTAACATTGTTGTTCGACAGACCTTGGTTACAAGTTTGCCGCTAGAGGTGTAACTAAAAGTTAGAGAAATCATTTGTTGTTTGTTTTTAAATGTAGCATCGCCGGCATGACTTATCTATGTAGTAAGGAGCAAAATAAATCGCAGAAAAGTGGTTGAGCCTTCCAATAAATCAAACGGCAGGCAGTGAAGTACAATTATTCTCCCTCCCTGGTTTGGGCACTAGAACATCCTCATATGGGGTAATATTCGCCTTCTTGAACTCATCTCTTATCTTTTCCACTTCCTCAAAAACACGTAGAAAGTTCAGCCCAGCCAGTTTCTTCAGGTCCTCCACTCCCCACTTTCCTGTGGCAATTAGCTCCGCGAACAAGTTGGGGTAGGACGACACGTCCTTTAAGCCTTCCGGCACGCTGCAATGCAAAAACAACGAAATTAGAATAATTAATTACTCCGTGAATGAATAAATGATAAACTTCCGTTCGTGCTAATTCTGCAGAGACAAATTATGGCTCTCGAATGGTTTATGCACTCGAAAACGTGAAATTTTATTTGAATTTTGTTTTCAACTTTTGGTTACACAACTGTGGCGTTTTAAAGTTTAAGAATTTGGGTAATTTATGAATTTATTATACAGGGTGTTTCCTCAGGGGCGGATTTTGAGCAAAATGGCCGGTCCGAAAAAGTCTATCAGAGTTTCCTTATGTCGTGAAAAAGGAGGTGATTCCTGGACTCATTTTAAGGCTACAGATTGAAATTCATAAATGGGATGTTCTGTGCACTCAATAGTTCGTAAAAGTCATCTCAGTTCTCATGTCAGTTCTTTTCGAAATTTTAACAAAATATCTAAATATATGGAGTAATACATTAATAACTATGATTAGAAATATTTAGGATAATGTTTGTGATACATAAAAGTGCAAGAAATAATAAAAATATGGTAAAACACTACTTTTATTGTTTAATTCTTTCTACATTGAAATCTTTGAACAAGCACAGGAAAAAACGTAAATTGAAATTTTAACCATTTACAAGGTAAAAAAACATGGTAAATTAACGTATTATGGTTTGGCCTAAACTTTATAAACCAAAAAATATATCCGTAGTCGAAAAAAAAAAAACAAAAAAATAGTATAATAATTTTTCAGATTTTCGACACAAAGCAAAAACCGATTTAAAAATGAAACCAAAGGAGGTTTGTAGCCCTATTTTTTATTTTTCAAAACTGCATTTAGTTTTATAATATACGATGGGACCCTCATGTAGATGTGCTATTTAGTAGAATTGGCGGGAACTCAACGGAGATGACTTATACTAGAGTGCCTTGATGATTTTGACAGTTATTGTCGCCTTATAGAGTGACGCCATGCATCATTCTTTCTCTGTCATACAGATAACGTCATCAACGTTATAGCCAAAGTGACAACAATTACAACTTACAATCACAATTAATGACGTTATCTGTATGACAGAGAAGGAATGATGCATGTCGCCACTCTAAAAGGCGACAATAACTGTCAAAATCATGAAGGCACTCTAACTTATACGAGTTCTAGAAGCACAGAGCATCGAAACTGTGAATTTAAATCTATAGCCTTAAGAAAAAATGTTGTCTGTCAGAATGTGACATTTTGATGCAAAACCATAAATAGCACTCCGTGTCTGTGGTTTTCATCAAGCAGTCTTTTTAAATAGTTGGCACTGTTTATCGGTTTTAAATGAACGTAATGGCATCGCACCTACAAAGTAATTTATCACAAGACCTCGGGGGCGCAAGGCACCTCCTAAGCGTATTAACAATGTCGATATCGGTCCAAATGAGAATAAAAAGCAGTAGGTAGCGATTCATGGCGGAGCTCTAGATAACTGATAGCAACTAATGCGGGTGCTGATAGGATGTAGCGTTTCAGTCTTATGCCCTAACTATTCACATTTGTCAATGTTGACTTGATTTAAAAAATGATAAATAACTTAGGTATGATGCTCTTAAGAAGTGATGGAAGTTATTGATCTTTTTGAGAATCTTTTATTTTTAAGCTTGATTTATAGTTAGATACATTAAATTAACTTAACGTCACTTAAAGCCTCTTAAATTTACGTTTCTAAATGAATGCATTTTAGGATTGCTTAATTTCACTAATTTAAGGCAGTAAACGCCATCTATCGGTAAATCTTAGAATCTCATTATTTTACTGATTTTATTTCCGTTTTACAGTTTTCTTTTAAATTTTAAAAATTTGGTTTAGTAGCCGATTAATGACGTTTTAGTAAAAAAGGTTACAACTACCTAGTTTTGCCGAAATTAGTCAAAATTAACAAATACAGCGTGTCAAAAAAATGGCACATAAACGCGATGGTACGCTCTTCAAGCATTTTCAGTATTGACAATCTCTAGATGATTGTCAAAAAAATCCATCTGTTATATTCATCGAGAAAAATGCGAAAAAAGTTCCATAAGTTTGGCAACACAGTTTGTAAAATACATCTTAAAAGCTCATCTAGATTCTCGAACATACATTTTTGCATTTAGATCACATTGACATTGTTGTCAGCTTGATTTCATAAAATTTTTGCAAAATTAAATTGGTTATAAAAATGTATTTTGACCATTTAAAAGATAAACAAATGGTAAAATAATTTTAGATAGATTGTGCCTTTGTATTTAGCCATTTCATTTGTTAATATGTGCTGTTATATTCAAGATTAAGCGTTTAAAGTTTCGCACCTAGGGGCCTCATATCTTCGCGAGAATTTGAGATAGATTTTTTTTACAAATTTTCTGGGGCTCCCTAGACATGCCCCAACAACATCCTTTTTCGTTTATGCGTCATTTTTTGGACATCCTGTATAACCTATAAGTGAACGTTAAGTGACCTTTAGTTGATGAGATTTCAAGTTTTGTATAAAGCGTGATTTATAGTTAAATCAAATTAACTTAACGCCACTTAAATTAAAGCGACCAAATTAATGAATTTATAGATTGTTTAATTTCACTAATTTAAAGCAATATTTAAATATAACCTATATAAGTGAACGTTAAGTAATGTTAATTTGATCTATAAATCATTATTTACTTCTTAGTTTTTGATTGATGGTAAATAAATTTTGATTTGATATAGAATTAATTTCAAAATTTTTTTTACCTGTTTTGAAAAGTTAAAATCAAGGGGTAAATTGGAAAAAGTGTATAGTTATAGAATAGGGCTGAATGCAATAATTACTTACAAGTTAATTCCGTCGTATCCTGCTCCTAATCCCACATTATCCACACCAGCGACCTCCCGTATATGATTTATGTGAGCTACAAACAAAAACACTCTTATTAATTTCAAACATTTATTCACGAAATTACTTTTGTACTTTTACTGATTTAACTCCGGCTACGGCTGCTGTACCAAATTGGTCTGAATAAATTATGATCATACGTCACTTGCAAAAATAAGTAGGTCTTGAATTTTCGCAAATACGTAGACCATAAAATTTTCGCATACCTACTTTTGTATAATGAAGAGTTATTATACTTTTGCATACAAGTGTGAAAGAGTTCATTAATTTAGGCAGGATATTTTAGAGGACATTTTCTACAGTCTTTCGGTTTATAATCGAATGTGTTTTGCAGATATTGTATAAAAATAAAAAATAATAACTCTATGTCCCAATCTGGGTCAAAATGTTCGGTAGAATTCATTGCACGTGCTGCGGAAGTCCGAGTTAGAACAATATTTTTATTCCATGCACTGTTATTTGGCAGCTAATATTGCCAGTAAAAGTTGGATAAGTGCTTTTTCATTGATGATTTTGCTCCCGATTTTATATTTACACTACAATTT
This sequence comes from Cartodere bifasciata, assembly GCA_963920755.1. NCBI lineage: Eukaryota > Metazoa > Arthropoda > Insecta > Coleoptera > Latridiidae > Cartodere > Cartodere bifasciata. Next base: position 17,259,694 of record OY987195.1, on the reverse strand, counting down.
CAGAGTATACTAAATGTGGTAAGAATATAAGGGCCATTCAAGAATAGAGCCATTAAGGATATAAAAGCTAGAGCGTGGGTACTTAAAAACTAGATAATTTTTTATGGAATTGGATTTCCACGAATTTAACAAGGGGCCTACTAAACTAAACTGTAATTGGATGTATTTCAAGTCGTTTGCTTTTTTTGCTAAACCTCATTATCAAAAAATGTTAAAGGTTTTAGAAAAAAAATTGGTTGCAAATCCACGCATTTATTTTTAAACAAAAGATTAGTTGATTCAAGCACCTTAAATAAAATTGTGCTCCGTTACAAGTTGCATTTGAAAGTTCATAGCAATAAAATAAAGGGCGCTGTAAATATTTAAGTGTCAAGATTCAGACTCAGTAGCTCGATTTACATAAGGATAGGTGTTTTTATTGGGGAAAAAATTATTTGTGGTCATACCAATAAAAAAACTGGAAGTATCATCAAAGTTAATCATATTTTAGAAATTTTTAATAATCCTTAACGGGAAATGTCTCATAGAAACATTGGTTATGTAATGTTGGTTGCCTAAAATCAAGAAAACAGAACTTTCTGGACATTGCTCAGTGGGTTTATAAGAGTTAATTTTAATCAAAAATTGTGCTCACCAAGAACATAAATAAACAAAGCACAAGTACATATTCTAAAGATCCATCAATAAGCGTTTAAATACAGAATTTTGACAATTTAAACGCTTATTGATGGAGCTTTAGAATATGTCATCAACTTGTGCTTTGTTTATTTGTTGCTGGTAAACACAATGTTTAATTAAAATTAACTTTTATAAACCCACTGAGCAATGAACAGAAAGTGCTGTTTTTTGTTAATTTTAGGCAACCAACATTACAAAACCACAGTATCTATGCTTCGCGACATTCCCCTTTAAACATTATTTTGTAGAAGAATTTTTTTTTTGCGGTGGATTACAAAAATTCATTAAGATTTTTTCCTACTACTACAAGTCTAAGCCAATTTAAGGATCTTGAATTCAATAATGAAGTTAAATTCTCATACCTCCTTTTAACTGAACTTGTGTTGAAGTTAATTTAAGTTTAAATAAGTCTGAAAAACGTCTTCATTCCGCATATTTTGGTGCCGCAAGCTAAACACTTACTTTGGTATTCAACCCAACACCATCCACAATATCAAGTCACTGTGGCATCTCAATAATCGAAGAAGCAAGATATCAACTTACCGACCGCATCCTGTACCCCAGAAACGTCCTTGCACGTGAGGAACTGCGAGTAAAAGTTGACCATAACGACGCCCCGGTTAAGAGCCAGTTTCCGCAGGGTGTCGTCTGGAACATTCCTCGTGGAGTTGCAGAGGGCGTGTGCGGATGAGTGGCTAAATATCACGGGGGCCTTGGAGACGTCCAAGGCGTCCCGCATAGTCCGCACAGACACGTGAGACAAATCCACAATCATACCCAGACGGTTCATTTCTTTTATGATCGTCTACAAAAGCAAACAAGAAAACGCTAAATTAGTCTCTTTTACGGCACGTGGTATTTTATTAAGCTACTTTGTTGTAAATGTTTTTGTGGATTATACTCGAGTTCGGGTCATTTCAAAAAACGCGACTGGAAAATTGGTACTTTGAATCCTTGGGGACTGAAACTGATTTAGAAATCAACGTTTGTAGTAAAGCTAATGGATTTTTAAGTCAGAACGTACAATTTTTATATGTAACTTTATTTTAAAGTTCGTTCATAATTACAGTCCTTTCTTAAAAAATTGCAAACTGTAATGATTTTTAAAATCAATTGAGTCTTAATTGCAGTTTCCACTATGCAGATATTCGTATGACTATTAATGAAGATACAAGTCAAAGTATGTAAATATTGGTATGTGACAAATATGAACATTTAATAATAAAAAATGTGGTTAATAATTCAAAGAAGTGGTTTAGGTTAATAATTCAAAAAAGGGCAAGTAATGTTCTTTTTGGAATGCCCATGGACAATGTTCATATACTGATAAAGTATCTGATTAAAGACCAAAGAGAAAACCATCGTATATTAAACATAAATGTAGTTTTAAAAATTAGAAAAATCGGGCTACAAACGTATTATGAACTATCGTTTCATTTTAATCGGTTATTTCTGTGCGTGGAAAATATGATTTAAAAGAACAAAAATATTATAATGATTTTTGAAGTCAGATTTTCGACACAAAGATATAACCGATTTAAATGAAACCATAATACGTTTGTAGTCCTTTTTTCTAGTTTTCAAAACTACATTAAGTTTTAATGTCGATGGTGTTCTCATGTAGATGTCCTATTTAGTAGAATTGACGGGAACTCAACGGAGAGATGACTTATACGAGCTTCTAGGAACACAGATTAGAAGATCTGTGAAATTAAATCTCTAGCCATAAAGGCATTCTCGATTTTAAGTATTTTAACCGTTGGGGCAAATCAAGGTTTATAGAAAATTTGTCCAACTTAAAATGTATCGTATCGGCTGCACGTACGCGTTCTCTCAAAAGAGAAAGAAAGGCAAACGTAAATACGGTTTATAACCATCATACTTCTGATATTTATCCAAGGGAAATCTAAGTAATTATTAAGCCAATCTGGTATGACTGCACAAAATGGAGAAAAGTGAAAACTTCCTAATTTCCCGCGGATAATAACTCAGATCACTCGAGACAATCTAATAGTCTGAATTGCAACAAGGAATATAATTTAATTACTGGCTAATTTGCCTAATTAAATTGTCAAGAAAACCCTAATTGATTAAGATTTTTATTACAGAAAACTCATAAAGGTCTAATAAAACTAGATTGGTACAAAGTATGAATTTTAAATGCATTCAACGGGGCTCTTGAAAAGCAACAAAAGTTCGAGTAAAAATGAATTTTATTCTTGAATCCACCATTTCAACAAAGTTGGATAAAGATATATGAAAGTAAACCGTTAGACTGGAATATTAAATTAAAGAAGTTTGTAGATTAAAAATTTATTATCTAGATTTTCAAATATATCTTAATAATAACTGTAAACTTTTTATTACCTTGAAAGGTACATACTTTCATTTTTATTTTCGCGGAAGAATTTTATTAAATTCAAAAGTTAAATGAGCTTTATGCAAAGATATGGGCTGTCGTAACAATGTGTAACAAATCCAAATTAAGGGCGCAAAAAAACTAGCACTTAAGTTAGCAGGAGTAAAATTACCTACTTATTTTTTTAGATTTTTTTGTTTTTAAAAATGGTTACTATTGTGTACTTACTTAAATAAAAAATAACATATAATAAATAATAAACAAAAATATCAAGCTTTAAATGCTCCAAAACAAAAATGTAAAACCTTGGTTTAGTCTTAGTTTTAAGCGAGGATTTAACAGTTTTTCCTGAAAAATCGCATTATTAATTAATTCCAAGGAAAGCTCTAAAAATATGCAAAAACCAACATTAAACGGTCTTGTAAAAATAATAAGCGAGATTAGGCATAGGGAGCTGCTGAGTTAATTAAAGGATTTATAGCCCATTTACGTTCACGATCTACTTTGTTCTCGTTAATTCATTTTTATAAAAAGAAATCTAGTAGCAAATTTATGACAACGATATAACACGGGTTCGTTCTTGGGACTCCCCTGCAGTGTTTAGTATTTGATTAAAAATCCTGCTAGAGTTTCTTCTTATTTTTGCCTTGTTTGCAAAAAACGGTGTTATTTCAAAAGTTTTTTAAGGATTGTAGGTATTTTGGTTTAATTTTAAAAGATGAGTGGGCGAACAGAGAAATGGGAAATTTCGTTGAAAACGGGAAATATAAACTTTTGATCAAGTCTCATATTATTCAAGGATTCTATAAATTATGCATGCCTAGAAAGAAAATTAAGGAAAACATAAATCAAATTTGGTATTTTGGTAACGACCGCATTTGAATGTTTGAGTCAAATTTTGTAAATCATAGGCCCTAATAAAATACGCTATATAGGTATAGCAAATTTTGATGAATTTATTTATGACGCGTCTCATTCCATACTGTACAGTAATAAAAGTTTAATTTAAAAATCTAATTTTAAACTTTTTGAAAAACTAAAAAACTTATATTCTTTGCCTCAAAGAAGGATGTCAAAAAAGGTTAATGCAAAAGCTTATAAAAAGCGCACCCTTTTATGTAAGTAGGTATTGAGCTTCGATTTTATCCCGATTATATTCATACCTTTTCAATATCATGGCAAAGCATAAACTTATTTAATTAACCTGAGTTTGAGCGTATAAATTAATAAAGTGCAGCAGCTGAAAATCAATTAGATTATTATAGGTTTACTTTAAACTTCCGCCAATAAAATTTTAATTAAAATAGACTGAGTAATTTACTACGAGACTACACATAGATTTAGCATATTTTATCGCATTAACTTAACCCATTTGTAAAGGGCTAAATTGTAATTGTTTTAAAAAAGCAATCCATTGGAAATCCACAATAAACACAACCGGCAACAGTTTTGAACAAATTTTCTCTCATCGGGAAGATGCAAAAAAACAACGGGTAACAAATAGTATATTTAAACATAGCGTTATATAAAGGTGTGATTTCGTTGAAGCGGCTGGCGGTGACCGTTGGCCGTCGCGGTTGGCGGTAGCGGCCAGCCGCTCCGTCGACATGCTTTGGTTAACAACCGCCGCGTTTGGGCAGTCGCGTCCCAAATTGTAGACTGTAGTAAGTATTATAATTAGGTTGTGTATGGTGATAGGACAACAGTTGTAGTACTTAAAAGTTTAAAAAAATTTTAAATAATTGTTTAAAAAAAAACACTAATTTTTGACAACACAAAATTTTTTTTTTTTTTACTTTTGCATAAGGGGCAAATTTTTTTTTGTGTTTTTGAATGAAAAGATGGGTCATGTGACACCTCATTTTAAAGGTATTTTTATTTCCTACTCAAAGGTTATAAAAAATTTAGAACAAATTCGTTGGTTTGTTTTTTAAGAATTTGTTGTAAAAAAAGAAAACAGAAAGGCATTTTGCAGAAATAGGTCAACTTATTGGCTTTATTTTTCTTAGACCAATAATTGTGCCCATTTCAGTAAGGTAAATCATTTTTGAAAAAGGCCCTTGGGTTTTATTTTTTATACTAAGTTCTGAAAAAAAAAACTAACTAATTTTTTTAAATTTTTTTATTACCTTTGTGTAGGAAATAAAAATGGCTTTAAAATAAAGTGTTACATATTCTCTTACTAATAGAAAAAAACAAAACATTTGTTTAAATCCTTGTGTAAATGTTAAAAAAAAAATGTTTTGCTGCAAAAAATTTGTGTTTATTTACAAAGTTTTACAAAGTAAATATCACAAACCGATCAAAATTTATCGCCAGAAAACGGCCCTCTTATTATTATACTCTTCGCAGACAAAGTCGAAGAGTATTATAAATTCGATCAGCCCAAACCTAAAATCGTTATTTTTCGTCGTAGAGCAAAAATCTTGCAGATTTGTGCGTTTCATCGAATTTTGAACAACTTTAAAAAAATCCGTCTGTCCGTCTGGTGTATGTCACGTTTTTTGTTACCACGATAACTCAAAAACCAATGGGCCAATCAAGTTCAAAATTTCTGGAAAAATCATTTTTCCCAAAAGGAAGAACCCTATTGTTTTCGAAAAAAATCGGATAATTATAAAGATCTCCGAATCTGAATTTAAAGTTAAAAAAATTCATATTGATATAATTATTAAATTATTTTAAAAAGTATTCTTAATAATATTAAATCTTGTTAAATATCCATCAAAATCCATTGCAATTTATTTTATAACTTTACGCGTTATGGAAAAAAAGCCATTATTAAATGCAGAAAAAGCACTTAGACTGTGACGTCGTTTAGAATGAAAACAATTAATAAAGAAAAACGTAGTAGGCAATATTAGACTTCTCTTTTAAAACAGTACTAACATTAGTACGCATAAGCGGAGCTAAAAATCAAAGCTTCGTTAGGGTCGCGGTAGGAATATCGACTTTCATTTCCAAAGACTGGGGTTTAGCTCAGTGGTTAAGGGGTACGAATCTGCAAATTGTGCTCACGGTCTGAAATTCACAACATATACTCTTCAAGACATTTAAATAAAATTGGCTCGATGAGACATTTCGAAATTTTGATAGGAGCCCCGCTGTGCCCCCTTCTTTTTTTACGGTTACTTTATTTTTTTATACCGTTGTGTTTTAACATTTTTTCATGAAACTTCATATTTGGGTTTCTAAGAAGATCTAGTAACCACTTTGGGTTCGCACTGTTTTCAAATGTTTCCATGGGCCCCCCTAGGGTCCATTAGTACACTTTCTTTATGGCGCATTTACAGGGGTAACAGGTTGAATTAAACCTTATAACTTGGAATATAAGCTTTTAAGGACATACTCCTGCAATCTATTCGATGAGACATGTCGAAATTTTTGTCAGAGCCCCCTTGCGCCCCATTTATTGTTATTCAATAATTAACACAACCTGTTGGTTTGATTGTCACAAAAATTAATACCTAGGTTCTTTGGATCCCACTTTATAAGTACAGATGATAAATTAGTTTAAAAAGATGACAGGGGCCCCATTCAGCCCAAAATATGATTATTTAAGAAATTTTGTTTTGGGGTGTTCCCATTTGCCAAATGACATAAAATTGGGACGATACAACGCCAATAATGTTCTAAAACGATAAACAGATTTTGTTAACCGAAAATATATTTAGGGGCCCCATTATGCTTTCCTAAGTTTAAAACTTGACATGCGTTTATCTGGTACCTCAAATTTAATTTTGGATAAAATCATGAGAAAATGCAAAATTGAATGTGTCCTTCTATTAAGTCAATGCCCATCTAATACCTAAAACTGTCAGAAACCCCATAAATAAGGACTGTTCACAATGACGTATATTTCACAACTCAATAATTTATTCAAAAACAAGCATTTAAAAGTTGTTATTTTTTTATTTTGGATGCACATTCTTTTCCTATTTTGATTTTTTCTTTCTAAATAGGTATAATTTAATCTATTTTGATCAATTCCACAAGTTTGATCGGGAAATAGAAAATTAAATTTTTTTTTTTATGAGATTGCGTTATTTTTTACCATACATTTTTGTAAATGACACTTATTAAGGGGCCTTCTGACAGTTTAAGGTATTAGATGGGCATTGATTTAATAGAAGGACACGTTCAATTTTACATTTTTTCATGATTATATCCAAAATAAAATTTGAGGTACCAGATAAACGCATGTCAAGTTTTAAACTTAGGAAAGCATAATGGGGCCCCTAAATATATTTTCGGTTAACACAACCTGTTTATCGTTTTAAAACATTATTGGTGTTGTATCATCCAAATTTTATGTCATTTGGCAAATGGGAACACCCTAAAACAAAATCTCTTAAATAATCTTATTTTGGGCTGATGGGGTCCCTGTCATCTTTTTAAACTAATTTATCATCTGAACTTATAAAGTGGGATCCAAAGAACCTAGGTATTTATTTTTGTGACAATCAGACCAACAGGTTGTGTAATATAATGAATAACAATAAATGGGGCGCAGGGGGGCTCTGACAAAAAGTTCGACATGTCTCATCGAATAGATCGCAGTAGTATGTCCATAAAAGCTCATGTTTCAAGTTATAAGGTTTAATTTAATCTGTTACCCCTTTAAATGCGCCATGAAGAAAGTGTACTAATGGACCCTAGGGGGGCCCATGGAAACATTTGAAAACATTGCGAACCCAAAGTGGTTACTGGATCTTCTTGGAAACCCAAATATGAAGTTTCATGAAAAAATGTTAAAACACAACGGTATAAAAAAATAAAGTAACCGTAAAAAAAGAAGGGGGCACAGCGGGGTTCCTATCAAAATTTCGAAATGTCTCATCGGGCCAATTTTTTTTAAATGTCTTGAAGATTATATGTTGTAAATTTCAGACCGTGAGCACAATTTGCAGATAGAGGCCTTTTTTTTCCCCTTAACCACTGAGCTAGGTTCGAGTCCCAAGAGCGGCAAAACGTTTTTTATTTTATTTTTATATTAAAAAACTGTTTATATTTTTATTATTACTGCGAAGAGTATCAAACAAAATGTGCATACATTATATAAAAAACACCCCCCTGAAGCCACAAATCTGCAAAGAGTAACTTCTAACCCGCTCAAAGATTTAACCCACTTTAGTTTCAAAAAAAGCTCAACCGATCTTAATTTTTTTAATGACATCGTAAAGCTTATTTTTTTTTCTTTCTAATGAGGTATCGCAAGATAGGGGTTGTAATTTAAAAATTAAAGGTTGGGGTTGGTGGGTGACAGAGGGTTAAAGAAAAAAAAATTTTTTTATATTTTTTAGATGTCCCCCTTCGTAACTAAATTGACCTGTTTTTGCTTAAAAATATATTTGATGTATTAAGAAAGTTATAGGGGGTGTCTAATCCTCAATTGAACACACTGTATAATTTTGCAAACACCCAAAAATGTTAGTGCCATTGCAACAATTCCTATATCCCGAATAGGGGCCATTTGGGGGGCTAATGAATTTTTTTAAACAAAAATTTACTACAAATTTTTGCATACATCAACAAATTTTTGTACAAATCCAACAAATCTGAATATTACTCATTCCTAATAAAAGGGGGCCATTTAAGGGGCCAAGGATATTTTTTAGCCAAAAATATATTTTGAAAAGTTGTTAAACATATAACTTTGCATACATCAACAAATTTTGGTGCAAATCCAACAAAACTAAATTTTATACCCAATAAAAGGGAGCCATTTAGGGGGTTAAGGAAATTTTTTAACAATTTCTTTTTTGGAATATCTTTTTAAGACCTTATTTTGTACCTATTTACAAAGTTTGGTGCAAATCAATTTTTTTTTATAAAAAGGGGTTATTTGGGAGGCAACGGGGCAAGACCACAAAATATAAAATGGAAACATTTTTTCTAGGTCTTTCACAACCAAATGCAAAAATGCTGAGTTTCCTCCCCTATATATTAGTCTTATTTTTGTATTTAAACCAAACTTTGCAAATACGTGCTGAAATTTATTCTACACAACTTTATTTCCATACTTTTTTTCCAAAAATATTCGTAGCCCCCATAATGGCCCACCTTTCAATAGTTTTATTGGATTTTGATAAAACTTTAAATATAGGTACAAAATCATATTCTTAAAAGCTTTATTCTTATACATTTATTTTGTTTATAAAAAAATCGTAGGCCCATAGTGGCCCCCTTAATTTTAAATCTTGTTGGATTTAAATTAAACTTTGCAGAATGATACGTGCTGTAATTTGTAATAATAAATCTGCATCAAATTTTGCATCTAGGTTTGACACCTAGATGCAAAAAATAGATAAGGTTTTAAAAAGTTTTTTTTAGCATGAAAAAGTCCCTTTACCCTCTAAATAACCCCTAAAGAAAATATTCAATCAGTTGGATTTACACCAAATTTTGCAAATAGATTTAACACAGGGTTCTAAAAGACTTTTTCTGATACTTTCTATTTTATGTAAAAAATTCTATGATCCTCTAAGAGTCAAATGTTATGGCTTATAGGTGAAAGAAATTTTTTTAGATAAAAAAGTTTTAGAAAAAGTTTTTAAGAACCTTAATTTGCATCTATTTGCCGAGTTTGGTGTAAATCCAACTGATTGAATATTTTCTTTGGGGGCTATTAAAAATTTGTACTAAAATCATTTTAACATTTTATTTGATCTATTTGTAAAATTTCGTGTTGATCCACCGAGATCTAATATTAAAAATTGAAGGGGGGCCGCAAATCCAAAGTAAAATATATTTTCGTCTCTAAGGGGGCCACTAGGGGGGCTACAAAATTGTCTAATGTAAAATGTGTTTAGATATAAAGTAAAAATATTTATTATGTATCCAGACTCTGTCAGCGAACAAAAAAAAAACATTTGGTAGTGGCCCCCCTAAATGCGTGAGGCAATTTTTTTTTTATATAAATTTACAAAACTAGAACAATAAATAAGTACAACTGTGAAAAAATATTCTTCATAACTTGCTCCATTGTCCCAAAAACTAATTTTACATTTTTGTCAAAATTTCATAAAATTCAAAAATAATACCCTTTCAGGTGACATAAATTGATAGAAAATTCACTAGCGAAAGGGTTAAGGGCCCCCCTCGTTTATGAGGTAAAGGAATTTTTTTTGGAGAAAAAATATTCAGACAAAGTTTTTAAGTACCTTATTTCGTATCTATTTCCAAAATTTGGTGGTAATCCAACGTGATTGGATATTACTCATTGGGGGCTATTTAGGGGGGAAGGAATTTTTTATGCAGATTTTTTTTTACGAAAATCATTTTAAAATCTTATTTAACATCTATTTATAAAATTTGGTTCACCGTAATCTTACAAAACGAAGTGAAGGGGGCCCTTTGGGGGCTGATAACCCCGTTTCCAAGACAGAGGTGCAATTTTAGATTATACATTTTGGACCTCCAGTTATCACATATTATAATGGCGACCCCACCCGGAATATTGTCGATGTCCCCTCATTATTTAGGGCACATTGACTGTACTAATTGCTTTTATTTAAAGAATATCTTTGTATGTGTATTGTGTGATCAATGATCAATTGTGTGATAAATGATTACTTTCTTTAATACCTATAATTAATAATAATTACAATTATTTTTAAAACAAAATTGAGAACTTTATAAAAGTAATTATTTATAAAAATGATAATTACTATGAAAAATTTATTATTTTTTGGCGAAAAATTATAAAGTATATATAAAATAATGACATTTTGAATTTTTTGCGATTTTTTATTGATGAGTCGCGATGAGCGACTTGTTTTTGAGCAGTCAAGTCGCGGACGTCGACGACTGGTCATACAGCAAGCAAGCCAAGACAATTCAATGAAATGCGCAGGCGCAACACTGAACGCGGCGGTCAAACGCTTTAACAAGACCGAGGGAATCGTCAACGGCTGGCGGTCGACGGCTGAAGTCGAGACGCTGCCTACAAAATCACTCCCATTAAAATTCATTGTTTAAGTGCTCTACCGCCAAACGCGACGGCCAACGGTCACCGCCAGCCGCTTCAACGAAATCACACCTTAAGGAACAATTTTTACCACGCATCCTGGTTTGGAAAACGCTCGGGGGTGAGTTTTCCAATGGACAAGTGCCAAAAAACTCCTTATAAAACGAGTTTTTTAAATTTTTTATATTTGCTTCATTTAATCTATTAAAAAGCATTTTTAATTTGAATTAAAAACCTAACTTAAAATTTTATTTTTATTGGATTGGCAACATTGACATTTTGAAGTAAATTTAGGTCAGACATATCTAATAATGACATTTGTGAACTTTACTCACTATACTGAATATGTAGGTTTAAAGAAAATGTAACCGTTGATATCGTTTCTTCAATTCTTTTAGTTATTTCCTCTACAAAAAAACTATGTCCTTCGATAGTTTATGATAATAAAATTTGTAAATAAAAAGTACTTGCAAGGAAAGAATTCATCTTTTTGCATCTGGAAAACCAACCTAATAAAATAAAATTTTGGGTTTAATAATGAAGCAATTTAGCAACCTTAAAAAAAACGAATTTCGGGTCTCATAATGTGCTTATTATAGAACGCAATAATAAAAACATGATTTTTTTTGTTGACTCATTAGAGGCACCACTTTTTAATAAACTTTTAAGGTATACTTAAGTAGGTACCTTAACTACTAAATTATTAGGTTGCATCAAAAGTTTTAAGGGTATAAAATGCCCACTAATTGGGGATATTGTTTGTGTTACAACAATGCAGCAGCATGATGTTAATTACGATATAACCTACCTTGCCAAAGTCCGTTAGTCCTCCATGTTCCGGCTTCTTTCCGGGCAGATCAGCAAATGAGCAATCAGCCCTGCAAGCACAACAGAATTTATAATTTAGTCTCCTAATTTGAAAAATTATTTATTTAACGGGCTTGGTTATTGATTAAGGACTACGACGATATTTTTATTTTAAACAAGTTTATGTACTCCGCGGTTATTTATTTTCAATTTATAAAAGGAATAAAAAGATAGGTATCCAAACACAAAGCCAAATATTTCAAAATATTTCAGTGGAAATTCCAGCAAACCAAATTAGAGTTCTACACAATTGAACTGTAGGATTGCAGACTCTAAGGATCGTTTGAAACATATTACGGATACAAATTGTCCTTATTATTTGGTTTTTCTTTTCTTTGTTTTTATCTGCCAAGGAGGCGGAATTAATACACAAGTCATTGAAGAAGCAATTTTTGTATTTTTGTACAAGAATTCAGCATGTCCCAAAATTAGCGAAATACATGTACCTACTGGATTTGATAAACGTACAGAGTGTTCAAAAAATGTCGCATAAACGATGGTACGTTGTTGGAGTATGTTTAGAAAGCCCCAGAAACGAAACGCTTATATCTGGAAGATAACAGCACATATTAACGAAAGAAATAGCTAAATACAAAGGCACAATCTATCTAATATTATTTTACCATTTGTTTATTTTTTAAATGGTCAAATTAGATTTTTATAATCAATTTAATTTTACAAAAATTTTATAAAATGAAGCTGACAACAATGTCAATATAATCTAAAGCAAAAATTGATGCTCAAGATTCTAGATGAGTTTCTAAGATGTATTTTACAAACTGTGTTGCCGAACTTTGTTCGCATTTTTCTCTATGAATGTAACAGATGATTTTTTTTTGACAATTTTCTAGGGATCCCTGATGAGAATGCCCCAAGAGCGTACCATCGCATTTTTGCGTCATTTTTTGACCACCATTTATATGCCGTATTAACAAATTTCGTGTATTTTCCAATTCCCAAACCAAAATGCGTTTTTATTTGACAATTTTCATAGGTTTCGAGAAGCAAGTATCGCCTTCCTTAAGACATGTTTCTTTCCCAACCCAACTTATATTCTCTTCCAATGCAATTGCATATAGATTAGGTGAAATCAGAGTGAATTCCAATACTTACCAAGGCGTATTGCAGGTTGAGGTAAGGGTCAAATACCGTACTCCTACGTGATATAGAGTTCGCAGGACTGCCAAACTTCCTGCTAATGAATGGCCCCCTTCCACGCCGATCAGAGAGCACAGCTGGTGCTTCTTGTGCGCTGCCAAAATGTCTAAAACAGAATTATTTATGCTTAGAGAAAATACGACTACATGATGAGGCGAACGCGGCGTTAGAGACAAACTTTGACGGGATTTCAGCGTCGCTTTAGTATATTTTTTTTGTAGCTTATTGACTTGCATTTGAAACATTAGTTTAAAACATTATAGGCTTCTGCACATTGCAGTATATATTTTAGGCAGTTTTTTGCCTACCCAATTAACGTGCTTAAAAATATGAATTCTCGTAATGCTCGTTAGAAACGGATCTCTTTTTATTTTTCAGCAAGTTTCATAAAAAAAAACCAAAAAACTTTAATGAATAGAAATATTCATTATTAGTTTGGGAATAATTTAAATGCTTTGGGTACCGAGTGTGTTTTAACACAACTTTTAACAATAATAACAAATAACAATTGTTCTAATATGGTCTGTCTAGCAGTTTTGGAATTATTAAAAATCAAAATCTATTTTTTACAACTAGGCATTAAAATGAAGTGTTTAAAATTTTTTAAGTAAAAACTAAAAAAATCGGACAAATAATTTTTCTCGAGGGGCAAATCGATGGGTGAAATTGTGTACACTAATTCACAAATTCTAGAATTTGTTGACAAATTCTTAACAAATTCTTAACAAATTCTTAACAAATTCTAAACAAATTCTTCACAAATTCTTAGCCAATTCTTAACAAATTCTTGACAAATTCTACAAGTTCTTGACAAATTCTACAAATTCTTTACAAATTCTTAACAAATTCTTCACAAATTCTAAGCAAATTCTTGACAAATTCTGCAAATTCTTAACAAATTCTAAACAAATTCTACAAATTCTTAACAAATTCTTGACAAATTCTACAAATTCTTTACAAATTCTACAAATTTTTAACAAATTCCTAAAAAATGTACACTAATTCTTCTATTGAATTGCCCCTCGATTTTTCTTTACTACGTCAGAAAAATGTCTTTTTTAAGATGAAGAACTAGATATACATATATATTTTCCATCGTATTCTCCTCATTTTAATACTTGGTTAAAATTTTCCCGGAAACGTTATTTAATAATAAGTAATAAAAATGTAAAATGTTTATGCGCTCTTTACCTTTTAGCTTATAAATAATTTGCAAGAGAAAATGCATATGAAAAGACCTTAAGGCTAGAGATTCAAATTTACAGGTCTTTTAATCTGTGCTCCAAGAAGCTCGTATAAGTCATCTCCGTTGAGCTCCCGTCAATTCTACTAAATAGTACATCTACATAAGGGCCCCATCGTATATTAGGTAAAACTAAATGTAGTTTGCAAACTAGAAAAATAGGGGTACAAACGTATCATGGTTTTATAAGAATCGCATATTACTTTGTGTCAAAAATCTGACTTCAAAAATCATTACAATTTACAATAAGCAAGTCAGATTTTCAACAAAAAGAAATAGCCGATTTATATGAAACCATATACGTTTGAAGCCCTATTTTTCTGGTTTCAAAACTACATTTAGTTTTAATAAACGATGGGGATCCCATTTAGATGTGCAGGATGTGCTATTTAGTAGAATCGAGAGTAGAATTGAACGGAGATGACTTATACGAGCTCTAGAAGCACAGATTAGAAGATCTGTAAATTTGAATCTCCAGCCTTAAACTTTGCAATATATTCACTTACCTGGAACTTAAATGTGCATTTAATTAAGCCAAAAAGTTAATTAAAATTTAAGATAAAGGTTTATACCGAGCTTATGTATAAAACAAAAATTTAAAGTTTTATTAATTCGGGCTCTTCTATCCGCTTTTGCTATAAAAGAGATACGTAAAGATTTATCATGAAGTTTAAATAAAAAAGTAATTGTTTTAGTTTTAAAAGGAAAAGAAAAGAAAAAACTGAATCGCCATTACTAACTAAATGTTTGAACGGTTTAAGCTTGGTTTTTAATTAAACGAAAGTCAATCTAAATCTACCAAAAAAAAAAGGTAAATAAAGATCTCGGCTATCTTAATTAAAGTTTATCAAGGCTTTTATTTATCTAAACTTGCAGTTCATAAAATTGTTTCAAATTCCTAATTTAACAATACCTATTTTGAACTTTTTTGAATTTTTTTTTAATTTATTTGTAAGAGGATAAGTAGTTAACTTTTAGTTTGATATTTCTAAAAAAAAATAACTGCAAACCCAAAAACAAATATTTTTGTTGCCGATTAAGTTATGTTTTGCAGATTAGTTACCTTGAGAAGAAGTACACAGTGTTAACGGCGGATGGTACATATCCGTTAATCTTCTGATAACATCAATTTGTTCCAAAGTCAATTGAACAGCATCCTTATATTGAGAATCGCAAGGCACGTACGCTGCCCAAAACTGAAAAATAAAGGTCTTTTTTACAGAAAAGTCCTGCTTCAATAAACATTTAAAAAAGTATGCAGGTAGGAATCGGAAATTAGTGAGTTATTATAATCTTTTGGGACCCTCCATAATTGTTATTTTACAATCTAAACGACTACAAAAGGGCCATTGCACGTTTTACATTCTTGAATATTTATATTTAATAAATCTTAAAATGAAATATGGCCTACACCCTACATTATTTAATTTAATCAAGAGAAGCATCAGGTCCCATCTCTCAATTTAAATATAAGCGTAATATTTCTACTAAAAATTCCCTTTCTTATTTTAGTTGTTAGCAAAGAAAATATTACAAAACGAAATGAAATCCTCATAGTAAATTCAGGTTGCATAAAAATTAAATTAGCGAGTCGTTTTCGTTCAACAAAATACGAGTTTGTGCATGCTGCACGTTTGGTTTCGCCCGAGTTTTGTGCACAATTTACTGGGCGGAAAGTAATTTCCAAATTAAAGGAGTGGACAGTCGGCATTAAGCTGCAGTTTTCAGCACGAAAACAAATTATTCGAAATAACTCATCGGTGAAAATATGAAATGCCAAGCGCACTTTGCCATTATCCAAAATAAAACAACGTTGGTATGTGTGGAAAATCCGAAGCTGTGAATTATTTTTGTTTAGGACCCAGTAATTTGTGTCATTCTCAGAAAACTGTGGATTGTATAATAATAGAAGCTTGACATGGGCTTGTATTTATTTAGTTAAATAATAAAAACATTTCAAATTTTCTTTAATTTGTTGCATACTTATTATTACAGTCGACGGTAATTTAAATTACCGTTTTTCTTACGCTTTTCTTTTACTACGACCTTTTTTGTATAATTCAGTAGGTCAGATTGATAAAAGTTTTTATGCACCTAGAAATATACTTCAGAAACTTTAAAAGAAAAATAATATCGAAAAAGTTTAGGGTTATACTTAGGGAATAGGGATATTGTTTTCAGATAAAGTTATGAAATTTTATGGTAATATTGTAGAGCTAGGATCAGACCATATTTTTATTTTATTCTGCGTTGTCGAATATTGATGTGTTCTTGAATAATATACAAAAGTAATAAATACATATAAAAGTTTGACTTCCCATACAGGGAAAAGTTATTGAGTGTTAATCAAATTCATTTAATAGTAGGTACTTATAGTCCAACATAATCTTTTCTATTCGTGATCGTGAATAACCGACAATCGCGATAAACTTTCTCTCCAGAGAAAATTAGTTCAATGTTGACATACCCTCGTAGATGCGCGGGAAACAAAACCCGTGTTTAGTGATCTGCACAACCGACGCAAACGCACAGTCTACTTCACGTATTGATCGCTAGATGGTGTCAAGTGTAACAAATTTTAAAAACTTCCTAATAAAATAGAAATTTTAGCATAAAGGCATTGTATTTTTATAAACAATGTCACAATAGTAAATTAGAATTATTAAATTATATTAAAAATGCCCTAAATAGTAAGCATTTATGGAAATAAATTAAAATAAATTGAAGGATCATAAAACGGAGTCTGCGCACTAGACAACTTGCTTGACAGTCCTCTTGTTTTGCTGACAGACGAACAAGCTTTTCTTCGCATTGACATTCAAAACTCATAAAAACTCCTTCAAAAATGCAAAATAAACATAATTTGTGTGGTTAACAGTGATTGTGATGTGTTCCTCCGATATATACCAATATTTTCCGCTTAAATTCCATTAATTCTACCACAATTATACAAGATACTAAAGTGCATTCTGTAAAGGGGAATAATGCTAAAGTCGGAGGTGCACAAATTGATGAAAGGAGAGGAATTTTATTTCGCAGTAAAGAAAATATTAAATCGGAAGAAGTGCCAGGTAATGAGTAGGTTGTTTATGCGAAAATGGGCCCGTGGTGTTGTTGCCTTCATGGACAATCTACCCTCCGGAAACACTATCAAAAAATCACCACCTTTGGGAGAAGTAACCAAGACCATTGTTCGACAACCTTCGGACTCATTTACAGAAGTCTGGCCTTCCGTAAGCCCTGCTAATTGTGAAAATTACAATATTCTAAATGGTGCTTGCCTAAAAAATAGTGTTAATAACAATAACGAGCTAACCTCGGAGAAACCTTCGACTAGGAGAAAAGTGCCAATAGTTTGTGTGACAGATGTGCTAACTACGCAAGGTAGAATTTCTAAAACGGACTACATGCAATACTTCGGATTGGGTGCGCCGAAGTCTCTTAATAGCCAGTCCCAGATGTCGACTCGTTCGAGGCGGAAATTTGAGAGCTGTCTGCATGTCCCCTTTTCCTCGGAGCTGGGCCAGCGGATGGCTAAGCAGAGCCACCATTCCATGCCACAGACCTCAATTTTGAGGCGCTTGGACCGGCTGGAGAACTACGTCAACCGAGCGCCATCTACGAAAGTCCAAACGCCGGCAGAATTTCCAGTGACCTACTCCAGACACCCCTCCAGCGAGCATTCGCACAAATACAAGTTTTCGCGTAGGGCCAGTGCCAAAACGGAAGCACTGCTTAAGTTATGCAAACCCTTAGTTATTAATGTAGAAAAATTAGACTTGAACACATTTTTCAGAAGCAAGTCGAAAAAACTTGTGGTAGTGGTTCGGAACCTTCCGATCGAGATAAAGCGGCTTGATAAATTGAAAGTGGTCGTGCCTAAGCGGGAAAAAAGCGTGGTGGATTGCGCAATGAATCCACGCGTCGTTCTTACCAAAATGACACCCAATTTTTATGTATAAAAACTTGTGCGTTGCGAAGTACTTACTTGGTGAAAGTGAGTACTTATTTACATTCGAGACCTTACAGCCAGCCTAGAAAACTAATTTAATTTGTATACGTCTACCGGGCTTGGTCATAATACCAATTAAATGTATTTTAAATAGGTGTTTAAAAAATTTAAGTTTTTTTTATTTAGGAATGTTAAAGGTTTAAGAAAAATATATAAACTGTTATTTATGTAGGAATCCAGTAATATTTATTTAATAAGTTTGTAGCAAAAGCCTCATTTTCACATATCTCGGACAATAGTAAATTGTCGAATTATTTTTGATAAGCGTTGACTGTTAACTGTAAGTACAATATTTTTGCAACGAGATTAATTCTCGACGTCGTAGAATAACAATTTTAGTTACGTGCTACCTTTTTATATGAAGCTTCGAAAATGTGAGTTGAACATAAAAGTTTGTGACGACATTAATCTGTCTTCGGTGTAAATAAAAACACACGCACAATTTATACAAAATTGCTTCCCCTTTGATGATTTACAACCGAAAACAAAATGCTGTCCCATACATTTTTGTTCTTACTTAGGTTAGCATTTTTTTATTTGATTGACCTTGAATGCTTTTTAATGTTGTTAATTTCGGAACGAATTCTATATTAGTCAATACGTAAAAAATTATTGTTTATAAATAAATGTTTAATGAAGGCCTAATAAATGTCCCCTACCGAAACATTAAATTTTGATCTTGCGCTATTCTAATAGCAAAAATGTAAACTGTGATAAGTTTCAGTCGAGATTAGAGTACTTAGAAGCACTATAAAAAATATGATGTACCTACTAATGTTTATTTAAAAATAATTTGCCATGTATTTGTGCTTTCCTTAGTTAGCAATTATTTTTTGGTCTGTAAAACAATTATTATATGTATTATTCCTAGTTGACAGAATTTACAACAGTAATGGGGCATTCTGTACAATTATGTAAACAAATTACTTGTCCACAACCAAAAAACAATAATGAAACATCAAAAAAAAAATCATCTAATTTTTGAGATAAAGAAACCTGTTTTGCTCTCTTTATTACGCTTTTTGAGTTGTGGGTAGGCTAAATTACACGATGTATTATAATTTATTAAAAATCTCTTATTACTTTTATTATAATTTCATTTTGTATTGTCCCTAGTACCTACTACAAACTTTATTAAAATTGTAATAAATTTTTGTAGAAAAAAATAAAAATAATTTTATAACAATTTTGATTTTTTTTTTTCAAATATTAATTTTAAATGTTTGTTTGAATTCTTAAATGAGATCTTTAAAGGTCCACCTTTCTGATTTTTACATCAAAAGACAAGTTTAATGTACTTTTGCAAACTGGGAAGTATGAAAATTTAAATTAAATGTGGAATTAAATTCTTAAAATATGTTCCTATTTTTAATAATGTCAACTTAAGCAGATTTATTTTAACATTTTAAATTTGCTATAAGTATTTATTCGTGACTTCAGTCGGTAAGTTGTTTTATTTACCAGAAATCGGTAAGTACAATTATGTGTTAAAATAACTAAGTTTCTCTTTAAAATATTAATCTCCTACCAGTTTGTGTAATTATGGTTTATGATTTTTTTTTTAAGTTTAAATTATTTTTGTTACCGATTAATTATGGGTGGTAAGTACAAAAAATGCTATTAAAATCTGGTCCAGAAGGTATTTTCGAATATACCTACCTAGTACATGTATTTTTGTGGGCTTCTTATTTGTAGATACATTATTTTATTTCTTAGCAAATTATGAAGAAATCTCTTCCTCTATCAAAACAAAATTATGTTTGCCTTGTGTTTAATCAAAATCAGAAACGTCATTAAATAAAACAAAACCTTATGCAATGCAAAATCCAATTCCAAACATAATCATCTTACTATTAATCATGCATAAGACAGCCGAAGGATTCAAGCAGTACTGCAAGGACCCAAAACATCTTCACTGCCCTCCAGACACCAAACACATAATTTGTGAGCGAGGCGGAAATTGCGGACCAATACAAAACTGTTCAAGCTGGAAGTTTACCAACTCCGAAGTAGAAGCAATGCTTTTTATCCTAAACGAGTTTCGAAACAAAGTGGCTAACGGTACCCATGAGCTCTTACCGAAGTCAGTACTGGGAGCTAAACTCATGAACGTGTTGAACTGGGATGAGGAACTTTCCGCTGTGTCATCTTGTGCTTTAAATAGATGTACAACGAGCATACCGGACTGTAAGAGCGTACCCAGATTTTACGTCGGGCATAACGTACAAAAGTATGAGACCGACACCTTCGAATACCTATCGGCTTTGGACTTATTTGTGCGCCTGAATGATTACTACATGAAACAGCTAAGGTACATTACTAGCGAAATTGTATTCGATGAATACCGTCCCTTGAAGAAGGAACAACCGATAAAGAACGTTGCGCAACTCATGTGGGGGGTTACAGCTTTTTTGGGGTGTAGCCATCACATTTCGTTAAAGAACGTTTCTTCGAGTGGAACGACGTACTCCTATCAAGGATGTTATTTTGGGCCAGGGGGTCTGTTTATCAAAAAACCGATATTTATACGTGCGACCAAAAGTAGTGAGATTGGATCGTTGTGCAAAAAGGAGAAGAATAAGGAGTTTGAATCTTTGTGTGGGAAGAGTATCAAAGTTGGACTTAACGTTAAGGGTTATTTTAGAAAGATGGGCTTGTCTATAAATGTTGGACCAACGGCTTTGAGCAGTGCGCTTTTGGTTTATGTAAACTTAGTAGGTATTTTCTACAGGTAATAAAGGTAGTACCTAAAGGAAAGGTCGATTGGTCGAAAAGTTTAACGTTAATTGTGTTTGTTTCCAAAATAAATTTGCTCATCTCGAAGGCCTTGTTTTCGCATCATTAAATAATTACAATTTCATACTTTGTTCGATTAAACTTTTAATCAATTTTCATTATGGTCCTCCATTATATGAAATTAATAACAGGTCGCGTTAAAGCCGCATGAACTTCTTGGATAATCGCCTAATAATTAATTAACTTCTGCAATATCCAGAATCACTTTATCAGTATTTAGGCTCAGCTAATTTAAAGCTGTGTTGTTGGGTTTATTTTGTAAGTTCCACATTTAATTTAATTAACTACTTACTAGTTTAATAATGTAACATCGATAGTTTGGTCTCTTTAATTCCATACGGGTAAATTAATTTTACATCAAAGCTGCCATCAGCTTGATGCCCTTAATAAAATGTGGTATAAAACCTTCTAAATTATTAGATTTGTTTTAATTTCTTATGGGAAAGGAAATCCACTGGTATTTAGGCAGACTGTTTTGTTATGAACGCTTAGGTAGGTCCGTAATTTTAAATAAAGATTCATTCTGGCAAATTTCTAAAAAATCACAGCGAGCTTAACAAGTTTCATTAGAGAAAATAAAATAACGAGGAAGTTCCTATTACTTGTCCTAGAACACGACATTTAATCCAGGCGTCTCACTGACTGCTATAAAGTAATTGTAGGTAGACGGGTTCGGTACAACCATTGTTCTCTGTAAAAAGACAAATAAGGCGGCGCACACCACTTGAACAAATGGAATATGAATATTAAAAGGGCAAACTTTTGTTGGCAAAACTTTGGTCTTTTCCATTCTCTTTGCCATCAGAGATGTATTTTGCATGAACATTTGCGGTCTTCCAAGCCACCTCATTACTTTGTGTACGCAGAGCCCATTTTTTATTCTTTTAAATCCAGAAAACCTGATGGAGGGACGGACAATATGTGAAGGGTCATTGCTCGCAAAAACGCTTCGGCGGATGATGAGTAATGTTTTTTGTTATCAGTGAATCAAATACGAGTAAATACCGAAATATTGTGGAAGTAAACAGATATTTGTTTATGGAAGTTCAATGTTCTAGTTTTGCCTGCAGTGCAGATGGTATATTTTCATTTATATTTGATAACATGCATATTGTCAAGCAACATATTTTTATAAATGTAGAGCGTTATACAATGTATCGTACGGTGAGCAGAGAGAAAGAAATTTTAATAAAAATTGTTGGAGGTAACAAGAATGCTTTCTGGTTCTGGTACCGACGAGCGAACTTCAGATTATTGTCGCACACTCACAGAAAGAATTTTATTCGAGTTCTATGGAAATTTTGTTTCATAAATGGAAAATTTAGAATTAAACTATTTCTCTCTTGCAAAACAGATTGCATTTCTCGTTTCAATTTTCACAAATTGTATCTTTAGAAGGCAATTTACTTTTCACTTGACCCATTATGACATTGTTGTGCTCCTTCTGAGAAATTAATGTTTGCGCTTACTCCCCAAAACAAAATCGTGCCGTTTTTCAAGAAATTTTCAAAACCTCACAGTTCTTACCAGTATGTCAAATTTTCGTTGAAAGACACGTCTTACCTACCAGATTATATGAATATGTTTCGACAATACTTTATTGAATTTATTGGGATTTCTATCCATAGAGCCTCACATGAAATATAAATTTTATTTTTGATACTATAGAGATTCTTTCCTAAAAATAATTTATTTTTGACTTTGAGTTTCACATACTTGAATCTGATTATTTTAATATTTCTACAGATCAAATAAAAGACGCCACTTCTAGACAAAAACTAGAAAACTTTGTGAATAAATCATTCTCCCCTTTATTCAACTTTTGTTGAATTTTTCTAAAGGTTTTACTTAACGAATTTGCAGAAATGGAAGTAATAAAATACGTCCGTTTCATTTTACGTTTGATCTAGTAACCAGAGATTAATCTTGATGAGAAAAACAGTATTTTGTTTTGTAAAAAACGGAAAAAGCAATGGTGTCAACATAATTTATCTTTATGGGAATCACTTCATCAAGCACCGCGTGCAATACAACAAAATTAATTGACTGTTTTTATCGATTTGCACGAGCACGGTGCGCCGGAAAATTGCTTTTTTTGCAATTAATTTGTTACCTAAAGCTTAACCTTCTGGAAACATTGGATTTTTCACATTTTTTGATGTTTTAGTGTTAGTGAAATTTCACAAATTGCATTCTTAATACTAAGACGGGGAATTTTAAAGAATGGAAATATTTTATCTGGAGATCTTCGCTTCAATTATCAATTAAACTAGATTTCGCGAACACGTAGATAATAGATAATTGATCCTAAAGAACCTTTATTGTAGGATCTACTCTTTGAGTAATAATAAGTCTTTCAAGAGAAAAGAGAGACCTTAGGAAAGGTTTATACTTTATATGAAAACTCTCACATCATAACTTAATTTAAAAAATAGGACAAATATTCAAAGACGTTTGCAATATCTTTAATTTTTAAATATGGTCAGTTCTATGTTATATATAGGAACTTATGTGCAAAATACCTTATTGCCTTAACATCAATGTTTACCCTATGCTATTGCTTCTTGTAAGTTCGGGAGTTGGGATACAATAAAGATAACAGTTAAGAAGATGACGAGTATTTCAGTGCGAAAGCACTGACGGTAACTGATTACAAAAATTTGTAAATTTAAATAAAACTTAATTTTAAGTTTGAGCATTTTTATGTCCGCATAACTCGAAGTGTCATGCAAACATTGTTTGTTTATTACCCGAGGCGACAGGCGCTCGGCGTCGCTTCAATGAAACCCAAAAATTAAGAAATATCATCTGCATCTTTCTGGCACTAAAGTAAGTATAAACACTTTATGACATTTCTATTCTATCTCCCGCTTTTTATCAGCTCAGCAGAACTTTACAAGCTTCTTTCGGTTTAATGCAAAAGGAAGAGAAATTGATACAGATAGACGTTCCATAGCTTTTTTTTAAATATTAAACTGGAATGGTTGATACCCTGAGGAATTAAAGCCTTTCTAGTTTATAACCGTTGATCAAAGGAGCTCTTTCATATTTCTACAAATGTGAGTTTTTCTGTTATAAATTGATGGCAACTTTGCGTGGTTGTCTGCACATATTTGTTAAATTTTTGTATTATACTTAAATCATGGATGCTCAATATTTTTTGTTTCCATGATAGCAGAGGTTATCAAATCTGTTTTTTAGTTGCTATTGATTTGTCGAATTAATTATTGGCAATGGTTTTTAGTTATCGCATTGTTTTGTTTCAGTTACCTACCTGTTTAGTTTGTTGATAGGAATCAAAATACAAACAAAATAGTCATTTCAGTTGGTTTTATCAGTGATAGATAATTATTGTTGACGCTTTAGTCCTCTGTTATTTTTTTCAATAAATAATTTGAAATCTGAATGTGGAAACCAAGTGGTACTAGTACAAGCATGTTTAGATAAAGAAGTTTTTATTTGCAAGCCAAACAAAGTTTTCATTAATAATTTCTAGAACTTAGATATTCATACCTAAAGGGTAATTTATACAACGTAACTTTCACTTTACTTCCGCTTTACTTCGGCGAAACTTAACCGAAAATTAAATAAAATACATGGGAATCTATTGGAAAATTTATACTTCACTTTAGCGCAACTTTGCTGATCTATTTAGCTTTAAGTCGTATTAAGTCGTACTAAGTCGAGACCCGAGCTTGGCTGATCATACGCAAAATTTGCAAAAATAAGATATTCACCCTTATTGTCAAGGGTAGTGATTACGGAATATTGCTTCGTACGAAATCTGTTAGGTCTTCTTATAAAGGTTTCGTACAAACGATATTCCGTAATTACCGCCCAGGTGTAAATAGTCAAAAGTCGCGAGTTCAGACACATGCGCTTAACTGTTCCCAATTTCACGTAACTTTGCAATCTGTCAATTAGGCAAATTTGTAAAGTTAAGTGAAAGTGAAGTTACGCCGAAGTAAAGTAAAAGTTACGTTCTATAAATCACCCTTAATACTAAACATGCTAAATTTTATACGAGATCTAATATTACAATTTGATTATTTAATCAGGAACTAAATAGACGTAGTATGCCTTTTCTTGACTACCTGACGCCAGCATAGCATATCAACGTATGAAAACGAGTTTCTATTATGTTGCATCAATTTCATTACATACCTACTCTTGCATTATGGAGTTTCGCATTTCTATAGTAAATTAGCTTGAATAAACGCATCTAATAATTATGCAAACTCTGACTCGAAAGCAAAACTATAAAACTAGCTAGTGGTAGTAAAATAATTGCATCTTGTCATTTATTAATTCATTAACAGAAGGGACTATTTTTCTTTTAAAAAAACTGCTTTATTTAAAGAATTAATGGCTACTGGGGTCTCAAAACCCATTTACTTCTTTGCAAAGCTTTTAACAGCTTTTTAAAAAATGTAAAATCCTTACCTGAGCCGCTACATGTCCTTGTTGCAATCTAACCAGATCCGTATGACTCCAAGAGCTCCCCGACCATGGCTTGACACTTTTAAGATTCTGATTAAAATTAAAGTCTTTTAGTTTGTTATGTAAGAATTTTCTAATGTTCCAAGGTAGGTCATTATGACCGTCAATGAGAGGCACTTCTTGGAGGAGACGAGTTGCAAACTCTAGACGCTCATCAAAGGAGGCACTTGAGCTAATCTTTAAGGCAATGGGCACTCCGACCCCGGCGGCTGCAGCAAACAGGAGCACTATTAGTATTATCCACCAGTGTCGTGTGGATAGCTCTATTCCTGAAACAAATAGGAAAAGTGCAATTTGGAGCGTAACGGTTCACTTAGTTTACATTTTAGACTGCTAAGTGACAAGGACTCCTTTCGAGTAAAAGGTTTACTGTTTAAAATAATATTATTTCCTATTGAAGAATTTAAATAAGCTTTATTTATTATTCAGAAATAAGTTTTAATTCGACAGATTTAGTTTTTAATACCACAGAGTATTTGCCCTTTCATTAGTGCCCCTTAGTGGATCGACACGGTACAAGAACTTATTAGGCCAGGATAGATAATTTTTTACCTTCCAAAAAATATATATCAGCCAAAATTTTTATATGTGCTAGAACATTTATTCAGGAAGCTAAATCTATACACACAAATAAGAGTTTAGTGGCATGCTTAATAAGATTTTAAAAATATTTTTTAAAAATTATTCCTCTGCAAAAATTTCTTCTTTTCCCAAATGGTTCCTGAAGAGTATAATATTCGATCATGTTGGATTTAAACCAAACTTTGCAAACAGATACAAAAGTAGATTAATATTTATTAACATCTTGTACCTGTACTGTATCCCAATTTCAATTTAAAAATAATAAGTTTTTAAGTACCTTATTATGCATCTATTTACAAAGTATGGTGATAATCCAACATAATTGAATATTACTCTTCGGGGACCATATAAGGGGGACAGGATTAAAAAAAATATATTTTTTTTTTATTTTTTTAAACCTTGTTTAGCACCTTTTTATAAAATTTGGTAAATATCCATCATGATCTAATGTTGCAAATTAAAGAAGGCTTCTACGCTAACCCTAAGTTCTTATTTGTGTACATTTTGTGGATTTAGAATTGATGACACATACACAAAATCTGGCTATTACCTATATAGTTTTTTGCTAAAATTGCTATGGTTTTTTTTACTATCCTGGCCTATATGGATTTTCAAAAAGGATTACCTCGACGCTATAAATAAACCATACTATATTTCGCTATATCAAGCAGATCTATCAAGTCTTTTACATCCATATGACCATTTTCAGCGAAAGTACGCCTTCAAGTCATTTCACGGATGGTGTAAACATAAAATATTTCATTACACAAATCCGACAAAATAGAAAACTTTCTATACATCGTCGTGTACGGTTCCATTTTTGCCAATAAAACAAAATTAATGTGTAAGGCTGATTGAAAACCTGATTTCAGAATAAAATATTTGTTTGAGACAAAACGAATTTAGGAATGGAAAGTGAAAACAGACTAAAGGAGTAGATGGATAATTTTATAAAAAAGTTCTAATGAAGTTTTTTATTGTGACCTTCCCGAGGGAACTGAACTCCCGGAAGGGGAAAATTAAAAGTGTTTCCTGAATCTTTTAGCGAATAAGGACTTGGCCATATCCTTTTAGGCTGAAAAATAAGCTTTTTTACAATATGGTAGATTGACACAAAATAATTTCTCATATTTGCTTTTTACTACCCGCTCCGATAAGTGTAACGACCAGTCATTAATTATAAAATATAACATTTTGTGTTAAAATAAAATTATAGCTAGGGCCCTGACCTATTTTATTGGAAAATTGATAGCAATTGTTCCATAAAATTGATTTTTACATTGTTCGCGTACAATGCAATCACAGAGGCTTCCTTATTCGTTTCATAATCGAATAATGAGAATGTAACCTATATTTAACTTTGAATTTGGATTATAAGAACACCCTAGGTATATTTTTCATTACCAATTTTTTAAAAAAGAGTTTTTTTTCAGTATTAAAATATGTTGTGTTTTTTGTTTCGTGTGATTTCACAGAATATTTTAGCAAAGTAAGAACTTCCTAATTTATTTGATCGGCCTCCAGAGACACCGACAAGAAAGTAAATTTGACTCACTTTATGGTTATTAGGCAACAATTTACACACCACGACACTCAAAAAATTAGACTTTATTCATAAAGATCTGCTTTTACTGCCATTGTTTGCTAGAATAAATACTTCGGGTGCCTACTATAAACACTTTATGGCCAGGATTAGGCCCTAGAGAATAATTACTGAAAAATGCTAGAGACAAACTTTTGCATTTTTTTGTTTCATCGGCTGTTTTATAATAAATAAAAAAGTGGCAGTAAAACAAGCCATTTTTGTTTGAAAGTTTTTAAGAATTTATTCGCATATACAAATATTAAAGCCAAAAGCATTCACGTATACTAAAGAACAAGTTTTGAATAAATCTAACACAGTTAATGTAGTTTTAGAGTAAAGGTAAACTTTATGAAAAATGTCCCATTTGGAAAGAGAACTTTGTGAGATTCTTAAATAATCTGCACACCTCTAGAGAATCAACTTGCATAAGTTCTTGTGTAACTTGTACAAGCTACGTAATTATTTATTTTTAACAATCTTTACTTTACCCAAATGTCTAGTTTCTTGTCCTTGGCCAATTTTATGTGGGCAAAATGAGTTTTATGACATTTTTTACCTGTCTAAAAAAGTTTCTGCGGTCGCCAATGTCCTTGGCCAAACTTTCAAGGTTAAGATACAATTTAATTAATTACATTGCCAATTAATTTAATCTTATTGATAGACCCCGTTAGTCTATTTCATAGGCATGAGTTTCTCTAATTATCTAATTGGACCAATTCTAAAGCAAATAGAACAGTGGTACATTTTGCTTAGTCCTTCTGTAGATCTCGTCATTTGAACTTGTTGTTCGATGACATCTAAAGTTTACTTATTACACTCTTCGCAGAAAAAGTCGAAGAGTATATTGCATTTGGTCTGACCTTCTCTAAAATCGTTAAAATTCATCCTAGAGCAAAAATTTTGCAGATTCGTTCGTTTCATGACCTTTTAAGACTTTATTTATATATTATAAATAATATATAAATAAAGTAAGTAAAAAAAATATATTTTTTGTCAGTCTGTCTGTCTGTAACGAAATTTGTTATCACGATAACTGAAAAACGGTTTATTCAATTAACTTGATATTTGATGCAAAAATTAGTCTCGTTTGGAGGAAGAACCCTATTGTTTTTGGAAAAAATCAAATAATAAATAGAGGGTAGATACCACACCCAAAGTTGAAAAAAATGCATGCTTCGGTTAACATCAATTGTACGAAAAAAAATATTCTTAATAGAATTAATAATTGAAAAAGCATTTTGTAATTTTTTGGTATCCCCATCCTTATACAAAAAAAAGAAATTTTTTTTTTAATAAAATAAAAAATGCATTTTTTTAATTTGTGACAATTATATAACAAAAAAAAAGTCATAAAAAAGACCTATCTGCGAAGTGTAACTTTTTAAATGATCTATCCCACTCACTGACCTAACCCATTTATTGATCTAACTCGCGCTTGTTTGTGGCTTGCTTCTTGTAAACACTCATGCCATAACAGTTGTTTAAAGTTTATTTGTTTTAGAATCATGAAATTATCTTTTAAAAACGTTATTCCGATAAGAGCAAACAGGTTTAAAATAGCTGTTTATTTTTATCTCTCACAAAAAAAATAAGTATAAAAATTCCTCCAATATTATGCACAATAAACCGTTTTTTATTAACAATATGTTTTTGTTATATTTTATGAAAATAATTATTCAGACAAATTTTGCATGCGTATAGGGAATTACAGAAATTCTCTAAATAACATATTATATTATCAATCAACCTATTCATTATGTTGAAAATTAACCTTTGTTTTAGACCATACTCACAGTGCAGGTAAATTTAAAATTATAATTAGTAATATAATTTGGGTTTAATTAACTTACAGGTACACCAGAGAAACGCCAAATGCATATAATTTACCCTACATTCAGAATTTATCACAATTAAATTGATGGAACGCCAACCAAACTGTGAGATATGAGATAAGATTATTGGTAATAATTTTGCGTGAAAATAATTGTATTTTCTTAACTTAAAAAGATGTAAAAAGTCACTTTTATTGCACAGTTTAACTAATTGTAACATTATTTCTTTACATTTGAATAACATCCAGTTTAGTTACCAGTGTACAAGAAAATTTATAGTTTAGAAAATGTATTGTGTACAGTTGGAACGTAGAAAATGGCGAATGCGCCGGGAAATCCCCACCGCAACTCATAATGTAAAATTCAACATGATATTTCGCTTCCGCACTTAGATAAAGGGTCGTATTTCATGTGAATTTCCAACACTTTTAGCAGAAATACATATGCTGTTGTTTAAAATGAAGGCTAGAATACAGTTGGAGGTATGTAGGTACGTAATCCTTTTATTCACTTCGATAAGCACAATGTGGGCAAAACTTTGTTAATCTGTTTTCGTCTTCGAAATTTAAGAAGGATTTGTGAGATTGTTAGCAACGCCCACGAGTTTTAGGGCGACGTGTGGTGTAGGGGCGGATCCACATTGTCACCAAATTAATGATCTATAAATTTTCGCACTTAAGTTGTACAAAATATTGGAAAAGTTTCCAGTTTGACCCTTCTGGACATCCCATTAAAAGAAAATATCCTTTTAGGGTGTAATTAAGTTAGGAGTTAGGGCTTCCTAATAGGACCCCTGGGAAATTCTCAACTGAGACATGCTGAAGTAATTTTACATTACGATGCGGAAGTTTTTTGCTGGATTGTTTATTGATATGTATAGGCGCATCTATACTAGAGGTATTTTCCGCATTGTAGTTCAAAACATTTTAAAAGTGCTGAGTAAAACCAATTAAGATAGTCTATACATATGTGTCCAAAATTTTGCTCTATTATTTTTTTTTCGCCTATGGTTAAAAAGGTGGACTGTTTTTTTGGTTAATAAATAAAATTTTCATTTCCGTGCTTTAAATACGTGCATTTTAATGCATAGATTATCCGCAAGCGCGTAATCCTGTTGACGAGGCCGTTGTGGAAACGAAAAATAAAATGTAACAGCTAAAACTAGGCTAATTTTGTTCTAAAACTCAATGAAGAAAGCATTTCCTACCTAACCTAACAAAAAAGTAGTTTTACATCTTCAGATATTTTTTAGCTCATTTTCACTCGGTAAGAAAGACAAAACTGACTTTTTTGGTACACTTTATGTTTAGCCTACATTCTACAGTTACCATTGAGTTCTTCACAAATAGAAATGGTTAAATTTGCACTGGGTGGCTGTGGCTTACTTTGCAGCCTTTAAACTAGTTAGAGGCAGTTAGCACATGTGGCCAACTTGCTATTTATTATATCCATCAGCAGCTTCTAATTGGGAAATATTACCACCTCCTAGATTAGGTGGGTAGGTACTTTTCTCCTGAGTAATATAACATCAAAGCTGTTAATGAGCAAAAAGACGAGAGCAAAAAATAATTGACATTTTTATGCAATTAAGTCGCTCTTACATGAAGATCTTAATTAAATGGGTGTAGCCTAAAACCTAACAAGGGCTCATTTCAAAAATAGACCTTTCCTAAAATAATACCTACCTTAAAATAACAAAAAAATTCTAATACTTTAAATATAAAATTGCCAGTATCCATTATGTTTTAAAATAAAAACGTAAGTGTCCACAAACATAGCATCGACATTAACTTTTAATTTTCGTTACATCAAGCCATTAAAATCAGAAGAGTAATTTATTTTGAGTCAAACACGTTCTGTCCATTACAAGAGTTTAATGCTAAAATAAAGGCTGTAGGGAAAATTAAATTTGCATCACCATATAAATTAAATTAAAAACATTTAATTGTCGTTTCCTTCATTTGTAAAGAAGAATAAACATTAACTCTTGATGCTTAAATAAATTTTAACTTCGAGTCACTGAAAATGGGTCCTTTGTTTTAACAATTAACTTCTAGTTTGGCTGTGGAACTTTGTACTTTTAAGCGCAATTGGGTTTTTTTTATGTGTATTGTTTTTTGTTTTAGTCAATTTTATGACACGTAGACGATTAAAACGGCAGCGTATTCATAGGAACATTAATTTAACACGTCCAGAAAAACAATAGGAGAGCTCCATGGGATCTTCTGAAATTTAATTGCCCCAGATTAATGCAATGTTAATTACCTTTTTTTAGCAGCATTAGTGGATCGTTTTATTTGATTTCATTTTATAAATCAAATAAAAACAACCACTAAACAGGTAAATCATTAAAGCTTTAATAAATAAAAATATTGTTATGGCGTCTTTGTAAAACGTAACTAAATGATAAATGTGGATCGTAAATAATAGTTTAATGTTACTTTGAAATCATAATAACTCATAATTTTGTGCTAGTTAAGTTTTATTTTGCCATTGTAAACAAGATTGTGGGGAATAGAAATGGTCTACTGTAAATGACCACAGATTTATAGACTTCTTAAATTAAGAAATACATTTTCTAGCGTTTATCTTTTAACAGTAAGGGTGAGCATAGATTTTGTGTAAAAATGCATCTCTTTAGAAAGTAAAGCTTTATTTGCTAGCCCGGCGCATCCACCATTTTCATTTTAAATACATATAAATTAAATATAAATCTACCTATTAATGAATAGTACAGAACAGTTCAATTATTTTGTTCAATATACCTAAATCAAATCTATAAGTTAAAAAACAGCAATTTTATAAGGGAGTTTTAAGCACCTAAAACTTAAAGTTTTAATTTACTAGTGCCGCAAGTATTAATTTAAAAAAGTATCCAACTTTTTATCATTTCACCTGAATCTACAGAAACAACGTAAAGAGACGTATTCCAATTATTTTTTGCCCTAAATATGAATAAATTTAAAGCATGATGAGATAAAAAGGAAAGACCATTAAGAGGTGAGTAGCGACAAGCGAGGACTGGCGGTTTTTCCTTTTGCCAAAAAAATAAAGTAACAAACATTGATATAATAAATCCTCTTGAAATAAAATCAATGAAAATATCTGGGTCTCGATGGAACATTGTTACTCGTCGTTTCCCTTTACTCTTTGTGACACTTGTTGAGATTAATATTGATGAGTTGTCAGTTCTCTACATCTTGCACCACTTATTTTTGTTAGATAGTTAGATATCTACTTCCCTAAAGTTTAAAACTAGATTACACTTTAGTACAAGAGTTTCGGGTTTAGTTTCCTTGCATTATATTGTAAGTTATTCTTTTAAGTTAACATTAGGTACCCTATTCTAAATTTGGCAAGTTTCTAACTAAGCTTAAGGAGATATTTATTTTGGTCATTTTATCCGTTTGTTTTTCTTATCTTCTGTTTTGTTTTCGAAGCTGATTGTGTTTTGACAGAAAGTTTCTTGTATAAAGAAACCTTACAAAAAATCGAAAGCAGATAAAATAAAAATTGTTTAAAAGTCTTGTATCACCTATAAGCAAGAATAGATTGTTAGCCTACTTTTGGTTACGATTCTATACCCCTACAATTATGCAATTTATGCATCCACCTCTGTTTTAGTTTTATTATGGTGAAATAAAAATGCCCTTCAGCGTTTTTGGGAAGAGTGTTGTAGTAAAAGTAAATTGAAGCTGCAGTTGGCACCATTTAACATTAGGTTTGGCAATGCACCAAAATGTAAAGATTAATTATGTTTTTATTGCTTGTAAAAGTAAATATTTCACTGAAAACCGTTTTATCAGTGTTATTTTAAACTATTTTATACTATGAACACCCGCTACCCTTAATTGATATCATTAAATGGATGATTCTAGAGTGCCTGGAAGAATTGACAGTTATTGTTGCCTTATAGAGTGGCGACATGCATCATTCCTTCTCTGTCATACAGATTATGATTATGTCATCAACGTTATAGCCAAAGTGACAACAATTACAACTTACAATCACAATGTATGACAGAGTAGAGTGCCTTGAAGATTTTGACAGTTATTGTCGCCTTATAGAGTGACGACATGCATCATTCCTTCTCTGTCATACAGATAACGTCATTAATTGTGATTGTAAGTTGTAATTGTTGTCACTTTGGCTATAATGTTGATGACGTTATCTGTATGACAGAGAAAGAATGATGCATGTCGTCACTCTATAAGGCGACAATAATTGTCAAAATAATCAAGGCACTCTATGACAGAGAAGGAATGATGCATGGCGTCACTCTATAAGGCGACAATAACTGTCAATTCTTCCAGGCACTCTAGATGATTCCGTTGCCAAACGTGTTTGATAAAAACAAATTTTAAATTGTTCATACTTTTGCTTGAAAACCCGTCGTATATTAGACTAAAATTGCGTTATCGTTTGTAAATTTTTTACTTAAGGAAAGTGACAGGATAAACGGATTTTTATATCAATAAAATATTTACCCTTAGGCCTCAACCTTACTTAAAACTGTATAACAAAATTGTTAAATGTTATGGGTACACCCATAACATTTAAAAATGAAGTATAAATTCGAACTTCCTAGGGAATTTCAGCCGACTATCGATTAACATTAATAATAAAAATCTAGCATAAAACTTTTCACATTGAAAAGTTTTAAAATTGTCCAACCAACTGCTACCCACCCTAAAACATGTCGTTTAAATATTAAATCATTATTTAATGTTTAAAAACAATGCTAAGAGCTTTCGGTAATAAAAATTTTATAACGAAAAAATCGTAACTTGAACGCACCAGATTTTTAATCCATTAAAAGCACGAACAAGCATAATTAAATAAAAAAATCTGTACGTGACATTTAGGGTCCCATTTTATTTCATTTTTTAATACCTACTGCACCTTTCAATAAAGCAATTATTTTAGTACATTTAAATGGCAAGGGTTTAGAGCCATATATTCGCGTTTGAGATTCATCCGAATCGGGAATCTTGATTGATTTATTATTCGCTTAACCCTTATTACTCGGACATTGTACATTGAGCATCGAGGACAAATCAATGGATGGATGAATTTAGTTCAACGTTTTACGGCTCTCATGCTACGTGTTCCAGGTAATTATTCTTCTCTCTGTTTACTCCTAAATTAAGCAATCTCATGTGTTGCCGGAAGCGCATCCTACTGGGGGGTGACATCCAAAGTTTCAAATTTAATTTTTCTTAACTAGGTCAAGATGGTTTGTAAAAGATCAAGAATATAAGAGTCAGATTTTTTATATGTGTTAGAACATCTATTCAGAAAGCAAAAATCCAAAAAATATTTACCTAAGAGTGTTGGCGTGGTGACCCCACAAAAGCCCCCATTATAGCTATGAAATTTGACATACACCTTGCTGACCCCATTTAAAAAATGTTTATTGTACTCTTTCTGAAATAATGAGGCTCCGATAATTAAAAATTAATTTTATCACCTTTTACTACGCTTTCTGCAAAATTTTGATACCTAGGCAGCCAGGCTACTTTTTCTTTCATTTATAAAAAAAAAATCATTTTGTATTACGGTTTATTAGAAATATCTTCTTACAAATATTGAGCAAAAGCAGTGCATTCTAAGGGAGAATACATTTTTTCTCGCATCTTTTTACACAGAACAGGAATTGATTTCGTTTTGCTTGAATAACTTGCTCCATATTTGTTAAGTGGTCTTCTAAGTTACCGAGATATAAAATAGAAAAATATCCTTATTAGGAAGAAGTACTATTAAGTACAGTTATAGCCTGGCTGCCTAGTTAAGGGTGGTAAAACTAATTTATAATTTTTGAAGCCCTTTTATTTCAGAAATGGAGCACACTGCGATAATGAGAGCGTTCGAATTCCCAGCGGCTTTTTGCTTTTCGCGTAAGATTTTTGCAGGTGCCAGGTAAAATGTATTTAACTTATGCTGACTTACTAGGTGGAATGGTGTAAATTTGTTTATTTTTATTTAATCATTGGCGTTCCATCTTTAATATACAACACTTTTATACTATTGGAATCCCTTTTTTAAAAACTTAATTTTATAATTTAACAAAGGTAATATATTATGACATTTAATGACAACTGATGACAACACAAACTGCTAATACTAGAGTGCTAGATCTACAGAAATTAATCCACTTCTATGACTCAATTTAGCAAGCAAATTTGTCGCTGAATTTTTTGACAAATGCTTAGTTGTCATTGAATGTCATATTATATTACCTTTGTTCAATTATAAAATTTAATTTTTAAAAAAGGGATTCCAATAGTATAAAAGTGTTGTATATTAAAGATGGAACGCCATTGATTAAATAAAAATAAACATATTTACACCATTCCACCTAGTAAGTCAGCATAAGTTAAATACATTTTACCTGGCACCTGAAAAAATCTTAAGCGAAAAGCAAAAAGCCGCTGGCAATTCGAACGCTCTCAATCATTTTTGACAAATATATTTAAAATGTGATTAGCAAGCTGCATTGAAAATTTCAAAGCTCTAAGTTAACGTGAACAATTTTTCCGCTATGCGGACCGACTAACACAGAATGGGGTATTCTGTAACACAAATTTAAATTTTAAAGGACCTTTCAAATTTTTAAATGCCTTTAAAACAGTTTTCAAGCGTTTTACGTCAACGTGTCACCCTTTAAAATTTAAACTTGTAACTTTAACTTGGAAAAGTTACAGAATACGCCCCAATGTATGATAGCCTTCGAAAACCCCAACTTATTAAAACTGTTGTCCTTAGCAACAGACACGGAAACCTTGTCCGTCATTGCCACTGTCAATCATTATCATCGATAACATTAATTATAATCCAATAAAAAATGCATCACCTTCTTCTAGTACTTCACTTAACATTATTATTCCAAATAATACAATCTCATAGATACCACCGAAAAAAGGAATTTAAACAAGCTGTCTTCAGTACCTTAGAAGAGTACTGTGATGAAGAAATAATTCGTTGTAAAGGACACACCGTCTGCAACAGAAACTACTTGTGCGGTCACCTAAAAAACTGCTCACAGTGGTTGTGGACAAAAGGCGAACGGGAAGTTGTACTTCATTTACATAACGATTTCCGAAACAAGGTTGCTAACGGATCCGAAAGAAGAGGCGCAAACACCGGAGCCACCAACATGAACATCCTAAACTGGGACTATGAGCTAGAATTCTTGATAACATGCCATCTTAACCGATGTGGTTACTACAGGGACAAGTGCCGCAACTCTAAAAGGTTTTACGTTGGCCAGAACATAGGAAAAATCAGTACTTCTGGTTGGAACTACCAAACTGCTCTTGAGTTGGCGAACACTGTGTACTGGTCGCAGTACAACGAGATAAATCGCATAAGCTACGCATCGACGATTTCAAACTACCGGCCATTGGGCCCCGGGAAGAAAATTGAGCACTATACCCAGTTGGTGTGGTGGAAAACCAAATACATAGGATGCTCGCACCACATCTCGCTCCGGAATATGTCGAATGACGGCTGGACACACTCAATTGGAGGATGCAATTTTGGTCCTGGCGGGAATCAGATTAACATGATGGTGTACCAGATGGCAAAAACACCCCAAGAAATTGCTTCCGATTGTTCTAGAATGGGTATAAGCACAAAATACAATGCTTTGTGCGGCAAAGTGTTGCCTGTTACAAAAGCTATGCATTTATCCAGTTTTATAGTTCGGCCTCAATCGATTATTGTTTACTTGTTGAGTATTTTATTACTTTCTGCGTTGTTTGTGTTTTAAACAATAAACTACAATACTAAGGGTGTTTATTTGCTGCTAAAGTATAATTAAATGCACCAAAATCATTGCAGGATATAATACGTGATTTTTGGTTAACATTTTTGATCTAAAACTAGCTAAAATGTCGTAACTTGCAAAGTTGCAAAAAGGTTAATGGCACCCTAAAATGGTTTGATTGTCTAATAATAACGAAGGTGTGAAAACTAATTTTCCTGACGAATTTAAATGAAGGCTATAAATTTATTTTATCGTTTGTAATTTGGATAGGATAGGGCCTGCAAAAACCCATATTCTAGGTTACTTGTAACGTATTTAATGGGCTTTTGCAGACTTTTAGGTCATTTGATGATGGAATTGCAGAACATATGCTTAATACCCAAGATTAAATTGTAACTTCTTAGCATTCATTAAAATTTGTCCTTTTAAATACATCAAATTGAATTGATCTTTTTTATATTCTCATAATGCGGTTTGTCGTTGAACTGTGCAGTTAAATCTGTTCAACTGTGCAGTTGGGTGACCGAAAGCACCAACGAATTTGCACAGTTTGTTGTTACAATCTATGGTACGCTAAAACTGTATGTCTGGGGCAGGCATATAAATCCTTTGATTATTTATTTTATTATTTTATGTCGTATGTTTGTATAATCAAAGCATAAAACGGACAACATTGTAGGTACCTACATACTTTTAAATCTCCTCCTAATACCGGTGGCTAGTGACCCTAAAATACCACATGCAAAACATTAATGACTTACTAGAGGTTGAGGAATTAGAGCTGGAGCTGGTGGCTGAATTCGCTCTGTAGTAAGGTGGGGAGGCTTGAGCATCAGCCACAACCTTGCCAAGGGGGGTGACTGGGCCTAACCGTCGTGTCACGTCCGGGGCAGTGGCCGGGACCATTCGCTCATCCTGCAACCAAATAATCAACATCAAAAGCTGGAAAAAAGGTCCGCTAGTTAACGAGTCCGGACTAAGCAAACGGACCTAATATTTTACATGAAGATGCATTAAATATTTCTCTTTTGAGCAAGCTTATACAAATGCAAATCTGAGCGTATTGAATAGTCAACAGGCGGCGTGCCTGTTGAGCAAAATAATAAATAAAATTTGGTAGAGATCCGCAGTCCGTAGAGATTATTCTTCGCATATTGGACGAATGATTTGAATTTGGACTTTTGAGATTAATTAAAGCAGTAAAACAAAAATTCCTCTATAACATCCAAAACACATCTTCTTAAATATATTTCCTTCATGTTTTCACATCGAGATTTGAAAATGCACAACACCGAACTAAATAATTTTATTATCTGTTGCATAGAAACTAGCTTTTCAAAGCGACTCGACTCTGCCATTTTATCATTTACGATGGTGAATACAAAATAAATGTTCTGGGAATCGAATGAGCTCGGAAGTTCAATATTTTTCATAAAATTGGCATTTGTTGATGCACTAACGATATGTTCGGAAGCGATAAGAAACCCATTTACAAAGTTTGGTTTGAATTTCGAACAAGAGCAAACATACATTTCTGATATGGGTTCCACGTGAAGGTGAGATATAGCCATTTAATCTAATATTTATATGACATCGAAAGGAAAATTATTATGGACACTTTATTTTATTAGGTTCTTTTATTCGCGGGTTTCAGTAACTTATGTGTGAAATAAAGCAAAATTGAGAAAAGAAAAAGCCCACTTTGTTTCCAGATCACAAATTTATCATGGGAGACGTCGAGAAGAGTCATTTTATCATTCACCAAATAATGTAGAAAATCTCTGAGAAATATATAAAAATCTGATTTTTCACACGTTTGTAATTCTTTGGTTTTATGGTTAATAGAGCATTATAAAGAAGACTTAAATTCTTATTCGCGTATCTTATGATACTATTTTTTGTTATTACATTTTTTACCGTTCTTAAAAACTGTTTTGTTAAAAAATCTGAATTCTCAGATAATAGCTGATATTTTAAACTAATGCAATGGGATAATTTATTATTAGGGTGCCCTAATCTCACGTATCAATCAGTTAATAAATCACTTCCTATACCAGAAACAAGCAATCCAAACGTTACCCTTATCACAATCATGTATACGATATTTATCTTTAATTCAATGAATAAGTGGATTCTATTTTGACCTAATTAAACATCAAGCTATTAAAATGGCTTCGGGTCCATTGTTTTATGCATTAACATTTAAAGCTCTTGCTTTAACTTTGTAATATTTTATTTTGCGCACCTGTAAAAATCTGTTTTTGTCTACAAAGAAAATAAATTAAATGATTTTATTTTTTAAACAAAAGTATCCAAAATGTATTCCGTCGAATCCAATATTATTAAGTATTTCGTTAACATTAAATATATTAAAAGTCTTTATACATAGAACTTTGTTATTGTGATGTTAACAAAGAGCTTCGACGTTTTTAGAGAACGGAAATTAAATATTACAAGCGTGTACCCATCCACAACTGCAGCATTCGTTTCGTACAGCCATCAGTTACTTAGTTTTACCTTGCATAAAACTTATTTCAGTTGCAGGATAAAATGCAAGCTCAATTTCAATAAGCGTTGCACCTTTGTGGGTTTGTTTTTTTAACTCTTTGATACCGCGTCTTAAACAGCGAAAGCTTTTGTTTAGGTTTCAGACCTCGTTTCAGCTAGTACTTTGTTTTATTTTATTCATTATTTTTGCCTACTGTTGAGTTTACTTTAAAAGTTCAAAAGTTGTTTCCGAAGAAAACAACCAAAGACAAAGCAGGGTGCATTTTTAGAATATAAACACATTATTTTATATTTCTTAAAAATAGTTTAATTATAATAATTTATTGTTACGTAGACGGTTGAAAAAAAGTAGCCTGGTCAAGTTTTATTTAAACTAAAGATAAATTAACCAGAAATTATTTAAAAGTTAGAGAAAACGTAACAAAACATTTGATGTAATTATAAAACGGTCCTTTTAATGTCGATGAAGCATAATATAATTTAATATAACTGGGAAAATGGTCAAGAAAACTTTAAAATTTAATAACCTTTGCTCTTTATATGTATAACCATATCCAAAACTTTTATCAGATGTAGAGTTATAACCTCATTAATGGCCACATGTATAAAACGACCAATAATTTCATAAAATTGCACAAAACTTTCAGTTTGCTGAAAGCTTTATACCTGAACAATATTGCTCTAATAAAATTTCCCACAAAACTTAATTATTATTGCATATCATGTAATATTAAATTTTCAACAGAATTAACATTATTTTTGATAGCTTTTTTACATTAGCTTTTTGCATAACAGCCGATTTTTATTAGGTTTGGTTATAAAAACCAGTCACTAGAAAATGCGATTTATTAAAAGTTAATCGAAACGTTAAAAATGTATTCGTAAGAATAAATGCATTACGTTTTAACGTGTTCAATGTTTTTTTATTAGGCTATCTCTTTGAACTTTTGAATGTAATGTGCCTTTTTGTTTCGGAAAAACTTATTAAACGCTAGGCCAATAAATTGCATTTTGTGCGTCAATAGCTACAATGTCAAAAGGCGCTATTTTATTTTCAAATTTTTTTGACCTATCTGCTGCTGCAAATTGAAAAATCTAAAGCAATATAAAAGTTGACTGAATGTGGAAAAAGTTTAAATTCCTTTGAATGATTATAGGTATTACGAATAGAAACAAAAAATAAAAAATCTAATTGCAAATTTATACCATAAGAACTTCTTTTCCCGCTGACAAACATGATTGTTTGGGAAATTCTACATGGGGGAAGTTGGCGCTCGTAGCAATTGGCTGTTACTCATCTTTTATGGGTTGACTTGATCGTTACGCGTTACCAAAACTTCCTTTTTCACCATATCTAGACTTGATCTAATGCTTTTTAAATGTTTAGTGTTTTGGATCCTGCAGCTTGCATTCTTGTGTCGTTTGTTTTGGTTCATAAATCCAAAAACAAGTGGAAGTCTTTTAAAATATTATTTTTATTTTGGTATGCCCAACAATGCATGATGCTTAAAAAGACATTTTAGTTTTATGTTTTTTAAAGAATGGTAAGCCTAATGTTCCTAGGTACTATAGGTAAGCCTAGTTCTAAAAATTTTACCTATTTTTTTAAACATTAAAAAGGATGTGTTGTGTTAATGCAAAATCGAAGTAATAAAACACCCCAGGTATAAAAATTACTTCTTTTTTATGAGCTAACATTTTATTTCATTAGCAAATATTTTTGCCATTCTTTATTGATCTTGAATTTCCCGTACCTAAGCAATTTAAGGAATTTGTCATAAAAACGCAATTAAATTTTTATTTTGTACTATAAGCATTATTGGGAGTTTCAGGATTAAGTTCTGTAAAAAACTCCATCCAATTATAAAAACAGCGAATATCTTAGCAAACTTTAATCGTAAAAAACATTTAATGTTTTGGATATAAAACACTAAAACAGGTCTAAAAGCGTGTGTATTTGCCATTGGCAAGCAATCCCTTTGAATGATGGAAGACGGTTTAACAACAACGTCACTTAATTTAGCCTATTATTATTTTAAGCACCATTTAAGCAGAAAAATAGAAAACTTCTGATATGCGAGTTCCTGGTAAACTTTCCCAAGCCACTTAAATTATTTTCTTAATAAAAGAAAGGAATAAACCGTAAAAGGTAGAACTTTTAGATGACTTTCAGAAGTTTGATTAATGCAGTTTTGTGACCAACTTGTTAACAAACTCTACTTAATGAAAGAAAAATATGCTTTCACTTTGGTAGTCAATGACCAAAAGAATACTTTTAATACACTTTGTCATTAGTCTTAAAACTAATTTTGGAGTTATTTTAAATTAGGTAAGAACTTTTTAAATTAATGGGCAAGTTCTTTTTATTGCCTTTTCTTGCTTTAAAAAAAGTCTCACTTTTTTATGAGTTACAGTCACATAAAGTTTTTACCACTTTTGACAATAACAAATAATTTTTTAAGAAATTTTTTTTTTTTTATTGGAAAGGGTCAGGTAGATTAAAATAATTTATCAGACTAATATTAGCTTGAAATTGGATATAAATGTAACATTGTTTGTAGAATGAAAATAAATCAAAGTAGCAAAACTAATGGCGAAATTATGTGCATTCTTGATTTATTATCAAATATTTTATCCTAGTTAATTGAGATATTCTCATTATTTATTATAATTGATTCTGATAGCAATAATGTCAAAACAAAAAGTAATTATTTAAATTCGTATTTTATTGTCAAATCTTTTTATCACTGCAAAGCATTCAAATGGAAAATAATCAATACTGATATACAGAAAATTTTCATATATTTAACCCTTTATTTAGATAAAATTTCTAAATCTAAACCGTTAATTTTTAATACCTTTTGCTTGCATAAATTTATTTTCATGTAGAAATTTATTCAAATTTAGAAGAAATTAACATAAGGAATCAGTCAAATTAAATAATGTAAATAATAACAAGATGAATCTTGAGATATTTTAAGAATTTATGCTTTTTGATAAATATGATTTTTGCTTTAAACTTTAATACCTAATTTGTACTTTGTTATAAGTTGAGTTTATGTGCGAATAAGTCATGGAAATTAGTAAAGTAGTGCACCACTGCATAAAAACAAAAGCATTGAGAAATATTATAAAGTTTGTTGTCGAAATGCATAGAATACCTATAATTTACGACAATATTATTGTGCGAATGCCCAAAACCAAAACATAAATATTTTAATGAAACGCAGTCGAGCAAACTATAAAGTTTATAGAGCCGTACTTCATGCCAAAACTTCCTTGGGAATCTAAGAGCACCTTGCAACCAAGCTAAATTTATGAAAACTATATTTTTTTCATCTTGACACAGCATTTATTTTTATAAAAAATAAAAAAGAAACTGGGGTTTAAACTTGGTCTCCCAACGACTGTATCTAGAGCAAAATAAGGATTTTATGTTGTTGATTCGATTGTTTACGAACCCACCTTCTGCAAATAAATGACTTAATGCAGTTCTGTTGTAGATGCACCCTACTGAGATTTCATCACTAAGAATCAACGTAGGCTCTGGGTGCTGCGGTAGCGTTAACAGCTTTCAAAAGCGCTTCGCAATAAAATGCTCCGATTGTGTTTTGTTCTGCAGATATGAAATATAGTTGAGTTGCTCGAAACAATAGGCATTATTATTCTCTTAAAGGATGAAAGGTACCTAAACTATGGTATCTACTCATCATGATGGGATGTACAAGTTCTAAATTAGTGCTTTACACTTTCAGAATTCGCTATAATGATTGACGTATTCATTGGCGAACAATAAGATATTTGGAAACATTTTACTAATGCAAACGTAAACTTATAGAATTGATAAGCTGAAGAAGTTGGGGCTTTGAAAGTTCGAAGCGGAAAATTGGATCTTTCTGTTCTATAATAAGTTTATTGCAAATTTATAAGAGCAAAAAAATTGCACTAAAATATAAAAAATAAAAGTAGCAAAGAAACTTTCAGCTTTTCATTTGCAGCTATGTGTGATAATTTATTTATTATTTAAAATTTTATAGATAAGAATAATATTTTTTACGAAAATAAATAAAATAATTAAAAAGTTTAATATGTCGGATGCGTCGGGTAATTAATTGAATCTTCTTTTTCTTGTTTTCCCAAGAACACCCAAGTGCTAATGGAAAATGCATTTAAGTACAGTTTTAGAAATATTGAGAATTTTTACCGATTAAATATTTCGCAAATTTATATTTAGAACATTCTCCCTATTAAAGAAGTCCTTGAAATTTCCATTAAACTGCAAAACAGCCGAGAAAAAACATCGTTAATCGAAAAACCTAATATAGCCCTTTTAATCGAATTTTCCCCTATCTTTCAGTCACTTAACGTATAATCTTTTAAATCATTTAAGTAGCCTGTATCTTGATGAACATTCCGTCTTGGGAATGAATCGACCCTCAAGCACGTTTAAACATTAAAATTAAAATCGCTTTTGCCTGATCGCAAAAAACTAGATTTCAATAAAATCAATTTAAAGGTATCTCAACTTCAAGCATTTATGTTTTTAAAATGAAGTCTTTTTATTTGTAGAATTAACGTCAGTTAATGCTTTTTTGGCCACATTTGTGCAGTAATTCAAACAGCATATTGTTCTTTAAATATGTATGAATTTACACGCAATCATAGTTTGCACAGTTTTTTTATATGCAATAGGTTGGTACCTACTAGTTAAAAAAGCATAAATATTGATGGATTTTAAGCTATGAAATGCCAACGTTATACAGGGTGTTTACTAAATGACCCATAAACGCGATGGTGAGTTGTTGGGGCATGTTTAGGGACCCCCAGAAAATTGTTAAAAAAAATCTTTGAAAAATTTATCGACATTACCCTTGGAGATATGGGATCCTGAACTGCAAAACTTTAAATGCTTATATCTTGAAGATAACAGCACATATTAACGAAAAAAATTGCTAAATGCAAAGGCCCAATTTATCTAAGATTATTTTACCATTTGTTTATCTTTTAAATGGTC
This sequence comes from Cartodere bifasciata, assembly GCA_963920755.1. NCBI lineage: Eukaryota > Metazoa > Arthropoda > Insecta > Coleoptera > Latridiidae > Cartodere > Cartodere bifasciata. Next base: position 17,214,823 of record OY987195.1, on the reverse strand, counting down.
AAATAACATTTTTATAATTAATTTAATTTTACAAAAACATTTATGAAATAAAGCTGACAACAATGTCAATATGATATAATTCAAAAGTGTATGCTTAAGAATCTAGATGAGCTTTTAAGATGTATTTTACAAACGGTGTTGCCGAACTTATGCAACTTTGTTCGCTTTTTTCCTGATGAAGATAACAGATAAATTTTGTTTTACAATTTTCTAGAGATCCCTGAGAATTCCCCAAGAGCGTACCATCGCGTTTCCGCGCCATTTTGGACACCCTGCATTAAATTATTGCTTGCCATAATTTATTTTCTTCTTTGTTAAATGTATCTCCAAAATGAGCTGCACTATTTTCACTATGATATAAATAGAAGGACAATAAATATACCTAAAACTTGTCTATTGGTATTTGAAATTTTATTCAAAACGTTTTCGTGCAAATTGGAAAAGCAGAATATTCTTCACAGCACAATGACCATTTCATTTACTTTTATTGTATTTTTCCTATGGAGTTTAAAGGCAATATGACTTTTAGATGCGATTTTTTACAGAATTTAAATTGGAAGATTATTGACAGTAAAAAGCCAAATTTTAAATAATTATTAATAATAAAAGTACCTACATTCTTGCCAGCAAATTTTTCTCATCCATTATAAGTTAGTAAACCTACCATTTGTTATAAGTTTGTTCCATAAAATTGCAATTACATCACGCAGCATCATTTATACAAATCTCAAAAAATTTATCATTAAACCAGGCCCTTTAGTCTTTACAAAGGCATTTTAAATATCAAAAAGCCCTTTTGATAACGACAAACACGCATAACGCATTTTACAAAGCACTCCAGATCTTCTGACGTTATGAAATATCCTTTCCAGTGCCATAAATAATGAATAAGCTTCAATGCGGTGAAATTCAACATTCTTTGCCCTTGTCTGGCACCGGGTCGGGTAAAGGTAATGCTATTATATCATTCATTGCTCGGTGCTTGTTAAAATTGTGCCTTATTTTGCTTATTATACCTTAAGGGATTATCCTTATATTCCGGGTCTAAAGGTGCAGCTACAAAAGAACTAATTGTGTGTTGTTTTGCATCAATTACAATAAAATTAATTTTAATACAGAAACATTCTATATAAAATCAACCAATCATAGTTGCTATTATTTGATTTATTTTATATTTGGTGAATACATTTCTTGCCCATGTTAAAGGTGGTAAAAAAACAATTTTTCAAATTTTCATATTTTTTTTTTGTCTTAAACTAAAAATTTTAGGATTTTACGATTTTGGAAGATTAAAATTGGTAGTAATTTTATTTACAACTGCATATGAAATGATGACATTTCTGACTTTTTAAAAGTTGGAAAATGTCACTTTATTAGTTTTATTAAGCTGTCACTTTCCGCCCGGGCGGAAAGTAACTACTTTCCGCCTGGGTAATGAAAACAAGTCGGATTTAACTCTTTTGTGGGAGCAAATCCTCTTCGGCCTTTTGCGCACACTCTTTCAATTCTGTACATTCGTCATCACTATTTGACATTATGTTTTTTTTTAATATTAGTTGGTTTAAGACTTTAAAATAATGCGAGAAATGACGTTTTTTGAAAATTAATAGTATGTTACTACCGTGGGTGGAAAGGGTTTCATTTCTGTCGAGAGAAAAAGATGGTTTACCAAGGCGCGTAGCGCCGCGGTAAACCATTTCTCGAGACAGAAAGGAAATTTCCCCCGAGGTTAGTATACTATTTTATTTACAACTGCTTACATTTATGTTTAATTTTGAAAAGCTTTAATTTTGCAAATTAATATTATTCATTTTTAACATCTTAGTTAACATGATTATTTTTTTTTAATTTATTACCTTGGTTACATTACAATTGCTTGACATTGAAGTAAAAAAATAATTATTTTTAATTTTCAAAAAACGTCATTTCTCGCATTATTTTAAAGTCTTAAACCAACTAATATTAAAAAAAACATAATGTCGGATAGTGATGACGAATGTACAGAATTGAAAGAGTGTGCGCAAAAGGCCGAAGAGGATTTGCTCCCTCAAAAGAGTTAAATCCGACTTGTTTTCATTACCCAGGCGGAAAGTAGTTACTTTCCGCCCGGGTGGAAAGTGACAGCTTAATAAAACCAATAAAGTGACATTTTCTAACTTTTAAAGAGTCAGAAATGTCATCATTTCATATGCAGTTGTAAATAAAAATAATTATTTTTTTGCTTCAATGTCAAGCAATTGTAATGTAACCAAGGTAATAAATTAAAAAAAAATAATCATGTTAACTAAGATGTTAAAAATGAATAATATTAATTTGCAAAATTAAAGCTTTTTAAAATTAAACATAAATGTAAGCAGTTGTAAATAAAATAGTATACTAACCTCGGTGGAAATTTCCTTTCTATCTCGAGAAATTGTTTACCGCAGCGCTACGCGCCTTGGTAAACCATCTTTTTCTCTCGACAGAAATGAAACCCTTTCCACCCACGGTAGTAATATACTATTACATTACACTTCTTTTTTTGTATTAAAAAATCAGGGGCTGCATAGTTGCACTCCGTTTCTACAGTAAGTTTAATAGAAAAAAGTTACCATGAGTAAGCACTGGACTAAACCCCTTAAAATCATGCAGCAACCCGGAAAATGAATTTTAGCTAATTATATATTATGGTATAGGCCAACAACATAATGTAACATCGAAAATCAGTTGAAAATAACGCAGGTCTCTTAAAAATGGACCTATTTTTCCTGGTCTTCCTTCTTTTAGTTTGAGATGCTAATATTTATCTAGAACGGGTTTTCCATTAAGATGCACAAAGATTTCTTCAATTAGTAAACCCAGCACTCCAATAAATGGTTATTTAATTTAATACGCTCAGGTTTAATTATAAGAGCGTCGTTCTAAGCATAGTATTATCTGTAGACAATGCATCTTCTAAATATAGGAACATAAGCATTGGGTATTGTATTTAATGGGACAAAAGTGCCTCTCTGCATTATATGCATTATATTGATGCTCGTCTCATCATGGAATAGCTCTTTCCTTTGTTATCTGAAGCATCTTCAAGAACCGTTTGCATGACAGTTATTCGATTTCTATTTTGAGATACTGTCTTAATAACCCGATTTGACCCAAGGACGTATCATGTTCCCTTTGGCAAAATTATTATTAGTAATTCAGGTATCTTGAAATCAATATGTTATACATAAAGCGAATTAGGAAAACCTCTGGTTAATAAACAGCATTAAAACTAGCCACTTAAAATAAAATTATTAAGCACAATAAGAATATTTCTGTAACTTATCGTCAGACAGGGGGCGCTTTAATTACTACTCCTTTTATTACCACTTTTTGCTGATATTCATAACTGCCCTCATTTTGGTAACATTATATAAATCCGTAAAATAAAGTAAAAAATGCATAGAACGACCCGTTTAAAAGGGCGTATGGTATTTAATCCCAACAAAGAGAATGTAAATGTAAAATTCAGGGTATTAAAAAACGCTCATAAGTAACATGAGTTTTTTGAGCATTCTGCCAGAAAGGAAGTGAGTCCATTTAAAAACTCCGACAGTAAATAACATAACGAAATAAATGCAGAGTATCTGGTTTCCTTTCTATTGTAAAAACTTTACAAAAAAAGCGAGAATTTTATAGCTTTCGTGCATGTGATGACATAAAACAGTTTAAAAATGTATGTAATATGTGTTTTATCTAAAAAAAACTTGCATGATTTTAACTAAATTAATATTAAATCTATATTAATGGTTAAAGAAAGATTTAATATAAGTTTCTGCAGCTAACATAAAAAATATTATTCTTCTAAATATTGAAAAAAGGTGAATTATGGCGAATGCGCCGGGCAAATTTCAATGATTTTAATTTTAATAGATTGTTGCTTTTAACTGTATACACAAACCATTTTTTCATAGATTAAACGCAAAGTTTAAATGCGCTTATGCTTTATAAGCTAATACGTTAATTCTAAATTAAAACAGTGAGTTTTAAAAGTTTCTATCAAACGCTGAACTGACTGCAAATTCAGTTTTGTTTTATTCGGTACAATCACCTCTGTAAAAGGTAATGATCATCAACTAAAAGTCTAAAAATACATTGTATTTTTCAAACGGTACATGGTAATGGAAAGATACAGTACAAAAAAGATACTTTCAGGCGACAAGCTCATAAACTAGCAGGAATATATTCAACATGACTTTATTTGGAATATAACCTGCAAACATCAACTGCAGCGCGATAACAAGACGACAGCCGGTTTTTGTTGTCACTTTAGTATTTTTGCGATACAACGTTTTACCATAGATAGATGTATATAGGTACCTATTTTGTGTACGGACTACATGTTTATCTTGAATTTTATTATTCTCTCTAGTCCAACAAATAAACAACTATATGCGAAAGAAAAGAGGCGAAAGATCTGTACCTCTTTTATCTTAAAATGAACACTTTACTTGTTTCTTTTATATTCATGTAAAACTACCTGCAACTTTTACTGATAACCTTCGCATTTTGCATACTTAGTTCAAAGTTAAAAGCTTAACTTCAGCAGATTCTAAAATAAGAATTTCAATTAGAGAACCGGGAGAAATAGGGACTCTTTGTAAAAATTCTAAGTTTTAAATAATACTCTTGATAAGCACAAAGTTCGTTTCGTCTATTTTTCGTCAATTAAAAATGTTATATTAAGCACATTTTCTTTGTTGAATAAGCAAAATTCCTCTTTATATTAATAAACAAAAAGACTTATAATATGGCGAATGCGCCGGGTGACTATTGCTTCTTTTTTAGTAATCTTGCTAATGTTTATGTTTTAAACGCATTTTAGGTCAAGTTAGAAATTCTTAAATAAACTCTAAAGCGAAATATCTACACAGGAATTCATAGTAAACTCAAGCAAAGGAATAAAATTCATTCTAAATCTCCAAAACTAAATAAAGGTACATTCTCGGTTCTTCTGTCTCAAGGGTCAAACGAAAACGTTTTTATTTCTTTTTTCAGTCTTTTCTTTCTTTTTGTTCTAAAAGTATCATATTGGCATTATATGGCAACGTTTTCTGACGACCTACAACAACTTATGTCGTTTGGTTTTTGTTAGAAATGTTTTTTTAGATAGCCATATTTTTATTCTGTATAAAACCATTCATTATCGAATTAATAAAAGTAAACAACCCATTGGTTCATTTTACTAGCTATCAGTTCAATATATCTTACAGGTAAACTTAACTGGAAGGGGAAATATCTTTGTTTGAATGATTTAACCATACATGAAAGGGACAAAAGCACAAAACATTTAAATTTTACTACAGTTTAACCCTCTACCCCACATTTTAGTATTTTCCGTAACAATGAATGTTTAATAAAACATCATATGTATCATAAAAACCCTATGCGCCTCAATAAAAATCCAACTTTAAAAGAAAATGATTTGTAAAAACTGGCTTAAAAATTTCTAAAGCAATGGTCCTCTGTCTAAGAAAATTGATTGCCCATTTTCCATGAATATTTTACTTGTTTCACAGCAACACTATCAATTTATATTTATTTTTGTGTAACCTTCAAAACAGCTATTTTAGAGCACATAAATCAAGTAAAAACACTGTTTTGTGAAGTTTTTTTTATGATTTACTATTCCAAAAATATAATAAATAATAGTTTGTTTTCGGTGAAAGACATCAGGCAGAACTGAAAATAATTTGTCTTGATCACATCAAAATCCTGAAGAGCAGTACATATGACATAATGTAATTACATAGGAGTTATTTATCTGTTGTATTCCGGCAGCTACACTTGAAAGTAAGTTGAAAACATCGTTTAGAAACCCTTGAGTGGAAAGCAGACACTTGGTCGGGCTAACTTGGATATACAGCCATATATCTAGGTGGTATTCCTTTTCCATCATTTTGGGTGAGTCGGGACATTCATTTGTCACGTTTCTGCTTGATTTTTTGCTAAATCTCTCTTCCTAAACTTTCGTCTAAATAGATTTTGCCGTAAGACGCATCAGTGCATTCGTTGAAAGTTTTTGCTTATTTTGTTTTCTGTCAGCATTTGAAAAATATGTCTTAACGTTATTTTAGATTAAATGCATTCCTCGACTTCTGCGAGTGATCACCCTATATCGTTTTTCATAACGATATGTCTAGTTACAAGATCAGAATTTATCTTAAACTTGAATTTAATATTGGCTCGGTTTTTTTAATGTTTAAATTAGTGCGCTAGAATCCGGGTTTTGAGATAAAATGGTGAATTTAACATTATGTCAACCAAGGCATACAATTATTCAAATTCTCTTTATACCACTCGTTTAAATTCAGAACGTAAATGTTTGCTGCTGCAGCGAAGTACGTCTTGCAAAACCGAACAAGGACAAGAATGTAAGTACAATCTTTTTTGTATGCTAATTTCATTTCAAGCAGTTCATATTTTATTTTTTGCCCTTGTGAAGCAAACTAATTGCGCGGCTGAGATGGACGGAACTTGTATTCTTTCGTTTGCTTAGCTGATGGAGAAATTACGTGACTTGATAGAATCTGCAACAGTCGTATAAAATGTACAGTGAGATCATTTTTAATGGTTAATGTTTACTATATATTTTGCTTCACATGCACTTCTCTAATAAATGTCTGGAAACGTTGCCATTTTCTAATTAAAATGAATGAAAAAGAGCATTTGCAAAAGCTTTTACTGTTATACAAGTTTGAAACCATGTTACAAGAGAAGTTGTATAAAAAGTAAGCAAATATTAACTACTACTAGTACAAGTGATTAATTTATGCCTCATTTGTAAACATAATTTGAATAGACTGTAATTAATAACATCGCTAGAAATGCTAATCCATGTAAACCATACAAACCGCATATAGTCATCTAGTCAAAATGACTGATGTTTTTACGTAAATATTCTGTTCTGGCATCACATATATAGAGCACTTTTAAAATTAAAGACATATCAAAACCGCAAAATTCACCGCAGGTCCGGGACTGGAATTGCTGGAAATGATCTACTGGCCAAAAATTAGCACAAAAGCAACCATCGTTTGCAGAAAATTTATTTTCCAGTTAATCGGTAAAAATGTAGAGAACGCGTCAAAGAAGTATATTTTTTTATTTGAAAATTACCTAAAAGCAACTTCTTCTGGCAGCTCACCTGATTGAAATTGAAATTTCCACAAGACTCGAAATGAAATTTCCGTCTGTTTTTTTACCTTATTTCATTACAACGTAATCTTGCAATTTTATTTCCCTTTTTTTATTTCATACCACACGTCCTGAAACGGCGGCTTAGCGTATATAAGCATACCATCAAAAATATTTTTCATCATATGTATATACTTACTTCCGCACGTATTTGGCTCACTTTAAATGAAATATAAATTGTGTTCGTACCAAAATCAATTTAAAAAGCAAACTTGAAGCCGCTGTAGCATATAAAATTTGAAATATCCTAATGCAATAAGGCCAAGTACAAAATAAGGCATAGATGCCAAAGACTTGGCTGCGTATATCAATATCCGATATTCTTTAGATGTCGAGATATGAAATTTTTACATTTTATTATCATGGTGAAGTGTAGACAAAAATCTCAAAGCTATGTTCAAAATTCCAATTTTGCGCGCAAGTTGATCAAAAACCAGTTTTTCATTGAAGTGCTCGCCCGGCGCATTCGCCATATTCTTCACGAACTTCTGTTCGTTATAAAAGCGTATAAAATTCAACTTTCAAGCGCATCGTCCCTACTATTGCGTCATAAATTCGCATTTATTAGGGTCTTATGTAAAATATCAGAATATAGGATCGCCTATACTGACACTTCAATTGTTTGTCAGGCGGAAACGCGTTAGACCCTTTTATTTCATCGTCACAACACACTTTTGTGAGCGCTTTCAACCTTTCAAAATTGAGTTTAATGCATTTTAGAAGCGTTTCATTTTACATTTAATAACACTTTTGGGCGACCATCATGATATTTATTTTCAGGCAATGATTGTTTCAATAAACTCAGTTTTTAAATTGACTTTAATTGTTATGTGCAAATAGCTACAACCTGTTATTGAATGTTAACCTATACGTTAAAAATCTAAAAATCATTTATTATGTTACAACCAAATAATACCTATATTTTTTTTTCAATGAGGCATATTTTGTTTTGCTTGAATTGATTTATTAAAAAGTAAATCTCACTGCTCTAGCATGCTAATTATGTGATTGCTTTAAGTTTAAGAATGGACCACGATTAAAAAGGTTATTGGTTGTCAAGTTTTAAGTGCAAATCACCCATTCTATGAATCGCATAACTAACGAATTTAGGAATTTTTACAAAAAACTGTTTAGCACGAACTAGCAAGTATAGTAATGGTGTTTCTCTACGACAGTTTGACACTAAAATATTTATTTTGTAGCCTAAAATTGTTGATGAAATTAGGCTACATGAGGGCTTTACAAAGTGCTTTAAAATCAAATGATAAACTGTAACATACCTCAAATACTATTAAGAAGAAATTACCCTTAAGTATGCCAATTTACAATATCCAATAATTAATTCACAACCCTACACAGTTTTTAGAATCACCTAATTATAAGAGTCACCTTTTTAGAACTAAAAACGTAAACAAACCATGAGAATGCTGGATTAAAGCAGGTTTTGAGGTTATGTTCGTTTTAGATTGTTTGAACCGAGTGACTCCCTTATAACCTTGTTTTAACATAAGACATTACTACAATAAAATTATAAAGAAGACAATATAAGTAAGTAGTAAGTATTTGTTTTCAATCAACCAACTGTGAATTGTCCTTTTGTTTACAGTTTGAGCCTTTTTAAAGCTGTTCTAAATAAAGCACTTTTTAAAAAAAGTTAAATATTCTACTCTATGCAATAGTGGTTTAGCATTATTTAAAACAATACATGCACTAAAATACTAATTCTTGGTTCTATAGTAGTAATTTCACTTGCATAATACCTTCTAAAAGGTTTAGTATGGCAGCAATCAAGCGTGGTTGTCTGCTTTTTGTTTGTATACGCATACGTAGTTAGGTTGTTGTAAATGACATATAAGGGAATATGCAGTCCCTACCAAAGCCCCCCCACGGTTTACCCAGCAGCTCCATAATTCAAAGTGCAGGACTTTGTCCTACTTCGTTAGGACTTTCCACCATTAACACTAAACCCCTTTAGGTAAACGTACTCAAGTTAGTAATTGTGTTATATGGAAGACATTATTAATTTTTGATTATATGGGCTTGAAAATCCGTAACCGTTAGTAAATGGACAAAGTTTCATAGTTGGAATATTTACTAAACCGACACTCAATGTTTTATCAAGTTACCTTGGGTTTACATCAAAGGGTACAAACCAATACCAGACATAACTTTTTGAAACAAAAACAAACAGTTATGTTTGTACAAAGCACACAACCAAAATTACCTCAATAAATTGATTTGAAAGTCAGACTAACTACGGGAACATATTAGATTTGTAAGTGGGTCATCAGAAGTGAACCTTTTGCAATTGCCAACAAATTGAATGATAATGATGACATGATTATTTAGTTTTTTGGTCAAATAAAAAAGTATGATAGAATGATTGAGCTTTCTCCTAATAATTTCCAATTCAATTATAGTCAAAATAAAATAGCATTGTATACGACTTAGGTGGTGAAATAAATTCACGTGAAACGTGATTTTTGTTCACAACAGCAGGTGAAGGAAATTCGACTACCTGATAAACCTTATATTATGTGTCTTTTTCGATTTGGAAAAAAGAAATATTTCCCAACGTAAATCCCAATAGACTACTAGATATTTCTTACGGAATCAATTTACGCTGGGAATAAAACTATCACTTCAAAGCTTTTGTGTTGAATATAGAGTGTATAACTCAATCCCACGAATTTATTAAGATCAAGTAAAAAGGATTTTAGATTTTCCCATGATAGTATTCATCTTGTCAACGACATTTTGTGCATCTTTGAATAGCTTACATCTGAGATCAACGAATTTGTTGCTTTTTTTTATAAAATAATTTCCTTTTCCATTTCTACTCGCAGTTGGTAAAAATAAAATAGAAGATTTACGTAAAATATACAACGTGCGTTATAACAAGGTTTTTGTTTTTCGTTGTAAACTTTGATTAGAAACTTTATACAAAGTCGAGTGTTTCAATTTTGATACAAACGCTAATAAAAAAAGAATAAAAGTAAATTAAAATTATAAGTCCAGTGACACAAACAGCATAAGTAAAAATAAATAAAGCTTTTTTACGAGTGCACCTCAGGGGCAGATGTGCAATGCGCAAATAAACAAATTATAATTTATTTAAGCTCGAGTGGCTTCCGCCTCTAAAATCAAATATTTAACTTCAAAGATCTGTCACTAACTTTATGCTTAGATGGTAATTTTCAAGCCTTCCAACTTGTTAAAACTTCTCTTTCAGTATAGGTGAGGGTTAGTGCTTCGTTAGTGTCCCTTCGAGCATCACAGATTTAAATGCTGAAAAACAAAACGAACACAAATAAAAGTTATATTTGCTTCTTTATCATCTTTACATCTTACCAAATTTGTATACGCAAAGAAAAAAGGACCCTGTAAAGTTTATTCGATTAAGCCCAGAAAGTTATTTTAAAATGAAGGTAACGGTAAAATTAAAATAAAATATGAAAATTTGCTTACAATTTACAATACAGAGTAAATTCGGTATTCATAAAATTGTTTTACCTTTTTATATAAGCGTGTTTTTTAAACAAAACAGAATTTAAAAAGTTTTGCATAAAATAAATTAAATAAAATTATCGAAAAAATCTAGTACTTACCTACTGTTAACAACATTCCCTCAAAATAGTTTACTGTATGTATGTATGTAAATTATTTTTTTAAGCCCCAAAGGTTCATAAATTGTTAGGCCAAAAATAATTTTTTCTACGACTACTACCGAAAGTGATCGTTTTTGTACGGTTTGCAGCAGAAGTAAGTTTGTTATTACGTGCATGTGTGCCAGTGTGCGGTAATATGCAAAAACGCACAGTTCGCGAATAAAAATCAAAGTAGGTTTACATGGTTTGTAGTTTGACAGTTGTCATTTGTCATTATATTTCAAATTATTTTCAAATATTTACTGCTTTTTGAATAATTAAAAATAAGTTGGGGTTTTTAACAAACTTTTAGTAAGTAAATATAAATAATATTTAATAAAAAAGATTCCTTACACAAATTTTTTAGCAAAATGTCCAGCGATAGCGAAATGGAATGTACGCCACCAGAAATTTTAGAACTGGCTAAAAATGCGACAAACAACTTGCTTCCAACTAAATCCAAAGAAAGATACGAGGGAGTCTATAAAAAGTTTATGGATTGGAGACAAACAAACAAAGTTAATTCCTTTTCGGAAAATGTAATGTTGGCGTACTTTCAACAATTATTATTATGTACAGTTGCAGTTTACTTATTAGGTTACGTAATTATATGAATTGTTAGATAATTTTGGTCAATTGTAGTCGTAGAAAAAGTATAGTACATTTCTTGTGTGGTAAGGCAATTACGCACTCGTCAAAATTACTAAACTCGCCGCTTCGCGGCTCGTTTGTAATGTATTGGCTCATGCACGTAATAAGCTTCTTACCACACATGTAACGTAATATACTATTTCCGCAAAATCAAAATTTCACTCTACTGAATAAAAAGTTTTTACAACTAACAAATCATTTTATCTCTACTGATAGCAGTATTTCTGTTCTACTTTTTTTAGCCCTGGAAATATGTATAAAACATTACCAGTATGTTGATTCACAAAAGCCTCAATATATAAAGTTATGTAAATAAACCACGATTACCCCAATTAAAATCAACATTTTTGTGTTTTCATATAAACAGCTCTTCATTACATTCGTTTACATAGCGTATTTGTCGAAAATATTTTTTGCCTAAATCAATACTTTTTAAATCAATCATTAATTAAAAAATGGGCTTGTCATGATAAAACTAAATTTCACTTTAATACACAGTTTTTAAATTTAAAATTATAGTAGTTGTTGTATAGTGAAGAAAGTTGCGTCGTCAGTTTGATGAAAGGAAGTGTTAAAAAGTTTCAAATACAAAGTTTTGATATGAATACGTTTCGTGTGCTTTTAATGGACTTGGGTTTTTGGTTTCGAAAAGCTATTTTATGTGGTGAGTTTTATTTGGCTTGACACTGATACACCCCAATAATTTAATAAAAACAAAATACATATTATGAGTAGGTATTCCATTTGTTAAAGCGGATTTTAGAGCATCCAGGACTAGTATTAATTAGAATGGTTGTATTTAAAGAAGTCGTTAAAAAAATAAATGCTCTAGTCTGGAGTTCAAGAACCTATAATGGTCCATTAGGTTTTTACGATTTCGGCGCGTTTGTTCCACAAACAATGTTTATAAATAATGTACTTTTCACAGCGAGTAAAATTGCATTTTAAATTTCCTTGTGTGATAAATCAACGTCAACAAAGTCAGTGCCATGTTTAAGCAAAAATAAAAGCAACAGAGTAATGCAAATGGATTTTAATCCACTTCATTTATCCGCCCATTTTATAGTAGATTTTACACTTAATTTCGTTATGTGAGCATATCCACCGTCCCGCGTATTATTGGAGATGTGCGACGAAGTGCAAGGGAACTGATATTAAACAGTAGCTGAACCAGTGATCAATCACTTAAAATTGTTTATACAGGGTTTGCCATAAATACCCATCAGCAATGGTAGATTTCTCGCCAGTCTTATCTTTCCGACCATATCAGAATTTTGAGTTTCCAATAATGCTCCCTATTAATTAGGCGAATGTTACAAACATTTTAAGATGTTTCTTCTTTTAAAAATAAAATATAGTTGAAACATGTTTAATTACTATGTTAGAATCATCAGGCAATATTTTAAAAGGGCAAAAATTTAACAGTATAATACAAAAAAGTCCACTTATGGGACACTCTGTACACATATCTGCTTGCGTGTTTTCCAGTGATAGGGCGTTGTTGCGGCACTGTCGGCGGTTGCCATACCTGCTACAAAGTACTTTGTACAACACGGTGCATATGTTCTGTCGCCTTTTTTTGTACAACATGTGAAAATTTGATTTATATCAGTGAATGAACACCAATGAAAAGAAAAAATATAACTGCACATTGACAAAGAAATGTAATTTTTACCACAATAGCCCAGAAAACGAAGATAAAGATGTTATTTCCTTGAAATAAATGGAAGACATTGAATACCTGCACCGCGTTTACTAATGTTTTATTATCTTTTTTTATTATCACAAATCAAAATATATCAATGATTCTGATTTTTCTTTCATAAAGTGAATTTTGCTGCTATTGTGCAATTCGTTAACCGCGTATTGAATCAAAGTAGGTGAATAAACCAGATACGTTTCTTGAAGAAAATTATTCTAAATGTCTTAACGTAACGTAAAGTAATATTTTGCAGTAGTTGAAATAAAACCTATATAGGTGGAATTCAATTTTTCTTTTCTTCAAAAGCAATACAAAAAAACATGATTTTATTATTTGCCGCGCCATTCTCCTTAAAACTTATTTAGAACAATTAGATTTACCAAGTTTTTCCAAGTTTTAATATGTCTTTCCGAAAGCTTTTCTTGCAAAAGATAAAGTATGAAAATTACGCATAACAAATGAGTTATTTCAGCTTATAAGATTAGAAAATCCGGGGATAAAAAAGCAAGCCAAGCTATATTTACAGCTAAGAGTGCAACAAGTCAGATATTTTTTAACGAAATAATATGTCCTCAATTTTACGCAAACGAGTTTTAGTTCCGAATTCATAAAAGAGATATTATGCGACGCATTCGCCAAATTTTAAAAACATAAATCTTGTTGAAAATAAGTTTAAAAAGACCAAGGTATAAAGAGAACGTACCTCTTTATATGGATCTCTAAATCATTCACTTGCAAAGACAGTAATTCCAAGTAAAAAGCTTGCAGTCTGTCCAAACCATTTCTAGAAAGGTAAATTATTTTCCGCACAAAGTAGCAAACTCCAAAAGGATTTAAAGTCGCATTTTCAAATTTCTATAAAATAATATTATTAAAGAAATAAATCCCAATTAATTGGAAAATTGAATTCTTTTCTATGGAAACTGAAAAGGCAAATTGGGATTTATATTCGTCACACAAAAAATTAGCCTGCAGTTGTTTGCCTTGTAGTTTAAAATTATGTTTTATGCAGCGTTAAATTATTGCATTTTTGTATAAATGGCAAAGGATATACCTAAAGAGACAATAAATAAGTACTGCTGCGTCGCTAAAAGCAGTATTTTAATGTTAAAAAGGAGCATTTACATTTTCATCACATTTATTTAGTGTAAAATACACTATAAATTACAGTGTAGCTAGCTTTTCATAAAATTCTTCTCGCTTCGTAAGATATACAAAATAAAGGTAACTCCAGAAAGAAACATGACTGTTGAGTTTAAATTTCAAAAGGTTTGCTGTATAAAACTAAGAGGTTTTGAATGATCAATTTTCACATCAAAGAATTCAATTGTAAAAGCATTTCAGAATGCAACTTGTTTTATGGTATTCTAATCGAATTTGTTATTTGTTTTTCCCAAATAAAACTAACTTTGTTGCTTTTGTAAACAATGTTGAAAAGGTGTCTTTTTAAAAATTCAAAAATCGAGGCAGTGCAAATTCTTAATAGAATAGAAATTAGCAAAACTTATCTCAACAAGAGTCCGTTTATTCTTCGTTTTCGAAATGTCTACAAAGAGTATAATAAGACCATATTATTGTTATTATTAAATTTAATGGTGAATTTCTAAGAAAAGCAGGTTGCTCATTTCACCAACTAAATAATAAGCTGCAACCCTAATTGGATTCACTTCAACAACTCAACATTTAACAATGGTGCGAGAAACTAGAAACGTAAAGGTTTGCGTTATTGGACAACAAACAAGAGTCGCAAGTCGTTCATCACAAATGAATTACCCTGTGATACACAATGTAGAGCAGCGTCTTTTATGTTTGTACTCTCTCGCTTATTAGTGTTGTTGAATCTTGGAGAATTTTCCTTAGAAATTCCTTCATGTTCACAGCTCCTTTATTTTATTTTTCTTTGCTAACTTTGCTTAACGTTTAGGTAAACATGGACTTTTTTAATTAACTAATGTGGCAAACAACTTTATTAAATGGCTTAGACTACCACAAAGAGATGGTGGGATTGACGCCGTTTAGTGAAAGAGGGAAATAAAGAAAAGTTAAATTCGGTTCAAATCAACAGGGGACACTTATTTTTGTTAAAAAATCAGGAGCTGCATATTTGTACTCCTTCACTACAAGAAAGTACCTCAAACTATGCAAATGACCAAGCTTGGGTCCAAAAAAAGCTATGTTGGACTAGACAAATTTTTTGTCTACTTTAAAATATTAATTTGCTAATGGAGATGCATAAAAAATGGTTTTGGTTGTGATTTAACTTCGTCTAAAAAACAGCAATGTTTTTAATTCTTGGAAGATTAAAATTAGTAGTAGTTTTTTGTTGAAAATGGACACACCTTTTTATAAAAAATAAATATGAACCGAATATGGCACCAAAAAAAGTTATGTGGACTGGGTAGATTTTTTTTTAATATTTTAAAATGTAAGTGTGGTAAAAATAAAAGTGTGGTTTGCGATTTAACTTCGTTTAGAAGCAGCAACGGTTTTAATGCGCTACATTTACAGAAAAACTGCAATAAAAATAATAAAAATCTACTCACTCCCACAATCATAGCTTTTTTTAGACCTAAATTGAGTAATATTCCATAGTTCGTGGTGCTAACTGGTAGGGAAGGAGAGCAAATATGCAGCTGCTACTTTTTTAATAGAAATAAGTTACCAGGAGTAAGCACTAAACTAAACCTCCAAAGAATTTAAAATCATGCAGCAACTCGGAAGCCGATTTTTGACTGATGATTATACATGCCAATATACTCATTATAATTTTACTTATTTTGTAAAATGGCGAATGCGCCGGGTAAGCATTTGTTTAATTAGTATTAAAATAATGTAAATTGGTCCAATTCCGTCTAACTCTATTCAGTTCACATTACAAACTTTGAAGGTCCGAAAGTAAAAGAGCCCAAAATCATATTAAGAAAACCTATAAACTTTTTTTCTTCGAATGCTTCGTTTTCAAAATAAGTGTCTGAATCTAGGCATATAGCTGCAGCTTAATCATAAAAGTGGACAATAGGTACTGCAAAAATTAATTTATATGCAAACTTTGCTCTGAAACATAAATGCAATTTTCTAAAACAACATTGACTTTGGTAATACTATTATACTTACAGCATTAGTAAACTTTATGTCCGTGTCATAAAGTGCAATTTTTATTTGCACATTCGAATGGAGAAAATCCCGTAGTAGAGTTCTAAAGGTTAGTTTGAGAGTAAATCGTTTAACTGCAAATAACACGCTAGAAATGCGAATACAAAATGACGCGCTAAAAGTGTTATTCAGGACTTTTTAGACTGCTGCAACTCTAGGGACTTAGCAGTTATCGCACGGGCCCGTCTTGTGTAATTTTGTAGGTATTTCTGGAGACTTGAAATAAATTTCAAACACGAGAACTCGTAATTCTGAAATACTCGTAAACTTTTATTGTAATCAGCAAAGAGCAAGATTGTTCAAATGAAGTTCAGAATTATGATTTAATTATTTTTACGTAGGAAATTACACAAGTATTCTCGATCTTAAATTTAAAACCTTTGTAATTTAACTTATTTATAGATATTGCTTTTTTGATGACAAAAAATACGATCCATTGTATTTTTATTTATAATATTTAATAATTGTTCTTATTTGTTAATACGACTTTTTTCCTATTCGCTGTAGTGTATACGATATAAATCTGTTCTGCAATATATCATTGTTTAAGCTTGTTTTCTGGCAGATAGCACTAATGTTATATGTCTTTTGAAACTTTCTAAGCAATTTACATAAGTTAAAATTTATTTTTTAGACGTCCAAGTTCTATTTTTTATGCTTACATTTAAACTTTTATCTTTTAAATTATTATCTTGCTAACGGATGGCTTTTTGCGTCAAAAACGCCTTAAATAGAATTTATGTATAGGTGAATCACCATTAGGCTTACACAACGCAAAAAAATCGGGTCTTTTTAAATAAGAGTTGTTAAAGTTAAAGAGGAATGTCGTGAAGCATAGAAATTGTGGTTATGTAATGTTGGTTGCTTAAAATCAAGAAGAAACTTTCAGGTCATTGCTCAATGGGTTTATAAAAGTTAATTTTAATTAAAAAAATGTGCTTACCAGCTATATAAATAAACAAACTAAACAAAAAGCACAAGTTGACATATTCTAAAGATCCATCAATAAGCGTTTAAATACAGAATTTTAGCAATTTATAAAATGCAAAAAATATTGTTTCCAAATTTCTACAATTCTGTATAACGCTTATTGATGGACCTTTAGAGTATGTCAACTTGTGCTTTGTATTATGTTGTTGGTATAAGTACAATTTTTAATTAAAATTAGCTCTTGTAAACCCACTGAGCAATGACCAGAAAATGCTGTTTTTTGTTAATTTTAGGCAACCAACATTACAACCCTAGTTTCTACGCTCGCGACATTCCATTAAATTAGTTTCTCCACTTCGAATTACTAAAATAAAGTATTTTTTTGTACACCTCGGAACTATAAAAAGTATTAAAGAAGGAGCCTGTGTATGTAATACAACTTATAAAGTCTGTTTTTACGAATTTCAATCTTCTCACATGCTGAAGAACATAAAAATATCATGAAGTGCATGATGGTTTTCATATCTGGTATAATACCTCAATGCGCTTACCCTTGTCATACAGTGCGAGGCAAAAGTCCCCCCCCCCATCTTAACTTTTGAACGGTTTAAGATATTGATTTAAAAAAAATTCTTGGCAAATTAGCACTAAAAAAACTACCTTTTGACGAAATTTGTTTTTCAAAAAATAATAACCCCCACATAGGGGGACTATCTACTTAATTTTTTTAAATGTAAAGGGGGGTCAAGTGACCCCTCATTTGAAAGCTATTTTTATTTCCAAGACAGTGACGTTTACGAATTTTAGATTGATTCAGTAGTTCTATTGTACTGTGTGTTTTAAAATAAAGCACAAAAATCCTGTTTTACGTAATAAATGCAACAATAAAAGACTTAAGTGAATCCAAACTAAGTAGGGGTGTATGTTTTCTTTTTATTTAAAAATATTAATAATTTTTTTTTTGTTAGTATGTTTTATAACAAATTTTTTAAAATATCCTACCAAAATTATTTTTTTTTCAAAAAAACGAAGTAAAATAGGGTTAAAAAAAATAAAATTAATTAAAAAAAAATTATTAAGAAGCATAAGGTTTTGTTTTTTTGTATTTTATGTTGGGACACAGGGTATAACACATTTTAACAAAAAAATATTACATATTTTTTTTAATTAAAGAAAAACATGTACCCTTACCTAATTTCAAATAGTTTTATTTTTACACTGTTGCATTTATTAAGGAAATCGTTCTTTTTATTGAGAAGCTCCTAGCCAAAAAAATAATAAATATATCTTAAATTGGTAAACACCATTGTGTTAGAAATAAAAATAGCTTTCAAATGAGGGGTCACTTGATCCCCCTTTACATTTAAAAAAATTAAGTAGATAGTCCCCCTATGTGGGGGTTATTATTTTTTGAAAAACCAATTTCGTCAAAAGGTAGTTTTTTTTATGTAAATTAACCTAAAATTTTTTGGAAATCAATATCTCGAACCGTTCAAAAGTTAAGGCCAGGGGGGGGGACTTTTGCCTCTCACTGTATAAATCCAAGAATGGTAACTTTATTGATATATGACTAGGATTTTCTTAGAGAATGGGAGCAAGAAGGCTTGAGAATTGCAGTAAAAAGTAGCGAGATGAAAAGTATAACTAAAAATACAGGATCAATGCAAGATAATTCTACCCCCTTTAAAAGAGGCGTACCTCCTTGTTTATATTTAGGAAAAAGAACTCAATTATTATTAGCTCAAAATCCCTGGCGAAAAGGGCATAGTTTCTATTATAGAAGCGTAAGCCACATATTTCTTGAATTATAAGCGAAGGATTTGTCCGAATGGAAATTAATTGCTCGGGTATTTCACTGTTTGAATAAATATTACTTGAACGGCGTCGCCCGATGAATGGAACGTCATCAGTAGTGGATCACAAAGCGAAAGCTCATTAGGACTTTATCGACTGCGTCAATACCCCAATTGTAAATAGTTGCCCGCAATTTCCGTCCGCCAAAGCAGTTGAAACAGCCCCTGGCACAAAGAGTCTCCACGCTTCAATCGGCTCGAAAAATTTCAATACGATACGTGAGTATCCAAAATAGTTTTCGTGGTGAAATTCACTGGTCGTGCTCCTTTGAATGTGACAGATACAAGATGAGTTACTTGCTGTTATAAATGGGGCCCCATTAGACGGATTACTTTAAATTCTATACGTGCACGATATAAATGTGTGCCTGAGAAATCCTCTTATTTCGTTGTCAATTCTGACTTTAAATGTATATTCACAGGAATTCACATTTCGTTTGTGGGGCATGGCATCAATCGCAATTTTGAGCATCAGTGTTGATATTTTCTATTCGAAATTCAGAGATAAAGTATCGTTCTTGTAAAAGCATCAGTATATGTAAAACAAATGCGGTTCGGTAAATAATATCAATGGAAGCCTATCGTATCAAATATACTATAGATACTATTTTATATGATTTGTGGAACATCACATCTTTAGTTGAACGAAACTATGAGAAAGATAGATATGTAGGGTATTAGTGGACCGTAAACAGATAATGGAAAGCGTAAACTTTTGGAAACTAAATTTATCACTAAGATATAACGTGGCAAGACTGTCTCCCACACAAGCTTTTCAGTAACAGTATGGATAACTTATATATAGGTGTTCCCAAAAGTATAATTAATAATTCAATAAAGGTGAAGTATGATTTTTTAACTAAAATTTGTTTTTATTGCAAGATTTTACATTGACTATAAAACTAAATTTTTATTTAAGTTGGGTACCTTTTAAATTTAAATAAAACTTATAATTATCGCTACTACGATCAAGTTTGGGATTTATAGATACTAAACTTTATGGGTATTTATTCGGAGCAATAGAATGAAATAAAGTTTATTTTACATGGATAAGTACCTACCTAAAATATCAAATAAAAGTATACAGTAAAATAAAGCGCTGAAGTTAGTTACTGCTGAATAAAGATGAAATTAATTCAATGAGGCGAATTTATAAATAAATGAGAATTTAAAGGATGCCTCATTAACTTGCTTAAATTTATGTTGTAGAGTGTATTGGGAGTTAAATATTTTACGAAAGCTTTCTGTTTAAAAACACTGCATTTAGGTCTTTAGCTTTTAATGAACCAGGTTTAATCGTAGAAAGACATCTCGCACTAAGTTATAAAACGAAAATACACAACATTATGCTGATTAAAAATGGATTATTTCTTTTAAGGGCTTTTAGAGTAATCATTTACAATTTTAGGTATCAAACATAATTTATACCTTGAAACTTTTAAACACCTTTGTTTTAATGACCAAATCAATAAATAAATAATATCTTTATTAAGTAACCCCAAGAGTAATGTAAAAAGAAACAGAAACATAACAATATAGTAACAGAAATAGAAAAATAATAAAAGAAATACCTAATAATTATCGTGAAGTACATGGACCAGTACAAAAAACAAGTTGGTATAATGTAGATGTTGGAGAATAGAACCAGCACGCAATTGATAACGAATGGCAGCCTTACAATAAAAATACCAAGAAAAATACTATATTTGAACTTGTGCTTTCGACCAAAGTGGAAATTTGTATTCCAGTCTATTTAATTTCAAATCGACTTACTTTCGGACCCGAATAAAATATCCTGCAAGCTCAAGGTGAATATCAAAGGGCCATACTACAGATATTTTTAATCTAACTTTCAAAACTATCAAAGAAAAAGCTAGCCAATGAGATTAGAAGATCATAATAAGTAAGTAATACTCTTACTTACTTACATACATTTATTCCATTTCTGTTTTATGTATTTTTATTTTCGACATCCATGGTCAAATTTGTATCTAAAATTATCTACTTGAAAAAAAGGGACGCACCCTGTTTTATTGCATGGAAAATTTAGTATTTTTCGCATGGCCTAAAAACTCCTTAAAAAGGAGGTACATGATGACTCTGCCAGAAATTCAGGCATTACTTTTTACGATTATAGACGTGAAAATCTAAAAAAATAGTAATCCTAAAGCAACCCAGATACTAAGCTTATTTTGTAAAGCCACCGTGATGATGTCAGTATGTTCTCTCGTTCATTTTAACGAACTAAAATCCAAGATAAAACGAAGAATTAAAAATAAGCTCAAAAATAATGTCTTGGTTATTATAATCGAATTATTATATCTGGAAATAATTTCATTAAAATCACTTCCAAGGGTAAAAGTGCGTGCATCAGCAGCGCCAGAAAATATGATCTTTATTCAGTTAGCGATCTTCCAGTTCCAGAGCGAAATAAAATAGTTCATTTGAAGACAAATTAAATTTTATTTATCTAATTTTCGCCGTATTGAATTGAATAAAGTAGGAAGAAAACAGTGTACCTAAAACCTCGCCTAAAACCTTTTCTCAGTTCCTAATTTCTGGAATTGCCAATGAAAAACATGAGTTCCATAAAAAGGCACATCCGTACCAGAGAGGAAGACGATCAGGAAGCTTTTCTAAACGCCAGTTCGGTCGGATTTTGAGTGTACCTTTGTCCTGCAAATAACTAAAAATATCATTTTTACTTTAGGAAACGGGTATTTAACCTAAACGACCTGAAATTATCAAAAAAATTCTGCGTAAAATCGATTTTTCTTAATTTCCATTTCCAACAAATTTGTGATCCGATATGAGATATTTTACTAAAAATTATTTCTTTTTGAGCTTCTTTGCTGACCCTTTCCACGCACACACATGCAATCTTAATATTGACTGATATAAAACACATACTATGAGCTTATTTTCAGTGAAGCTTTGGGCAAAGCTACCCCGATCGCTCGAAATGTACTTACTTAGCATTCGAATAGGCATTTCAGGCAATTTTCTTTGTGGTGAAAATTTAAAGCGGCTTTCAAATGCTCTTTCAAAGACTGATTAGAATGGCTGGGGGTATTCTTCTTAAATTAAAATACTGCAATAGTACAGAGAATTAAATTTAAAGCAAATTTTTTTTTATTAACGAGGGCAATCTAATATTGGCTGTTTGAAGATTTTGGTAGATTTTTTTATTTAAAAGAATATTTAAAAATTTATTTTCTGCATATTCCTCTCTCTTTAAAACTTTTTATTGAAACGTAGTGCTTTTTCCATTAAAAAAAAACATGCAATTCATTGATATTAATAAAATTATGAATTGTAGTATAAAAGAAACCGAGAATATATTAAAAACTTGATTTCCTGCCAATTTATACAAAAAGAAAGCATACGTTAACCTCTCGATTGAATAAATAAAAAATTCTTGCGATTTTTCACTTGCCTAAAGCTGTGTTATATACCTGTATTTCAGCAATATTTAGGATTGAATTTAAATAAAAAAACATTCTTTGTATTCTACACAAACTAAAAAAAAATGCTATGTATTCTTTTTCAAGAGATAAAGGTAAATAGCCTGAGGTGCTTTCCCAACAAATTATCTGAATATTTCACAATATCACTGATGTTCTCGACGCTTTTTCACTACTTTCTTACGCTATTTACGAAAAGCCCTGAGCTTTGACTGTCCTATTTCCAACTTCTAGGTAACCCTACTTTTACCTTTTCATTTTCTCATAGCTAAAACAGTGGGAAGTCTTGAGCTGATATGATTTTTATTTACAGTGGTAAAATAAACAACTTTTGTAGATTTTAAAAGGATAAAAGGTAAAATGCTACATCAATAACCAAGGCAGGAGAGTCAATAATGGTTGTGTTTTAAATCTAAATATTTTTCACATAGTAGATAGTGGTAGGTGTAGTTACTTAAATATTCTCTATAAAGCTCTTTTACTATCTTCGTTGAAAATGCAATATCCTGACGACTATATGGAGTCAATAGACAAAGAATGTTATAAAATTGTATAGGATTCTACTTAAAGTTTCATAAAGGATCTAAACTAAAATCGGAAAGAAAAGTAAATTGTTTATAGTTCTAATGATAGTTCCAACCGTTTCTTGTTTTACACTTTTCGTTGCAAATAAACTCACTGCCAGCCGAAGTTTAGTTTTGTTCTCTAACTTTCCTAACTTAACAACAATACAACTTATAATAATCAGTCCCTTTGAAAAGGGGTATATTGTAACTGAATTTACCTCAAAATTAACAATCACTACCATGCACCATTGGCAGTTGGCAACAACTTATTTTGTATATACTTACTAAAACCAGAATTACATGTTTATAATCCTTGATGCAAAAATTTAAATAAGGATTATGTGAAATGATATATTTAGGAATTAAAGAAACAATGTAATTCCACTACATAAAACAGTCATGCAATAAAAATAAAAAATACAGGACTCCAGTTAAAGGACACGGTCCATAATAATAGTATATGAAGCGCAAAACCATTAAGAACCCTTTTATTACATGACAATTTTTCATCTTATCTTGTAAACCCTAATAATACAACCAACAGTGTATAATAAAATATCAGACTAAAATACATTTACATATGAATGTAATATATTTGAAATCTTGTCGTTTTTTATTTCACAGTTTTTGTAAAAGTCTCATGAATAATCATATTATTTTAGAATTAAAGTCAAACATTTCTTGTTAAAATTAAATTCACATGTACTTTGTTTTTAAATTCTAATTTATATGCTTTATTTTATTAATTATTAAATCCTTTTTTCGTTAAGCATATAAAATTAAATAATTTAAAAATATGCATTTTACCGTGCTACTAACATTATTTATCCCGAACGAAACTATAATTTGTTTCTGCAATGTTTTATTTTATAACCATTAGTTTATCTTTCGTACATCGTACATTATACCTTTAGCTTTGTTAAATTGAATAAATTAAAAAAGATAAGATGTCGTGCCAAGCAACAAAATTAATCCAAAGCTGCGCATTCTCCATTTTATAACTTGTATTAATGTATGTTATAAATGGCGAATGCGACGGGCAAGCATCTAATGTATTTTACGAGTCACGTCATTACTTTTAATTCGTTTTTTCTACACTTACTTTTAAATGTAAGTTGGTACAATTTGACCCAATAAACTACCTAGTATACCAATTAATCCATTAAATTGCACACTATAAAGTTTAACCATTTCGAAGCCATAAAAATGTTAACTTTGTAAAATAAATTATAACTGAGCTTGTTTTATGATTTTACAAATTTTTTCGTGCTAAAGTTTTTAATTAGGTGCTTTCGACACTGTGGTGTAACTTTGTTTTAACTAATGAACAAAAAATTCAGAAATATCAATACCGAAGTTGATTTTAAGTATGTACCTAGGTACAAGGTTTTGAAATATTTTATTTTGTTTTAAGTATACTTTTACTGTTAGTGAAAGTTATGTTACAAAATATGATTATTTTTATTTAAAAATTTACAAAAATACATTTTAAGGACTGTCTCGTTTGTTTAAAATATAAAAAGAGGATTTGGCATAAAAAATCCCAATGAAAACAAATGCCTGTAATAATTTAAATTACACATTTTAGATTAAAAATTGTTTTAGTTTAATTACTATTGTAGGTAATCTAAAAACGGATATCAATTAAAAATGTTACTGAATTTGGTTTAAATCAAAACTGATTATTCTTTTTGTTAGTTTTTTGTATTGTTTTCATATAAATATTTATCCTTGTACCTAAAAATTTAATAATAATAAATTTTATTTTATTGAAAATAAAAATTAACAACAGGGCCATCGTCAAAAGTCCTTCAGCCAGGACCTAAAAATCTATTTTCCTAAAATGTTAAATAATTTCATTATTAATTTTTCTTAAAACACACGTTTTTACGAATCTGCATATTGTACTTTAAAAAAGCTTTTACTTGTACATTTTTATTAATTATAGATATACTACAGTCAATTTGTCCTAAATAATGAGGGTACATCGACAAAATTCCTGATAGGGCCGCCTTTTTTATGATGTAACTGGATGTCCAAAGAATAAAACCCCATATTGGCGTATATCTACCTATTGCAGAAACGGAGTTATGGCCCCCTAAAGGGCCCCCTTTAATTCATCACGGTGGAACTGCACCAAATTTTGCAAATTTGCCAATTTAGGGTTTTACTCTTTGGACATCCAGTTATAAAAAAGGTGACCCTACCAGGAATTTTGTCGATGTCCACATACGGATTGACTGTACTAATACCTATTATTATTATTATTTTTATACACTTCAACGGCATAAGTAAAATAATTTTTTTTAATATTGGTCAATTGTATTCTTCTACAAATATAAACATGTTTATAGATAAATACAGGTTTATGTAAATACTTCTGCTTATAACAATAATAAATTTACTAAATTTAATTATTAAATCCAATAGTTAGGTACCTACTGGTATATGTGTACGCCACGCGATGTGGTTTTGACATGTGATGTAATTGAACATAGTTTTATTTATGTTAACTCCAATAGGGGTGTAAATTTAACAGCCCTTAAGCTTCAACAAGCTTGCTAAAACACGTAATTGAATTTTAGATACCTCTTTAATTAAGTCTTTAGGTGACCAACGAAAAGTTTTAGTTAATTTGATTTTAATTAAAATTTTGCATAAAATAACTGGATAATGATTTAATCAGAATGTCACCTTCGTTAACCTTTACTTAAGTAAACTAAATTTAATACAAAGTTACTGTTGGGATTTCTAATCTACACACATTTAGTACATAGTAGTTGTACCGCGTAAAAGGGCATAATATTTTGGTTTCGGTTGGTAATGTTACATTTATTTCAAAAAAGAATTGGCCCTCATGTAAAGTACTATTTTTACACGATTTAGAAAATATAGGTACTGTAATAAGACGTGTCATAATGACGTATTTGTTCTCATATCTCTAGATGTTAACATCTTGTCAAGATATTAAATGGTCCTTCTTCACGTCAGACCTTCATCTATCCATATGTTTAAGATGATTAATAGCCCTTTAGGATCTAAATAACGTATTTAATTGGGTGGAACAAAATGTGGGATACGACTGACTAGATCATTAAACATTCAACTTTGAAGTAGCATAAACTTAAATCCGCAAGAAGCATTTTAGAGATGGAATGCCTAGCAACCGCCGCCGTTTAAACTAAAATCATGTAAGCGTTTGCCAGGATACACACGCACTTTCTCACTAGTATATGCTATACTGTTCGCAAGAATGAGGTACAATGATGTATAGCAGCATCTTAGGAACAAACTAAGACTTAGCAGAAACAAAAATATTTTATTTGACGTAATTTTTTGAAGCCGTATAACAATACTGTATATAATCTTAAAACAAAGATTATAAATCTATATGGTTAATGACTTGTTTCTGTAAAATTGCAACTATAATTGCAAACCTAGTACTTCGAGTTTCAAATTCGAACTTGATTTGTACAATGTATCGCTTTCGTATTGTATGTCCCATTTAGAATTCAAGCCCATTTTAGCTCGTATTGACATTTGGTTTCTAAATGTTCGTTTTGGTAATAAGACAGGTAAGCGCTAAACGCTAATATTAATTA
The DNA here is from genome assembly GCA_963920755.1 of Cartodere bifasciata. Classification (NCBI taxonomy): domain Eukaryota; kingdom Metazoa; phylum Arthropoda; class Insecta; order Coleoptera; family Latridiidae; genus Cartodere; species Cartodere bifasciata. The sequence continues at coordinate 17,188,040 of OY987195.1, read as the reverse complement.
AGAACGCTAGAGAAGGTGCACAGTTTACGGTAATCTTACTGAATTGTCTTATATCCGTAAATTAAATGTTTATTACAGTAATGGTTCCTTAATTATTTTAAAACGACACAAAATAACTACCTATGCAGTTTTAAAATGACTTTTATTTTAAAGCCCGACTTAAAGCTTGATTAAGAAATTCTTAGGGTTCATTTAGAGGTTTTTGAATTGGCTTAACGCCACTGTAATTAACGCGAACTTATGGAGACCAAATTAGTGCTTTTAGAGATTTCTTAATTTAACTAATTTATAAGAAAGATTCTATCGGTGCTCCGGGAGCAGAGATCTCACCATCTCGACCAAACACAAAATTACTCAAATTAACAGAATAAATTTCAACATTTTCTTAAGTTAAGTAAATTTTCTATTAATGAGATTTTAATTTTTGTATAATTCATGTTAATTCGCGATGCGTTACTTGAGTTAATTCTAAATGGCATTAATTTAAGTAAAGTACAAATCGGCCAGATTAAATTTTTCAAAAAAGCAAAAATTGAAAATTTTTAAAACGATATTTTGTACTACCTACTTTGCGACAGGTTAGAAAAAATATGTAGACAACATTGTCTTTAATGAATACTTTTTTATTCACGGCGAAGCATTCTGTTTAATAAATCTCTCAAGTTACATCACGGCACAAATTTTACTGCTCTAATTTATGTTACATTACGAAGGTTCTGAAAATTTAAATTAAAGGTTAAATGAAAATGTTAATCACATTACTTAAGTCTAATTTCCTTCCTCGAGATTTATTATAGAGTAAAAAAGATAGCGCAAGACGACCCCTTAATATTTAAACTGTGTACCTTCTTAACGACTCGCATAACTTTTTGGTATGCTAAGTATTTTTAATTTACTTTTGGAATAGGGTTTTTCAAACAAAACTGTATAATTACTTCCCAACAGCAAAAACGACGAGTTTGATTTTTCATTATTTTTCAGAACCTTAAAGAAAAAAACAAGAAACATTCAAGGACATTTTATTAGTAGTAATAGGTTTACAACCGTATTTTCTCATAATGGCCATAATGCTTGAAATTTATATGAATTCAATAATTCCCCAGCCTATGTATCTCTAAGCTGAAATTGTTGACAAGCAATTTTGTCCCCATGTCTAGTTAATTCCATCCGAAATTTTTTATGAGCCAGCATTTCGTACGGGAAGTTTACTTCATTAAAGCTGGAGATTTCATAGTTTCCTGGTTTTATTGGACAAAGTGTTTTAATGTCACCATAGCTGTTCAGGTCACTAGTTGACTCAGCGTGTTCAAGGGAGTAATTGTCAATTATACGACACAGGCTTTTGTTCTTGATGTACGTTTTTTCAATTTCCGTGTTGTCATTATGAAAGCGCAGCCCTACAAATTTTAATTGGATGAACCTTCAGAACAATTCGTGTTGCTACCTGATTTTTAAATAATTTCGTGTGTAAAGAGACACTTGATTATTTCCATAGCTTTGTTTGCAATAAACCTTGGACTACTTGCAAACTGGTCACAACATTTTTATAGAAAAAATTGCGCCTTCAATAAAAACGTTCCAATTTCTATCGATCCTAGGTTTATAACAAAACAAAACTTAAGGTAGAATCAAGAACCGCAAAAATACCTTGGTAAAACGCCCGTTAGTTTGATTTTGAGCCACTCGAAAGTAAATTCTTTTTTTATATTTGCGTTCTATAATAAGCATATTATGAATACTGAAATACGGTTTTTAAGGTTGCTAAATTGCTTCATTATTAAACCAAAAATTTTATTTTATTTGGTTGATTTTCCAGATGCAAAAAGATGAATTCTTCCCTAAGAAGGTACTTTTTATTTACAAATTTTACTAATATAAACCATCGAAAGACATATAGTATTTTTGTAAAGGGAATAACTAGAAGAATTGGAGCAACGATATCAACGGTTACATTTTCTCAAAAACGCCTATTTATTCAGTATTAAGTGAGTAAAGTTTGCAAATGTCATTATTCAATATGTCTGACCTAAATTTAGTTTTTACTTCAAAATGTCAATGTTGCCAATCCAATGAATTTAAAACTTTAAGTTAAGTTTTTAATTCAAATCAAAAATGCTTTTTTATAAAATAAATGAAGCAAATATAAAAAATTGTATAAAAAACTCGTTTTATAAGGCGTTTTTTAGCTTTTGTCCATTGTTCCAAACCTAGACGCATGCTAAAAAACGTTCCTTATGTCTCTATATTTTAATAGACTATTCGTGTTGTAAATTACCTGTCAAAGTTATCTTAACATCTTCATCAAAATCGAAATCAAAGCTCACGTTTCCGGTTAATTTTTGCGCAACGCTGCTAAGGCTGTTAATAAATATATCCAGTTGCATTTTATTTTTAAAATCGTCGCAATTCTTAAACCATTCAATTTCCGTGTTTCCTGGGCCAACGAGCTAAAGCATAACAAAAAATTTAATTTATATCTTACTTTTAAATCTTTAAATCCAGAGCGCTGCGACATAATTTATTATAAGGGATTTAGGTAAATGCACATTGCCACTGTGGCGGCACTTTTTCAGATGATAAAAGCAACAACTGGAAAGAAAATAATAAAAAAGGTAGGTATTATAATTAAAAAAGTCGCACTGATGTTAAACCAACAAGGATTTCTTTTGCAGTTGCAGCCAAAGGCGACACTTGTGACTGTTTTCTACAAAGTGAGTGAACTTTGCTTGAGAACGTCTCTTGCATGTTTTTAACTCAGAGTTATAATTAAAAGCCACATTAATCATAACTTCCGACTTAACTGATTGTAGAAACACTAAAAGCACCGCGTTTATTGTCGTTTTTCGAGCAAACAAATGTTTTTCACTGATGAATTTGTACTTGACATTATTGAGCTAAAGTAAGCCAAGTGTTGCAAAACTACTTGTGGGATTACCGTGAAACTTTGTACATGCCATGGGCAAATCTAGACTGCTAAAAGCAGGATGCCATAAGCAAAATCCATTTTCAGTTACTTGGTAGATGTGAGTTATTTCGTGATAGCTGACGTAAACATTCACGGGGTAGACTTATATTTGGACTACGGAAGCCTTTTTTAAACTATTAAATGCAAAAAATTGTCAATATTCAGCACTTTTAGTTTGCGGGTCTTAAATCTTTTATGAAATATGTAGTAGGAGCTTTAAATTGCGACCAAAGATTTTCTACGCATTATAGAGAGTCTTATTTTTAAAGACGTGGATTTATTCGTGGCAGAAGCATAAGAGGCCTATTCCATGTATAATCGACCAAAATTCGGTTTTCGAGTTGCTGCATAATTTTAAATTCTTTTGAGGTTTAGTCCAGTGCTTACTCCTGGTAACTTCTTTCTATTAAAAAATTAGCAGCTGCATATTTGCACTCCTTCCCCATCAGTTAGCACCTTAAACTATGAAAAATGACCAAATTTAGGTCTAAAAAATGCTATGTGGGAGTAAGTTAATTTTTATTATTTTTATTTTAAAATGTTACCAAGGACATAGTATACAATAAAAAAAAATAATAGTATATTATCATCCTAGGTAGAGAAGAGGTTCATTATTGACCTAGCGCAAAGATTGTATCCCGAGCCGCGCAGCGGCGAGGGATACAATTGCGCGAGGTCAATAATGACCTTCTCTACCGTGGTTGATATATTATTTTTTTCACTACTAGCATTTTCTTGAAAAATGTTAATTTAAAAATATGTTCAATTTTTATCAAAACCCTGTATATGATTTTTACAAAAAATTAATTAAAATTTCCATGGAAATGACAATGACGTTACATCAATCAAAACAATAAAAAGTTCTTCAAATGGGTATTTTTTCCAAAATAACTCATAATTTGCACGTAAATGGCGTAAATGGTTTAAATAATATGATGGTCACTGATAAGGAATTTGTAAATATAATGATAATGATAGGAGACTGACACAGCTACAGAAAAGAGTGCGAAATATTTACAACTGTGCAATTCTTTTTTCGTTAAATATTAGTGCAATAAAATGTTTTCAAGTATTTTAAAGTAGTTATGTTTTCAAAATAAAAACATCTTCATTAAAAACTCACAAAAACTGCTGTAAGTACCGTTCTATTTATGAAAAAAACTTGACATATGTTTTGACATAGGATTTTGTCTCCCTAGGGAGACAAAAAAAAATTGTTAACCTAGGTAGTAAAAAATGATTTTGAAGGGTTCTTAAAAAGTCAATAATGACACTCTTTGCTCCTAGTAGTAAAAAAACGATATTGTGATTCGATTTTTTGTAAAGGTAGCATATTAAAACCTTTATTTACAACTGCATATGAAATGATGACATTTCTGACTTTTTAAAAGTTGGAAAATGTCACTTTATTAGTTTTATTAAGCTGTCACTTTCCACCCGGGCGGAAAGTAACTACTTTCCGCCTGGGTAATGAAAACAAGTCGGATTTACCTCTTTTGTGGGAGCAAATCCTCTTCGGCCTTTTGCGCACACTCTTTGAATTCTGTACATTCGTCATCACTATCCGACATTATGTTTTTTTTAATATTAGTTGGTTTAAGACTTTAAAATAATGCGAGAAATGACGTTTTTTGAAAATTAAAAATAACTATTTTTTTACTTCGATGTCAAGCAATTGTCATGTAACCATGGTAATAAATTAAAAAAATATAATCATGTATATGTATATTAAATTTTGTTTCGCAAATCTCTTTCTACCGACTTGTACAATTTTTTTAAAATATAAAAATACATTAAATTTTTAGGTGAATAAAGTGGAATGCATTAATCATGCATTGAAAAATTATATCAAACACTTTTATCAAAGAAAGAAATCCAAGGCACTAGAGGGTAAAGCAAAATCTCAGCTTTCCCAAAAGTTGATAGAAGTCCTAGAAAGCAGCGCTAGAAAAGCGATTATTGCTAATAAAAATGGAAACATTGCAACTCTTAAAGAGGACCTTCGAAATTCCATACCTCATTCATTGGGAAATCATTCAAGTTGTAAAGCTACATTATGCAAAAACGTTGGTGAAACATTAAATGATATGACGGAAGAATTCACAAAAACAGGACTTATTCACCACATTTATCAGGTTCTGCAAACTATTATAATGCCCAAGAGTCATCTTCTTATTGAAGCAGAAACCAATAATGCTGCCGAGTGCTATAACAATGTCCTCTGTAGATTTAGCATGGGCAAAAGAATCAACTTCAGCAATAGAAACTCTTATGAAACACGAGCTATGGCCGCAGGGTTGCGTTATAATTTAGGACCTGAATGGCAATATAGTCCATGGAAAAAAATTATGAAAGGTACTCCCGGGTTTTATTTTAAAAAGTACATGCGCGAAGAAGACAAAATTTATCGACGTTGTAAAAAACCCAAAGTGGTAAGAAAATTAAGCTATGAGAAAGTAAAATCTAAAAGTAGGGAAATTACGCAACAGCCTGAAGATTATGGCCCAAATATTGCAGACAACGAAATGTCAGATGAAGCGCTTCAAGAAGAAATTGAAGTTTTGATAAAACGTTTGCAAGTAAGACTTTTAGTTATTTATCTAAGCCAGATGAAAATCAACTCTTTACTTTCAAAAACGCAAAATTAATAATATAATATTTTATTTTTTTAGCTCCAAGATAAATCTGATCAAATCGAAAAGGAAATATGTACTAGAGGCCAATTTGAGGAACCTAGATATAAAAGTGAGCGAATGCATCGTCTTACTGCGTCGCGGTTTGGAGATGTCGCCAAAAGACGTCCAACAACATCCTGCAACATTCTTGTAAAGGACATTTTAAGAGCAAACGATCCGGATACCTTTACATCAGCTGCAATGGAGTACGGAATTATAAATGAGGAAGTGGCTCTTAGAAAATTTATTGAAAAAAGTAAAATAAATGTTCGCAAATCAGGCCTTTACATAAGTTTGGAGCATGGATTTTTAGGAGCATCACCTGATGGTAATTTATTAAAAAATACTGTCATCTTTTTTTTAAATTTTTTAAACAAAACTTTTAAATATTAAAGTCATTACAATAAAATTTAACTAACAACTCAAAAAGTAAGAAACTACTTAAATTTAAACACCAAATACGTATTTAATTATTTAGATTTTAGATTAGATTTAGACGTATTTATTACGTTTATATTACATTTTTAAATACTTACGACGAAAAGTGAGGGGAAGTACATTCAGTTCTCCTCACTTTTCCAAGTTGAGCTATAAAATGTAATCCTGTGACACTTCTAAATTTTTATAATGTATTTTAAATTTCTCTTTAAATAAAATAAATACTAGTGGTGTTAATTTAAAAAGAAAAAAGAATTCAAAGACACATTTATTTAATTCAACGAAAAATTAAAAAATGGCGTGTTATATTATTGAAAATATTATTTTTTGCAACACCCGGTATATTTGAAGAGGTATGTTGAATTCATATCATAAAAATTTAGAAAAGTGGTTACTGGATAGAGTTTTAAAATACTTAACTTAAAAATAACTAAGAAAATAGAAGGTTCAATTCATTGTAAGAAAAACAAATTTTTGTACACTGAATACGCCAGTTTCTTACCATCCGTAAAAATTTCTTTTTAATACGGTTTTTTTTTTAATTTTGCAATACTTATATTACTTTTTACCTAAACTTGACATAATGTTATTAGTTAGTAAAACGCACCTTAAACGACCCTTCTATCCATTGAGGAATAACATTCAAATAAATACGGACACACAACCTGGAACCATCTTTAATCAGTGGCAGTGGCATCAATAATTATCCAATATCGCGCCTGGCGCTTATACCGGATGGCCACTACAGCTGACATAATGATATAACGTTAATAAGTTAAAAAAATTGTTTAGGCATTATTGAGAACGAAAACCAGGAAATAACTGCAATTGTTGAAATAAAATGTTTGGCGTCCGTTTTCCAATCGGGAAATACCTTGGAAGATGAAGTAAAAAAAGGAAAAGTAAAGTGCATGACGCTTCAAAATGGTTACTTGGAAATAAATAGAAAGCACAACTATTATTATCAAATACAAGGTAAAGTTAGCAAAGCATATTTAATAAACATAAAAACATTTTTTATTTTTTTAGGCCAGCTTGCAGTTACTGGAGCAACAAAATGCTTTTTTATAATTTATACGGGGGACAATAACGATCTGCATATAGAGGAAATTTTATTTGACAAACAATTATGGGACCACGTCCTTCCAAAATTAATTTTTTTTTATAAAGAATGTTTGGCTCCGGAGATAATTTTAAACAGGCGGGGCAAAAATCTTAATTGTAGGGATCCTCCATCGATTGAAGCGGCCATGGGCGAATTAAAGATAAAAAAAAATACTGCAATTGCAAAAAAAAATGAAAACAAATTAAAAAGAGAGCAAATGCAAAAATTAAAAGCAACTCAAAAAAATGAGAAAGCAAAAAAAAAAGATTTGTTAAGAAAACAAAACAAGGGCGGGTAAAAGGTACTTAGATAGATTTTTGAGTTTGTTTTTTATAAAACTGTAATAAATCATAATTTAATACGCCACAGTATACAGGATGTCCCAGAATCGGCGCACTACCTGTATGGTACGCTGTTGGGGCATGCCTAGGGATCCCCAGAAAATCTCATCTTTTTATATCTCTGAGGAAAATACGGTTAAAGTTCGATAAATTTGGCAACTTTGATAGAAAAAGGGCAGTTTGAAACCCATCTATGATTCTTGAGCATACCCTTTCGCATCAATCATATTGACATTGTTGTCAACTTCATTTCAGGAACATTTTGTGAAATTAAATTAATTATAAAAATGTTATTTAACCATTTTAAAAATAAACAAATAGTAGATTATTTTAAGATAGACTATAACAAAGATTCTCTCCAAACCACACTTTATTTAGAAAAATCTGAATACGTATTTCAACAGCTAAGGTGTCATCTTCAGCAGAAGATAGAATTCTATATTTCTATCTTCTGCTGAAGATGACACCTTAGCTGTCGAAATACGTATTCAGTTTTTTCTAAATAAAGTGTGGTTTGGAGAGAATCTTTGTTTTATATTAAACATTCGCCACAGAAATCATCAAATATCCATTTAAGACACACTGTGTCTTTTTATTATGCCATATTATTCGTTAATATGTGCCGTTGTTTTCAAGGTATATGCGTTTAAAGTTTTGCACTTTGGAGCCTCATATTTCCGAGTGTATATGAGATGGTTTTTTTTACAATATTCTGGAGATGCCCCAACAGCGTCCCATACGGATGGTGCGCCAATTCTGGGACATCCTGTATATTATGTAGTTGCTACGTTACTGTCTAAAGCCGCGTTTACATTGGTATAGTAAACAGGATAGTAACTGGTGCCAGTAACTATTAGACAGCTACTAATCCAATGTAAACTCATTTTTCCGGTACTTGTACTAGCCAGTAATTAGGCCACTACCGAAAAAATGTGTTTACATTAGATTAGTAGCTGTCTGATAGTTACTGGCACCAGTTACTATCCCATTTATTATACCAATGTAAACGCGGCATAAGTAATCTGGTCGGTCCGTAGAGCGAATGATTTCCACTACCGCGCGCAACCAATCTAGTCCCTCCAGTCTCGATGGAGTAGCGTTGCGTTGTGGTCAGTTTTATGTTTTTTCTTATCTTTAATTATTATTTTATTTGGTAAAGTAGTTGCCTCACTACAAAACCAACATTTTATGGGATACTCTTTGCAATATATTAAATTATAAAATGCTTTTTTATAGTGAAAAATATAATCTTTAATTTCATCAAGAATATTTTTTCTTGTAAAAATATTAACCGAAATGTGATTTTTTTTCAACTTTCATATGAACTTGTTTCCTTAAAATGAAGACAAGCAATGCCCTTTTTATTTTGTGCACATGTATTCTCAAGTTAAACATTTTTATGTCTATTGTTTATTCTCGAAAGCTCTTAATTTGAAGTTAATCAGCTGATTTAATTGGGTATTTTCAAAAAACACTTATATGTATTATAATTACAAATATTGTTTATTTACCTAAGTTTAAATTTTAGCGCCTTAAGTGCTCCTCCAATAAGACGCTCCGCTCGGACTTAGATCGTGTGTGGCACACCAGTCGAGTAAAGTCGAGTAATGCTAGCTTTACACGCAACTTCTTGCTAGCTTCTAGAAGCTAGCAAGAAGCTACGTGTTGAGTAGACATAAAAGCCGTGTAAAACTGTTCCATGTTACCCTGTGTATTTTTATCGTTTAATATATTTTCTTTAACTAATCTTGTGTTGTCTTTGAACTAAGCCGAAGAAAACGTTTGTTTTAACACTTAACTTATTTTGCACGTAAATCTAACAAACCACAGATACAGTACATCTATGGTACCCCAATTGATGACACACAAATATTTATCAATAGGAAACACCCCGTATATATATAAATTAATTTTCATGTAAAACTTTTTTTTTATTAAAGAATTAGCAGAAGTTGTTTTTTGGTTATTTTTTTTTTGTGTATGAGAGATATTTCATAATTCTTGATTTGATTTTTAATTATAATTTCAAGAAAGTAGTAGAACCGGTGTTTAAATTATCGAACCCGGAACACCTTCGGACGGTGTTCTAGCAAATAGAATAGCTAGTGCACCGTCCGACGGTGTACTAGCTAGCTAATAGCTGTATGTATTTTTGCTAGAACTAGAACACCGTCCGACGCGACGGTGTAGTAGATAATTGCTGTATATATTTAGCTAAAAGACCGTCCAACGCGACGGTGTTTTAGCCAATTGCCGGATTATAACTAGAACACCGTCCGACGGTGCACTAGATATTTGCTAAATTATTGCTAGAACACCGTCGCACGGTGCTGTAGACAATACCTGTCTATTGTGCAAAACTTGATACATAACCTTACTTATTTCAAATAATTTTAAGTATTCTTGTTAAAAGTTCGTTGGTTTTAAGTAAAGTGTATTTCTTTTAATAAGAAAGTGAATACTTACATATTGAATCGAAGCCGAGGTTAGAAGGCTGTGATCTGGACACAAGCGCGTCCTACTTTTTTTTCCTCTACGTCAACAAGTACAAAATTTTAACAAACATTGAATTCCCTTTGAAGGGATAAGCAAAAGTAGCAAATATTAAAGTGAAACTTGTGGTTTATTTTGTCCAGTGTTCTCTTATGTTGGGTGTAAAGAAAGGACATAAGATATGAAATTCATTTGGCCGAGATTTTTGCAGAAATGTCGCTGGCCGACATGACACAAGTTTGGAAAATGTTTAATTTCTTTCTTATTATTTTACACAATGTAAAGATAAAACCTTCTTACCCCAGAATAATGTCTAGGGAACCAATTTTAGTAAAAAAAAATAGATTCTAGATTGAACAGTCTCCAATCCGTGCCTCTTTACTCGAGCTCGCTTAGTTGCACTTTTTCGGATGAGGTTTTCTGTAGGTTTTCTCACACTTTTTACCTAAATTTTCAAACCTACGTATTCCTAAGGAATTGTGTAAGAAATACTGTGAAAAAAATTCTAGATTTAAACACGCCTTTTGGCTATTTTTTACGAAAACTTGTGTAAAAAAACAGACAAAAAAAATATCATAGTCGCCTGAGGGGAGGGGACCCTTAAGACTTTAAAATAATGCGAGAAATGACGTTTTTTGAAAATTAAAAATAACTATTTTTTTACTTCAATGTCAAGCAATTGTAATGTAACCATGGTAATAAATTTAAAAAAAATAATCATATTAACTAAGATGTTAACAATGAATAATATTATTTTGCAAAATTAAAGCTTTTTAAAATTAAACATAAACGTAAGCAGTTGTAAATAAAAAAGTATACTAACCTCGGTGGAAATTTCCTTTCTGTCTCGAGAAATGGTTTACCGTGGCGCTACGCGCCTTGGTAAACCATCTTTTTCTCTCGACAGAAATGAAACCCTTTCCACCCACGGTAGTAATATACTATTGCTGTTTCTAAACGAGGTTAAATCACAAACATTTTTTTTTACTTAATGCGTCTCTATTGTCACATCAACATTTTAAAATTATTAAAAAAAAAAATTACCCAGTCCCACATAACTTTTTTTAGTGCCATATTTGGTCCTTTTCCATAGCTGCCTGGTAGAGAAGGAGAGCAATTATGCGGTTCATACTTTTTTTGTAGAAACATATGTCTATTGTCAACTAAAAACTACTACTAATTTTAATCTTCCAAGAATTTAAAATACGATTCGATCGTGTTTAAATTTAATGTAATCAGTAACATTTTACAATCAATGTTGTTTCTAAACGAAGTTAAATCACAAACAAAATTATTTTTATTATGAATCTCAACTAGCACAATAACATTTTAAAGTAATCAAAAAAAAAATTTACCCAGTCCCACAGAGCTTTTTTTGGACCTAAACTTGGTCATTTTCTATAGTTTGGGGTAATTAATAGTAGAGAAGGAGTGCAAATATGCAGCTGGTGATTTTTTAATAAAAAGAAGTGTCCATTGTCAACTTAAAATTACTACCAATTTTAATCTTCCAAAATCGTAAAATCGGAAAATTCGATTTTTTGTCTAAGACAAGAAAAATTATGAAAATTCAGAAAATTGTTTTTTTTACTACCTTTACAATGGGTAAAGATTGTACCTACCAAATATGAAATAAATCAAATAATAGCAACTATGATTGGTCGATTTTACATGGAATGTCCCAAGAATATCCATACATTTATGATACTGTTTCAGTATTTTTAAGAGTCCTATTGGTTAGAGATAAATTCAGGCAGAAATGTGTTTAAATTAAGATAACAAGGCAATTACCTTACCCTAGGTATCACTGCAGATTCTGCTGTAGGTACTAAGTAGTCTAAATAAATCAGAATTTACCTAATTAAAGGGCATTTAAAGAAAATTCTTAAAATTAAAACAAATAATAAATGATAAACCCAGTACGAACAATGTTTTTCTGTCAAAGTTTATTACTCCTTATTGATATCCCCATTAATTTAGTTCAACAATTAATTCTCCTAACCGTCATAACAATAATATTTATCAAAACAGTGTGCTCAAGTTTATAGCCTAAAGAGTTATGAATGATTATTGCAACCGACAGAACGCATCCATTAAAATCGATCAACAAATACAAATAATCAAATCATCAGCATTATCACGAAGGTCGACGGATACACTATCAAGTTATAGACTGCAAAATTATTATTCCGCCAACGAGCAAGAACGCTCCTAAATCCAACTACTATTACATCCGCTAAAATAGCGAGTACATAATGTTCCGTACGTCCGACGAACTGTAAAAGGTAATTTCCAGACAGCAATTATACAAATTCCGGCGTTTCCAACACATATGTTTGATTTAAGACCTGTACTATCCTTTGGAAGTCCACAGGATCGGAAATAAGGACGCAAACGACGTGGAAACATACCGCCTTTCAGTAAAAAGCCAAGCTGCTTTAGGGCTTTAAAAACTAACTTTAAGTGTTCTGGAGTTGTAGAAAATTCTTTCATGATTTAATTAAAACTAATACCTCGTGAGAATGTTCTTATTTTTGTTAAATTTAACTTTTGTTTTAATTTAAACTTATAGCCGCTTTTAACCAAGTTAGAAGAGTAAAATATTTATTTTTAATAAAGTATAAATTCACTTCTGTTTTCCGTTTCCGTCTTTCTTTTTGTTGTTTCCGTCTTGCTCCTGTAGCGATTTGTTCATGGAAAGTTCCAAACGTTCTTCCTCCGTTAACTCTTGTTGCTGGCTAATGTTAACGGTATCAGTTGTCCCAATGGTTTGTCCAAAAACTGAGCTGTTTTCCGCGCGTTCTTGTGCTAATCTTGCAGCTTCTTGGCGTTGTCGCTCCTCTTCTAGGGAGATACGCAGGATCATGGCTAACTCAGGATCGTCATCGGGATTAAACCCAAAATCGTAAGAATCTGTATAATCAACAGAGGGATCGTAATCATCTCCAATTATAATAGGCGATGTCCTGATCACTTCTGCGATTACTGATTTTGGAGGTACGGGTATTAGACGTTTGGGGACACCAGCTGCCTCAACAAAGCTTTGCAATTTCTCTGCGTTAACCTCGACTTCCCCAAAACTAATAACATCGACACTTACTTTGTCTTTCTTAAGCTTTTTTCCTAGTTTTACCAGTTCTTGTGTTGGGGCTTCTACTGGGCTTCCAACAAAAATAATCAGACGCGTCTTGTGTGCCTTTCCTTGTCGATGCTTAAGTGCCAGTTCCGCAATTTTAATACCCGTTGGTAAATTGATTATACCGTTTGGTTCTATTTGTCCTACGGCCTTGTAAATGTGTCCAATGTTAGTCGTAAGTGTTGATAAGACCTGGGTTTTGGCTAAAGTAAGAACTCCAACATCGTTCTCGGGATTGTTTCGCAGTTTTGATTGGCATAGGAAAAAAACAGTGTCTAGTTGGGCAAGGAGGCGCGATGGAAGGAAATCTTCGTTTCGCATGTAGTCTGAGTTGTCAACGCAGATCATTGTGCTTTCGAGGACCATATTATTTGGGTGAAGACTACATTTTACGAATTTTGGATGCACAAGGACTTGCTAAAGCATGATGAAAGAGATTTTAATGACGCATGGTGTCAGTTTTTTGGTTATGTTAGCCACTAAAACACTTTAAAATTTTCAAGAGACCTAAATATAGAGTACTATACTACTACTATACACCAGAAACTAGAAGAAATTAGTTGAAGCAACAAAACACAAATTAATCTATTAAAATAAATACTTTCAGAGCTTCAGAAGGCAATGTTTTATAGAAAAGTAGTTTAATTTTTGTAGCTTTCTATAAAAGTCGATAATATTACAAAAAGGAAATTGGTGTTTACTGTTGTACTAAAATAAAGATTTATTTTACAAATACCTACACTTTTTGTTGTTCCGAAAACTAATGGTGTAACATTATTCTAGAAAACTATTATTTTAAGAGTTTGTAGGAAGTAAACATGTTTAATTTTAGTTTAATTAAAGAAAAATCTGTTGCTTGCCTCTATCTATTAAAACCTACAATTTGTTATTTAAATACAAATTCTTTTAAATCAAAAAAAATTGTGCGTACAACGTTTAATTTTATACTTACGATAAGAGCCGGTGTCATCGAAAAATAAAACGCAAACAATACATTCAAAATTAAATAGAAAATGGTCGCAGGTGTTGGAGGTAACTTCCAGATGCACATTTTTGTTCGATTGAATTTTGAATTGAAACCAGAATTGAATAAAATGAGCACTGATGACACTGGAGATTTTACTAATGGCCTTTAAAACATTAAATTGCCCGTTCTAAAATTATAAGGTTCATTAATTTTACTTTATTACCTGAAGTTTTAAATTATTCCGTTTGCATCATTTTTTTACATAGTTAATTAGGCACGGATGCTCACTGCAATTAGTTTTTGTGATATCAATCTTCCTAAAATGTTATTTGCATTTACTCTAGCAAAGAATGCTCATCTCGACGCGAAATTAGTTTTTATGATATGCCATCAGGTGTTTAGTAAAAAAATCACTTTAACTTTTTTAAACGAACACGTAACAATGTTAAACAAAAACTTTATTCAATACTTTAAAATAATGTAAAGCTGAAAAAGCCAATAATGCCACATCTGGCTTTTAGTAAAAAGTGGAACTATAAAGTTTGCGTAATTTTTGTCTGAAACAGTTTTCATTTTCCACTTAATAAGCCAAATCAGGAGATTTTATGTTAAAACTTGGTAACTTTACACTATTACCTCGGCTAGACCGAAATAAATTAGCTTTATCCAAGCATGTTTAAGTAAAAGGTGCAAAAAAGAAATTTAATGCAGTACCCAAGTTTAATAATAGTTATTAATAACAGCAGGAAGAAAATGGGACTGGAAATTTAATATTTTTTTATATAAATTTTGCGAGACATAAAATTTAAAAACACAAAGTTTGGTGCTCCATAAACAGACTGACAAACTTAAATGAGACAAGAAATTAACTTTTACTCAGCCATTGTCATTTTTAAACACGAAATTTTTTCAATATTTTCTAAACAAAAACAAGGATATTATAACCTGGTATTTTAAAAAACGTATGAGCTATTTCAGGAATCCAAATCTTTTTTACAATATTAAAGTTAAGGAAATACATAAATTCAAAAATTCCAGTAACGTAATCTCAATATGAACTTGGCATTATATTGATGTAAGCCTGACCTAGCTTTTGCTCAATTTTATTCAATCAATGACCTAACTGCAGAATTTATGGATAATCTGTCAGCAAATCTAGTCATATTACCATAAGTAAATCAATTGATTATTGACAACTGTGTACACATTGCCTACATTGCAAAATTGATTTATAATCATCGCTCAGTTTACTCAGTCAAATTTTAAAAATTAAACATTCATTACGTTCTAAAAATCCACCTGCCACATGTTGACCAATCATTTATCATATTTTATCTGGAAATTGGGGGTTTAGCTGAGTTTTACGTATTGGCTAGAGAATTTGAGTAAATTCGGTTGTATTCCAAAGTAAAACTTCAGAAATCATGAAAGATTTAGATTTAGCATGGACGACTATTCCCGCGACAGAAATATCCCAAATTCCAATTTAACTCGCAAATAAGTTGGTAAAATAAAATTAGGGCTTTGTGCTTTCCCATGCATAAGCGTCAAGCAAAGAGCAGTAAGGTTTGTAATCCCTCAATGAATAAGTTATACCATAGTGGCTTTTATCTAGGGCTCACCTACCAAAAAGTTAAATTTATTACATTGGGTTTACTAATAGAAATTTTATTCTGCGGTTAATTTTACTTCTATTTTTAAAGAGATAATGAAAAATTTAATTTAGGTTAAGGAATAAGCCAAGATATATAATGTTTTTAACCTTGCAAAAAATATATACCGAACAGCCAGATTTTTATAATGTGTTAGAACATCTATTCGGGAAGCTAAATCCACAAAATTCACACAAATAAGAGTTTGGGGATGGTGTGGTAGCCCCCCAAAAAGCCCCCTTTAATTTTCAACATCAAATCACTATGAATCTGCAACAAATTTTACAAATAGGTACTACTAAATATGATTTTTAAAGATTTAAAAAAATATATTCCTGCAAAAAAAAATTACTTTGCCTAAATAGTCCCCGAAGAGTAATGATGGACCTATACATAAACCTTGTAAACAGCCCATTTGAAAATAGGAGCTCTAAGAGGAGTATAGAAATTTATGCAAAATAATGTGAAAAAAAAAATGTGAAATGCTTAGTGTAAATCCAACATGATTAAATATTACCCTTCGAGGGACATTTCGGGAAGAAGACTTTTTTTATAGTAATATGTTTTTCAAAAATTATAGACTTATTTAGCACCTATTGCAAAATTTGGTGCAGATTCATCGTGATCTAATGTTGCAAATTAAGGGGAGCTTTTGTGGGCTACCATATCTATTTGTCTGTTTCGTATAAATATAACATTTTAATGACGTTTTCCATACATGTATGTTGTCGAAGGAAATAAAGGATTATTTACCACGCCATCCCCAAACTGTTATTGGTTTGCATATTGTGAATTTAGCTTGCTGAATAGATGCTTTAATAAAATACATATAAAAAATCTGCATTTTATATATTTTTTGTAATAATTGTTATGTTTTTTTTACTAACTATCTTGGAAGTTCTTTGGCAAATTTTGTACCTGGTTATTAATATAAAACAAAGATTCTCTCCAAACCACACTTTATTTAGAAAAATCTGAATACGTATTTCTATCTTCTGCTGAAGATGACAGCTTAGCTGACAAAATACGTATTTAGAGTTTTCTAAATAAAGTGTGGTTTGAAGAGAATCTTTGTTTTATAATAAACATTTGCCACAGAAATCATCAAATATCCACTTGGTTATTAAATTAAACAAATCTTAGTTTTTTTAATTTTTTGTAATTTCCTGCAACAATTTTTCGTCTTGGTTTTGAGAGACAAGACAAGACAAAAAGTGAAAAAATTTATAAAGTGTAATATGAAAGCCATACAGAGCATTATACCTTTACAAAGAATTTAAAAACCGAGTTATTAAACCAAATCACAATTTACCCATAAATTCAGTGGGGTTTTGCACGGATCCTGCGGCAGGTAAATAGAAAGTGGGACTAACCTGGTGTATGCAGGTCGTGTAGTTGGGTGAATAGAGAACGTGGTCACTGCAAGGGCAATGGCAATCCGCCCGCATTTGATGACCTGATAACTCCAACATAATCTCAGGATCGTCCATTTCTGCGTCCATACCATCACCTGCAGCTCGCCTCTTTGGGAGCTGTCCCATAGGATGTGGTCCATGACTGGTTGTAGATCTGTAAGATTACAGGGTTGTCACATTGGATTGCTTTTGCCAACATGGGAAATTACTATGTATGTTTGTCCTAAAGTCCGTAAAATCAACACTCGACAAATTTGTGTTTTGAAATTGTCGCTTTTAATCAGGTTAACCGATGTCCTTTTCAAACAATTCTTATTATAAACATTAAAAAGCTATTTGAACTTGAACCATAAATAAATAATAATAAATATCATAACAGATTTTTTTATGAGCATATTTTATAAAGTTATAAAGTACACCTATTTTGGAAGCTTTATAAACTCGAAATTTTAGAGTAATATTTTACATTAAGATAAGAAGAAAATACCCGGAATGCTAAAAGAATCTTATATAGGTAACTAATATATCAAGTAAATGCAAAGATTGTTTTTGCCCTGCTGAAATAAATGCAATTTTACATTAAATTCTCATTAGAATCCGCTTTTCTCAACATTAACTTAGTGCTTTTATTTAAAAAAGTTATTTTGCTGTAAATCTTGCAGCTTGCAGTTAAAGCTTATTTACGAGGGGCAATTCAATAGAAGAATTACATTGTACATTTTTTAAGAATTTGTTAGGAATTTGTAAAATTTGGCAAGAATTTGTAGAATTTGTTAAGAATTTATTAAGAATTTGTTAAGAATTTGTAGAATTTGTTAAGAATTTGTTAATAATTTGTAGAATTTGCTGAGAATTTGTTTAGAATTTGTAGAATTTGTTAATAATTTGTCAACAAATTCTAGAATTTGTGAATTGGTGTACACAATTTCACCCATCGATTTGCCCCTCGCTTATTTATTTACAAAAAGCTTATAAAAAAAGACGGTATTATATGCGACCGTTTCTACAAAAATACGTAGACTGTATGGTTGAAGGCATCATTTATTAAATATTACGAAACAATTTATTGTCTTTTTAATTTAAATTCATCATCAAAAGAATGTGGCATATTAAAAATATGAACAAATAAAAATAGTAAAGCATCTCTAAAGTTGTATAATTTTTTTTTCATAGAGAATACAATTCAACTTCTGCCTTGAAAAGCCTTATTGAAATATTACTAAAAGATCCGTCTGTCATCAAAGTTGGCGTTACTTTATGCGTTCAGAGAGAAGTTCGTGTTACTTTTATTTCTTCAAAGGAATTCGCACTAGATTACGATGTACATACATCAAAATTAATTCTAATCCAAAAAAAATGTCGACAATCATCAATGCTTCTTGCTAACTAGGCTTCCACCTAATCTTTTCAAAAGTTAGACAAATGCCTGGATTAATTGTTAACGAAAGTACTAGCTTTGTAAAACCCCTTGAAATTAGATTAGATTAGAATTTGTACAAACTTGGTAGATTAGGATAGAATCCGTTAATTAACTGAAATGCAAAGAGGCCCGAATATAAATTTGCAAGTGACCACAAAGCTACAGTTTCGAATTGTTCACGACCCTTATAAGCGGATTTTACTTAATTGATATTACAAAATTAATTGAGTATTTCTGTGCAAGTAGGACATGAAATTACTTCGAGGTTGTCGTGCTTTTTGCCAAGCACAAAAAAATAACAAACCGATTAGAAGCCGACTGACTTAATTAGTTTTAGTTCTTAGGGAAGTTTTTGCAAGTTTCTAACGGCAAGTTTTGGCAATATCTAATCTAAGTAAGACACAAGTAAATGTATTTAAACGTAGCCTTTTTAGATATAACAGAAACGAATTCGGACAAATGAAATTAATTTTAAATTAAGAAATGCATCTCTTATTTCCTACTATTCCTACGAACCTTAATGTAGAGCTCTGGAAACTCGGTCCTCGAGTAAATCCATAGTCGTCGCACTTAAACTCCTGATCATAGGGGCACACTTTTGCCCCGTAGCTCTCAGCCGCGGCGTAGTCGTCGTAAATAACGGTGCTGGTGGGACACTGTCCCACCGCGGCACGATGTATGTTGATGATCTCCGGCGAGCGTATCCGCTTCAGCGACGGATTCCTCTGCAGCGTTTGCACGTGGTGCTTCTGCTGCCGATGCGGATGAGGCCCTTTGCCGCCCCCGCCGGCCCTTCTATCCAAGCTGTATTGGCTCAAATTGGTGCTCGCCAGCTTGGGAATAGAAGTGAACGATCGATTAAGCACTACATTTTGCTCACTATTAAAGTCTTTGAATTTGTTTTTCAGCGGAAACACCACTTCTTTTATGGCACAATTACACATGAGCTCGATGTTTTCAGTTGCTTGATTTGAGCGGTTATTCAGCGCGATATTCTCCCGATTGATCTCGTTACGACTTTCGGCGGTCTTGAATACTTCGTAATTGTTTTTCAAAAGCAGCTCCGAGCTGTTGTTTACATTGTGGCAGTGTGCATCTATGTATGAAGGTCCGATGTTTTTGTTGCCATCGTCCGGCAATCTTGTTATGCCAATATTTTGATAGTCTCGATATTCGTTGTCGTTTGGACTGCTGGCTTGAGTGTATTTTGATGATTTCATGATATTTTCTGCAAACAACAAATACATTAGATCAAGGGAAAAGCCTTTTATCCTTATGCGTCATTAGGTTTTATTAATAAATGAAAATGAGGCAAAAACTTTAACCGGATTCAAGTAACTCTCCAAGGATCATTTAATTTAAGAGGCATTAGAGGCACCTTATATCTTTTATGCATGACATCAGCTTTGAAAAAATAAAAAACCTTTAAAGTTTTCTAAAATACATAACTTTTACAACGGAACAAATTTGTAATTTAAATTAGTGAGAGCAGGGAGCTTTAAACTTACTTAAAATAATTTTGCTTTGACTTAACTTATCGCAAATTAACAGAAACTTAAATAAAGTTAGGTGGAATATAAGAAGAACTTATTATTAGCACAATTAATGGCGAAATTAAATAAGATTTAAAGATCACGATAAGTCCCGCAAATTTAAGAGGTTTTGCAAGGAGCCTGAGGCTAAAATAGATTAAAAATGGTTCACGATAAAATAAAGCGACTACGCAAAACAAATTTGTTAACTCAATTTTAAATTTTATTTTTTATCAAGTATTTTTCTAGGTATCAGCAGAATACAAATAAACTCAATATATTGTCTAAAAATAAATATTTCCGAACTTTTTTACGTTTTTTATTTTGCGGATCAGCATTTATTTATCTTCGAACAGAAGTATCTAACAAAAGTCCCTTTTTAAGCACAACTATATATCCTTTTATTTTTTTAATTAGAGAGTAAACAATAAGCTCAACAGAACGCAGAAAAAGAAAACGCCATAGGATCACGATCCTCCCTCGCAAGAGAACAAAGCCGGTTTAAGGACAAAAAACTAAATGTAAAAAAACTGACAAAAAACTTACAAAAACGTAATCTACACTCTTGTAATTATCCTGGTTCTTTGTCCAAAGTTCTTTATTATCCCTTTGCAGCAGAAGTTATTTCAAATTAATTATCTAGCGCTCTATGACACATCACGTCGAACTTTCTTATTAAAAGCTATAAGGTTTTCATCAAAGTTGTTGGAAGTTTCTATAGATGTGTTCTGGTTTTTCAAAGGATATCAATAAACACTATTAAAAGATGAACGATATCTCAAAAGTCCTTTGGATTCATCAAAACACAATTCAACCCGAGAACAAATTAAAAACTAAACCGATTATCTTTTTTTTTATTAAATAAAAGACAACCATTTGTATTTTAATATTCGTAAATCTAAGGAAAACAACAACATAAGTATTTGCCCGACGCATCCACCATATTATAATCTTACAAAATTATTAAAATGATCCCTGATGACCTATCTCGATCTGTTTTTAATTTCTTAATTTAAGGATATATACAGGACATAAGAACACATAAAAGACAAAAAAGCGGTGCCAAAACTCCCAACAATAAAATTATTCTGCAGGCTACTTTTCATAATAATAAATCCGTATATGCTTTTGTCATAAAAATTTTGTGACTTAAATTTTCCAATTTTTAAAGCGCTATAAATTTTACAAGATAAAGAATAATAAAACGGGGCCACAACGATCTGGTGATGTTTACACAAATCTCCTTGTTTTAAAACAAACACTTTAAAGCCGAACTTTTTGTATGTTATAAACTTCTTCAAATGCTGAATAATGAAAAACTCCTAAAGTAAAACTCGGCACATTATGACTGATTGCAAGTTGGTTTTCCAAATAAACAAATACCGTTTAGTTTGAAAACTTTAATTTGTTTGTTGAACAGCATAACATTTTTCATAGGTGCGGGCAAATATCCAGAATCCAAAATATGGCAAAAACCTGAATGAGAAGAGCAGAACTAAACAACTACAAACATCAAACAAAGTTTTCTAGCAGTAGATACCTAATTGTTTAAAAGTTTTCCGGCATACTTTTGGCTTTGCTTAACTATGGAATTAGTTAGGGCTTACTGAATGAGAAACTTTCAAAACTTGTATAAAACATTCTGATTTTATGGCTCATCTTGGAGTTAATTGAGATTAAAACAGCTTCTATTTATTTGCGGTTTAACTTAAATACTGAAAAACGTTTAGGATTTATTTCTAAAGTAAGAACGTTAAATATTCAGTTCCTTAATGATTTTAATGTCGTCTGCCTCAACAAACAAACAAATAAGAATCAACGCAACAGATTTTTCTACTTTAAATATTCTCTTGGGATATTTTAAAGAAAGCATTCAGTTAAATTATTTTGATTAAAGTAAGCAATTTTAAAAAATACAGCGTTTGTTGAATAAGAAAGAAGGTAAGTATTTTAATGCAGATTAACGTCACGCAAAGCAGAACTTGGTTATGTCCAATTGTTTTTTAAGTATCTAAAAAAAGCTTAAAAAAGTGCTGTGCTATAAAAAAAACATTTTTTTTATAAAGCTTTTACATTAACAAGACATATTTTTGTAAAAAAATTAAATTTTTTATGACGTTTTTATGTGGTTCAAATAAAATAATCCCTGCAGCTGCTCTACAACATCACTTGTATAATTCCTGATTAATCAATGATTTATTTGTACAAACACTTTATGACGGCAAAATCATAAACCCCAAAGTGTAGAAATAATTAAAGAAAATTGGTATTAAAATCAAATCCAGTTTTCTATGGGGAAATTCGTTCGCATAAAAGGTAATGGAAATGCGGCCCGATTTCATAACAGAATTGGCTAGCGCCTCGCTAAAATAAAAACAATCTACAAAAAGTGCAGCTAACAACAGCCCGCCAGGAGCAATCTGAATTAAGGGCAGTCATAAAAAATATTACATTACTCTGGAGAGGCGATACTCGACATTAATGTTAATGGCTATCCGAAAAGTTAATGAAAAATGTAAAACAAGTCTTAAATTGAAAACAAACTTGTATTCAGGAGGGTTTTTAATTGCGAAAATTTAATTAAATAAAAGACATTCTTTAGTCTTCACTCTTCAGGTTGGTAAAACATAAAAAAATTAATAAATTCATACTTAACAAAAGCCAAAACAGGAATGACATGGTATTCAAATTTTTTGTTTACTACGCGACGAGCAATGAGAATTAATTGGAGACTAAACAAAGAACTCTTTGTATAAATTCTGGAAAGTAAAATCTATTAAAATACGCTTTTTAAATAAACCTTACCGACAGTAGGTATTTGAAATACAAATGAAAAATTTGATATTCAAAATTTAAAAGTTTTGTGCAAATGTTTACCTTTATTTGAGCTTTTTCCGAGAACTAAAAGCAACCAAATCAAACAAAATTTTTGTCTAGACTTCACTTAGGTGGTTGCAAACTTTCTGATAAATTAAGAAAAAAAACTTATTCCAAAGGGAGCAAAATCTAGTTTGAAATAAAAATAGCTAATCTTTACAAAATGATAGATGCCCTTTTATAAATATTAGATATAGGTCAAAAAAACTTGCGAACAATTTAGAAATCTTCTTGTTGAATCTTTTGGGATGACTATAAGAATAAAATATGGCAAAAAAATTATTGGCTCGGCTTCAAATAAAATTCATATCAATAAAACCTCACATGGAGATATGCAAAACGAGATGCTGAATTCAAATCTGTTGCGTAATGTCGAGGGTAAAGGTTTCGTTCATAATGGTCCGTCCCTCAAAGATCACTTTTAAATTGACAAGTCGTTTTTCTGTTATTTTTTTAACAAGCAAATAAAAAAATCTTTCACAAAATCTAAGTAGGATCAAGAGTTTCTTTGATGTATTTCAAAGTAAAATTTAACGTTTAAAATATTTTTAAAAGTTTTTCTAAAAGCTTCGCTAACATATTATTTATAACCAAAAGTGTATCCCAAAAAACCTTTTATTGTTTTTAATAAAGGTTTTTATTAAAAGAAAAGTCGTTTGCTAAAAAGTGAAGTTATGTGCTTTTGTCGATAGAGCAACTATACCGTAAATGTTCTTTTCAGTTTGTGTTGACACAAGAATTATTGTCTGTATCAAAAAATTAACCAACCAATTTTATTCGACAGCTCCTGATCTGCCGCTGATTTAGTGCAAACAGATTTTCGATTACGTCTGCATACATACGTCTAAAATTGTAAATCCAACCCCTAAACAAACGAAATTGAATAAGCATAAACATCTCCTGAAAATTCCACACAAAAATTCAATTTACCAAAGGCACAACATCGACATAAAATGCCGAGTTTCATCCTCATTGTATTCAGCTTAAAAAAAGAGTAACGCGAGTAAACGATATTATAACAAAAGAATTGTAGTCAACTTCATAGTAGCTATCCAGGCAGAACTTATTGATTTTGAGTTAAGATAATGTGATTGAACAAATACAAATGGTGGTTTTGATGTGTACAGTATTATCTTTGCAACTGTGCAATTTATTCCGGTGATGATTGTGGATAAATTTGATTGCTCAGTATGCCAAATATTAATGTTTGGGTAAAATATAGAAGTATTTAGTATACGCAAACATAACTAATCGTGAATTCACGTTAAAGTGATTAATGAGCCACTGGCTCCCTGTATTGACATTGAATATTCAAAGGTTAATATTAGAAAAATTAAATTAAGAAAATGAATATTTGACTAATTTAAATTATTTAATATCATTTTCTGCTAATATGAAAAGTTATTTTGGTTTTAATGTGGCGGATGCGCTGGGTAAACAGAAAGACACCGGTTGTTACAATACCATTTTGATTAAAATTTAAACCAGTTTATTGTCTAATTGTTGGGAAATATTGACCTAAATTTAAAATTTATTCATAATTGAGGTAAAATATGTACTCCAATTTCAAGTTAAAATTAAATTTTAATTTTATTCGTTCATTTACCAATCAATTAAATTAAATTTGTTATTTCTGAATATGATTATTGTGAATATTTTGCAGTTATGTTTTGATGATTACGATCCGTGTTTAATGTGTCCTGTGGCTGAAAACTCCCCTAATATTCAATTAAAAATAAGCCAAAAAATCCAATACGAGGTACCTATTGTATATTTTTGTTAATAACTGTTAAATACAGAATATGTTATGTATTATCCATACATATAGCATCAGTTTAAAAACCGAAGAGTTTGATTTAATAAATAAACTTGTTTTACACAGTTATTTTAGGTAGCTATACGAATAAACATCCGAGATTTTGATATTTTAAAATCCAAATATAAAAAACGGCTTACGCTTCATCACCCAAATTTATTCTAAGCAACAGTATATCAGGAAATGAAAAACAATAAATCTTATTTCAGGGCCTAATATTAGGGGTTGCTCAGAACCCTTATTTGACAACTCATAATTTTTCGTAACGTTACATTTATTCTTTACGAAAGATCCTTTCCAAGAAAAGCACTAAATCAAAGTAAGTTAAACAAAACACACTAAATTAAGGGTAGTAAATCAACCACAAATCCAACTGAATTTATTAAGTGAATACGTGTTACTGCTAAGGCTACTTTTAGTTTCAAGATGTGCTGTCAAAATGTCCGCAATTTAAAGAACTAAATTTAGAGTTTACAACACATTTTCAGGATTTCAGGATGGTAGGTAGACATAAGGTATGCAATGCCGCAGTCCTAAGGGACGTCAAACAGAATATGTAACACTTTGTGTATGGCTATGTATATTACCAACAAGGGTGTATCATATTTGAGATATACATGTTGTTTTTATTTGGAAATCTTGGGGTTTTGTGTGATATATTGTTGTGGAAGATGCTGCTCGTAGGAGCGTATATTTTTTGCTCCTAAGGATTTGCATAGCGTGCCAAATTTCAACCCTTAAACTATCTAAGTAGAAAACTAGGTCTTGCTAAAATTATTTCCAAAACTCCTAGATAAGTGATATAAGTTTTCAGCTTTGTTAAAAGTTTTAAACCAATCAATCCAAAAAATGGTTCAAAATTAAAACCCATCTATACGGTAACGCCATAAATGTAAAAAAGGGCTGTTAGTTTTACAGTCAGCTTATACTAACTTTTAAAAAAACAAAGCTTTATCACCAAATTTCGCTCTGTTAAGTTTTTAAAAATAATAAATAACAAAACAAAAACAATGAATTTAATCTCGAATCGCATTTTTATAATCAGCCTTACTAACTTTAAATCCAAAGCGTTTCATTTCCTCTAATTACTTTTAAAACAGTTTGACAAAACACATTAACACTTTTAAAATAAAAGCTAAAAATGTCTTCGCAATAAAACTTATCCAATTACATTACGAAAGGAAACTCTTTCAGAAGTATATTTTTGTTGAAATTTATACAATTTTAAACAAGTTTTCATAAAGACGGAAACCAAATTGTGAGTTGCGTTAATAAAGGTACGGGATGTTCCAGAAAACTTTGTTATTTTAATATAAAATTAAAATTTCTTTTGGTTATTTGAGATTCAAATATAGCACCCAAAAACATACGTTTTTACATAAAAACAAATTATGGCATCTTTAAGTGTAATATGGCGAATGCGCCGGGCAAGTTCACAATTTTATTCTTATGGTTTTTGGTGGTTATTTAAAAATAAATTACTGCTTACTTCCATTTGTAACTTTGGTGGAAAGTAATGGCAGCTGGTTCTGAACTTTGTCGAAAGGAAAATTCAACCCCTAAGTGCCCTTTGGAATACTTAACCCTGGGTTATGTAATTTAAGAAGAGAAAATTAGCATAAGAGTTTATTCTTACATAATTTAAACTTTGATATAAGTTTACTCTTAAATTTTGATTCTTTGTAGCATTGTGTAATGCATTATCCCCTGAATGCATTGTTAAAAATTGGAATGCGCTTATTTCAGACTGTCTATTATAATGGTCTATTTAAGTATCTAATTAGCTTTAGAATATAAAAGAAAGCTTGTTTTATTTATTTAGCTCTCTTATGTGTGCTTTTAATGCTACCCCTTTTGATAGCACCATAACAACCTAACTTAATAAATAAAGTTGGGAATATACCTATTTGTAGTATTTTAGTAGAGAAAATAATATAATTTGCCTTCTCAGTTATAATCCTAGTGGTCGAACGATAACTTATAAATGAATTATGATTAAATTGAAACATGGTTATTCTGTTAATGAACAAATATGAGTTGGATCAGTCAGCAGGTTAAAGTTTAAAGTAGGTCATTTTAAAGGCATTTTTTTAATAATGTAAATATTTGATGGAATAATAAAACAAAATATAATAAAATAACGGATTGATTTTTACGTAATTTGACCGGAACCCTGCACAAAAAGAAGCTATATATATAAGTCATAAAGCCTAAAAGAAAATATTGACACATAAAACAGGTTTTACGTTAGCAGTTTAAATTTTATAGAAATCCTATTTTTATTACCTTTTGCGGTTACATGCAAATATAGCACAAATATAGCGTTACGCTAGGTTAACCTCAAAGTTAACACCACACTTTAGACACATCATTTAAACTTTACGAGTTAGTTTGAGCACTAAAATAACGATAATTTTCCCTAGATGGACATAAAATAATATTTCTGAAAGTTGGCACTAGTAAACAAGAGTGAAAAACACGTTGTTCAAGCGGGTGACACACACGCGCACGCGACGCAAGCGAGGATTCAGCACAGCTTCCGCACGAAGGAGCCAACCAGCTAACTGACGGCCTCAAACCATCCAGTTTCCAGTGAAAGCTCAAACTTCGGCTTTTAGGCAACTTTCTACGCTTGCGTTATCACATCTTTGACCTGTGAAATTTGGCACTTTTCACAACTTGCCCACCTTAATTTTATCAATTAGATTAGAGTAAACGATCTGCAAAACTTTTGATTTGCACAACTCAATTGCTTCACGTATAATTAAGTTATTTGGAACATGACTTCAACGACCTATACCAATAAAGTTAAAACACATTTAAAGTACTTAAAATGTTAAAAAGTCATCTATTTTACTGCAAACTCAATGAGCTCAATTAATTTGAATGTTTAGTACTTAATCAGCTTTTCAAAAAACATGAAGAACCATTCCTATTTAATCCTCTTGGAAATATTCGCTCACGTTTTTCAGCATTTGCTAATTAATATTTCAAAGTGATTGACGCCTTAATAATGATCTCGACACATTATTAACAATGTGGTAAACTTGGTAAAGAATGTTAGGTACATAATAGTACATAAAGCAATCTATCTGCTATTCTAACTTCTTTATGTACTTACTTACAATTTATTCTTGTGGCAGGATTATTTTCTTTTGTTGTAAATATTCCCAATGAGTAATTATAAAGAGTGTTCCGATAATAAACAAACGAACAAAAATTGATGATGTCAAGAAGTTGCAATTTAGCAGTTTACAAATAAAAATTATTGAGTGTTGACAGATATTTAAGTAATATAGGTAGGTAGGTATTTACCTTTTCCGTCGTTGGCCACCTTTGTGGTCGTTATACTTGGTTTAAATATGCGTCAGATTGACTCGAGTCATTGTGATGCTGGTGGTCATTCAGTTTTCCAGGTATAACGATCGCGAAGGTGATCACGCCAGGAATGGTCTATACATATAATATTTTATATCCCAACCAAAAAATACATAGCTTAGTAGCTTATAGCTTTGGAATGTTTAAAATTTTGTAAATGGCGCACTCGGTCAACTCATCACATGTAACTAATACTAGGTACAAAAAAATAAAATTAAATATAAAATCCTGAAAGCATAAAATCTCGCATAAAAAGCAGGCATAAAACATGACATTTTTTGTGCTAATGAGTACAATAATTATTAAAGCTTTAACGACGAAACTAAAAATTATTTCTTTTTTGATGCATTTTAAAAACACAAACCTTAATTTATGATTTTATTTTTAAGCCAACTTTATTTTTTTTTAAGTTTGCTTTTACAGAAAATCTAAAAAAAAAGTTTTTTCCTGCATTAGATTAATTTAACCCTACTCGTTTTCCAATGTTTGCAAAAACCAATTCACATTAGTTTTTTTAAGATTTTTAAATTAGGCTTTGCTCTACATTTGCCTCAAAAAAATCAAAATAAATTAAATCTAACATTTTCTCATTAAACATTAGTATTAAAATTTTTACATACTTAATTAAACAAAATCTCATTTTAAATTTCGATTCAATGTTTATTTTGCATCCCCCTGTATGTTAAATTGAAATCATCTTTGTATAAAAGGTTCATTTAAAAGTAATTATAGAAGAAAAGCCAAGATTTGATCTTTCTTCACAAGGTCATTAAATAAATTAGTGTCCTTACACCAATACAATACTTATCTTAATTAAAATTAACTAGATACTAATTCGAAGGAGTTGGAACGCGTTGTTAGAAAATAACAAGGACACAGTCGCAAAAGCACTTCCTTAATCGTGTAGCGTGTGTGGTTTCAATACAAATATATGCTAGATGCGTCTTGATTCAAGCTCAATGATCTGAATCAACAAAAGAAAGAGGTCATTAACATTTATCAAGGGTAAGAGATTTTATACAAAAGATATTAACAAAGATTATAGACAGTTTGTTTCTACCGTATTTAGGTTAAAAAGTGGCTCCTTTTTTGATAGGCTTAAAGGTGTCATCAGTTTCAATTGAATTTTCCTGAATTCCATGAGCGCTTCAGCAGCATCTCTAATCGACTGGTCCAACCGAAAGGGACAACATTCGCACAAACCGATGTTCATAAACACCCCATTGATAACGGCTTGCCAATGCATGGTGTCGTGATAAAGGTTCGAAGCGAGGAGTTAGTACATAACTACCAAGATTTACTACGACAGTTTAATTGTTCAAAAGCGTTTGTTTTGTGCTAGGACATTAACTCAAGTGTTTAGTTTAATTAATAAATAATTACTTAGGGTTTGCTTTGGCAAATAATACGCTTTTCTATTGTTTGCCTTAAATTAAATGGACTCCCGTTGTTGAAACTTCATTTGTGCTTTAGTCAGAAAATGGTAATTAATTTACCACCTTTATGGCGGCACTGACGTCTTAAAAAAATGTCGCCGGTCTGCTCCATTATCAGCAAACATTCGTGGTGAAATACTGAATTCAAAGGTATCACGAAGAGAACGTTATAATTTAATTAAAAAAACGTCTCCGCATAACTTAATAATGCTCTCTTCCTTTCATATTTCGATTCATCAACGCCTATCGATGCTCCTTTCGCGACAAGGATCATAGCAAAGTGAAATGGCTTCCATTTGAGTGGTTTGACCGCATAGGCTTAATTTACAACCTACAGCACTTTATTAACGCTCTTCTAAACGGGTAGAGCTCCCTTGCTCTGTCCGCATATTTCATTAATTCCATCAATGCTCCAAGAGAACCTTATCCCGACTTAAAGAACAGTCTTTAGTCTGTCATGAAGGCTGGCTGAAAAGTGAAGAATTACTCTGTAGGCCCGAAAATCCTTTAGGTTGACAAAAGCTTTTGTAGGATTATATTTATTTAATGAGATCAAGGTCCTAAATATTGGGCTATTTTGTTGGATAAACTGGTAAATTGGGGACATAAATTTCATTGTGAAATAGTTCCAAGAAAATACACTAAGTATCAGGAAAACAGAAGCAATAAAGAATGTTTACCCGGCGCATTCGCCATATTTATCTTGCTAATTGCTGCAACCGATAAAATCCTATAGAATGAGCTAATTTCCTGAAAACCTCAAACATTAACCTACCTAATGTAGAAAATATTAGCGTAACATCTTGCAAATAAAATGCAGTAACACGTTCCAACTAAATCCCTTAATGCAATGCCATATAGGGTAATTTGCATTGTACAACGCTGTCTCGATCGTTTAGTTTTGCTTTATAATTTCGTAATATTATAACGTGTATATCCTAAGGCTCTTGTAAAGATCATCTCTCTGATGGGTTTAGTTAGAGTTGGGAAAATTCCCCTTTATCCAAACTAAGGATAGTTTGTACAAACGTAACTAAAACTAAACTGACCATACCTGAACTATTGTCTATTATATTCCAGAATACATACCGCTAGCTTAGGCCAAATTACATCATAATAATACGACTATCAAGATTGTTTTGGACCCCAAGAGCCCTTAGACTGGTAGAACATTTGAGATATTGTTTCTTGTAGCTTTCGGGTGGAGTGTTTTAAGGTGAATTTACCTTCAAGCTTAGTTTGCACCCTAGACATAGAATAGGAGCTCCAAAGGTTTATACGATTTAAAACGTGAGAGTTCGCACTCTATTTTATATATATATTTTTCAGTAAAGCGAAACTTGTTCGCGAAATTCAAGCTCGTAAAATATTCCGGCTTGTTATAGCACATAAAAAAAAATAGTTAACTAGCTTAAAGTTTTCTTTATACAGAGTGTCCGCTTTTAGTTGCATTTTTTTGATATGGCAAATAACTGGGAAAAATCCAACACATTCGGTAAAAGCAGTTTTTTGAAAAAGTGCCCCCCTTTGGAAATAATGGCCTGGGTATAGAATAAAAGCACATAATCGTAAATATTTACTAAATGATTTGTCCAATCCATCATAAAATTTGTACAATCAATAAAGGTAATAAAAACGGTCATTTAAAATCCATTTTAAAATTCGGAGCCCCTTTTAAAATGGGTTAAACACTGGCAGTGTTGATAAAACTGCATTTCTTTACCAATTTAAATAAAAACTGTTTTTATACTTAAAATTTCTGAGAAACTGTACCGTTTTTGAATAAACTTTGTACCTTATATTTTGCATTTATCTTGACAAAAAACTTATTTTATATTGGTCAGTAACTTAGAAATTTCAGAAGAAAGTCTATTCTATGCAAAAATATGGAGGTACAAAAAGTGTTTTTGGCAGTTTATTCGTAAATAGAACAGTTACTCAAAAATTTCAAGTGGTAAAAAAGTTTTTACTTGAATTGTTAGTTAGGTTCCTGTTAAAATCGATTTTACCTATTGTGATTGGCTAAAATTGACATTAACAGGAACTTTAACTAAAAGTCACTTCAAAAAAAGATTAAAATACCGGGGCTAAGTGTTTTAATGTACCTGCTTAAAGGCCATTATTTCCGAAGGGTGATACTTTTTTTCTAAAACTGTTGTTACAAAATGTCTTGGCTTTTTCCCAGCTATTTCCCATTAAAAAAAGCACATTGATCATCGACACCCTGTATTTTAGACAGACAAGTGTTATTAAAATAGCAAACTTTAAATTAAAACGAAAGTTACAAATTCACATTCAAATCATAAACAAATAATATTGATAGTATACATTATCTTGCCTCCGGGACAAATACAATGCTATAAAACAAAGTAACCGTCGATGTAACTAATTTTAATCCAGCTACAGCCAAATTCGATCAAATGTTTCGCTTTGATTTATAAAGGTTGTGCAGTGCTACCAAAAGTCAAACTATCTGTATTGTATTACATTGGGATAACGGAGCCCACCGCTGCCACCATGTGGCGCATTAGGTCATCGGGTTATTGGTTTTTGGCCATAAAATGGTTATAAGCAAACTTAGCTACATTCTAAAAATTTTACGCCCAATAAAAGACCAAGGTTATCAATACCCATTACACTAAATAATTTAATTTTTTCTTTTCGCCGCTCGGCAAAAATATTTCAGACCATAAATTTTTATGACTAAAAAAACTCGAATAATACTAAGTTCTAATAAAGTTTGATTCCCACACCGATATAAATAAATAAGAATCTATAAAAGCAATCTGCAACAATCGTAAAACAAAATGTTATATGATGTTGGTGTAAAAGTGAAGATTTATGTTGGTGCAAACGAGGGACAAACCACTCCTATCCGTACTTGTGTGTACAGAGTGTCCCATAATTATTACCGTAAATTAAAATATTAGATTTTTTTTGCGCAAGTATAAAAATAACTTATATTATGTCATAATCAATTATGGCTGCTTTAAAAACATTAAGGCGATTTTTTAAAAGAATGCAAGTAAGTCAAATAAATTTACTGGTTTGGGGTCTTATGATTGAAAAACTTCCTGTATATGTGGAGCAATCGTATTGACAATTATTTATGAAAGTGCATTATTTATGGCATGGCTTCGTGATCGCAAGAGATTGCTGAGAGGTTGTAAAGAGAAGATAAAGTTTTGATAGGTGAAAACGAAAACTAGAAGAGACGTAAAAATATTACACCAGCCAGCATTCGATGATTTGGGAGGTGCTTGCACTAATACTTCGTCGACGATTATAAATTGTCGGAGTTGCTCCAATAATAAGTAATCTGATTTTTGTGCCAAGTAAATTTATTCGTTGTAAAGATAATTAAACAGACGGTTTTAAATTAAACAGTACTTAAAAATACCCAAATTAATCAGTTAAAGAAAGAAGATTCTGCCTTAAACCTGCTTAATTTAAAATATTCCCAATTTTGATATAAATATGCTTACAAAACTGCTTTAAAATTAATTTAAATCATGCCTGTACGATGCTAAAGTCAACTTTTCATTTCGTTTGCATCAAGGAAAATAGATCTTATCCGTTATTTTCCAAGTCCTTCGAGTATGCCATCAACCATTAGGCAGAAATATCTACCTTATAAACAGGAGACATTATTCAGAGTATGTCTCGTGTAGTGTTTTATGTTTCAGAACAATGCACCACCATTAGAGTATCATCTAAGAAGGTTGTTTTATTCTAAAGACTTTGTTAGGGAGGTAAATGGAATTGTAAATGGTATATTTGTTTCCTAGCCAAAAGCAGGCGGCGACCTTGCTTCTGAGCGCACCTATAACCACCCCATATTCGAACTGAATACCAAGTATGCTGACACAAACTTGCATCACGTATTTCTTTCACTAAAATGAACTTCTTATTCTATTGTTAGCGAATTTATTTGGATCAACAATTTTCTGTTTGGTTCATTTTTTTTTTTTTTCATAGCTTTTTTATTGATTTCAACCGGGTAAAAAGGTAAACTATTTACCTCGATAAATTAGACATAAATTAGAATCGAAAAGTGGAGAAATTACTCTTCGCAGATATGAATTTAGTACATTTTTTCATGTACAATAGACACGGTCAAATTCTACGTCACAGTTTACAGAAGTGCACTAAAATACTGTCTGTTTTCTTTTTTTTAGACAACCAACGTTACGAACCAAAAAAAATAGACCTTTTTTTCTTATTCTGTGTTTTCAGCATTGGTCCTTTTAAAACATTGTTTAAAGAAAAATAAAAGAGTTTTTTGTGTAAAAATGTTTCTTTGTATCTTATTTGCCATATTTTTAGATTCCCAGCATAAATTTTTCACTGTAAGTATTTAAAAATAATTGTTTATTTAAAGATAATGATGAGCCACCCAGATGTCAGCTTTAAATGCAAATTTCTTGAGAAAGCAACCATATCAAGGGGTATGGTTTGTTCTAGGTAATAGAAAAAAAATTAATTTTGCAGTGGTACTTACCTGACCTCTTGATATGATTGCCTTTTCAAGCAATTTGCGTTTAAAATTCACATCTTGGAGGGGCAGCAATAGTACCAAATATACTCTTATGGTGCATTCAGGAACAATTAAATTAAGAAATTGAGTTAAATTAAGAATTAATTTAAGAAACCTACAGCAGTTGATTGGTTGATTTGACACTGACAAATGAGAAACTTCAATGTCAATGTCAAATCAACCAATCAACTGCTGTAGATTTCTTAAATTAATTCTTAATTTAATAGTTCCTGAATGCACCATTATTTTCAAAGTTTACAATGAACTAAACTTGAAATATCGAATTTAAGACATTGTAGCACATTTGTATACGAAGGGTTTTCTGAGAAATCCTTTTATTTTCATAAATATTTTCATAAAATATTGTCTTGAAAAAGTGGTTAATCTGAGAATTAAAATTCTAATTTTACAGACAGTTTTTGAATGTGGATCTGTGATCTGTGACGTAGGTCTTGACCGTGTGTATTTAGGATGTTGAAAAGAGAAAGAACATACTTTTCGTTGCCAACTTTCCTTTAAGAGTATAATAATCACGGCTTAAGAAGCAGAACCGGTGATAATGCATAACATGTATATCTTGCTTATTTCTTAGCAGTTTCTAGCATAATGACTTCTATTTGAACTTTAAGCATAAAAGTAATTAGTAGAATAAACGACGTCGAGAAAAGGAGGAAAAGAGTTTCCGCAGGCAAAATAACCATGTAACAATTCATTTTCATTTAACTTACCAAGTTGTACAAAACCAGTAAATGTCAAACATAAATCTCAAAGTTATTAAAACATGTTTTAACAAAGGAAGTAGGCCGAGCGTCTGAATCTAAAAACAATGTTACCCTTTTCCTTGGCAGTAATTAACCATCCTTGCCAGAAAATGGCACGATGTCATTGTCTTAAGATGCTGAGTAGAAAAGGCACTTAAACCGCCCAAGATACCATAAAGCTGTATTCGCTGCATGAATTTAAAGAATAGGAAGAAATATAAGGTGTCTGGAAAGGAAGTAACTGCAAAAAGGCACGAATACATTACCTGTTTGCTTTAAAAATAGGTTTATGTAATTATTTGTTTATCTTCTAAAGTAATATCAAACAAGAAATAGGTATAAGAAAAAATGCGCATTATTACATTTAACAGCAAAGTAAATCTGCCGTCCAAAGGAAAAAGACCGTATGCCCCAATTTCATAGTTTTCAGAAAAACGGGTTTATATTTTTACGTTGGTACTTTTTAAACTCTACGTAATTTAGTGATTTTTTGTGCGAGGCTGTTTGTAATTATAATAATGATCATATTCCCAAAAAATAATTCAAAACTACTACTTACTAATTGTAGTGCTTATACAATGTAAAAAAACCGTGAGTGACAAATCAATGCAGTTTGGATTGATAAGCTAAGAGAAGAAAGCGTAAGTCCATACTTCGACGTCATCCTTTACTAAGTACAATAACCGTAAGTGCGGAATCGTAAGCGAAATGACTGATATGCTAAGAAAAAAAGACTGCAAATTTACATGAACTTACGGTTTTTTTGCTTAATAATGGTACTTACGACCTTTTTAACTACAAAATTGATGACATTCGTGTTTTTTTCATACTTTCAAGCAAAAAATTAACTTTTTATCAATGAAATCACTAAGGGCAATCTCTAAGTTGCCAAAAATAAAATAAACTCAATTTCGTAAAATTGAGACATACCGTCTTCTTTCTTTGGACGGCAGAAATTACATGCGATGTTTCTTTTATTTGTTCCTTTTTTAATAATTTTGAAATTAGGTACCAAAACTAAAGCAAATAATACGCTTTGTTTTTCACTTTGTCTTTAAAATGATTAAAATTGTAAACCACGTAAAACATTATTTGCGACAGGTAAATATTAATTTTTGTTAACAGCAAGCTTGTGGATGTCATGCCGTGGTAAAACAATGAAAATGAAAAGCTTAAAGCCGTCGCGTCGACAACGCATTGTTTGGAGAATTTCATCCTTAAGCAGTGCGTCTTTTGGTGGTTTTGCCGTTAATGATAATGGAAAGTAGGCACGCCTTAGACGCGCCGTGCATGCCATTTGGAAGAGTATTAAACCCAACCTTGCAACGTTTGAATTTCTTCTTTCATAACCATTTTGTTTGAGTAACGAACAAATCCCTGATTTAAAGAATTAACGCTTCCCACTATAAGTATTTACTAAATCATTAAAAAGTATTTTTTGTTACTAAGCTACATAATGCAATGTAAGAACTCAATTAAAAATATTAATTAAAAAATAAATAAATTTTTAATGCATTCTAAAAAACGCCAACGAAAATGGTGAATGCGCCGGGTAAACACTCAATGCAATTTAATTTGGGTCAAAAGTTCCAAAGCTTTTGGCAAACAAACGTATTAAATAAAACGCTGATATATAATGAATCTCCATTTAAAGTCCATTACAGTAAAACCAAATAAAAAATGCCTTACATTTCCACGTATATTCTGATTTGAATCGCCTGTGAAAAGAAGTCCGATAGCATTTATTTCGTTGAAGTAATTGAATGATTCGTTTCCGCTTTTAAATTGATTAGTAAATGGTATAAAAGGTTTTTGATGAAAGTTTGTGAGAAACTGCGTGAGAAAAGGAAAAGCTTTTCTCAATGGGAGTTTTCTTGAATATTGCACAAATTTTAAATACCAAAATCGGAGTCTTTTCTTTTTGATTGGGTATTCAACATCCTTGAATAAGCATTAGGTAAATCCTATATTTCATACATTCTTCTTAATTTTATCCTTCCTTGCAAAATATTTAAAAAACAGGTGTAGACTTTATTCAGTATTAATGATTCTTTGTTATTACTTTTTTAATAACCTTGTAAAGAAATGCTATGTTGAAAAGTTTTACATCAGTACGTTTTAGTTAGATATGAAATAGAACTTTTTACAATACTGACAGATACTTTTCGTTTTTCCTTTAAGTCAATTCAATGTAAACTACCTAACTTTGTTTTGACCTAACTTCATAATTTGAGTTTTTTTTTTCTAATCTTACGAGTGCATATTTTTGAATTTCAGTTTTTATCCAACAAGTCCACGACTGGGTCTAAATTTATGTTTACAGTTTGTCGGTCAACCCCATAGAGTAATTTAATTATACATGTTCACTTGAACACGTATCGCGACTGTGTAATCCAAAACATTGGTTTCGCATTGTAGATTTAAATTAATTGTATCCATGTAAATGGAACCAAAATTAAGTTGAATTGTGATGGCATATGTAAGCGCTACTGGGGTATGCTTGACACGTTGCTTTTGAATTGAATTTTAATGCACCTAAATGGATCTAGAATTCGATAAATAAAACACCTGACAAATCGCTTTCCACCAAAATTAGAAATTTATTTTTAAAAACTAAAATATAAATAAACCACTCTTTTAAAGAAATATTAAAAAGTTTTTCTTTTAAGTACATTATTTAGTTACTATTGCAATACTAATAATATCGCTAACTAACTCTAACCTAACCTAACCCGCGCTAGTTTGTTGTTTAATGAAAATTCATGCTTATGATGTTGTGTTGGTCACACTGACAAGTTAACAAGTTCTTGATTATGGTAGGTCATACAGGCAGAGTGTAATTTGATTTTATACGAATATGAAATGTTAATACAGTGTGTCCCTAATATTAACTACAAAATATAAAAAAAGTTTTTTAGAATCGTATTTTGCTTCTACATATTTGCAAAGTTTGGTGTAAATTCAACATGATTGTAGGATTACTCTTAGGGGGCCATTTAGGGGAAAAAAAGGTTTTTGGAAAAATAATTTTTACAAAAATCTTTACAAAGTCCTATTTAGCACTTATTTGTAAAATTTGGTGCAGATCCATTGTAATTTATTGTTGCAAATTAAAGGGCCCTTTTTGGGGCGCTACCGCGCCGCGCCAATCCTGAGCTCTTATTTTTGTGGATTTCGCTTCCTGAATGGATGTTCTTACACATGTAAAAAATCTGATTGTTGTATATTTTTTGTAGGAATTGTTTTTTTACAGCTTATCTTGACCTAATAACCAATAATTTTTTGATAAAAAAAATTTACTGCAGTGGAATAATTTTGCTTTTTTTGTGACACCCTCTAAATAGCGTTGCGGCGAAGTCTGCATTCTGCATATCCCACAAACTCTCTTGATTATTCATTGTTTTAAAGGATGGACTAAGCAAATGTAGTTGGACAGAATTTGCAAATTTGTATCAAGTCATTAGTTTGGTATGTTTTGTTCTATTGCAGTAAACTTAAAGTTTGCGAAATATTTTAACAAACTCTTAACTATTCACTTAACTTTTAAATACCCTAGTTAGGCATTTGATTTTGTTGACGAATATTACCAAACATTTTCAATAACTTTGATTTTAAATCGAGCTTATGATGTGCGTTATTATTTCTGAAAACGAGCGTTAAATGGAAAAGTTTACCTGAATTTATAAACTTTCGGAATTAGAAACATTTTAGTGAACGTGCCTTTTAAAACCTTGTTATTTTATACCTAATAGAAGCATAAAGTTATGCGAAGAAACTTTTTAAAAAGACAGAAAATAAAAATAACCATTTTATTTTTAATAATTACCAAAATCAATATTTTAAAACTGGTGTGTGCATAATTTGAAAAATCATATTATAATCTTGGATGTTGAAATGTTCATTAGGTACCCGCCATTCACAGGTAATTAGATTTCAATTACGTTTAGGTAATAACTTAATTAATAATTAAATTCTGAATTAATCACTGTCAATAATAACTAAAATGATGATGCATTACAGATAGAATCTTTTCGCTTATCTTCTGGGAAACAAATGTTCCACACAAAATGTGGAAATGGAATTATTTTTTTAGAATGTGTCCACAAAATAAAGCTTTTCGGATGAAAGCTGTCGAAAACCTACACGTTTCATGGTAAATTAATAAAGGCATAAAACATTTGTCATCCAATGCTCAAGAGAGATTAGGGAAAATTTTTCATTAAAAAAATATACCATTTTCTGAAAGATATTTAAGTTATAGGCTTTATTTCCAGATTCTGGTCTTTGGAAATTATTTAATTGTGTTTCTTAAAAAAACATTTCGCAATATCATGAAATACAAAGATGGTGTCTCAACGAAAAACCAAGGTAAAATATTTCTTAAAAAATTTTATGGATGTCAAATTTTGGTTGCCGCTTCATCTTCAAATAATCAATATTTCAATTAATCACATTATAGCCCGCATTATATTGAAGCTCAATAAGCAAGGCTAAGAGGTTTTTATCTAACACTACCATATTGACAAAGTATAATCCAGGATCGGTTTTGGATAATGCCAACTTATGCGGAAAATGCGCTTTTAAATTTACCTTTGAAACTTTCTCTTTGTTGCTGCAATAAAATGGGTTCACCGAACATTTTCATAAAAGAAGATAAAGCTATATGTTAGTGAACTACATAACCTTTTGCAAACAAGAATCATTTTGACTCATTTCGTGTAGTCAACTCGATGATAGCTAAGTAACTTGGAAAATGCATTACCATTTTGGAAACGTAAAAGAAAATGAGCTTATTATTCGTTGTACCTACTGTTAGTTATGTTAGTTTGGAAGAAATTTCACAAATTATATAAAATGTTCTTGTAGAAACTTTACTGAAAACATTATTTCTTTTTGCATTACATAAACAACGTTGGAAATCAAGAAAATGTGAAATGCAGAAAATACTTAATGTTTCAAACTTAGCTAATCCAAAAACAAAGCATTTCTTTAAATAAAGAATACTTATTTGGAAAGCAAAAAAATACCGAATAGAAATAAAATAAATATTTTATGGTAATCAAGAAGGCATTCGATTGTTTTAAAATTAAATCAAAACGTCAAAACCAATTACGAAAAGTCAAAAAACGTGCTTTGAAATAATTTAAACAGAAAGTGATTATTCAAATCTTGTAAAGAGCTCTTTCCAACCGCAAAAATGGGGGACCTCTCATTAACTCAGTAAGTTTAAATGGTTTTTCATAAAATAATCCGTTTTCTAATAATGCATGTTTCAGGAGAGAGGTCGAAGAGATGGTTGCTGATGTTCGAGACAATGATTGGGAGGTAAGCTTTAAGAAAACACTAATTTTGCAATGATTTTGATTTTGATTCTAGGACATTCGAACACATTGGACATCAAGGACTTACTACCTTGCAGCTTTGTTATCGTATCACTGTTCCATTTACAATATTATAATATTTCCCATTAATATGCTAAGGTATGTGTTTAAACCTAATGGCTTTTTGTGACTTTAATTAAACCAGAGTTTTTGTTTGCAGCAATGGAGGGTGGATCTTTCTAATACCCTACACCTTCTTCACAGTCTTCCTAGGATATCCAATTCACTTCCTGGAGACGTCTATAGGTCAGTACAGCCAAATGGGACCGCTACGAATTTGGGATATGGCGCCTATTGGACGAGGCATTGGTTTCGCCGGAATTCTTCTATGTTTTATTCTTGGCTACATCAACAATATCATCCCAGCGTACTCTCTGATGTATTTCGCAGAATGTTTTAGTAGCGTCTATCTCTGGACTGACTGCGAACTACCAAGACACATGAACCGAACTTGTATTCCGCGAATGATCACCAAACCAAACAACAGCTATCAAACCCCCAGCGAATTCTTCTTCTACAATCGCCTTCTCCAAAGCGATTATCAGACTCCGCTTTTGTCAAATTCTTTCGGGCAAGTCCTTTGGCGAGTGTTGCTATGTTATTTGTACAGTTGGTTTATAGTTTTTCTTGGTACTTACAAAGGCGTTCGAAGTGTTGAAAAGGTGTCTTTTTACCTGGCATTGATCCCCTACTGTTGCCTTATTGGTTTCGTTTCGATGAGCATCCAGATTCATGGTTTCGGGTCAAGCTTCGCCAAAGGTTTTGCGGTGGGGACACCAGGATTGTTGTGGTCTGCCAAAACATGGCTTCACGCTGCCCAGCAAGTATTCTTCGAGCTCGGGTTGGGTCAAGGAACGTTAATCGCATACGGTTCGTACTGTTACCATAGAAATGCTGCTCACATTGATTCCGCTATTGTGGTGATTGTTAATTATTTCCTTTCGTTAGTTTCGTCCTTCATAGTCTTTTCTTGTGTTGGCATCTTGGTGAACGAGAAAATGACTAACATGCTTGCGCAAGATTCTGAATCCATAGGAACAGTGGCTGGAATATTTATTCTGTACACGGAGACATTTGCAAAGCTGGACGGACAAACGTATATTTGTTTCATAACTTTTTCAATGTTCTTTTGCGCTACTATCAGCAGCCAAATAGCTGTCATTCAAACTCTCATCTGCATTATCGTGGACCAGTTTCCGAAAATTGAGAAAAACACCGCCATGATATCGTTTGCTCTGTGCCTTGGTTTAGGTTTTATTGGCATATCTCTGTGCACCAACACTGGCGCTTTTATTGTGGATCTGGTTTATGCCGTTCCTGGTAAAGTCCGCGTACCGATTTCAGTTTGCTTTGTCATTGTAGTTGTTTTAATTTACGGCGTTAACAAATACTGTGAGGATATGCATTTTCTGTTGGACTATTACCCGTCGCAATATTTTATTGTCAGCATTTACGCCGCGCCGTTTATTATGAGTGGGGTTTATGCGTACCATCTGGTTAAATCTGAGACCTCCACCGCCCTTAACGAATATTCTTCGGACGCTATTTTGATGGCTAGAATTGTAATGTGGGCCATCTTTTTCGTTATTCCAATCTACGGAATTTATTGGTTTATCTTGTGCGCTTACACTGGGATTATACGCGATATGTGGCGCTCTAAAAGTGAATGGGGCCCAGATGTCTACAAGGCCAGGATTGCAAGAGCGTTCTTTGATTCAAGTTATAAGAGAACCATTAGTGTTCCATGGAAAACCAATGCCATTGATTTTGATGAATATTAAATGTTATTGGAGAGAATTCAGAAAAATGTACTTTGGAAGCCAGGAAATTTTAAGAATAGGTACTCTTTTTAAGTGACATGTTAAATACCTGTTGATTTATAAATAAAGAATAACTGTTTTACATGAATGTAATTTAAAGTTGGAAGAATATAACATATAAATCGTTGAACCGCTAAGAATATTCACAATGCAAAGGTGTTAACTTAAAAATAGCAAATTCAAGCAGCAGTTTCAAGCGCCATCGCTTAAGTTAGACACTAAACATACCTCAATATTCAAGAGATAAAAGTGTGTTAAAAATTAAAATATGTATAAAAATAATTTGTATAGATAGACAGAAGGTAGGTAAATGTAACTACTATAAGATTGTATTTTATCTTTGTTTTAAAATCACAACAACTTTTTTTATACTAAAAAATTGCTGCATGGCATAGGGCATTTTGTGTCACTGGTTAGGTATACGCAAAAAAACTGTACAATAAATATAATATTTTCACGAAAGAAGGCAAAAAAAGTCTAAACTATATATCAAGCTTAATGTTAAGCCCCTAAAAATGTTTTCTTTGATACCCACAAAAGTAAACGTGCTCTCGATGTAAAACTGTCCCTTTTAGGTAAAGCTTCAGCAGTTGTGACCTTTGGGTAATTTAAAATTTTTGCTTTAGGTTGATCAAACATAGGTATGTTTTAATATTTGTTTGCACTGCGAGATTATAAAAATTTAAATTTATCCTCTTTATTCACGAGTTTGTTAAAAGACGAGCTCAAGCGAGGGTTTTATAAACGAGTGAATAAAGACGTTTATAAAACGTGTTACGAACTATACTTTTACTACGACCCCAAAATCAAAAAATATTGGATCTTTATTAATAAAAAAACACAAAATTACACGTTTTTGAAAACTAATATAAATACAAAAAGTCATTTTCTGCAAAAATCGCTAACTTTGGCCCGTGGGTAAAGAACTTGTTGCAACTTCACCACCATGGATAAAGTTTTATTTTACTCACGGCTTACAAGATATAGCTAAAGAATTGTTTAAGGTTTAATTAAGTCGTGCGATAAGTGTCATTTTAAAGGTAGAAATAGAAAAATTAAGTTATTTCCAAAGTTATGTTTCAAAGGGCCCTAATGCACGCGCCGCAAACAATTTTATTAACGCAAACACTACAGTCGTGCTTAAATCAACAATTGGGCGTGCGTTTATGCTAATATTTTAAGAGAATCTATTAAATTGTTTACACATGAGTACACAGTCTTGTTTAAACCACCTCGACATTATTATGTAGGAGAAAAAGCACGCATGATAATGTTTTACTCATCAAACCAACAGAGGTACGCACTTGTCGTAGTGTCTTCGACGAAGTATCTGCCATTTCTCTTAAAATAAAGGGCAGCAGCTGCAAGAATATAACTTGTGTTACTTTACTTACTTTGCAACAAGTTGTGAAAAAAATATACACAGAAAACCAGGAGCGAAGATACAAACTTGTAAGTTTTTAGTTAAGGCAGAATAAGCAGCAGTGGGTCTTCTTTTGCTGTTTGTTGGTCAATTAAGTTTCACGTTTCTTAAAATAGATTTGAATTAATGTTGGTGCGTGACCCAGTTCTTTAAAGGCTGATTTAAACTTTACGTTAATAAATGCCACTTAGAATTAACGTATCGCGAATTAACAAAAAACTAAATTAACTGTACGAAAGTTGAAATCTCATTTATAGATCAAATTTACTCCACTTAAAAAAAGCGTTGAAGCTTATTTCCGTTAATTTGACTAATTTCGTGTTGAGTCAAGATGCTTGGGCTTAAGGACAGTTCGACAAATTTACTTTGGGTTAAGTGGGAATGCTATTGGTATAGGAGAAGAGAAGAATTGTACTCATAGCGCATGCTTTGAATTAGTTAAATTAATGAATCTCTAAATGCACTAATTTGGTCACGTTAATGTAAGTGGCGTTAAGCTAATTTAGGTATCTTTAAAAGAACCTTTAACATGTAAATTTAATTTTTATACAGGGCCGCTAACTGGGAAAACGTGGACAATCTTAAAAACATAATATGCAACTTGTCAATTCTGTATGTATTCTGCAAGTAAAATAAATGTAAAATTTAAAATACCACTTTATAGCATTGTTGTTTGTTGCTTCAATAAACAAACAACAACAACTTTATCTTATTTGAATTAGCAGAAACTTCATCTCATATAGGAAAATTGTTTGTTGATATAAGAATTAGGCATTACCTACCTAACATTTGTTAATTAAACCAACTCTAATTAAACTACTCTTGTATAGATGATACAAAAGGGAATTTCTAAATAGACAAAACATAATTAATTAAGAATTTTAGACCAAGGTTAAGGTGGCTTGCCCGATTTTAAAAATAATTACTTAATGCAGAATGGACGCGTTCTATTTTTTGGTAACTTATGCGTTAAATTTAAAATCGATTAAAGCGCTGCTACTTAAACTTAATAA
The DNA here is from genome assembly GCA_963920755.1 of Cartodere bifasciata. Taxonomy (NCBI): domain Eukaryota; kingdom Metazoa; phylum Arthropoda; class Insecta; order Coleoptera; family Latridiidae; genus Cartodere; species Cartodere bifasciata. The sequence goes on along the minus strand of OY987195.1, from coordinate 17,143,459 downwards.
ATTAGGTTAAACTTTAATTTCTTAAAACTTAAAAGTTAATGAAAAGGTCATTGTAAAGGTAAAGAATATGAAGGAAGGAGTAAGTAAAGTAGTTAAAAGATTTAAGTAACATTGTTAAAGTTTTTGACATAAAATAATGTTTTCAGCATTAATTAAGCCTTTTTGTGTTTTATTCTATTAGCCACGCCAAAGTCAGTACCTAATTCAAAATTAAGCTCATTAATTAAAAAAAAATAAACGTTTTTAATTTTATTAGCTTCTCGCAAACAGTATATTTGTGGAACTCCATAAAGCGATACTCCAGTAAATAGAAGTGTTTATTACTCGAAAATACATGAGAAAATGTATCTTGAATGGATACTTATGAACCTCGTTTAATTTAATATATTGCTTTGAGTATAAAGGGTGCTTGAGTAAAATAATGACTAAATTAAGTACTTGCTAAATACAATATACACACACACGTCTTATGTTTACTGAGCATAAAATGAGTTTAGTTAAAAGGGACCCATAATATCAGAACTTACTGCCTTTTCGTGGGTTTTACGTTTACCTGTAAACGAAACAATTCGTAAAGCGAGTTTTTTAATGCAAAAGCTAATTTAGTGCTTTTTATATCATCAGAAAATAAACCGTTTTCGGAAAATGTGCTGGCTGCACAAAAGTTCAAGAAGGTAGGTATTTTTTATTTAGGTGTTTAACATTTTAAGGCATTGATTGTTTAATAATAACGGAGAAAATTCAATCCAAAGGTCAATAAAAACATTAATTTTTCACAAAAGACATAACAAGTAACACGATGTCTGAAGTTACTAGCTAAATCCTTGTTAAGATAACACTATCTTGCTAAAATATAATAATAAAAATAATTTATAATGTTTGTTTACTCAAGTAGATAGACACAAGACATTATTAAAACTTAATTTGATAAACTATGTTAGAGAAACTCAAATATTTAAATAGGGATTATCTAAAGTTTGTCTAATAATGTTAATTATTATTAAAAAAATACTGCATAAGTATACCTACATACTTATAGATAACCATATTTAACAAACGTTCTCTTGATTTGCATTAGAATCGTTTTGTTATTAGACTATATAGTTTGGTGCAAGATTTGGTAAGATTTTTCTCTCACCTCACCTCAAACTTTGGTGAAATTTTATTTCAACACTTTATAAATCCAATTGACCAATTATTGCTGTTTTAATTACATTATTTTATTTTGCCAAATATGGCAACAATTCATTTACTGCATTTAATCGACAGGGCTTTGTCCCCAATCTTTTGTTTTGCAAGAACTGTGGTTACATTTATTTGAGATTTTTTAATAGTTAGGTTAAATTTTTTTATGTTTTTTGTACAATATTTAGGCACAACTTCACAAGTTTGGAAATCTAAGATAAACATCAAAAATATACTATTAAAATTAACAGAAACATTTTATTTCACTGAATTCTTTTTAACTTTTTCTTTCAAATTTTCAAAATTTGTCCTAGTATGATATTGTGCCGATATACGGCGCCAGAAGCCGGAGCATCTCGACGAAATTAGTTAAATTAACAGAAATAAAATTTGACGCTTTCCTGGTGTAAAAAATTTGATCTATAAATAAGATTCCAACAATTCATTTAATTTTTTGTTAATTCGCGTTAATAAGTTAATAAAAGCTTTATCTAAAAGAGTGTTTAGTAACCTTAGTGCAAAGATTATTATTCAAAAAAGAATTCAAAAAAGGTAGGTACCGAAACCATAAAAACTAACAATGTTTGCATAAATTCAAACCTTTACAAAAATATGTTTTTTATTTATTTATTTATAAAATAAATATAACCATTAAAATTTTAATTTAAGCATGATGCAATTTTTTCTAATTTTTGCAATGAATTTATGCGGTACCTATGATTGTTTTTTATTAGCAGACAGTTTTTTATATTAAATTATGAATAAATTACTGTTGAGATTAATTCTTTTTTTAATAACAACAGAATCAAAATCACGCACACAACACACTGGATATATTTTAGCACGCATGTTTCTAAATAAAAATACTTTTTCAAAATAATTATTTAAATGAATATTTTGTTCTTCGCAAATTGGTTGGTACCTATTGCCTAGTATGTGTAAATGTTTTTTTTTTCTAAGGAAGCAGGACCCTAAATAATTTGTTTTTGTTGCAATCCTCTATAAAACGTAATTATGGTAGGTACAAATAAGTTTAAATAAAAACTTTCGATTATTTTAATAAGCAAATAGTATAATATTTTAACGAGATATAATAAAGGCAAAGTACTTTTAAGTAATAACAAAACTAAAAATAAAAACACAATTAACTTTATTAACTTTTATCAATAAAAAGATAACATTTCAACTTGAACTCACTTTAAATTGTTTAGCAACATCTCATTTTGGTTAGTTTTGTAGTAACTTTGACGTTGTGCGGTAGTGAAGTTGGTACTGTTTATTTATATTGTTTTTTAAGCGTAAACAACAGGTAAAGTCTTTATTTTATTTGGATGCATATTTCAAAACTCATTTACATAATTTAACTCAAAAACTGCATTCACTTTTCTAGCTGTTTCAATTTAAAAAATATCCATATTTAAATTCGTTTTATAATGGTGCGCTTACTTCGTATTCAAAAACATTTCGTATTATTTAACACAACACCGTGTCATCGTAAATTCAAATAATTAAAAATAGAAATCTGATCGTCCTCATTTAATGCACACTTTTCATGTTTAAAAAATTTTAATTGTCTTACATTGAAAATCTGTTTATGCATTCAAAAAAGTGTCAAGTCAACGTTGCAATGCAATACTCGTCTTTGTATTTGCATAACTATTTTAATAAAGTTTCGCATCAACAATAAATTTAAATTTTAAATTAATACTCGAGCTAAAAACCTGCGTTACATTGAACAATTTTTGTTGTATTTTTTTAATTCCTAAACATTGCTTTTCTACAAGTAAATTGTATTCAAACCTTCACGACCCCCAAGAGAAGTTGTTAAAAAAATACTAATAGCAAAAGAAATATGCAATAATTCGTACACAAAGAGGATTCTGGACATTTTTCGAAACATAAAATTTAGAGTTGCTACAAAAATACTCAACCCAAAGTTTGACACAATAAATAAGGATTTTTCTTAACAAACAAAATTTAAACAATTTGATATAAACTTGCTAAAAATAGGGTTTAATCGAGAGTTCAAATAACGCGGTAGATAAGAGGTGCTTCACCTTTTTTAACTTTTTAATAAAATGGCGCGATAAAAAGTGATCGATTAAACCCTAGACTAAATACATGGAGACAAATCTCATTCAATAATTTTTCGCAAAAAGAACAACACAATTAGAAACCTACTGGCAACTTTAAGATCCCTGGAATATATTCAGGTATGGCCAACTTTGACACTTATGACAGTTAGATCAAATTGCATGGCTTCCTAGATTAAAAAGACAATGCTTTTTCATTGTCTTTTTAATCTAGTAAGCCATGCAATTTGCTCTAACTGTCATAAGTGTCAAAGTTGGCCATACCTATGTATACATCTTCAAGGGCCTTAGGCAACTTTAAAACTGCGCGCCATCTACCGACAATGACAATGACAAGTCTATCATAAAAATTTAAAAATACTGGGTGTCCGCGATCAATGTGCTTTTTTTTTAATGGGAGATAGCTGGGAAAAATCCAAGACATTTGGTAAAAACAGTTTTTTGAAAATGTGCCCCCCTTCGGAAATAATGGCCTTTAAACAGGTAGACTAAAAACACTTAAACGTAAATATTTACCAAACGATTTGCCCAACCATCATGATAATTGTACTATCAATAAAGGTAATAAAAACGGTCATTTTAAACCCATTTTGAAATTTGGGGCCTTCTTTAAAATGGGTTAAACACTGGTAGTGTTGATAAAAACTGCATGTAATTTTTTTATCTTTGAGAATTTTGTAATTTTATTTATTTTTTTAAATACCCCAACTTAAGTACAAACTTTTTTTCCACTTAAAATTTCTGAGAATCTGTACCGTTTATCAATGAACAGCCAAAAACTCTTTTAATGTACCCCATATTTTGCGTTGACTTGACAAAAAACTTACTTTAATGTAGTGACAGTGGTAAGTGACATACAACTTTCAAAAGAAAGTCTAGTTTTATGCAAAAATATGGGGTACATCAAAGATGTTTTTGGTAGTTTATTCGTAAAAGGTACACTTTCTCAGAAATTTCAAGTGGTAAAAAAGTTTTTACTTAAGTTGGGGTATTTAAAAAAATAAATAAAATTACAAAATTCTCAAAGGTAAAGAAATTACATGCAGTTTTTATCAACACTACAAATTTTTAACCCATTTTAAAGGGGGCCCCAAATTTCAAAATGGGTTTAAAATGACCGTTTTTACTACCTTTATTGATAGTACAATTATCGATTAAGTGTGTTTAGTCTACCTGTTTAAAGGCCATTATTTCCGAAGGGGGGCACTTTTTGTGTGAAAGTGTGTAATACAGGGTGTATTAGCGCTACTTTGCTGATTCACACTTTGTAAAAAACGATTGTAAAATATTTGTGTTATTTTCAGAAGAAATTATGGCTCCGCCTGGTGTAAGTTCCTCAAACTTGGCAAACAAATCTCCTGCAAAGGAAGTAAGGGCCCATTCACCCGAAGAAGAGGGTTGCGAAGACGACATAACTATTTTAGATGGGGGTTTTGCGACTCAATTAAGTTGCCATGTTGAAAAACCAATAGATGGTGACGTTTTATGGAGTGCTAGATTCTTAGCGACTGATAAAGAGGCTGTTATTGATACTCATTTAGATTTTTTAAGGGGTAAGAAAATGCTTAAAAAGGGATATATAGTGCGTAACATTTATTCTTTTTTCATTCTATTTTGTATGTTATTTAAAAGAGAAAGGATGAGTTTATATGCTTATACCTTTACTCTTTTACATATATGGATTTGTTGTTGAAAAATAACAACTTAATGAATCTTATCTGAATAATAAAAAAAAGTAAGCATAAATACACATGTCTCCAAGTAAATATTATAACCTACGATAAACTTGAGACAACAAAACACCAACATTAAAAAAATTGTGCGTATATTTTTTAATAGCAAACTCAAAGATAGGTACTTCTCAGCAATAAATAATAAGGAAAAACATTTTTAATAGATGCTGTTAAACTGAAAAAATGTAGTCTTTTTATTTCTTAATTTAACGATACGATACGATATACATACACAGTCCATAATTATTATTTAGATTTTTGTAATTCAACTTTCTAAAAGCTTTATTAAAAATCCAAAACACTTTAACATTTTAACAAAAAAAAAATTGTGGCGTTTTAAAGAATTTAATTTGCGTACATTTTTTAACATTTTTTTCTATATTTTTAGCGGGATCCGATGTGATTATTACAAATACATATCAAGCTAGTATTGGTGGTTTTAAAGAACACCTAAATTTGACTGAAGTGGAAGCATACGATCTGATAAAAGAATCCGTAAAACTTGCCAAAGATGCTGTTGACAAATTTCTTGTAGAATACGATGTACCAAGTAAGTTGCTGTTTACGTTACTTTCCAGATTCAAATTAAAAGCAAGTCCCACTGGATGTGTTGACAATCTTAGTTTAAAAAGTACAAATCTTTCTTTTAAAACCATGATATTTTGAATTCAACTGGATACTCGAGGTGCTCAGCCTATTAACACTCTTTGCGTCGTGTTAAGTTTATAACCTTAACGTTAAACTATTTATTACATTAACCGCAACGCAGTTATAATTAATCTTAAGACGTCCTCTTTTTGTCCAACAGAAAAGCCCTTAATCGTGGGGTCCGTAGGCCCATACGGTGCCTCTCTTCATGACGGATCGGAGTACACAGGCTCATACGCTGCTACCACATCCGTGGAAACAATGAAGCAATGGCACATTCCCAGGATTAGGGCTCTGGTCGAGGCGGGTGTAGATCTCCTGGCTTTAGAGACAATCCCTTGTCGTGCTGAAGCCGCCATGCTTGTGCAACTCCTTAAGACTGATTTTCCTAACACCAAAGCCTGGCTTGCCTTCAGTGTTGCGGTAAGAGTTACTTCTTCAGTTGGGTTGCTGCTACATTCAGCCAAAAAAATATCGCATCTCTTGGTAACTCACGAATGTAAATCTTGTTTTTAGTGGGGCGAAATAATTAATATGTAGAACGTGTTTTTTTCTTGTCTTGGATTTTTTCTTACTAATGAACAACGCAATCTATTTTTTTAACAAGTCTTTAAATACGCTAGAGAGAAACTCCGTCCAAATATAAAAAATTACTTGTCACATTACGACGTATTACGCCAAAAAAACGTAGCAATTCTTACAAAAGTTTGCTTAATTTTTCCAGAAATTTTTTTAAAATATTATTTACAAAATTTAGTGGAGATTCATCGTGATCTAATTTTGCAAAATAAAGGGGGCATTTTGGGGGCTACTATGCCAACCCTAAACTCTTATTTGTGTGCATTTTGTGCATTTAGTTTCCTGAATAGATGTTTTAACACATATAAGAAATCTGGTTCTTATATATTTTAGGTAAAAATTATCTTGGCCTTTATAATGCGATATTTTTTTGGATGTATGTACAAAAGCGTCGCACCGTTATGCCTACGTACGAATATTATAATGAAACGTCGTTTATCTTTCCCAGGATGGAATCTCAAATATTGCTTGTATTCTCTGTGCTGGAATATTTTAGGTTAAATTTCAAGCGTAATATTTCATCTTTATAAGGAGTTTTTCTTGGAAATTATAACTGAAATTGTACAGTCATCTCTCAGATTGCGCTGCTAATTTTTAATTTTCCTAATCACATTTCTTTAGCAAAAAATATGGAAGACATTATTACTGTGGAAAATTTCAAACATTTTTTTAGAATGTTTTCTTGTAAAAAAAGACGTTATCTTTAAACCTTTGGTAAAGTGATTCTTTTTTTTGTGTAATTAAAACATTTTCGTTTTCTTACAGCAAGACGGTAGAACGACAGCATATGGTGAAAATTTCGCAGAAGTAGTTCGTTACTGTTACGATTTAAATCCAAAGCAATTAGTAGCAGTCGGAGTAAATTGCATCGCACCCAGATTGGTAGAAACTCTAATATCTGACATTAACAAAAACAGAGAATCTAACCCCGTTCCTATAATTGTATACCCTAATAGTGGAGAAACATACAAAGTGGAACTTGGGTAAGTAGACAAATATTATTCTAATAAACTTCCTTCCATTAGGTTTTGCCTCAAAAATGTCCTTAAGCTCCCTCAGTTAATTGCCATTAACATTTAACCGACTTAGGAACATTAGTAGCTATACATTTTAGAAAATATCAGACAACAAAAAACAAAAGAATACTTTTCTCTAATAGGCGAAGATAGGAAGATCGATAAGTTTTTATCTTGGAAACAAATATGTAACAACCAGATTTTTTGTGTCATAAAATTTATTTAAATTCACATAATGCATACAAATAAGAGTTTAGGGTTGGTAGACCCCCAAAAAGCCCACATTAATTTGCAACATTAGATCACGATGTATCTGCACCAAATTTTACAAATGGGTGTTAAATCAGATTTTAAAAAAAAATTTGGAAACATTATTTCTTTAAAAAAAATTCTTTCCCCACTAAATTGTCCCCAAAGAGTAATATTTAATCATGTAGAATTTACGCCAAATTTTGCACATAGATGCAAAATAATGTTCTGAAAAACCTATGCTTAATTTTTTTTTTTTTTCAAAAAATAAACCTCTTTAAGGGCACCTCCTCAAATGGGATAAACGAATTTTAAGAAATTATTCAGAATAAGTTGTTTATTTTGCATCCAGTTACAAAGTTTGGTGTAAATCCAACATGAATAAATATTACCTCGGGGGCCATTTGGGGGGAAAGGATTTTTTGAAGGAATCACTTTTCCAAAAACCATTTTAAAATCTTATTTAGGATATTTGTAAAATTTGGCGCAGATTCATCGTGATTTAATGTTGCAAATTAAAGGGGGCTTTTTGGGAGGCTGCCTCGCCTTTTATTTGAAAGCATTTTGTGGATTTTGCTTCCTAAAGATGAACGCATAAAAAATCGTGCTGTTATATATTTCTTGCAAGGTAAAAAATTATTTATTTGACCTATAGCTAAAATACGAATTTTTTACTGTTGAGAGGTTTTAAAGGTGGTTTAATAAATTACTTAAGTAGGTATTCTCTTTTACTCCATGCTTGTTTTGCATTTAACAAAAATCGGAATAATCTCGGTACAATCCCAAATCCCCTTTTACTCCATACTTGTTTTGCATTTAAAAGATATCGGAATAATCTCGGTACAATTCCAAATCCCAAAATAGATCCTCCAAATTGAGATTCTCTGAATAGACATACGCTCTAAGGACCCCTTGCCTTGCCTTAATAATAATATCGCAGTATAGTAGTAATAATGCCTGATGATAGTAGCCAATCTAGAAGCAACACAATATAGCAATAGATATAGAGACGAGATGTCGTATCCACAATAGATAGACTAATTTGTAGTTATTTACAGATGGATTGACCGTGACAAATGTGAGCCAGTAGAAGCCTATGTTCAGACATGGTTAGATCAGGGAGTCACATGGATCGGAGGTTGCTGTAGAACCTATGCTTTAGACGTCACAAGAATACGCAATGAGGTGCAAAAATGGAAACGAAGGAGACAGAATCACAAATGCTCTACTTGTACTGAATAATACTCAGTATACATATAAATTATGATCATGCTTTCATTGCTGTTAGGTCCGAATTAGAGATAATTTAAATTATAGTTTTTCGCACATTAACCAGTAAAAGTCTGTAAATACAGGGCGTCCAAGAATTGGCACATAAACGCAATGGTACTTTTTTTGGCATGCTTAGGGATCTCTAGAAAAATGCTTAAATAAATCCAGCAAGTTACAAAAGATTTTTGCATTAGATTTTATTTTATTAACATTATTGTCAGCTTCATTTATCAAATTTTTGTAAAACTAAATTGATTATAAAAATGTAATTTGAACATTTAAAATAGATAAATAATTCTAGATAGATTGTGCCTTCGTATTTGTAAGTAGCCACTTTTTTCGTTAATATGTGCTGTTATCTTCAAGAACTAATATTTAATTTGATGTTTTGCATTCATATCTCCAAGGATATATAAGATAGATTTTTAGCAATTTTCTGGGGGTCACTAGGCATGCCCCAACAAAGTATGTACTATCGTTTATACGCAAATTTTTGAACACCTGTATAATAATGTTAGTGGTTAGTAGTTACAACAGGTTGTTGTAAGAAATTTATTTAAATCATCTCTGATAACCTTTACTTGTGCCATACAAGGTGTGATAGTAAGACATTTTTTGCTGTTGTATGTCGCCTTTAAAAGTAATTGATTTACTTTTTGCTTTCATTATGTAAAAATAATTTTTAAGAAATGTGTGATCGCATGTTTTAAGCTTGACATAAAATAATGCATTACGCATTTTTTGCTAATGTGCTTAGATCTTATTAAAATTACCAAAAAAAGATCAGATAAATTTAAAGTTGTTGTTAAATTTTTTTAAAGTAAGAAAAGACAGAATTAAAATTTGCAGTACGTACCTTAATATGTAAAGTAAGGTACACTGGTGTAAATTGTTATATCTTTTTAAAAAATATATTTTAATTATTGAATTGAGTTGTTTTTTCTTGCAAAAACATAGTTTTATTATGAAAAATAATCCTAATTTAAATAGCAGAGGTTTAGGAAAGAAAAACTATTTAAATAGCCACTAATCGAGCCCAATTAGCACTTGGGCCCAAGTGCTAATTGACATAGCTTCAATTTCTATTTAACTCTTGATTCAACAACTAAATGAATTAATAAAAATAATAAATACCTTAAAAAACATCTTTCAAATAAAAAGGTTTCCTGTTCGTTTTTCTTAAATATTTCATTCTTAAATAAAAGCCTCCTTTCAAACTATGTCTAGGACGTTCCCGAGGGTGGATTTCCCAAACCTTGTTGCTGCTGTTGCGCCATTTGCGCTTGTTGAGCCTGTTGAGCTTGCATCTGACTAGCACTTGCGGCTACAACTTGTTGTAACAAAGCTCTGGATACAAGTCTTCCCGTTGTGTGCTTTACTTTCAACCTCTCCAATTCATTAACACGAGATCTGGCATGCTCTAAACGATGCCAAGCCATTTGCAAAACCTTCTGTGACGCATACCCCGAGCCTTCGTGGGGCTGCCCGGTTGAAACTTGTGTGAGATAGTTGATTTGATCTGTTAGTTTACTTTCCACAGTTCCAAGGGTTTTGAGGAACGTTTGGGTGTGGTTTTCGGCTTGTTTAAGGCTGGATTTTTCTTTGCCTAGTTCTACAAATACTTGTCCTGCAAAAATAACATCAAAATTAAACTGTTTGCTTGGGATTGAACTGATTGAAGCGTTGTTATGGCTTACCTGCACTGTGTAAGCATGTTATTATGTCTTTTTCGATTGAATCGAGTACTTGTATACGTTCCATAGGTCCAGTCATTTTTTATTTTAATAAAAACAGCAAGAAAGTAATTTTTGTAAAAATTAAAGCTAATAACAAGCCGTTAACCTCAAAATGATTAGATTGACAGAAATAATGCATTAGAACTACAATAGAAATAATTTTATACTTTTGAACTACTAGATAAAAACAAAACATAACCTAACTTTTTATATTTATTTTTTGTGGAGCCGCTTTTTGTGTAATATTAGAGTTATTTTATGCAAATAATGAGTGAGTCTGAACAAGATGAAACTACTGATATCCAAAAAAGCGAAAAGGATAACCCATACGACAAATTATTCCAAAATTTATCAAACAACGCTGAAACCAATGAGCCGTCTCTAAATGTGCAGCTTTCGATTCCCAACATCGAAAATTTAACAGAAGAGCAGCAGCAAATAAATTCTAAATGCATGTTCAATCAAAAAGAAAGATTAGTTAGGGTGTTATATCCAGGAATAGTTAAAAATATGCAAAAAGCCTTAGAAACATTTGGGGGCATAGGAGCTTTGGAAACTGTAAGTTATCAAATTGCTTTTGGGTTCATTTACGTACAATTTGTTTTAATTTAGGCTGTGGGCGATTCCTCAGCAAAGCTGTGCCTAAATTTGAGCCCAGATAACGTCTTTGCAAAAGGGTGTTACGCGACAAAAAACAACAATCCTGGAATATTGCTGAAGGTGAAAAAAAGAGATTATACCTGGGATGATTTGTCAGAAGAATATAACTATGAAGTTGTAGGAACAACGGCTGTGAATTTTCAGTTTACACGTTAGTAAACAAAAGTGTTAAAGAGTTCATTATAAATGTGGTTTTTTAGGTTTGATAGATTTCCAGCAATTTCCTCTGGTAGCAGAACACCCAGAGACTGCAGAGTCAAAAACTAAGTATATTTACGACAGTATTTTGCCAGAAAAAATCCCCACTTTGGAATGGTTTCAGTAAGTTGCTTCTGATCACAAAAATTAAATAATACCTTTTTTTTACTTTTTTTTAGGAAAGCTGAAACATTAAATATGCCCCTTTATTTTACACCACCAGTGTATGCCCGTTTCGACAATCCGAAAAATCGGTTGTACACTACCCCTACCGAAAGATATGAATGCAAAGAGCGTCCGGAGATATCTCAAGCATTTAAAAATTTAACTACAACTACACAAAAACCACCTAAAGTTATTAAAACAAGAGCTTTTCGAAAAACTGGTAAATCTGTTTTTATAACTTTTCACGCTAATAAGGATGTACCTTCAGAACCTTCAGCTGGAGCAGCAAAGTTTCTTGAGAGTAGGAAGACCAAAAATGACTTTTTAATTCTTCAAAAGGTAAAAATTAAACAACAAACTATATTATTATAAAATTAATTTATTTTTATAAAGCGTATGTTTATTTTAATTTAAAAAACAAAATTTGTTGTAAAGTTAAGCCCATTTCTGTTTGCTTCTTAGATGTTTGAGGACAGACCAATTTGGACCAGAGCAGGCATTTTTTACCACAGTAATCTCGGAAAAGAATCGTTGAAATATTATCTTCCACTGGTTGCTTACTATTTCAAAAGTGGCCCTTGGAGAAATTGTTGGATTAGACTCGGCTACGACCCAAGAAAGGATCCAAAATCTCGAATGTACCAAAATTTAGATTTCAGAATACGAACTTCAGGTTTGTTAAACTATGTTTAACATTCTTCTTATTTAAATACAAAAAGGGGCTGTTTGTGTTAAATAGTTCTTCGAATCAAAAATCATAATCCAGGAATATAAAAAGTTAATCCGTGAATTTGTAAATCTATAAACATGGGGAATCGTAAAGTCCACAGATTGAGTAGACCATAAGAAAATCATTTACCAATGATCTCTATTTAAAAATGTGTTTTTTAGATGGTTCAGCGTCTCTCAAAATCTTGGCAAAAAGGTCATCGATGAGTAAACAAAATAGTATGTTTAAGAAAAATTTAATTCCATGTCAGAAGGTAACACTCCAAGACCAATTTGAAATTAAACCTACAACCGAACTAGAAGAAAGAACATGCATTTTAAGAGCTGGTACAATCCCACCAGCTAGGCAAATGTCTTACCAAGTAAGTTTTATTTGTTCACTTGATACATTTTTTGGTAATATTTTTTTTTGCATGTCTTGTTTTTCATTATTTTAGCCAGTTTTTGAATCATATAAAAAAAAGAAACTATTTTTTAGTATTGTGATATTTTAATTCCCGAAATTCAATCAATGCTCTCCCGGTTGCCCCCAGTCAGCCCCACCGAAGTATGCGATTTTAAAAAGGGATGGCTGCCCTCAAGCTTTGTGGACCAATGCCGCGAAATAGTTAACAAAAGTGTCATGGAACAAGTCCAAAAAGAAGTCCTAGAAGAAAAAAAGGCAATGCAAGAAAAGATGGTTCAATTTATCAAATCAGAAAAACCAAAATCAACCGATTATTGCAACCAGATGATGTCCAATATTAAAAGGGGGATTTATAAAACCATCTTTTTACCTGGGACTGAAAAATTTGTGGATTTTGAAGTTCCGTCTACTAGTACAGCTGAAGCCGAGGCTGGAACCGGTTTCCAAAATGGTAAATATAAAAAAACATCTTTTCTAGGAAAGGGAAAAATTAATCAATTTGGCTACCTTTTTTGGAAAAATTATGAAAAATACATGTAAAAAAATCATTTACAATTCTTGTTAATAAATTTCGCATTTGCATTTACTAACACACTTATTTCATAAAAATTTTGTATTAGCCATTTTTTTTTTTTTTTTCGTTAGTATGTGCCGTAATTTTTAAGGTTCGAACGCCGAAGTGCTTTCTATAGTGTTACCTTAAAAAAAATCATATGTTGAGTATCCGCAACGTTGAAGTCTTATTTTAAAATTTAAACTTTGTGCCTTGAGCAGTGAGCTGTTGCTAGATAATTAAATTCAAGATTCAGCTTAGTTGACTACATTTAAATTTAAAAATAGGCCCACAAATTTCATTATTTAAATAAATAAATGTTTTTTTTTTAAGAAATGGTAATTGACCTTAGTTCAGATGAAGAAGAGGAAGATTTGGCAGCAGCAAGACTGGAAAAGTTACCCGAAAGAATAGAAGAAAACTATGAAGATTTTGAAGAAAATGAAGATGACGATGAAAACGTTGATATTGACTTAGAAGCACTTCAAGAAGTACAAGACATGATTCAAAAGTCAAAACAAACTTTAGCTTAATAAAAACATAAACCCATTTTTATAAATAAATTAAACAAAAATTTAGTTAACAGTGCATGTTTTATTTATTTGGAACTTGTACTTTATATTATAATACGTATAAATATTAAAAAAATACCATAATTTTTGGCATATCTAAAAACTAAAAAAATCCCTTCTGTAAAACCATTTCAACAACGAGTTGGTCCTTTTAATAAAAATATAAACCTTGATATATCTTAATCGGGCATACTAAGTACAGTAAGAATATTGATCTTTTTACAAGTTTAACACATGCCTTTTAAGCGAAAAAAAAATTAAAGGATATGAGTACAAATTGACCAAGTTTATACTTAACTTATATCTCTCAATTTACAAAAAAAAATAAAACTCAGATTCTTTCTTCGGCAATTCCTACTTCATTATGCCCTGGAATGATTCTTTTAAAACATGCTTTTTAAAAAAAAGTGACTGATCTTAGTGTGCCCCCTTATCTTAACACCTAATAAACGCTAACAAAATAACGATGCATAAAAATTGTACGTTTTTTCTATGTTTGCGGAAGTTGGTCAATAGGAGTAGCGAATTTAAAGTCTTCGGGAAAGAGTGCGGCTGCATGAGGATACATTAATTTGTAGGATTGACGAATCGTAACATCGGCAACACCAGCGATATCTCCGATTTCTTTTTGGCTTCGTTTATCCTCAGAAGCCTAAAAATAAACAGTTAACATTTTATTAAGTTACTAACATTATTTGATTAAAAAGTTATTTTCTCAATAATGGTGTGTGTTTATAATGTCTTAAGGCTGTCGCTCGATTCAAACAATCTGGAACGAACATAACAAAACGTGCTAAAATCCAGCATCCTCATGGTTTGTTTACAAAATTTTGGTTCTAAAACGGTGATAATTTGGCCATTCTAAAAACTGTGTGGTGTTGCAAATTAATTATTGGATATTTTAAATCGGCATACCTTAAGGTAAATCCTTCTTAAGAACCCTACTACCCACTTTGTCTTATGCAAACTTGTGAACAACTTACCGTACCGTTTATTATTAGAGCAATTTTAACCATATGTATAATGTTAGCTCCTTTTAAAACACTTATTGTTTGGACATTTGGTTTTGTAGCCCTAGTTTGGCAGTTTAAAGAAGGGGAAACTATACTAAAAACAACAACTGTTCTTCTTTCTTAAATTGATCATCAAAATCGATTTTTAAAAAGCAATAAGCATTACAAGATAAATTATCTTTATAATGACACCAAGTTTTGTGGGCTACTCTATACACATATTTATGATGAAAATATGTATCCGTTCAACTAGTCTTTAGTCTGTTTTGGCCACCGCAACCCCTCTACATGGTATAAGAACTGAGTGTCGGGCTCATAATAGTATTTGAGGTATGTTACAGTTTTTCATTTGATTTTAAAGCCTTCATGTGGCCCAATTTCATCAACAATTTTAAGCTACAAAATAAATTTTAGTGTCAAACTGTCGTAGAGAATCACCATTACTACTTTCTAGTTCGTGCTAAACAGTTTTTTGTAAAAACTATAGCCTAAATTCGTTAATTACGCAATTCATTAAATGAGTGATTTGAACTTAAAACTTTACAACCAATAAAACATCTTTCCAATCGTGAACCATTCTAACAAATGGGTCATAATAAATTACCTGAGAGGCCATGTAGATGGCAGCAGCCGCCACCGAAATGGGAGATCGTCCAGGCACAATATCCAACTCAACAGCCCTTCGCGCGATATGCGTCGCAGCCCTTTGTACCATATTAGGCAAACCAAGGTTTGAGCAAAACCGTGACATAAAATCACCAGTCGTAATGAGATCCACTGAAGTTTCCAACGCTTTCAATATAAGCTTGAAACACCGTCCTATTTCTCTTTTGCTTATTTTACTAACAGCGCATATTTCTTTAAACGTACGAGGCACTCCTTCTTGCCTACATGCGATATAGAGACATGCCGAGGCAATAGCATCGTTGGAACGACCTAAAAATACAAAAAAATTACTTAATTTATTCTGTTTTGGCAAAAAAACAAACAGCTCTTCGGTGTTTAAGCTCTAAACGAGGCCTTAAACGTAATAAAACCATGGTTTACCTTTAAGATTTCTACCGTCGTGCACTTGTTTGAATAGATTATTCGCTCTATCGACTATTGTGCGTGGTAAATTAATACGATCAGCCATTGAATTAATTTCCTTAAAGGCGTTAATAAGAGCTCTGTCGCTGGAACTCATGTTCCTTCTGTTCTGATAACGTGCAACGCCAAAAGAATCAAACGAAGCATTCCCTGTCCCTGGTCCTATCATCGTTGTTAAGTCTGAACCATTTAAAAGTGGGTTTTCTGGGCCACCAACACGAGAAGGGTCAACGCCGTTTTTCTCGTTGCTGAATGTCCTCCATTCCGAACCAACATCTATTACCCTAAAATGTGCATCCAGTTATGTTAATTACTTGCAGAAAATGTTTATTAGCATAAATATTGTTGTGAAATTACCTGTCTCCAACTACAAGTCCACATTCTGAACATATTTGGTCCCCAGCACGGTAGTCCTCAATAAGAGGAGCATCTGGATGTGAACTGCAGCACACCTTATTTGTTTCATATCTTAAAACAGAAAACAAATAACATAAACATCTTATAAATAAGCGAAATCACGCAATTTACCTTGATGAGCTCGCCATTTTTGTTGTATGCTAATTTTTTACGTTTCCCCCCTGCGTACCTTTCATTTCCCCTCTTGAAAAACAACTCCCCACCACTTTAACTCTATAATCGTTTCCGAACGCACTTCTCTTTCATAGACATTTCAATTTCGTATGGATTAAGTAACAAGTGTTATTAGTTTATTTAGCTAAAATAACGTTTTCTGTCTGCTCTATAAGAAGCAATTAAACTTTTTATACACTATTACCATTTTTTATCAGAGAAAACGGCCATAAACTGTAAGAAACCGCGAAAAAAGCATGTTTCATAGATGTGGGAATTTAGTAGGTCAAATGTAATTTTGTTAATCTTTGGAGTTTAATTCATAGACATGAAAATTTGTAAATTTGAACTACCAGTTTTCTTTATCGGTGGTTGTAACAATAATTTAATTTTCAAAATGTGATTGTTAATTTTTTTTAACAATTTTGTGTTGTTGTTACGTGCTGGTAAATGTTTGTTGTTATTTAAATGAATGTCATGCATGACGTTTTACTAATTTTTCAACAACGTCAGTTTTTATTTGCGGTTTTTTCCTTATTTTGTACATAATGGAGTTTTTTGCGCTAACATCGCTTGGTTTTCCTAGCGTTTTTAAAGACATGGTTCGCTCCGATTATAAAGAGCCTACATTTGCGGACAAAGTTAGACCCTCTTGCCATGCCGATGCGGCGGGTGTTTCTCATTGCGAAATAATGAAGGAATTTGATGTTTACATCGGATATGCTGATGGTTACAGTTACGGTTCTCAACAGCGTTGGAAAATGCAAAAAGAAAAGGGGCTTCATAAGCCAGTGGGACCGTTGGAGATGTATAACTATCCTGGCACCGATATGATGGGCTATGGGTGGTACACTGGCGATCCGGCTTTGGAGGAATTAAAAACGAACCCTTGGCATAAACCTAGGAAGAAGATTGGTTGGACGTCGACCGATGTTACTAAGTACTTTACGGAAGCTATTAAAACTGATAAATATTTTAGATTGTAGGTAAGCCATTTTTTAGAGTTTAAATTTTAGTGTGAAATAAATAACGCAACACAATTTGTTAGTTTGTTTATTCGTCCAATTTTGTGTGTTGTGACTACAATTCTTTAAAGTTATGAATTACTTTTACCTTAAAGTAGTTGTATCCATATAAGGAAGGATTTATTTTTTTCCAAGGCGCAATTTTGATATCTTAAATTGCAGTAGAAATTAACGCCACGATGTTTTCTGTACTTTACGACCGATTTAAACAGGAATGTTTTTGGCACAAAAATAGCACCGTTACGAGTAGATAATTTTAAGTTTGCCCCGAAAAAAAATTTAAAAGAGGCACATTATATGAGAAAAACACATTCTGTGAATTGAATAAATACTTATTTTATATAAAAATAATCTTAAAATAAATTTTACTTAAAAAAAAAGTCCATGGACTTGACTAGTTGACGGAATTCACTACGAAAGTAAAAATAAACTCAAGACTGCGCACTTAACCTCTGACAAATAACCCCCACCCTTTCTCTTAGCAGTCTAATTACGTCCTCAGCTAAATCTTCAATACTGGTATATTTACACTTTTGAAAACAAAAAATATCAACTAAGAAACCCATTACTTGCTCCTTGAAAAACACACAAGTATCCCTGAGAAGCTCATCTGGACCTAAGAAGCCCCACGCCAGAAGTGGGGACAGCTGCTCCGAAATCGAGTAAAAATGCGACATAAACCCCGACGGGAATTTCAGAAGCCTTCGTTTCGTTTTAAGAACAGACCAAACCGCTGTTGTCAACGCCGTTTCCTTGAAACCATTGGACAACCAACGGTTCTGCACTACGGCTGTCACAGATGAGGGCGGAGACTCTAAGTCCTCAAAAGCATCCATTAGAATATAGTCAAGAACTATGTCGTAAAAAGTAAGAGCCTTGACACCTCGTATGCTCAGCTCTTCTTCAAGATCCCTCCAGTTTTTTGCATCTTGGATATACCTCAACATTTCCTCGTACCCAATCAGGAAATCCTTGGGATCTTTCTCCGCGTACAAAAGCAAATCGGCCAGTATTTGACGTCCAGCATCAGCAAAATAAGAGTAGTTTACGTGATCACGTAAGATGTATTGAAAAGCAAGGCGCAAGCAGTGGAGTTTTGCCAAATACTCCCCGTCGCTGCCACACTTTACTAGTTCTGTCCTAAGCGTTCGACAAGGTATACCACCGTTTTCAAGTTGTTTCAAGGCTTGAATGTAGAGCGGAAACGCTTCTAAGTCGGGAAAAAACTCGGAGAAGTCTTCGAACTCCCTAAGATCCGCAACCTGCAAACACAAATGTTATAAGTTATAATACTGCTTATGCTTTTGTTTTTATGAGCCTAAAATGATTCTTACCTGATCTTGTGCAGAGGCGAAACTTTCCCCTCCAGACAAATCAACGTCCCGGTCATTTTCCGATATTCGAGCTCCACTGTCAGGTCGAAACAAAACAGAGCGTTCGTCCAAAAATAATACTTCTGATCTGTCTTGTAATTCTATAGCTGCTTCCAAAAGTTGATTTAAGTCTCGACAAAAACCTGCCTCTTCAGGACCCAATACTGCTAAGGCGCCCATTGCATCTTTTGATCTGTATGAAGATAGTGCGTCTTCCCAGTAACTTATACATGTTTCTAATGCTTCCATACCTGAAAAGAAAATTAAATTAAAAAAATTTGTAAATTTTTGCATCTGAAAGTTAATAAAACAGAGAAGTTTACTTTCTAGTATGGTCGTTAAAAAATACATTGCTAAATGCTTGCCCAACTGGCAAAATTAATTTCTTAATTATTACCTTTTAAAAAAGATATTGTTTTTAGTTTTTTAATACGCTATTAAAATATTGCAGATACCAAACTTCCTTAACCTTTTTTAATAATCCCTGCAATTTTAACATTTCAAAAATACTAATGCATGTCTGTAGATATTATTCACCATACCAAGCATGACTAATAAAATAATAATAGTAATAATTGAAAAAAGACGTGAATAAACCAGCAGATAAATATATGGATGCAATTTTAGTTTTAGCACGATATATTATAAGGAAGCTACCAATTTGCAAGATGAAAACTAGTAGACAAGTATCGTTTATGTAGATTGCATAAGTATCCGACTATTTATTACGGGATGCCTATTTAGTATTTTTTTTATGTACTTCCCCATGTTTTTCATTAATAAATTATTGCAGAAGAACATGGACTTTAGTAGGGTCTTTAAGATAAGGAACATTTGTTGAAAAATACAAACATTTAAATACGCCTATTTTTAAGATCGATCGGACAAAAAATTTATTTTATCTTATAATTCGAATGGGCTCTCATGCCAACTTTTAGCAGATTCGCCTGAATTGAATTAACACTAAAAACGAATATTCTAAATTGAATCGGTCCAATCAAGGAGTCTTGCAAAGTGTTGCTTATTCCAAATGTGTTAAGGTTACTAAGAAAATCCAAATATTTATATTATGTACGAGCCCTCCCTAAACTATCTTAGTAACTTTTATGCCTCTTTTTTTAATTCTTTATTTAAGGGTAATACATACAGGATGTCAAAAAAATGGAGCATTAACGCGATGGTACGTTGTTGGGGCATGCCTAGGGATTTCTAAAAAATTGTTTAAAAAAATCCATCTGGTATATATTCATTGAGGAAAATGCGAACAAACTTGCATAAATTCGGCAACACAATCTAGGAAAATACATCTAAAAATCCCACCTATGAGTCTTAATCAAACACTTTTGCGTTAGATTTTATTGACATTGTTGTCAGCTTTATTTTGTAAAAAAATTGTAAATTTCAATTGATAAAAAAAATTTAATTCGACCATTTAAAAAATAAACAAATGGTGGAATGGTTTAAAATAGACTGTAGCTTTGTGTTAAACCATTTTTTCCGTTATTATGTGCTCTTGTATTCAAGATATAAGTTTCGCACTTTGGCGCAACGTATCTCCAAGAGTATATAAGATACATTTTTTTTAACAACTTTCTGGGGCTGCCTAGACATGCCCCAACAACGTACTATCGCGTTTTTGCGCCATTTTTTGGACAACCTATATAGCGATGTTAAATTTTTAGAAAAGAGTTTTCTTTTCAGTAACAACTTAAAATGAGAAAACATCGCTGTGCATTTTTTTATTTTTAAACCACCCTTCAAATAATTCCAGGGT
Organism: Cartodere bifasciata; assembly: GCA_963920755.1. Taxonomy (NCBI): domain Eukaryota; kingdom Metazoa; phylum Arthropoda; class Insecta; order Coleoptera; family Latridiidae; genus Cartodere; species Cartodere bifasciata. The sequence continues at coordinate 17,122,821 of OY987195.1, read as the reverse complement.
GTAACTTTTTTTAAACCACCCCTAAATTAAATTTTGAATAGCGCCGACCGCCGATAAAAATAACCACCTTGAACTTAATGTCAAAGCCATCAAAGGACCTAGATTCCAAGAAGCCTAACAAAGGGCCTTAAATATCATTCGCTTTTGACTGTGGCAGAAAAGAATATCAAAAAACAGGAACGCGTAGATACAAATCGACCCAACTAAGTGACGTAATTTTAAGATCCAATAGTAGAGCAGCGCGGTTCATTTTATAGTTGGCGCGACGTTGCCGCACCTACCAAAATAACCTTGAAATTGAAGAATTTATGATTTTCATGTTGTAATAATTATTACATAATAATTTTCAGGTTTTGTTTAACATTTAAATTATTATAAAAATTAATGAAAACGTTTGGAATTTAGCACATTATTAATTTATACATATAAGTATAAATTAATTAAGAAGAATTTGCAATTCATTGTGCAAATTTATGCACTTGTTTTGCAAGATTATTTAACAATTTAATAATTTATGCAGGCGCCTAATAATGGTAAGTGATTGATTTTTAATTAATAGTTATTGAATAAAATCACTCTTAAATTCTGCAAGAAATAAATCGGTTATTAAATGTACTCTTCACAGACAGATTCGAAATCCAAAAATTGTAACCCAAACTTAAAATCCTTATTTTTATCGTAGAGCAAACATTCTTGCAGATTTGTGTTTTGTTTTTAATAAATTCTTCGGTCTGTTGGTTGCAGTTTTTTTTTCACATACAGGTGGTCCAGAATTGGACCACCACCTGTATGGTACGCTGTTGGGGCATCACTAGGGATCCCCAGAAAATTGTTAAAAAAAATCTATCTTTTCTCATCTCTGAAAAAATACGGTCAAAATTCGAATTTGGTAACTTTGTTAAAGGGCATTTTAAAATCCATCTATGATTCTTGATCTTACCTTTTTGCATCAGGTTTTTTGAACATTGTTGTCAACTTCATTTCATGAAAATTTCGTTAAATTAAATTGATTATGTAAATTTTATGTGACCATTTTAAGGATAATCAAATGGTAAAATATTTTAGATAGACTGTGCCATTGTATTAAGCCATATGTTTTTTTTATTAATATGTGCCGTTATTTTCAAGATACAAGCGTTTAAAGTTTCGCACTTTGAGGTTTCATACCTCCGAGGATAAATGAGATCTTTTTTAACAATTTTCTGGGGAGTGGGGATCCCTAGGCCTGCCCTAACAGCGTATCATACGGGTGGGGCGTCAATTCTGGGACTTCCTGTATTCGGAAAATCAAATAGATAAATGGCACATTTTTTTTTTTTAAAGTCAAAAAACTTAATGTTAAAAAAAAATTTCTCTGTTTAATCTTTTACTGGCAAAATTTCATGAGCCTGGACGATTTCCGCTATAACTATTAGAGTGCCTCGATGTCATTTTGACAGTTATTGTCGCCTTATAGAGTGACGACATGCATCATTCTTTCTCTGTCATACAGATAACGTCATAAATTGTATTTGTAAGTTGTAATTGTTGTCATCTTTGCTAATATGTGAATGACGTTATCTGTATGACAGAGAGGGAATGATGCATGTCGTCACTCTATAAGGCGACAATAACTGTCAAAATGACATCGAGGCACTCTAATAACTATAAATAAATCCTAAATGTCAATGTCAATTTGTTGGAACCAAAAGTGGTGTCTTTATGCCAAAAAGTATCTTTGTGAATTTTGCAACAATGAAACCAACTTCAAAGTCAGGGTCAGGGAATTCCTGTACACAACTTGGCAACATTGCTTAGGTCTCTCACGAGTAAACGTTGTATCCAAACGGACTGCACTGCATTCACCGTCTGAATATCAAAGGCAGCAGCACCGGTTTCTTGCTTTTTTACCTGGAAATCTTTTGATTTTGCCGGTTAGTGTTTGTGTCGTGTTTTATCTTTATCAGTGTGTTTTAATTTGGAAAAAACTCTTCCACATGGAATTTTAATTCCAGTTTTTGGATTACATTTTATTTTTTGGAAAAAAGGTAGGATTTTGGGTCCTTTGATGAATAAAAGTTGCCCTATTTTATTTCCCTTTACTGAGTATTAAAAGCGTTAAAAGTGTACAATGCCAAGTTGTCTAATTTAAAGAGTTATAATTTGTAAAATGTACTTTTTAATTAGGTGTAATTACATTGCCTCGTGTTTATGTTTATAGCAATTTTTGCGTGGTTTTCTGAATCATCACATTTGCATTTTTTGCAAAAGGTAACACAATTAAATCTAACTTTTTTGTTTAACCGTAAAAAGTGCACTATTTAAGTATGTATCTTCACTAAACTGGATTAACCACTTAAATCCCAAGCTAACGAAGAAGCCCTTAGTTAATTATTTATATCAATGCTAATTATCACATTACGTAGACATGTTAATTTCTATGAGTGTAGGAATGCATAATTGCAAAAAAGAACCATCTGATGCATCATTAATTTCTTTGGAGTATGACTGTAAGTTGGATTCTGAACGTGTTTATTTAGATTATTATTTTAAGTAGTTAGCTCATTAGTTATTTGTTTATAAAAATTGACCTGTTACTTTCTTGATAAACTATGGTCCAAATTAACAAATTGCTTGTTTTACATATCTAAAAAAAAAATATTAATTAATAATTTTTTTATAGCAGTTCTTTTCAATTAAATTAAAAAAGACATTTGTCATAAAAAAAATATATATCTCAATTTTTTCTAAGAATTAAAAGTAATAGTTTAAAATTCAATATTTGTTGGTTATTATCAGGTTCAACAATCTTTCAGCAATAAAATAATTTTAGTATAACAGTAATGAATATTACTTATCATAAAATATTATTTTTAATTAAGAAAATAACAGTGCTATTGTAATTAGCTATTTTCTTTATTAATTAAAAGTTCACTAATGGAGCTTGGGAAAATCTTAAGTGCACTAAAGTTTTAGGTTGAATACAACGTGCATAGTTTTAATATTTAAAAAATGCCTAAGAAAAAACTAAGACATGAGTTCAAATAAAAGTTAATTTTTTTAAAAAACTTTTAAATTTATCAAAATTTTTTTATGCTTTACGTAACATTTAATAAATGCAAACTAAACAAGCTCATCCTGTATACTATTTTCATGAATAAATTTTGTTTGCCATAAAAAATGGATCCTAGAATCCTGAAACAGTCAATTGTTTTAACTAAAAATGCGTGTTTTCGCTTTGTTTAAAAACGGAAGCTATTTTTATATTCGTATCACGTTTATGTAAATACTTGCAAAATAATGTCTATCAATCAATGAACCAAAACAAAAATGTGCTAGACGACTTTAAATTGCATAATTGTGCCCTATTTTATGGCTGCAGGATGCAACGAAGAACTATTGGCGCCAATCACATAATGTGAATTGGAGTTTTAGTGCACAATCATTATTTTATGCGGTTCGAGATAGATAAAGTCATAGATAATACATAACTAGATACGGCACTGATCAGACTTGTTTGATGCCAATATCAAGTGTTTTTGTACGTATTAGACACATACATTGGGCGAGTGGTCTACTATGAAGTTCCCCTCACTGTACAACCCCCGAAATGAAGAACTATATTTCTTGTAAACAATTCAACTCTAAGGGTGCATCTAGTTGTGTAAAACCTTTGACAAGGATGCATTAAAACTCAAAAATGTATGTTTCTGCATTTTCTAGAGGCATATCTCGAGTCGTGCGGAATTTCCACGTTCACACCATCTCAAAAAGGCGTTTTGTATACAAAGCGTAAGTTTAAAATTGCTTCCACGGATGCGGCTGATTTTAGTGCTGCTGATTACACCAAAACCATTGTTATTTCGAATGCAATATTTCAAATTGCGTTTGTTTACGCATGGAATATTCTCCCCCATTGTTTTCCAAGTATTGTAATTAATTTAATTGTAGTATTTTTGCACTTTAACACTGACACCACTCATTCATTCATTTAACAATATTGTTGGTGCTATCATTAAACAGTTTTACTAGACTGAATTTAATTTGTAGCGGGGAAATAGGTGTATAAAAATCATCAGGAATAAATTTAACACTGAGTGATTTTAAAAACATTGCATATACTTTAAGACAAGTCCGTCTGCCTTGCATTGTTAAAATAAACATTTTCTGCCAAAAAAAATACGGATGTTTTAGCTTTGCTGGGTAACGAATAGCTGATCTGTTGACGAGATGGCCATACGATAGCAGACTGCATGTGCGTGAGTTACTTCTGTCTCGGCAGATGGCAGTAACTGCACTTCTCCTTTCTTTGGTACTTGTTAAAATATACAAGTATACGAGTGTCTTACGGTTATGTATGGAGTATTCCCTGATACGCATTCTGATAAGCCCCAATAGGCAAGACTTTGTTTGGAAACCATTTTAATAACCTAAACCAAACAATAATCAAAACAAATCACGAATGCAAGAATTGAGGCTAGAATTAGCACCATCTCATTCATTTACAACCTTCACAAATATTTTACCTATTTATGCAAAACATTGATTTAAATTAATAATAGTGAATTGTTTAACATCAACATTAATCACTGTCCAATTTTAAATGGTTTTAGCGAAAGGTATACCTGCTCTAATGAATTATTTATAACATTTTGCAAAATGCAACGATTTAAATAAAACTAAATTGTTATGTCACCCATACGGGAACAAAGATAGTGCCTGGAATAATAATTTATCATTTTAAAAAAAACTAGTAAATAAAACGGGAGACTTCGGGGAAATGCCAACATTTTTGCCCTTTTAGCAAACAAAACGGCATATTGCTTAAATATTTATTATTAAAAAAAGAAGACATCAATATTTTCGTAACTATATTGAAATATTTGTCGTTCACAAACATATCTACATTGAAAAGCTTTCAGTGCAAAATAACATGATCTTTTCTCCCTACTACTTTAGAAGGATCCCGTAAGGATCTTGCAACTTTTTGATGTTTTATTTATATCATATATCAACGAGCAAAATTGAACTGTTTTGGAAAATGTTTACTTTTTGTTAGACGATGTATTATAAAAGATCATCATTACTTCTACGTTCGTATTTGAAAAAGAATTTACATCAAGAAAATAAAACGCATCTTCAATAGATTCCTTTCCAGCTAGAAGCTGCTGGTTTGAAATTTAGAGAATTTATTACAAATATATAAAAATTTCAAAAATGCTAACAAGGCGAATATCGGACATTCTTTATGATACCATAAATAATAAAAACAATTTTAAGCATTTTCTATAGAAGCAGTAAAACAAACGTAGTGTTTGTTAACTTTCGTCCAGCATAAAATGTACATGGCACACTATACTAAAAACAGGAATAATAAACAAACAACCTGTAACAGAAAAAGTTGGGACTCAAATGATTTATAAACTACAGTAAAGTTAAATTTACGATTACAAAAACAATGTTTGCATTTTGTTTTACCTTTTTATGAGCATAAATCAGCATTTAAATGTTGCTAATCAATATTTTTCTGCAAACAACTAGGTTAAAGTTGTAAAATGAAAATGCTAGAAAAATAATGTCAATGAAATTCACGCACATTAGGATTGATCAATAGTCTTCATCATAAATTTAGTTTTCAGGACATAAAACTTATTTTGCTTTGCAGATCTGCAGACACGAATAACAAAGAACTATACAGACTTATAGAAAAAACGTTTAACAAAACAAAAATAAAAAATATCATATGAAATCACAAAGTAAAGGGTAACACTAGGCTTGTAACAATCGATATTTAAATTAAGTTAACCCATTTTAAATTTTTTTAAATGAACATAATACAATAACATCTGATTAAACTAGTTTTAAGAGGAGATGCGAAATCTAGAACGCTCAGATTAAATGTGGAAGAAATTGAAACTATTATTATCGACAGGTGCCTCCCTCAAGTGGATTAGTTAATAACTAATGAGTAGAAATCTATAATTCTACTTTGTCTATTGCCTACTAGAGGTAGAGTTAAGATTAACCTTTATACCTGGAATAATAGGTACTTACTTATGATTTTTATTGCCATACCGAAATAGGATTAAACTTTTATTTATTACCTGCTTTTGTTCACAATTTCGTCTCATTATTTCTTTAGGAATGAATAAAAAATTAATTCAAATTTACCAAAAATTAGCACAAGAAGCTATTTTTGGTTTCGTAAGTTAATGTCAATAATATCATTAATTTTTTTTATCTGATACTGATACAAAAACAATTTAACAATTCTGGGAAGAACAAAGCAAAAATAAATTTTAAATAAATTAAAACGTTTTTGTCAAATTTTTTGTAGGTATCCCAATTTATCTTTTAATTTGGAAATTTTTTATGTTAACATCCGTCAATTATGTTAAATTTTTGCAAAACTGCCTCATCTATAAATCTTCCTTGCCTACTTTTAGTTTAATTACTCTCTCTCACGAATAAAAATTCCAACTTGTCTCTCCTAAATTCTCTGTGTAGTTTTAACTTGTTAACAAGCATCCTCGCTAGCATCGTTAATTTAGTCAATTTTTCTCAAGATTCTTCCGGTGCTACTACACTATCAAGAAAATAATTTCAATTACATTTTAACCTGCCATCCAACTTCCGCTTGAGTCTTGCATGAAGAATCTTTATAACCTGATTCATCATCTACTATTATTGCACTATATTAGTCAAATTATCCCATAACCATGACCTTATAAAGTCTTTAGTTTTAGTTATAGTCCAATTCACGTATTACTTCCTTTTAGAAAACATCTAACTGTAAAATTTACTTCAATTTCTTACACTATACCAGAGATGAACTTATAATTTGTTAAGAGACGGTTAATTAGTTATAGGAAAACTCGTTTGGTAAAAAAAACGCAGGTTATTTGTAATTATATTGTTAATTTCATGAAGGAACTAATTATGACGTTGTTTATTTTTATCTAACTTGTCCTAAAACTCGGCAAATGAATAAATTATGTTACGACAAGGATATGTATAACAAAAAACTAAATATATTAACGTATTTTATTATAGATAAAGCGCACAATAATGCAGGTGGGTGTCAACATACCAGTATAACAAATCAAGCGTAAAGTTTAAAAAAATATTGGTTAAACCCTCTTTTCAGAGCCCTGGGGTATACCATATAATATGTTAATAAGGAAAAGTTATACTATGCAACAGATGTATTTTTACCAACTTAGATGGATCTAGATGCATATTATGGAGTCATTTAAGTCTAAACAATTCCAAGAAGCACTGATATGAACTGCATTTTTTTTAAGTTCAAATGATTCACTATTGTATATTGACGTTTAAATATTTACAGATCTCGACCAATCCTAATAACCTACCTTAACATAACTTTTTTATTTGTTGTCTGAAAACAATACTAAAGCTCTTAAATAAACAATGTTATCATGTTGTTTGTCTTTACTTAGTTTAACTCAAAAGATTTTGTATCAAAAACCGCACAATGCCATTCAATATCATCATATTTTTATTATATCCCATTTTCCACTCATCAAATTTGAATTGCATTTCTTTTCAAACGATTTAACATATTAAACGTATCAAGTGATGCAAAAATATTTGCTTTCAAAGAGCTTTCTTTTGTTAAGGATGAGTTTAAATCATTTTTGATCATTCTCGTGTTTCCATCCGCATTTATGTGTCCCAAATAGTTTAAAATTTGCTTGCTGGTTTGAAGAATACAAATAATCATTTTGTTGTTAGGAGCAACAACAATTTTTTTGGAAAAAGAAAAGGTTCATGCCATTCGGCACCACATAAGCTTCAGTTCCACATGGATGATTGAACATTGTAAGTGCATTCATCGATCATTTATGAACATGCAAAGGTAAAATTCCAGCTGCGTTTCATTGAATATCGGGTCTTAAAAATCCTAAACGTCTTGTAATTAAATCACAAAGTTGAATGTTGACGGAAAACATTAGGTACCGAATATGGAGTCCTGTCTAGCGCACATTACCGGTTGAGTCTGATGAACTAGGTATTAAATGACGCGACCTAATGCCTCTGGCTATTCATCGCTTTTTATGGACTTTGATAATTGTTTTAATTGCTTAAGGATATTCTATTAGCAGCTATTAGCAGAAAATGTAAAACTTAAACGATACTGATTAAAAGAAAACCTTTCTTAATAACCTGCAGAGTCGAGGCCGGAAAATCGTATTTAATTCAGAGACCTTATCCAGAAATGGATGAAGAATTAAATTTATTAATTAGTACTAGGTAGTTCACGGATCATTGATTACCTCTCTAAAATAAGGAAAATAATTGGGATCATAAAGTTCAAGTTCATGAACCATGGGTAAATGAAACATTTGTACATCGGCAAATCAATGTGTCAATCAACTGCTTGTTTTTGTGAATATTTCAATCGATGCCGCTTTCAACTTCTACGTTGCAAATTTTTTGTTCCACATCTGCTAATCAAGTTTAAAGTTAAACCAATCACCTCGACATATTTATGCATCCTTTATTATGTGCTGGTTTATCGGTAAAAAATGCATTCCATGCATTTATCGTTTCTATTGAAAAAAAAATCTGATTACCTGGTGGCTAGAAAACATGATAAAGTACAAATTATTATGTTTAGAGCAAACTATAATAATGTTAATGTTTATAGAACAAATACAAATGCTGCAGCCAAAATACATTAATTTACAAAATGGCTTTGTTGAACCCGCATTAATAATTTTCGTTATTAATTAATTATTATGAAATAAATGATTGTTATTTACATAAATAACTGTGATTCAAAAGCTACACACACTCACTAATCAAATAGATAAGAGGAAATATAGAAAAGCATAAAAACATTAAAAATGGATTTAGCTGTCTCGAAACTAGATTGCTGCATCTTTATTCATTAGACAGTAAATAATAAAAACGATTGGTAATGGTAACGGTTTTTTTATGTAAATTTATATTGACTCTTTTCCTTCAACCTTGTCATATCTTTAAAACACATCAACATAGTCGTTGGATTGGATGACACAAAAAATCAAATAAAAAAAACTCGTAAATAAGATGCTTCTATTAACAGCTCATAAAATCGAATTAGCCATCAATGTGTTAAGACCGAGGTTAAGACGCTAGAAGCAAGTGTTATATAAATTAAACATATATCATAAAATAGTGTTTACACTAAAAGCAAAGTCGACACACTTAAAATGTCTAAATTATTTACCTTAAAAAAAAACTAATGATGAAAAGTGTATTCTAAATTGAATTCTAAAGTTCTTCATCTTGAAAGAGCTTAAGGATCATATAAAGGAGAACAATTATCCTATAAAAAAAAGAATCAACCTCTTTTAAAAATAAGGACCTTTTTAATCCCAGGAAAAATGTCCAAACACAATCGTGCTTTATTGAAGAGAAGTGCAATTCTATTTTTGGACCTTTTTTCAACGGATTTAAACTGGTTGACCTTGACGGTAAAAACCGTTAGTATTTTAACCATAAAGTATGAGCTGCATTTTAAACAAGAAACGTGATGGACGCAATGCACCTCATTAAAATCTTGAGTCTGCATAGCTTCTTAACAATTAGATGAGTCAGCAGAAAAATTACACATCAGAGAATCATGAAAAATCAGAAATAATCACGGTTGAGGAAATTCTCATGAGTAGCAACTAAGTCCTAATGATAAAACAAAAACAATACCTACCGAAGAAAAAACTGTTAATTTTAATTAACGTAAAATCAAAAAGATAATTACGAAAAAACTCCTTTCAAAACAGCTTTCGATTTTGTCATCAAAAACTACAAACGCGCCCTAAACTAGAATAGATGTCAATGACCAAAATTACTTACTTACAAGAAAGTTAAAAATGAATAAATAAAAACGCATAATACAGCTTTCATTATAATGAATTATTAATCAATCAATAATCAATAGACTTTCAATTCAAATCTGCAGTTTGAACTCCGATAAAACTATCAAATTAATTAAATTCCATTCTCTATTCATGCGTTAACTCGTTCGTATAAACTGTTAATTAGAATAAATCTTTGTGTAAAGCCTCGAAAAGGTCAAAAATATCATTTAAGTATCTGACGTCTTTCTGTCCTTAACCCATTAACTTCAGCAGGTTGTTCTTTAACAACATTATAAATTGCATTCAATGTAATAGCGTTAATGATGACAATAAGATTGCTGCTACACCTGTGCTAGAATACATTTCGATGCTTGAAAATTGCAAAACAAATACGAGAACGAAACAAACAATGTCAACATAACCATCTTAAGATGTGCAAAAAACGATACCAGACAAAAATACAAACCTTACTCGAAATTCATTCAAGATATAAAGTTTCATTTATAATACCAAAATCAGCAATTTTGTAGCCCTCTTTAAATTTACCTTGCTTTGCAAATACACTTTTATTCACAATTTCTCTACTCACGTTTGCAGCTGTTTGGCAGAATTTCTAAAGTAAAATCAGCTGTTTATTGGAAAACGTTCGCAAAGCAAATAATATACCCTACGTCGGCAAATTCGAGGGAGAGCAAATCGATGAAGAAAACTAAGCGCAAATCTAATGGACATGTCTTTGTCTATTTGTTCATAGGGTGACAATATCGCCCATTTAGCTTCAAGCCAGAAAATCGTTGAGAAAATAACTACAGCTTCACTTACGACATGTCATCAACTGAAAGAAAAAAAAAAATAGAAAAATTGTGCAAGACGTTTCTATGAAAGGAAATGAGAACGCCGGAACTTGAGAAAACATTTCTAGAACTTTTCTTTGACGACAAAGTTAAAAGTATTTTAGATTTGATCAGCAAACAGCTAGGAGTTATTTCTCACTGTTGAGGAAAAATTTTCACACTTTCGTATTAACACATTTTAAACAACTATGTATGTTAAGAAGATATTGCATTTTTTCGTTACCTTTTTTTTGTTCGCGTTGATAGCTTTAAAGAGTCTTGAAGCTTACGATTTACAAATTCTGGAAGTTGCAGTGATTTTAAAGTTTTACAAGTTTTCAAAAGCTCTTGACTAAGTCTTTCTAAGCTTTATAAATCATGTAGCTACGGCAATTTTGAGTCATGTTTTAACTACAAAATTGTAAAGTTTGTCCAAACTTTTATTCTTTTTCAATTCACTTCTAGGTTGTTAGACATAGTATATGATGTAGTTGGGCCTTGTCCAACTCGGTAATATTTATCCAAAAGCGAAAATGTTTAAAAAGAAGCTAACTCTCTTGTTTATTGATTTATTCTTTAATGTCTCCCTAACTTAAAGGAGCAAAACTTTAAGTTAATATTTGCCTCTACATAGTAATTGCCATTTAATGGACATTTTAGTATGACGCCCTTTGTTGTTGTCGACAATATATTGAACCATTTAATTTCTAATAAGACCAAAATATAGGTAGACCTTTCTCATGTACTCTGATGTTAGATGGGGGAATATCAAATAATCCAATTTTGATTCAAGTAACAATTTTCTCACGCTGCTGCTTTCAATATCTATTAAGCAAACCTCAGCGACCTTCACATATCAATGTGTTCTTAAATTTTCAAGCTATACTCTGGTCATAAACACTTTTAACAACTGTTATACTATTTCTGAAGAAATATTATTTCAGTTTCTTTAAAATGAAATTATTGCTGATTGTGCTCTTTTGTTTATAAAAAAAAACTGCTAAATAATTAACTTAAAAGTTAGAATAACACTGGTGTTTGTTTAAGAGAGAACATTTATCATTATGCAATCTACTTAAAAACTTTTAAGCTAATTTGTTCTGTCTACTTTAAAAGTACAACAAAAATCCATTTAGGTTTTTGCATGGCAAAGAACAATGTTTGTTTTTTTCCTTTGAAGAAATTAAATATTTTAACTCTTACTACTCTACGTAATACCAATACTCAAGCAAATATATGTTTGATTTATCGTTGGCATTTTTAAAACTTTTTTCTATAACTTCTGCTTTAATATTTTCGTAATAGACATTTTATCCAACAATAAATAAATTAAGTTTTATTGCCTGTCATTTATCAATCTGAACTTATTTACTCATACAATGTAATTTTTACACTACTAGCTATTTATTTCAAAAGTCAATGTCCCTTCAGGCTACATTTGCAGATTTTAGTCTCATTTGTTGAGATTATAAATACAATGTATGACATGTTTCGTTCTTGTAAGTAGAAGTTTACATTTTTGCTGCGTTGGCTCGTAAAGAACATAATAAAAATTAAATTATACAAACATAGACACATGACAAATCGGCGTCTTATTTGCAAGAAAGATGGAAGACATATAATAGTCATTACTTACTGTATAATAGGGTAGTGTTTTTTTTTCTGGCATTTAAAGTGTTAAAATTGCTTGCTAGATTGCATATATTCTGTTTGATTATTGTACAGTTGTAGCCACGTAAATATGTAGTAAAAAAAATCCGGTTGCACTTACTAAAGAAAATGTTACAAAGCCATAATATCCCTACTTATTTCAGGCAGAAAATTTTAATTTAGTTTTAACTCCAAAACTAATAAAAAACATTTATTATCATTCTTTTACTTATCCATCTTCACGCTTCTTAAAACCTAATTGTTATTCTAAAATAAACATTGTTTTTCGTAGCGAAAAGTAACACCAAAAGCTATTACCATGTTTATTGCATTCACTAGATTTATTTAACATAAATTTCCATGACAATAATGCAAAGAAAAAATTTAAAATTAACTGATGGAACAACTTTTAAAATAACAGTTCCGAGGTAAGGTCCCATCTCATATAACTTTAATTTTAAAAATGATTACGTCGAAAGCGCTTAAATATTAAATTTAAAATCAGCTTATGGAGCAATTTTCCTGAAATTGGTATCCAAATCTAATAATAATATCATTTCAGTAGCATCATAAAATATTATCTTCGTTCGATAGAGACTTCTTTCAATTTCAGTTGAGATTTTAGTGCTTCGAAGTTTGATCTTTAAATTTAATTACTTTTCGTTGCAATTAACACTCATTCATTTCAAAGTGTTAAGAAAAATTGAACTTGGTTGCTCATGCATTGGTTTATAAGTCTATCTTGTACATTCATCAAAATAAATTTTGGGTCTTGGATAGAAGAAAACTATTCTAGACTTATTAGTTACGCGAAGAGTATTCAATCCTTCAAACAACACCGATCTTGAACCATAGAAAACAATGACTTGGGTGAAAGTAATCATCCGGTTATTGCTACCTACGTTCTGACCACGATCAGGTACTAAAATATAAATTTAGTCTCACTGTTTTGTTACGTTGAATGATATAAATTATTACGTTGGGTTTACTAGTTTACATAAGTAAACTTGATTATTATCTTTTTGCATGTGCTTGTTTACATCAGTGCGGACAAAAAGATGTAAATATGTTGCAAGAATGACAGGTACTTGTAAATCCAACAATGACCACAAGTCTTCTTCCAGTGCATTATGTTTTAAACTTGACATAATTATTGTTATTCGTCGCATTTTAGTTTAACATTCTTGGAGTTGAACAACGTAGCGTGATGACCCTCGAGCTATACTCTTCGAGGACTAACAACGTCGAGTTGAATTTTTCCTATGAAACCAATTTTGATGGTCCATAAACGTGCCCGTGCGGAACTCCAGACGCTTCTTAACTAATTATGTTTGACAGGATAATAAGTGCCTTCTGAGAAGACACCTAATCATTTTACAATAATTTAGCTTTAATAACTATCGTATAACAGAAATTTATAAAACATGCCACAATTCGTTCCACATCAAAGCGCTTAAAACACTAGAATTTTACGAAGCAGGCAAAACTACCGTAATCCTCTCTTAAACGTCAACATATGTATAATAACGATAATTTACGATTACCGTGCTTATTGCTCTTTACTTTATAGTTGGCGGCTGGCAGTACCCCGGAAGTTTACTAGCTTTAACATTAATGCTACATAACTGTAGCTTATTAGCGAAATTAAATCTAGATAAAGGATACTCAAGAGTCAAGCTAGGCCAAAGAATACGTCGCCGTCGGTCTGAAGACTAAAGAACAACTTTCTGTCGTTTTTGTTTTGTACGTGGGAGTTTGTACCTTGTGCATCCTGCCATATGGTTCAATATCTTGCATGAAAGACCATAATTAACTAAGTAAATTTGTTTACAATGTGCTCATGAAGAGGACCTGATTGGGACTTATTTGCCTTGTGAAATAAAGTTGTTATCGCAATTACAAGAGAAATCTTCGAAGCGACAATAAACTAATCAACACCTTTAAATTCCTCTAAACCTCTTGATAGACCCAAGGTTATTTAATATTTAAAAGGTTCGACCATATTTTACGTATAGGTATCCTCTATGTCGATAAAACTACAGCTGATATTCATTTATTAGTTATCTAACATCACCTTGTCGTCGCCGTGTTCGCAAACAAATTTACTTTTGAAACTTAACTTGCTACTAGTCTTCACGCCCTTCATGTCATTACATATTCAGGACAATAACTTTAATGGCACAAAAACGAGACCTCATTTCTATTTAATACCATGCCTTTGCGCAAAACATTTCGAAGATACAACTTTGCTGTCGGCAGTTTTGAAAGCAAAAGATAAGGCACGAATAATTTACTCAAAGTTTGTTAAAAGTTGAAAAACGTGTCGTTTTTTAATTTGTACTTTGATAAGACACTTTCACATTACTTTTTGTTTGTAATACCTGACATTATTTTCTATTAGTACGACAAATTCGGAATCGTTATTGTAACGTATTTTGCATTATTCCGCGCATTAACATAAATGTTATATTAATATAAATCATGTGATCGAGATTGCACTAGAAATATTTACACGCGTTTACATTCTAAAAATGCAATGCGTTTTATAATATTTTACATTATTTTATTCATGAAATTCAACGAGTCTTAAATCAACTTTGCAATATAACCGCGTCCCTTGGCTTGGGCGCCGTTTCATAAATTTAATCTACTCTGAAACAACGGCATTAAAACAACACTAACCCATCAGAAACCCTGACATTCAAAGCATGTTTTACCTGCATTAGAAAATTATATTCCGCAAAATGCTCAAGGTATAAAGCGGAAACAAATTAGTATCCTAAATGGAACTTGGTAAAATACGAGACACAGAATGTCAGGACAAAGGTCGCATCGATTTGAAACCTTTGCAACGTCGTTTCAATTTTCTACTTCAGGGGGAAAAACACCCTAAGGTGCTTTACTGGTTAAATAAATCAGGAGGAAGGTGTAAGCACCCTGCTTTATCGCAACTCAGTAACGATATCCAGGCGTTTTACAAAACTTATACTAAATTGAATCGGTAGGGGATCCTCCGGATTAAATTTCTTCAGGTGGAAACCATGCTTGTTTGATTTTATACGGAAGTCAATTGAAGACAGCTGTATTCGCTTACATTATCGAAGTAATACAAATGTAACGAATAAAACTGTGAAAAATGTAACTATGACGAAACATGAGAAAAATTATATACCTACTTTTGATCGAGATATAATTACGGCGTACAATAATTACGTTTCCGGTGGCATTGAAATTTTTTCTTGGTAAGAGTCATGAATCAACTCAAATTGATCTATAAAGACACGCACCGAATGCGTATCTAGAGGACAATAAACAAATTAGTGGATGCGGTACAACGCCCTTTAATTCTTGGAACGTATAGGGAGCAAATTAATAATCTCCAAGTATTTAATATGGAGGATTATCAAGACTAAGTTGACTGCGTTATTTGGCGAATATTTGCCAGATCGATTGTGCTAATCCTGAATAATGTGAGAAATGCACAGCAGAATCATGAGAAGTTTTCACAAAGATTTCCAATTTACTTTAAATGTTCACGTGGCTTCGTCTAGTTGTAACTTTATTTATCTCCTAACTTTGATTCTATAGTCCTTATTAAAATCAATAGATAAATTCCCAAATGCAACCTCTACATCCATTTTGATTTATTGTCGAAAGCTTGATTACTAAACTCCTCAAAAGTAATAACTCTACTTCATTTCTAATTCCGATTCCAATGCAAATAACGCCACCACTTTTCTCCTTTTAAAACTCATTACCTACTACCAAAATCAATATCCATTATTTACAATAACAGACTAATTGAGAAGCATCTCATTTACGCGCATAAATCATAAACTGTCCGAGTGGAGAGGAGGTCGACGGATGGCAAATGGCCAAAATAGCACACACTACGTCATTTAGACTACAACCGGTAAATTATACGACCAATTAACCCTTCCGCATGTCAAAACATATTGCGAAACAATTGCGCAATAAAAGGGGTAACAAACAAGGGCTTATTTGAAAGGCGAGACTAATAAAAATCATGTATTTTATTATAGTGCACCTCGTTACCAAGTTGTTTATTACTGGCCGAATGAGGTAGGATTAAAAAACAGCTTTTCTGACTTTTATTTGGAAGAAAATTTTGGAATGAACAACAACAACAAAAAAGTATGACAAATGCGACGGAAAACTCAAACACTTTTTGTCTTTGTTTACTGTAGATCTTCTAAAACTCTAATGTTTGCCTCATATCTTACAAGTTCTTTTCATAAAACCAATATTATGTCTTCTTCGCATTAAAGAACCCAATAAATTAAATGACATTGTTCAAATTAGATTTATCTACAAACCAAGCCATTCAAATCCACCATAAAAGATCGTATCAATGTCCATTATACACATGAATAGATTCCCAAGTTGCACAGAACTCAGACATGATGGCCCGTAATGATATTGTCTTCTCTTTCTAATCAATTGACCATGTCGATCCATTTCACCTGCTCAAACCAAACTAAAAGCTTACAGAGTGATTGGCGTAAACTGAATCATTGCAAACTAGAGGCACATATGTTCAAATTCAAGGACCAAACCCTATTTTCTAAATGCGGGATTACTTGACGCATCTTGTCCTGAATTTAAAAGAAATGATGATGGTGCAAGTAGTTTTGCTCCCAAATGAATATTCATGGTTCTGATAAAATCTTTCCGGTTTTTACGCATCGTTTTCGACTTTGCTTTTCAAGTGTCCAATACCTCCAAGTGGTCTGTAAATGACACCATTCATTCTGCAAGATCTTGTCGGTTCAAAAGTCTGTAAGTATGCACTTATACGGCGATTGAAGTCCACCTACGAGTACATGCATTGATGGACAACTTCTCAGACAGCAGGGTGCGTTTCCGGTTATCCCGAGGCACGTGTGTTTATGGTTGTTACAGTTAGGGGGTTGGCATGGAAACCACCGCCACTACCGCCGCCGTCTTGGTTAGAGTAGGCAATCCTGAATTCTGGAATTTTTAAACCATTCTGCCACACAAACGGCTCGGTTCGGTTTTCCGCTTAAGTCTCAAGTGTATCAAAACTTTCAAGTGATCTTATTCTCGGCTTAAGGTTTACCAATAATGAGATGTTTAATTTTACTAAGAACAGGTAATGAAAAGCAAAAACCGTGTTATTTTGCTAAGGCTTTATTGTAACTACAGAAAGATCCTAGTGATCTTAACTCCCGGCTCAAGGTTTGATAATAACGGGATTAGGTTTAATTTTAATGACAACAGGTAATGATAAAGGGACAATAGGGGAATTATTTTGGCACTTAATTAGGCCTTTGTGAAACTGATATCAAACATTTTGCAGGCGGGTTTAACTCGACCCCTTCTTTAGCAAGAAAGCGCGCGGTTGCGTGGCTTCATTATATTTATTGCTTCATTATGTTCGAGTTTGCTTTTTGTTGTGCTTTAAGTTGTAAAAGTTATTCATAACTCCCATACTTTATCCAGCAGCGATAACCATCAAATGGGGAAAGAGATTTTAAGACGTCTTTTTTTAATAAGTTCATGTTTTTTTCATCATCCTACTTTTTTTTTAATTTATTGAATCAATTTGTAAATAAGACGCTTTAAAAACGTTTAAAATTAATACTCTTTCAAAATATCAATATTGCACCTGTGAATGCACATATTTTTTCTTTATTCAATACCGACAATAGCCAACGGAACTTTTGCAAATACAAAAGACTATCAAATACGGTTTACATTAGCTTCATTAATTCCTAGTCATGTAGTTTTATATTTAAGTTTTAAGCGCTTATTAGAAGTTACTGTAACCACTGTAACCTAAGAAAAGTAATTAACAATCGAAGTTATTACTTCTTACTCTATTGGCTATTAATTGCAACTGTACACAAAATTATACTCCTTATTACCTATTATATTAAGCATCAGATGTTCCAATCTTATGCGAAAATCTGTGCATGCGTTTAAAAAAAAAATGTCTTTAGCAACTGGTTAAAGATGAAATTGAAAATTC
Source organism: Cartodere bifasciata (assembly GCA_963920755.1). Classification (NCBI taxonomy): domain Eukaryota; kingdom Metazoa; phylum Arthropoda; class Insecta; order Coleoptera; family Latridiidae; genus Cartodere; species Cartodere bifasciata. The sequence continues at coordinate 17,104,480 of OY987195.1, read as the reverse complement.
TTTGTTTTAAGTAATTTACCAAGTTTACGACATGGGTAATAAATGCTGCAAATTAGACGTGCAGAAGCTTTTGTTTTAAATTCATTAAAATTTAAAATAACGTTCCAAAATAGAAAATGCAGGCAGGTGTTTCCTGCAGTTTTTATGAGCTTTAAATGAAGTGTACAATTTTTATTAACTTAGACAGAATCCTAGGCTACCTGTTTTGAACATTTCTATTTGAAGCATCAAGTACACGTATGCGTAATCAATGATTAAATGGATATGCAAATTTACCAAGTATTAAATAACAAACAGGTTGAACTGAAATAATAAAGGAATCACAGACCCTGAATTTGATTCTAATAACAATACAAACAGAAAAAGTTACCATTACGTCATCGCCACCTGAAATTATTACATTTATTACGAATTCCTTTCCTAATTTAAATTTAAAATAGTAAAAGCGACAGTTTTGTGTACATAGCATTCCATTTATGGTCCCCAAGGCCCAAGATGTTTTAAGTCGGACTAATGAATAAGCTCAAAGTGAAAGAGAACAACTTGAAACTTTTCTAAATGAAAATGAACTTATATTGGTTTCGTCTGGAAAGTAATATTCTTTTTATTTCATTTCTGTTTGCTATTTTTTTAAACCTTTTAGTGCATTCACGTAGGATGTATAAATAAATAATTGATGCCCATCTAACTTACTTCACGTCATTTAAAATCTCCCTACGGGCTATTAAAATATTAACTACCAATTCCCTGCTATAAGATAGCATTTAAGATTAATTATCTACCTTAAATGAAGGAATCGATTTAATTTATGAAAGAGCATGTCAAGCGAATGGTCATAACATCATTTTTCTTCATCAAAGCACATTGTTTTTCTGACGTGCCTACCATCTGATGAATCGTATAAATCCAGTTATGGGTTTGAGTAGGTTCTGAGATTTCAAATTCAATTGTTTTATTTTTATCCGCGCGTACATTTCGCTTTCGTTTGCAAAACTCCAAAAGGAATATGAGCTTTTTAACAACTGTCATAAATTTACCCATGTTTGTAAAGTCTGAAGGAACAAAAAGAAATAAGGATCAAAAAATGCCTAATGGGGATTTCATTTAGAAGTTTTGACAAAGCTATCTATAAAAAGAGACCTTCTGTATTCTTGGTTTTTATGGACTCATAAACCGAGTTAGCATCTTTTATATATAAATCATTTTTTAGAGCTTTAAAGGTCAACCGAATTTGTTGTCCTTGGGATTTGAATAATGGATGAATAGTTCATTTTTATGTAGTGTCATAAATGTTGTTGTCTATTTTGGGACGCTTATTCATTAATTTATTTGGTTTATCTGTAGTTTCTCCTAAATAAAAGACAGTACAATTTAAAAAAGACACGCATGTTTTGCTTTGTATTACCACAACAATTATTTATATAGCATAGCACAAATATTACAAGAATCACCTTATTAGAAGTAAAAATGTAAACAAATGAACCATGAGAATGCTGAATTTTAGCAGGTTTTGAGGTTATGTTAATTTCAGATTGTTTGAATCGAGCGACTGCCTTAATAGATAAACAATCTTGTTGCCGAAATAAAATTGAAGTTAACTGGGAATTACGTTTTGTGAATCAAGCTGTAAGCATAACCTCGACGGCATTGGCAGTTAACATTGAACTTGCAGCGCTTTCTTCTGATTTAAATTCACATACTCAACATAAAATAATAAAAATTGCATCCTTTGCATAACATACAAACTTGCATCAAGTATCAGTTGTAGTAGCGATAAAGATCTTTTAACGGTCTGAGCATTTATAGACTACATGTCCGGTAATACAAATACGTCCAATGAAGGTTGCTGCAAAATAAATGAAGGCCGACGGTCACGTTTACTAATTACCAGTCAACTTACATGAAATTGTAGGCGTGAGGAAATTACCAGATTTAAAAAATGCAATCTGAAACATGCATCAGTTGACCATGGTCATAGCCTACTCGGCAAAGCATCCAAAATAAAAGAAATTTTATTACGAATTATGACTCGCTGAAACCGTAAAGCACTTTTTAATATTGGTGTTAGCGTGACTCGAGAAATATTTTCAAGTTTTTATAGGATCATAAAATATAATCCAGTGTTTTGAAAAAGGCTGTGACCAATCAGAAAAACATAACCCTACAGCACATACCTTAAAAATATTAATTTTAATTATTTTTGAAAGCTTTATAACGAGCTAGTCAGCGCTTGATTCCATACAAAAACTTATTAAATTAGGCATACTTTATAAAAAAATTCATGAAATTCAGCATCTCTTAAAAGCAAACATAATCAATTTTCATGCACATTCATTAAAAATAAATCTATTTAAGTACTCTAACATATTTAGTCTACGTCAAAACGAACTCCGCTTGTTAATTACAGCATCGGAACTGAGTTGCAAAATACATTCTTTCTCTCAACCAAACCATTTACTCTCCGAGTGGAAAAGCAATAAAGTCCGTAACGGAAATTGCTTTTAATGACACAGTAGAAAATATAGTTAATTTTGAAACACACATCAGTACGCCAAGTAAAAAACTGGCGCCCACTGTACAGCTATAATTTCAAAGGTTTTTTCTTTGTTGCAGATTCAACATGTATAGAATGTACATCGCGCTAATATTTGCGCTTTTTATGCTGATTCACGATACCCGGAGTGAACCCCAAGTGCACATTTTATCACCGAACTTGGAGCAATTTGTTACCTCGACTACTTTGCAATGGGTGGCCACCGACGGAAGAGATCCTAAATTATTGGAAAACGCTGTTTTTGCTTCCCACGAAACTATTGAAAGTAAGTTTCATTTCCAGATAGCACTTTTAGAAAGTTACGCCAAGCTCTTAGAATGTCTAATTCATTGGAACTTTATATCCAACCGTTATCTGAAACAATGACAAGGTTCTAACAGTTGTCTATCTTGTTACAGATCCATCTCCATCCGAAGACGGTGAACTCGGCCCAATAAGCCTTCCAGTGTACGTCTGCAGAGCCCAAGTAAACTCCATTTGGGTCTCAGGCCAGCTTCGTCCCAAAAAAACGGTCTGCATCGTCTCCCTATACCACAAAGTATCCGAAGTCAAACATTTCGAGGTTCTAATCAACATCGAAAACAGTGCTCGCTTAAGTTGGGTGCAACGGAACAAATTCTCCTTCAACCCTGAAGGTTCAGTCGCGTGTGGAGAGCAGAAGAAGATGTTCATCGCTAGACGACCGGCCAAAAACCACAACACCGATGGTTCGCTGACTTATTACATGGGCAAGTTTAACGCCAATGAGAACTTTGGCGTGTTCACATTGGTGGATCAGAACAACAAGGAACTGCAGTTTGAAGACGGTGAAATGTTGGTGGAGACGGAACCAAAGAAGTACGAATTCAAGTCGGTGAAGTTCAACCGAATTCGCACCAGGCATAACAAAAGACCAATGGTCCTAGGCGAAACCACTTTAAAGAACGAAGAGTCTTCTGTACAGCGCGTCGACACTGTAATTATGTACACTTACGAACTTGGAATGAACTGGGGAAAAGGACATGGTCTTCTCACCGGTTTACCCTTCTCAGGAGTACTCAACGGTACCACAGTTGACGGCACATGGGCTATACCCCGCTTGGAAAACAAAACCGAAGCCAAAACCATTGAAACCTTCCTAGAACCAGGCACCGGCGTTAACGTAACCGTTAGAGGAAACTACTCCCACTCTGAAATGCCGTACACTACCACAGTTGTAGCGTATTACAACGACAACGAGAAGCTCGAACGAGTTATGCAAGACACCTTACGAAAAAGCCACATGATGGACGTTGTCACTGAGTATGGACCCGTGTTCTTCCTCCACAATAACAGCTACGTTCCTACTACAACAACCACGACAACTACCACCACTACTACAACTACGACAACCTCACGGACAACATCAACAACCAAAGAAGCGGTGCCGATTTCACCACCTCCAAATGATGACCATTTGAACTGGTCCACAAAGAAGGGGTATGACATTACTACGGATGGTAAACACCACGAGAATAGCGTCATGTCAGATGATGGTGATGCGCAATCGTTGGAGAAACCAAACGGTGCGAGTGTGATTGGTTCTAGTTTGGTGCTGATCTTGTTTTCGGTACTGATCAGGATGTAAATCCTAGTAGTCGTTTTCTCTTTTTCGTATGCAACTCTAAGACCAAGTTGGGGTTAAAATTATCTCGTAGTCAAACCTAAAATCTATTTTGTGAACAGCAGGTACAAGTTTTAATAGTCACTGGCTAATTTAAAATTCTCCATAGTTGTCTGTTGATGAAATTTTATCCTCACTTGTGTTTCTGAGTTGCGATTTCATTAGTGATTTCAACCATTTCGTGAATGCTTTTACAGACATTTAAGTTAATTTAAGCGTGTGCTATTTTTCGAAGAAATGTATATAGACTGTGTATATAAAATGGAAAAAGTTGTGATAATTACGACTGGATTTGGTAACATCAAGCGTCCCTGTTTATTCGCTTTTGGAACGAGGCAGCTTGTCGTTGGAAGATTTTTTAGCATAAAATATTTTGCATAATTTACAAAGTGTAGTGCATCTATTTTTGCTATTACGATGGAAACTGTAGTCAGTATTGTAAAGGAAGGAGGTACAAAATAAGTGTATTTTTTGATACTCTGGGCTGGTTTTATATTATTTTTAATTGTTTTAGAGAATTTTTAGTTCGTTTCTTCTAAGTATCATTTTTTTTAAAGTGTTTAGAAATTTCTTCTTTTTATTAGAACCTCCCAGTAAGTTGTGACATGCAGTGTCGTTGTAAGATTTGCTAATGTTTGACGAAATCGTCTTTCCAGGTGCAAAATTTAAACATTCCAAATAGTCACTGCAGTCGACTGGTCCCTTATTATTAAGCTTATGGCTTTTTCCGGTTTTGCGCCAAAACCTTGATAAGATGTAAAACATTCCTTGTTAAGTACAAATTAGTGCAACTTCTACCCTTTAGAAGGTTATCACTTCTAAGATTTACTCTTTAATGTCCACTCCGAGGATCCTGTTTGCTTTGCCCTGTATCCATTTTTGTCCTCCGAGTGGCCTAAATACTTAAGGTGTTTCCAAAAGTGCGACGATTTTCCAAATGTTGTGATTTGGGAATACTTTAAGTGTCCGCGTTTCTAGTTGTAAGTCCGCCCTGTTTATTTATTTAAAGCTAAAATAAGTCACTTATTAATAATAATTCGTCAAAACAATGTGAATTTGTAATAGTTGTAGCTTCAAAATAATATTCATTCATTCAAGTTCAAAAAACGAGTTTCATCAAAAATTAACAAAAAAAAATCATTCGTGTTCTGTCTAGGTAGAAATAAGGCCGTGGCTGCATTGCGCAGTAATGCACTTTAACCAACTAAATTGAGTGTGAATATTCATTAATGCGCAATGCAGTTTTTAGCTAAGTAAATGTTCACCGAATCAAAAAAGGAAGATTGCAAAAAAATTGGACTGACATGTAATATAATTGTTTTAAATGTACATTTATTGTAATTGTAGATATTTTAAAATATATTGAAATAAATGTAGAAACATTAGTTTTATTCATAATTTTTTTGGCAGATAACATCAAACGCGATAGACGAAGCACAAATGACATACATTAATAAATTTAATTATTATAATTTTCTATTCAAGCTCGAGCATAAAGAGTTAAATCATATCTATAAAAATCGCATCACATAACAGTTTAATTTCGCTTATAACACATTTTATGTCAAGGATATTTTAATAAAACGAATGCACTTATTAGGGACAATTTGGTTTAGGAGCCATTTACACCATTTAATGTTATTTTTAGAACATTGCTGCAACCATAGGTAGTGCCTGATGAATGCCAAATTAAATTTCAATCTTAAAATATATCTAAATACAACAGAATAATTATAAGAACAATTTTTGCCTTATTGGTTTTCACAAAATTTGAAAGATTATCAATTTGATCTATTTTTTTTTTTTCGTCTTTAGATAAACAAAAAAAATTGTTTTTGAATCATTTAATTATGAGTCACGCTGTGGCCCTAAAAATCAGAACATTCAATTAAGATAAGACATTTAATTATAAACTAAATTATTTGTAATGTTAAATGATAAACAGTTAATAACAAATGTTGTCATTACTCCAAAATAACGTAATTTGAACCAATTCTCGAATGAATAGCGGCTTTATTTTCCATATATAGATAAGATGTACTTAATGAGATGTCTTTATTGAAATGCAGTAAAAGTTTAATGCATTATTGAATTACAAAAATGCAGTCGTTTACCAGATGGCGCCTGATTATATGCAGACCGTTGAGATAAGAACATAAAAAATGTAAACAAACTGCTAGATTCGCTTTTTAAAGGCTAGTTGCATAATAAATGTAAGTAGGGGTAGACGGACCAGTGAGTGACCGAATTCTGAAGTTGTCATTTTATAATGGAGAAAAAAGTATGTTTAAGCGAATATTTTTTACAATTAACTTAATAGTTTGAATAAAGGGGAATTAAAGAACAGTTTAAAATGATTTTTATGCAAAATATACAATCAGAAACTATTTTAAACACAATTTTATTGAAAACAACCAAATGCCCCAGTAAGTGACCGATTTCACCAGTGAGTGACCGGCATTTGCCCCAGTGAGTGACCGCTTCAAATTTTTGGATAAGTTCGGGTATTTATGTTATTTATTAATTATCACGAGAATTATTATAAAGTTTTTAGCTACATTACATGCATGGTAAATGTAAGTAACAAAAAAATAGGCAAAAGAGTAAAAAAAAAATGCAAAAAATTTATACATCTCTAACTTATCCAAAATATCGGAAAAATTAATTAAAACCACAAATTTACGTATTTTTTAACTACCTAATTGTTTATTAAAACAACCTATTTCTATTATAATATTTTTAAAATGTACCTACCTTACTAAGGGTATGGTCCGTAAGCCATATTGGTAAACCAAGGTGACAGAAAACGACTTGTTACACAATTCGTTGTCGTAGAAAATGATTCTTACAACTGTCATTTTGGTTTACCAAAATGACTTACGGACTATACCCTAAAAAATTTGCGAGCAAACTCTCATTCTTCAAATGATTTATAAGTCGATTTTTTTATAAGGGTACACAATTAGAGGATATTAATCCTTCCCATCATCAGCTAAAATAGTACGAAGAACTGTGACTGTGATTTATTGTTGGAAATAGTTCTTTTTTTCAATAATTTAATGGAAATTAATTTTTTTTTGACAACAGATACTTTGACAGCAAAAGCGGTCACTCACTGGTGAATTTTCAAATCGAGGGTACCAGTAGTTGACCGGCTTATTTTTCGATAAAAATATATTAAAATGATATTTGTTTATGCTCTACTTTACGAAATAAAGAGAGCGTTCGAATTGCCAGCGGCTTTTTGCTGGATTTTTTCAGGTACCAGGTAAAATGTATTTAACTTTTGCTGACTTACCAGGTGGAATGGTGCAAATATGCTTATTTTTATTTAATCATTGGCGTTCCATCTTTAATATACAACACTTTTATACTATTGAAATCCTTTTTTTAAAAACTTAATTTTATAATTAAACAAAGGTAATTAATTATGACACTCAATGACAACTAAGCATGTGTCAAAAAATTCAGCGACAGATTTGCTTGCTAGATTGAGTCATAGAAGTGGATTAATTTCTGTAGATCTAGCACTCTAGTATTAGCACTATGTGTTGTCATCAGTTGTCATTGAGTGTCATAATATATTACCTTTGTTCAATTATAAAATTAAGTTTTTAAAAAAGGGATTCCAATAGTATAAAAGTGCACTATAAAAACAGATGTACTTTCACAATAACGATTTTGTACGATTTACAACTGTGTTATTGCGTTTTTACGTAAGTTTATGAAAAAATAAAATGCATTTTGTATTTTCACAAACAAAATTTAAATTTACAGTAAATTTTGATTTATTTCATTATTTATTGGAGAATTAACATTTACACATGTAAATTTACAACAATTTATGGTATATTACATTATTTAATGCGATTTTACATAATTAAACGTATTTTTACATTTTGTGTTGTAAATTTTACAATACTGCAAGTAATATTAGCGTATGGCACGCCACCACAGCGCATTCCTCATCACTGACGCGTCCATGCGCTTTACATCGCATTTAGTGAAAAATTCATGTTTATTGTTGTATCTCTAGTGTTTTTTTGCAAAAAAAGGTAAGTGGTTCATAAATCAAAATAGTATGGCCGATAAGACGATCTACAAAGGCAATTTATGTGCTCAGAAACTGGCAACGGTTGATAAATTTCCTAAACATGTTTTTTTTCACAGGAATGTAAGAAATGGTCCTGGAAATTTGTGCCTATAAGAATTGCAGCATACCTTTTAAAACCTACAAAAGTCTAAAAAGCCACATACACAGAAACCATGCCAAGAAGACAAAAGTATTGAGTTGGCGTTGACAGTGGTAAGTGACAAATTTCAAAAGAAAGTCTAGTTGGGGTATGGGGTTCATCAAAGGTGTTTTTAGTAGTTTATTCATAAAAGGTACACTATCTAAAAAATATAAATTTTTTTATTTTTCTTTAACCCTCTGTCGCCCACAAATCCGAAGTTTTATTTTTTAAATTACAACCCCTATATTGCGATACCTCATTTGAAAGAAAAAAAAATACGCTTTACGATGGCATTAAAAAAATTAAAATTGGTTGACTCCTTTTTGAAATAAGAGGATCTTTTTTTGGCGATAACTTTTAATCGGTTTGTGATATTTACTTCTAAAAAACTTTAACAAGGGGCAAAATTTTTTTTGATGTTTTTGAATGAAAAGATTGGTCATGTGACACCTCATTTTAAAAGTATTTTTATTTCCTACTCAAAGATTATAAAAAATTTAGAACAAGTTCGTTGGTTTGTTTTTTAGGAATTTGTTGTAAAAAAAAAAAAACAGAAAGGCATTTTGCAGAAATAGCTCAACTTATTTTTCTTAGGGCCGGTTGTACAAACCAAGTTTAAACTTCGGTTTAGCTAAACTGACATTTTATCACAAACAGACTCTGTCAACTACAACATGGATAGTGTCTAAAATTGTTCTTTCTATGGTTATAAGTCAGTTCAGCTAAACCGAAGTTTAAACTTGGTTTGTACAACCGGCCCTTAGACCAATAATTGTGCCCATTTCAAACTTGCAGTAAGGTAAATCATTTTTGAAAAAGGTCCTTGGGTTTTATTTTTTATAATAAGTTCTGAAAAACTATTTTTTTTAAATTTTTTTATAATTTTTGTGTAGAAAATAGAAATACCTCTAAAATAAAGTGTCACATAATCCCCTTACTAATAGAAAAAAAACAAAACATTTGTTTAAATCCTTGTATAAAAATAAAAAAAAAATTTGTTTCAAAAAATTTGTGTTTATTTACAAAGTTATTCAAAAAAATTTAGGCGTAAATATCACAAACCGATCAATAGTTATCGCCAGAAAACGGCCCTCTTATTATTTCAAAAAGGGGTCAACCGATTTTAGTTTTTTTAATGCCATCGTAAAGGTTATTTTTTCTCTTTCAAATGAGGTATCGCAAGATAGGGGTTGTAATTTAAAAATTGCAGGTTGGGGTTAGTGGGTGACAGAGGGGTAAGAAAAAAAAATTCTTTAATTTGTTAGATTCACTTCCTCCATAACTAAATTGACCTGTTTTTACTTAAAAATATATTTGCCATATTAAGAAAGTTATAGGGGGTGTCTAATCCTCAATTGAACACACTGTATACATGGTGGTCCAAGCAAAAGTTTCCATCCCCATTATTTCCTAAACGAATTTGTTCTGGAGGAACTGCCGCGACACGTCATTTTTTTTTTGGAGGGGGACATCTAATTAGGGTATTTTTTATTTTTTTGTTCAACCCTCCAAACGGGGTGATTACCCCATCAAAAATTTCAAATGGCCCTACGGGTCAAGTGGGGTCTTATTTGAAAGCTAGAATTTTTCTTTTTTCAAAAAAAAAAAAAATTCAAAAACAAGCAAAAATTTTTCAAAATTTTTATTTTTTTGAATTTTAAATTTAATTATATTTTACGCTTCTTAAGAAGAAAATGCTTTGACAGGTCGATTTTCTTTTGAAGAAGAACATCTAACAACATATTTCTTAATTTTTTTTCTTCAACCCCCCAAGCGGGGTAACAACCCCATCAATAATCTTTAATGGCCAATCTGGGTAAGTGGGGCCTTATTTAAAAGCTACAAATTTAAAATCGGACAGATATTTTTCGAAATTTTCTTGTTTTTTTTAATTTTAAATCTAAAAGTAAATTTACACACTTAAAATAAATTAAATTTTGATTTTTTAAGAAATTATTCTTAAAAAAAAATTAAAAATGTTATTTCAAGAATAATTTTTAAAAAAATCAACATTTTTAGGTGTGTATATTTACTTTTAGATTTAAAATTAAAAAAAAACAACAAAATTTCCAAAATTATTTGTCCGATTTTAAATTTTTTTACTTTGTTAAAAAGAGAAAAGTTCTAGCTTTCAAATAAGACCCCACTTAATCCGTAGTGCCATTTGAAATTTTTGATGGGGTAATCACCCCGCTTGGAGGGTTGAACAAAAAAATTAAAAAATACCTTAATTAGATGTCCCCCTCAAAAAAAAAAAATGACGTGTCGCGGCAGTTCCTCCAGAACAAGTTCGTTCAGGAAATAATGGGGGGTGGAAACTTTTGCTTGGACCACCCTGTATATTAAACGATTATTTATTTATTTTTAGATAAAACAGGCAACGAAAAAGTTTACAATGTTGTGTTGAAAATTTCTACATCAAAGAAAATATGGGATTTAATGAAGCTTTTGCAACGATATTTTTTCTCTATTTCATGTTGAACATTCAATATTCTCCTAAAATTTCTTCTACGTAAGAGTTCGTCCAAAGATATTTTTTTAAGATGCACCCGAAAGACGAGGGATCCAAATCTGGGGCACAAAATAAGAAAAAAGTTTCGAATTTTATAAATAAAATAAGCAAGAAAAAATAGGTTAGGTATACTTTTATACGGCTTTTTGTAGGTTGGCTACTTAAATTTTTGTTTTATTATTTTGACTCAGTGTTTATCTAGTAATTTTATTTATTAATACGGTTTTTTTATGATGGCTACTTTAATCTTTTTCTGTTATTTTTTCTTAGTGTTTATCTAGTTATTGTTCGAAGAGTATATTGCAATCGGTCAGAAAATTCTAAAATCGTCAATTTATGTCGTAGAGCAAACATTTTTGCAGATTCGTGCGTTTCATGACTTTTTAAGATTTTCATTTTTTGTCCGTCCGTCTGTCTGTCACACGCTATTTCAAAAACCAAAAGCGATATCAAACTCAATTTTTAAGGAAAAATCTACCGCTATAAGAGAAAGAACCCTATTGTTTTTAGCAAGAATCTGATTAATACAAAGCCCCCTTTTAAGCCCCCCAAATGAAAAAAAATTATATAATTAAATTTAAAAAAAAAAATTATTCATAGGTAATATCCCTAGGGCATCAAATTTTTCCGGAAAAAAGTCGAGGCCAATTAAAAAAAATACAGTTCTGTGTTGGGGAGGCAGAACGGGATAAGTATATTTGACATTTAAAAAAATGTGTTTTTCGGACACCGAATTTTAATAGAATCATTTAGATATTTACAAATTGGATCAGCCATATACGTGCTGTAGAATCTATTTTTTTATGTAGCTTCTCATTACTGCATTAATATTGTTTAATATTTGTGAGAAAACCATTTTTAGAGTGACATGCACAAATGACATTTCTATACTTATCCCCTTTTGCCTCCCTACCACAGAGTTGGTCGAGATTTTTCCGGAAAAATTTGTTACCCGAGGGATATTTGGCAAGAGTATATCCCGAAATAATACGTATTATGATAAAATAAATAGACAAGGCAAGATTGTGAAAGAGAAATTTTTTATTGAAATTAATTTAATTTGACAGCCGGGGTTTTTCCGCGGAAAACGCCAAAAATGACACCTCAGATCATTGTATATGACAGAAGGGATATACTCGACATAAAACATAGAAAATTTAATTCTTTACAAAAAAGTATTCTTTAGTTTTTTTTTTGTCCGATCCCCCAATTACCCCCCAGCACAAAAAAAAATCCTATCTCCGTTATTATTCAATCTACAAAAAAATTATTCGTTACAAAATTTATGAAAATTTAATTTTCTATTAAAAATGTTTGTTTGTTTTTTGAATATGTAGATATTAAGGTTAAAAAAACAAAAAATTAATGATTTTATGAACAAAAACCCACGATTCGATCAAGAAGGCCATACCAAAGAATCAAAAGCACCTGTCAAAACAAATAACCTCAAATATGTTAAACGTCAAAACTGACGTTTATCCTCTTCGTTAATGAAATTCTTCGTGTTTTCAGTTAATAGTTTGCACTCTTCGCACATTTTTTTAATAAAATTTGTTTTATTAGAACAAAATTATTATCCTACAATATTTTTCTTGAGAAAGGTATTTTATAGAATGTGTAGCAATTATATAAAATATTGATTTAGCTTTGATTTAAAAAATATAAAATTACACATCTACCGAATTCGAATTCTACTCAAGCTACTCACTTATTTGCGAAGATTAACTTCAACGCGTTTTGACTTCTATCCATTCCGACTTCTACCCATTCTACATAGTTTTATTTAGTAGTTAAGTAAAGTGTTTGTTTAATAAATTTGCTTTTTCTGCATAATGCCGTAAAATTTTATTTCAAAATATTTATAAATAAAAACAGGATAGGTAGTATCAGTTTTCAATTAGTTGAGGTTTCGATATATTTTGCAACATTTAATTTATGCTATGGACCTTTCCCGTCGTCGACCACCTTCGCGGTCGTTATACTTGGGAAACTGAATGACCACCAGCATAACAATTTGACGCATATCTGACGTTTCCCAAGTATAACGACCGCAAAGGTGATGAACGGCGGGAAAAGTCCAAACTCAAATTAAATTTTAAAGGGTCTTTAAAACAGTTTTCAACCGTTTACGTCAACGTGACGCCCTTTAAAATTTTAACTTTTAACGGAAAAGTTACAGAATACACCCCATAGTAGTTTTGTTTTAAAAATGATGGCAAAATATATCGAAACCTTGACTCGAACCTGATATTTATTAATTTTTCTGATCCTATCATCAAACCTGTTTTTATTTCAATTCAAAAAAACTCCAACATACTACAGTCAGTCTGTCCTAAATAATGGGGGTACATCGACAAAATTGCTGGTAGGGCCGCCTTTTTATATGATGTAATTGGATGTCCAAAGAGTAAAACCCCAAATTGGCGTATATCTACCTATTGCAGAAACGGAGTTATGGCCCCCCAAAGGGCCCCCTTTAATTCATCACGGTGAAACTGCACCAAATTTTGAAAATAGATGTCCAATGGGGTTTTTAAAAGATTTTTATAAAAAAAAATCTCTAAAAAAATTCCTTCACCCCCTAAATAGTCCCCAAAGAAGAATAACCAATCACGTTGGATTTACACCGAATTTTGCAAATAGATGCATAGTAAGATGCTTAAAAATATTTTCTTATCACTTTTTTTCAAAAAATAATTCCTTTGCCCCATAAATGAAGGGGGCTTTTAAGGGGGCATAGAATTTTTTTTTCAAAAAAAGTTAATAATGAATATTTTTTAGCATCTCATTTTACATCTATCTGCAAAATTTGGTGTAAATCCAATGTGATTGGTCTTGGTCTTTGGGGGCTATTAAGGGGGTGAAGGACTTTTTTTAGAGATTTTTTTTTATAAAAATCTTTTTAAAACTTTATTTGACATTTATTTGCAAAATTTTGTGCAGTTCCACCGTGAGTAATTAAAGGGGGATCTTTGGGGGGCCATAACTCCGTTTCTGAAGCAGGAAGATATACCCCAATTTGGGGTTTTACTCTTTGGATATCCAGTTACATCATATATAAAAGGCGGCCCTACCAGGAATTTTGTCGATGTCCACATACGGATTGACTGTACTAACAATAAATAATGTAAAATTGCAATAAAATTATGGTAAAAATACAACACAAAATGTAAATACAAATTACAAATAGTTCTGTAACATTACAATAAAATATTGTAGAATTACAACAAAATTTGTAACTTAACTACATTGTGTTTTGTAAAATTAAATTACCGTTATGTATTTTTTTACAAATAACATTGTATAAATAATTAAAAAAGGTATTGTAAATTTACATAGATACTGTAAAATCACAATGCCCACTTTAATTTTTACAATACCGTATTGGCTACCCAATTGCCAACAACGTTATTGTAATCTGATTTTATAGTGTGTTGTATATTAAAGATGGAACGCCAATGATTAAATAAAAATAAGCATATTTGCACCATTCCACCTGGTAAGTCAGCAAAAGTTAAATACATTTTACCTGGCACCTGAAAAAATCCTCAGCGAAAAGCAAAAAGCCGCTGGACATTCGAACGCTCTCAAAGATTTATCAATTATTTACATCCATCAAATATGTTTTTCACCCATTGGCTTTACAAATATCGAATATTTTTTGTGAAGTTGACTTTTTTAAGCGCGACTTTTTGTTTGCTTATTTTTGTCACGACCACGAGAACAATTTTTATTTTTAATAATTTCTAATATTTTAAAGCATATGGACCATGAATTATTTATGCATTTAATAAAAAAATATATTTCACAACAAAAAAAACATCAGATTTGGCCAAAATATTTCCTAGTTTTTAGTTATTTTAATTTTTATACCGAAGCGGTCACTCACTGGTGCCCGGTCACTTACTGGGCCTTCTACCCCTATTCGATTTCAGTACATGCAAGCCTTGATGTCTTTTAACTGACATTTATGTCGTTACATGCTTTCAGGAGTGTCACTTTGTAGTTTCAGGACGGTAAGTAGCATTTATTTTCTTTACTTTATTCCTGATGCGCACAGCTGATCTGTTAACGAGATGGCATAGACATACGATATCAGTTTGCCTGTGCGTGAGCGTGAGTCACTTCTGTCTCGACAGATGGCAGTAACGGCACTTGTCCTATAAGCGATGGCTTATTTTATTATTAAAATCTAGTAATCTTTGGAAAGAAATGATGAAAATAGTCATGGAAACGAATAATTCTTCAGATAATAATTATGATGACGTGTATCCGAAGACTGTTGGCAAAATTAAATGTTCTTGTTAATATTTAAATAGTGTTTGATTCCTGAGAAATAAATATTCCTTTTTAAACTAGAAATTATGTATAATTTCTAACATCAGAAGATGGGATTCAACCCTCGTGCTAGACGGAATTTTTGTTCTGAATATTTTGAAGTTTGAAACCTTTTGGAATAAATCCTGAACCGACCTGACCCTGAGCTTGGATGAGTCCTGACAATTTTTGGTGAATTATTTTTGGAAAAATGAGAGGTTTCTGACATGCTTGACATTGAACCATTTGGAACTGATCTTGAGTATTGAGTTGGATTATAAGGGATCTTAAAGAGGAGTTGTTTTGGTTGTTTCAAAAAGATGTGCTTTGAACTGCAAGGGTAACGATGTTGGAAAAGTTTTGTGACATAATTTTGACTTTAGTTGAAGTTTGAGTAAGAATGTGATCCACAGATAAACAATTAGTTTCTATGATTATTTTTGGAATACGTAAATCTGACAGTTTTGATAAAGTCAAAAAGAAAATGTCACTGATTTTAGTTTTGTATAAAACGATGAAGCGTTTTTAAATCTTTTTAAAGAAAAGCCATTACAGTTACAACATTTTAAGTTCTTAATTTAAAAGTGCAACAATAACGTTTTTAGTTTTAGTGTTTTAACATTATTTTCGAACCTGATTGTGATTGATACGAAAGAAAATTTGCTTTATGCGATTATCCGTGCAGAGTTTATATTTCCTGAATGCATTTGATTTAAATACTTAAAGAAGGAAAAGCTGATGTTTATTTGGGATTAATTTTTTTTTTTTTTTTAATTAGCTAGCGCTGTAAAAATTTCCTGTTATGAAAAATCAGAAGATGATATTTATTTCTTTTTTGTATTGTGTTATAGTGCACCATTAAGAGGAAGTCAATTTTTAGTTTGATACTACAGCGAATTTTATTTTTGTTCTGTCCAATAATTTTATTAATGTAAATTTCTTTGTTAATATTTTTATTTGTTTAAAAAAAAAGGGTTGCGTTACAGCTACCGCTTTAGGTGGGCAGTGCTGAAATTATTCTGGTGTACTGTTAGCATGCTGTGTTCTGGAAAGTGGTAAGAGTAATTTTTTTTGTTATTCTTTAAAAGTATTTTTTTTTTTTTTTGTTGTTCTTTTAACAGTTATCAATTTAGCCTTTATTAATAAGTACCTAGCTTGGATAATATTTCTGATGTCAACTCATTTATTTTATTTTTTTGTTTTAACGTTTATTTTTTTTGTCTAAACTTATTTGGATTCTTAATGCACACATGCGTGTGATATTGTTTTTGAAATTTTTTGGCATTTTAAGTATTAAGGATGACCGAGCTTGATCAAAGTTAAATAAAAAGTTAAAAATAATTTAACGAAAATAATTTTTATTTTACAGGTAAAAAAAAAAAAAAAAAGATGTAGAAAAGAAAAACTACCAAAAAAGAGAGATTTCACACAGTATGTGTAAAACTGGTGTGTTGTATTATGTGATGAAAAATTTGTTGATGTATTTTGATGAAATGAGACGTCTCATAAATGTTGTTGAATTTTGTTTGTTTGATGTTCATTGGAACATGTGAATTTTGTTTGATGTTCTGTGAAACATGTGAATTTTGTTTGATGTTCTGTGGAACATGTGAATTTTGTTTAATGTTCAGTGGAACATGTAATGATTTTGGGAGAGATATGTGAATTATGTTGATGTTAAGAGAAAGATGAGAAAGATGTTGGTGTTCAAAAGAACATGAGATTCATGTTGATGTTCAAAGGAACATGAGATATTGTTATTTTTGTTTACAAAAAAAAAATGAGAAATTACTTTATTATTTTTTTTTTTATTTACAGAGGAACATAAGATGTTTTTTTTTTTATTTTGTTTATTTTATTTTATTTTGTAACGTAAAGTGTTCGCAAGCGGAGCACTATAAATAATTCAGCTGTCTTGTATTTTTATTTTATTTTTTTTTTGTAACGTAAAGTGTTCGCAAGCGGAGCACTATAAATAATTCAGCTGTCTTGTATTTTTATTTTATTTTTTTTTGTAACGTAAAGTGTTTGCAAGCGGAGCACTATAAATAATTCAGCTGTCTTGTATTTTTATTTTTTTTTATTTTTTTTTTGTAATGAAGAGTGTTCGCAAGCGGAGCACTATAAATAATTCAGCTGTGTTATATTTTTTTTGGTAATGAAGAGTGTTCGCAAGCGGAGCACTATAAATAATTCAGCTGTGTTATATTTTTTTGGTAATGAAGAGTGTTCGCAAGCGGAGCACTATAAATAATTCAGCTGTATTATATTTTTTTGGTAATGAAGAGTGTTCGCAAGCGGAGCACTATAAATAATTCAGCTGTGTTATATTTTTTTGGTAATGAAGAGTGTTCGCAAGCGGAGCACTATAAATAATTCAGCTGTGTTATATTTTTTTGGTAATGAAGAGTGTTCGCAAGCGGAGCACTATAAATAATTCAGCTGTATTGTTTTTTTTTTTTGGTAACGTTAAGTGTTCGCAAGCGGAGCACTATAAATAATTCAGCTGTGTTGTTATATTTTTTTTTTTGTAAAGTAAAGTGTTTGTAAGCGGGGCACTATAAATATTTCGGCTGTGTTAGTCTTGACACGTTAAATATTTGGAAACTTCTTGGTGTTCATACGCGGTTATACGTTCAAGTCATGAACACCGTAAAATTAAACAAGTATCAGAAATTAACTAATTTTTATTTTTTTTATTGCACGAAACCAAATATTAAGTTGTTATTTAACTAAATTAAGCGATAATTTTTTTTTTTCTCTTTATTAACTATTATCTTTGTGGACGCTTGAAATTTCAGTCCGACCGTATAAGCGATAGTCATTTTTGATGTTAAGTAACGTTTTTCACGTATCAACGGTTTGATGTTTGGTTCGTGCCTGCTGTTTTAGAATTTTAAGAAGCTGATGGTTGTTTGATATTATAAAATGTTGAATTGTGATAATGATAATATGAATTTGATAATTAATATGTAATGATTATAATATGAATTTCCATGGTTGGATCGGGGCGATCCAAGTGCCAGGATTGGCCGTATAAGCGATGGCTTATTTTATTATTAAAATCTAGTAATCTTTGGAAAGAAATGATGAAAATAGTCATGGAAACGAATAATTCTTCAGATAATAATTATGATGACGTGTATCCGAAGACTGTTGGCAAAATTAAATGTTCTTGTTAATATTTAAATAGTGTTTGATTCCTGAGAAATAAATATTCCTTTTTAAACTAGAAATTATGTATAATTTCTAACAGTCCTTTCTTTAGTACTTGTTGAAATATACAACTATCTGAATTTCTTGTGGTTATGCAACGACATATATCATAATATGTTATTCTGATGAGCTCCAAAAGAGCAAAACAGCTTTCAATCACTTCTGGTTTGGTAAATGCATACCCTTAAAAAATAAGAAAGGGCATTTCTTAAGTTAAATGACCTAAAATACCTTAGTAGGAAGAAATTTCGTAATTTGCCAAGGAAGTAAACCTACAAAAGTCGAATAATATCCGATAAAAATGTCTTTAAAACAGAAAAGGCAATTCCTCAAGTTCATAATTCTTTACTAAAACAATAAACTACGAATTTAATGCATGTCTGGCAAGGAGTCACGCAACTAAAAGTTCCAGTCTGTTAGTCTGCTTCATTTTGCATGAATTAGAGCAATAACGTGGAGAAATTGAGCCAATTTAGGGAGGGTGTCCAAATTTTTATAAATACGAGGGCAAATATTTTTAAAAAAATAGTTGTTGTGTAAAACGCATAGCAAATAAAGCACCTTTAAAGATGTCCAAATGGTTAATATTTTTAAAATAACGTTTTTTAATGGGCAGATGAACAGTGATAGACTGAAGCTTTTTTAAACCCCACCCAACTTTTATACATAGACACCACAAAACTTGTTAACATTCCCTCGTAAAATTATGATTAGTTACCATTTGAATATCGTGTGATTAGGCATTGGAACAAAGGGTGCTTTCAAGGATACAACTCAATGGCGAAAGGCGGAGAACAATTTTATTATTTTTATTTTCCGTTTTCAGCATATTTCAGCTGATTTTCAGGGTTAGCGTCTTGGGAGCTGCTTTCACTGAGTGCCCGCGTGGTTCACATTCTGGGGCGAATGGTATCGATTTGTTCCGTCGACGACTGCTCTGGATACCTAGAGGGAGTTGTTTCCATTTATACGGGGTGAATCAAATAAAACGTACAAAAACAGAGTCTTTTTTTGAGAGAAGTTAAGTTAACTTTTGCTGCTCGTAACAACATACTACCAGAAGGGTCTCAAGGGTGCTACCTACTCTGGCCCGATTCTAAAATGCTTTAAAACTAAAAAATTGTTCTACTCAATTTTTTGCTAAGATAGAGGTTTTTTTGTATCGAGCGCGAATGATAATAATATCACACAGGAGTCAAGTAAAAAACCGTCATAAACATAAAATAGGCAAAAAATGCGGACTTCTCAAGTCTCGACGGTTTTCCCGACGGTGCCAGTATGTCTACTTCCATTATCGGCTGTCCTACCTACTTCACTATTGACTTAAATAAAGACAGGGTTAACAAAAATCGACAATTCCCCTTTCACTATCCTTTAAAAAGAACAAAGAAGTGTCAGAACTCAGAGAAGCCACAAAAGCACATTATCTCGCATTATGTTCGATTATTTATTTTATTGTCTGTTTTAAAATAGATCCATAACATTATTTTTTCTTTATCAAGATTTATCAAGAATATATAAAAGCCTGTGTCAGAAGTCATTTGTATAAATTAATTTTCATTAATTTATTACCAAATAAAATATCATATTAATGTTTGTGAGGCATGATTTAAGATACTTAAGTTTAGTTTTAGAGCCCTTACTATTATTTTAACGATCGAAAAGCAATAAATAAAATTCAAAGGCGTTGCACAGATTTCGAAATTTTAAAGTTGCTTTTCTAAAATCGCATTCCAGACATAATAGAGTTAAATAAATTTGAGCAGTGAAAATATTTTAGGCAGTACTAAAAGGTCAGCTACAAATCTAATAGAAAATAATTGTTTTTCATCAAAAAATATGGGAATAAACTTAATGTAGGTCGGCGCCATGAAGCCAAAGTAGAAGGAAAATTGTGTTTTGCACTTTGTAAATGTCTCGTAAAATGCTATGTGGCAAATCTTTACAGGGTGAAATAATTTAAACTTTAATTTGTTCGCCTAATGGTAGATTGTTGTGCCTTATAAAGGGGTAAACAAATTTCCGATGTAGCTGCATGATATTACTATGGATCTTATTAAGTTAAAAATATTCTATTTATTCAATGTAAAAATTAGAAAAAGGTTGCTGTATCCACTTTAAATTAGATGTTGAGATAAATAATTATTTTAGCTTGTTATTTAACTCACCCTGTAGTAAACTGCATTCTGACATGAAAAACAAGCATATTCATTATTTCAACAAGATTACAGTGCGATTAGATTACTATTTTCATTATTATGGTTCATTAGAGGAACTCTAGACCTGTCTCCTATTTGTTTTGTTTTAAAGACACGACAGCATTTGTACACTTTTTATTTTGGGCGAGGCTTTAGTCAAGTTACTTTTTAAAAATGTAACTAAAAATCGATCGTTTCTTCTTTTTATTTTAATTTAATTTACAAAAAAAAAATATATTTACAAGGTAAAGGAAAGTTTACTACTTATTTAGCAAAAATGTAAGTGGGTTTTACTTTTGCATTAATAAAGAGCAATAATCGGGGCAATAAAAGATGTTATGGCAATGCTGTAAAATCAAATTACAGCAAATATTCCAAGAATCTAATTTAATTAAAATTTGCATTTTGTTGATTGATTCAGAATTTTAACGTTGACCCCATCAGAGGCGCATTTCCTACTTTGATTTTTGTGTTACTGCTTTTTAAACTTTTCAGAATTTAAAAATGCTCCTCCAAATATATATTTTTTTTTTTTCAATTTGTAGAAAACTTATTTTGTAGGTTGAGAGAGAGCAGAAATTTTACCAATTAGAGCTCTTAAAAAAAATCGGGTGGCGCGTTTTAAGTTAACTTTAAATGCTCGTAGCAATAAAATCAAAAGCTCTGTAAATATTTAAGTGTCAGATTCGGATTTAGTAGCTCGTATCACTTGAACATTGATGCTACTTTTTGGTGGAAAAAATATTTGTAGCCATTCTAATTAAAAAACTGAAAATATTTGGACCCTTACCCTGTGCAAAAAATAAGGAATATTGTAAGAAAATAGAATTGTATAAAATGCAAGTCTGAATTTGATTTTGAGCAGACCAAAAATTTTGCAACAAAGAGCCTTTTAAAAAAAATCGAGTGGCGCATTTAAAATGGTTTTTAAAAGCTTGTAGGATTAAAACTAAAAGCTCTGTAAATATTGAGGTGCCCGTTTTACATAGGCAAACCTCTTACAAAAAACTTTATGACATTTTTGCTTGCAAAATTCCTCTTTAAATTTCGAAGAAGTCTAGCTTTGACAAAAAAGAAACAAATTTTACTATTTCTGTGAAGAATAATAAAAACATAAACCCCGACCACTCCCATCTTTCAACGCCCTTTATGACCCCATTCCTATTTACAATAACGTTTAAGTGTGAATTAATAGTGGTGTCTGCAAATGTAACAAATTATACGAATGATTAGGACAAGTAGACGAGACGAGAGTTTTTAATTCCTCAAAGAGCACGACATGAGATTTATGGGGCAATCAATCCTCCTACTTTCTGACGCTCGTTCATACGCAGGGCATTTACCATATGGTGCAAAATATGACTTATGTGTTAACTTTAGTTCTGATGTCATGAAATAATTTAGAATTAAGTTTGTTTGTGTTAAATTTTAGCACATGCTAAGTGGTGAGGACACACGCATACCTTAAATTTAGACATGTTATATTCCGAAAGAAAAAATCTGTTGACGCTAGAAGTATAATTAAGCCTGATTAAAACCAAATAGAAATGCTAACAATTAGACTAGTAAATGGAATACTCCTTGCACTTTCATTTTTGGTCTACGCCCTGTCAAACATAGTACCCCCTGACCTGTAAGGAAGCTATGCGGGCAAAAGACAATTGGACAAAATATATTTTAAGTTGGACAAACTCCCTTAAGGCCTAGATTTTCAGAGGTTGTCCTTCAATTGGTTGACATCGAGAAAGCTCCTATGGTCAGAGGAATTCGTACACGACCCCTTTTCAGTATACGATGTGTGAAAACTTAGTTGGCAATATGTTGATGTGTCCAATAAGGAATTAATTAAAGATCCCACTTAAGAGGTTCCAGGTTTTGATGATCAACCGAGGAAGATTTGGAGTACTGTTAATCGTCTTAGAACGTATCACGCACGTTGCAATGATATGTTATAAGTGGAATGCACTACCTAGTCCAATAAATGTGGTGAATCTCCAAATATTACTAAATATATTGTAGAGGACTGTCCAAACAATTTTGAAGGCGGTTTCTATGAAATACATAATCTGACTCCTAATGCAGTAAATTGGATATCAACCCTGAAATCTCTGTAATTTGGACAATTTGTTTCCTTACGAACGGACAAAATAAATGTTGTTTAAAAAGTTAACAAACAAACGAATCTGATTTTTGCTCTAACAGTATTATAACTCTTGAATTTTATTGAAAATCCAATGTATTTGCTATAAAAATAGGATTCCATCTTTTAAAATGTCACAGAAAGATCCTTCTTCGATAGAAGTGGATATTTCATATCCTGTCTTGATTAATCTTTTGACCTCAACATCAACAAAAAACTAAAAATAATCAACCACCT
This sequence comes from Cartodere bifasciata, assembly GCA_963920755.1. NCBI lineage: Eukaryota > Metazoa > Arthropoda > Insecta > Coleoptera > Latridiidae > Cartodere > Cartodere bifasciata. Next base: position 17,081,429 of record OY987195.1, on the reverse strand, counting down.
ATCGTCTAACAAAAAAACCCATTTATTGGTAAAAGTTCAAAGTTGACACTCTTCAATAGGCCTAAAAATAGAACAAAAACATAACACACAGAGAACATAATCAAAGTGTTTCCTGAAAGGTCCTGAACATCCTATTTCTTGTTTACTCTACTCACTCCTTTCGTTGAGCCAAATCAAGACAGATTTTGATTAAATTCTAAGCCTCTGTCCCAATGCTTTTGAAGTTCTGTTTACCTTTCTGTAAGCTCTCAGATTTCGATGATACAACAAATTAATTGCACTTTGTTTGCTAGTTCGTTTGGTATTCAAATCGTCAGACATATTTACCTACTTAGATGTTTGAGCAAAACTGTTTGCACAAATCAAAAGGATTGTTTTTAAGTTATGTTTCTCAAGCAAAATAAATGGGAAAAATATAAACAAGGGACGATACATAAAATGTTCACACTTAGGTATATCTCCCTAATCTGGTTGAAAATTCAAAATAACTATAAAATAATCTGCGATAAATGAGGAGAACGACCGACCAAAGCAGAACAAAATGAATGTTATCTAGGCTAGTTTAAACCCCAATGATTTATGCAGACCGAAAGGCTGTATGGAAAATAGCTATTATCAAGCAATCTGATGCTTTTTATTATAATAAATAAACGTGATTCCATGGTGCATTACAATATAATAAGAGTGTGGGTAGGTTGAGGTTGTGCCTAATAATAAACACTGTCAACTTGCATTTATACTTTGACGTGCTAAATGATTTATGAAATATGGGACGCCTTTGCACTATTACAAATCTGCTATGAGGTGTAGATAACAAACTGAAAAACTTCAAAAGGGCATATGTTTTGTTTATCTACAAATTCTTTGAAAAATATAATTTAAAATTCGGAAAGTTATACATTTTATTAGAGTCATACTAAAATTCAGTCCTGTTGTGCGTCGACCTCAAGATGCACGTTTTTAAAGAAATTTTTATAGTTGCGTTTTATAATATGCACAGGACATTATATAACCCGAAATTTGTTTTTTTAAGATTGCCAAATTGTTTCATTACTAAACCCAAAATTTTATTTTATTTTGTTGGCTTTTCAGATGCAAAAAAAATGAACTCTTCCCTTGCTTTTTATTTACAAATTTTTCTATTATAAACTATCGGGGGACATGGAAGAATTGGAGAAACGATATCAACGGTGAATTTTTTTTTAAAACGCCTATTCATTCAGTATTAAGTGAGTAAAGTTTACAAATGTCATTATTCAATATGTCTGACTTATTTTAATTTACTTTTTACTTCAAAATTTCAATATTGCCAATCCAAGTTTTCAAGTAAAATTAAAAATGCTTTTTTAAATTAAATTAAGCAAATATAAAAAATAGTATGTATAAGAAACTCGTTTTATAAGACGTTTTTAGCGCTTGTATAAAACCTATACACGTGCTAAAAAACGTTCCTTATAAAACTCTATGTTTTAATATACTATTAAATTTAAAGTAAATACAAATTTTATTGAATTAGTTATTAAATTCAGTCCTTTTCTAGGCGCTCTTTACGCAATTTTTCCGATTTTGATCTTGGCAATAATGTAAGTAATTGTATTTGTGATTATATTCAGTTTTGTTTTATGTGCGCCTAACACCACGATGCACGATTTTGAACTTGAGGATTGTCTTATTTCTTAGGTCAAGCGACAAATTAAACAAGATTGGAATCCTTTAATTAGTTTAATTTAAGAGATTACTGTTACAACTTTATTGTCAATAAAACTCTACTTTTCTTCCAAATACCTAAGTTTACGTAAATGTGATACTTTACCTATAAGATTTGCAACAAAAAAAGACAATATAAAACAAAGATTTTCTCCAAACCACACTTTATTTAGAAAAATCTGAATACGTATTTCGACAGCTAAGCTGTCATCTTCAGCAGAAGATAGAAATTACGTATTCAGGTTTTTCTAAATAAAGTGTGGCTTGGAGAAAATCTTTGTTTTATATTAAACATTCGCCACAGAAATCATCAAATATCCAAAAAAAGACAGAAGAAAGAGACCATCTAAGTGGATCCGCTCAGAAAATATTGACTAAAAAAAGCGACATTTTCAATGTAGTAGGAAATACAGTTATTTTTTCTGAAGATTTCTGAAAATTAACCCAAGTATTAAAAACATAACCATCAATAATACTTGGCATCTAGATGCCACGATAAACTTTTCTCAAAAGTTCCATAAATGCACACTTCTACGAAGGAAGAAGTTGTCTAGTGCTCTAATGCACACTACCACTTCTTATTATTAATAAAATAGTTAATATAGTTAATCAAGGCCCTAAATATTTTGAAAATGAACTAAAGAGCTTTCAAGCTCTTCAAACTTAAGTTACAAAGTAAATAGAAATTCAAATAGCAAATCATTTTGTAGCCAAAGGGTCTCATGGGGCTTTGACGAATTATATTATACCAGAGTTATGGCATCAGCTAAAACCTCGACTAAAACTTTACCTACTCCGTCGGTATTGATTATTCCAAAAGACTCTACTTTAGAATCAAAAGTGATTACAAATGCATTATTCTTATCACGAATTGGCCGACGAACCAAAAACGTCAAGTCTTTAAATTGTTAAACGAACCCGCACTTCTGTAATACTGTAAGCACTCAAGTTGCGGTTAAATTACAAAGGAGCATAATAAAACGAAAGATTAAGTCGTCATAATTTTTGAAGCAATTATATACGACATGTAACATGAGCAAATTATATTGTAATTTCTCTATTTAATAGGCTAGTTTATGCAAAAAGCGGCTAGTGGAAATAATTTAATTAAATGTTGAGATGAAATGAACTTAAATGATTAGTGTAATTAATTTACCATGTTTTTTCTTGGTATACCTAAACGTTGATTAATACTTTGTAATTTATTATTTTATTACATCCCTTCAATTAAAAACATTATAACTTAATACAGGATAACCCATTAACACTTTGAAAAATGACTTTTACAATGTAAGTTGCAATACCTAACTGTAACAATAACAAATTCATGTCATTTTAACAATACTGCAAAGAATAAAAAAAATAAACTATCCCTATACTAAATACTGTGTAGTTGTAGTTGTTCTTTAATTCTGCAAGAATTTTTGCTCTACGATGGAAATTGACGATTTTAGGTCTGATTAATTCTCTTCGGACATAGTCTTGCAAAGATAGGTATAATAAATAAGGAAAATAAAATCAAAAGTAAATTCAATTATAAGCAACGCTCCTATTTTTGATTTTAATAACGTGAATTAAAGAAGACCATGCTAAGAGCCATTTCATATTATTCTCGGATAAGGATTGGAAAATATTCTAAAGAGAACAGAAAAATTACAAAAATAAAGAACCATAAATAGGCAGGAATCTGAAGTACCTAGTCGGCATTCATTTTGCATTGAGGGAAAATTAATTCTGAATTTAATTTACAATTTACATCCTGCAAATTTTCCTCAAAAGCATAATTCACCTAAAATTAAACTTTTGAGCAAAAAATTAACCTTATACATATTTATACATAAAAGAGATGTTTCAAAAATAAAAATAGTTTTAGCAGATAATTTGAAGTAACAAAAAAATGGCATAGCATATTCAACGGCGTAAACGAAGCGCCCCTTTTATTAAACCGCATTTATGCAAAATTTTATTAATTAGTATGTAGCTAGTTAGACTTTTGTATTTTAAAATTAAACTATTTCTGCAACTTTTAATTGCTTTTGTTCTAGCTTTTGTTGGTGTAATCACGAACACATTTTTACATAGTTTAAACTCTTACCCATTACTCCTAACTGTTGGGGTGTTAAATGCGTAGTGTCTCCTCCACCTTCTTCAGCAATAGTGAGCCCCCCACTGGCTAAGCTTCCAGATGCCACTGACATTCTTTCACCCCTATCACTGGTTATAACAGACCCTTGTCTTGGAAGTCTGTCGCTGTAAACATTGCTGTATGCCATACTTCTTCGACCACTGCTTGCATGGCTCATTGCATCTAAAAAAAAATAATTAACGTAGAATCAACATTATAGCCCTTTATGGCCCCCTAAATTTCGGCTTATACTTCTAGCGAAATCTAGTGGTAGACTATAGAACTACTTTCTATAACTTTACCATAAGGCGAGGGATATTTTAAAAATTAAACTTAAATTTGTTATTGATGAAACTTTTATATGTTATTAAGAAAAATCGATTCCTCTTTAATTAAATAACAAATTTTTAATACCAATGGTAGAATAATTAATTTTTTTTTAACATGCGACATGCGTTATTTTTTTGTATTATACTTTTAGGGAAACATTAAAGCATAAAAAAGTGATTAATAATTTGTTAACAAACCTCCATTGGGGCTCCTCAGCCCCGAGGTCCTAGATCGCTTACTGAAATTTCTCCTCAGAGTTTTAGGGTCCACAATATGCTTAGGACGTCTTAGGTACCTTGCCAGAAGTCCAACAAGCGCTACACTTGCTGTAATCGAAAAAACAACCACCTAAAACAAACAGAATACAGAAATACACCACTTAATGTACACAATTTTAAGTTGCAATATTTGAAGCTAACACTAGCTGAATTACCTTTTGGGTTGTTGAAAGATTAAGTCTAAAGGGTACTACTTGTCTTAAATGCTGTAAATGCCCCGAAGCATGCCCCAAATGTACGCTAAAAGACATTTTAGAAGTAGTTTTGTATAATTTATAGGTTAGAATGCACTAAGTAAACAAAAATTCGTTTTAATATGTTGTTTTATACACTGCCGTTATGTTTAAACACTACACTACACGTTCTGAAGAATTCAAGTCCTAAATAAATAAATTGGCACTGTACATTACGCAAAAAACGCACTTTTTTTCGCGAAAATTAAATATCCCGGCAGAAGTGCATATGAACTACTATAAAAACTTGACAACAAACAAATGTCAAGTTTGTGACTGCGCATGCGCACGTAGAATCGCCAAGCGCGTTCCGATTTTTAAATTTTCTCTTTTTATTTTTCTTAATTTGACCTTAGAATAGAATTTATTTGCCGTTAGATGATAAAACAAAAAATAATTTTTGTATTTAAAGCAAATTATCTAAGCCAAATTGGTCAAACAGAAGAAAAAGGGTAAAAGTAAAATACTGAATCCATATGCGTTTACAAAGTTTATGTCCAAAATGTCAAACGAATGCTAAACTTGGCACATAACCTTGAAACAATGCAGATTTTTGTAAATAAATAAATAAAAATTGCAAGCAATATTTTTGTGCAATTTGTGTCGTAAATCAGCCAAATTCTTGTATTAAAATGAGTGCCATAAGTGTTGACGACTTGCCGGATGAGGTTTTGGAGTTTATTCTTTCTCTTGTGCCCCCTTACCAAGACATACACGACTGTATGCTTGTCTCCAAGAGGTGGAGGCGTTGTGTTATAAGTAAGTTTATCTATTAAACTAATAAAACCCAATGTTTAACACACCATTTTTTGGTAGACGTAGCCAAAACTAAAAAAAGAAATTTACACAAATCGGTAGGAGATTTTGATGTACGATGGGAATCTCTCAAACCCGTAGACATGACCCCAACAATTTCAAAAAGATACTCTCACACTTGTGCTGTGCACGAGAACTCGATGTATGTTTTTGGGGGCTGCACAAGCACCAGCGCGAAAACTACTTTTAACGACTTGTGGCGGCTTGATTTGTCTACTAGGCAGTGGATGCGCCCCATTACAATGGGGACCTACCCTTCTCCAAAAGCATGTAGCTCACTAGTCAGCTATAAAGACACGTTAGGTAAGAAACTCTTGCATATTTTTGAAAACAAGTCTTAAAAATTGATTGTAGTTTTATTTGGGGGCTGGACTTACCCACCATCGTACCCCTTGCACCAAAGTTGGAACTTTTTTAATGAGCTTCACATGTACGATATTCGGGCTAATAGATGGACAGCCATAAACACATTAAATAGTCCTCCACCCATTGCTGGGCATTCAGTTTCAGTAATAGGAGAGTGGATGATTATTTTTGGGGGGCTACGAAAACCGTCTTCGGCTGTGCAATTTGAAAAATCGAACGAGGTTTGGAAGCTTAATTTAGAGACTTGGACTTGGCACCAACAACGAATAGAAGGTTTGTAAAAGCCCCAAAAATTTCCTAATGTCGGAAAAATTTAGGGGGTGATTCCTAGACCCTTTTAAAAAAAAAGTTTCTATAAACATGTATCCGATTTTGCCCCCTTAGTTAGTAACAGCCCTCTGGAAAACCCCTAAAAAATTATTTTTGTGGCTTTATTTCCAAAACGAATTATTTTTTCAAAAAATGTTATAAGGTCTTTTTGATATTTCTTCATTTGTAAACTTTTAAAAAAAGAGTTTATGGAGGTGATTCTTGGGGGACTCTAAGTTAAAAAAAAAGTCAAAATCAAAGACAAGTTTATGTGAATTTTTATTCTTAAATTGACTAAAATGAGTCTAGGAATCACCCCAGAATTTTTTCTAAGACATTAGGAATAACCCTGCATTAGCGCCAAAAATGTACGATAATTTGTATTCACCTTTCCCGACGTTGGTGACCCTCCCTCACGGTCATTATACTTGGGATACGTCAGATATGCGTCAGATTGACTCAAATCATTTTGATGCTGGTGGTCATTTTAGTTTCCAAGTATAACGACCGCGATTGTGGCCAACGACGGAAAAGATCTATACTTTCTTTTATAATAATATTGTTTTAGGGGGCCCCAAACCCAACGGGAGGTTTGGCCAAACACAAGTTATTTTGGATGACACAAACATTTTTATAATAGGGGGTTCAGGGGGGTCCAAAACCACCTTTAGCGACGCTTGGATCCTAAACATGAGTAAAGAAGTTTGGAAATGGATGCCTGTAGAAATTCGAGGAAAGGACCATAAACCAACAAATATTTGGAGCCACCCCGGGTGCAAAGTAAACTTTTTTTACCATCTGAGACTTTTAAAAATTTATTGGTTTAATATTTTAGGTCGGTGATAAAATTGTGGTCCTTAACCGAGTGACTGAATCTGAGTTATTTAAAGTCAGTTATGTACCAAGAAGTATTTGGCTTGCTCGGAACCAGGAGGAAGCAAGTTCTGCGAGGATAGATTTAGCAAATAGACATAACGATATAGATGAGAACGTAAATGGTAAAAGGGGCTTTCTTAGGAATCTTAAACGAAGCGCTGATGAAAATCCACCTGGGCCAAGTGCAAATAATACAGAAAGGGATAACTTTATCGTAAGTTTTTTCTTAGAACCGAAACCAAAATTGTATCTGAGGTTTTATTTATGAATAAAAAGGTTTAAAATATCATTTCTTTTTTCAGCATAACTTGAGAGCATCGTCGACAATCGGACTATCAGCATTTAACAGCCCCGATTACTCAAAACTTCTCAAATCCGAACGCATCAAAGAAAAGCGTCTTAAAAACCTGGAAAAATTCCGCGAGAACCTAGGACAACACCAAGAACCCTCTAAGGAACCCAAAACTAACCAACATTACCTAGGAATGTACGTCTTAGACCTAGCGCATGCGCTAGACGAGCAGCCCTACGTCACATGGCTCACCCCCAAGAACATGTCAAGTGGCCCCGATGAAACGATTTTATACACGTTAGTTGAAGGTAAATCCGAACTTATCATGTTTGGTGGCATTGAGATTGACGCTGGACGAAATGTGAACGCTTGTAGTGAGGAAAGTAGTCAGAATTCGCTTATTTCAAACTCGCTGCATTTCATTACGGCACCTGATTACGTTATTTAGTTTTAAAAAAACCGCTTTGTATTTTTATTTATGTGATAAATAAAGCATTAACATGTTAAATTCGGCTTAGTTATTTTAAAAAACCAAAAATATATTTCTTGGTCGTAGTGTGGACGCGACGCAGTAGGTCATTTGCATCTCTCAGTAGACTATTTAAATCAATCAAAACAAACCTAACCTCACTTTAAGAACATGTCAATAATCAAATTTCGATTTCTTCTGACCCATATAAACAAAAAACGATACCACACCACCAAAATGGCAAACAGCCGCTTTGAATACGTGAAAAACTTCGAAGAACACTCAAAAATACTCCCGAATTGCTGGATTGTAGTACGAGTAGATGGCAAAGGCTTTCACAAATTCTCAGATAAGCACCAGTTTGAAAAACCCAACGATTTGCGAGCTTTATCACTTATGAACAAAGCCGCATCGCTTGTCATGGAAGAGTTTAAAGATATTTTAATAGCTTACGGGCACAGTGATGAGTATTCTTTTGTACTGAGAAAAGATACGCAGTTGTACAACAGAAGAGGAGACAAAATAATGACTTATGTTAATAGTTTGTTTAGTTCTTCGTATGTATACTTTTGGAAGCATTATTTCAAGGATTTTAAGCTCAAGTACCCGCCTGCGTTTGACGCTAGGGTTGTTCTGTACCCCACTGATGAGAACCTTAGAGATTATCTCTGTTGGAGGCAAGCAGATTGTCATGTTAATAACTTGTACAATACCACATTCTGGGCACTTGTTCTGAAAGCCGGTCTAACAAACACTGAGGTAATTTATTAATTTCCAACGTTTATTTTAATGATTTACTTTAACATTTTGTACAGGCTGAAAAGCGACTAAGTGGCACTTTCTCATCAGACAAAAACGAAATACTCTTTTCTGAATTTAACACGAATTACAACAACGAACCTGCGATTTACAAAAAGGGTACTATTTTACTCAGAAAAAAGGTAAAAAACCCCAAGCATGGTAAAGTGCGACATGTCATTTTGCCGCTTCATGAGGATTTAATTCAAGACAGTTTTTGGACAACGCATTCTGAAATTTTGGAAATAAAATCTGGGCAACTTTACGAATATCCTACAGCTGATGATTTGCCCGAGTTAGTCTTGGAGCAGTTGCATATTAGGGACAAATTTGAGGAGAGAATTAAAGAAAGGCATGAGGAAAAACATGAGGCTGAAGCACAGTAACTTTTGAAGGTGTGCAATTTTTTCTTAATTTTAATTATACTCGAATTTTTCAATTTTTGTAAATGTGGTATATTAATTAAATATCAACAATAAAATACATAATTGATCTAAAACTATACATAATTTTTATTCTATAAACTAGGGGGCCGGGGGCTGATACTTTATGTACAGTTTTTTAAAAAGTAAAAGTTTTACAATAATTCACAAAAGATTCAAAATAAAAAATATAACAGCATGATTTTATAATAACAGATTTAACGAATGTTTATTTAATACTTCCAGCGATCTCGTTATTTTTACAAATGATAAGTTTAATAATAATTATTTATTTGTGCGTTTTCTATAGATTTAGAAAATTGGAATGTAGTTATCAATTTTAGCTCTGTGTTTTTGGGCAACGCATTCTGAAATCCAAACAATGTTTCTGCATTCTTGTTCCTTTAACTTGAGATATGAATAGAAAACTCCAAAGTGAAATTGTTGCATGAAAACGTTTACGTTCAGACGAACCTATAAAAAAAACAAAAACATTAAAATTTAAAAGCAGAAAAAAATTAAGTTTCCGAAGTTAAAGTAAATTATTTTAAGAACCTTTTTAATTTAGGATTTTGATTCCTAAATAGAAAATAAATCCATCAATTATTCATTTTTAAAAAAATTATGTAGCCCTCTTTTTTTACCTCGTATTCAAAGAATTTATCCTCCAAAGTTTTGTCACCAGGATTGTTCCCAGAGCCCTCAAATAGTTTGGAATATTCAGCGTAGTACTCTGCGACAGCCTTAACTTGTTCGTAATCTTCAGCACGAGCTAAAGCAGCTAAACCATCAGGGTTAAGACGCCCGCAGCGGGGATACAACTTGGCACGATCATCTTTGCTCAGTTCGGTACCGAAAGAGTTGATTGTAATGATGATTGCACGTCGATCAGCTTCGAACTAAACAAAAATACAGTTTTAGTGTCAAAGCAAAATTGCCGCAACTATCGCTTGAAAAACTTCTTTAAATTAAATTAAATACTTACTTGCAAAATTTCGCACATGCACTCAGCAGTAGTGCCGCCAATCTCCTTGCAAAACTGGAAGAAAGCCTCCAAATACGCTTTGTATAGCGTATTACGAATAATCTCAATGTTCATCTCATCTAAATCCTGCTCGCTGATGCAATCAACGAAAAACGGAGCCAAAGGAGTATCAACCAACACAGCGTTGTACAACTCAGCTGGAGTAGAAGCAACATGAATAGCCTCCATTTGCTCGAAACTCCCCAATGGATGACATTTAGGGATCAACTCCCCGATAGGACGTTGATGAAGAGTACCAGTGATCAACAGGATAATGTTATCAATCATGTAACTGTAAGTGATGAAGTCCAGGAACGTTGAAAGGGGCTCCACCGCCTGAATTCTCATGTGTTGGAACTCGATGACCAACTTTTCGCGCAGCTTATTGTCGATCGTAGACACGGCCAATGGTGATGGTTCGTTTGCCAAGAACGCACCATAGTCTGTGCCTTGCAGATGCAGCTTAAGATCTGCAATTAAAAGACAATCTTGTAGTTTTACCTTGATCTAATTGCTTGATTGTCCTACCTTCCAGACTCTCGCATTGCACCAAGTTGAGGTAGTCTGCCTGCTTTAAAATACCACACTTGAAACCACGGCACAGGCCCTCCAAGTACCCGTTATCAATGTTAAACATAGCCCCCTTCATTTTTCGGCAGTTGTTTCCAAAAAATCAGCAAACACACACAAATCAACACCCCGAAAATGTCATATGATTTGTGAAGGATCGCGATCGAATCTAACGTCATGTGACTTTTTTTGCGCAAGCGCAGCCGTGAATACTCCTTTATGTGCCTTTTTTCCGCTAAAGTAGTTCGAATGAATATATGTGGCAAGAGGACAATTTGACAAAGCGTCAAAAAGCATTAAAAATTGTGTTTTTATGGCATTTTTAATTAGAAAATAAATTAATAATCGAATTGTTGTAATTAAAACCAACTTAATTAAATCACACGGCAGTACGCCAGATCAGAAATACGTGGCGCTCAATGAGTAACAAAAATGTTTTATTTGTGTAGTATTATATTCGTTTGTTTACAATTAGTTACAACCGGCAGTGCTTCATTAAGCATAATAGATGAACCAGAATGTACAGAAGTTAAAGCCATATGCCACAACCTTAGTGAAAAAGAGGATTTACTAATATTGGAATGTTTGCAATCGTTGACGCCTGTACAACAGAAGAGAATAAACAAGGATTGCCAAAACGTAATATGGAGGCACACCGCCGAACTAATGGGAAAATACAAAGTTGCGCAACTAATAAACCCTTATTGTGCTAAGGACGCTAAAGAAGTGAATTGCGATCCGCAGCAAGACACCTATCTAAAGTGTATGTTGCACCATCGGGATGGTGTAACAACTGACAACTGCAAAACTATCTTAGCACGATTGGAAGGTGTGGTGTTTCAAGATTTCCGTATTACCCAAGCATTTATCAAGGAATGCTCAAGCGAAATTGAGCGCCTGAAATGTGGGCGACTAGACCCAGTGACTTCCACTACATCAGAAGTTCTGGCATGCCTACAAAGCAACTTAGTGGGACTGGATGAGAAATGCAAACTCGAAGTGTTTATGATGACGGAAATACAAGCAGATAACATAAGATTCGACAAGCAACTGTATGCAGCGTGCCAAGATGACCATTTGCGCTACTGTGCTCAGGAAGAGGTCGGATCTGGGAGAGTTTTTAGCTGTTTAATAAGACAACTAAAACAAGAACCGCAATCAATCTCGGTGGCATGTCACAACAACATTCTACGACGTGAAAAACTAATTTCGCGTGATTACAAAATAAGCAAAGGATTAATGCGGGCTTGTCGGGACGATATCAAAAAATCGAAGTGCAGGAAAAAGACCTCAAGTAACAACACAAACATACGCTTAGCGCAGATTTTACTTTGTCTGGAAGGCGTTAAAAAGAACGGGTCCAATTCTTTGGATCAAGATTGTGAGAGGGAAATGATTGACCACAGGAAAATGCTTATGGAGGACTTTAGGTTGACTCCAGAGATTGTTGATGGATGTAAAATGGAGCTGAAGAAATATTGCTTCGGGTTTCAGGCTGGAGGAAAAACGATTCATTGTCTAATGGAGCATGCCAGGGCTTCAAGGCATCCGTCTAAGAGGATTGGAGATACTTGCCAAAGAGCAGTAAGTAACCTCATTGGCTTTGCCCCAATTTTTTGTCTCTACAGTAATTTGTACACCATTGCTTTTTATTTAGCTTGAAACCCTCGTAAAACAAACAGACGTAGGCGAAGACTGGCGCGTGGACCCAGAACTCCACCAAGCATGCTACCCAGTGGTGCAATCAGCTTGTAAAGGCGTCAGAGGCGGCGACGCCCGCGTTATGTCCTGTTTACTGGACAACATAGGGACTGATTACATGAATGAGGAGTGTGAGGACGCACTAATGCAGATACAGTACTTTGTTGCGAGGGATTTTACACTGGATCCGCAGTTATACAGAGCGTGTAAAGACCATGCCGTTAATATTTGTCATGCTGGGCAGTCTTGGGACGAGATTCAACCGAGTTATAACCCGCAAGTTCTGCCTTGTTTGTACAGGTGAGAATTTTCCTTGAAATTGACATGTTTATTTATATGAATCAGTTGGGGCAACTGTAATCGCTTTTAACAACTTTGATTTTAGAGTAACATTACTCTTCAATAAAAAGTAAAAACACATTATTTTGATTTTAGTACAGTAGTTTATTTGTTGTATTGTTGTTTATTTTTTGTTTTTATTAGGTTTAATTTTGGTTTGCATTTCAAAATATGGATTGTTTTCATTTGCCCCAGCAAATTTTTGATTTTTAAAAAAATTCGAGGTATTTGTTTAATTTTAAATTTAAATGGAACAAAAAAAGGCGTACTCTGGTAATAAATTGTACTCAAATAAATTAAAAACAAGAAAATCCAGGTTTTTTTGTTTTTATGAGAAATTACGTTTTAGCGTGTAACCATCGGAATGCAAAATATGGGAAAATTTCCAAAATTTTAATCTTTGGGAAGAAACATGGGAATATTCCCGAAAGTTTCCAAACGAAAACTTTAAGGAATTTCCCAAAATATCCCCAATAGGAATATTTCCGGGAATGTTCCCATGTATAAATGAACGGATAAAAACTAAAATTTGATTACCTACCTAGAAACATATCGAAAATTTGGAAACTTTTCGGAAAGTTCTCAAACGGAAACATTCGGGAATATTTCCAAAACGCAAAAATAAATCATAAAAATGGCGCCAAAATTTATAAAACTGTTACTATAATTTTTGAATTTTCCCGAATCTTTTCGTCCTCTTTTTAAATTGCCGAGAATATTCCCAAGCTGGGAAGTTTCCGATTGCCAATCTCCAGGTTTTATAGACCTTTCCCGTCAATCGTAATTCTTGGGAAACGTCAGATATGCATCAGATTGACTCAAATCATTGTGATGCTGGTGGTCATCCTATTCCCAAGTATAACAACCGCGAAGGTGATCATCGACGGAATAGGTCTAAAGAAACAAATGTTTTAGATTGCCCAAAATAAGTCTTTGCACTTCCCTTTAGTTTAAAATTAAACATTGAATTATGTTCTTTTATAAAAAGGTACCTCCAGAACTGACAAAAACTGGCATTACTAGTATGTCTGTAAACCCTAGTAATTTAAAAATGTTATGAGGGTGTTTACATTTACCCCTGTTTGCAATTTCCGCAACAAGCCCTATTATATCCTTTAAATTTATTGTTTTATTAAATAGCTACAACAGCTTAACATAACGAATTATTTTCTTCAGATACGCATACCACGACGACAACACCCTAAAACTCGACAAACCGTGCCTCCAAGAAGTAAGACGCGTCATGCGTCAACGCGCCCAAAGCGTGGACCTACAACCCGAAATAGAAGAACCCTGCCTTAACGACTTATCCGATTTCTGTCACGACAAAACCAAGAAAGGCGAAGAAATGCTTTGCCTTCAAAACAACCTCGACCACTTGGCTACCGAATGCAGAAAAGCAGTTGAAAGTTTCACGGAAATCGAAGCAGAACATGCGGAATTAAACCCGTACGTTATGTCGCACTGCAGGAAAGAAATGGACGCTTTGTGCTCTAACGAAATGAAACACGACGAAGGCGACGTAATGGAGTGTCTCATCTCCCACAAGAACGACCCATTAATGAAGTCCAAGCCTGCGTGTCGCGCAAGCGTAGAACACTTTCAAATAATATCGCTGAAGAACTATAAGTTCACGTATAAGTTCAAGGCGGCGTGTAAGATGCACGCGTTACGCTTTTGTTCGTCTGTCAAGACTAGAAGTGAGGTAATACGGTGTTTGAGCGAACGGGTGCTTAATGACACCATTCGTGGGGAGAAAAGTGTTATTCCGAAAGAGTGTCGACAGCAGATAAAATCGCAGTTGTTCCAGCAACGGGAGAATATTGATTTTGATCCAAAGTTGAAGCAGGCTTGCGAATCTGATATTAGTTTATATTGTGGGAATATTGAGCACGGTAGTGCGCAGGTAGGTGATTTGGTTTTAATTTTTATTTTAGAGAAAATGAGAGAGAGGTAATATTCTGTACCTCTTAAAGGATATTCTTAAATGTAGTAATGAACACCTAAAAAGAAAAGAGCGATTGGAGCACTGCAGTCGCCGTTCTCCACTAGTGTCATCTATCAGCACAATTTCATTCCAAGTACAGTACAGAAATTTTCAGTTTTACAGATTTCTTTTTAATTTTTATTAAATTCCTTTAATTTTAATTGCATTAGGGGTGTATTCTGTAACTCAAATTTAAATTTTAAAGGGCCTTTAAATTTAAATTTGAGTTACAGAATACACCTTTAAGTTTGTTTCTTTATAAAATTAAAATTGGAAAATTTTCTAAATTGAAATTTGGTAAATAATTTGTTTTTTTTTTTAATTCTAAGACTCAATTAATTTGTCTTAACTTTTAAATTGTTAATCGAATTTCTGTAAATCTTTTACCAAGACTATTTTCTGCAGGTTCTAGAATGTTTGCAATCAGTTCAGAAAAGACTATCGGATGCCTGCGAAAAGGAGGTTTTTAAAGTCAAAAAGCAAGAAATCATGACAAATTCTGTAGATTATGCTTTGGTTACCATGTGTGCTGGTGCTATAAGTCTATTCTGCCCTACCTACGAAAAAGATAACATTCTGGAATGCCTCAAAGTAAGTTTTTAATTAGTATTGATAAGCTATAGAAAAACTAACCTTTGTAATTGAATTAAACTTTAATTATTATTTTTACAAATAATAAGTTTGTTAATCATTTATTCTTTTTTAATCTCTGTTTTTATAATGGTTTTTTGTTTGCAGAAATACAGAGACGAACGCGGTTTTCCAAAGAAATGCCGCCAAATCGTTCAACACCGCATGGTAGAACAAAACGCCAACTACCAACTTAACCCTTACCTTCAAGAAAACTGTCTTATCGACATTCAAAAGTACTGCTCCAAAATAGCTCCACCACCCCACCAAAACAGCAAACTGGTCAACGACATAACCGGTCCAGTAGTCAAATGCCTTAAAACTCAATTCAAGCTCTCCAGGCTCACAAACAAATGTGGGAAAGAGCTGGCCAACATTATTAAAGTCGAGGCATTAGATATTAACCTAAACCCGTTGTTAAGGGTGGTTTGCAAGAATGAGATCAGTACTGTGTGCAAGATTGGAGAGGTGGAAAACGTGGAGGAGTGCTTGAAGAAGGCTTTGTTGGAGAAGAGGTTGGCAACTCCTGAGTGTGAAAATGAGATTGCGAATGTTATTGAGGAATCTCAAGCTGATATTGAAGCTGATCCGTTGTTGCAACAAACTTGTTCTCTGGATTTATTAACTTTTTGTGCCGATGTATCTAGGGGAAATGGGAGACGTAAGTCAAACTTAATTTCTTGCTAAAATTATAAATTTTAATATTTATACCTTTAATTAGCATAAAATAATATTTCAACTTCTCAAAAACATTTCTCCATTAAACAAATTTTTTTAAACTATTACTAAAAATTCCTTATGATGAGTATTACAAAATATCCAAACTATAAAGCTTAAAAATTGAGGACACCTGACAAATTTAATTGTTTTTTTTTTGTTTCAGAAATACAATGTTTAAAATCTGTTCCTTCCCACAAGCTTAGAAAATTGTGCCAAGAAATGCTTAATAAAAGAGTGGAAATGTACAAAAGTGCAGCTCAGGTAATTTTAACCTCTTTACTTTTTTAATATACATTTAACTTTTACTTAAAGCTTTTATAAATAAAATGTTTTTTTCAGATTGCACCAAAAGATCTCCAGGAACTCTACGTTCAACTAGTAGCCTCCCCATCTAGAAATTATTTCTTTTTAACATTACTATCTGTTTTTGGAGCTCTTTTTATGGTTGGAATCCTGTGTGGAAGAGTCACAAAGCGTCACATGCTTTTAAAAAACAAATAGACCTTTAAAAGAGTTTAAAAATGTTGGTACAACACAAATTTTATAAGTCACTTTGCACAGAATAAAATAAAAGGCCAGATATATTTTAACTATTTTACCTATTTTAATTTTATTTTAAAATTATTATGCAAGATGATTTTAAATTTAGATTTGACTGCTTCTGTTGTGATTTTATGTATAAAATTTTTAACATTTACAAGATAAATCAAGTCAAAAAAATACTTATTGTGATAAAATTCAAACATCACTTGCCTATTTTTAAACAATATTATTTTAAGTTATAATTTTAATATGTGTGGTAAACACTTTAAGGGATGTTCAATTTTGTAATATATTTAAAAACGCAAGTACATTTTATTGTATAGACAAAAAAAAATAAAACTGAGGAAAAAAACTACAGTCTCGCAGCTTGTTTTTTTTTAGGACATATGTTCAAAGTATTTGAATCTGGCGCCAAAAGCGCATGACATAAAAATGACAAAGCGCAGGTCGGTACATCGGAAACCTGTATTAATGGTGAAAGTGAGTATCTGCCATTTTGCTAAAAGGTGTAGGGTATTTAAAAAAGTAATTTATTTACTTGTGTGATACGTTTTAAACAATTGTTTATACTAAATCAGCATTACAGGAAAAAAAGCAAATGTTTAAATGGACGCATCGTCCATTATTACTCAAGTGTCACGGGAAGACGAACAATTGAATAGTTATCCTCCCGAAAAAGGTAAATAACAACTGACAGATTTCGTAAATATACGCTGTTATCCAGGCTTTGGAGAATGTAAACTGATATTCCCTTTAAAAGGAGTCTTATTTTAAATGTTTTCTTGTCAATACGGCAGCCGATAATGAAGAATTGCGAAGGAATGCAATAAAAAAGCAATAATTTGGTACAGAAAGTAGGCGTGTACGATAACCCATGGGATAGGTAAACAAGAAACAAGCTGGACATAGTTTAGTGCCTGTAGTGCAACCTTGAGATCGACCATGAGCAATTATTAATTGAAATTCCTAGATGTGCGACTAAAGATTTTTTACACGTTTTCAATTATCTCTCAAATTCTAAGAGATTTCCATTCGAGTGGCCCACACCTGTCAGTGACCTCCTTAGGAGGCTATGAATGAACTTTAGCGTCGTGGTCGCATTTTGTTTTCATAGTTTTGCTTTCACATTTTTCGAATATTTTACTCTCCTCTCGTCTGGCGAAGCTTTTCATTGTCTATGCAATAAATTTTTTCTGCCCACGTTTGGTTATCTAACCAATGCGGTTTTAGATTATCTCGAGAGAAGGTAATGCAACCGCAGAATTATCTTGTTTTTAGGTTTAGCAGAACTGTTTACACATGCTTTTTTTATAGGTTCACTGCCTAAAAATGACGACATATCTGAAGAAAAACATCACCAACAACCAACGCGCACCAAAAAGCTCAATACCGGGTTCCTAAGATCGTTACTGTGCTGCTTGGGGCGGAAAAAGAACAAAAAACAACCTCCGGAACAATGTGTGGATGGGAGTCAATATCTTACAAGTAGTCGGAGTTCGCACCTATTGCCAACCATTCGGCATCAGGATGTGCATAAAAAGTGCATGGTTATTGACTTGGACGAGACACTTGTTCATAGCAGTTTTAAAGTAAGTTAATGTCTTGAGTTATTTTTGTGTTGTGCACACCACAACACAATTTAAAGCCCAAGAAGATATTTAAATGGTGTCGTATTATTCTAGCCAATAAACAACGCGGACTTTATAGTCCCAGTAGAAATAGACGGAACGGTCCATCAAGTATACGTCCTGAAACGGCCCCACGTCGATGAGTTCCTAAAGCGCATGGGCGAGCTTTACGAATGCGTCCTGTTCACAGCCTCCTTAGCAAAATACGCCGATCCTGTAGCTGATTTGCTGGATCAGTGGGGCGTGTTTAGAGCGCGGTTATTCAGGGAAAGTTGCGTGTTCTACAGAGGAAATTATGTTAAGGACCTGAATAAATTGGGGAGGGAGCTGCACCAGATTATTATCGTGGATAATTCGCCTGCCTCTTATATATTCCATCCAGACAATGCTGTAAGTATTCTTCTTAAAAAAAATACATCGAAAAATACAATCAGTTTCTTTGGGTATCTACAATTTTGAGTTAAGGAACGATAATTAAAGTTTTATTTTATTTTTAGGTGCCAGTCGCCTCTTGGTTCGACGACATGAGTGATTCCGAATTGCTCGACCTGATTCCATTTTTCGAGAAGTTGAGTAAAATGGACAATGTGTACACAGTGTTGTGCAACTCAAATCACCCTTATAACGACACTACCCCCCAACTAAATGGTCCAACAAATCTATCAGTAAGTCTACAAAATAATCACATAAATGCATCAAGTACGTAGCGAATCGTTTTTCCTGGCAGAGCAATCCTAAAAATCGCCGTTGTTTTTGTTTTTAAAGTGTTTTTAGTCGGAGAGTTTGATTTTTTATTGACGTGGTGAATTTTATAACGCGTGTATATAATTATTAATATTTTTAGTAGATACAATTTTTAAAATTTGCTTTTATTATTATGAAATATTATAGTATTTTATTATGTAGCTACATTATACCTACATTATTTTATTTAACTTTCTTTTCCTTCTGTTTTTATACAACATTGCAATTTATTACAAAAAAAAAACAAAAAGTGATTTTTCTACTTAAAAAAAATTGTGCAGTGTTGTAAAAAAACGCATATCATGTCACTTGTCTTATTTTAAAAGCCAGCGACATTTTAATTTGTTTTGTATAACAAAACTATACAATTAAAACTTAGATTTTTATAAGTTACCAACGAGGGGCAATTCACCTCCAGAAATTTGTACACTATACTTCCACTTTTCAGGTACTTCCACTATACTTCCACTATACTTCCACATACTTCCACGTACTTCCACATACTTCCACGTACTTCCACTATACTTCCACGTACTTCCACTATACTTCCACGTACTTCCACATACTTCCACCATACTTCCACATACTTCCAGTCATACTTCCACAATAAATTATAAATGACGCATGCGCAGAACATTATAACCTCAAATTTTTTGTGCAAATTGTCTATTAATGTGAAAAATCGATCCTTATATTATGACTTTATGAGAATCGATTATATTCGATTAATAAATACAAATTAATTTATTTAAAAAATAAATTTTTAGCCATTTAAAAATGCATTAAGAATCGAAAAAAATATAAATTGTTAACTTATATTTTAAGAATTTTTTTTTAATTTAGCGCCTACTTTATAATAATTATGTGTTAAAAACTTAAAAAATCAAAAAGCATAAATTTTGTTATTTAATTTAATTATTTTTTGAATTTCGCGCCAATTTTTTAAATAATTGACTGTCAAGAATTAAAAAAAGCAATTTTTTCAAGTTTGGCGCCATTTTTTTAAATAATTGACTGTCAAAAATTGAAAAAGCGCAATTTTTTGAATTTCGCGCCATTTTTTAATCTAAAAACCTCCATATACTTCCGCATACTTCCACTTTACTTCCACATACTTCCACGTACTTCCACATACTTCCACGTACTTCCACATATTTCCACGTACTTCCACATACTTCCTCCTACTTCCACATACATGTACACTATACTTCCAAGGTGAATTGCCCCTCGGTTACCAATCAAAATACAATAGAAGTGTAAATGCTTTTTTTATTTTAAAATTAAATTAGAAAAACGCAACTATTTTTTTAAGCGTCATTTAAAATTCCTTCACGGTTAGGTAAATAATAAAAATGTAATAAACCTTGCATTTTTGTTATTCTGTTTAATAATAATTCGCATATAAATTGAATATGCCTTGTCTAAATAATTTTAGGATAAAAAAATGATTTACCACCTTAAAACAATTATTGAAAACTGTGATTTTGTATGAATAAAATAAAAAATTGACATCAGGTTTACTAAAAATAAGAAATGTAGTATTAAATATTTTCTTAACTTATAAAATGTATCACTTAACTTTTATCGAATAAAATTTTAAAGAACAAAGAAAAATGTCTCCTTGTTACTACTGATGTCTTAATAAAAAAAAAGTAGACAGAATTATTCATTCGAAATTTCACTTGCTCATTCAAAATTTGGACAAACTTAATCAGAAACTGTTTCGACTTATTGAAAAATACTTGTTTTACTATTTATTTTCATGGTTAAATGGAGAGAGAAAAAAAGGACGTAATAATATTAAAACAAGTAGTTTTATAGAAAAGACCAATTCTTTTAAAAAAATTCAAATAACCTTTAAAAGAAATGGTCGCAAAAATAAAATATTCGCCAATTTTCATTGGCGAAAAAATATAACTTACGTTATTTTTGAAATGCACAATTACTTTTAGTAGTTCTGCAACACAAATAGTTTTTTCTAATTCTGTATTTACTTAGTAAAATAAAATCAATCCAAATTCCGCATTTTCCACTCATAATTTGGGGAATGGAAAAAGATGCATTTATAATTTAATTTTTTCATAACATAATTCTATAATTTAAACAAATTTCTGAAAATTCATTTGCTTCGCTCGTTTTTTTGTATGGAGTAAAGAAAAAAATTTAGAAGATGGCATAAATTAAACTTTGGTTAAATTTTACTTTTTTTCCATTACTTTTTCGGAGTATTTTTATATATATTTCACGAGATATATTAAGTGAAACTTGCATTTTAAGGAGCTATTTTCCAATTTTTGTAATTAAGGTATGATTTACATGCATATTTTTGCTATCATTTATAGGAACATATTTTTCCTTTCCCCATTAATACCATCTTAAACATCTTCATTAACAAAAAATAAAAAATCCCATTTTAGTAGTGTAGAAAAGTGTGACTAACAATCATTTATTTTCATAATTCCATCCAACATTTTGTGTACAGGGCTTATTTCTCTGTTAAATAATTGTGGCCTTAACAAAATATCCAAATTTTTGATCCCTAAAATCGACTAGAAAACTAGCGAAAATAACTGGCAGAAATTAGTGTAGTAGACTGTAGATTAAAGTAGCATTTACAATGTAAGCCTAGTAACGAAAAGTGGAGACAGATACCTTTAATTCTTCATCTGCTACGAATATATATCTTGAAAATATTTGTAAACCAAAATATTACTTTACGTTACCTGGAATTCCTGAAAATTGTAAATGGTCCTTTAGTCGAAAAAATGTTTATAAATGTGAAATTTACTGTAGCACTATTAACGTTTTTACATGTTCGGTAGATTTTTTAAATGGTCACTTTTACAAAAGGTTTTGTAAACTTATTTTTAACTAATTAATCTAAATAAAATGTAAATGGCTTAAGAAGAACCTTTTATAAATCAGGATAAAAAATACAACTGGGATAAAAATTCTAAAATATGTATGCAGAAATAATTTTGACAAAAAATTGTCTTTGTCGGTTTTTTTGGAAGATATTAAAAAACAAACCTCAATAAATGCGTATCAAAAAAATTAGACTTATACATTTATTCTTTGATTTTATAACTATGATGCTTTTTAAGGAACAACCTTTTTTTGTCCTACACCAAATGCTTTACTACTTTATGTCCAAGATTGTAAATAATATACAGGAATTCAAAAATAAGCAAATTTCAAGTAAAAAAAAATTGTCTTGGAACATTTGGTATATTGCTGCAAAATTCTGTGATTGTGGTAGAAAAATATGTTACTTGTACTTTTACGTTAAAATCAATAGGTTTTTAGTGTAATGTGTAATGTTTTTAAATTTTTGGTATCATTTTAAAATATCATTTTCTTTTAATTTGTGTTTTCCTTGGCTCTTTTCTTAACCTTTAAACATTTTACTGTGTTTTATTAATTTACAATACGTTTCATAATTTAAAATGAAATACTTTTTTGTGTGTGTTCTTATAAAAATATTGTTACTAATATAATTAATATTAATTTAGCACAATTATCACTAAGTGGTTTATCTTATAATATCCAAGGTTATATACTTTTTTGTATGACTATTTTATCAAAATATTGTATTGTGTGGACATTATTTATTACAAATATAAGCAATATTTTAAAGTGCACCTCATATTTTTAGACTCATAAGGATAGAGAGAGTGTTCTAAAAAGAACTTTTTAATCCGATAACGATTATATTTATAAAATTAAAAATAAGAGGTGCAACTTAGTCCTAGTTTTATTAACTTTATTTTTGATAAATTTACTAATTTTTGTTGTTGTAGAGTAATATATAATAATTATTGTTTATGTTAAAACCTAGGTGTACATTGATCATGTACAAAAATAAATGTTTTGTCATGTGAATACATAATATGCCTTGATTTGTAAATAAAAGCATCATTTGTACCCAAGAACAAGACGTTTAATTTAATAAGTTAGTTATGGTTATAATTTATTTAAAAAGAATTACCATTGAATTTGCAGTTAATAGATGTGTTTCATCTGCTCTTAACTGACTCCATTAACCAACAGATGGCGCAAAATAAAAACAATTTAATAAACACGAACTATTTAAAAAAAAAAAGAAAACAAGTATTAAAATGAGTATTTTATTCATAACAATAATAATTTTATTAATAAATAAAAATATACATAAAATGCATTTATTTTTAAAAATGACAAGTTCAGGTACCCTTTTTTGCAGTCTAATTTATGAAAATGGTAACTTAAAAATTGTGTAAAAAATTAAAAGTACGATACAAAATTAAAATATCACAAAAAAACGTCAATGGTTTTAGATTTGCTATTATAAACTAGATTTTTCCTGAAGAATTTGTTGATAACATGCCTAAAATAAAAATTCAAAATTATATTTAATCCCAATGTAAAAAAATATCGCGCCTAGCTTATGGCGGTCCTAATTTTTTTAAAATAAAATAAATAAACTTTTACCTTTAAGGTGGTAAATATAATGCCAAGTTCACCACTTTCCAAGCTAGGGTCTATAAAATTATCCATAAAATCCAATTCCGATCCTAAGTCTGGAATTCTGGCACGCACTACAATGTATAAAAATATCGGAAACAAATCATCCATGTTCCACGAATAATTTGAACCTAATAAATTCCGAGCTACTGGCGTCATTTTTTGAACGGTTTGCCGTATAACAAAAAGTTTTTCTGTTGGGGAAAATGAATTTTTCAACTGCTGCAATGTGTCTACTGCTTCTACGAAGAGGATATTTTTGGCCGTTGCATTATGGATGTTGTCTTCGGTTTTGTAAAATTTCCTTAAAATAATAAGTAATAACTAGTTTTATATGGCTTCAAAATAATAAAAAATCAAAATTGGCATAGTATTTCTTTACTTTTAAAATTTTTTAAAACAAAAAAAAACTTACTTATCGACACACAAAAACGTCATTAATGTAAAATCGGATTGGTTGTTCCATTCCAGTAACGTCTTCTTGTATAACTTGTCGCCAAGCTCATTTTTAAGAGTAAAAAGTTTAAATAAAGGCTGATATACTTTTGGTAAAATTATTGGGTACAGTAAAGAACGATAATTTATTACTTCTTCACTAAAATTAAAAACATCAAATATTAAATGCAAAAAAGCTTTTAGAAGGTAATATTTCCATCTTCTTAAGGTACTTACTTTAAATCCTCGTCGATAATAAAATCCTGATCATAAATAGGAAGAGCAGGAAATAAACATCTTCCAATGTCGTACAGTCTTTTAGAAATGTAATGTAATTCTGATATGGCATGTTTTAATAATAAGGGGTGCATTTTACCCCCATAGGTTGCAGTGTATGCTTCTGATAAATTTGCTAAGAGAGAGCCAAGAGGATGCGACGTCGTTTCAAATGCCTACAAAAAATAAATTAATCTTAAAATGCCTCTAAACGTTATTTAACGTAGGGTCACTTAGGGAGTAGTTGACAACATTGAATTTGGAGTACAAACGTTTCTTTTTGATATTTTACTATGGCCTTTCCTTACCTTAATTAAATATTGTTTAACTTCAGAGTACGTCCTCAAGTCAAGCGTTTCCTTCCCAAAAGGTGGAATAATATCCAAATTATTTAACCCGTTCTGACCTCTTCTTTCAACCTCATTTCCATTTTTGCTTAGATATTTCAATGTTGCAGCGTTACTTAACGAAACGGCTACATTTTGCCATATCTTCTGGGTATCCAACTGCTTTCCCCCTACCCCATTTCTGTTCAGGTTGTTTGCTTCTGGTATACCCAGTAGTTGGTAACAATGCTTAAAAAGCGCGCGCCATTTATGGTTTATGGAAGTGCAGTTTGAGTCGAAGGATTTTCTGGATTGCTTCTCTCTGACTAGTAGGGTTCCGTTGGAGATTTTTATTCCTTCGGATATGGAACCGTTTAGGGTGCCTTCGAGCACGTGACCAGTGGGAAGAGTGAGGGTACCTTTACCGCTTATTATGCCAGTTCCTTTGAATTCTCCTTCGTAGCGAGTTCCATCCCCTAGGATCATTAGTCCTTGCCCCTAAACAAAATTACTTAGAACAAAATTTTTTGAGTTTTATGCAAAAAACGTCCGGAGACATTGACTTAAAAATAATAGACCGACTAATTTACATTTTAGGACGATACAACAACAAGAAACAGTCTAACCTACTCAGACGAAAACTGAGAGAAATATACCGGTTATGGCCACATAAAGTTGTGAATTTTTTATTTGTATATTTAAATAAATCTGTAGCAACTCTTACAACAATAAAATTTTGGCAATCGTTAAAGTGGTATAAATGGCGCATATCCCCTATTCTGTTGCAGGTGGTCTTTTACTACAATTTCATTGATTACATGAAGTTTAATTATAGATGAAACGATAGAGATAAATAAATGGATAGATTTATGACTGCAAACTGGGATCAAAGACAAATTTTCGCCGTCTTCTTGCCAATTTAAATAATTTTTACTTAACTTAAAAATGAATATGAAACAAAAAATCTCTCCAAACCACACTTTATTTGAAAATGTTTGACATACAGGGTATCCAAAAATGGCGCATAAACGCGATAGTATGCTCTTGGGGCATTCTTAAGAATCCCTAGAAAATTGTCAGAAAAAATCCATCTGTTATATTCATCGAGAAAAATTCTAACAAAGTTGCTTTAGTTCGGCAACGCAGTTTGTAAAATACATCTTAAAAACTCATCTAGATTCTTGTGTATACATTTTTGCCTTAGATCTTATTGACATTGTTGTCAGCTTTATTTCAACACCTGTGGTTTGTTTCAGACCGGCCATTCTAGTTAATATCGGGTGAGAAAATAAAAACGGTCCCTAAGTAGACTATGAAAAATGTAAAATCTGTCAATTAACAATATTTTGACAATCCTCATGGCCTACTTATCCGTTTTTATTTGCTCACTCGATATAATAATGATGTGTAATGCTCTATTTTTGTAATGAGTAACTGATATGCTTTATAGAGTTAAGAAAATCCATTTGTGAGAGTGAGATATCAATTAAATGAAATACTTGGTCACTATATCTCTCAATTTATTGAATCTAAATCCTTGTACAACCGGGTTTCAACCAATTTAAACTTTAGCCATCATCAGGTACTATTACAATTTAAAATACAATGAAGTTATATTAGCTTAAAGTATTAATATTTTAAGCTAATATAACTTTGGTTGAAACCCGGTTGTACAAGGATTTAGATTCAATAAATTGAGAGATATAGTGACCAAGTATTTCATTTAATTGATATGCTTTATCTATTATTTTAAGTCAGTGGCAGGCACAATATTCTTACCGTTAAAACATCCTGGTTAAAAACGCCCTCATAATAAATTCCATCCGTGGTAATAATCAAACCATTTCCATGCCTCTTATTATCGGACCAATTCCCTATGTACTTTTCACCGTTTAAAACATCGTCTAAGATCCCGTACCCACATTTGACTCCCTGGATCCAATCTCCAATGTAAAAAGAATCAGCTTTGGCCATTACTGTTCCTCTTTGGAGTAGACCATGCCCGTGCGCATGTCCGTCCTTGAAATGACCTTTGTAAACGTCAGAGTTGTAGTAGTTTAAGGTACCGTAACCGTTTTGCTGATTGTCCTTCCACTGACCTTCGTAGACGCCTAAAGAGCAAGAAAATGGTTGATATCCTGTCTGGAAATGGTATGAAGACAAACATACCAACGTTAGGAATTTCCATGATACCAGTTCCACACAGTAGATTATTATTAAACTGGCCTGTGTACCTTTTTCCGTCTGGCCACTTTAGGACTCCTTTTCCTTGCATTTTGGCGTTGGACCATCGCCCGCAGTACGTTGCGTCTTTCAGAAAACCATTTTTCGTAAACAAATAACTGCCGCTCCGAATAAGAGGGGGTTGTAGCGCCCCCTCTTTTTTCAAAGCCGCCTTGATTGCGCTTTGCATAACGTGAAACCACTCAATTTTAACCTCAGGTTCGAGAGTATTTAAGATTATGGTATCTTCAGGGGTTTTTAGGGATATTTGATATTGTTGGGTTGTCTCGTCTTGCTGGGGTTCCAACCAAATGGTTGTTAAGTGATGTATGTGAGGGGTGGAGCCATTTAAGTGGACAAAGATATCGTTAAAGAGTATGAACCAGTGAGAGGTGAAACGGCTTGAATTTTGGAGGTTGATTGGGTATTTGTGGCTCTCGCGAATTAATTTTCGGGAGGGTAGCTTCAGAAAATCTAAAAAAGTGAATTTTATCATGAATCAGTTGGATTTCAAAAAATTTACTACCTAGTTGATTCCGATTTTAATGAAACTTGGGGGACTACATTGCTATAGATTACATAGATATCTGGCATTTAGGTTTCTAAATAATAATTACCGATAATCAAAGTTTCCCAAATTTTAAAAATCTCCCAACAAAAAAATTGCTTTCGATTTTGACAAAACTTATTTGAACCACTTTTGTGCTGTAGATAGCTTCTGCATTTAGATTTTTTCTTAGAAAAAAGGTTTGCCGATCAGAGCGCTTGTAATAAATTTGAGTTGCGCATTTAAAGTTGCCTTTAAAAGCGCAAAGCAATAAAACTAAAGTATCGTGTAGTAATTTTTTGCACTAATCGATAATAATTCGACTTACCTAAAAGTTTACCGGAAGACATCCAAAACTCCCTCGTAAGCTCAGCTTCCTGTTTTTTATGCGTGCAATCATCCCAAAACACGTTAAACCTCCGTACACATACTGGATCAAGTTTAAAATGCTCCAAAATATTAGAATATTCAATAAACCTGTTTTCCACATCACTGAGCAAAGAAAGCACCAACTGATTATCACAATTCTTGTCCTTTTTCGCCACTACTAAGTCATGTTTCAGCTTATAAAGACCCTGAGGTATTTCCATTAACTTTGATATTTGACTTAGACTATCGTCAGTGACCAGGTCATACAAAATGCTGAGGTAATTCTTGCAGACGTAAATGAATTCCTCCATGCTACTTATTAATGTAATATCACAAATGGAGATCGGAGTGTTGCTATAATCTAACAAAGATTTAATATTGAGAGCTACTAGGTACAGTAAATCTACGTAATTCTTGCACAGGTCTTCAAAAAGGTTTGCGGAACTCGAGGTTATATTTTTCTTCAACAGAGGCTTGATGAGGTTGACGTGAATGACTAGCATATCTTCTAGGAATTGTTGCTCTTCGACTATGAATTTAGAGAGGTGCGCATCAATAGTTTGCGTTAAATTAAGAACCGTGTAACAATCCGATGCAACTAAGTTGTTGAATAGTTTAACCTCCGTGCCTGGATCCTGCTTTTGCGTGCTAAAAAACAAATCTATGCCGTTTTGCGAGCTTTTTCCTTGGTATTTAACATTTCCGTTGTTCTCAAGTAGCACAGTAAAGTTAGTCCCGCATACGACATCTTTTATCCGATGCTCGTTTGTTGTGATGTAAAGTCTAGGTGAACTTTGATCGCTTGTTGTGTCAGAGCTGACTTGATGGTGGTCGTTTTTGCCCCAGATGTAACCACGCCCATCTAGGGTGATTGCGCTTGCGTGGTATTTTTGTACTGAGACTTTTTGAACACCTATATTTGAGAGCTTTGTGATTATCATTGGGCGTTCGCGTTTTATTTTGTCGCCGATTCCTAGAATAAATTTAATATTGAGGTTAGAGATTCAAATTCACAGATTCGATTATCTGTGCTCCTAGAAGCTAGTATAAGTCATCTCCGTTGAGCTCTCGTCATTTCTACTAAACAGCACATCTACATGAGCGCCCGATCTTATATTAAAACTAAATGTAGTTTTGAAAACTAGAAAAATAGGGCTACAAACGTATTATGGTTTCATTTAAATCGGTTATTTCTTTGTGTGGAAAATCTGATTTCAAAAATAATTATAATATTTTTGTCAGATTATCGACACAAAAAAATAACCGATTTAAATGAAATCGTAATACGTTTGTAGCCCTATTTCTCTAAACTACATTTAGTTTGAATGTAGGATGTGTTATTTAGTAGAATTGACGGGAGCTCAACGAAGATGACTTATACGAGCCTCTAGGAGCACATATAAGAAGATCTATGAATTTAAGACCTCAGCCTTAAAATTAAATACGGTTAATTTTAAAACGCGAATAATCTAATGAAAGTAGTAGTACTAAAATAGTAAATAAAAACAAATATTTTTAACATTGACCGAGACATAGACTTAACATAGTTTTGTTTTTTATTTGCCAATCTACTTTATTTTTAACTTATTACCTAGCTTACCTAATTGCCCATGGATAATGTTTCCCCATGTCCAAACTTCGCTGTTTAGTAATGCACATCCTTTTTTGGCTAAGTAATGTACATTATTTTCGATATCTTGTTCTGAAAGTTCTTTTTCCGATGTGCATTGGCTTAAGGACCACATAAAATCATCTTTGGAGTTTGATCTAGGTACTTGCGTTTCTATATTTTCTAAAACTGAATTATTATCCGAACTACCACTAACGTGTCTGGATAATGTGACCACTTTATCACCCACCTAAAAAAGGACAGATTCATTAATGTTTCAAAAAGAACACAATATATTTTATTTTTATTATTTACCGTTTTTACTCCTTCGTAAACTAAACTGGCCACGTTTGAAACATTTTCTTTAATAAGTCTCGTGGGTTTTTCGGTACATTCCACAAGGTATTCTTCCCCTACTGAAGACATTCTGGAGATTTGTTTGGAAAGGAAATCTTTGGCAGCTTCCGTGTTTCGAAAAATAATATTTTTTTCTGTTTTTATCTCACCATTTTTTTCACTACAACTTTTGGTTTCACCTGAACTATTGCTTATTTTGCTGCTTGTTGAGGTAGTTTCTATGTCGTAGCTGCCTTGCACTTTAACACCTGAAATAAAAAATAGGTTTTTTAATTTATTTGTTATGGGGCATAATTCCGCATAAATATGTTTACCTAGTGGACACGTATCTGACAACGAAGCCTGGGACACGGGCGAAGCTAATTGTGAAGCTGACAAGGCCAAGCACTGGGGACAATTTGTTAAAAACACATCTTCGTCGTCACTATCCAGATCACCATCTTTCGGTTTACTAACTATAGCAATAGCAAAATCATTCCCCACGTTAATACTGTGAATATTCCGTCCTACAAAATAATTCACACGCCTTGGAAAATCGCTGTTAATTTTAATCTGCGGCATGTTTCCCGACGCCCATAGATGCCCAAACTCGGTTATAAACAGTTGCCCGTATTCGTTGACCGCGATTCTGGATACTTTCATTTTGCATTTGGTACCAGTGTGGCCCTTTGTGCACAAACAGTCCTCAACCAGAGTGATTTCATTCAGGATTTCTACGTTGTTGTTGCATTTAAAAACATTGCCTTCCAGACTTACTACGTAGAGGAATTCCTTGTAGCTATCAATGTCTATTAGTTTTAAGGTATCGTATTTTTCGAGCTCGATAAATGGTAAAGAATCTGCTTCGTTTTGTACTGTGCCATGATATAATATATTTTTCTCCGTTAGCAGGTACAAATGGTTTTGAATATTGCTAATTTTAACTACACTCTCATAGATTTCACTTCTAATTTCTACATTCTCGTTCAATGACCAAAGAAAGATGCTTGCCATTTTATTGCACACAAATTTCGCTGTTTTGATAAAGGTTGTTTGCACTTATTTCATGTTTATCTAATAATTTTATTTCTATCTACAACATTACTCATTTTTGTTAGCCTTTATGTTAAAAAATACAAATAATTACATACGCCCCACTCAAAATGCTTAATTTTGTCAGGGGGAGGACCAATCAGCTGATTTCTATCAACCTACCTACATTTTTGGGAAGCGGGTAGTTGCACTTTTAAAAAAAATTCACGCACGCCAATGTGTAGTAGTTCAAAAGATCCAATGTCAGACAAACATAACCAAACTTTTTTTAAATTATTGTTTCAAAACTTTGTTTAGCTTGAAAATGGGTTTTTAGGACCAATTGAGATGCAATACGAGATTACAAATGATAATTTGGGTGCAGAAGAATTATTAGAACCGCTTATATCAATCCCAGTTATTGACAACACAGTAAGCTACAATTATTTCTTTAAAAACTTTCTTTTAAAAAACAAACCCTGTGTTATTAAAAATGTGGCTTCAAGTTGGGAGTCATACAACCTTTGGGGAGCAGAAAATGCCCCAAATTTTGTATATTTGTCTAAAAAGTACGGTGACTTAGACGGGACAGTGTACAAGTGCAATGAACAATACTTTAATTCGCAAAAAACCGAGGACACCAAGTTTGGTGATTTTTTAACTTACTGGGAGTCTTACATACAAAGTGGTTATCCTACGACTTTGCCCTTACTTTACTTAAAGGACTGGCATTTAAAAAATCTTAGAAAAGATGACCAATTTTACAAAGTTCCTATTTTTTTCGCCTCGGATTGGTTGAATGAGTATTTAGTGAACACAGACAAGGACGACTACAGATTTGTTTATATGGGGCCCAAAAACACATGGTAAGATGTTTTACTGAAGTTATTAAGGTACTAAAACAAAAAATTTTAAGGACACCATTTCATTCAGATGTTTTATCGTCGTTTAGTTGGTCTGTGAATATTCTTGGTCAGAAAAAATGGATTTTTGTACCTCCTGGACAGGAAAATGAACTGCGGGACAAGTTGGGAAATCTACCTCATGATATATTGCAGTGTTCAAATCCAAAAACTACATTTTTGGAAGTGATCCAAGATCGTGGGGATGCTATTTTTGTGCCCTCGGGTTGGCACCACCAAGTTTGGAATTTACGAGACACAATTTCAATAAATCATAACTGGATAAATGGGTGTAATATCTTGACAATGTGGGATTCTTTAGTTAATGAATTAAATAAGGTGAAAAAAGAAATATCAGACTGTAAGAAAATGGATAATTTTAACGAGCAGTGTCAAATTGTGCTGAAAGCATCGCACGGTATGAATTATTACGACTTTTGTGATTTTATTTTGTTCATTGCAAAAAAGAGATTAAGCAGTTTGGAAAATAATAAGTGGGAACCTTGTTTTCATGGGGGTGTACTAGGCAAAAATCATTGTGTTTTTGATTTGAGACAAATTCAAAAAGTATTAGATTTAATTAATCAAAATGAGGATGTTAAGTTTTTAGAAAAAATCGTAAATAAAAGCGATAACCCGGAAAAGATTAGTAAAAATATTCATAATTGTTTAAAAGATAAGGAAATAGAACTTTAACAACAATAACAATTTATTTTTTAAGTATAAACAGTACAAAAGTATTATTAAAAATAGAACATGTCCCTTCACTTGTATAAAGATTAAACTATCACATTATAAGTTTCACTAAATGCAACAATGTTTCTTAAAATGTTTGCTTTTTTTTTCGTTTTTTATAACATAAAAATCTATAATTTTGAATTCAGATGCGATTCAACGGCACCATCTTTTTCAAATCCAACAATTTGCCCTTCGCTATACCCTAATTCTTTTAAAACAAGCTTAGTATGCTCCCCAATATTACATTTAACAAGTTCTGCAGAGGACACACCTGGTGTTCTGCTAAGAACTGGAGTTGTCTTAGGAACAAACACGCCTTCTTCAGGGTCTTTCGCAAAAGTCCCCTGCGCCACATTATGCTCATGCGCAGCAGCCTCCTCCATAGTCAAAACAGGCGTGACGCATGCGTCCAAATCCTTAAAAATTTCCACCCACTGATCACGTGTTTTTGACCTAAATTTCTCAGTAAACAATTTTTGAAGCTTGCCACTTTGATCACCTTGTGGGGCTTCGTCATGCGTTAGCCCCAAACCTTCAAGTAATGCATGGTAGAATTGGGGCTCTATAGCGCCAACTGCTATAAATTTGCCGTCTTTGGTTTCGTAATTTTGGTAAAAGGCTCCACCCCCATCGAGATAGTTGCAGCCCCGCGGGTTACCCCAAATGTGGGGCGAGCGAAATAGAAAACTGCCTAAGAAGGCTGTGCCCTGAACCATGTTAGCATCGATAATTTGGCCTAGGTTGCTTTTTTGACGTTCGATTATCGCGATTAAAATTCCGAGGGCGCACATTAGGCCTCCTCCCCCAAAATCGGCCACCATGTTTACTGGAATCGTAGGGGGACGGTCGGAGGGGCCAAAGGTTGACAGCAGACCTGATGTAGCTGCAAAATTCGTTGTATAGTAACGTAATGCAACCCTAAAAGCGTTATTTACCTAAATAATTAATATCATGACCCGCTTTATGACTATAAGGCCCATACTGCCCATAACCTGTTAGTCTTGCGTAAATAAGCCTTGAATTTTCCTTTAAAAGTGCATCAGGTCCAAGCCCTAAACTTTCCATAACTCCTTTTCGAAACGGCTCGATCAAAACATCCGAATTTGCGCATAGCTTTTTGGCTATTTCAATTCCTTTACGATGTTTTAAATTCAATGCAATTGATTTTTTTCCATTACCCAAACAGTCCAAACTAGTATATGAACCAACCTGTAATAAAATAGGTTTGGAAAATTACTTACAATTAAATAATTAGGCATAGGTATATTGACCTTGTCGATTCTTGTAACACTTGCCCCAAAATTTTGCAAAACCATGCCACAAAATGGGGCTGGGGCTAAACCAGCGAATTCTACCACTTTTATACCTCGTAACGGCATCATTAAATGAGGTATTGACGATTAGCAAGGGATTATTGTAATTATTTTGATCAGCGAATAAATTACGGTAATTAAAAATTTCAAATAATCGTGAAGGCGGTGCTTTAGTAGTTCAAATGATTGGTAATTAGTTCGTTTAAACGTCAAAACCGCTTCATAACCTCACAAAAAGTTAATTAGTGTAGTTTGTGTTCTTTAGTTTAAAAAGTATTTATTTGCATTATTTATCTGGAAAATGGATAAATAGTTATTCCTGCTGAACTCAGAGGATACTTAATCTTAGATGAAACCGTTTAGGTAAGCAACAACCAATCGTTTATGCAAAAAGTTCAATGCCCTACGCTTGTACTCTTTTTGGAACATTTAATTATTTTAGCCCTTAAACATGGATTCGTTTTACAAACCCAAGAAAATACCACCCCAAAACATAGTAATACGTCTTAATAAACGACAAACATTCGGATACAAAAAACCAGGAATGCACTTTCATGTAGCAAGGCAGTTTCATCAAAACCTCTTTCCTAATTTTACAGTTATTAACGTAGAAAAACCACCTTGCTTTTTACGAAAGTTTAGCCCTGATGGAAAGCATTTCATAGCTTATAGTGCTGATCAAACATGCTTGGAAATATACGTTTATCAGGGGCCTGCAGCTGCAGCTGATTTATTACAAAATGCCAATAAAAGAGATTCTGGTAAAATGTCTTTTGAATGTTATGAGATAAAAAGCAAGATATTTGACCGCTTTTTTAAGGTAAGACGCTTGTTTATTTAACACCCGCTAATTTTTTAACTAATAGTGCGAATATTAATACAATTAGTTAACATTTTTAGTTAAAATTTAGTGTGCCAGTCACCCAAGGTTCTGAGCAGCTTAACAGAGAGTGCAGTTTATTTAGTGACGACAGCAGATATGTTATAATTGGCTCTGCGGTATACATTCCAGATGAAATAAGGCCCCATTTTTATGAAATTTACACCAACAACGAGTCGGTTACTCCCAACCCAAGGTATTTTAACTCTCGGCTTTTATAGTTCAATACTGATTTAAAACTTTGTTGTAGATCGCCTTTAGAAGACTATACCCTACATTTGGTAGACTTGCACTCAGGAAAGTTGTGCGATTCAAAGCAATTTAAGGTTGACAAAATATTTCTTTCCCATAACCAAGGACTGTATTTATACAAAGACACTCTCGCAGTTCTGTCGGTTCAACACCAAGTTATCCACATATTTCAAATCCTGGACGGGATGTTTTTCGAAGTCCGCAAAATTGGCCGCTTTTGCTACGAAGACGACTACTACTTTTTTAACAAAGTTTTTCCAACTGAGCGCGCTTTCAAAGAAACTAGCATAAACTCCTTAAAGCATCGACTTTTAACGTTTTTGTACAAGCGCGCAAGTAGTATAAGTGGCAACACAAACAACCCGTATGAAATACGAAAGTTTTTCCACAATTTTGGTAATTTCTACTCGCTAAAACTATGGAAAATTCAGCTGCTGGACGAGAACCATTTGCTGATCAAGTATGCGAGTGAGGACGTAGTGACGCTTAAAACAAATGACGCCAACAGCCAGCCTTCTTTTTTTATTGTTTTTAACATGGCGGAGAGTAGAGTTACGGCTATTTATGAGAATACTTCCAAGGAGCTTTTGGATTTGTTTGATGAATATTGTGATTGTTTTCGGAACTCTAATACGTTTTATGAGACGCAGTTTCCTTGTAGTCCGTCTAATAATTTATACGCTAGGCTATTGCAACAAAGGTAAACAGTTTCTTTGGATTTTAAATTTGTTATTAATTCTTTTTGTTTGCACGTAGGTCAAAACAAACTATGGTTAGTGCAAAAAATGGCGGTAAAACGGAAGCTACAAAACGTTTGTTGGCCCAGTTGCCCATAAGTGCCCAATCGTATAGTAGCTCCCCTTATTTTGACTTGTCTTTATTTAGCTATGACGATAAGTGGGTTTCGGCTTTGGAGAGGCCCAAGCCTTGTGGGGAACATCCTATAAGGTATGAAAAATAAACAATAAAATTATGTTGTTTTTTGTTTAAATTTATTTTATTTTTAGATTTTATGCTCGAGATTCCGGTTTTCTAAAATTTCGAATTTACGCCGGACCTATAGCTAGGACTGCTGCAGCCTCAGCGAGAAGACTTGTTGCCTTTACTTTTCATCCTACGGACCCTTTTGCCATATCAGTTCAAAGGACAAATGCTGAATACATTGTAAATTTCCATGTTATCTGTGATAATTTTTTAAATTCACTTGATGATTATAATGAAGATAATAATGTTTTAAGTTTCACATAATTTTATATAATTAATTAAGAGCAAATGAACAAAAAAATGTGGTTAAACAATATTACTGAATAAGTGAACAATAAAATTGTGTATCTTTTTAAACTTCTGTTATTTTATTTCTCAAATAATTATATGCATTTATTTTACTTTGTGCAATCAAAAAAATAACCTCCATGAATGCTTTTTTTTGTGATAATAATTGGCAAAAACGAGTGCCCCGGGTGAGGCTCGAACTCACGACCTTAAGATTATGAGACTTACGCGCTGCCAACTGCGCCACCGAGGCCACTGCTGATCCTGAATTTTTAGACATACAAAATTTACAGCATCATTCATTTATTTAAAATTAATTATTTATTAGACCAAATTGTACTTTTATTCTATTTATTAGAACGATATTTAATATACATAATCATATTTTAAATAATTAAAACTTATTAGGAGCGAAAAAGGACAAAAGTTTATTTTCGGTGCCTTTTTTCCGCGAAATAAAGGTGAGTTTACTTTACACAAACAACAAACCCACAAAAACTGGGGTTATGTTTGTTTTTACAATCAACGCAAAATAAAACTTTCTTTTTAACTTTCTTTAACAATAAATAAGGAAAAAAGAAAGGAAAAAAATGTCAGCTGGGCCTAACACATCCAGTGCTATACCTGGGGCAAACACAGAAGAAGACGAGTTAACACTTCCGAGGGCTAGCATAAACAAAATGATAAAAGAGCTAGTTCCATCTGTTCGAATAGCCAATGAAGCCCGGGAATTAATCCTTAATTGCTGTACGGAGTTTATACATTTATTAAGTTCTGAAGCCAATGAAGTATGTAATCAACTACACAAAAAAACAATAAATGCAGAGCACGTTCTTATGGGTAAATATTAGACACGGTCTGTTTTCATTTTACTTGAGACAAGTATTTTTAGCATTGGATAAACTTGGCTTCGGCGATTACCAAGCAGAAGCTGAGGCAGTTTTAAAGGATTGCAAAGCTGTAGCCGCCAAGCGAAGAAGACAAAGTACACGTTTAGAAAACTTAGGTATTCCTGAAGAGGAACTATTAAGGCAACAGCAGGAATTGTTTGCCAAAGCTAGGCAAGAACAGGCATTTGCTGAACAACAGCAATGGGAACAGTTACAGGCAGCGGCGCAACACGCGCAGTCAGCTCCTTTACCCACCAGCGATGATCAAGATGATTATTCTTGAAATTTTACTATTTTTGTTATTGTAATGAATAAGGTAGGTAAGTCAAATGTTTTACTTTTAATTTGTAAAGAATTGTGGCTCTTTTAAAGCTATTTTGAGGAATTATATCGTAAAAAATACCGAATGCTTTGGTTAATGTGTACTCACGAGTGGTAAACAGTGTATTTTTATTTTAATTAAAACTAGAACTATTTAAAACATTTGCTATAATTTATTTCGCCTTTCCCGCAGGCCTTTCCTATTTACAAACACAAAATTTTAAATTACGACCATTTCGATTGCTTTTTTCGAAATTCTTCCACTCCTTCTTCGTTTATTGCTGAATAATATCCTCTTGATTCCCATTGATGTCTCATGTACGCAATATACCCAATGCATCCAGTAAAGGCTATTAGTCCCATTCCCATTATAACTAAATTCTGCAAAAAGCAATCATTTAGGTACCACGAAAGTGTTTAAACATGTTTTTATACTTACTGGTTTAACGTATAATTCAAAATTAACAGCCCTAAAAACACCTGTGCTTTGGAGAGACCGTAAACCATCACCAGGAGCTATAGGGGGGCTTGGTTTTTTGTTGTCAGTCATTTTTCTGCGATATTAGGGACGAAAGATAAATTTTTGTTGAAATTGTTAAGCTAATAGTGACGTCTGACGTTTTAACATAACCTCACTTAAGAACAAGTGAACTAATAATTAGTTCATTTGTTCCAAGGTCATTGAACTTGGCTGTTTTGTAAATAGTAAAAATGGCGTCTAAAAACAGCTCGATTGATGCTCGTCAAGAATTAGCTGAATTAGTCAAACGAAAAGCTGAAATTGCTGTAAGTAAACTTAAAACATTTCCCCAAGTACTACTGCATTCAGTTCTTATGAAATAACCACCGAAATAACTCAACTTTTTCATAGGACACTTTGGCCAATCTGGAGAGACAAATTTACGCTTTTGAAGGTTCTTATTTAGAAGACACGCAGCTATATGGCAATATTATAAGGGGATGGGACCGTTACCTTTCAAGCAACAAGACAACCAACTCAAAAGCTGATAAAAGAAATCGTAAATTTAAGGAAGCTGAACGGTTGTTTTCCAAGTCCTCTATCACTTCAATGGCCGTAAGTTTTACTTCTATTTATTTTGTACGTTGCGTTAACGGTGTATTTTAGGCAGTAAGCGGTATAGTGGACCAAAACTCAGAAAAAAGTAAGGACCCTCAAGAGATGAGAGAATTTGACACTTTTTCCAGTAGCTAAATGTGTTTAGTTTTGTGTTCTGTGCTATTATTTTGCATTTTATTTAATAAATTAGATTTTTTTTATTTTTGCACACGTTTGCTTTCTTAGAATTTAAAATTGTGCGAAATAACACAGCTTTTTCACAGTGGATCATCAAAGTGACTCCGAATCGCAAACAAATGAAGATTCAAGTGATACTAATGTCCCAACGCCCACTAACAATTCAGAAAGTGGTATAAAAACAGCTGGAAAATTGTCGACTAACAATTCGAGTGCTTTTCTAGCAAATGGCACCCAAAATGGATATGATAGAGGTAGCCCGTTGCTTGAAACAGCGGCTAAACTCAAGAACAACTCTAATACGAAGAAGAACACAAACAAAAAGGCTAAACAACGATAAATTCTATTTAAAATGTACAAAATATTATTTACACTACACTACACAGTAGACTAAACTTAAAGATAGCGGAACGTCTTACTTAAAGAGTTAATTAAAATTTAATCAGACTCTGATTCTACTTCACGATTTATAGAATAATTCGAGACATAATTTCTACATAGTTGCTCGGTGGACTGACTTCGTCCTGCATTTTTTGATAAGGATTCCACAAACCTTGTTTCTAAAATAAAACATTTTAATTGATAAACAAGAATTAAAAACGGGGACTTACGTGGTAAAATTGTGGGGGATTTTTTCTTTGGTGTATATGGGGTTAAGACGTAAAATCCAACTGATAAAATGGAAACAAGTACGGTACACAACAAAAAAATAACTTCGTCGTGTTTTCTAAATTTGCAGCAATTACTGCTCCATTCTTTTCTTGTAGAATTCATCTTAAAAAAAAGATTTTCATTAGAAGTATGTGTTAAACTAAAAGTACAAACTGATTTTGTCCGTTGTCGCGACTTACAATATCAACTATATCCATGCAAACGCCTATTCTTTCATTCTCATTGCTGATTCCATTATAAAAAGTGTCTAATTGTCTGTAGGCGTTCATACAACTATTACACAAAATCGAACTATTTGAATAATGTTTACTTTTGCATTCGAACCAACCATCATACAAACTAATAAATCTTTTTGTATCGTCTGATAATTCAGGTACTGTTTCATTATATGTAGTAAAGCACTCTAAAATAAACAAAATAGTTTAATCGTTTTTTAATATTTAGTAAAAAAACTTACTGTAGCATTTAGCGCGGCTCCACAAATTGATAATATTATTATACGTAGTTTCAATAATCTGTAATCTATCTAAATTTGCCAACTCCCTTATACAAAGCGTGTTGTTATCTGAAACCTAATAAACTATTTATTTCAACTGTGGTTTTAAATATTGCTAACGCACCAAGGACATGTTTCTATACGTATTTAAAACATCTAAGTACGCCACTACGCAGTTTTCACACATCGTTATAGGTCTTGAAAACGTGATGGTACAAGACGTAAAATTGGATGTGGCTATGGCAAAATCATCCCTTAAGATTGTGCAATTGTTCTGTACAGGTTCAAAAGCTTTGTTTTTAGTAAGCAGGGCATATCCTGAGGGAATTCTGTAAAATAAAATTTAGTAAAAGAAGTTGCACAAAATAATGATACTCACAAAACTGAAAAATAAAAAAAAAGTACAAAGTGTAACAAATTCATGTTTGTAATCACATCTTATTGCGCCCGCATCTAAGGAAAATATTATTACTCATTTCCTTTGTAAATTTTACAAAATTTCCCAAACCATAACCTCAAAAACTACAAAGGATTAGTTCGAATGCATCATTGTGCGGGAACAGCTTCCCACACCGACATAGGTAGAAGCCGACACCGCTTGTAACTGTAAAGAGCTGGTAGCCGACAGGAGCTGCGGGCCGACAGAAGATGAAATTCAAAACAAGCCGGCAACGTTGCAAGTACTCAACACATGTGTTTTAAATAACTTTAGGGTTCAGCCTTTGAACGCTAGGTGTCGTGCGTATTAGGGCGTAGGGACCTGGCGACCCCACCGCCCAGGGGTAACACCTTGCAATCAGCCTGAAATCACGGAACGGATCGGCTCTGTTGCTTTTGGATGGAGGCAGGGGAACGCCGGGGTTATTAGTACACCCAGGACGTCCCTGTTTTCCTGAAGAGGGTGGCAGTAGTTAAGACTGTTTCGGGGTAGTACAGTATAGTACTACTCCTACCCAAAGCCCTGAAAAAAACAAAAATCCTTCCGTACCTATCCCATCCTGGCGTAGTGCTCGGCGACCACACCGCCCAGGGGGCACCTACCTCCTGCAACAAAGTGCTGGCTGGCAGTAGCCATAAAATGCAAAAACCAAGCAACATGATGAACAAAGAGACAATTTATATTCCCCAGGGAGGTACCGGCATAGCTGGAGAATCCTCCACAGCGCGAGCTGTCTGCCCCTTGGAATCTGGGGGGGGCACTTCATCATCAAGCAACGCGACAACGTCGCACAAGACAAGTGGTGCAGTACACCATGGAGAGGTCGTAGACCAAACAAGTACCGAGGAGGAAATGATGACGCGGCGATCTCGAAAAACGCTTCGGACACCCACCAAAAGAGACGACGTCTCAATAGACAAGTTTATCCAAGACATCGACGCCATGCTGGAAGCTGGTATGGAGCCGAAGAGGAGGAGGGACCACGAGGAACACTCAAAAGAGGGAAGGGAATCGTTTGACACGCTAGCG
Organism: Cartodere bifasciata; assembly: GCA_963920755.1. Classification (NCBI taxonomy): domain Eukaryota; kingdom Metazoa; phylum Arthropoda; class Insecta; order Coleoptera; family Latridiidae; genus Cartodere; species Cartodere bifasciata. Next base: position 17,040,407 of record OY987195.1, on the reverse strand, counting down.
ATCACCAGTTCACCTGACGAACAGGCACCGCGCACCAAAAAGGCCAAACGGGCGTCGCTAGAAGCCAAACAAGTGTCGCCAGAGATCAAACGGATGTCGCTGGACAAAGGAGACGGCATGAAAGCCAAGCTTTTCCGAATAATTGGGACATTACACTATCAGGTGGGGCAGCTAAGGGACTTAGTAAAGACACACCTGTAATGTATAGCAAGTAGGTAGTTTTTAGATTTGTATCATATTTTAGTTATAAGATATCTTTAAGTTTATAAGTTTATAAGTTATTGGCATTTTAGCGGACGCTGTCAGCACTTTCTGCGACAGGATGTAAGTTTTAGGTTTAGCATAGGTTTTAGTTTAATTCCCTTTTTGTATTCCATTCTATTTGCAACTTTGGTATAATAAACGTCTAAAATCTACTTATGGTATTTTATTAACGAACCATACAGAAAATGTAAATACAAGTTTATCGCATGGCGATCCTGCCAGTTGTAGTTATGTAAAGAAATATGTATTAATATAAAAGTACTGCAGCGCAAAATGGGGAAGACGCTATCTAAAGAAGAGATAATAATCGCCCAAGCTGGGAATAGCGGCGGATTATCGAACAGCCCCAAAAACAATGCAAGTATAGGCAACGGATATATGACAATATTCGAAATTTTGGGAGTCATTTCTTTTGGTGCCATTGTTGTTATCCTGGTGTACTTCCTGCTGAAGAAATACAAGGTGTGGTTAGTGAATCAAATGCGTGCTGAAATTCAGCGTAACCAACCGCAACCAGAGGTTTAAGGACAAAGTGTGTTTTAAAGAAGGTTCAGAACAATGTGTTTGGTTTTCGAAAGAAAGACAGTGATGAAAATTGTGGCCGCCGAGCAGTTAAAATGAAAAGACAATGTCGTGAGGTGAACGAAAAAGACAATGATAGTTTGGATTACCCAGAAGTAGCAGTAAGTTATGTTTAATTTTTAAGTAATGTACCTTAGTTTTAATTATTTTTCATGGAAGACCAGTTTAGATATATTTTTGAAGAGTTAAAGGTTTTTCTTAGAAATTTAAATAAGGATCCTATTGAGAGAAGACTTAATTTAGAAAAAACAAATAGAAAAATAAGTAAAGTTAAACAAATTGAAGCGGAATTTGTTTCCCTTAAAGAAACGTTTAATAGTGAACGAAGAGAGATAGAATTAATCAATACAGTTAAAAAGTATGTTGATATTATTCAAACTTTAATTAAGGATATTAATAAAATTTTAGATGAAAGATTAGCTTCAGGTATTATTGATATTTCACAAAACGAGTTAGGTACAGGCATTACCATGGCTGAAACATTTTCATTAAAAGACGCTTCGTCTATTTTGCCAGCTTTGGATGGTAGTGAAAATACTGTTAAACAACTTATCGATGCTATTGAGTGGTATGATAGTTCTCTTGATAACAATGGAAAAACTTTGTTGACTAGTTATGTTCTCAAGGTAAAATTAGACCAACATGCTAAGTTAAGGCTAGCGCAAGCCTATGATTCAAACAAGGACCTTATTGACGATATTAAGGATAAGCTATTAACTAAACAATCGGTTACTTCCTTATCCATTGAGCTGCACACTGTTCAACAAAAACAAAAATCAATCGAACAGTTTGGTAAACAACTTGAAGAGTTAATGGTTAATTTGTCCATTGCGGAGGCAGATGGTGATAATAATAAATTAAAAATTTTGTCAGTAACTAATGAGAAGCTCGCCATTTCTGCTTTTTGCAATGGATTGCGGGATAATAACCTAAAGACAATAATAAAAGCCAGAAATTTTCCTAAATTGAACGAGGCGATTGCTGCTGCTAAAGCTGAAAATGTGTCGGCTAGAGCATCAACAAACCCTCAAGAAATTTTTCATGCTCGAGGTCGTGGAAGAAATTTTTCTTCAGGTAGACCAAATTTTAGTAACAGTTTTCGAGGTAATAACCCTAGAGGAAACTTTCGAGGAAACTTTAGGGGTAGATTTAATGGAAATTTCAGAAACTCTTTTAACCAACAAAATTCTTTTCCACAACCAAGACAAAATACAAATTTTAGAGGAAATGTGCCAAATCGTGGTCAATTCAACCACAGAAATCAGCCTCAAAGAGGATATTTCATGCAAGGTCAATATCCGGAGAATCAACAGAGTAATAATTTGCAAGATTACTCAGCCTTACCCTATAATGGTGGGAATAATCCATTTTTGCCAGTAAACACACCTCAATTTTTTCCAATGAATATGACACCAAACAATGAAGGGGAACGGTTTTTTCGAGTCCCCCAGTAATAAAAATTCGGATCATGCAGTAGTTAGTTTTTTAGTATAAATGGTTTAAATTGCATTAAAGTAAAATATGGTGCAAAATATTTAATTTTTTTGATAGATACAGGTGCATCAATTAGCATTATTTTAAAGTCAAGTTTAAAAAATAATGAGTTTATAGACTTTTCTAAGAAATTAAAGATAAATGGACTTGCGGGTTCAACACATGCACTTGGCACGTCTAATGTTTCGTTTGGGATAGGTCAGGAATGTGTGAAACATGAATTTTATGTAGTAAATGATTTCAATTGTACTATGAACGGAATTATTGGCTCAGATTTTTTAACTATGTATTCTGCTATGATTGATTATGAAAAGTATAATTTTTCTTTTATTTATAATAATAGAAAAATTGTAATGCCTCTTGAATCGGACTTTGATTTTTTAACTAGGCTGCCGCCTAGATGTGAAGTAATCAAGCATTTGGGTGCATTTTTAAGAATGCAATGTGCTGAACACCCAAATTCGTGGAGCACTTGGCTCCCATACTGGTGTTTTTCTTATAACAACTCAGTTCATACAGAAACAAAGTACACTCCCTTTGAGTTGGTGTTTGGGAAAAGTTGTAAATTGCCGTCAAATATCATTGACAAAGTAGATCCACTGTATAATTTTGAGAATTATCCACTCGAAATGAAGTATCGCCTTCAAATAGCATGTAAGGATGCTAAAAACAATTTACTAGCATCCAAAGCTAAGCGAAAAAATAGATACGATGTTAATGCGCAACAAGTTATCTATAAAAAAGGTGATAAGGTCATGGTAAGGAATGTATCGACTAATAAAATGGACCCAATTTTCAATGGGCCATTTACCATTTTTGAGGATAAACATCCTAATGTAGTAATAGAAAAAAATAATAAGCTTAAGGAAATTCATAAAGATAGGATTAAATTGTATTATTCTTAGTTTTAAAACAAACAAAAAAAAAAATAAATTCTAATAAATTGTATTTTTTTTTCACCATCCCCGCGGGAGGTGTAATGTATAGCAAGTAGGTAGTTTTTAGATTTGTATCATATTTTAGTTATAAGATATCTTTAAGTTTATAAGTTTATAAGTTATTGGCATTTTAGCGGACGCTGTCAGCACTTTCTGCGACAGGATGTAAGTTTTAGGTTTAGCATAGGTTTTAGTTTAATTCCCTTTTTGTATTCCATTCTATTTGCAACTTTGGTATAATAAACGTCTAAAATCTACTTATGGTATTTTATTAACGAACCATACAGAAAATGTAAATACAAGTTTATCGCACACCCAAACACCAAGACAGAAATTAAAAATATAGCTGCCAAAATAAAGGAGCTGTCAGACCAACTAAAGGCAAAGAAAATGCAATCCTATATAGAAGAGGGAATCGAAAAGACGGAAGTCAAGACCCAGCTCATCAAGGCAAAGAAGGTAGAACCGCCAAAGCAAACATGCGAAGCAGCATGCCAAACGTACGATATTGACTTTGACATGGACCGAATCGACGACAAGGTGAACGAGGAGGAGCTGCAAGCACTCACTGAAGAGGATTGGCCAGATCGTGCCTACGAGCGGACGACCCTGTCTACAGAACTGGTTCTGTCTACGCCGAAGGATGTAGCGGTCCTGGTAAGACACAACGAGACCACCAAGAACAGACACCTCAACAGAATAAAGGCTCGTGTACCGCGGCTTGCGGACATTATGGAAAAAATGAGACTTCGGGAAGCAGGCGTCGTGTGTTCAAAAGACACCAACTGCATCGAGGACGAGTCAGGAAATGGCGACGGGGTGCCCCAAACAAGAAAGACTTACCTGGTTGGAAGGGAGACGCAAGAGGCACCAGCACAAGACGCAAGGGCCTTGCTGGAAAGCCTCAAGACGATGAAGGAGTTTCTTAGGAAAAAAGATGTGGATAACATAGCACTGGTACTCGACAACAGGGAGGATGCAGTGAGAACGCGCAAGATCGCAGAATGCGCCCTAGCGGGAGACAATATACATATGGTCATCCACTACGTACCCCCGACCCCATCTAAAGAGGTTAGACATGAAAAGAAGGCCACCGCCGGGGCCAGAGGGAGGGCGGACGCGATCATCGTCGAGGCGGGGGACAGATCGTACGCGGACCTCCTTCGAGACGTTAAGGCGCACATAAACACAACGGAAACCGCCAAACACATTATGGGGGCGAGACAGAGCAGAAGGGGTGACCTCATCCTTCAGCTCCACAAAGAGGACAAAGGCGGGGAAGCTGTAGCGAAGGCGATACGTGAAATGGCCGGAGGAAAGGCAAAAGTGTTAAGTGGAGGCGCAAAAAGGCTCACGTTCCACGTCAGAGATCTAGATTGCCTAACAACTGCGGACGAAGTCACCACCGCACTCAAAGAAGAGATACATGCAGATCTCCAGGAAGGAATAAGGGTCACGTCAATAAGGCCCGGGCGGGGAATGACACAGACGGCGACCGTTCTGGCATCAGCTGAAGCAATGACGGACATACTACGCACTGGCCACGTGAGAATTGGCTTCAGTAACTGCAGAGTCAGCCAACGAATAGAGATGCCAACATGTTTCAGATGCTGGGGTACCGGGCACCTGATAGCGAAATGCAACGGGGAAGACAGGCGGAGCATGTGCAGAAACTGCGGCGGCACGGAGCACCAAGCCAAGGAATGCAAGGCACCCGCCTACTGTCCCATCTGTCAGACGAAAGACCACAGGGCGACCACCATAGCATGCCCAGTGTTCAGGGAAGCGCTTAAAAAGGAGCAAAAACCGGTAGTAACCTCTAAGCCTCTAAATGGCGCTTAAGGTCTTACAGATAAACTTAAACAGGGATAGGCAGGCGCACGACCTCCTATTCCAGACAATAGCGGAGAACAGTTTTGACGTGGTGTTAGTGAGTGAGCCTAACGTAGGCATTGCAACCAAACGGGGGTGGCACTCGGATAAGAACAAAGACGCTTCTATTATACTGTGTCGGGCGGCGGACAAGCCACTCGGGATGGGGGCTGGTAGCAGTTTCGCATGGATAGTGCTCGAACAGATCACGGTATTCAGCGTATATTTCACAAAGAACGAAACGATGGAAGCATACGAACGAAAGCTTCTTGAGTTGGGCAGAGCCGTAGGAGCCCAAAACAGGCCCTGCATAATCGCCGGCGATTTCAACGCGTGGGCCACATGCTGGGGATCGAGAGAAAACAATGCAAGAGGAGACAGATTACTCGAGCTGGCAGCGGAGAGAGACCTCACAATCATAAACCGCCCAGGGCAGGCCACCTACAGTTCTCAGAGAGGAGAGTCCTTCGTGGATATTACCCTCGCGACACAGGAGCTGGCACCCAATGTACTGAACTGGCAAGTGAGAGAAGAGGAGTCACTAAGCGACCATAGGTACATCTCATTCGAAGTGAGCCCGGCAAATAACATAGCCCCACGAGAGAATAGACCTAGTAGGACTGGCTACCGTGTAAGCCCCGTTGGCCTCCAGAAGGCGAAAGAGGTCTTCGGCTCGAAAATTCCTCCTGGAAGAGATATCGCGACGGCGAAATGGCTGGACAGGGCGCTCGCGCAGACCTGTAAGGCATGCTTCACAGCGAAGGGGACAGCCCCCGGAAGAAAACCAGTGTATTGGTGGTCCCAGGAGATAAAAGAAGAACGCGGTAAATGCAACAGCCTGAGAAGGAAGGTGACGAGAGCCCGCGCCAGAGGCCCTATAAGTGTGCTAGAAGAATCGTACCACCAGTTCGAAGAGCAGAAAAGAAAAGTGAAGAAGCTTATAAAAACGGCAAAGGCTAAATGCTGGGACAGGCTCATCCAAGAGCTGGACGAGGACATCTGGGGCCTAGGGTACAAGATAGTTACCAAACGGCTAGGGTTCCAAAAGCAAACACAGCTGCCAGACGAACGGAGGATACAGCTAGCCAACGAGCTGTTCCCGCGGCGAGTCACAGGAGGCTGGGCAGGCGGACAACGGTTCTTCGAGGAGGTTCCACCAGTCGAAGAAGAGGCAGTGCAAAACGCGGTGCTAAGAATAAAGGTTGGAAAGGCGCCAGGACCGGACATGATTCCACCGGAGCTTGTGAAAGCGGTCGCTAGCAATTACCCCGAGACTTTCGCCAATATCTTCGAGGACCTGATGAAGCAGGGGGCGTTTCCGAAACCTTGGAAAGCGGCGCGGCTTGTCCTGATCGAGAAACCGCGGAAATCGGAGCAGACAGAGCCGGGATACAGACCGATATGTCTACTAAACAGTCCAGGCAAGCTCTACGAGCAAGTGCTACTGCAGAGGCTTAGAACGGCCATAGAGGCGGATGGAGACCTGGCAGAGAACCAGCATGGGTTCCGGCAGGGCCGCAGTACAATCGACGCCATGCAGGAGGTAATTCGAGAAGCACAGAAAGCAGACGAATGGGCAGCACGACACAAGAGGTTCTGCGCGTTGGTTACGTATGACGTCAAAAATGCCTTTAATTCGGCCCCCTGGGACGGAATTATCCGGGCGCTGGAGAAGCGCAAGGTACCGGAATATCTAGTAGAAACGGTGAGAAGTTACTTCTCGGACCGCACCCTCCAGGTGACGGATGAGCACAGCATCAACATAACCTGTGGAGTTCCTCAAGGCTCCATCCTGGGCCCCTTTTTGTGGAACGTATACTACGACTCCATCCTAAGAATGCAAGTGCCAGCCGGAGTGACCTTGGTGGGATACGCTGATGACCTCGCCGCGGTCATCCTAGGAAAGACCAGCACGGAGCTTACGAGGAAGGCAGAACTGATGACCCGGAGGGTCACTGAAAAACTCCAGGACCTCCATCTGGAGATTGCACCGGAGAAGACGGAGATCGTGGTCCTAAGAGGAAGAAACACCGTAAAGGAACTATTGGTAGTGGTCGGAGATAGGCAGCTGAAGTCGGTGAAGGCGGCAAAATACCTTGGGGTGTGGTTCGACCACAACATGCGGTTCACCACTCACATCGAGGAAACGACAAAGAAAGTCCAGAAAACGGGGACAGCCCTAGCCAGGATAATGCCGAACACTGTGGGACCCAGAGCAAGTAAGAGAAGAGCAATATGCTGCGCGGCATACTCGGCGCTTATGTATGGGTGGGAAGCGTGGCATCCGGTACTGCGCTTTAAAAAGTACAGGGAAATGGTGCACAGAGTACAGCGGCAACTGGCGATGAGAATAATATCATCGTACAGAACGGCTGCAACACAGACAGTACTGGTGATAGCCGGGACGCCCCCGGTAGAACTAATGGTAGAAGGAAGGCAGCGCGGAAAAAGGGAAAGCTGGGGAAAGGCCGAGAGAGAGGACTGGGTGGCAGAAAGGTGGCAGGAGCAATGGCGCGGAGAGCCAGCTAAGCATCAGTGGAGCAAGAGACTTATAAAAGACGTCAAAGCGTGGGTGCAGAGAAAGCACGGGGAGGTGCAGTACGCTACGACCCAATTGCTTACGGGGCACGGATGCTTCAAGAAATATCTGGCGGACTTCAAAATTGTTGAAAGCGCAGAGTGCTGCTACTGCCAAGAGGAAGAGGACACACCGGAACATACGTTCTTCTCGTGCCCAAGATGGGAGGAGGAGAGGCAGAGACTTGTGGACAAGGTGGGGAAACGGGTCACCCCCGACAACATAGTTCCGATCATGTTAGAAAGCGAGGAGCGGTGGAAAGAAGTGACAGAAATGGCGGTGGCAATAATCGGCAAGAAGGAACAGGAGGAACGCAGGGATGAGTGATCCCCAGACAACTGGCGACCGAAGTAATGCCCAGAGGCGGTTCCGGAAACCAGGACGCAATCAAAGCGGGAAGGGTTTAGTCGGTCGGTGCAAAAGCACTGAAGCATCAACCCGACACTACCCAGGGCGACAGAACACCAATGCCCTGGGTGTTCCGCAGGGAATTCCTAATCCGCTATAGAAAAAAAAAAAAAAAAAAAAAAAAAAAAAAAAAAGGTGTCGTGCGTATAGATAATAAAATAACGTCGCTTCGCTATAATAAAAGGTAGAGACATTCCTGGGGTAAACATTTTCATTTCATTTGGCGCCAAATTAAAATGAAGCAAATAAGTAATATAATAAAGTAAGGTGAAAATGTCCAATATTTTATAATTTTTAAACATAAATTTAATGGAATGCCGCAAATTTTCACAGACAACGTTCGTTGTCCTAAAAAATAATTGTTACACTGTCATTTTGGTTTACCGGTTTGACTTTTGGACTATAGATCTTTCCCGCCGTTGATCCCAATCGCGGTCGTTATACTTGGGAAACGTCAGATATGCGTCAGATTGACACATATCATTGTGCTGCTGGTGGTCATTTAGTTTACCAAGTATACCGACCGCGATTTTGGTCAACAACGGCGGGAAAGACCTATACTACTATTTATAATACCTCTAGTCATTTACACAATTACTACTATTTTTTTCGCATGAGATCGAATTGTGTATTCTATTTTTAAAGGTATAAGAATAATAAAAATCCCAAAAACAAACCCCAAATTTTTAAAGTGTTAGGTACTGTGACAGGCAATGACACCAAATCGAGAAAGTAAGTTTTCGGAAATGTTTTTTTATTTCCTGGTGAAAGTGGAACTGCCTGTAGGTACCAACCTGTAAATTATTGGCAATAAGACTATTATTTTATATGCTGATTTCAAAAATATGAAATACTTATGGCTGAAGGACCACAATGAATGGACTTTTAAGTTATATTCAATATATAAACATATTTTTTATTTTATTTATTGAATAAGGCTGCAAATTTAGCCAAGATAATTTTTTTAATTACCCAATTTTTTTTCAGTTCAAAAGAAAGGTATTTTTTTTGCAAAACCTGTACATTTTTTTAGTTTTGATACCTACATGAATTTTAATAAGACATTTAGAAACTTAATTTCTTTTCAAAATCTTCTACGATTAAGAATACATAATAATATAACAATTTTATGGTGAGGCGAAATGCATCCTTGGACACTATATCTACACAAGTTTCTATTTTAATTTATCCTGTTATCCCTTTTTCTCTGTTATTAAATAGTAATAATAATCTGCAAATTTTAAATCAGTATTTTTATTTACTACTTATGAATTAATAAAGCAAAAATACAGGGTGTTTAAACCAAATCTTTTCAGGGCAATTTTTAATGATTCTTTCGTAATGTCATCACAAAAATTCATTAAGAAAAAAGTTCATGTATTTAAGTGTCCTATTTCGCCCATTTATAGAATTACAGTCTCAACCCCAAAAGCACTTGAGTAAGTAGAATTTTTTTCGGTTCAGGTATTTTCGAAACAAATACATAATTTAAAAAAATTATAGGACCTTTTCTAATTATCTAAATACCTACCAAAAATAAATATTTCTTATTTATTTGTAAAATTTGAAAACAAATTTATGGTGGAGATTCTTGGGAGGTTGCAAAACTTTTTTTATAAATGAGGTCAGAAACTACACCCTTTTATTTTGCGTATGTTTAGTGTTTATTTCTCTTGTGTAATTTTGCGCAAAGGTGAGGAAATGGTAACTTTTTTGGGGAAGAATATTGACATTTGTTTGGCTTTTATAAAAAAGCTTAAGGCAAAATTCCTTTTTGTAAAATAAATATTAAAATTAAAATTTTAGTATGCCAATTGGTCAATCACAATAATCATTTTGTTGGCTTTAAATTTATTTTAACTGAATAAAACTAAACTTAGATTGATGGCCACTTTGCACTAGGATTTTTATCTGTTATTTCTCGTTTAGAGACACCATGACTTTTACGTGTCTTGCACCAATTTATTATTATTTACTTTACTTATTAAAAAGATATTTTTCAATAAAGCAATTTTAAATAGGGCTATTTAATAATCTTACCAATTATGTACTCTGTTTACATAAATTAAGTACTTTAATGTTACATTTTAAATACACAAATTATGTTTTTAAATAATTAATGTACCCTTGGTTTCATAAGACACTGGGACGCTGTCAAATTTCTTTTGCTAAATATGACCTTAATATAGCCATAATTTAATCATATTTATGGTGGTTGATTCGTTGCCTTTTCATATTTTACGAATATAGTCACAAAATACCCAGAAATAAAGAAATTAATACTAAATTTGGTAAATGAAATTTGACAGTGTCCCAGTGTCTTGTGAAACCAAGTGTATGTCATATTAATATATTGAGTACGTATTATTTTTAAGTAAAATTGATTATTTTAATTTTATGTACCAAATACCTTAATGATTTTACGTAGTCTCTACATAATTTATAAAAGTCATATTTATATATTAAATATGTATTTTGTTTACATAAATTGATTATTTTGCTGTTATGTATCAAATACCTTCATTATATTACATAACCTCTACGTAACTTATTAAAGTCGTAAAACGTAAAATGGGTTATTTTAATGTTATGTACGAAATAACCTAATCATTTTACGTAGTCTCTACATAATTTATGAAAGTCATATTTATATATTAAATATGTATTTTTTTTACATAAATTGATAACTTTGCTATTACGTATCAAATACCTTCATTATATTACATAATCTCTACGTAACCTATTAAAGTCATATTAATGTACCGAGTATGTATTATCATAGACTAAATACATGATACATAGAGGTTATGTTGCTTGATTTACGTATATGATACGTAACATTAAAGTAACAAATTTTATGTAAACGAAATACATACTTAGTACATAAATAGGACTTTAATTAATTATGTAGAGGTTATGTAATCTGATTTAGGTATTTGATACATAACAGCAAAGTAATCAATTTATGTAAACAAAATACATATTTAATATATAAATATGACTTTTATAAATTATGTAGAGACTACGTAAAATCATTAAGGTATTTGGTACATAAAATTAAAATAATCAATTTTACTTAAAAATAATACGTACTCAATATATTAATATGACATACATTAATTATTTAAAAACATAATTTGTGTATTTAAAATGTAACATTAAAGTACTTAATTTATGTAAACAGAGTACATAATTGGTAAGATTATTAAATAGCCCTATTTAAATTTGCTTTATTGAAAAATATCTTTTTAATAAGTAAAGTAAATAATAATAAATTGGTGCAAGACACGTAAAAGTCATAGTGTCTCTAAACGAGAAATAACAGATAAAAATCCTAGTGCAAAGTGGTCATCAATCTAAGTTCATTTTTATTCAGTTAAAATAAATTTAAAGCCACCAAAATGATTATTGTGATTGACCAATTGGCATACTAAAATTTTAATTTTATTATTTATTTTACAAAAAGGAATTTTGCCTTAAGCTTTTTTATAAAAGCCAAACAAATGTCAATATTCTTCCCCAAAAAAGTTACCATTTCCTCACCTTTGC